>OY754331.1:62034468-63295945 GCA_963573305.1 Pyrrhosoma nymphula | reverse complement strand
ACAGAAGCCAGTGACCAGCACCAGCGGTAGTGACACTCTCGTAGTGGAACAGATCGAGTCGAAGAAAAGCGCGGCGAGCTGAACCGAAAAATCGTTTAGGTTCGCGCACCCGGACGCAAAGATTACTACCCCTTGTTGGACCAGCAGAATCAACGAAATGTTAGTACGACAGACGCCTGTCCCAGCTCCACGGCCTCAACTTCGTAAAGCCACGTATACACAAAGTAAGACTTCCCCACTAGGCTGCTTTCCGCGGCTGCATCACTTGATGTTTGCCTCGTCCCAATCGCGCGGTTGGTTCATTTCCAGGGATTATACGTGAGGCAATTGAAATCACCAAGCATGTAGTCACAAGGGCATTAGCGAGATTTAAATAAGTACCATGGATGAGAAACTTGTTGAATACCGACGAAGAACAAGAAAAAAACTTAAGGGAAATGCTCTCATTTTGATGGAGAGCATAAAAGACAATATTAATTATACCAACTAATATTTTCAAAATATCTACAGCAAAAAAAGCAGATGAAATCACCACCTAACTAACCATAAAAGTATAACCTAGATTATTGTGTGTACATTAAATATTTATGCACATTAATGACGAAAGAAATCTTGATTTAATCTAGCTCGAACTACCTCCTATGTCCCCTAGATCACAGGGTTCACGGTTCAGCGGCGCAACAACCCCCCGAATCGTGGGGGGGGGGAAACTCCTTGAAAAATCTGTATAAGCTAGCTAAGCGGGGGGGTTTGCAAATCGGGCAATGTCCATTAAAAAGTGAACCGCAAACTCTGATTTCTGGAGAGGGGTTAGCCCCCCCGTTTTTGCGCCCCTGCTAAAATTGTATTTTAACAGCATTGCATTTTTTGAGTTAGTTATATTGTTGGTTGGTTAGTTGGTAGGAAGAAACTATTTCTAACTGAGGGGTCGTGCATATACCACGTTACCAACTTAGGGGGGGAGGGGGTCGCTTAAAAATCTACGGTGGGTAACGAGGGGAAAGGAAGGGTTTACGTTTTTTACTCGTCAACATCGCATCGACAATACTGCAGAGTTTAACTAGAGGAAGGGCACGCGGGGTGTTTCTTACACTCCAAGCTTCTATTTTAACTCAATGTAACTGAACCATTGCCTCTACACAGTTAAAAGTCTTCATACCGTAAAATTGCTTGCATTTTAAGCTTCTCGCGGGTTAAATAGCGGCCTCGTGACAACAATTTTCAAGGCAGAAGTCAGAAATGTGGGGGAAAGGAGAGAACAAAGTAGATGAGCACAGCACCTTGCGACGTGATTGTTGCGTGACGTTCGTCTACATCTAAAAAATACCCTGCAAGCCACCTCAGGGTTGTGTGGTAGGGGGTGAGTAGTTCCAAATATACATTACACTATACCCTAAAGTTAGTTTAACTACGAATAACTTTGCAACGGCATTAATCGCAAATGCTGGTCACGAGGCGAAGCCTCACAAGCATGCACTACACTATAGATATGCTCCCAATGGAGAGGGACCGTTACAAGGTATATATGTATTTTGCAACAACACAAATGGTTGATTTTTTAAATTTAAAAATTAATATTACTTGTTCCAATTGAGATTACATAGTTCTATTTTTTCTAGTTGGGCTACTTTATTTGTCTTCTTTCAACCTTTTCCTAAAACAAAACTCACTCAACAATTGATAAAATATTTTTGAATTGAAAATTTCATTTGTAGAGACAAAGTTACATGTCGGGGGTGGGGGGGAATGGTTGGGAAGAATACTACGGTTGTCAACGAAGGGGAGGGAGTGGGTAAAAAAATAACCGAAGACAGTAACGTAGTTTATGCACAACCCCTTAGCCGTCAGCCGGTTCGCGAAATATTCAATCTATTTTCGCCCGTCCGCAGGGGTGCTATGAAGTCTTAGCGAATCAATTAAATGAATGTACCTAAGTCCTTGCCTAATCATTACGACACATGATGCCGTGGTCAAAACAGATAAAGGAAAAATATACCACGCGAAATAACAGTTGAAACACTCCGTTAGTACATGACATTTAGAAATCAAGCGAAAGGAATGATAGGGGTAGACACATTGTTCTCGATTTCATAAAGGCGCTAAACCCGCGAATACTGAATATTACGCTGTAAAGAAATATTGTCGTACCTTCACAGGAAGAAACAATATGCGATGAAAGAACGTAGTCGCCGAAAGAAGCTGCGTCAAATCAATTCGGCCCGCCCGTTCTCCTTTCGTGCAGGTCCCAACCAGTCGAGACTTGTCCGCGTCCGCTGCAGGCTCGTGTATGCCAGCCGCGGCCCCGATGCCATGACTGCCCAAACCCCCCAAACCCCCCAAACCTACCACATCTCCCCCTCCCTTTCTCTCCCTCTCTCCCCCTCCCGTTCCGCGCCACCCTTCTCGCTCCCCACCGCCCGAGGACGATTGGCGAATTACATGGGCCACCGGGATTGCATCTGCTAGGATAGGGCAGGGCTTCTCAATCTTTTTTCGACCATCGCCCCCCCTTGTGCGTGAGGAGGAGATGCAGCAGACAGAAAGGAAGAGCAAGGAGGAACTTCTTTGTACGACGAGTGTGTGTACTCTTATGATGTGTGAGGAAAGGAAGCTTCTGGATTAGATCAGGTGTCAGGGTAGGTGGCTGGAAGAGGTAATGAGGGATTGATGGGTTGCTCCAAGCCGCGCGCCGTGATAGAGGGAAGGATGTTTGGTAAACGGGGATGGGGAAGAAAGAGAATAGGTTTTATGGACGGGATGAAGAAGGGTAGGACGTACGCGGAGACGAAGAAATAAATACTACTAAAAAGTAGTAGTTCTTAGCTACTACTAAAAGTGGTAGTGCTACTAGTAGGTAGTCCCTGCACTTGTAAAAGCAGGGAGAATTTTCTGACTCTCAATAAATCCTACATTCAGCCGGTGGATTACGTTAATGAGTAAAAGAGTTTTTAGACTGCATTTTTCATAATCGTCACCATGAAATTTTAAACAAAAAAATACTTCATATTTACAATCTTTATTCAATGAGATCTTCGTGCCTGATGGTTCTTAGCTAGAAGCTCAATGTTCGATTTTATGTCAGTCAATTTTATTTTAATGTCACCTCTTGATAGTGCCTCGGCGCCCAATTTTGAGGGAACCCTCATTGTAATCCCATGAGTTTGTTCGTTTCCCAATGGGGCGATTTCGGCCGCATTGAGAATTCTTGGTAGAGGGTACAGGAACAACAGTCCTCAAACTTTATCCTCATGGGACTAAGTGGTGCACACTACTCTCCAGGTTAAATTGCATGTACAATATTTTTTTAAATATCTGCCCCCCCCCCTCAAATTTTCCCCCTTTCCAAAACGTTCCCCCCTTCCAAATCATTTTTATGACACACTTTGCGTCTTGACTCCTTTTTTTGGGCACCGATTTCATTTTTCAAAATTAAAGATGGGAAGTATCGTAAATTTTGAAAATTTTTCGCTACTCACCAAAATATTTTCATATATTACTACGTTCCCCTAGCTATTATGACGACCGACTGCTCCATAAATCGCTATTTTCACGTAATTCATTTGTATTTTCACGATATAATGATAAGTTTATACTGAAATAAGTTATTGATGAAATTCACGTGTGCTCTGACAAAAACGAAATGAACATGAAAATAAATACCTATAAATGCGTTCACATTCTATTTTCAAATAAACGAGCAATTGCTAGTGGTGACTATAAAATTCAAGGGTGAACCAATAGTCACATCAGAAAACTGTAAATATCTTGGTGTCCTACTTTCGAAGGACTTGGGGTGGAGGCCTCACATTGAAAGAATTGTTGGGAACGTTTTTAAAAACTTCCACTATGTCATGATGTACGAAAGACGTGAAGGAATTGGCGTACTTCACTACTGTGTGACACTTGCTGGAGTATGCTACTACCCTGGCGAAATGTCCCGCTTCCCGGAGCGTAATCCGAGTGAAACAAAGCGTAAATCCGCTTTATGAAGCGGATATTTGCTTCGTATACGCTTCCTTTAGCGTAAAAGAAGCGGAAGGAAGCGAAACCTTTCGCTTCCGCTCCCCTCCGCTTCGTATAAACATCCATGCTTCTTCCTTTTGCGTAAACGAAGTGGAAGGAAGCGACCCTTTCCGCTCCCCTCCGCTTCGAATTGCGTTCCTTGATTTTTTCTTTCGCGTAAACGTAGCAGAAGGAAGCGACACCTTCCGCTCCCCTCTGCTTCGAATATCGTACCTTGATTTCTTGCTTTAGCTTAAACGTAGTGGAAGGAAGCGACACATTCCGCTTCCGCTCCCCTCCGCTTCGTATAAACATCCATGCTTCTTCCTTTAGCGTAAACGAAGCGGAAGGAAGCGAGACCTTCCACTTTCGCTCCCCTCCGCTTCGAATTCCTTGCTTTCTTGCTTTAGCGTAAACGTAGCGGAAAGAAGGGACACCTTCCGCTACCGTTCCCCTCCGCGTCGAATACCGTTTCTTGCTTTAGCGTAAACGTAGCGGAAGAAAGCAACTCCTCCGCTTCCGCTCCCCTCCACTTCGTTTAAGCTTCCTTACCTTTGCGTACACGAAGGTAAAATAAGCATAAGGATACGGTATCGTAACCGAAGGGAAAGGAATAGACACCTTCCGCTTCCGCTCCTCTCCGATTCGAACACCGTTCCTTCCTTTCTTTCTTTATGAGAAAACGTTTCCGGCGTAACTTTGTGGAAATGTTTAATATGCATATTGAAAAATCACCTGGTAAATTCCACACTTTATTTACGAAAAAACCGACCCAGGTTTCGGCAACTCAGTGCCATTTTCAAGGTATCTGATCGTGTGGTGGCCGAGTATATACACTTTATAGGGAGGAGGGGGAGGGAGGTAAAAAGGAGTGGGAGGGGGGAGGATGGACGTGCAAGGCCGGGAGTTGGGGGGGGGGAGGGGGTTAGGGTAATCCTTGGAAATTGGAAAGAAAGAAGCGGGAGGGATGAGTCAATCTGGGGTTCTTTTTGTGGAGGAGTGAGAACAACAGGATGAAGGACGATTGTTGGTGACTACGAGGGTAGGACGTTGTGGGAAGGGGGGATACTGATTTTTAGGAGAGGAGAATGGGTGGAGAACATATGGTCATTATATAAAATACTTTGGCAGTTAATAATTTCAAATTGCTCGAAAAAATCCAGCTTATAGCCTTTGTCAACTGTAAGTAAAATTTCATAATCAAAATTGCATAAATGGTTGTTTAAACATAAATGTTCTGCAAAGTTTGAATTACCATTCCCATTTACAAAACAGTTTCTGTGCTTTCACTCGGTCTTTGAATTTGCGTCCAGTTTGACCATTATAACAATGTCACAATCGTCGCACTTCAGTTTATACACTCCACTCTTGTCTGTTCTCACATATTTGTCTTTGGAGTTAAAAAGCATTTTCTCCACAGTACCTGAGTTGTAAAATGATACACCATGTGTTTCGTCCGATATAAGTGACTCAAGTTTATATTCCGCATCTTGGAAAAATGGCAATGGGTACCTATTTTTAAAAAATGTGATCAGGGGAGGAATAGTTAACAATTGTATAGCTTTTGATTTTTCTACCTGTTTTATCACGTTATCAACACAAGCCTGGGTATAACCGTTTCTGGTAGCGATCATGTTAATTATAATAATAATAATAATAATATTTATTATACGGACAAATGTCCTTTTACAAAACATTACAATAGACAGAATAGTTACATTAGAAAAAATAAAAAGAAAAAATACAAAGATTAGGCATTCTGATGCACAAATTCTGGGGTACGAAAACCGGACCACCAGCCTCCACGTGGCGTACCTGGTAACGGCTTTGCCGGCTAATGGTGGACGTCTGCGTGTGGGGCTAACCACCCCACACGCAGTAAATCTGGTTCCAAAAAGGAATAAAGAAAAAGCCACCCACAACCGGCCCCTTTCGGATGGGGGCCCTAGTACAGTTGGGTGTGGCAATGAAAATTCACCACCTCAGAAGGGAGCCCGGATGCAGTGGACGGAAGCCCTAAGGGGCGACCTCCTCGCATGCCATGCTGCCAGCGAGCCCGAACGCAGGGGGTATATGGCAAGGATGCACTCTTTGTGGTGTGAGATGCATCCAGAGCATTGCCACCTATCGCAGCAGAATCTGCGCGATTATGCCAAACATCTGCGGAAAAAGGAAACTCTCCACCAACCGCCAGTTCAGAGGAACACACCACCGGCCAGACCACCCTCCCCGACACAGGCAGCCTCTCCACCGCCTGAGGCGAGAACGACATTCGTGTCTGTCTCTCGGCCAAATGGGGAAGAAGCTGGTCAGGCCGTCTCTGAACTACGAACGCGGTTGTTAAGCACCATTAACTGTGATGAAGGACAACCTAGGCAGAGAGACATCCACCGGAAGATCTCTCTGCGGGGTAACCACCTGCCCCAGTTGAATGGTCTTATCGACGAAATCCTAACGGAAACGTCGGACCTTTGGACGGTAAATTGCGTGGTCTATGCTGCTGCCAAAATTATGGCTCACTCCCAAAAGAACACCTCTTGGGAGGACAAAGCAGCAAAGAGGCTTGAACAGTTGGAGGCCAAGATCACGCAGGCGAGACAACAGGCGTCGAGAATTCAGTGTGTGATGGAATACATCTTATCTGGGCGAACTTTCACTCCCAAAGTTCAGCGCATAGCGCGCAGTCTCAGGTACAACCATCACACGCTGAATAAAAGCGTGCTGCTTACCATTGAGCAGCACGCGGTCGATAGAGTACGGGCACTCACCACGGCCCGGAAAAAACTCCTGAAGAGGAGTAGGTGCGTGAGAGAAAATGCCACCTTTCTCCTTCAGCCGTCCCGTCTTTTTCGACCACCTCCGCCTGTCGTTGAATCTCCGCCACCCGTCCAAGAGGTTGAACGTTTCTGGAAGGAAATATACGAAACGTCGAAGCCATTCAACGGAGACACTCCGGCCATAGGCCTCTTTAAAGAGGTTTGTGACCGCCACCTACAAGATGTGGATGGACCTCTTTCAGTCGCCGAAAGTGACGTGAAGAAGGCCTTCTCTGGCAAGAAGAATTTCTCGGCTCCAGGAATGGATGCCGTGAATAACTTCTGGTGGAAGAAATTCACTTCCACCCACCAACACCTCGCCAGAATCTTCACGTCCTTTCTAAATGGTGGAAAACCAATTCCACCTTGGCTGACTGAGGGACGCACGGTTTTAATACCTAGGAAGGGAGACTTGTCCAATCCAAAGAACTACCGCCCTATAACCTGCCTCAACACTGTATATAAGGCGTTCACCTCGATCTTGAGCGACCTTATCCTACACTAAGTCCAGCCGGTTTGGGAGGAGGTGTACGAGCAGAGGGGCTCAAAGCGGGGAATCGCGGGATGCAAGGACAACCTGCTCATTGATAGGTGCATATGCCAGGATGCCATCCGGCATAAGCGAAACCTATCAATGGCCTGGGTGGACTACAAGAAGGCTTTTGACACCACTTCGCATGAGCTTTTGATCGCCATGCTGAAGTTGATGAAAGTCCACTCTGAGGTTGTGTCCTGCATCCAACGCCTGTTACCACTGTGGAAAACGCGCCTTGTTCTGACCTCAGGCAAGCGGTCAGTTTCCACAGAGTTGGTAACATACCACCGTGGCGTTTTTCAAGGCGACAGCTTGAGCCCCCTACTGTTCTGTATTTCCCTCCTACCCCTGTCCCTTAGGCTGCGACGAGGTAAAGGATACATATGTGGTGTTCCAGGTGACAGGAAGCATAAGGTCACCCATTTGTTTTATATGGATGACCTGAAGCTGTACGCTTCTAATGCGAAAGACCTTCGCACTGCCCTGGACACCGTACTGGAATACAGTGAGGCTATAGGAATGGAGTTCGGATTGGACAAGTGTGCATCCATCCACTTGGCGAGAGGAAGATTTTCGGAGATCAAGGAAGACGTGCAACTTGTTGACGGGAGCGTCATTCGTCACCTCGAGGACGATGACAGCTATGAATATCTCGGCGTCCCCCAGCGCCGAATGCAGGAGGTTACAGCAGTGAAGGAAAGGCTCACCGCCAAATACAGACAGACTCTCAGGAACATCTGGAGTTCTGAGCTGTCAGGCAAGAACAAGGTTCTTGCCACGAACATGTTCGCGGTTCCTACACTGCTGTATACCTTCGGATGCATGAAGTGGAACGTCAACGAGTTGCAGAACCTCGATAGGGGAACGAGGAAGATGATGACCATCTATAGAAGTCTTCATCCGAAATCTTCCGTCGCCAGATTGTATCTCCCTCGCAATTTAGGTGGTAGAGGACTATTGAGTCTGGAATGTCTCCACAACAGAGTTGTCCTGGGTACAGCTTGCCGAGTTTTGAAAAGCAGGGACCCCCTGCTCAATCTCGTGAGTGATCACGAGAGTGCGGGAGCAGGGGCGTTTCTCTTCCAGGCGGCAAAGAGGGCAGCGGACGAAACCGGTCTCGACTTCGACCCGTCATCCGACGGAAGCGACAATGACACGACCATCTTGTCATTGAAGGCAGACGTCCTCAAGCTCGAAATAAAAAAAGCCGAGCAGAAGGCCTTGCTCAAGGTGCATACCGATAAGTCCATGCATGGAGGTTTCTATCGAAACATCGAAAAGCATGGGCTATCGAAGGAGCTAACGTTTGCCTTCCTACGCTCCGCCGGTCTGAAGTCCGAGACCGAGGGTTTTGTCCTCGCGTGCCAGGATGGTGTCATAAACACACTCGTGTACCGCCGCATTATATTCAAGGCGGAGGTTGCGGACACGAGATGTAGGGCGTGCCGAGCCCAGCCGGAGACTTTGAGTCACCTTCTCTCCGGCTGTAGTTATTACGCTAAGTCAGCATATTTAGCTCGGCACGCGGCCCTACGGGTGTTATACTTTCATCTTCGACACCATTATGGCATCGACGAAACACCTGTGCTGCCCTATGCCCCTGGAGATATTGAGTCCGTCGTGGAGAACGATAAATGCACGATCTGGTGGAATTACTCCTTTTCCACCACCAGGCAGTTGGAGGCGACTAAGCCTGATAACGTTCTCCTCGACCACCTCACACGCTCCATGTTCGTGATCGAGTTTTCGGCTCCGTCTGAAACTAACATGGATGCGAAGGAGGTGGAAAAACGGACGAAATATCAAGACCTGCTTTTCGAACTTCGACAGATGTACCCCGGACACTCTGTGAAACTGGTGGTCCTCATCATAGGTGTGCTCGGTGGAGTTAAGGGCTCGCTGCTAAATAACATCAAGTGTATTCCGTCCTGCGTGGCACAGGCGGAATCACTAGTTGCACGCATGCAGAAGGCCGTCATCCTGGGGTCACTCCGTCTACTGCGGACGCATGACCCGACAGCAGTGTAGCCACACATCCGATGGGCGTCTGACGTGGCTGCGATTACTGCCCAACCCCTCTCGAGTCTTCGGCCATTATGACGGCAATGAAACCTGATGCTTGCCGGGGACTCGGAGGGTCATGTTACAACTGTAACAATTAAAATAATATTTATTATACGGACAAATGTCCTTTTACAAAACATTACAATAGACAGAATAGTTACATTAGAAAAAATAAAAAGAAAAAATACAAAGATTAGGCATTCTGATGCACAAATTTTCTGTATACATTTTGAGATAAATGAAAAATATCTGTTGATGTACAATGTCTGTTAAAATCCCTCATTATTCGAAACATTGGCAGGTGATACATGTAATTAGTTCTTACATGTGGAATATGAAAAAGGTGGTGAGATCTGGAGAGAACCGATGGAATCCTTAGATTAATTAAAGATAATAGATAAGAACACTTTATGTGATTATTTAGCAATGAGAGTAAGAATATTAATCCTATTTGTTTCCTACGTGCAGAAAGAGAGTGGATATTAAGTAGATTCAAAATATTTTCGTATTCACCACTTTTCCTTACAATTCCAGCCTTAAAGGCAACAAATCTTAAGCCCGTTTCAGACGACACTTGATCCAGCACAAGACCTAGTATGCTAGCTGGTACTTGATATTGAGGACGAAACCCAGTATACTAGAAACCGTACTAGAAGGTTTCACACGATCATCGACCTTGTGCTTGCTATTAAGCAATTATTCCATATGATTCCATACTAATTTTAAAAAGAGAAGATCGCACAGCGTCCGTAACGTGAACGTGATTGGTAGATGGCCACTGGGTCCTACTGGGTCTAGTAGCAAACTAGTACCGCATCAAGTATGAAATCCAGTGGCTCAGCGAGTATACTAGCTAGCATGCTTGCTAGCCAGTATACTGGTTCTGTTCACACGATACTGGAAAGCTAGCATACTAGCGAGTATACTAGACCTTGTGCTGGATCAAGTGTCGTGTGAAACGGGCTTTAGAAATTTATTTTGAACCCTCTCTAGGCCTAACTCATATTTATTATAGTAAGGAAACCAGACTATAGAGCAATATTCCAGAATAGGTCTCACTAGGGTGATGTATAGGAGTCTATAACAAGACATATTGTTAAAGTCTCTGGAATTTCGATGAATGAAGCCAAGAATTTTGTAAGCTTTCGTAATTGTAGCTTCAATATGCCTGTTGAAAGTTAAGTCAGAGTCAAAAAATATACCCAAGTCAAGTTTCTGGTTCACTCTAACAAGGTTTTGCCCAGACAAAGAGTAATCATTAAGTACCGGAATTTTAGATTTACAGAAGGTTAGTACATTACATTTACTAACATTAAAATTCAAGGCATTAGTACTGCATCATTGGGAAATATTTGTAAGACATCTTTGCAGTGCAAGAGCATCTGCGTAGGAGTCTATAGGTTGAAATAACTTAATGTCATCAGCATACATAAGATAATTAACAGGTTTAATTACGGTTCCTATATCATTAATAAAAATCATGGACCGTTCTTTGTTGTAATTACACCGAGGCATGGGTATATTTACCAGTCTATGAGCCATTGCCCTCAGAGAAGCTAGCTTGTGCCTGTGGTGATGATGAGAATCACTTGGAATTATTGGATGAGAATCACTTGGAATATTTTTTCAATATGTTTCTTTCTTTAGCTTAAACGGAAAGGAAGGAAGCGACTCCTCAGCTACCGCTCCCATCCACACCCGAGGCGCGACATCGAAAGGTCCGTGGTTCAATTCCCGGCCTAGTCGAATTTATTTCACTTGGAATCGGCCATCATTCCATCTTCACATACCATTGTATTGTCCAATTTTATGTGTTTCCTGTCCTCTTTCTTTCACCATCTGACTGAATGAAATATTTATTTTTTACGCCTGTGAGCGGTTTGAGTGAATGAATGAATGGCTGTATGGCCGGAATGGATCATTTCTACTTCTTGGGCTCTGCGTGCCCCGAAACGCCTGTTCTGAATCTTTACCACTGTATGTGTGCCTGATTCAAACTTGGCCTTCCTCTTCTGTGTACGTAATTTCTTCTCTGCCGGTGAGTGAAACTGCCCTGCGCCATCTATCGGCGACATTTACGGGCTCCTCTTGGGGGTGTTTGATTCATATAAAACCCACGCCGATTCCAATGTTTCTTATAGGACTAGGTATAGCTTGGTGGTCTGAGCATTCGGCGCAACATCGAGAGGTTCAAGGTTCCATTCCCGGCTTCGTCGAATTTTTTTCACTTGGAATCGGCCATCATTCCATCTTCACATCACCATTTTATTGTCCAATTTTATGTGTTTCCTGTCCTCTTTCTTTCACCATCTGTAGACATCTCAGGTAAAAATATCTCATTTTCAACTGCTTTAAATCTGATTTTCAACTCATTTTCTCCACTCATTTGCAATTCATTTGTAATTCCTTTGCAAATTGAAACACGGGACAAATCAGTAAAAAATCAGTTGAAAATAAGTTCCTTAAACTGTTCAAATGAGATTCAAAAGAGTTGCAAATGAGATTCCATAGAGTTGAAAATGAGATTCAATAGAGTTGAAAATGAGATTCAAAAGAGTTGAAAATTGGTTTAAAAACGTTGAAAATGACTTCCAAAAGTGCTGTAAAGGCAAATACTTAGGCCAAATAATGTTTAATTGAAGCACAGATTTCACTAACATCAGCAAAATTTGATATCACTAGCATCAGCAAAAGTTGAAATGAAACTCCGCTACAACTAAAAATTTACAAACTTGGCATCTTTAGTTATCGTTTCCAGTTGGCCACCATATTTTCCAAAGTGTCAAAAAGCAGAATCGGTTCTGTTACTGAGGAAATGGCTAGCTATCCTTGAGAATGTAGACTGTATTGGTGCACTTAAAAGAACTGTAAAACTTAATTCAGAATTTACAAATTTTATTGTTCGTAACGATAGAATAGCATACATAAAAATCACAAATTCAAAATACTTAAAAAGTTAAAAACATTTGACTCATATAATGCCTCCTTAAAATGCTGCCAGTCAACATCTGAGTAACTGCCCCAACTACCATGCCTTTTCTTGATTTTCCAGTATTAGCTTTTTTGCTGGAAAGAATTTAGGATCATTAGACAGCATCACCAAAGTCCTAATGCCAGAAATATAAAAGTACAAACTATGAGAATAGTAAATTTTGCTGATTTCATAGGGTAATTTGTCTACACTATTACCTCTTGAAATGAAGTTGAAATAGGTATGGTAATGCGAGTTCTCCATTTTCGTCCCCCAAGTTTTAAAAAGGGTTCCTACTGCGATTCCATCGTCATAGTCGTGAGCCTCGCTTCCACACTTCTGAAAAGTAGGAGTGATGAAGATGTAACGATTTCATACACTTTCCAGCATGAATTTTCTATTTAAAAAATGCCTACAGGTTCAATTATCACCGCTTAAAAGAGCAGGAGAGGATTGATGCTTTATCTTACCAGAAATCGGCGACGTCCGTCTTTCTAGACTTCTCTCACACTTTTCGTAGGTTACGTACGCAAGGATTCACCCTTTTTCCACTGATTACACGGTTGTCTTCCCACGAAATTTCCGATTGAAATAGCTCATCGTACGATGGACAAACAATGACCTTCGGCTCCTAAAAGTATTCCAAAATTTCCATGGAGTATCACAAAGTTCATGGACAGACAGGAGATATGAAACATTTAATACGGTACAAAGGATATTTCAAGACTTAAATTCTAAGTGAACTACGATCGTTAAATCATACCTGTGAATTTCTTTCCTTCCATTCATTCTTCTTGCAGACAATATGCAAACAAATTTACGTAATATACAGCACTGCAACTACTAATTAGTTGTAAATATCACAAGTAAAGCAAGTTATGCAAGTAAACAAACGGAAGACCAACCAACGTGCACGAACGACCTAAAACACATAAAACTGAACATCGAATTGCAACCGCCTTCACCGCCAAATTCAATAATGAGACGAAGTTGCAGACCAGTCCAAGTAAGATGAATTGAAAAACAGATTGAAAATCAGTTGAAAAATAGTTTTTAAGTAAAAAGCAGTTGCATCACAGTTTTATTTAATATGAGTTGTAAAATAGTTTGAAAATCGGTAGCAAAATTGAGTGAAAATCAGTTGCATAAGAATTAAAAAAATAAAAATCAGTTGCGTAACAGTTTAGCAGAAAATCAGTTGAAAAATAGTTTGATAATGTGTTGCAAAATTGAGTGAAAATCAGTTGCATAAGAATTTAAATAATAAAAATCAGTTACATAACAGTTTAGCAGAAAATCAGTTGAAAAATAGTTTGAAAATGTGTTGCAAAATAGAGTGAAAATTGGTTCCAAATGAGCATGACACTAAAAATTGGGATGCAAACCAGTGAAAATCAGTTCCAAATCAGTTGAATATGAGTTTATTGTGTTTAAAAGAGTTTCAAACCAGTTTCAAATGAATTGCATAAGAGATATTTTTTCCTGAGATGTTATGCATTCGCACGCAAACGGTGGTAGACATGTTATGTATTCGCAAATGCATGTTTCCACGGAATATGTATCCTTTGTGAGTAGATCCGTGTCAGCACATCATCTTTCGATAATGAACGCTCACGTGTGTAAAAAAAAACTCTGTTCTAATCCTAAGCTTTCATTTGTACATGTGCACACGCATCTACTCTCGCAAGTACATACGTGGCTCGTAAAAAACAGGCCTCCATAAAGAGAAATATTCTATTGGAAAACAGATTTTAAAATCATATATTTTAGCTGCCATGAAATAAGGGAGTGCATACTTTGAAGTATGAACTGAATAAAGAAACAGTAAAACGAACAATGGTGAACCCAAACGCTTTTTAATTTTCACAGTTCATCAAAAATAACCGCTAAATCAGTATTTTACCCAGAAAGGTAACGATTTTTAAATATTCACTACACAGAGAGGCCATAATAAATATAATATGAGGCTTTTAAAAGCCATCCATTAAAAATACCTCACAAGTATATAATTAATCCAGGTTAATCAAAGTGATACAGATATTTAGACCATCGAATGATGCGCTTCGAAAGTTAGAAAACAAGTGACGATTGATTCGGCGCGGTCATGGCCATCAATGTAGGGGAAAATTGAAATGAGTGATGAAGGTTAATTCAGCTCAAGGTTTTTTAAAAGTGAAAGTGAATGAAACTAAGTCAAAAAATAGATGGAAACATGGAGTTGAACAGTGAACTAACTCAGCAGTTGAACGATAAAATTACGGGAGGACAGGAATTATTGGCTAAATTATCTCAGTTCAGTGACGTAAATGGAATAGCCAAACTTCAAAAGAAAATCAAGCAAGAAATAAATTTCCTCGTCAAGGTGTGGGATTTTTGGCGTAGCTTTTATTATATATTTCGTTTAGTGTTAGTAGGAACTGTCTTAATATCTACCAAATTATGAAATAGGCAGGGAAATATGTCAATGTTGGTACCTTTTTATAATTGGAAGTAAATACTGTAGAATAACTTGAACAAAGGTGGTGTGTATATTGTTTGAGATACCTTCGTTATTCATAGTGCTGTAATATTTGTTTTCATATTTCGGCTAATTTACTATCATTGACTTCTTTGGAATTGCAGACCCTAAAACTAGGTCGAGTAAAGAAGGAGCACCTATTATGCACCAATCTTCATCATTTTTGGGCTCTAGCAAACACTCTGGAGTCATGTAATGGCTTGGTTGCGATCCTACAACATTTCACTTTCAAGACTGGAGAAGGTGATTCTTATGGGTCATCAACGAGATTATGCGTTGATGTTGTTGCGGATAAAGGAAGACAATGGATGAAAGTAGTAGCTCGTAATCCTCGCGCCCTTAGCCAACTTTGTTCAGGTAATGAAAGTAGAATGGAAAATGCTTTTAGTTTTGCCTCATCATTTTGTACTTAATAATCGAAGGGGAAAATGGTTGCTTAAGATTGGTAATTATTTATTGCTATTCTGGATAAAGTTTACTCTTTGTGCCATCATGGATGAGGCCATGATTGAATGATAATGGTTTCTGGTCACACTTGAGGACTCATAATGCATTCATGCTACATGATAATCTTCATGCTTTTGCAATCGGAATGGCCGGGTTAAATTTGTACCTGTAGTCGCAGTTTTTGGCAATGCTCTTGTAATCACTGTTAAGTGAGAATCAGATGTAAAGTTTTTTCGATGATTTAAAACAACTATTGGACAACTACCAGTTGGTGAGTTTCCATTTTTGTATGAATGGCATAAGTTTAGTCATTGAAACATTGTTCATGCAAGGTGTGAATGAATGAACGATCTGTGTAGTATTGGTCTCATGTAAAACACTTTATGAAATACTATATGGAGTCTGGTAATGATATGAAGGAGAAAAATTTCGCAATATAAATTATTTTAACTTTATGTACTGTTTTTTCTATTAGTATTTTTGAAGTGTGTTGTGGAATAGAGTCCTGTCATTCTGCTGAGTGATTATGCTTTGTTCAAATGGCTTTGCAGGAGCAGGGGAGTATGGGCAAAGGAATGTCATTGATCAGGCTAAAGAATTCTTAGCATGTGCCAAACAGCATCTATATATGTTCCGTCCACCAGAGGTGGGTACAATTCTATGTTTTTGATTTAATATATTTTAATGTTCCATAGGAAATAATTGTCATTTTCCCCTTTTACACAATAAAAATGCATGTTGAGTAGTAGTGGCAGTTCTCACTGCATTCATTCTTTTGAGCCCCATTTAAAATTGATTGCTCTATTCATCAGCAAACCAAAAAAAATTATGGTGTCGTCTTCCAGTTTTTTATGGAAGGTAAATGATTTAGGGATCTTCCATCTACATTTACATTATTTTTCGTGAGCCACCATAAGAGTGTGTTGCTGAGGTATTTGTACATCAACTTTTTTATGCGAAGGAAGAAAGTTTTTCATGTGAATATATTGTTATGTAGTCTTTAAGTCAATTGATGCTCTGCCATAGTTCTGTTGGTATCTCCAATCAACTGAGAGGTAAAGAAGTATTGAAACATATCTATTATAGTTGCTATTGTACTAATTGTATCAAGGTGCATGAATCTGCCCATTTAATGTGGGAGCGTAATAAGTGATTGGATGGACTCCCATCTTAGTTCTCTCAATTACTCAGTTATACTTTACTGATTACTGTTTTTGACAAATCTTAGCATGATATTGTGTGTTACATTCATTGAGGGTTAAATTGGCCATCTTAAGGATAAGTTTCTGGGTTGTGGTTACTGAATCAGTAGCTTTAGCCTTAAATGTGGCTCATCCACAATGTCTTTTCTTTTGCCTTGCCCATGGTGATATTACTAGAAATATTGACTCCAACCTCTGATGCATTAGTTACCCTGATTTAGTAAGTTATTTGTCTTGAGTTAGTTTGGTTTTAGACTGGTAAATGAACATTTTTCTTAAATTTATGTTGTACCTGTACACATTTAAGTATGTTCTTATCTGTTTGCAATCCGACCATAGGTAGAATTATAACTTGTACTACGCTTCCCTATCTATCTTGCCTTCCTCATAATAATAATAATGTTTATCAATGGGCATATGCCCATTATAAAATAACATACATTTACAATATAAACTGAACATTAATTATGGATACCATAAAACAAATTGGATTGATTTGTTTACAATGAAACAATTTAAAATTACATAGGTACATTTGTTTAAAATTAAAATTGCACACAAATTATGTAATTCGGTAAAACAATTGGATCAATTTAAACAGTTTGTCAATAGTTCCACGTACTTCTTCTTAAAAATGGGTAGGCTATTTCCGTGTATGTCAACATTGGTAAATAAAGACAAATACAGGTGAAGAATTCTAGTTATTGGGGAATTGAATGTAAAATTTCTTTTGCAGTATTTTATGTTAAGTATAAAAGCTTTTGAGAAATCAGTATAAATTGCATCAATTTGGCAACTATTCCCTAAGCCTAAAATTTCTTTTGCAGTATTTTATGTAGAATAGTTTTGTACTTCTGGTGGAGGGAAAAGTAGTGTTAAAAGATATCAATTCAAGCAAAGGTGGACAATTAATTAAGTTATTGCATAAATTGTGCAAAAATATCAACTTGGCAAGATGACGTCTAACATAAAGTGGATGTAAATTTAATATTTGCATTGTTTCACTGTACGGTACTATGGGGAAAAAAGTTTGCCTACAAACAGAGTGCTGCCACTGTCGCTCTGAAGAAAAATTGGCATTCACTCTTATGGCATATTATTCCTAGGCAAGGATGAGGGAAATTCGAAAACAGTATGATGGATTCATCGTCGAAGCCAGTGCTGATTACTGGCCGTGTGCATTACCCGAGCGCTATTTGCGCTAGCCTCCAAACGGAGGCACATTAGACGACCTTGTATGCATTTAAAACGTATCATTGATCTTGTTCTCGCCGTGAATTCCTCAGAATTTTTTCCCTTCCCTCTCTTTTTTCCTAGGCTTTGCTCCTCCTCTCGCACTTTGGCAAGGTCCTGGGATACACCCGGTGTCCACTTCTCTCACTATAACCTACGATACTAACAGAACACCACCTTGAAAAAGTATTTCCTCTATTAATTGTGAATACAAAAGTATGTTCAATGCATCTTTCAAGCATGATGGTAAATTTACTATGGCTGTGCAAAAAAGGTAAGCTGTGAATGTGCAAATACATAGTTTATAATAAATAAAATAATAAAATAAATGGTCAAGTAAAAAAGACAAAAACTGTAATTTAGAAAGATATAAAATTTTTCTTCATACTATTTTGTTTATCCATGGCAACAATGCAAATGCAAAAGATTTGAACGTAATCCTCAGACGTCATTCGAGGTGGTGTTCTTAATACAGGTCCCAATCCAGCAGCAGAAATTGCTCTCCAAAAACACAGACATATATGCCCAAATCTATGCTTCCTTGTTATGTTTTTGGGTGGTACCTGACAAACAGGAGGAATATTATTTTTTTTATAAGGAAATGTTCTTAAGAGTACTATCACATGCTAAAGTTATATTTAATTACAATTGTGAGTTTTTCATTGCTAAACACGCCCATACTCAACACTTCTAATGTTTAATCATAGATGAAAGTTACGATATTCCAATGTAATAGGTTCATATCCCGGTGCGAATGAGTGAAATCTATCCTCGCCATTTAATCAGTTTTGTTTATTGCTGACTTTCTTGTTGGCCTGCAATTTCTCATACCAGCTTCATTAGGCGGTTTCTCACTATTCAGGTTATTTTTAGTTTTATGTCCTCTTAATCCCAGTCACCCTGCCAATTGTAATAGTATTTTCATTAGGATGCTAATGTGTGCTGCCATTATCATCTCGAGATGTGAATCTTGGTCTCCTCTTCTTTGTCGTGTTGCCATTGTCTCATCCCCCTTCCTGTAGTGTGTTAGCCATAAATATACTGTTTCTATTCAAATAAATTGCCCTCGATACCTAAGTGACAATTGAGCCTACCTAAACTATCACATTGATTTATCCCCTTTCTCCTGGACTTACTGGAATTTTGTAAATATCCGTGGAAGTTGTTACAGAGAAAATAAACCGTTCTCGTCGTGGCCAGAGCGAAACATGCTCAAGGCAGGCGAGCGGCCGGGAATCCATCAGCGATTTGGACGATCTGTCCAGCACCTTACTGCGTTTGAATTTCCCTTGTCATGGCCGAGACCTAAGAATAATATGCCATCAGAAATGAAAGTGATTTTCCCCCCAGAGTGATGGTGGCGACGCTTCGTTTGTTGGGAAACTTTTTCCCCCCATAGTACATCATATGTAGAAAAAACAGCAAAATAATTGACAATTCTTAAAGAAAAATTTTGTACCCTTTCAATACTATTCACATGAGTATTACAATGAGGATTACAGACAATGGAATTATATTCCAAAATAGGACGAACTAATGATAAATCTAGATTTCTTAACATCTGAATATCTTTAAATTCTATAGTGATTCTAGTAATAAAACCTAACATGCGAAAAGACTTGGAAACAACGGATAAAATATGGTTACTAAAAGACAAAGTTTCATCAACAAGAACTCCCAAGTCCTTGACTACATATTATCTAGGTATGATTATACTATTGAGGGAGTAGTTGAAGAGGATGGGAGATTTTTTGTGATGGAAAGAGATGACATTGCATTTTTTTATATTAAAGAACATTAAATTTTGTACACACCAATCAGATATTTTCAGCAAGCAATCATTAAGTTCCTGGAAGTCAGTTGAGTTATGCACTATATTAAGTACTTTAATGTCATCAGCATACATTAAATGTGAAATAGGAGAAATTAACATAGCTTACATCATTTATAAAAATCAAGAAAAGGATTGGCCCAAGATGAGATCCTTGTGGTACACCTGAACACACATCAAATACTCGTGAGGTAGCAGATTTAAGTTTGACTATTTGTTTACGGCCCATCAAGTAGCTTTGTAGTCATTTCAACATCATTCCATTAATACCAAGTGAATTTAGTTTATGTAACAAGATAGAATGATTCACTTTATTAAAAGCTTTTGAGAAATCAGTATAAATTGCATCAATTTGGCAACTATTCCCTAAGCCTTCAATAAGGTAATTGGTGAACATCAACAAGTTTGTTCCAGTTGTCAATCCTTGCCTGATGCCATGTTACTCAGGGGCCAATACATTTTTTAACAATGGTGCCAGTTTGTCAACTACTACACTTTCCAACAGTTTGGCTATAACAGACTGAATTGCTATTGGACAGTAGTTAGATATGTCACATTTATCATTTGACTTATGAATAGGAACTAGGTATGTATGTAACTTGTTTTTAGGATATCAGGGAAAGATCCCTCTTTAAAGGACATATTAAAAAGAATATAAAGAGGATATGACAAAACAGAATGACATTTTTTTTAACAATGATGGGGGAACATTGTCAGGTCCACAACCTTTACTTGCATCAAGACTTTTCAGTTTCCGATTATTTGATTGACAATCGCTGATAATGTAGAAAAGTTGATTTCAAAAGAAAAATTACAATGTGGTAAAACATTAGGGTGATCGTTGGTGTAAACACCAGAAAAATAACTAGAAAATAGTTCAGCAATTGACTCATGGTTTTCACCAACCATGTTATTTAGGAACATCCGTTTAGGAAACGGATTATAAATGCGTTATGAGTTTACATGGTTCCAAAAAGGTTTAATATTATTTGATAGATCAGAAGAGAGATTGTTCATAAACAAGTGACAGCATTCTTCTGCCAATTTCTTACATTTTGCTTTATACTCTGAGAAATTGGTGTAGTCAATGACTGATCCTGTAATCTTGTAAATACAATGAAATGTTTTCTTAAGTTTAATTAATGATTTAAATTCTTTTAAATACCATTTTGGATAAGAAGAACTACCGAAATATACTTTGGGTGTAAACTGTTCAATAGCACTACATATACACAATAGAGTAAAACATTGAAAAAGCTTCATTTACTGGCTTATTACACAATATAGATGGCCAGTTAATGCTTTGAAGGAAAGTAGCAACAGAAGCATAATCACATTTTGAGAAATCAAAACCAAGGTTATATTTCTCTTCAAGACATAATTCATTAGCAAGAGGAATGTTGAAGTTGAGAGCTGGATGATATACATCAGCAGGCACAAGAGGAACAATGTCAGTGGACGAGGTTATCGAAGATTTGTTACAAAAAGTCAAATCAAGCCTCCTATTTAAGGAGTTGGGGGTAGTATTAACCAGTAGTAGATCCAGAAAATTAATTGTCTCACTCAATATTTAACCATGTAAGAACTTTGACTGGTAGGTGATATCAACATCGCAGTTAAAATCACCAATATTGTAATCACAAAGCAATAAAAAGCCAGTAAATTGATTGGAGGTAACGAGGCTCTCGATGGCATTACAGTGCTCCACATATACATCAGGGTTAGAGTTTGGGGGAAGGTATGTGTCACTGACTAAAATAGACTCGGATTCAAGAGAGATGCGCACAAATAGGTATTCAAGGGCATGAGAAGAAATTTCTAGTTTTTTGAATGAGAGTGAGGAACGAATAGCAATTAGTACACCACCTCCCCTTAATTTGGAGCTAGTAATATTACTTCTATCTTTTCTTAGAACAACAAAACCATTTAACCCTAGCTCCGAAGTATGAATATTCGGTGAGAGCCACGTTTCAGTGAACACAATTACATCATATAAATAAAATTTTGAGCTCATAATTTGAGTTAACTTTGTCCTCAGACCCCTCAAATTTTGATAGTACACCTAAGATCAGAGGACGATGACTTTAGTTTTTTTGAAACTATTGATGGGATGGAGTTGTTATACAGTGTGTCCTCATTTAATGTTGTTATCTCGTTCCTGAAAAAGTAGATCGAAACAAGGTTAAATGATGCAGTATTTTCCATATGAAACAATGTAAAAAATTAAAATCGGTTCCAAACTTAACAATTCTTCATTTCATAACAATAACGATTTCCGCACAGCACAGCGATAAAAGCATTATTGAATGAAGCATTCAAACTAATTTTCTAAAACATTTTAATAGTGAAACTTTCATATTTTCACTCACAAAAGAATTTTTGAATTATTCTCTATCCTGGCGGCACGTAAACTACAGGTGATAGGAACTTACTGTTGATATTTAAAAATACAGGGGACCTGGTTGAAAGGCGTTATCAATGGATTAATGCACAAAAATTTCCTTAAAAATTTATGTTTTGATGGACTACTTCGCGTCATCCTCTGCCGATTTATGGCATATTTTAATTACGTGGGCAGTCGAACAGATGGCACCACTAGTCAGAGAGCTTCAAATCTTAGATGAAACAAACTGAAAAGGCATTTTTAAAGCAATAAGCACCAGGTTTCCCTCCTATGTTTCTGATATTTTGTGCTGTTAGCATCGGTTTCCCTCTGAGTAGGAAATCAATTAAAATAGTGAGTGAAGTAGGGAAGCTCGGTGCTGTGTACAAAGTTTTTGTTATTTCGTAACAATTTTTTAGGAACAGTATCACCCTCGACGATTTACTGCATCATGGACGGTTTAGGAAACTTCCTCTTACACACTAATTCAACACGAAAAACACGTTTTCGATTCACCTCAAACAGCAGTGAATCAACTTTTTCTACCGCCAATTCTACCTTATGGCGGCATGGGATTTTCAGGTATTTTTTCCCGTAGATATCTGCCCCTGGATCTACCATTCAGACATGGTATTATTAATACCATGCCATTCAAGATGGTACACTACCATTGGTTTAAGTTTTAAATCACCCGATGCATTGCCCCCCAATAACAGCGTAGTAAATAATAAGCAAATATAACAGTTATGAAACAAATAACGCAATAGTTATTCGCTCTGGTGAACCTTTTACACACGCTTTGGGGAGTTAACACCAAACTTTTCTGCCAAATGGAAATTACGCATCAGATGCACCCAAGTCCTATTCGTTATTCATTTTTTTTTGTTGCGCAAAATTTGAGCAACGTCATCGTGAAGCACTGACTACCTTGAATGATTAAGGGTTTTAATTGTTGGACAACGTTATCGCAAAACAATGTTAAATGGGAAAATGTTAAACGAGGACACACTGTACTTTATTCTTAAATTAGTTTCACCGTTGCACTTTCTCTCATTTAGCTGTCCCAAGAGATGTCGATGATATTTATGCTCATGGATAGTTCTGTCATTCCTGGCCACAGTATCATTTCCAAGCTCCTTGTTATTCTTTAGGAGCAACACACCATCACGAGGACTCAGAAAAAAAACTTAAATCGCTCGTGGTTTGTTGGACCATTTCTCACCAAGCCTGTACACACGAATATCTTCTATGGAAACTGTAGGAATCTGGTTGATCACTTTCACCACAGGTTGATAATCAGCACCATTGTCATTATCACCATTGACATCATCATTCTCGGGGATATTAAATAACAACACATAGTGTATCAGTGTATGGGCTCCTTTGAGAAGCTCGACTGTTTAAGGATCCTAATGCCCAATTTAGAGAATGAAACCAGTTTTGTTTCCTTTTCAGGTGGTTTTCGTTTTCTCAAGTGGGATTGAAGAGTCTCTTGCCAATATGTTGGAGGATATAGGAGTGGTAATTGTTGGGAAGCGCATGCCTGACAGCTATCCTTGTCAGTTTGATGATGAAGAGAGTGAATGTAGTGATGAGAATGAAGAACATGACGATTGCAGGGATATCGATGGTCGAGAATCTGTTGACTGTCAAGAGGCTTCATTGGATTCTCCTGAGCCCGTTCCTTTGTACAGTGATCTAAATGTTGAGCCTAAATGCCTTAACTTGGATGTGACTACTCTTTTGGCCTATGTTTCAGCTTTAACGAATGGGGGTTGTAAGTGGAAATATAAGCAGCCCATCCTTAGAGAGCAAGCAGCTCAGGAAATGAAACATCCCGTGAAGCCTGTTCTTGAGGCTTTATTTGAAGGTAAGACTGTCATCAGCAAACTAGAGTAAGCCTTTTAATGAAGGCATACAAACAGGTGTGTAGAGTGTTTGAAGCACTACATGAATTAATTGGCCTTTAGATTTGTGGAACTCATTCTTGTGTTTACTTTACCTACCAGAAAGATATTACACGTTGATTATCACTATAATATGAGTCACATTAGTCTAAGTGGCTGATTATTATCTTTACATAATTAAACTTTTTCATGGAGACTTCAATCTTTCATGTACAGTTTCAGACTTGCTTCTTTTAGAGATACCTAATAAAATTTTCAGCAATGAAAACATCTTCATTGACTCGATGATGTAAATGGCCCTCTCAATGATAGGGTTATTCATTGGTTTGCTTACATGCAATTTTTTTGCAAATATTACCCATCAGCAGAATTTGATCTGTTTTGCCTCATATTCTGTAGACATCGTAACCACGGGGTCCCTTGGAGGTGGTGAGTATAAGGCTAACAACTTATGAGGGTGGTATGATCCTTTCCTAAGAATTCCATGATTTTAAATGAAATGTTCAGGAGTATCACTCATTTTTCCTGAGTTTCAAATTCCCCGAGAATTGATGGTGTGCCATAGATCTGTCATTATCCCTCTGAAATCATTTTAATGTCTTTCAGTCTTATATTGACTACAATTCTGTCTGGTTATTGTAGTCAACATTTTTTAAACCCTTTCAGTTCTAGTGAACTGAGATATCAGCCTTTGGAGTGCAAAAACTGCCCCTGGCTGATATATCAGGCAATATTTATTTATGCGGGAATGTTAATCTTCTAATTTTTACTGTCTGCAAAATCCAATTTAATTTTATTAATTTTCACTGTTCAATTTTTTAAACCTTTTAGTTCTAGTGACATTTTTTAAACTCTTTTAGTGCTAGTGAACTGAGCTATCAGCCTTTGGTGTGCGAAAACTGTCCCGGCTGATATACATATCAGGCAATATTTATTTATGCAGGAATGTTAATCTTTTACTTTTTACTGTCTGCAAAATCCAATTTAAATTTATAAATTTTCACTATTCAATTCAGAAATTTGTACCCACTCTCTGAAAAATTAGCCTTAGTAGGGCAGCTATTGGTATTTTTTAATTTAAAAACTACATAAAATTGACCTTAACAGTCTTAGCACACCATAATTAGAATTTGCTGGCAGTGGGAAGTTTAAGTTCTCAGAGAGTTGATGTCTCTTCTTTGTGTCCTTGAGTAGGCAAGCAACTTTGTGTGTGCAAGTCGGCATTTGATTCCTTCATGACCATCCTCAACACTTTGGGGGGACCGGGTGAGAGGGAGCGAGCAGCCACATTCATACCACGTCTCACGATTGTTGAGGATGGAGAAGAGAATTGGGAAAACTTAAAAACCAAAGGGAGGATAAAGGAGAGATCGAGAGCTGTATTTGCAACCGGAGTTGCCCTCAGGGCGATCACAGTGACTGCAAATGGGGGCTTTGTACGGTCTGCACGAAATCAGGTAAGAATGAAAGAAGTTCTTTCCATAAATGCATTATAAAGATGTGGGTGCATGAAACCATTGTGGTTGGAGAATTTAATTGCTTACCGCCATGACCTTGGTCCAAACATTGGGGTTGCTTTTGGATGCTTCGAGCTAAACTCTAGCTTTGTGATTTTCTTATCTGTGTAGCCTTTTGAAAAATTGTATGGAAGCACAAAAAGAGCCATTCTCTTTTTGGAATTCGTGATTTTTCCTCACAAAAAGTTTTTGTAAGGCTGTTTTCCAGCCATGGAGTTGAAGACTAGTTGTGACGGAGATAGTTTTCATTTCATACTACATATTTGTTTTTCCTTGAGTACCTACGTCAAATATAATTCTGGAATAGAAACCACAAGAGGTTCTCCCAATCAGGATACACAAAATTTCTGTCTCATAAATTTTAAAATGTATTTTAATGGAGATTTCTGCCTGAATCGTTCATTCTGTAAATTGCACATTAAATTTGTACTTAATTTGCAGATTGAAAATACCACAGAATAAACAGTATTTCACATGAATGCAAATCTTCTTAGGTTATACACTGGGTCAATTCTTCATTTTCGCCGATGTTTCGATCTGCCCCTCGCTTAACATCATCGCTGGCTTAGTGTATTTGTGATTTACTGTATTAGAAGATATTAGATTGAAATTGAAAAAATCTGGCCACGGTGCTAATATTTTTCAGTCTATGAGTTGAAATTATGTTTTGTCACCCTCCTTTCATTGCTGAATGTGATTTCATTTGTCATTTTCTATAGTTGATATGCATTAGCAATATTCAACAGCTTTAACCCTCGGGAACGCGCAATCAAAAAGTAACTTGGGAACACGCAATGTACTGAGAGGCCTTTTTACACTTTTCAGCAAAAACTACTTTTTTATTCTTCAGGAATGGGAAGTTTCGGTAAACATAGAATAAAGAAGCGGTAAACATTACTTAATTATTAAAAACTGCGTATTTATTGCGGGACCTCACAGGTTGCGCGTTCCGAAGGGTTAAGTTGAATAAAATCCATTAAAAGTATAAGTCCAATTTCAAATATCTGGAATTCCCTGGATTCAAGCTTTTGCTGAGCCTCTTGGAGTTCTGCTGTGGAATAAATATCTGTTTTTTTTTTCAATAAAACATTTTTAACTTGCCCCCCTTATCAAAAAGAACTTGTGGTCATTAAAACATACACTTGGACAAATAGAACATATCACTCATCATTAACACAATAATAAACACATTATTTCGAGGAAAATTCAATTTTTGAAACACTAACTAACTGAAATTTGATTAAGAATTAATATTGGGCCCAATTTACAAATTCAATCATGTAAGTATGTATTCCAATTTTATAAATTAAATTAACATCTTTAAAATGGTAGATAACCAATTAAGCCTTAGAGTCATTTATTTAAAATGTGAATACTCAATGATTATGGTAATTTACAATATTCGAGAATGAGAGTCTTTTCTTATAGATTTAATCACCCTTATTATCATGTTTCCCCCTTATCATATTTTGGCATAAGAGTTCCTTTAATTAACTTTGGTACTATTTATTCACTATTTCACTTATCTTTATCTGGAAACTTGGAGTTTGCATGTGTGAGCTCTCCTATCTCTGTCTCTCCTCTGTCAGCTTGACCATGTATCATCCTCACGCTATCATATCCCGCCGTAAATATACTTTCCGCTTCTTCCGCAGTCTTTTCAAGATGCTCTGATGAATATCCCTCCTTTGGGAATCTTTTATATTTGAATTTGTCGACTTCACGCATCTTTCTCTGCAGATATCTCACTTATTTTTTTTCCGCATCTTTCTCTTATGGTTGACTCTCACTCTCTCCTGTGTCTTACTATTTTGTAGTCTGTTTATTCTCCCCGTGTGTCCTTAGTTTTCCTCTGTGGAATATTTATTTTATCCATTGTTCCTAGCTTCTCTATTTGTAAATATTCATTTTTCCCATGTGTCCCCGGTTTCATATTGTTAATTTATAGTTAATCATATTACTTTGCCATTTCATTTAATTTTATTAACTTTCTGGGCCTCAAGATAGCCGTTTGGTTACACTGTTCATCAACTTTAAAGCAACAAATGCTATTTACTCATTTTTTTAAAAGTAGTGAAGGGCTCATTTTAAAACCAAACATCAAAAGGTTACTCATGTCATGAGTCTCTGCTTAGCATTGAGATAGTAAACTGAATGAGAAGAGTTTGGACTGCTTGTGGCAAAAAAATCATTTTTTTCTATCTTTTGGTGGTGTCCTAACTTAGTCTTTTGGTAGTCCAGTGTACCTAGTACCTGTACAATGTAGCTAGTGCATTGATACACAGTCAGTGCATAAAATTTTTAAAAGGACCTTGTCAGGCATTGTAACCAAGAATTTAAGAAGTAGACGTCTCTTAGTGCGATTAGGTATCTCTAAACCTAGGAAGAATCAAGATCACTTTCGTCATATGTGATTCAAAGGCTTGCACTGAAGTTTCATATCAATATTTCAGTTGTTGTTAGGATTGGTAGAGAATCAAAAAGATATTCACAGCCAATATAGACAATATATCAAAAAAGTGAACTGTTGCATTCTGCCCCCTCTTCCATTGAAAAGCATCATGAAAGCTGTATAATGTGTGGACTCTGAGGTCTGGGAGGCATATTATTGAGATCATCCATCCTTCTCTGGTGAGAAATTTTCTTGATGATTCAGTTTAAAT
Source organism: Pyrrhosoma nymphula (assembly GCA_963573305.1). NCBI lineage: Eukaryota > Metazoa > Arthropoda > Insecta > Odonata > Coenagrionidae > Pyrrhosoma > Pyrrhosoma nymphula. Next base: position 63,267,856 of record OY754331.1, on the reverse strand, counting down.
TTAATTATGGAGAAGTGCTTGGATGCTCTTGTGAAGCCTTTTGGCCTCTGCATAATTTTCTATGGGAATGTGATTTGAAAGTGTATCTTATTCTAAGTAGGTATGTCTTATATGCTGTATGATTAATTTTTTACCAGATAATTCTTAGTCATCGATAGTTACTGATGCTGCATATTTTTTCTTGCCACAGTTTTGGCATTAATTTGCAATATATTTTTGTAGACTAGATATGTTATTATCTGTTATATTTTCAGTTATATCCCTTGGTTATGGTGATCATTGAGTGTAAAAGAGAAAATTATAGATTTTTCCTTCCTAGCATGGATCTGTTACTTTTATGGACACATTGAGACATTCGTGATTGAAATAATAGCTCAGTATGAAATAACCCTTTGTACAAAAATGTTGAAGGCTGGACCCAAATCTTCACCTGATAAGAAAATATATAATGGTGGCAGTTATTGAGGGTCTTAGTGTTTACATTGAACAAAACATTTTACAAAAGGTGTTAAATGACAATGTTTCGTGAGGATAATCTCCTGTGTGGCCACCAATGAGTACCTTTTCCGAAGACTCATTCTTTAATCTTACTCCCAAGATTTCAAACTTCGTGATATTACCGAAGGAAGAGAAGGAGCATGATAATCAAGCAGAGAAGTTTTTTTTTGTTTATGACTTAGAGAAAAATTATGGCTTTATCAAGGGAAGAGGAATGCCTGTAAAAATTACTTCAGTCGGACTGAAGGTACTTGGAACTGTTATGGTAATATATAAGTTATTTATCATGGAGAAATTAAAACAAGATAACTATAAACCCTTAGATTTGAATAAAAAATGTTCATAAACTAACCATCTGCATCAAATGTATATCGTGTATGATAAATAACTTAGTGCATGATTACTCAAATAAGCATGTGGTATGCATTTCCATCTCGTAATCTTTGTAGTAGTGATGCTCTTGTACGTACAGTTCATAAATTTGCTCTGACTAAACCTTGCATTAAGAAACACATTTTGTTATTATTTTTAACTTTGTGCATACCTCAATGTAGTCATGTTTTCTGTTCATCGATAATGCATGGTTTGAATATTTTGTCCAAAAACTGAGTTATCCCCCAGTATATCTCTCCTTCCATGGTCTCCATCCTTGTTCTATGAATATACACAGCTATGCGTTATGCATTTGATAACTTGTAAATTGTTTTAGTTGGCAAAAATGTGGTTAGGTTTAACAGTAAAGTAAATGTGAACATTTACTAACTGTGCTTTGTATCTCGCTAATGAGTCTGATATCATTTTTAGTTTAGTATATGTACATGCAATGATTTTGTTCACTCATTCATAGTAATTTTCTGGGTACCATAATTCTTTGAGGAAAAAATGTCACAATAGGTGACATCTGTATTTGGCCCCCCGATTGCAAAGTTGTAAAAAATTTTACATGCCATAGGTGAGCTCAGTTACTGGAGAGGTCTGCCCTTTGAAATCGGACATTTAATTTGGAGACCCTTGGCTTTTTCATTGTTTATCGCGTATGACTGAGAAACATTTCCAGGGAAGTGGTGTTATCGTTTTTGGAAGTCATAATTACCAATTATATGTTTATTGAACACTCTCACATGTGTGGTCTATGTAAATTCTAGTTTTTTGGTTGCTGGGAAACCTGATGGAAAGTACAGATGGGTTTTTGGAATGATTAGGGCATACAGACTTCCAGAAGCATTTAAGTAATCATTACATAAAGTGATAACATGTTTGATTGAAGTGTATTTATAATCCTTTTATTCCCTCTTTCAGGGCTACGAATTCCCTGTTTTTGTGCATGAATCTAGAGCATTGACTGAAGGAAAACAATTTGGACCGCCTTTATTATAATGAGAAGTGATATATTTATTTAGAAATAATTTTTTTAACATTATTTGGAATTGGAGTGAAATTGTTGCAGAATTATGTTCAAGGTATATCTATGTTGATCTTCTTTATTTGTTGTATCCACAATATAAGCAAGTTTTGCTGTCTAATTAATTTACTTGATGGAGAATGTGTATTTATGAAAATATGAATGAAATAAAAGCTGTATTTTCATAGCTTATAATAAATATTTGCTGAAAATTGAAAGATACTGTCGTTACTTAGTTGTATCATGGGCATCATGTTACATTTCCCAAAAAAGTTTTCTTTTTGCATGAGAGTTCATTGAGAGAATGAAAATGGGCAATGATTCCAGTAGAGTATTGTTGGGCGTGATGGGTATGCAATTTGGCAGCCCTGGCCTGTCATCAACACCCCCACTAATGCTTGAAAGTTGAAATACCTACATTTTTATTATTATGAAAGGTCTGAAACAACTCTTTTTATAGAATACCTACCCCCTGCAAATCATAATGCCAATATGTATTTCCAATGGTGTACAAAATTCAAAGATGAAAATGTAGCTCCAAATTTGGGGTTCTGGGGTCAGTTAGGGGGTCTGGCCCTAATGTCGCCTACTCCTCTTACACTTGAGGGTGTCAATCCTCTGCATACTGCAATAGCTTCACACCAATATCTGCTGCTGAACTTGTAATGTGTGCTCAGCTTAGTAGAAAAACCCCTCTTGCATCCTGTTTGGGGCCCTAGATGGAGGAAATAACTCCTGTAATATGTTGTATTCTGTGATAGAAAGGAGGGTTTTGGACTCCTGGACCAGTTTTTCCAGGACCCTGCGTTTTTCTAATGATTTCATTATTGAATTTTGCTTTCCTAAGTGAGAATTTGATGCAGATCCTCTGCAGAATTTGAATTTTGTTTCTATGGAATCCATATTCCCAAATATATTTATCCATACTTATCTTCCAGAACTTATATTTCTTTGAGTGCTCTAAGCTAAAAAACAAATTCAACAACATATTCTGTAAAACTTGTCATCTTACATAAAGAGCATCTGTTTGCACATCCTATTTACTCTGCATTTTTGGAATATAACCAACCTACTACTCATGGCCATCAGTTTGATTGAGAGTTTGGAATTAGTTCAAGGGCAAACCCTGAGGAGGTTTTTACACCATGTAATCTGTTGTTTTACTTTATGCAGAATCTAGCTAGGCTTCATAATGGTGACCGCTGTTCTCTGAATCAAGCATACCACATCTATGTGTGTTCCATTTGCCTATTTAAAAAAAATTAACATTAAAAATGTCATACCAGAGGATAAAACTCTGTAAAGTTGGATTTTGGTCACCCATGTCAGTGACAGTCATTCGGCTCTCAAATGGGAGCCCAGTTCAGTACTGAAGCATAATGTGTCATGCACAGAAAGATAAAGAAATGTTTTTTATTATTCATAGTTATTCATTTACCTAAGTGTTTTCTTACAACCTCTCATGAAAGGAAAAATTAATGATGATTTAGGTGTATGGGCATAATGAACTCATGAATATAAAATCACTACTGAATGTTTTTATTCACAAAATAAATACAGAAAATTGCTTGCTAAAGTACCTAATCATTCATGTACTTTCTTCTTTTGGCAAGGAAAACATAAAAAAATGCACTTACTGTGTAATTAATTATAAAATCACACATTTAAAAGGATAAATTTATCACAGACAAGTAACTTGTTAAAAGTGTCCTTCATGGATAAATTTCATAGGAACTTTACACTTAGCCATTAATTTAATTCAATCTCCTCATATTTGGGGTAAAAAGAACTTTTTTCCTAAAAAACACTAAAGCTGCAAACTATTAATACTGTCAAAGAGGACTTTTAAGGAAGTGCTGAGGTTTGTTAAAATACAATTTTGCTTAAAGATTCCTTTAACATTGATGTAATTATTCTATTATAAGTGATAGTTTCAGCTAAACTGTCATGGCAGAAAATTGATTTAATGATAAATCAAATTACTGGTCATCATCGGTAGCAAAATGTTTGGGGTTAAACATTTGGATTGTGCTTACGTTTAGATTAGTACTGTGGAGATGAACATTTTCCTTCAAAAATATAATGTCAAATTTCCTCATCTTGGTGCTTTGTTTGTATCCAGTCTCCCAAATGTCTTATAAAAGACTGATGAGGGCATCAATATTACCAAAACCTTTCCTATATATTAGGCACGGCCTTCTGATTCCTCAATGCATTACCAAATATGTATGTACTTCTGATACTTTAGTGAGGAGCTGAAAGTTATCTCATGTGTGAGGTATTCTCTAACTTAATTTTATATTCATATGTACTTCTAGAATCATTAGGGGTGATGAGCAGGATGGGGCAGTTTCCATCCTGAGTTCAAGATTTTTGTTGGAAACATTGTTTGGTATTACCACAGAATAATGTGATTGTAATTTTGAGGCTAAATAATCTTCCACTCTCACTTAATAAGAAAAAGATATAATTTCTTGGGGTGATTAGTTCCATTTGAAATGCACGTGGAAATTTATCCTGGTCATGCAAACAAAAGTGAAGTGATGCACTTATCTGCCATGATCATGTACTTACATTATAGGCAATGCTTACCAATGCAGAGCTGAAAACTACATACCTAACTAAATGTGGCATTAACTATGTAGAAATAATGAATTCACAAATCAATCTCTCCAAAATATCTCATACTTAGGTATATGTCTCACTAACTTTTCCCAGATACCCCATTCTTGATTTCTACTAATGCCATTACGTTGACTGATATTTTTCCTAGTTAAAAGATAAAAATTTCCAAAACTTTGACTTTTTGGAGTTTAAAGAACTACCAAAGCAGGAAATGATAGGGAGTCATCTATGGATTGTAGAAGATGAAAACAGACCTAAGCTGAGCATACGCAAATTGCTATCATTCTATAATCCAAGCAAATACATGCCCATGAGTGACATGGATATAACTAATCTAGAAATTTGATCATGTGGTTTAAATTAGTATTCCATGCTCTATCCTGCAAGCCATCCAATATGGAACAAATCTAAAATTACAAAATGATAAGAATCTTAGCAACTAAATGACAATATGCCTAAATGTAAAGCATTTTAATAGTTAACCTCGGAATCCTATTTGGAAAAACTTCATAATTTTATGCTGGCTGTAAAGTAGCTCATTATTCAAAATATGCTGAATATGTGAGATGTTCTCAGGATTCCCACTGGGTCGGTTGTTTGGCTGCTGCTGATATGTGGACGAATGACACCATGGTCTTCAGAGCATTGATGGCAGGGCTTCGTCTTTCCTCGCCTACGTACCCTTGCTTGGGGGTCCAGTCAGCTCTGATTGGCTGTTTTGTTCCTCCCTCCTGCCTTTAATTTTTTGGAGTACAGGTTTCCATGTTTGGCTTAACTCATACCCAGAGTCATGATTGATGTTGTTCTTTTATAACTAGATTTCTATGGCTTATTTTGTCAAACAGTCCCAATACCCATTGGCCTTGGTGATGAGTTGTTGGCCTCGGAGGTGAGGACAGAAGAGGCCCTGGCATAATCACTCTGAAGGTGATAGAAGTGTCATTCATTGAAACGTTGGCAGCAGCAAAACACCTGACCTGGTGGGAAGCTCAAGTACATCTAACATTCATTATTTGCCGGGAAAACACCAGATCCTTCAAATTCAGAATATGTTTGACGATTTTATATGAGCATCAACTCAAAAGGAAATCACAAGTTTGAAGTAGAGGAAAATCCCTGGACCTCCTTCTTCTTCCCTCTAAACTACCCTATAGCCATTACTAATCAAAGCTATAAACACCATGGGATGAATTCTAACATCACATTATCATTTCAATTTTTTTAACAAACCAATATGAAAATGATGATGCAAAACATGTGTATGTGCCTTTCACAAATACAATCATTCTTTTAAAAAGAGAAGCTGAGATTTGAGATAAAATAGAGAAAGGTAGATATGCCTATGTGAAATTCCACAGGCATGCACCTTCATATTCATGTAAGTGAAAAGAGAAAGTAAATTCCATTGTAAAATATGTATGTAGTAAGATTTGCAGAACTATGTGCCTAGTAATCAAAGCAATCATTAACTAGAAACTATATTTACAGTTCTTTTGTCACTTACATAAAATATATTCCATTCTAGCTGAAAATTTTTGAGCTATAGTGAAAACACTGTACTCTAAGTCTGGTAGTATGTATATACAATGAGATGACCCTCTGTCAGCCTTAGAGAAAGATGAAATCATGTGTATATTAAAATATTATCTCCTTCAATTTTAAATCGATGCACAATCAGTTGCTAAAAGGCTAGATAATTATAAGTATGCAATTATATTTGATTCTAGAATGACGTGAATGGTTTCTTATATGTAGAAAAGGAGTGTAGGTATTGAATCAATTGTAATGAAGAAGGTTCATTGTACTAAATCAGTTAAATGGATCACGTTCAACTTTTGATACCTTAGGTCCATGAGTCCTAGCACTTTTCTTCTGTGTGTACAAAAATCAAAATGCATCTCCAATATTTGCTATATAGTTTCTAGAAGAATTCAATGGCCTAATTCAGGGCCTCAACCTGGAATGTGGTGTTCACATATTAGAAGTTGCTAACCAAACATACAGCAAGAATACTTGATTGAGCACCAAAGTTCCAAATCCTCTGCTCTACACGCACCTTAAAGTCATGTTTTACCATTAAATATCCACAATAAATAATACACTATAACAAATTCTCAATAACAAAAACAATGAAAAGTAACACTGCACAATATTACAAAATGATAAGTTTTAAAGTGAACTCCACTGTGAAGCTCATTTGAAGTAAGGTCCTAGAATTCTGGCTCCAAGAATTCATTTGCTTTGACTTATCTTAGGGGAGGAATTATTGCATTTATTGGTTGTGTTTCTTTGCTAGTAATCAAAGTTATCTTTCGTGTTAGCATTATCTGTGAACTTGCCTATCTGTGAACCAGTGAAAGGTCTGTAGTAATTCATGATGAATAAGCTACCTTTAGGAAGGCTCCTATTTGAAGTTCTTAGGTATGAATAATATTTCATTGAGAGTGAAATGGAACACAAATGCAGAAACTAGAATTAGACTTCACCCTTACTAAATAATATGAAATGATGACCTTAAAGATAAATTACTTCCTCTAGCTCTTCATCTCCTCAGCAAATTTATATCACACTTGGGTTTCATGTCAGAAACCTGCCATCTGTGTTGATGGTCCATTAATTTGGGTTTCAGAGATCAATTGAAGCTGTTTTTCCACATCTAGCCACAGGTTGTCTTCAAATCTTATGAAGAGAACTTTTCTTAGCATTTGTTTTTTTGAGCTTCAACACTAACCACACTAATAGCCATCACTTCATGTGCACTGTCTCCAGCGACATACTCTTCTTTCCTTTTCCTGAATGAAGAAATCCAACTTAGCCAGAAATATTTTTGCTTCCTGTTGTTAATTGCAGACAAATTGTTTCCATGAGTAATTTCACAGCCAGAAGAATCTTTCTGACACTGAGATGAAGGAATGGAGGGCTCAATTAGCCTTCCATTTATAAGAAATCCAAGATTGTTGCCAGGGTGATGATTATCCATTGGCAAGCTGGAAAAGTTCCTGTCTCTTGAGTCATCACTGCTGAGGCAGTGTTGCCTCAAGACAGCTGCTAGGCTCTGTATGAAAGAAAGAAAAGTGTAATCAATTTTCAATGTTAATACATATTAAAATGCAATGATAACAGCATGATGCAATGATAAGAATGCAATGATGTTTCTAGTGTATTATTTACATTCAATTTCAATATTAAAAGATTTGACTGTGTACCATGAATTGTATTGCATAAAAATCTAATTAGGTTAGCGTGTAACATTCTTCATCAGTGTGATTTTCTTTTTAAGTGGCATGGTGGAAAGCTAAGAATTGATCAATTACATATGGAACTTCGTTGAATATGCACTCCATTATTTACTTTCCTTGCTATTTTCTGTATGAATTCGTGACAGACAGCAGTTAAATGATCTTCATCATGAAAAATAATGTTTAAGTAGGCATGTGGTGATAAACCATGTACAAGGAACACACTTCCTTCCCTAGTTACCCTAGGATGCAAGACCCTGATCCAGAACAGTATGAAAGTTTGACCATTGAAATCTCTCGGTAAGGTAGGGTCACAAAATTTCGAGAGGTTCTAGAAGAGGGACGAAGGTGAGGGTTAAATGTGTTAGAGCATTTTCCTTGGAGTTCCTGGAGAAAATGTAGAAATACATTTCCCGCAGCTAAAAGGGTCAAATAAAATAGTCATAAAGATGATTGTCCTACCTTTTGCTGTGAGTTATCAATGTTGCTCTGTTTTGATTTCACAACAACAGCATTCAGGTTGCTGTTAATTTTCCTTTCACACGTTGGTCCGCAGTGGAGACAATCACTGCTTTCACTGCTTCCCAAACATCCTCTTCTGCCAATTCCTCCTGAAAATTCATCTTCAATCTCTGCCAATGTCTTCCCTTTCGTTTCAGGAAGGAAAATGTAGACAAAGATAGCTCCGGCAGCTGCAGAACCAGCAAAGAGCCAAAGTGTCCATGGTACACCAGCCCATGCTTCCAAGTCAGGATAGGTCTTCACCGATGTGAATATTAAGAGGTGAGCCAGGGCTGAGACTGATCCACCAGCAATTCCTCTTGCAGCCTGAAGATGTGATAGGAAGACATTCATTTAGTACTCTCAGCTCTGAAGAAAACCATAGCAGTTGTCAGTACACCAAATAACTGGTAAGAATGATCCCCCAAAAAGCTTAATCACACAAGAAGAAAATAAAATCCAAAGCTTCTGTACTACTGTACAATTATAAGATTATCATTTATTTTCTTTGACGCAGGCTATCTGAATAATGATCCGTATGAACGGAAATTGAGTCTCAAGCAAAACACCAATCCCAAAGATAGGTACTCAAAATTGACTATTCACTTATTAAAAAACTCTTATCCTTGCAGCAGTCGAAGGATAACATATCGACCAACGTAGGATAACCATGCCAAATCGGTCTTGACCTGGCATGTAACTAATTTTTGTATCACATCCACAATGTGTGATATTCTGAGTGTAATTGAGGGTATGAAAATTTTCCCTTGAAATACTAGATATTCCATGTTGACTAATAGTTAATATTAAGAAATAACGCAAAACACTGGTCTTTTGACAATTGCGCTCCCAAATTCCCCATTAAAGTTTGAGTGGCATCACTAAACGCACATAAATTTGGTGTGGAGCATTCTGGCATCTCTGCAATATTCTTTCTCTAAAACTCTTATATGCCATAAAGCAGAGTGCAAAATGTTTTACGTTTTTTACGGGCAGATTTGCGCAAACGCTTTAGTACTGGACTCCCACTCGGTATTTCCTGGTTCTAGTCTCGGCTGTGGCCACAAGTTTTCATGGGCAATCCGATCCCTTCTTGGGTGTGGTGTGGAGAATACGTAAAGTACAGTACTCTTCCAACGGATTAGCGAATCCGTTTTTGGATAGGTGTACAAGTAATATTATGAAATACTCAACTTTTAGGATAGTGACCATATTCTTACGAACGAATGCCCTGTTATATCGCTCTTAAAGCATCGTTTTGCGCGAACAAACTCGAATCTATTACATTGAAGAAGGAAAAGTTTTTTCATAACCCTTTTGGGGCCGGTGGCACAATGCCTGGTTACGTCCTTAATTACGGTTAGAGTCATGGTTTTACATTTAAGAAAAGATAAGTGTGACCGCACGTGACTCTATCCGTAACTATAGGGCCGTAACAAGACATTTTGCAACCGTCCCTAAGACATTTTCTGGTGGACAATATCCCATTCAATTGAGTGTACCTTTATACTAATTTTTGGAGAAGTTTCATTTAAAAAATAATATTAAAACCTTGGAAATGATTGATCCAGCAGAAACTGTGCGTTGGATAGACACAGTATAGGACGTACCAATTCATCAACAAATTCAACCTTATAAATGGCGAATGATTTTTTTCCATTGTGAATTCCTTACGTTCGTGCACTACCTCTTCAGCGGGTGACCCCCTCAAAAGTTACTTGTGGTCGCGGCCACTTTTGCAGCACTTTGAACTGATAATTTAGAATAGTATGGTTTCAGTATCTATCCTTTTCCTTAATTAGTTAATGATACATGAACGGCAGAGTAAACATCAGAATTCTAAAAAAAATCGCGTGCACGATGTTGAAAAAATGGCCGCCGAAAAAAAAACGAGGCGAGATAAAATTTTCAAAATGGTCCCATTCAACTACCAATTTATTAAGTATGTGCATACAAAAATATATTTCAACATTTGTATGCAGCCATTTTATTGTAATTGATTGATTCATATGGACTGACCCAAAACCTAGTTTTATAAATACATTTTTATGGGATAGCACTGTACATTTATTCATAAAAAGTTAACAGCGATTTTCGTAAAACTCTTTGCGGAAAATATTATTGCGAGCGAGAGTAATTTGGATTAAAAAGTTGGCCCTAATCTCTATCCGAATTTAAATCTTAAGTTCATAATGATAATTTAGCCCTAGAAGATTACATGCATTTATTAAGTGGAAATTGATTACCTGTGGAAATAGTTCCGAGGTCATAATCCAAGGTAGTTGAAGAAATCCAATCATGGAGACACAGACGTGAGTGAGAACACAGGCTAAAGGCACCCATGGAGCTGGACGTCCATCCGCGACTGTTTTGCCGGAAAAGGCAAATTCATAGCCTCCTGCTACAGCCATGGATATTGCCATCCCCGTTCCAGAAGCTATCGCCAGTTGCCGGCGTCCAAATTTCGTCATTAGTGCAGCTCCGCCAATGCTCGCCAGTAACCGTACTCCAGCAACAGCTATCGAGGCCAAGAAACCTTCTGCTACTCCAGAAGAAGAATTATCTTCAATGTTGTGCAGCACCTTTAATGAAAAGATGTTTCGCAAATATTAAAATGCGAGCTATCAACGACGAAAAATAGGGTTTAAGCCTTCATACCAAACTACCACATTCATCCAATGAAGGATGATTTTCCTATTAAATAACGATAACATTTAAGTCGTGACCCCCTTTATTGAAATTACCAATAAAGTTTCTTATTCTTATTTCTGCTTTGAGGAGGGCATGGAACCGGAAAAAATCATGCGCCAAAGGGATGTTTGCAAATAGCTTTTACTGGTTTGATTGTGTTAATATAAATGTGCGAATCTTAGTTTTTCCATTAAAATAGAATGGAATCACGAAAAGAATAAACGTTGAATCGGTGCAATTTAAATTCCCTTGGAAAAAAATATTTATATAAGTACGTGTGCAAGTCATCATACAAACTAGGACGACTTGCGCAACTCATTTTTTTTACAGGGTTCCATGCCTCTGAATAGATTGCAGGGTTTTCTGGGATTTCCGCTGTGTTGAATAACGGATTTATTGACGACGTCTCGGATGCGTACCAGCAACCACGTACTGCTATGAATGTGAAATTTTCCCGGTTCTAGATTTGAATCACTAACAACTGCAGACCTCAAAGTGCTCTGAATGTGAAATTTTCCCGGTTCGAAATTCGAATCACTAACAACTGCAGACCTCAAAGTATCCGAAACGTTGTCAAGGGACCCCTGACTAGACGGAGTGGAAATCTCCGAAAAACCGAGCACAGTTAAGAAAAATCTTAGCAACGCTTCGAAAGCCTGAATTTGAATTGTCGATGGCTCTAAATTCGAATGAAAAGCAATTTCCCCATATTACACGTTAGATAGCTCATAATTTATCTCTGATGTGCCAATGTTTCCTCTATTTCTGCAGTCCTTCGCCTCGAGTGCTTAATATGTACTAAAGGCGGTTATATCGTAAAGTGACTTAATTGTTATTTTATTCATATTCTGGCAACTTTTAGAAAATCATGTCTTTTGTTGAGACGAATAAAGAATCATACGTTTCTTGGCTATTTTTCGCGAAATGGAAGAGAAATTACGTAGTGTTTAATGCGAAAATGGGTGAAATATGGGGAAAATAGTATTTTACCTAATATAGATTATTATTTTCCCAAAAAAACTGTTTATAAGAAGTAAATTCTCTCAAAGAATCGAATGGTTAACAAAATTAAAAGTCTTGATCATCTTATTATTTGAGTCGTTAGTAAATAACTACGTTCATTCTATAGAAATGGCGCTGCAGTCGGCTCTCATGACTGAAAAAAGTGTTAATTTAAATATATTCGCCGAATAATCAGAATATGTAGTACCTTAATTTCGTTAGGTAATAGCTTAGTTCGTCATCAGTTAAAGCAGTACTTTTTATAAATACGAAAGAAAAGGTGAAATTCAGTAATTGTTTTGACTCGCAGCCGTAGAAGAACCTTACTCAAATCTAAAAAAATCTTGATAGCCGTTAAGTTGTCTTACCTGATCCGTGTGATCCACCGTGAAATTTGATGGGCCCAGATTTCCAACGAGGGCAGACGCGACGGGTAGGTCACCGTATTCACCATCGGTCAACATCCTGTCCCTCGCAAGTATGTTCAGGGGAGCCGCGGGGGGCGTGTGACTCGCCTCCAACGACCGGAACAGGTCTACAGCGTAGTACAGGAGGACATATATCCCGGACGCCTCTTGGAAGGCGAAGAAGAACAGCAGGAGGACGAATGGCTTCCAAACCTGCGGCCTGGCGAACAGAGACCACATGTTCGCGAAGAACGCACAGCACCGGGGCTGGTCGTCGGGCGTTGAAGTCTCCCGGCTCTTGGCTTCGTTGGCGGCGTACGAGGTCTCCATCAGCGCGGCCAGGTCCTTGTCGATCTCGCCGGCCGAGGCGCTGGAGCCACGGAGCCACTGCAGAGATTCCCTGGCCTCCGTCAGGCGGCCACGGGACACGAGCCACGCGGGTGTCTCGGGCAATATCAAGGAGGCGAAGGCGTAGGCTGCGATTGACGCGGCGCAAGCCATAGCCGCGACGCTGGTCCAATTCATGAAGGCTCCCGCCACGTAAACTATGAGCACGCCAATCGAAACGAACACCGGACCAGATGCACATAGTGTTCCCCGGTGCTGTGCGCCGCTCACCTCTGCCACGTACACATAGCTGGAGGACGCCATGCCTGTGAATAGAAGGGTTGGGTTCGATATAAATGGAATTTTTTGAGAAGATTCTTTAAAAGAATTAGCTTTTTGCGTCAATGTGTATTTTTATTAGAAGTGGCTTACCGGATGAGTTATGTCTGCATGGACGTGAGTAAAAATCATATAGATTTTTTCATGTGTTGGGACCTATCCACCTAAACAATTTATATCTTCATCTCAGAATACGTTCTACCTCTATCCACCCCGACCGTGCAACCTATTCTCTTTCTTCCCCTTCCCTGCTTACCCAACATCCTCCCCTCTATCACAGCCGTCAGCATTCCTTCGTCTCTCGTTATCTGCCCAAACTACCTATACTCTGCCTCCTCCTAACCTCCTCCAGTAGTATCCTCCCCTCGCTGGACATACCAAGTTCTTCCTCGTTTGTCTTCCTTTCCGCCTACCGCACCTTCTCCATCCTCCTCCACACCCACATCTCTGACGCATGCTGTCTATTCCCGTAATCTAGCAGACCCGGCTGGACGACGGGTTACCACTCTGATGTTTTCTCTTTCATAGAATTCATCGTAGCCAACGCTAGTGATCAAATGCTGTTTTGTGTTCCGTTTTCCCCTTAGCCTATATACGACTCTGGGGCCGGAATTTTCCCTTTCCCATACCCTTTTTTACCTATCCTTTTTTCCTTCCTATTCCCGCAGCCCTTCCATGCCCTCGGTCATGAGCGGAAGCTCGCATACCGAGGGGAGGGGTGGTGCCCTTCGCGGAGGACCCGCTTATCCACTGCCTATTCCCGTCTTTTTTCTCAAGAGTCCACGTTTCTGCACGATAAAACGCTACACTCCACATTAAGCTACTCGCCAACCTTTTTTCAACATCCTTACATACATCCTTACATGTGCCCGTCATCAGCGAATTTTCTCAATTACGCACAAATCAAAGGCGAACCATTGCAGAAATTCTGAGCTTTCTCCGTGCATTTCTCAAATTCTTAGGATAAGGGTATGGCGACATCAGTGACGTTCGTTTGGTTTTTTGTTCAAATGAAGTGAAAGAATAATCGATTACCAGGTGTTTACTATAAATCCATGAGATTATAACGGATAGCCAATATTGTTTGAAGCTTCAAGGGTTGGTAAATCCCCAGCTTCCACTTATAGAAGAGATTGTGTATAAGAACCCCAGGCTTGCCTAAGTACTATGGATTCAGTCAGTTAGTTGTTTATTAGGCAAACACTGATTCAACTAAGAAATTTTTCGCCACACTATCAGTTCTACGATTCACTAAAAAAAAGTCTATTACATCGTAGTTATTTAAAGAATTAATACATACTCTCAATGGCCTCTGCTATGAATGATAAAAATAAGATCTTTTTTTATAACCAAATTAATACAATCATTTCCCAATCTCTCTCTTTTAAAACATGGCTCTGATTATAATAAAAAACAAGCATCATCTTACCTACTGCCATACCGCAAATGAACCGCCCAATGCACAGTTTCAAGAAGTCATCTGATAGAAAGATTATGAGCCATCCGGCGATATAAGGACCAGCAGCAAGCTTGACGGCTGACTTTCTTCCGAGCAATTCTGAAACGATCCCGGCTGCCAAAGCTCCCAGGGGATTTGAAATGACCCCTAAACTTGCTGAAAAGATAGAGATTTATAATACAGAAACAGGGATCAATAATTGCGTATATTATGGAAAACTGGATTAGGCAATTGTCATATTGAAAAAAATATGGAAAGGAGTTAAGAATTTTAACTCCATTAGCAAAATATTGTACAATACAAATATCATATATAGGATTTAGAAATATTTATTTAATTTATATAAACATTCCTCAACAAGAGACAGAGTAAGATAAGGAAGAAAAAAATCCCATGGATAAAGAAGAGCTAGTCAACCAGTTACCACAATATATTTCATGGAATACCTTTGGGGACGCAAACGCAACAATAGAAAAGGAGAGACGTTCCAGGACAAGAAAGCCTTTGAAATGCAACGCGTGAAAATGGAACAAGATTCCTTAGTTTCTGCCAAGCTGCAAAATTCAAAGTATGAACGAAATTTCCCCATTGCCACTAGGTCATGTGAAGAACCAAATTAATCATACAGCAGCTGACCATAGGCCCAAAACGACCGAACTCTATACACACAGACTTAGGGCGAAGGAGTGTGGCTGAGGCTATTAAATAGGTGCTGTAGTGATGAATAAAAATTTTGAACCACCTTAATGAAAACAAAAAACTACCATAAATGATAAAATGATCTAAAAAAATTTTTTGACTTGATATAACATGTGACGCTTGTGGAAAAAACAATGGAATAAATAAGTTTGACAAAGTTGTATGAAGAGAAATTTGGTCATATATTAGGTCGACGTAATATAATAGATCGAACAAAAATGGAAGAAACATTGGGTTATATTTTAAAGTACAACCCCATTGTATTATAGCGGCATCAACTTACCGACCCATGACGCCTCTTGGGAAGTTAAATGCAGAGTCGATCCTGGATCAGATATCTGAGGAAGTAGCACAGCGGAGTATCCTTGGCCGAAACCGACGCAAATCGAGTTCCCATGGGCGGCAAATGTTGCCAAGACCTAAGAAGAGATATTATAGGCATCAATAAAGCGAAAATGAGATAATTTGAATAACACAGTAAAAAGAATTTTATTAACAAATAAACCGATAAGTTAAGGATGGCGAAATATTTTTAATTAACAATTTTAATTATATTGATCACTTAAATATATATTTCGGCATCATCAGGAATTATGCATTTTCTGGTACAATTTTTTTGGGGAAAAAAGTGAAGTTACTAGCAGTAACTCGTGGATTAATTTTTCTGCTAGGGATAACAGTATTTACGATTTCATTTTTATATTATATTATATAATATTGGCATAAAGTGAAAAGATCATTAAATAATTACTGTTTATTTCGCATAAATTACCTTAAGGATTAATTAGTTGTATTTATAGGTTTTCATAACCGAGCGAGGATATAAAATAAATATTTTTTTTAGAATTAATATGTGGAAAAACATCAGTAACATGATTTCAGATTTAGTCAGATTCCAGAGTTTGTCAGAACACCTTACTAGGACGTCTACGGAAGAAAAATACCTAATTATAATTATTAGAGATTGCCCATGTCACATATCGGTTTGTGAATTTTCTGCCATAAATGCATGATATTGTCCAATTGGGTGTATTACGAAATATTTGTCAATATTTCGGCATTCCGGAATGTAAGGAGGACGTGAAGATGTTCTATTCGGCAATCAATTTAAGTGATCTATGAACCTTGGCTTTGGCATTACGATGGTTCACTGCTTAAAATTGAAATTGGTCTCTTGGAATAGGATGTTTGTTAGAATAAGCGGTGAGGAATAGATTTTTATTACGGGCAAGAATTAAGAACGCTGTTGTGAAAATTATTTAATTGCTCGATAATATTTAGGTGTGTAAGTTAAAATGCTCACTATTGACACAAAATCTAGTCTTGCGCGTGGTCTACTTCGGATCGGCAGTATTGTAAAATCGGCAAGTAAAATACGACTTCCGGATTGGACCAGAAAACCTGGAATCGGGCATGCTCTAACATCAGTTATAACGGACTGATGTGAACCACGCCTGGACTGACCTGAAGGATAGGGCATTTACACCCAACAACTCCGACTCCCGGTATCAACGGCCCTGGAGACGATGGAAAAGGCTTCCATCGAAATGTCACGTCGGCGGAGATGGAAAACCTAACCCGGTCGGAAGCCCGAGGAAATTTCACAACTATTCGCCGGGAAATCCTACTTAAATAAAGGACTGATTGGTCAAAAGTTATATGGTTTTTAGAGCTTTCCTGAAACCAAGTTCTCCTAAATTACGTAAGTATATAAGTAGGTGTAAGTGCGTATATAATTACTATATAATTTTTAGGCAGGTAGGTACTTAAATTTTATTTGAACAACAGGCGGAATCATACGGACTTCGATAGAAGCGGCGCGCGGGTTTGCGCTCAAACTTTAAATCTCCGCGAAAACTGCCGTCGATGATGTTTATTTGTTGTTTCGAATTTCAGTTTCCGTTTCGGAAAGTGTATCGACTTCGAAGCGTGATCATCTATCGAATCCAAAGTTGAGGGATAGTCATCGCCGCAGTTCCAGTGAAAGGACAATTCGAAGAAAAGGCCAAACAAAAGAAGGCGGAATGGGAGCGCCCCCGAAGCTTCGAGTTAAATATCGCTCTCTTTTTGCCCCTCGATTCGTGTTGACTAAGTGGCAAGGAGGAATGATCATTTGGGGTCAACGGAATTGGATCGCAAAAAAATGGGAGAGCGGAGCTCGCGGACAAAAAATAATTCCGTGAATCGACCGTTTCGATTAATTTCGTTATAATTCCTCCAACCCACCCATAAAAAAGAGGATTTTCCAGTGAGTGCGATTCTCTCTCAATGTTTTTAAATTATCTAGAAAGTTTGGAGATGGGAAGAACAGCTTGATATATCATCGAAGATGATGAATAAAAAGTTAGCAGTTTTTCCACTAGGATTTTGATTTCACGACTCTAGTCACTAGTTTATAGTAGTATGGAATATTTATCGCTTTAGTGTCTACAGTTTTATATCAGTAACAAGTGAACTTAATAATAATTAAAAAATCACTTGCTGATTATGTAAACCAGTCGAAACTAGTGGTAAAATTAGTTTGTTTAAGTATAAAACTGCTTACACCACATGCAATCAAGACTGGGAGTGTTCATTCGTCCAGTAATATGAATCTACAGAATAATTAGAAAAGACGGAGCAAATTTTAATTTTTCATTTGTAACAAAATTTTAAGGCAAAGGTACTATTCTGTATAAGTAAGCTCCTCTAAATGCCGTTTATTTGGTGTTATTGGTACAAAACAATGTGAAAGAAGCACTAAAGTGTATGTTTCAACATTTACTTTTTGTGCAAGATAAAAATATACTGCTGTGGAATTAGTTTATGTCATTCAGTCGTGGTTGTTTTCATCTCCAGTCGTTCAATTCCCCAAAGAAGACTACAATCTAACTACTAAGTAGGGAACGTAACGTCTTTACAAGCCAGCACAAGCCTGAGCTCATTTCTGACTAATTTGACCCCGGAGAAACAATGGCGGGGAAAATTGTTATTCAAAAGCTTCAACATTTTGCTTCAAACGAACTATGAAAAACTGAAGTACATTCTGAATACCACTGGATTGAGGAAGATTAAAAGTTTTAGAAGACTGCGTAGAAGTAACTCTTAATGCTATACTGACATCGAGTTGTTTAAGATGTGAACTCGACTACTAACGAACATTCGAATCATGTTTGGCGAAACTTGAACTAAGGTTTTGATATTTGCCGTGCCACATATGGTGCTCATGTGCATAAGACCTCTTATTTGGACTTTTCCTTATCCCGTACTGTGCGAAATGTGCTTCCTCCTTTTACAGATACCGAAAGCCAATAATTTGTCATTAGATTGGAATCTTGGAATTTTCCGAAAGGCTTTAAAGTTAGAGATTTTTTTATTTTGAAACTGCAAAAAAATATTTCCCAAATCTAAAGAAATAACAAGGTTCTACTGAAACACCTTTTTTGTGAAACACTCGTGAGGATGGAGAAAATTATTTTATGCTGAAATTTCTATTTTAAATTTTTAAATTAATTTGAAAATTCGGTGTTCCATATTGTCCAGATGAGTGGCCATATACTGTTTTTATTTGCTTACGGAGGTGGAAAAGACGCGGTAGCCTAGCCGATAGAGTGTTTGGTTACTAACCAGTGGTAGTCACGAATCCAAATTCACTTTAAGCTCCTCAGAACCCAATCAGCTACACACTAGCTGTATGATGTTCTGGATATCAGATATTATTGGAAGAACCATTGGCCAAACATTTTCATTACTCTGATTCGTGAACTTCGACCGCCATGCCATTGGGATTGGTACTTCGTGAGCTTTGCTCTTTCCAGCCAAACTGACCTTCGGTTTAACTGGTAAAATCACTCTTTGAAATTATAGTACTTGAAAACTGAGAGTTTCACTTTAGGGTAGGGAAAGAAATATTGTATGTTGGGGAAAGAAATATTTTGTCATCCTAGGCGATCAATTCACATTAGAAACTATTCTGCTGACAGGAGATCTCAAGTTAATATTATGTGATGACGGTAAGGTTTATTGACAGACGAGTAACATATATCAGCTTCGATCGTATTTTATTCCTGACCATTCAGGCCACGAGGGTCAATTATAAGAATCCACATTATTGATAAACCTCTCTGATAAGTGGTTATTTCATGGAAAAAGACAAGGAAATTGCATCAAATACTCTCACTGATAATCTGACATTGTCAGCAAATAATTGCAACTGATAATTAATAATCAGCGTCATCATGAGATTCATTTAAATAGTTCAAGCAATGTGTAGATAGCCACAATTTTTAAAACAAGCTTTGCCTTACTTATATATGTGTTTTACCAATAATTTACCGGTTAGGAGATCATTTTTTTCTGGGAGTTGGTGCATTTAGCTCCACTATTCGTCGTAAGAGAGTAGAGATTGTATGGGTTGGCGAGGGCCTTCTGGAGCCCTCCTGGCACTCAGACCCCTTTTGGTCCATTGTGCCAACCCACGTTTAACCTGCCTGCCACTTGCAGACCACCTCTTGGAGATAAGAGCACCACGGTAGAGGTATGAAGGAGGATCCACCGCCAACCTTCCCGATACAGATATAAAGGGAGTCATCCCTCCCACCGTCCTGGTCTGGGTATATCTCCCTCCGGCCGCCCGGTATCGGTCTGGAGGGAGTGTCACCCCTCCATCCACCCCGGTAGAGGTATGGACTATGGAGGAGGGCCACCCATTCAACCACCGTCCGGGCCCAACGTTGCTTAACTTCGGTGATCTGACGGGAACCGGTGTGTCAACGTGGCTAGGCCCTTGCCCCGTAAGCCAGCAAGTAAATAATATTTTTGTTAAGCTGTCACCCGATAAAATATTTCTTAATAAGTAGGATAGGACCTAAGTTTCTCCTCACTTTTCGCTCTACGTACCCCTAATTGTCTACGATTCAAAATCTAGTATCTCTCGTAAAAGATTTTATCGTTTGCCGTGGTCATTACTCATTTGCCTTTTCTTGGTTTGTGTATAAAGTCAGTTTTGTGCTGTGCATGGAGAATTAAGTAATACACTCAGTGCGCATTTTTATTACTGTTACATCTTTAATGCTTTAGTGCAGGAAGTGACGACGATAGATTAGATTCTATCCTGGAATGATTTGAGGATTTCATTGCTAGTGCCCTTTCCATTTTACTCGAAACAAAAGCGATCGATTTCGTTCTCTGTGCAATAAACTTTCGAGGTTTAGTAAATTTAATACGTTATAGAAAATTAATATTGATTTTGAAAATAGAACGTTGTCAGAGGTATTCTGAACCCCGCCAATTTATTGGGGCGAGAACATGAATATTTAGCTATTTATTGGTCTTGGGATTCCGATCGGGAATAATCCTTTTGGATTAAAAGCAAGATATGCCAAAAGAGTGGCCGATTAAAATATAGATGCACACGAAAGACACAAGTGTATATCTATCTATTTATCGGACACCCTCTTGTGAGATTTTGCTTTCCATGTTGAGACTACCCGTCTATAAATCGTCTGTAATATATAATGTTGATCTAATCTATGATGGCGGATTTTTATTTCCTCTGGCATTGAATGAGTGGGATTCTCCGAATAATGAGCGCCAATTTCGAAATTAGAACGCCGAATATTTTCCGAATTAGGTGGAAATCTCCGAGTCATAAAACGCTTCAGTATCGCCTTGGCCCGCTTACGGCTTACGAATCGTCGCGGGATTCCCGCGTTGAGCAGCGTTTTCCTGATCACGACGGAAGAGACACTCTCACTGTTGTTTTTTTATGCTGGGTGCAGTATAGTGTAAACTCACTCGCTGTTACTTACGGAGACTATCCCACGGCTTTTTTTTTAGATTGTGCAGAATCAACCGGTGTGATTGCGAAAGTCATCGATGACGGATCAGGGCCCTGCATCGAACCGTTGCCCCTCGGGGACAGTCTAAAGAAATTCTAGACTGTCTCTCGAGGCTACTCTTTCCCCCTCGCCCCAGGATTTGCCGAAACTCACCGAAAACCAAGAATGCACGTTTGCTGGAAGAGAATTCGTAGATAGGTAGTCGATCGGTAGGCGATAGATAATTTAAAAAAAACTTATTGCACATGGGAAATCCCCCCAAGTTCAACGAAGAGTTTTCTTTGTATTCTAAAGAAACTTATCGGTCGATTCCTCGATTATTTCTACTCGTTCACCGATTAATTGAATGTTTCCTGATGACCATGCATCCATGGCTCTCATCACCGTAATGAGAAGTTGTTGAGAGGATCTACGGTCAAAAGTGTTCAGGGGCCCCTGCTTTGAAGTAACGAGATTTTCCGAAGAAGTATCGTGATTGGAATGTCTCGTGTGCTTGGCGCCACGAATAGGAATTGAGGTTACTATGTCGGATCTTATTTCTTCAGGTGCAACTTCGTATGTCAGAATTTCGGTGACGGCAGTTTCTCCTCCATTACAGGAGTCGTCTTCAGGTCGACCTGAACCACGCAATGCTACCTGAAGAAGTGGGATCCAACATATCAAGCCACTGCGGAAGTCTTCGCTCCACCTGAGATAACTATGCTTTGAAACATTTCTCGGATTATGTGAATGTCGAGCGTGCAGAAACTTTAAAATTTTTGGTAATGGAACTTAGAAGGTACCGCACAGATTCTATAAAGGATCCTATCAAGGAAGGTACTGGGTTATTTATTTATTATGTAGCGTTTCCACGAAATGAAGCCTTCGTCAGCTCAATCCATCTAATTTTTCTAGGTAGCTCGAATGACCTCGGTTATCGGTAGCCTCCTCCAATATTGTACACGAGTTTCCAATTGCATAATAAAATGAACTTCTTGCAAGGGTAAGTACACGTTTTAGGGTTAAGTACCGGCGAGAAAGGCGGCAAGTGCTTGGAAAAAATTATTTCATCTTCCGTTGAACGCTAGTGAAAGTCTCCGTTGGAAGCGAAATGTGATGTGCAGCTATAACAGCATCAGCAATTAATCCAGCTGCAGGTGTTGAGAAGCCCTAAAAATCACATTTTCTTACGTCAAATGAGAAAACTTAAGCATATGCATCAGTGCAAAGTGAATTGTCAGGAAATGCATCGCGGTTCGATTGGTTCTGCCAAAATGTTCTCCAGTCTCGCGAGAAATACTTTTCTGCATCAAGATTTTTTGATAATGCATTTCACTATGGTATCAAGTAACGGAGAAACTAAATGAAAAAAAATTAGTTTTCACCAATTTAGCTCTCAAATCTGTATTTCTTGATTTATGCTCAGGTGTCTGAAGCAGAATAAAAAACATAATAGCTCCTACTAAGGCGCAAGCTTTTACCCATCATGTTACCACCTAGTGTACGTGTCTTGGTGGAGGAGATGCCATGAGAATCGTTCAAGGATGCATATCTATAGTTTGAACTCACCATCAGACGCATTTGCTGCGCTTTCGCCGTTTCTAGAACACATATCAACATCGCACCAATTATCTCCTGTCACCGAATCTCGGATTCACTTAGCTATACATTCACTTTTACTCCAATACATCTCTTTTACTCTTGAGAATCCGTCATTTGCTAATCCATGCATCTCAATCGGTGTCTTCTTCAGTTGTTTTTCTCCTTTAGTTTTTCAACTCTTCAGTCTTCAGCAAGAAATTGCATTTCATTTGAATGCATTTATTTCTCCTCTTTGTAAATGTTTCCTATGACCTCTTCCTCTGCCCATTTTCCGCATGGACTTCTCCGTATATAATTCTTTACCAGCTATGCATATACATCTGTCAGTAACATCGCATTCCCATACTTACCAGTTTTTTCTTCCTTTGCCGCCACTTTCCAGAACTTGAATTTTCTCATGGAATCAGGGTGAAAAAGATAACTATATCAGACTTAGATGATGCTAAGCCGGCCTATTATAGGGACTCGTGAGCTAAATGGGGAATCCTTTTTTACTCGCGTTCAAGTGCCTTCTACGCTTAATATCGGAGACCTATCATGCATCCGTTATATCCTTTACTTGTCCTACCATTTAATTTTTAAAATTTGTATAATCCAGAAATACCTCTTGAATTTTTTTCCGAAAAAACTATTGTTATTTTATGCGATTGTTCCTTTTGTTTTGAGCTCGACCCCACTAGAAAGTGATCCCTTTTTGACGGGCGCACTAATCTACTACTGAAGCAGGTAATGAAAAGACCCATGTGATTAAATTATTCCACCAGCTCCAGTTTGTGCCAGCTAATTTTGATGATCAACATCGCTTGTCTTTTGTCTTAGAAGACCGTAGGTGAGAACAATAGTTTATCGGTTCTATTTCATGCCCCATAAATGTAATTCCCTCTCGACTAATATCTCAATTATCGTCAATGCCAGAGCTTGCTTTCATCGAAGATTTTGAAAGGAGTTCAACGGAGTGGTGGGAAGACAGTGGTGGAGGAGGGCAGTGTCCGTAATGATATCCTGGTAAAAGGGATCCATGAAATGTAGATCAGGGCCGCTGTGGACGTATAAAAAACACACAGTTTGAAGGGCATGTGAAGGATTGAGGTGTCCATTTATAGGAGGGAGTAGCGGGATTTTATTACATTTTTGAGGCCCCTTACGATTTAGAGCGTGTATCATGTACATGACTCGCTGATATCCGGCCGGAGAAAAAGCGGAAACGATGATTCGACATGTTGTTTACAAACACATGGAAGGTCTTTTTAAAGTGAATTTCAGCTTTGTTTCGAGGAAAAGTGGCCGTTTCTGATAAATAAACGCCCTTGATTAGTGGCGAACATTTATGAGCACTCGTATCCTATCCTCTCACAATTATGCATCCTCATGTGATTATTTTGCTTCATAAATAGTAGAATGTATAATTAAAGATACGTAATTAATGACTACTTCTTACATATAGCCTGATAAAATGAAAATAAACAGGCAATGCATGAAAGCCACCTAGGCACCGTTTGCAGATTCAACGGAAATGGTAATTTACGGTGAACATTTGTAGTTTGTTTGGACGTTTCTGTCACCGACCTTTTTATGTTTTAGTTTTTTTGAGTGGCCGAAGCCCCATTTTTGCCTAAAAGGCATAATTGATTGAGTAACGTCAATAAAAAGCTGTCAAAAATTTAAAATGGTGGCAAATGTCGTCTTCACTTTCTGAATTTATCTGTAGTAAATAGTTTTGGTCCGCAAGCTGAGATAATGCTAAATTAACGATAAAGGTAACATATTTTATTTCCATTTCCTCCTGCCTGGAGTAAGACATCTTTCATTTGGTTGTTATAAACTAATGGTTCTGTTATTAAGCAATAACATTTTGTTCCAACGGTGATTATTTTTTTTGGTAATCATGTGGAGTGTTTGTAGACATTTTGGTCGAGCAACTTGAAGCGGTGCTCAACATTTGCTTATGTTTTCCAATGTTTGCACTTGGCATGAAGACTACTAAATGCACGACCCGAACAGGGAACAATCCCGGATATCATCATGTATATTTTGTCCAAACTACAGAACTCATGGCTGCTTGAATAGTTAAATGGTGAATTGATTTAATTGATATTGGTATTAATGTATAGATAGAGAGATTAATTAATCGGTTCATTGATCTCAATCGAATTCTCAATGGATGGTAAACTTAGACGCTCTCAATGTGGACAGCGCGAGAGGAATCAGACAGATTTTTGCACTTTCTATTTTCCGAAAAGCATAAGTTTGTGAACTATGAATAGGTTCGCAATTACCGACAAAACATAGGAGAGCTACTAAAAAATTATCGGTATTCAGTCGGTGAGGAAAGAAATTAGAAGTACAGCATTATTATACACTTTTCGACGAAGGAGCGTAGATTAGTTATGAGATTCAAGTCTGTGAGAATTAAGAGTTTTTTTGCTCGAATATTTCGATTAATGCAGCTATTTCTTTTCCTTTTTTTTAATAACTATAGTATTTTCCTGCCCTAATCTGTTTAAATCTAATATGTTACCAATGTGACCTACACTGCCTCTATTTACTTCTCGTTCATTCCTTTAGGGAAAGAAAAAGTTTTTGTACCAGGCTGGTCGTTAAAATTCTCACTCGGTTTGCTAATATGAAAATTGCCCTATTTTCCCCTTATTTTGTTATTTTTCTAAAGTTCATAATAATAATATTAAAGTGTACAAATAATTTTCACCAATAGTGTTTCGTAATTATGCGAAAGGTTAGCACCATGGAATATCCACAATCTCCAACTCGAAGGTCGGTTAGTTAGGTGGGATTGGAGCTCTCTAGGCACTAAGTAAGCCCAGCGGCGTGTGAAATTCACTCGTTCAGAAAGAGGGTCTCTTTATTGCAATGGGATAAAGATGTGCACTTTATACGGAGAACATTTTAAAATTCTTTCCCCTCAAGAAGTTTATGACTTCACGCATCTATGCACGAATGCATTAGTTGCAGTTAAAGTAACATTGTTGCGCATAGTCTGAACTGGCTATCGCTGTGGTATAGAGCGCTTACCCACCGATAAACCCCAAGGTCGATATTTTTTCTTGCTTTGGCGATGAACGTTGCTCAGTTATTTCTTCATTAGCTGTATTTAATTAGGTAATATTTTAGCGCAGCTGTCGGGTGATTCAATTTTCTTAAGTTTTTCTGCCATTCTGGTTTCATTTGTGCGAATTTGAAAAGATCCTATGTTGTGATAACAATATTTCTATAACCTCTACGTAATTTCCCATTATTAATATAGGAATTGCTGTAATATCCATTGTTCTATTGTTGCATAATCACTAAAAATCACTAATATTAATACAATCTCATAATTACTATATGAATTGCTGTAATCACTACATGTTGTTGATTGACTGTTCCTATTACAGAACTATTAATAGTGATTGTGAAAGATGTCTACAATCACTATAAATAGTCCTATGGTATTTTTTTATCTAAGGATTGCCTTAATTAATGTTTTGTTGATGGAAAATAATCTTAAAAGCACCAAGTTTTAAGGTTATATGAAATGATATAAGCTTCACTTCGAAAAGCGCCGTCACATGAAAAAGAGGATGTAGTTTATGAAAATACTTTATTTCTTAAAATATATTATTTTGTCGTATCACCTTCACAGATTTACACATTTCAGCTCTGAAGGAACGTAAATTGAATATGATGCAATAACGTTTTTGATGCAGTTAGTTTTACTGAGTCAAGGAAGGGAGAGACCAAAATGCGTAGATTCATGACCTCAATTCTCGCATGCAGTTTTTTTCAATAATACCTACAACGGAATTAATGGGGAGAGCATTGTACGCGAACACATGTTAGTTGATAATCTCATTGTTATATGGCCATTTCTCTATTGCTTTGAGCGAAAGTTCACAACAAAATTGTAATTAGTACCGGCCACTATTATTTCGACCTGTCTACAAACACGTACCAGCTTAAAATTAATAAAATTAAAGTACCAGCTTAAAATTACATTCGAAGCAATAAAGCCGAATGTTGGGAGCAAAATTACACGCTGTTCAGGCATGTTTCGCATCAGATAGCTGACAATAGTTCTCTGATTAATCTGTCCTTGTAAAAAAATACAATTGAGCTGGACTGAAAAATACAATGCTTTTTGGTGGTGGGGGAAACAAGGTGCTTATTTTCGAAGGAATGAAACTCAGAATTCAAACTTTCCCGCGGTGGAGTAATAGTGTATTCGTGGTTCTTTGGCACAATAGTGCGTTTACTACTTTACCTTAGCATCTCTAGCATCTTCTAAGAAGCATGTAGCTATGACTCATTAACATTACGGATCATCTCTTGCTGATGCATTTCAAATCGTATTTATCTCCTCTCTGAATTGACATTTAATGCGATTGATCCACATCACTCGTAACTCGAAACACATGGTTTCAACTCAGTTATGCATTGATGCATGGTTGTGTTTAAACTATGCATTAAACTGTATATATCCTTGGATCTATGTGCCAGTTATCGATTTTTAAGTACTATTCCCTGCTAGAAATTTATGTACACTTTCCGTAATTTTTTTTTAATTCCCATGACTATCTGTAGACTATCCTCAAAATTTTGAAACACTTTTTTAAAGAATTTATATAAAATTCTCTATCTCTTTCTGTTAGAATTCCTAAGTACTTTCTGTAGAAGTCCTTAGTAAATTCTCAACAAATTATTATTGCATACTGTAAAAATTTTTTATTACAAACTAGAAATTTCTCACGAAGCGTAGTAGGAATTCCTTAAATTTATATTTTTTGGCTTATTTTACTTCATTTATAACGAACATAATTGAGTTAGTCACTTTTAAATTCTTAACGTTGGCTTACTATTTCCGAAAGGCGCCGAGGGAACCACAATTTAATGTTCCATCAGTCGGACAGAGTGCTACACTTGAAATGCTCTTCACGTGGCGCCCAAGGATTCAATTCCTCTGAAAAATTATGTCTCTTCCGGGATTGGAGCCAGGGCACGCTAGATGGGAAACCAACTCTCATACCAACGCACCTTCCCGATCCTTTTCATTCAATATGCGTAACATTATCTTCAGTGAAATCGCTGAAAGAGGTGGGAAATATATTTCGAATGGGAAACTTCAATTTTCAAAAGAAATCGCTTATGTATGAGACAGTTGAGACACTTCCTGGATGGATTTGCAGCTCAATAGAAATGAGGTTTTTTTTCATGGGAAACGCTAATGCAAATACCGTTCTCATGTAAATCCATCCTAACGCTTTCTGATTCGTGCAATTACGATTTTCGTACGCGAATGAAAGAGATTACTTAATCGTAATCGAACTTTTTTGGCCATAAGTCAAATGCAACTTTCCGAATTGATATGTCATGGGTATTTTTTATATTATTTCCTAGGACAAGAGAAAAATTATTGTAATGAAAAAATTACTTTCATATGTAGGATCTAAGTCTTACCCGGCGAATGCTTAGGATGAATATTTCTCGGGTTTACAGCCGGGTAATGGTGTTAAACTGCACCGACGTTCAAATGGTGTAGTCTGCCATCGTCTTCAGGGTGAATGATTTTGCCGGAAATGTCATATATTTATAGGGTCACATTTTTGGTCAGGTTTTCCCTGATTCGTCAGTTTTTCTCATTGCATAACACTGGGATAAATATGCCTACAACGATCCTTGGCGCTGATAGCGCTTTCCATACAGTCACGGTACATAATATCATAGATTAAGCATATATTACACAAACATATATATGCTTACTCTATGATAATATTCATAGCTATTACAAAATGTAAAATGCGTTAAAATATCTAATTGGAAGCTGTACATGCATCTTGAAAACATACTAGCGCTTCAATTACCAGATTTTCTGGGGAACGCATTACTTAAGTGTGGCTATCGAAAAGTATGCGCATTTTTCTAAGACATTTATATCTTAACATCATGTCAAACTGCCTCAATTTTTCTCGTGTTTCCGTCACATTATGAGATTTTATCACTATTACTCTGAAAATTATAAAAAAGTTCTTCGGAGCTCCAATGAGTTTGTAAGATAATGACTATTAAGTCCTAAAAATTCTGGAAAAGCTATGGCAAGCATCCCGGTTTAGAGGTGTGTTTATTCATAGGGTTATGCGAGCAGAAACTATTAACGAACCATTTCGGGGCAATATTCGCTGGTTCCTCAATTGGAAGTTTTAATCAATACAATCTAGAATCGTTGGAAATTTCGAATTAACGCTCATTTCAAATTCTTCCCGGCCTCATTGATGGCAACGCCTACTGGAGTCGTGGGTTCGAGTCTGGGATGGGTCGATTTAACTCTATCATGGCGGTGTGCGTATCAATAAACACCCCAATTTTTTTAAAGTTAGGGACTCTTTTAAGGAAATCAGCATTTTATGAAATGAAGGAATTCGAATTGAATGACCAGATGTGATTCAATGCAGATAATTTTCGATTTCTGACATCTGATTCTACGATTTCTGGATTTATTAATCGATAATCGAATACTCTCACCCCATTTTCTGTATTTCTATGAGTGTGTTTATTTTCATACTAAATGGAAAATACACATTCGATATGCGCGGAACTTTCGGATTTGAATCTAATTAGTCATAATGAGAATTCGTTTCAAATTGAAATATTTCAAATACTTCATATTCCGCGCACAGTTTAAGCTTCCTTGAAAGAAAAATAAACGTCCCCTCCTAGGACCGCAAATAGGACGATATTCAACCTTCGCCATGTTGATTTTCTGAGGAGTGAACTATCCTCGCTCACCACAAGGGCGTCGTCCCCCAATCGGCCCAACCCAACCCAGCCTTTCCCTTTATGTACGTACACCGCACCGGGGGTCGGAAATGCTCGTCGATCACAGTTTCGGGGACCTCAATGCTGTTTTTCTCTCCTCACTTTTCCCGATGCACTCACATGCGCGCGCAAATACATATTTACTCGCTTGTTCGGGTTCACGTTTTCTCCCCGTGACCCCGTTTCCGCGGCAATGACGATGCACTCGTGCACGCCCCGTGTCGCTCAAAAATCCGAAACGGAAGCTACCAGGTCTCCACGGCGACAGGTGTCGCGGCCTCCGTGCGTCAATCTCTCGAAAGAGAAACTGTTTTGAAAGGGTGTCGATACAATCGTCTCTGTCGTCGGCTTTCCGCGTCGAGATCGACTGACACATCGAAGCGCACATACCATTCCGGTGAGAGATAAGGATCTAGTTAGCGACGGTTGTGCATTCCTTCCCCGATTGTCGGCAGATCGTATCCTCGACTTTTTCCGTTCATTTCCAAGGAAACAATTAGTTTTCTAGCTCTATCTTTGAATATTTATTGGTACTATTACGATTTTATATTTGCTTATATAATCGTGGTTTAAGGCTAGGAGTTCGAGCTAGTTATGGTAAAAACCAAAGGGGCGACAGAATTTATTTTGGAACATATTTTAAATTATTGCATACTAAAATATTTTAGGATATTATCATATGCTTGAGGTGAAATCTGGTGGTGAAAACTGCGGAAGGGACGGAATTCTGTTCATAGAACGTGGTGGAAAAGAAAGTTCAAATTTATGTGAAACAATTCATTCTGCCCACTGATAACTTGGTCCCAACGACGAGGTTCCCTCTTGAGGTCCAACGATTTGACGAAAGTCGTCATGATAGCGATTATGAATTGTAATAGCGTTAATGGATTTATTTTTTCGTGTCGATTGGACGTTGTGACCGATTGAGCTATTAGCCTGTGATTTCAATCGTCAAGTCAGCATTATTCCTCTTCCTTGCTTCATTAACCTTTAGAATGACCAGATCATTGGAAAGATACAGTCACTTAGGAATATGGGACATGAATAGGCAATTTTACCTATATTGCATCAATTTTCGTAGTTTTTTTTAAAGAATACGACGTAAAAAATTATTGGAGTTAAGATATTCTTGGCGTTAGTTAAATATCATAACAGCTTAATTTTCAGCCAATATTTGGTTAAATATTGCCGTAAATTTTATCAGTATATTGTAATAATGACTTCAAGTATCCCCTGCAGTGGGTAATTTAGGATAACATTTTCATTCACAATGATATTATATGGAGAAGATGAGGTGATTCCTAGAGAGCTTATTACGCCGCCATAATGTGATTCTGTGAGACTCATTATGTAGTTTAAGAGAAACAAGTAAGCTAGCCAATTGACGGTGCAGTTATCAAAAAATATACAGTATTCTACTCTTATCTACTGAAACAGCGTATTCTTTTGCCTATAATTTCCCTATCTGACCCTCTAGTGGACAATGAAATATATTTTTAATGCGGTGCAAACTATTCTCTAAGGGCGCAAAGTACCCTCATATTACTGTAGGCCTAATTATGTCGAAAAGCATCAAAGGGTCCAAAGTTATACTCAAACCGTCCGACGGACGGAGTAGTGCGATTTAAGGCACTCAAGTAGAGTAACGAATTTCACGGAACAATCTCCAACAGGTATTTCTGCCATTACAACGTCCCGATAACAGGGATCGAAATGAAAGAATATTTTCAATTAATCAATGTTTTTTATTATCCAAGAGACCTAGTTACAGTGCACCATATAAGGCAAGTTTGAGAAAAATATTGCTATATATGTAGTCTTATCAACTCTGATGGCCCAGTTACCCAGAGGGTAGAGCATTCAGTCACTGCAAGATGATTGAACTGATACGCAGCAAAGAATGAACTGGAAGCTGCTGTAGGAAAAATCTTTCCCTGACCGCGACTCGAACCGCGAGTCATAAGCATTCTAGATATTCGGAACTGTGGCTAGCTTAGTAGTCGGCGCATTTACCGTAATTCCGAAAGTCCTTAAATTTCGATTTAAGTCCCTAGAAGACTTTTTCATCTGCCAACTCAGAAAGCGTGAGGTTCTGATTGGGATGCCGATCTCATTTCGTGGTCGTCTCTTTGGATGCGTTGAGCTGCGAGCAGTAGGTTATTTGTCTGAGAAAACCATCGGCTGCTCATGGGAGGAAACTAAACCTTACTGGTGAGAATTTCACTGGCTAGTGGCTCAAATCCGTAATGACCTCTATCTTCACCTATCCAACCAATTTTTGATGGAAGATCGTTTTTAATTCTTTGCTCTCACCTCAACTGTGATTTTTCCGCAGAATAAATAAAGATAACCTCGAGAAGTTCTAATGCAACGCCTGTCAATTCCTGTTGACAACTTTCGTAGATCTTGGAGCTGGTGTGTCACTAATAGGGAGATTAGGATGTTAATGTCTCAACCACGGTGTAATCTTATTTGACAAACAGCTTATGGTAGTGTTTGACCTAGCTGAGAATCTGTCAACCGAACACTTAAGGATGGCCTTTTCGCATCATCTGTCACCTCGACCGAAAGAAGCAAGTCGCTATGTTGACGACACGTCCGCCGTTAAATGCAAACGAGGTGAGAATCTTAGAGCCATGTTACCTTCTCTGGCAACCTCCCGTATTCACTGAGGTGTGTGACACTAATTTCAATACTATCAAATCTAGGGTAAGAATCTCGAATATTTTATTAAATAAGAAGGAGATTATAATTTCCTCATGGCACTGTTAGGTTTATGATGTCGTAAAGTGGTAGCCATATAATTTTAATCGCAAAAATATTTTTTCATTCATGGAATAAAATTAATTTTTGACATGTGTACATACTTCATCATGTAGGAATGTATGTATGTCGAACTTCATTTAATGATCATTATTACACAACTTTTTGTGATGTAATTTTATATTATTTTTTTCAAGGCGTAATTGTATCTTAACTGCTTATAAGAGTTTAATCCAAAAGTTCATCCGAAGTAAATCATGTATTGAAGGAAGACACCATGTAACAGAAACATTCAAAATATGACACCTCTATATTTTTATAAACTGATATCAGATTCATTTAGATTGACTCATTTAGTACGACTAGTACGAGGAAAGGCTTACTAAGAAGGCGTACTAATTCAGGAATAACCCTTAACGAGGTTTCTTGCTTTTTAGTATTTGCATTTTCTTGATGGCCCATTTACTTTTCTCTTCATGCCGCATCCATCGAAACATCAGCTCTGAGGGCAGAGGACACCATGTAGAGGGTGCTACACACGCATCTCAATACAAACTGAACTCCCTTCATTAGTGACCATAGGCCACATACCACAGAAGCCCTCCCTCGGAACTAACCTTCTCAATGCATTTTCTCTTCAGCACCTCTCGAAAGATCACGCTTAAAAGTTTTCTAGTAGGCCCTCTTTTTGAATGAGGAAACTCTTTGTCATAACAGGGAAGTGGTCTTATGCTAGTCGGCGTTACACCTTCCGGTAAAATGACATAACCGTCTCACTTTCACGGCAGCTCTGTAGGAAAGCAAATATTTACCACTAAGCCTTTGTATACACACTGCTAATTGTGAATGCTTTAACCTAGCCATATGTAATGCGTGCCAAGCTATGATTATTCGAAAATGAATGGAAGACTTTGAATGTGCTGTTTCTCAATGGATGAGGAAACAAGAAGACTAGGTAAAAAATGCAAATTTTCAATTCTACTGCACAAATGTTTCTAACTTGCTGCCTCGTTCCTCCTGATGAGCCGCACATACACATCTCCATCTATATACTATCCGCCGAGCCATAGCAAATGCGTTTGGTAGGGAGTGTTTGGACATCAACCATAAAAGAGGGAGATAATAGAGAAAGGAATTGGGAGAGGGGAGGGACGAAAATTGAGATGTGTTTTTCAGGATCAGTGCAAGTATCTGAATTTTAGTGGTAGTTAATGGCGCTCAGGATGAAGGAATTCTGGTGCATGTTTTTTTGTGCGAGTATTTCTCTTAATTTATCGCTTTAGCCTTTCCTAGAGATGTGGTAAAAATACATTTAAATGGTCCCTGAGAGTGGGGTCCTATAGATACTGTAAATTATTTTCTTATTATTTACAAAAAGTCGGTCCACACTTTTTGAACCGCCTTTGCGTAAAAGATGGGCACCCGTAAGTCAGTGGTGAACAGTAAACAAGTCATTTTGAACTAAACTTTGTATTTGGACTCATTATATTGATATTTATCTTTATATGAGGATAACAAAGTCCCCTAAATTTTAACATGAAACTTGATCTAAATTTTCCAGTTATTCTAGCTTTGCGTATAACATCAGTATGTATGTATGCATAGTTGAAGAAAGAAATCGATAGTAATGCAAGGAGAGTAAGTAATGAAATGAGTAAGGTTATCAAGTATGGAGAAGTCTCTTTTCGGCATTTATATGTAAACAGGAATATTTTGAAAAATAACTTCCTTTCTTAAATGCATCATACTCGTCCATTTTCATTAAATTATTTCTCTATTCCTGAATCTGATGAAGATGTTCAAAGTCTGTTGTCTAAACTTCTCTTTACGTAAAATAATGTTTATTTCGTACATTTATGACCTATTTCCGTAGTATTATATATTTATAGCTTGTGCGTGCTCCCGGTTTGTTTATCTCGGATGTTTTTACGGAGGTGTCATATATGTGTAGGCGTGGACATTGGAATAAGTCGGACGTAAACAATGCCAGCAGAACTTATGCGCATTAGGAACAAGCTATCACGTCGTGTGACGCCACCGGAATTCTCATTTGGGCAAATGAACGCTGCTACCATTCAAACACCCTGTCGGATTTCTTCCTGAACGTGATCGAAATTTCGTTCGTGAGGCCTTGAACTAACCGTGACTTTTCTCGGCGGTCAAATTTCTCCCATTCCCCCTTCCTCGCTGCATGCCAGCAATCCGTAAGTGAGTTTGCTGATTTTTTTTAATTTTAGCCCCAGAATTGTGCGTATGCCAGAGTAATGTATCTGAAAGAATACTCTAGTACCTCTCGGTCTGTTTTTACTTAGATGAAATTTATAAGTCCAATTAAAAG
This sequence comes from Pyrrhosoma nymphula, assembly GCA_963573305.1. Taxonomy (NCBI): domain Eukaryota; kingdom Metazoa; phylum Arthropoda; class Insecta; order Odonata; family Coenagrionidae; genus Pyrrhosoma; species Pyrrhosoma nymphula. The sequence continues at coordinate 63,233,359 of OY754331.1, read as the reverse complement.
GAGAATTTCTTTCTAATTAATTGAGAGAAAATCAATTTACTCTTTTTGAAGTTATTAGCGATAAAACTTGCGATTTCTAGAAAATAAATGCAATTTTTAGGAATAATAGTTAGATAATAAAATTAATGCTAACGGACTTGGAAAAATAAAAAGGAACAGTCAAATTCACAGATGCCGTTCGAACTATCCCGATTGGGGATAGAGGTAGTCAAGAAGCAAAATCTACAATTTATGAAAAAGGCTTATTTTTAGCTATTCGTCTCACTCCGTCCTGCATATACCATGCCCACTTCTCTCAGAGATTGCTTCCCATATCGAGTCTTTTTCTTGAGATTGGAAACACCAATTGCCATCAGGATATTCAGGATTATATTCTTCCACTCAGTATGCTGCCATCATCATTGGGTATTATACCAGGTGATTGGTAGGTTTTTGGACCTACACTAACTTCCCTCTTTATGGGTGATATTTTTCTCCTGCGCATTACTAGCTCGCAATCAGATCTCTCTTTTGTTTTTAATACCCTCTGTTTCTCCATAAGTCGTCCAAAATGTCTATCCTTTTCCTTGATCTTCCGCGTTTTCCAAGTTTTCTCCGTCTCTACCACCCTCTTCAACATAACTGCGTCTCTCAACACGCCTTCCATCTACTTTTTTTGCCCTCTCCGAATTTCCGCCACCTTTCCTGTCCCACCGCATCCAATACGTATTCTTTCTCGCTATCCAGATCACCCTCTCCATACTTCTTCACAACCAAATCTCAGGTACTTCAACTTTCGGTCATCCTCTTCTCGCAATAACCAATTTCCCGATTCACAATCCGTATAAGTTTTCACCAAATTTTTCTTGGCGCCTCTCCTCCCCCTCAAAAAGTCCCTACTTTTTGGAAGTTCTTCCTTGGCTTCATATCCACCTAGTTATAACAAAAAATACACAATTTTTATTTGTAATTGTATGTAGATTAGACCATCATTCTCTTTACATGATCAAACGAAAGGAGTAGTATGTTTCTTTCGTGAAAATTCATTTTCCGAGTGCCACATTATTTCATACGCTATTCTTTTATCTCCTTATGCATCACATTTTACCTAATGAACCGAGTTTAATCTTAATTTAATTACGATATTATAAAGAGCATTCACTATTCATGTATCCAAATTACAGAGCAATACGCAACACAGTATTTTAAGAACTTAGGTGAAACATTCTCACATTCATATTTACAATTTCCCTGCTCATCTCTCGATAAAATGAGCATAATGATTCACTTAACCTCGCATTATCTCACTCTTCAGACATAGGTCAGCTCATTCAGGGTGATGCTAAGTTGCTTGATGCATGCTCTTAAGAAGGGAAATGAAAATTTCATGTTTATTTCAAGCATCTCTGCATAGCCATCTCAGGTGCTGTGATATAAGATTTTATAAACATCATTAAGTAGTTTGCCTTCTCATAAATTAGCACTTAATTCGCACATTAAATCCAAGCCAATTCCGAGTCGCCATCATGGGAAACTCGTAAATAACTTTTTTATAATCCCGAAGCCTTGGCCATGAATCAACTCATGGGATTATTTGAAAATAAATGAGTTTTCTAGAAGCAATGGTCTCTCATAAATTTATATTGAGTGATAATCGACGCTTTCATTTGACTTCAAACTTTCATTTGGCACCAATGCAAGAGTAGCTGCGCGGCTAACTTGAAGGTGCTCTTTCATTTTGTGACAAAATAACATAGCTTTGGATAATTTTAGAATCTTCTTGTGGTAAAACCTTTATATTTTATCGCCATAAAACCTGTACAGCTGTATTTCAAAACCAGAGCGTGGATTTCGATTCCTCGTCCGAATTATATGTTTTTCGTGACTCAATATCGATTATAATCGAATGTGGAATCTGAAAGTATTTTAACATGATCGCTGGAATTATGCTAAACCCGACATTCACGAGTAAGTATTTGAGTGTCATTTTTTTTAGAAAAAATAATGAGATATTTCTTTCGTTCCTGATGGTTGCTGCACACTCCGATGATGTTTATTCGCGTTCTCTTGTTCTACTCACAGTGAGACGGGACGTATTCGTCCCGCCCAGGAGTTAGTGAATGGCGCGCGACACTGTGTGAATTTTCTTTCGAGCCGGCTCCAATGAAACTTCGACACGTTCCACCAATCGGGAGGCAACTAATGCTCACTCGTAAGGTTTCGGACAAGAAATAATTCACAAAAGCCGGAGCTGCCCTCTCTGCGTCGGTAATATTTACGATTTTCCTGCCAGACTCGCGTCCAAACGATTCAATGCATAATGCAACGCGCCTAGGCATTCGATAAGGAGTCGCTTGCGGTAGATCGGAATCGATCTCATCTGGTCGAGCTTAACAATCGAACGACGCGCACCGCCGACAAAGGGGTTATCGTTCCCAAATAGCGATTGCGATTTCATGCATGTCCCCCATGGTAGGAAAATCGGGCACAAAAGGTGGCGGAATACGTGTTCATCGATCATGATGCGAGTGCAGGAAACCTCGATATTTCGGACACGTTTCATAAGTTTTAAACGCGCCCACAAAAGCGTGACAAGAGAAATTAAATCCCTTTGGGCGTGGTGTAGTACATCCATATTGATTCGAGGGAATGTTTTGATGACTCGCGAACGAAACCTTGCGCACCATCAGAGCGTTCCCACGAGTTTATGGATGATAAAGCACCATGGGAAAGACAAATCTTCGTATCGAACACAGCTTACCCTTGAATTCTCCTTCCTGATATAATTTTAGCGCGGATATTCATTCAAAATGTTTTCTTGAGTGGCGTAATCTGAATCGGCGATAACTTTCAAGACGTACTGCGTAAGTCACGAATAATGTTACAAGAGACATTGTGATAAAGGTCTCATGGAAAGAACTTTCTCACGATGGTATATTCTGAGTACCAAACTTTGAGATATCTTTTATCAGGAGGGAAGTAAATGTGACGTTTAGGGACGATTCGACCAGTTAAACTTCAAGACAATGGGAAGACACCATGATATTAAATGCGGAGGTTCATAAAAAAATTTTCATGGGTGATGGAATCTGAGTCAGCATGGTACTATTCTTTTTTTAAATGCCTAAAGACCACTTTTTAGTCACGAATAATGCTTCTAAAGCCATCATGATAAACGGCTCAGGAAATGCCTTTTTCCAGGAAGATGTGCGCTGAGTCACAATCCTTAGCTATCGGTTATTGATCACGAGTGAAGTAAGGTTTTCGTGGGAAGCGATTCAACTTGTCTTGTCCCAAGGCAATGAGGAGTAGCTGAAATATTTTGGATAATGTGGCAATTCCTTTGTTTTTTTTAAATAACGTTGTGTGTAATATTAAACGATGTATCAGGTGATCATTATCTATTCCGTAATAATAAAACGGCAGGGAAAAATGCTGAGGGGGTAATTTTAAGGGGAAACAAAAATCGGTTCAAATTTTCGCAGTCCACACTTGATTGTCCTGTATTGGGTTGCCCGCGTTGTTGTTTGAAATTATCACCAACGTTTCTACTTCACTGCTGGTCACTGTCAGAATATCCTGCAGTGAAGAAGAAGCGTTGTTGACTGTTTCAAATCACGATGTGGGCAGCGCCAAAAAGGTACCACCTACGGACAATGAAACACCGTTTAACCGGAATACAATCCGGCCGCAAGTAGTTTGAAGTGGAATTTAGGAAAAGGGGAATTTAATTTTCTTCTAAAGACGCTTTTATAATGTTTTTATACAATTCAGCTCTGTAAGATGTACGCCCAAAAAATATACAATGTGGCGATAGTAAATTGACGCACAGAGACGCGTGCGGAGACGATCAATTCACACTTAAGTTTTTCAAATTTACAAGCACTCGAATATGGTGCGAATGTGACTTTTAAAGATATCTATCGGAGAAAAACATCACACAGTATTCGAGCTAATAAGGTACTACATGACCTCTACCTAAGGCTAAAATAATTACTCCTTTGCCATTGCCTTTTTTCTGGAGGCCCTTATAATCAGTGTGTCAGCATGGAAGAATATGAAAATGACCCAAGTGTAGAGGACGGATGTTACGCGTCAATGTTGAAAACTTTGTTGTTTAGCTGTTCATCATTCTTTTTAAAAAGAGTTTCGTGGTTTCACGCGTGAAGTTGCATCATAGAACCAAGCCCATGCATGGGAAGCGTATTGCGGCATGAAAAAATACCTCCATGTGTTTGCAAGCGGGCGTTGACGCTTAGAAGTAGTATATAGTTCTTGACTGTGAACTCCTGAGCGTCATGAAAGGAATTATGACTCGAAAAAATAGATCTCACATTGCATCATAACATTTAGAAACTCAAAGCATCAACAGAGTGAGGTACCACTACTTGTTTTGTTTTTTTTAAGAGTGAAGTTTATGAAAGGGATAGATAACTTCTCTTAAATAATTTCCTGAAAGAGGAAATCCGTGTTCTCCACAAACAGAAAAGGATGCCACAACTTTAAAAGCAAGTTAATGACATGACATTCCAAGAATCACCTCGTTTTATACACTATTTATCGCAAGTTGTTTATCTTTACTCGTAAAATCGCAGAATTATTGCTTCAAAACGTTTATGGCTCAACCCGGAATGTAATTAAAACCTAAAAACCATTGAAGTATTGCGACTCGCGGAAAACTTTCGAGTTGTTATTTCTCGGCTACCTTGGAAATTATTTTGTACCACGATTTTAGTTGCTATAAACACATGAGGGAAAATATCGCCCTTGTGCTCCAGGCATAAGCTTTTATCTCGAATTCCGAGGTTGTTCGATTGAATTTGCATTGCATTGCTCGTGCTGTGTTCAGTAAAAAATCAAGATCCAGATGGAATCCAAGGGAATGGCAGACAGATTGTTTTGTTGTACTGTCAAAATAAAATTGTGACTATTGCGGCTCCATTTGTTGAAACAAAATAAAATATAATCCTACCTACACTGATTGAAATGCTTGCTATGGACTTAAAAGATATTCGAGCTGAAGAAACGACTGTCGCGTTCCTGATTCTAAGGACACTCATAGAAGATGATGACGAACCTTGCTGTCAGTCATACTTAGAAATAACCAAATTTTATGCGAGTAATAATCGTGGAATCAAACTCGTTTTTGACATTAAAACTGTTTTCTTCAGTGGGAGTATAGATATTTTAAAAATATTGCGGTAATAATTAGTAATTTATTTTGTCAGAAAACAGTAAGACTACTCTATTCATCGGCTGCGACATGGCCGAGCCCTTGACCGGATAAACGAATGGCTGGTTAATGCGAAAACATGCAAAAAACGCAATTTCATAGCTGAAATCGAGACTTTTATGTCTAAATTACTGTGGTACAAATAAAGTACAAATAAAGTACAAAAGTACAAATAAAAGTACAGAAGAGAGTCGAAATGTATATATGTTAATGTTAGCGTAGTGTGAAGAACTTGAAACAATTTTGGTCACCCCCATATTACTCCCATTATTTGATCCTCCGTAAAGACTCATGGGGGAATAAACGGTTAGCTGTGCGGTGAGCGTAGTGGCTCTGCAGCGGATCTTCAGAAAAAAATAATCTTCGGATTGATCAAGTAATCATGATCCTCGGGCGGAGAAACAGACCGGATTGAGTGACGAAAGGCTAAAGCGAGATCACATACAAAGGAATGTGAGGTGTTCTCGGGATTACCACCGGATCAGGTGCTTGGCTGCTGCCGAAGCTTCGACAGAAGACTCTAGGTGAGGACAGAAGAGGCTTTGGCATCAACACCCTGAAGACGATTGAAGTGTCATCTATCGAAACGTCGCGACGCGTCGGCAGCTTCCAAACACCTGACTCGTTGGGAATCCCGCGAACACCTCACATTCGTTATTCGCCGGGAAAGCACCAGATCCTTCATACATACAAAGGAGTGTCATAGAGAGGACCACCCGTATTACTATTGTATCGAATTATCATGACTAACTATAGTTCGTAAACGACATATGGACAGAATATGATATGAACTCCGGTTCAGGTATGAGTTTTCGTTGGCGGTGAGAAATTATGGCTCCAAAAATGTCGGAGGGACCGCAATGCTAGTAGGTGCCTCCAACTGCGCAGTTTTTATACAATCACTCGTACGGACAATAAATCTCCAGATCGCTCCGTCGGATCTCACCCAATGGCCTTCGGATGGAAGGATCCACCGCATTCTCACGTCTCGTATTCGCAGAACGAGCACGAAAGGAAAACAAAAAAGAAAGACGTTCACACGTCTGAATTTCAATGCAAGAATGGAACCCTGAATTGATTCGAGTGAACAATGAGATATCGTTTCAATTGTATGTTAAAAATTCAGTCAGCGGCGATAGGTGCATTAATTAGGTGGGAGTTGCAAAGTAAATATTTTATATTGCCACGAAAAGGTAAATTTGGGTACCTTAAAAAGCTATCTTTTCAGCAGAGCGAGTAGTTCTGTACTCTAGCCAAAATTCAAGTTTCCGTTTAACTTTTTTCAAACATAATCAAGGTAATGTATGAGTTATGGTTTTGAAATTTCATTAGTTAATCTCTGTTTGAATGCACTATTTGACTAATTTAGCATTGATTTGTAACTTTTGGAGATTCGTAAAATCACATTATGTTTGACTACATCCTATCGACTTTTATTGATTCCCGAATTTTCTCAGATACGAAAAATACTACGCAAATTAGCCAGGGTGTAGTGGATTTGGCTCTCGATTATCAAATGATTTCTTATTTCCAGAATAAACGGTTAACTGAATGGAAGCTATTTCATTTCGTAACTTGAAAGTAGCAAACTTCCCAGTTAAAACGGTTTCAGCTAACCGATAAACTGATCCTGTTATAAATATTAACTGTGACTATTGGTTGCTTAGCAGTTAGTAGAGGATGGGATTTGAAACAAAGGCTTTGTGATTTATCTCATCCACAACTCTCCTAGCCACGTTATTTAAGTCGTAAAATTTCGCCATGCTTTTTCTTCAAGTCACTCCTAGAACTAATTAGATTCATTGGAATGAATTTGGTGCCAAATAAAAAAACACTTCTTTCGTATTTCTAGTACTTGCACTTAATCGATTGAAGCTTAGTTGATTGCAGTTTCAACCAAAGATTAAAATCGACCCAAAATTCGAGGCATATTTTAAACTTTAATATTTTTCCCTTCTTTTCCATAATCAAGTTTTGTTCTTCTTGCCTTGATGCATTTATGATACGAAGCATCCCACTGTAAAGTTTTGGAGGGCTCATTTTTCAGGATACAAGCCCTAGTTAAGGGGCATGCCGACGCAGCTAAACTCAGAGGCTTACTTCGCAGCTAAACTCAGAGGCTTACTTCGCGGATAGGACTATGGATAGAAAAAATGTGTGAGTTTTCCTTGAGGCTTCATTTGGGAAGCAAACGGATAGGCGTAACCCTATCTTTATTTGTTTTACGGCCGCTTCACGTTTGGTGATATATTACTTAGCTGAGAAATTCAGGCCGTGCGACAAAAGCGAAGAAAATTTTATGGTAAGCTGAAAGCCTGTTCTCAACCTACGCTGTTTTTGGCTGAATCGAAAATGTGAACGGCAACACAGCAGCAAAGCACTGAAAATTCGGCATTCGGAATTATATACCAGCTATGTATGAATCTCTCTGCGCTCATTTTCATTCATGAACTGGAAATGAATAATCTGAACTGCAAAGAGTTCAGATTTTTTTAAGGAAAAGATTTCTTGATTGGAGCCACTTGCTATAATTCAATCTCTCAATTTTAAATTGATGCATTTGAATCAGCAAATGAATAGAACACAACTGCTTGCATGAATCTCAGTGAAACCACATGATTTTTCTCTTTTAATTTACAGGATTTATTGTTTGCATTTCGTTATGCATTTATTCACATTTTTATCTTTAGCCTCCATTTTCGAGTACATATCTTTGACAATGTACGTGTGAATGACACGGAAAATATTGCTTGAGGCACCTCTCGAGGCCTATACATTGAAGTTGAAATTTAAGCTATCAAATTTTGTTCACTAACGTTTTTACCTGTTACCAAAATGTTTCAAACGTTTTCTTATTTTTGTTTGCACTTGATGAACGACACCGTTTGCTGTAACGATTTATTATCGCATAACGTATAGTTCAGTTTTGCAGACTCACCCACACGAAATATGCACAGTAGTTTGGAAACATAAACTCGCTACCGTTGTTGCTGAAAGAGACTTATTTCGAATCACCAAATGTTCATTAAGATTTGATCACAATCCTTCGCCATCGCTATCCTTACACTATCCATTCGAGGTTTCAGGAATATTTTTCCCGATGCCCAGGAAAGCCTATTTTTTCAAGAATTCAAGGAAAAATCTCATTCCAACAACCATACGCTGTCACCATTTTTGGCCCTTATCTTACTTTCCATTCGTCACTCATGCTAACGTAGCGGTATAATGCAGGAAGGATTGAAGTAAGTTTAGGAGTTATCTGGCACACTGATTACATTGATCAAACTGTGTCCAGACGTGGATATCATGGAACGTATTGGGACCTTTGCTTAAATATTCTGGGAGCAACTTTCTTCTCGCATTGACGATAATTCTCGGCGGTGACAGACAACGCCTTCATTATAGAACTCAACTGCCATATGCGTCACGTACCTATCTATGGCTGAAATAGATTTTCAGTGGGGTAATTTTTGCCTGTCTTTTGGGAATTGAACTCATCAGTGCTTAGAGACTGACAGGGAAGTGAAATGTTTTTCATTGGATTCATATATCGACACGTTGGTTAGAGTCACGGAACCTTCTTTTCACGACACCTTCTTTACTGCGAAAATCACGCTGTTCATTTTAAAGTGATTGCACTAAAAATGAACTTCGTAGCATTAAAAAATATTTTTTAAATAATAAATATATGAAATAACGTATTTACTGGTGCGAAGTTTTAGTTGCAAAAACTCCAGGGAAATTTTGGAACGATCAGAACATCAAAAGGTAAAGCAAAACAAGAAAAACTAATAAAATTACACAAAGTAATGGCAGTTCCCTCTCTACTGTATGGATCAGGATTCTGAGCATTAAGCCAAAAAGAACCTAAAACAAGTAGAAACCTCAGAGCTTAAGTTTTTCCACTCAGCGAAAGGCTAGGTATGCCAAAGTAGATATATTAAGGATTACCTACATTAGAGAAGAGCTAGGTGTACCTCCATTAAATGTAAAATGGGGGAATAAAAAGCAAAGCGGAATGAACAAGTCATGCGGACGCTAAGAGAGAGAGAATTTTAAGGAATACAAGCCATCTGGAAAGAGGTGTTGGAAGACCAATGACCAGATGGTGAAAATGAAGTTGGAACAGGCTTAGAGCTTCATATTGGGGCGAATAAGAATATTTGTTGGCGTATGAACTACATTTAATGGTTGATTATTCATTGGTTGGCTAGTTGGTACGTTATTTTGGAGAAGCGACCGTCAAATATAGTGATTTGTGTCATTGAGGTCAGGAGGGTGGGCTGGTAAGGGAAGGATTATATGGGGAATGGAGGAAGAGTGGAGAGAAATCCAGAGTTGTTATTGGCTGAAAATCGTCTGCTCTTAACTAATGGTACCCAGGGGACCAGAGTTTTACGTTCCATACGACGGACTACTACTACTACTCTCCTGATATCACTCATGTAGAGATGAATGTTTCTTATGTGTCTGCAAATATCTGTCGCGGACGGGAATCTAACCCGAACCCGCTGGATGGAAAGCCAGTACTCAAGAAGTAGGAGAGAAATTAAGTAGTGAAATTAAATTCAGAGGCTTAATACAAACCGAGCCAAGAAATATCCTTTTCACACTTCAAATCAAATATACAGCGTAGTAGGTATTACTTACTATGTATTTCGTTTTCTCTCGACGATGAAGTAATAAATTTCATTTTACTTGGAGGCAATCACCACGCTTAGCTTTTAAATGGGAATGCGCATGAACACTTAAAATAAGACTTTTCTTGGAGAAAATAAAAGAGGAAGAAAGAAGTTTGTTATTACATAATAAAAGATAGGGAGTTCTTCTTACTAGCATCCTGTTTCTAGGATCTTTCTCAAGGACGTCGTCATAATGGTCTTCCCCTTTGAATTATTTCTTACTCGAGTGTGAAAACTGGCATCTCGACCTTCCATGATTTGTGCTGCTGCTTTCATTTTCCCCCTTTTGATGAACAAATTACGAAACTTGACGTGAGCGCTCAACTTCTTAAAGGAGCAAATGCTTTGTCATCGGTTCCCCCACGCCAGCAATCACGTTGGGATCAGCACCCGCGCACTCGTTGATGCATTGGCCTCAGGCGGACGCTTAGAAGCCCATTTATCCGTGTCAACTGAAGCTTAATACTCCCGCTTCACTTTCCGCGTGAAATTCAGTTTTCTTTCAAGTGGGTAAAACCACGCCATGTGAAGAAATGCGTAAGGCTCTTTGAAAAATTCTTAATGGACCTAGATGCCAAATAATTGCTCGTTAATCTTGAAATCAAACCTATTAAATGAAAGTTGATACGTTGAATGTGAACTAAATTGAATAACTTTCCAATCAAACTTGAATATGTGAACAATATCCCTTAAAAATATACTGAAACGAATATTATAGCAGAAAAATTTAACTCCCATTCAAAATTTTCTCGAAACCTATGTTATTCCACGCTAGCCATAAAAGAGTATAGAATTTGGTTAGAGGTGCTCCAACTTTAAAAAATAATATCGCACTGTTGACTTTAAAAAATAGTATCGCCTAAGAGTTTGATTCTAAGACAAACGCAAAATTCTTGTTCTAGGCGAGAATCGAACTCGTGACCTTTTGATTGCCAGGTCGCCGGTCGGCTCCTTACTAATCTGGCTACTGCGGCTTCCGGCGCCATTTTTTATATTTAAAGTAAATATTAATAAATAGGGTGCGAATAAAATAGGCAAGCATTCTACTGGTAGCCTAAAATGCCTAAAATGCCTTTAATTATTCAGCTGATGACGATTCAAATTTTGATACATTACACCGATGGAGGGGTCACTTTGTTGAAACGCCCCATAAAATACGAATAACGTAGTACTCTCCACACCAATCTATTCATCTACATCTACATACTACCCCGCAAGCCGCCTCAATAGGCGTGTGGCGGGGGGTGTTAGGACACAAGCCGTTTACATATAAAATTATTCTGTTCAATCAAGGTTTAAACAGATAACTGTCACCTTGAAAATTACTTTTGAAGTATGTTGAAGCCTCGGTTGATTAGAATAAATATGAGAGGAATCTCTCCAGTTATTCCTTGATTATTCAACATTTGGTTGATGCAGCTCTCCTAGAAGGAATGAAAGTCGGCAGTCCAGTCTTTTTATTGCAAAGTTTTTGCGCATTTTACCTTTTCTGGCGTTTTATCTAATTTGGTGAATGAGGAGCGTATATAAAACATCATTTAAATTAAGTGATAGTGTCCATTCCTCCTACTTTATCGTACTGGTCAAATCTACCTACATAAAGTGAGGCTATAATAATTACCATGTTGACACCATCAAACTGGTGTCTATTTCTAAGTATCTTCGTGTGGCTTGTTTCAGCTGGCTGATTGGTTGGGTACCCATCCTAGTTTCTCCTAGGAACCCATGGGCTTTACTTTCTAATAATATTTCGCAATTTCGGCGAAACTTTTTTGAACACAACGCGATTCCTTAAATTGTACTTTCACCGGTAAATTTAAATCGCGGGTAGTTTATACTGCGGTGTGCGCAATCAGCTGTATTTCTAACCTGGACAAGATCGTAGCCCAATTGTTGTCGAAGATGTGACGATGACAAAGTCGTCAGATGTAAGATAGAAATCTTTCACTCGATCTGGCCACTGGCGAAACGTTAAATAAGCCAGGAGAAAGTGAATCACGCGGACCGAAATCCACTTTCTTAGCTGGAATACACGGATGCGAACCCCACGGAGCGAAACGAAGGTTTGCGCATTATCCGTCTCCCTCTCAGATCAGCTGGGAGACGTATCCGGTTTATGAGGCCTAAAGTATTTTTAGGAAGTTCACAAGGGTTGTTGGGTTTAACCCAGTGGTTCTCAAAGAGCGCGCTATATAATAATAGCTCTGATATAAGCTGCGTTTAATCGTCTCCAGATGTGTAGAAGAATTTAAATTTATCTTTGCCCTCCACATTTTTAATTTAAATTGTAAAGCAGGGAGACACAGTATTAAAATAACTTTATTTATTTAAATAATTTGTTCTGATAATTTATTTTGAGTTCCCTTTCCTTATTATTAAATCGCTGACTTGTCTCATACATGTACCTTCATACCTGTCCTGGGATGAGCAAACTATCTATGTATTAGATTTGAAACAAACATTAGATTGATCGCAATTGCTTGTAATTATACCTTTATTGTCTTCCTGATTTAGTCATCTAGTCTATGGTTTTAAAGATTACGGTTGGGAGGGCGTTTGGAATGGGTTTATGGATAGTTTTGGAAACACTGGTCTAACCAATCGCGATCATGTTGGGTAAGGGCCGAAAAAAGACACATTGCACTCCAGGAAGGGAAGTGACGAAATAGAACGAATTCATTGTAGTATTCGGTGCCGTCCAAATCACAACTTAAATCAACGTATTCTAGAGGACTCGATAAAGAAAATTAGCGTAGGATTCAATCGGGTTTGATGTTAGCGTGCATTCACTGGAGCAATCTTGAACGCCGTGAAATAGCCAATTTTTTTCGTTTGTCTACCATCAACTGTTGAAGATTAGTGTGCATTACGGGAAGGGAACGGTTAAATTCATGCCTGAAATCTCGATTTGGCCCGTTTTCTCTTTGGCCGAGAAAAAGTCGTGGCAATACCTCAGGCTTTTTCCATAATCAATTTCGAGTGTAAGGTGAATATTTTTATGCTGATATTTCCTGTAAACTGAGCCTAAATCGGTGAAATATTTGCGGGTTGGATCAGTTATTCAAAGAACGCGGAAAGTTTCAACTCTTGAGAGCACTTTTCGGAGTCTAACCACCTGAAAGGAAACTTCGACCAAAATACTCAGAAGTGAAAACAAGCTGTGAAATGGATTGACAGTGCGCAAAAGGACTAGTCAGAAGTGAAGGAAGAATATTTTGAATACCGGTGAAGGTGAAAAATTTTCCTTCTAAATGATACTCAATCACTCACCGGAACGTTCTTTCAACAAATAAGTTACTACCTCTGGTTATATTCGACGTTAGCTTACTATTTCTTGGCTTTTGAAATATTGCTTATCGAAGAAGTTACTGAGTGATGCTTGTTTTATAAATGTATACCAAAAATTAATATTTAGATTGAAAAATAGCATTCATTTATGCTTCATTTAATACCTGCCTTAATTTTATATTGTACAAAAATAAAATAGCTGAATTAAATCAAAGGTAATTAGCTCCTGTAAAATCTGATATGGTACCTAGTTAATACACGCGTAATAACATGATTGTAGTTACTTCATAAGTGCGAAAGAGGCCGAGGGTGACTCGATAAAGAGGAATAAGAGGGTAACTTGCTTCGGAAAGGAAAATGGTAGTTTATGGGACAAGTCTCAAGTAGAAAGTCATTAGGAGTGTTCGAGCCCAGACGTTAATACGGACCTTTCATCGAGCTCTGAGGCGTGATTCGGGCCCTCAATCGTCGTCCCACACAGCGCATCGGGGGGTTCCGCCGGCAGAATTTATCATACGCATACGCATTTTATTTAAACTTGAAAAAAATTATGACATTTAACTGCAAATGTATGCGTTTATCAAATTAATAGTAATTATCCGACCACGTACGTCTTTGGATCGATATTCAACGATTAAAAATAACGATTTTTTAAAAATATTGATTAATTATAGCAAATAAAAAAATTAAATTAGGTGTTCAGCGACCCAAAAAACTACCGTGAACAAAAAATCATGTGTACTCTGTTTTTACAAAAAACGTCTATATTCAGTGAAAATCGCTGAAGTTGAGTAAGTAAAATGAAGCGAAGACGAGGTGAAAATAAGCGCCAAAACAAATGCAAATGATCGTGTAAAGTCTTAATGATTTTAAGTTTTGCGACGGACTTTTACTAACCATTATTTTGATAAGCTATTCCTTCAGCGTTACCATAATACATGTATCTCTGCACGACTGAGTAGTTTGCGGTACTATGGCGCGACGAAAATACTTACTTTCTCGGCGCTACCACCCGGTTTGGACTTCGGCCTTCCTCAAAACGCCCGTCCATTTTCTTCTGTTCTGCACTTTCTCCCACCATCTTACGATCCTCATAGTCGTTATGTCTTCTTCCAAATCCTGCATCCATCTTTTCCTTGGTCTTCCTCTTTTTCTCTTTCCATCCATGTTTCCATGTAGCAGCTTCTTAGTAGCTTCTTAGTAGCTTCTTAGCAGCTTCTTAGCAGCAGCTTTCCATGTAGCAGCTTCTTCTTTCTTCACTCATTCTTTCCACATGACCCAGCCAAGCTAACCTAACCCAACCTAAGTCTTCGCAAATCTATGTCTTCGCCTTTGATAATATTGTCTATTTCCCTCTTTGTTCTTATCCTCCATGTTACAATATCTGTCACGTGGCCATATATCCTTCGTAAAACCTTCCATTCAAATATCCGTTGAGCTTGCTCATTTTCAGCAGAGATGGTTCACGTTTCTGCTCCGTATGTCACGACCGGTCTGATGAGTGTCATGTAGATCTTGATTTTCATCTCCTTAGATAGCAGGGTGGACTTATGGAGCTTGATATTAGCAAAGTAAGCCCTATTTCCTGCCATTATCCTCTTGTTGATCTCTTCAGTCATGGAGTTCTTACAGTTTAAATTAGTACTGAGGTAACTGAAATATTTTACATTTTCAAAGTTGTACTGCCCAAATGTAATGTTGTGAGTCCACCTTCTGTCTTCCATGGCCAACATTTTCATATATTTTGGCGCGAGGAAAATGCAACCCAAAACATCTGGATTTATATTGTAAAAGAGGGATGCTTGGTATTTTTACACGATTGTTTATCAAGTTGACCGAGGTTTCAACGTAATAAAAAATCGTTTCGAAATAATAACCAATCGTGTAAAAATACCAAGTATTCTCCATGCACTTTGCTTACATTCCACTTGGTAAAGCATAACTCGCCATCTTTGAACATACTGGATTGATATGGTGATTGACTACCAAAAATAAGTTTTCCCGCATTTACCTAGCTTAAGTGTTGAATTCCGTCCGCAAACTGGTACATGAATGCTAGTTAGTTAAAATCATTAGCTTGTAAAATAGCTGAGGTAAAATAGATAGGTAAAATAACTAAGCATATAGCTTTGAAACTGGTATTTCAAAACACTATCTTATAAGGCTTTGCCATATATATTAAATCTGATGTCATTGACTGTTATACCCAGATTACATTAATTGCTTTTTACTCCAGTAACTAGAATACTAGTAACCATCATTCAACCCTAGTAACTCTTGCGTGGTAAACAACGTAAACAAGTTTACGTTGGCCCTAACTGCCGTTCACACGGGGAACTTTTTACTGGCTTTCGAATTACTAGGGTAGAAAGCTAGTAATGTAAACTGGGCATTATCGAAACTGCTAAAAGTAATACAACTATGTAAAACTGACGAATCTAAATTATTGGCGGTTTAGGGGAAAATTATTTTAATGCGGATTTGATAAATTTTAATGAAGCTATTGCGTACACATATATACATTATACACGTTCAGTATACTGAATCCTCAACCACCTTCTTGGTATAATTGCTTAACCTTTAGGTGCATAAGGTTTGTCTATGGATCCTGATAGTTCAATATTTACTCATCAAAAAGCCTCACAAAGGCTTGCCTGATTTTAAAATCCGCGAAACCTCGCATTGCGGAGGATTTATTTAATGCTCTACTGATTGGGAGTTCAAGGGGACCCGCGGAATTCTCAAAACGATTGAAATTTTCAGCTTATTCCTTCAACCTGATGATGATGTTAATGAATTGAAACTTGGGTCGTGGTGATATTTTGTTTTTCTGTGGTTTGAAAAAGTTTCCGCACTGTACTAAATTTATTCCTTCAAAATGAGAATATCATATAGACAGTATTGACAACTTTTCTTGTGAAACATTTAGATCCAATTCCATATGAAAGTACATACCTAATGGAGGGCTTTCACAAATTCTTGCAAGGGGTTAAGGATTATTAGATGCGGTCCTGGCCAGGCACGTAGCCAGGGGGGGTCTTTAGGGGCTTCAGCCCCCCCCAAAATTTTTCCCCGTGAGGCGACTGCCTTTCGCCAAGGGGGGACCACTAGGCAAGGAGCACTCATGCTCTGAGCGAGACTTAGTCCCCCCCGAAGCAAATTTCTGGCTACGTGCCTGGTCCTGGCGTAACCACTCCGCCTATAACTGAGGCGAGGATCAAAATAGCTAAATTTGGATTGGTGGGCGAGTACTAAACCAACTTGATTAGCCATGATGGGAATAATAATGTAATTTAGCTGTGCACGACATTTATTCAATGCAAAATGATAAACTCATGCGTGTAATTTTACAGCAAATAATAATAGAAAAGTGAGGATTGTAGTGGTATTAGTAGAATAGTGGTTTTTGGTGCTCCAACAACTAAGGTTACATAGCTGTCGTCTAACCTAAGGCCTTGATCTTAGAACAAACAAATCATCCATGTCCGAGGCAGGATTCGAACCCGAGACCTTTGGGTTGCCAGGTCAGCGCATCACCGACGTGGTTACTGCGGTGGTGAAAATAAGAAGTGTTTCAAGACCATCTCTTCCGCAATGAATATAATATCGGCAGGGAAAAACCGCAGATTAAAGAGGTAAGCATGAAAAAAAATCCGATGAATCTTTTCACGACTGGCAAGGACGGGAGAAAGGGCAAAATGCGATGGATGAGCACTTACAGCGCGAAAGATAATATTGCGAGATGGATGGGAGAAGGGTTCGACATGTTAATTCCTACCTCGGTGGAGATGAGTGGGTGGACGTTCCAGATCATTCTCCACCGAGAAAGCCGGGGCAGGAGAAGGATCCCTTCTTGAAGATTGCCTTGCGAGAGGTTACTTGAAGGGCAAAGAAGGACGTCGAGAGCAAATTAGGTAGTACGCAGTTTCTAAAATGCGGAAAATGTATGGCCGTAAAAGGAAAAAAATCTATCGGTGAATTTGTGATGAGACTTTCGCGTTGATTTATTACAGAATTAGTTTGACACTGTAGAAATCTAATTATCTGTTATTAAAATGACCTTGGGGATAAAACGTTATTCCATGTTCTCCATGAATCTCGAATATAAGAATCATTCATGCATCTATGAAATAATTTTATGTGAAATTTAAAAGGCAGTGAAGATCTTGTCAGGATTAAAATCGAAAAGGTAATGAGGAAATAGCTAGAATGTACTTACCTTATAGAATTCTGCATTACCCTAAGGAGTAGGGCCAGTATGACTTACCATGGGAGGAAGCAGTCGACTGAGTTATTAAGAGCATTTAAGACTGGTGCGAAGAAATATAAGGTTACAATTACTTGGGGGAGCAATAGTTGGAGAAAAATATTCGTCGTCATTAGCCCGCTATTATCGCAAGGCGACTAGGGACCCTCGGTGTTACGTCCCATAAGACGTACGGCGTACTGCACATAAAATTTTCCCCACTTAGCTTTCAATTAGGGATCGGGATTACTGAAAAAATATCTCCGTTACTCCCGGGAATCGAACCAGATCATAATTGGGACTGGAAGCTGATTCTCCAGTCCACATTTCTCCACTATAACAACCCGATCCCTGTGTTTGGCTGGATATTCACGGGATGGCCCGATGCTGTAAGGTAGGATTAAATTATTGTTATGAATTAAACAGGATTAAATGGGTATTCCTGCATTGAGTTCTCAGAGACGAATAGAGGCCACGCGTAGTTAATGTTTTTCTGTTTTATCTAAGTCTACTCTATTTCGGATAATAACATGCAAACTAGTTCTTCAAACACTTGAAGTTTTTCGAGGGCCACCATTGAAAGTGAATTAAACCACTCTTAGCCGAGGGAACTTCATTTATGAGTTCGTAACACTGACTACGTTCAATTGAAACGAACGTGGTTTTAAACTTTAATTATATAAATGCAATATAATAAGCTCTAGATTTTTTCGAATACTGCACATTTCTGAAGTTGATCAGTGTAGTCAAAAGTATAATACGTGGGCTCTAGTCAATATGATGCAAAATGTCATTGGTGAATTACTTCCACTTTGGAATGATGTTGAGAAAGAATTCAAGAAATTTAAATGTGGAATTAACCCTGGTGATTACGGTATAAATTAAGTGATTTTTAAACCAATTAAACAATCCAAGACAAAGCATTACGCAAGAGATATCACCACTAATTGCGATAATTTCTCTCGGCTAAAGAGAAGCGTCGGGACTGGATCTTACCGCGTCTTATTACCCTTTACGAGGCGAGCGGGCAAGCGTCTACTGTTACACGGAGTGACATAACGGCAGAGGGGAGAATATGTACGAAAAAAAGTTAGGAGGGGAGGTATTGAGGAACGCTTCCACAACCAATGGCTCGCAATGCCCTCTGTGGAAGTTACATAAGGATAATGCGAGGGAAACGTCAAACTGAGGGGAAACGGATCATCTTCGCGCCAGAATGATCCCGTGTAATTGGCGAGGAGAGGCATTACGTGTCGGTCGTTTGCTGACGACATGCGACTTTAGTCTCGGCGGCGGGTAAGGGGGAAGGCGGGAAAGATGAATAACCACGCGCGGTGGAGGACGTATAAGATTCCTTGAGGCATGATAATCACGAGCGGAGCCTGTGGAGAGCATCTAGCGTAAGGTCACGTGGTATGCGTGAGGGTAACCTATGATCCTTTTGCAATCTGAACATTATTATGGGACTACTTATGATAATTGTTGTAAAAGAAGACTGGCTAGTTGTATTTCACCTTCCGGGACTTACAGCTGCGTCTGTTTGCGTTTGTTTGACAACAATTTCACTTCTTTTACAAGAAACGTCTTCAGTTCGAAGTGATTTTCTAACAATTGTTTGCTAATATCGGTACGCAGCTATATACTGATAAATATAGTTGGAATGCTGATGACGTATCAGCGAATATATTTATTGGAATGTATCTGCGTAACGACGCACTGCCTGCAGGAAAAAACACATAGGAGCGTCATTTTGTCGGTGATGACACCCCCGGTAATCAGACAGAAACTGTTGTCGACCCACTGCTTACTGGCAGAGTTGAAAGCCCCGTAGGCTGGAAGGGGATATTCTTATTTTATATTCAGGGTGTTTCAAAATAAAGACTTACAATTATAAATGATGCATCAAATGAAAGAACAACTCAAACAGTTTTTGTTATACCTACAAGTGTTCAATGTGAGCACCATTCGTCACATAGCACACATCCGGTTGATAGGCGAGTTCTTCCCATACCTTGTTCAGTGTGTCTGGAGTAATTGATGCAAAAACTAATTAAATCCTCTTTCTTAAGTCGGGTAGGTCAGCTGGTAGCGGAGGCACATTCACATGATCCTTTATGAACCCCCAAAGATGAAGCCGAAGCCAAACCCCCAAAGAATCGCATGGCGTCAGATCGGGTGAACGTGGAGGCCATACCAAACAAGCCCTGTCATCTGGCCCCTGGCGGCGAATCCAGCGGTTACGCGGTTGGGTATAACGTCGTTTAACCCACGGTCGTAGAGAAGTAAAGGTTTAACCAATCTTTACTACTAGCGCTTTCTAACGGAAGATAGAGGAAACACTGCATGCGCATGCGTACAAGTGTACAACAAAACTGTTTCAGTTGCTCTTTCATTTGGTGTATAATTTATAATTATAAGTCAAATGGTATAAATACTACAAAGCCTTGAAACCCCGATATTCATTTAGATACACCCTGTATTAACGGACGAATTTCTACATTAGTGAAGAAGCAGACGTATCCGAGCGATGAAAATTAGAAGCTGTATTTGACCCTTCGGATTCAAAACAATTCCAACTCAAAACTCTTACTAATTCAAGAACTCTCGACGAAATGGCAAAAAAAAAGATTAGCAAAATTTCAGCGCGAGTATTAATTAAATTTGTATGGTAAAGGAGGAGGGTTTCGCGGGGTGTTCCGCCGCGTCGGGCTTTCATTGTGGTGACGACGTTTCGGAGGCATTGCAGCTTCCATCTAAAAGTCAGAAGTGTGGAGGATGGCAATGACGCACACTTCGTCGTCCTTCACACTTCTAGCTTGAAGATTGAACCTGCTATGCCCCCGAATCGTCGTCAACACATTGAAGACCCGACGTGGCGGAATATACCAAGAACCTCTGCTCCGGAACAACGCTGGGAAAGCCTACAAGAGAAATTTGGATGGTACACTTGGTTGCCTTTTTTTAAATTTTGTGGGAAATATGAAAAAAATGTGTAGTGATGCATGAAAGTGACTAATGAATAATACAAAGCATGGGAATTAAATTGGTGGGGCGGAGCCGTTTTCTGGATTGATATCAGGTCTTCGGAGAATCCTTATCTTAACGTCACAACTTCGGCTTCATCCTTTAGCTTTCCTGCTCTAAACTTCCTCACCGTCAAGCCCCTATTAAGCTCCTCATACTTTCTACTCCTACTTTTATCGTCCAAAAAACCAATTCTCTTCCTACCTCTTCCACGCCTGCCTGGCATTCTCCTCTTAATCACCCTCTTGAGCATACCCTCTCCTGCCAAAAACTCCCCCAGTCATCGTTGCTGCGTCTCCGAATCTTTGCAAATGGTTTCCTTTCCTTCCTTACCATATTGTGACATGTCCTCATTCGTTTTCATCGTCACCCAGGTCTCCCATCTCCATTCTTCTCCACTCGCATATCAAAATCCCCCAATCTAAGCACACTCTCCTTCCACAAAGAACAAATTTCCGACCTCTACAGCTTCACGCTTGATATGGGAGTTTTCACCAATATATATTTGTTCGTCACTGCCCAGGGTCCTCTCACCACTTCCCCTCTCTTCGAAAATGCTTTTTGGCAACTGCAATTGTGCATTTGACGTCATTAAATAGTTTATTCTCGAGGCTGTCCTTGAAACCATCCGATATTATCTGCGAAGGAGGCAATCGTATATCAAGATAATTATTTTTGTTGAGAAAAATAATAATTATGGTCAATAACTTGGCGCATGAGTTTGCCGAAGCCTTTTCTAACGAGATAGATGAAACCAGCATACTAAAAAGCAAACTCTAACTGCCTCTTTGCCGCTTTTAAATAGCACATTTTAAGTTTTTCAGTTCACCGAGCGATTTACTTGAAATTTCAGTCTTTAATCGCGGTACAACAACAAAATAAACATTTTTTTATCATTTTAAGGGTCTTACATTGTGAAAGTTGCTATACATTTTTTAATAATTCAGCCTTCTATTAATCATGACGTTGGAAGAAATGGCAATTAAAACGTAGGAGATTTTTCGGGAAGTGAAGAGAAGAGTGTTATCGTACCTATTACCATTTTTTAATTAACTTTAATTTAAAAATTAACCCGGTGTATAAAGTATTCAGATGAGACTCGTGATTTGTATGCGACGATATGGTGTATCCGGGAGAATATTTTCATCATTCGACTGCGGAGTTCGATTTTTTAAATTAACTATCGCCAGTATCCTTTTTTTATCCCAAGTGACTCTTACTCGATTTACCCATGTTCTGGCTGATTCAACGCTGTCGTGGATGGGTCCTATGACAACAGGGATATTGGACCTTTGGATGTTACCAGGATTCTTTTGCGAAAAGCATTATTAAAATTTTCTTTTCTGGAGATATAAGTATATATTATCTACAGGTATCTATTATTAATGATTAATGGTTAACACTCCTTTTTTGCCAACGTTTCATACATTAATTATACTTCTTCAGGGTTGTATTAGAATTAATTATATATTTTAAACAACATTCAACAATATTAAAGGTTGATTGCATCAGTTAATAAAAAAAACATGTATGAATGTTTAAAAAAACGTCATGAGTTCCTTTCTATTTCTTTTTATGTGATGATGACCTTTGGTTGATATTTATTGGTTTTTTAATTATTGATTATTTAAATTGTTTTCGTATATTTCAGTATATTTTATCATACTAAATTACAGTATATTTTAATTAGTTTAGCTATAACAGATTTTTATTGCAGGTTGTTTCGTGGCTGGTAATGTGTACCATTTCTTTAAATAATCTTTTTGATAAGTTAGGTAAAAACAAATAAATAACCACCAAAGATCATTATAACATAACAGGAAATAGAAAGGAATCTTGAGGCAATTTTTAAAAACATGTATACATGTTATCAAAATTGAAGACCATAATATGCAAACCTTTAACAGTGTTGAATGTTGTTTAAAATATATAATTAATCCTGACACAGCCCCGAGGAAGTATAATAAATATACGAAACGATGGCAAAAAAGGGGAATTAATCATTGATCATTCATAATTGACCAAGGTATCCATAAAATAAATTATTAATAAATAGAACTGTCGAGAAGAGAAATAGTTTGATAAGCATTGTCCTAAGCGAAATTCATATAAAAAATTCTAATAAATCTTTCAACCTCGTTCACCATTTAAAATATGATCTCTGAGTCATCGGCGGTGTTATATGCTATGGTTGCATGTCAGAGAGAATCTCCTCTGAGAATAAAAAAAAATCGAGGAAGCACTATCTGAAAACGTTCGACCGGCTGATCAGACTATCCAGTGGAAATTTGGACCATCGGGGAATATGAGCTTCGAATCATGATGGTGGAGGCGGATGCCGATGATTAAATGAAAAGATTGGTAATACGAAAAACGAGTTATCTCCGATATGTTCCGGTTGAATACCTACATTTCACTTTTATAACCTACTCACTGGGAGAGAATTATCTAATTACTCACCAATCCGTATTGCTTATTTGTTTCTCGTTTACGGATGGACCAAAATACTATTACCATTTATAACCCTGAAATGTGCATCTCGCGTATTTTATTGTAAAGATGTGGAGTTGTAGATAGAAAGTGAAAGCTTTGGGCCAAAAAAATTACATCATACGTGTAACCATTCCGTCAGTGTTAAGAAAAATCTCTCGAGCATTGTTTTAAATCCAGGATAGAAGCATCGGAGTGGTACATTAGACTGATCAAACTAACCATCAGATAGTTGGATAGGAATGGATTAGTTAATTCGAAACATGGCGGTGGAGGCTGATGCCAAAGATGAAACGGACAGATAATATGAAGGTATGCAGTGGAGGAATGCAACAGGCCTCTCTTTGGAAGGCCTTTTCGGTGAAGAAGAATCCGATAGATTAGATACATCCGGAGACTATTGATTTGTGAGAAGCATTAAGTGGAGAAGGGATTGTCCCACAAGGAAATCCGAGAGACGATTACGTTAAGCAAATACGGAAAAGTCAAGCGAAGGAAGCAACTGGTCATAAAAGTTAACTACTTGGGGCGAGGTCGGTGGGCACTTATACTATCTCAACACGATAAAAATTTTCTCCCACACGAGAAGTGATTACAAAAAAATCAATGCGCTGCCATTTTTAAAAGGAACTAATGATCATTAAACCATCAAAACACTTTCCTCATTTCCAGAG
Source organism: Pyrrhosoma nymphula (assembly GCA_963573305.1). Lineage (NCBI taxonomy): Eukaryota > Metazoa > Arthropoda > Insecta > Odonata > Coenagrionidae > Pyrrhosoma > Pyrrhosoma nymphula. Next base: position 63,209,743 of record OY754331.1, on the reverse strand, counting down.
GGACAACGCTGTTTCAATTAGCCCAGACGTTTGGGTTAAAAGCGCTTTATCAGCTAAATTTAGTCCCATAGTATCGTTTGTGATAGGAAATATTAACGATGGGCATTATCTCCCTCGCTTATCCCAATACAAAGGACCAATAAAACCCTGTCGTGCTGGCAACTGAACTCGACTCACCACTCAAGCATCGTATAGGAGGTGCTTTTATTCTTTACATAAAAATTGACGTGTTTACAAAAAATCAATACGCTGCTATCTTTAAAGCTAATTGCGCGTGCCTCAATATCAAAACCCATTCCTTCATTTTCTAAAAGGAATCATAACACTGCCGTATTGAACCCGGAAGTTGGAGATAAACGCCCTTTATCAGCTATCGTCTGCCACTTGGGCAGCACAGTTCTTAGTGGGAAATTAATCATTATTAGACGTTTGAAAAAGTCTTGGCATGTTTTTTAAAACTCTTTGATGAATAATGATGGTTTACAGAGATGACGAGACTCATAAATATCCCACAGCTCGCCGTTTTCAGTATTTGCGAGCAGACGCCGCTTTATCAAATTAGCTCTTTAGGCTGAGGCCTTTTGCTTGACAGGATATGCGGCCTTTTACTTTACCTTTGGTAAAGCAAGGCATATTTGACCGTGGGAAAAACTGCCAAGGTTGCACATCTTATGCATGCATCAGAAATTTAAGAGGGCTCTGTTAACACCCCGTTTCTCAACTGTGAGGTGAAGAGGTAGTCATAATTACGGTCAACGCACGTATTCATGATCACCGTACACAAATAAGCTATGGACAAAAAAATGTAATCTTAAAAGTACTTATACTAGCTAGAGATTCAGGCGTCACTTTTTGGAGATTTAAAACATTCATTGTTCGTGGTACATATTACTCAGTTCAATTTTCATTCTAGATTTTATTATACCCGGCTCAAATTTCACGACTTTATCGATATTTATGGTACAAGGCTTTCACGATGACACAGTGTAGAACAATGGTTCAATTGGTTCATTAATAATAAACTCTAAAGTGAAAATCGAAATATATAAGTACTTTTAATCAATATGCCAAAGTACTTATTTCTCCAATGTTATCTTAAAAGTCGAATTACCAAAATGTTATCCCAAAAGTCGGGATTGTTTCTCGCGTTAAAACACTTTATTTAGTCAACTTTTTAAAAAGTTACATGAATAATCATTATACTATTGCCACAATATAACAATTTCTATGAAGCTGGGCTGGGATGTCATGAGTATTCAATCGTATTTGGATTATGTAATGATGGGTTTACACTGGAAAGTTTAATGCGAAAATTACTTGAAGCAAGCGACTTTCGACGTAAATTGCTGGTGTAAACGGCTCTACAAGTTCGCTTGAGGAACTTTTAAAAGTTTCCGCAAGTCGCTTGCTGTGTAGTCAGCTTGCTTGTTGCCAGTGTAAGCAGCAACCAACCTGGTTCTGCACTAAGTCACAAAATTTTTGTCGTCAGAGTAAAATCCTCCGCGAGGTCTTGCATAAGAAACTTGCCAGTATGAACCCACCATTAGGAATGCTAAAGAAGAGCGAATGCGGTAGATATACTTAAGTCATAATAATTTGTCTCACGAAAGAGAGCTCCGAGGGATAGAAATATTGCACGGTAATTGACTCTGTTTAAACCTCCCATAAACAATTGAAATGTTAACGTACACAGGAAAACTACAAATTTTCTTAATGAGTAGCTCTGTAGGTATCCAATTGTATTCTTTAGGGACTTTTATGGTCTGTTCTTTGTCCATTTAATCACCTCGCTTCCGGTAGTCTTATAACAATGATGGTAACACAGCTTGCTTGAGCATCCAATTTTAAACGATGAAATGAAGTATCGCTTTGTGGTTACAAGAAATGGTTTGGCACGATCTTCGTGCATCGTATAAAATTCCACGGCGTATAAAGTATCTATTCAGATAAGACTCGTCTTTTGGATGTGACACCCTGGTGTATTCGAATGAACAATTTCATCCTTTGAATGCGGGGTTCCACTTAAACTCTCATTTCTAAGAAGCTTTCCCTTTCTTTGCCATGATTGAGTTGGTTTCAATGAAACTGTTTAAAGTAAAAATTATTTCATACCTATGTAAAGCAACTCAAATGATTACTTAATTAAAGGGAGTGTGGCAGCTGGGGCGTTACGAGAAGTGCTATGAAGAGGGGAGGGGATAGAGAAAAGAAAGAGTGGAAGCTAGGTGATTCCACCGTCAAATGACTTAAATGTCATTTAATTCATATTCTGGCTACTGACAGAAAAAAACGTGTTCTCTGTTTGATACGGACAACAAATTTGTGCCTTTCTACGCTATTTTTCTCGCAAATTGAACTTGAAATTACATTATATTAAATGCGAGAGTGCGTGAAGCATGGGGAAAGAATAGTATTTTCTATCTTACATAAATGCCATTTTCACGGAGAACTGTTCATAAGAAGTGAAAAATCCGGGGAAGTTGAATAAAAATAAAATATCGGTACCTTCAAATCTTATTTTTTGAGTTATTAGTTAAATATTGTCATAGTTGAAGTTAAAATGAGGCGATTCAATAGAAATGGCGCTGAAGTTGGCTTCCTTGGTTGGGAAATAGTGTTCAGTAAACACATATTCGTGGAATAATGTGTATATTTTGTTCCTTAATTTTTGCTTGCAATAGCTAAGGCATGTCATAATTGAAAACAGAAAACCAAAACCAAACAAACAAAAAAGTATAATTAGGTATTCGCTTTGACTCACACAGTGGTGGTCGAACCTCGTGAATGTCTCGTTTTTTGACATGTGACGAATTGTTACTGAAACCTGAAATCTATTTTATACAGTAAAAGGATTAAAAATATGCCTGTATGGGATATTTGAGTTATTACGGACCTTTCCTTTCTGTATTATCTACCTATCTCCATGTATGTACTACTCTGAGAGCCGTTGCGAGGTTGACACCTGCCTTGTAAATTGGAGAGAATAGGAGGGAGAAGACAGGAGGTGAAATGTATGTTGACGATGTGCCTAATGTTAGTGTCATGCTGTTTTTATAATAATCACTAACGGTACGTGGAAAAGGAAGTAATCTCGTATCTGTCAGTTTGGCTCTTATTTTTTCTGTCAGTTCCAGAGATATTGTGCGGGTTCAAAATAATATCCTCCGTGCCATTCTCAAACCCGCCCGATCTGAAATTTCAAAGTAACCTAAGCCTAGCGTATAGCCTCCGAGTGTCCAGTGGTTCCCAACCTAGTCCTTCCTTTGATGTGGTACCTACACTCGTGGCACTTCTTAACATCATATGAAGTTTTATTTACTCAATTTTGATCGTTCTGTAAAACGCTGTTTGGTGACCGGCAATAAGGAGATAGCTGTAACTGGCTCTTAAGGGAGTTTGCGTGAGATATCACTACGCACGAAATTCATCGGGTTTGATCTCATTATAAAGCGAAGATCTTTCTAATGATACCAAATTGGAGCCTATTATATCACTACTTTTCAAGATATTTTCCAAAAAATGGAAGCTGTTTTCCATGGGATGAGATACGGTTTTGCACTCCAAAGGGATATAATTTTGTTTAATGAGGAATATCTGACGCAATAATTGAGTCACGAGTGTAATGGTTTGTAAATCGTAAATTCGTAGAAAAGAATAAAGGTATTAATCACCGTGCCACTGTATTTTCCTCACGAGGAGGTAGCTTGTAGGACCGGTGATACCAAGTTAGCATCATCGATTTTTCATGGGATTTTTATAAAACCGCGAAAACCTTCGCTTTTGAGTGAGTATTCAACATACGATGTGAAGCAAATAAGTCAAGATATAGCCTCAAATATTCCTCTTTAGTTAATCACTAAGAAGTGAAGTCATGTGGAACAAGGTATTTGAATCGTTAAAATTATCGACAACGATTACGTCATGCATATTATGACTGCTTAAATTTAAAAAAATACGGGTGAAAAAAAGTAATAGAATCTAATATAAAAGTATACCCGAGAAAAACCTCGCTCTAACTACCTAAAAACGATAAAACATATGAAAATCTTCTTTTATAGAGAATCCACTTTTCTCTTTGAGTTTTCTCTTCGATGCCGGAAGTGCTGGTCACGAGGAGTACATCTGGGGGGATTAGCTGGATGGGGAGAGGGTTGGGATCCTGAGGGACGAGGGTGAGAAAGGCTTCTTCTCGGTCCTAATACGCCTCGAGTCATGAAAGAATATCCAGTCGATTTCCAAGCAATTGGAGATGCGATTTTCCTTCGCGAAAATTCCACTCTCCATCTCGTGACTTCCTCTGAGAGATAGGTACGAGCTTCAAGCAGATCCGAGGACCGTGACATGAAACTTGACCTAACGGCCGCAACCGTGAATCTCACGAACACACACACACTGGTGAGCTTGCGTTCTCTAAAGCGAGAACTTCGGCTGTACAAGGTCACCGCACTATTGAAATACTTGAGATGTCCGAAGTGGTAATGGTGAGAAAATTCATTTTTCTAAGTATTTCGGGAGAATATAAAGTATTTCACCCTTGCCCCTTTTGCTGAAAGCTATACAATTCTTGCGGAAAAGTAATATCTCAAGAGGATCCTGAACCGTACAGAAAAAAACTATGAAGAAATAAAAATTGACGATTATTGTGAAATAGGTATATAATTTAATAAACATATATATGTCATAAATGAAAAGGAAAACTTTGTTATATTCCACCAATTTATTCTCAGGTACAACTAGTTTCGACGCAGCGGCGTCATCTTCAGGTACCTGCGCCTGCGCCTTTAGGTACCTGAAGATGACGCCGCTGCGTCGAAACTAGTTGTACCTGAGAATAAATGGGTGGAATATAACAAAGTTTTCCTTTTCATTTACGATAAAATGAACTTCCGCAAGGTTGAGCCTTAGACGATGGAGATAAACATATATATGCTTCATAATACGTCACTTACTCAAACAGTAACTGTTTAATATCAAATTTTTATGTTATAATAAACTCCATATTTCACCCCATTATGTTTTCAAAAATGCTTATTGAGCTTTTAAAGATATTATTATCCTGAGCAATTTAAAATAAAAAAATTGTGGCATTTTACTTCCCATGAGAGGGGATGTACTTTTGTACTGCCTTCAATTGGATGTTTTACTATGCCATTCTTAGTCAGTATCACCTTGCGGATTTTTTAATGCATTTTATTCAAAAAGGGGCCATTTTTGAGATTATATTTATATTGATCCAATATTATTCGTTACCTTGATATGACAGATTATTTTGAACACGTTAAAACAGATGTTGGGCATCGAAGGCAATTCACGGACCACAAGTGCGAGGCATTCAGGTTCGGATGATCCCCGTCTGAGGTGCTGACCCTACTTGAACCCTCAGTGACTTCCCCCGCATTTCCAAAATCAATCGCCTTCGCCAGAAAATTGGAATCCGGTAGTGGCGGTAACGTTTTCTCGAAAAAGAAATTTTCGCTTTTAAAAAGGCTTTTGGTATTCAATACCACAGTTCTTCCCAGTTTCACGGAAGTCCCATTGGTATTTTACGATCGATTGTAGCGACCAACCTTCACGCATTGACAGCACCAAAACTACTTCTGGCTCATGCGTATCTTCAAAGGCAAAGCTTTTGCGTGAGTTTTCACCTTCCCATGAAAAAATAAATAACTCTTTTGGGAGGACGACCAAGGTAGAATTACCGTGGAATATATCACCTTTCCTTGCGGTCGGATTGGCCGTGAACTTCACCCACATTCGAAGCAGAATCCGTGACGGCTCACCTGGGATTAATGCCACCTTTGGCCTCAAGACACAATGGGCAAAGTCGTTGCGGGGAAAAACCGATACAATTTGTCTCTTTTTGGGGCTGAGGTCAAATTCTTTTGTCGCTATTCTCCGAAGACACCGTTTTTCCCGTTTGCGAATGTGTAAGAATTGATAGCGGAAGAATCATTGGGAGAATTCTTTGTTGTTCACATGACTGTAACTTTGATTGCAAGTACAATGCTTAATTCAATGCTACGTCCTTCTTTGACATAACTTGCTATTCGAAGACATGAATGTATACTCCACAAAATAGGATAAACGTCAAAGCCAATCTATGTAGCCTAGGTAAACAATGTAATGTTAATAAAAACGGTAATGAAGTTTTGTTTAACTCGGCCCAAATATGTGTCTTAATAATTCAATAAAACTCTATTTAGGTTTAATGGTGTATTTGGTGTAATTACTTTAATTACCTCTACTAACACGTCATCATTCACGCTAACATTTCGAAGAGATTCTTTTCGTTGATTCGGTAGAAAAGTAATGGGTGGTGGAAGAGGAAATAAATTAATCAAAAAGCATGCATGGCCGGTGTTGTTCCGATAAAATATATTTTGCGCGGGTTTTTCCTGCTAGAAACAGCATTAAACATAAGTAACAAAATTGTACTGCTCATATGTCTTCCCGTTACCTATTTGACCCAAAATGCTGCTCCTTAATTCGCGTAATATAGCAAATATTTACTCACAATCAGTGAAAAAAAGTTTATATTGTTGTTAAATTATGGAGAGAGTAGGTTTGGACCGGATCGGGTCGGAGAGTTGGTTAAAGTTCGGACAAAAATTAGGCACGAAAAATTACATAATACGCGTCGCCATAGCATCAAGTATCATTGGAAATTTCTTCTGCCTTCAGTGGTTTAAAATCCGGTAAGAAGCATCTGAAAAGTATGTATGAAAAAAATGTACCGACACCTTGGGTTCTAGTCCACAAATGGGCTTGAATTCCTTTGGATTAAGGAATTAGGTACTACATAAGAGAAAAAGTTTTAATTTTATCAATCAGAATATTGGTCAAATAAATGCGTTAAATCAGCCTAGCTACGGATTCTGACGGAAGTTACGATTTGAGGGTTGACGGAATGCTGATTTATGATACGGGCGCGAAGAATGGTTATCGCAAATGCTTCCATGACGCTATCGTCGATCGTGATGGACCATGCTGGGTTGAAAATACCTCTCTTTAAACGAATGCTGGTATGCCACACATGCTAGCGCGTCCTCATGGAAAGCAAGCGAAGAAATATTTGCGAAGGAAATAGAGTGGGAGCAGGTTTTTAACACGGAATCCCAGAAACGAAATCAGTTATCTTTCCGCATGGGGTTACGATTCAGTGTGTCGGCCGCAGACAATGTCGCCCCATCGTGATGGGACCTTTTGACACATCTTGAGTGTGGCCACCGTGGTATGAAGGATGGAACAAGGTTTTGATCTCTATTGCCTGCAGAAGGACGGCCTGTTGGCTTGGGGGAGTGAGGTAATGGGAGTGGGACGATGGGGGACACTGTAAAGAGAGGGAATGCATTTTTTTTCGTTCGTCCTCGCCTCGGAGAGCTGCTGGCAGATTCCTAAGCTCATGCGCATGACACTGGGAGGAGGAAACTGTTTCGTTCGACCTCGGACTTTAACTTGAATTTCTTTGGATAACTTCCCCCTTCGACCTGTCGACGAATTAACGCGAAATTGTTGACGTCAGACCGGCGACGGTCAACCACTCTTCGCGGGAGGTTCTTTCTCCTTCCTTATCACTATGGATGAATAATATCTAAGTTATTGGATGGACTGTAAAAAGCCCATAAAAATCCATGGGGGAGAAAGACGCTTCGGTAGCTTTACTGAGTAAAGACGCGATATTGAGTGATCTGGGTTCGAAACCGGTTCAAAGCGAATGATTTTTCCTCTGCGTAATTTTTGCACTTTTTTCACCTGCAGGGGAATGATGAGCGTTACCTGTCGTTATCTAGGAGAGGGTGGCACCGTGACGGCCACTGGCGAATGCAGGACATTATCGATTTATGCTAATGAATCAATGGTCATAGTTACAATAACTTTAATAGGGTACAATTTAATACATGTTGGTGACAGCTCACCCGCTGTCACACACCCTTGAGGTGCCTTGCAGGGTATTATGTAGATGGTGCCCTCATTTAATCTGAGTAGGGATCGGAATTACATTGAAAAATTTCTACCTCCAAGATCATCATCATTGGTTATAAATCCGAAGATTGGTTTGTAGCAGCTCTATACTCCATTCTCCTTTCTGATAACTATTTTATTCCCTCGAAAGTCTTATTTTATCATCTCTCATGATTTTCCTAATATTCCCCATCCTTACCATTGCGATCACGTTTCTGAATTCAGAAGGAAGGTGATCCAAGATGCGAGCAGCAAGTGATATGTGGAAAATAAGTTAGGAGCACATTTTCGGAGCCGACTTTGGGGTGGAAGCAAACTCTGCATTGACGGAAAACTTTCAGCACGTAAAATAGCCGTTATAACAGGTGGCGATCACTTGCACAACTCCTCGCACAAGACGTAAACAAAGGGGAGTTTTTCTTGAGCCATGAGTTGCATGGACCATCAGTCTAACGACCTTTCGACACCTAATGCCGCCATGAAATTAGTTGCACAAAATTTTCAAATCAGGAATATTTTCTGCTGAGCGCACGACTTACAGGAAAAATATATTTTGTGCGATATTAGTAGATATCATAACGGCATCAAAAGTGACGTAATGATCCTTGGGAACCAGCAAACTCTCTTGGTAGTCTATGAGTAAATTTAATTTCTTTTCTCGTAAGCAAGCTCCTAAGATACTGGTAACACACTTGCGGCTGCATTCATAGCATTTACAGACCATGTCGGACGAAGTAGGTCCAGTGCTCTCATTAAACCTGTGCACTTATAGGTATTCGTTTTATCCCCGGATGGCGTTATTCCCGACATAATTAGTTCGGAGTGAGTCAAACTTGTGGCATACTGCGTTTACGTTGAAGGTTCGAACTCACTGTGAAACAGAAAACAACTTGTAGGGCCCACATATTAATCCTAACTTAAACCAAGATTAGCAGTAAGTATAACCTCCTTAACCCGAGTTCAACTTGAAACCTATGAATTCATCTGTGTGATTTGTACGTATCTATATTATGAAAGCCAAGGTTTCCGACGTAACTTCATACAACTCATACATATTAGTATTTTGTAATGTCTTGATGATGACAGTTACTGATGAGACCATGGCCAGGAAAAAAGTGGGGAAAATACGAAGTACAAATTTAAGAAGTGAGGTACCTAGGTGACTTCTGTCCACTACGGAAAAAGGAAAAACTCCTCGTTTGATAGTGTACTAGATGTTATTGGATGAATGGCTTCAGAATTTCCCGATGGATAGAGTATATGAAGGCCTCTCGGGTTTCCATGCGGGTTAGTGGCTCCATGAGCTTACTCAGCCTTCAAAACGTCGGCTATAGAGCCATTAACCCCAGTAGAAACCAAAAAGGCCTTCATCTACTAATATATCATTTCATTAGGATCTTTGAATTTTTCTCAAACTTTTTATATCCTTTTGAAGAGTTGATGTCAAAATCAGTGATACACAGAAAAAGTATCTATTCTTGTAAAAATAAGGGTATTGGCCTACAAGAAGGATTGCTCGTAATGAGCTGATGGAAAAAATGGCGGAGCGAGTGTGGTTCGAGCAATTGCCGTGCGTTTGCTTTGCGTTGTTGTGGGAAACAATTCACTTTGCAAACACCGTTGAAGTGAACATAACACGTTCGATGACACCACAGGGCACGAAATACAAAAAAAATGCATAACCTTTTGTACTAGTTTTGACATTGACTTAACTATCACTATGTCAACGCTCAAACGAGCTCACTCTTCGCTTATTCGGGCGCAAGTGGATTGCTGTTTGTTGATGTTTCTCACAACCCGTGTGGTAGCATGACATTCGACGTTGTTGTTCCACCCGTCCGTTGATGCTGATAAAATTCATGGTATTTGACGGCATTAATTACGGGTCATCTACATCTACATCTACAAAATACCCTGCAAGCCACCATAGGGATGTGTGGCAGGGGGTGAGTATTCACCAACATCCACTGCACTATACCCTAATGTTAGTGTAACTACGAATAATTATGCATTAGCATAAATCGGTAATGCTTTTCACGGGGCGAAGCCTCACAAGCATGCACTACACTACAGATATTATCACAATGGAGAGGGGCCGTTAATATATATGTATTTTGCAACTATTCAAATGGACAGAGACTCAAGACTTATGTAGAAAACATTCACGGCGCGCTACTAGTACTAGGTAACAGATAAAGATTCAAGTATTAGGGAGTACTACTACTACTAAGAGCTACACTACCTATCGACAAACCTAGATAAAAGTCTCATTGGCCGCTGTGATGGTCCCTTATAGTTCGTGGGAAAAATGATATTTTAAATCTGTCCGTTCTGCAGTCTAGTTCCCTAATTTTATTCACATGATCTGATCTACCGTAGTAGTTATGTCGGATTTCGTAAAATATTATCAACGTCGTCAGAAAATAGACCGGTTTGAAACTTATATAATAGATCGAGTCTAAATTTTAATCGACGGTCTGAAAGCGTTTCCCATGTAAAATCCTAACTTATATTTTAAAAATACAGAGTTTGAATGCGTATATTTTCTGTAATTTTTAATCGAATGAGACCAAATTTATCAATCGAATTATTCTTATGCTCATTTTTAGCCAAGTATTTGTTTCTGGAGCTTATGGCTACTACTGACCCCGATGTGACTATTCACGTCTCGAGGGAGATAACTAATGTAAAGGGAGCACTGGACGTATTTAACTATGATTAAAGTAGTAATGAGATTTATTAGGGACGTCATGATTATTTTGAATGCCACTTTCAGCTGCGAAAAATAGCAGGAATGCCCTGAGCCTGCGGACGCGCCTGTATTGCGCATGGGAATACAAGCGCATTAGCGTGGATTGGAGCCACATTACAATTCGTTCAAGACCTCAATGCAATATTCGCACCACTTCCCATGGAATAAGAACCCAAGAAATAAAAACTCTTTAATCTAGGTTCCATAAAATTTGGTGTAGATTGAATGATACGTGAATTGTTTTTTTATGGCATCAAATGAGGTAGAAGATATGGTGAGCATGTGGGGACATAGAGTAGGGTGAACGGAAAAGAGAGGCGACGTCCTCCAAATTTTGAATGAATATTCATTGCTCCAATATTGATATTACATCTAGAAGTATGACATAATTTAAACAGTGTCACAATTTCACCTAATATTTAAGAAAAGTGACACATGGTATGTAGGAAAAATCAAAACTAACGTATATAATAGATCCTGGAGCATAAGGCTATCCTGTATTTGAGACACCATCATTAACAGAACGCCTGGTTGCAAAAATAATCTTAACTAATTAGATAGTACTTGCACTACTGAAAAAATAGGGAAATAATCCTTCCAAAGGTCCGATGTAAGTCGGTAGATAATGATGATGAAAATGTCACGTTATAACAATATTTTACAAATAGGCAATATATTGATAGAATGTGATTGGAATTTATTACCTTACCATTTACATTATTGCCGACATTGTGAATACACATTATAATAATCCTTATGCGAGGTGTCAAATTGAATAATGTAGAAGATGCCATGCCTCAATTTAAGAACAGTCGAGTGAGAATCAAGAATCCAAAATACTTGATCTCTGCAAGATCAGCTGCGTGGCCTCAATGTAATCGCAAAACACTTTAGGAATGGGCTAACTCAGTTGCTGGGGGAAGAGGAACTGATTTTTGAGTTTGCATTCTACTTTTAGGTATATGTCATGCCTTTCACATATTTACCGTAGTTAATCTCATCGCTGTGTGAGGGACTTTTCGGAAGGCATGCTTGCGGAGAACAATGCATTGCTTCTTTGGGAGGAGTTGCTATTTCCTATTGAGAGGTTATCGTGAAGATAGCACGAAGTCTATTACTCACTCGACGTCCTTTGTTCACGTTTCCATTCCCTTTCCGTATAAATTCCAACTCTATCAAGGTTATAAATATAGTTTATTCCAGTCATATCGCCACTTATCGCTAAAAATAAATGATCTAAAATCGTCAGAAAACTAATAATGTTCGTGTGAAATTAGTAGTAAGGTGGAAACTGTGGAAACGTTGATTCTTAGATAGCAATATTTATCCCCACTTATTTACTATTGTTACCACTTCTCTATTAGTTACCCTGGGAATTTTGATATCTTCTGGACGCTTATCCTTTCTCAGGGAGACGATTAAATAACTGTCAAGATGGGTCCTAAAAAGGATAACCAAGAATTAGAATCCTTGTGTTTGGTAGTGTGACTGGTGCTTTATTGCCTTGCCTAGCTCGTGGATTCTTATATATATTCAACATGTTGTTTGGAATCCTCAGGGAAGAATACAAAAAAGCACTGCAGTGATTTCTATATTCTTGATTTCAATATGTACCATATGTACTTAAACGGATATTTTTTGTTTTTTTTGTATGTACGTCGTAAGTGCACCGTAAAAATATTCATAGGCATTGACATTTACTTGAAATATTATTTTCGCGTTACAATTGATGTAATGGATGCTCATGACTCATGATTACAAGATCTACAATTGGCTTTCAGGATTATTAGACGGAAAAGTAGCGTGTTATCTCTTTGAACATATTATATTCAGTCGTTTACATGCTAAAGGTTGCACTTCTAAGTACGATCGGAGGATATAATGGCTTCTGGAAATCTATAGTCTAAACTATGCACATTCCGTCTTGATCGCTCATTTCCTGAGCGCTTAATAACCCGCCAAGATGTCTCCGATGGACTTGGGAGAGCGCGTATCATGCAGCACTTTCGCTATCGGGGAGTGTTTCAAAACACTCCGTCACGAAACGTCGTGAGGTCCGTCTTTGGAATTCCTCCCTCGCTCGCTTACGGGCGCCACAAAGACACCTCAAAAGGAAAGTCGCTCCACGCACGTGGTCGCATGCGCGAATCCAAGCAGCCGAGGTGTCACATGGGGTTACACCTTTAGTATCCCTAGACCTTTACCCGAGGCCGAGCTGTCACATGCAGTTACACCTTTAGTATGCCTACTTTAGTATGCTACACCTTTAGTATGACCGAGCAGTTTTCCAATTTTAAATTGTCACAACAAAAGGCACCGTTACGACCCACCATTATAAAGCTTGGATGCGACCCTTGTTTGCCTCTAGCAGAATTGACTCGGTCATGGCCAAGTATACGTTCGTACCGTGGTCTAACGATTGTGGACAGCATTCAAGAAGAAAGTTGTGGTCCGATCGATCCTCGTGTTTGCTTCGTCAAAGAAAAAGAAAACCGAAGAAATGTCTGGAATAAAACCGTTGATTGTACGGGTGGAATCAATCAGTATTACTGGACACCGTTCCGTCGCTTACTTTGGGCCAGTCTCGAATATGATATGAAAATGTCCTGAGCTTCTTTTTAAACGTCATAAAATTTCAACTTTCTCGTAAACGTGAGTTATTTGCGCTGAACAAGGGGTCATTTCCGCGATCTGTGAGTTCGAGGGTTTGTGAGGAACCTCCAGGTTTCATTAATAACTATCTGACATTAGTCCTTACCCTCCAAGGATTTTCAATTCTCATGTTGGGAAGCGATACATATAGGCAAAGAAAGTCTTAGATATGGTAGGGAAGGAAAGGAGACTGGTAGGGGGAATTCGGAGGCAGCAAAATAGAGTGAAATACTATACTGAGAATTAAATAAATGTTTAAGGGGGTGATGGAGAGAAGAATGTTAGGTTTACACATAACCGGGAAATGAAAAATCAAAATGGTGGATGGTATGAGGGAAATTAAAGTATATGAAGTGTTTAAAAGGTATTTTATGTTCGGAAAATGTGAAGGAATTGGAAAAGACTTCCGTCGGGGAATTAATATGAATGGTTGTCCAAGGACCTGCCATTTATTTGATGGAGCACCCAAGATGATAAGTTATTCAGTATCAGTCTCATGTGATTCGTAAAAGCTAGGGAGTTGCTAAAGATTCCGTTGAGCCCATAACTTTTTTAAGACATCGGTAGGCTCAAAGGGATCAAAGAAACTTAACCGGCCGCGTACAATAGCTGTCAGAGCTTGAGTTTGTGGCCCTGAAGTGAGAACGGTAGCACATTCTATCACTTTGATCAACTGTCATGGATCTCCGGGAAAGCTTACTGACAGTTTGACAATGGCGGAAAAGAAGTGTCCAAAGCCTTTTCAGAATCTATACCTACTGAAAAGGTCGGCATTCGCATTCAAACCGCGATGCGATAAATATTGCCCCCTGAAGGTTTAATAAAAGCAAAGAAAAAAATCACCCACCTCAAGCTCTGCGTATAATTAAAAAGGTCAGGAATTCGCCCGACACAGACAATCCTAATCGTTTGAAGCCGGAGGAGGAGGGTGTGTGGTTGAAATCCATTGCAAAGTGCAAGTAGCAAGTTTACCAACGTACCGTGCGACCTTGAGCGTGTGCTTGGCGCGAGAAAAGTGGGACGTTTGCTTTTGTACATGGGTGTCAAACAATCACGGTGGAAAGTTGAGGGACGGATTGGGAGGGATATGTGTGAGATATTACAAGCCGTGCATAATTCACGGGCACCGCCCCCGAATCTGCTGAGCCGCTTGAGGGTTTGAGGTTCATGCATGCCATTATGGGTGTCTCCAAAGCTGTTATGTCACAGCTGGAGAATTGAACATAATTCATTCGCATGAAAGGTCAAAATTGTGCGAGGATGGTATGCTCATTGAAGAACGTACTTTCCAGGCCAAGATATTGGGTTCAAAACGTATTATCATCGACGCGGTTTTATCAAGGGTAATAATGATCGTCACTTGTTCAATTTTTCATGATGGCGTTCAAATCATTAGAAATTCCAAGGTTGGAATGCATGCCTATAGTCTGCTCCCAAAAACGCAATGGTTTCGAAGAAAGTGAGATTTCAAACGAAAATAACCCGTTGGTATTTGGGGAGGCGACCGACAGCTGAATTCACTTCCTGTATTAAGGACTGATGGATAGATTGGAGACAAAGGGAACATTTGGGAAATGAAGGAAGGGTGGAGAGTAACCCGGCGTCGATTTAGCTCACCTCCAACGAAAGGCGAAAAAGGGTCCTCAGTTTGAGCCAAATACAACGTACCGAATACTTCACTTCAGGTACCCTTTATTTGGAACGCTAATAGGGAACGAGATACCACTGAAAAAATCTCCGCCACTCCCTGGATTCAAACTCAGCCCTTTCTGGAGGAGAAGTCAGCACTCAAGGCGCCACATCATCACAATCTCTGATGCTAATACTTATGATCATCATCAGTCTTTCAATCCTAGGATGATTTAACTTCAGGCCTTCGTTATTTCCTGTATCATACTACCTCCTTTACTTCTCGGCAGTTTTTCTTTCCATGAGCCTACTTTGTTTGTCCATAGCATTTGTCCCTTGTCCATTAGTCTTCCTCGTGGGTTTTTACTTCAATTTTCTCGTCGAATATATTTTGCACATATATTCGTGGGGTACCTATTAATTAAAAATTACTCTCATTTGCTGGGAGAGATTTTTTGAAGATGAGTAGGATTTGCCGCCGATTCCTGCGGGGGATAATTTCAACAAAGTCAAATTCATTTAAAGTCCAACCGTCAATTTTTTCGTAAATTTATTCAAGAATAATTCATGAAACTCTCAGAATCGGACTGCGCATGCGCGTGTAAATATTACGACTTACTCCTCTTCTTCAATGATCTGATGTGTTAAATAAACCTACTTCTCGATTTATCTCTCCCAATTATATTATTATCATCGGATGCTCTGAGTGTTGCCTCAAATGAAAGTGCTGAAAAATTCGGAGTTGTGTTTTAGTAAGACAGCAAAAATACTCATCATTTGCCATTTTAGATCTGACTGGGGCTTATGTACGGTTGGAGACAAGGGGAGAGTGGTCTAATTGACTATTCGCCAAACACTCTCCGAATCAATAACATGGCTGGAGAGTAGTAAGCACCAATAATTAGAATTTAGATCTCACTTCAAATTCATGCATGAATACACAGATATTTGTTGAGTTAAACCAATGGAAAAAACAAGTGTCAAAACGTCCATCAATGAGTGATTTCTTTATCGCCACACTTCCCTCGTGCAGTGATTAGCTAAAATGATGAATGGATTATTTATGTAACATCTCCGTTCAGCAGG
Source organism: Pyrrhosoma nymphula (assembly GCA_963573305.1). Classification (NCBI taxonomy): domain Eukaryota; kingdom Metazoa; phylum Arthropoda; class Insecta; order Odonata; family Coenagrionidae; genus Pyrrhosoma; species Pyrrhosoma nymphula. Next base: position 63,193,662 of record OY754331.1, on the reverse strand, counting down.
CCTTTACGTAATGCTTCCCCCCAAATGAGTTCATAAGGTCGCGTAGCATTGACTCAGGCGAGGGAGGAATGCCTCTAGTCTTGGTCGGCAGGCCAATCTTAGAAGGGAATGGAGAAACGGACCACGTGTCGCTGAGCGCACGTGCTCCGCCGCCATCGGCACCGCCAGCGGCACCGCCAGCTACGGGCGCTCTTTCGAGGCATAGGTGGGTGAACCATTAAATACAACTCACGTCCCCGACTGCACTCTCGTAAACGGAAATGCAAGAGAACGCCGACAATATCCGTCGTCGCACGAAGGAGCAATGCCGCCGATTTGGGTTTTATGGGCATCAGAATATTTTTTACGAGCGTGAGAGAACTTATTTTCTTTTTATTAGCCCGCGATTCCTCAACAGTAGAGGTGAACAGGAAGTGTACGTAAAAGCTTCATTTCAAAGTCATTTCCTCCCCAGCATTATTTAATTGCTGAGATTATTAGAGGGTGATTTCTAAACGAGTTAAAGGCTACATGTTTTCAATCGACCGTATGATTCGATGGAGTCTTGCGGAATATTTGGAAGAGGGGATGTCACTGGATCGTTTTGTATGTGTAGGACTTGTGTAAAAAATGGAAGAAATTCCTTACTTGCATGAAAAATTTTGCCAATCCAACAACATTCCCGTCCATGGGTAGGATGTAAAGAGTAGTTTTGCCTCACGAACCATTTGGTAATTTAGCTTCAAGAGATTGATAGACACTGCTAGATTTGCTAAAAGATTATTCGTATTGCAAAGGCATCAATTTCAGTGTACATCTTAGGAGTGGCATATTTTTATTAGGAAACACTAACTTGGCAACTGTATGTGGAGTACCTCAGTCCTGCGGTATATAATAAATACGCAAACTACTGGAAAACTTCGCTCATGTATGTGTTACAGCCTACGCAATGTCGGGTTTATTCTCATTCTTTCTCTAGTCCCTAACAATTCTCCCTGCAGCAACTTAATTCCTCGCCTAAATTCTGATGACGTTGCTGGAACCGCCTCCGTTTATCCACTTTCACTAATGTTGACTTACACTCACCCTCTCGCGATGCTATGTTATATTATCCTCTTTCGAAAGCTTTTGTGTATATTTTAACGCGTTAAAACCTTTTCTTCGAAGTCACAGATAATTGAGACAAGCAATTGGACTTTAAGCGTTATATATGAGATTAGATGATAATAGAAACCTATTGAATACCTACTCTTATATTATAGAAAAAATACGCAATGAACAACTCTATTTGTTTAGGAAGATTGATTTCACAGTCCGTCAATAATTGATTACAAGATCGTTGGCTGTGTTTCGGAATACGTTTGTTAATTTTAAGGTAACTAGAGTAAGTTCGCCCAAGAGGATTTCCTACTTTCTCTGGGCTTGGTGTGTTATTCAAACGGATATGAAGTAGCGAAACGATGAAATCCATGTTTCATGCCCTATGGACACAATTAAAATGCTTGCACCTGGGAGTCTTTGAAGGGAAATGTTTGTGATTTGACTGGCCTCCTTTTGCTCCTTTGTTCAATACATCTCAGCCGCCTAATTATCGGGTGAAAATGAAACTAGACGTGTTTCTTTAGGTGATTTTAGCGAGAGGAAAGTTTTATTGTTAGATATGAGATTTCACGGAGTTATTTGGAAAGCAAGAGTTTACACATTTCATTACAACATACGATAGCCCTATTTCCGCCAGATCTAATGACGCTGCATGTGCGGTTATGTTTTCTTCACTTTCGAAATTTGACGAAAAATTACTAAATTCAATCCAGTCTCGGGAAAAGAATTTTGTGTCTTTGCTGCCGCATAATTGCATTTAATGTTTTAAAACTAACGGGTTTTTTTCGCATATATGAGAAAGAAAATTAAAAAATACATTTAGTTGGTTGGGGTGGTTCTCTGTTAGAAGTGCATGAGAAATATATCTTGAAATAAATGTAATAAAAGTACCCCTTGATTTTTTTGTTTTGCGATTGGTTTTAGCAATGCAGGTTAACAGGAAATGTAATTTTGAATAAACTGCAAATAGCAGAGAAATAATTTTTAATGAGCTTGTGGAAATAATGGAGTTAGGGGTATTAGAAGCCAATATGAATACATTAAGGAATTGTCTTTGATTGATGAAAGTTATCCAGCTTTCAAAATATTTTTCGTGAATGCATGATGAGTTTCTTACTTGGGATTATTTTCAGTGTTATTCTCTGCCTAGATAACTTGGCACGTAAAGGATATTATGCTAATGCTTATGAAAGGTCACTCCTCGTCAATCACCGGCCCTTGTTGGGGCTTTATTGATATGTCATATAGCTAGCACATAGGTGATTAATTTTCAACCTGCTGGAGGAATTAGAACTCGAAAATTTTTGCATAGGCATTCTATGAGAAATCTCTGGACTACTGAGTTTTAGATTTGATTCTGTCTCCTAGTTTGCAACTTTGACCCTCATAACGTTCACGGCTGAATTTATGCTTGATTGACTAGGTCTAAAAACATATTTGAATGAGTTGGTATGTCGCTTCTTTTAAGCAGTATCAATGCCGTATTTTAGCGCTGTATAGCTTTAATCTGGACTAATATAAAATGCTAGAAAAACAACTAAAAGAATTAATGTAATCTGTTCCTGTGCCTCTAACCTGGATGAAAGGTATTAGCATGGAATATTGTGTATACCAGCAATTTGATCCCTGGAATGAGTATTATCAGAGTGAAAAATTATTATCAGTGACGGGATTCAAACCCCGGTCCGCGTGGTAAGCCTAAAGTTTAAAATAATTTCCAAGCCATATTCCGACTTTTAGTTCCATTGTGATACTCAGTGAGGCTGGGACTAATTAAAAACGAAAAAAAACTGGGATTAATTTGAAATGCATGAATACGGCTGTTAAATGTTACATCAACACTTGGGAGTTCCGACACTAAAATCTGAAAAAAGATCATTCTATCTGCATCAAGAAAAAGATCATCTCATCCATGCCTCTACCCATGTGTAATGAATCATCCAGGTCGGGAAACCCGTGAGCTTCCCCGTACCTTGCGCAACGCCGTGATTTAGCGCATATCTCACTATAGGGAAGGTTTCCCAGGCCTTGAAGAGAAAGCCCGCAAGGCTACTACGATGGGGGAGGCAAGCGTTGACACCTATGGCTAGTTCATCGTTCAGCGTTCAGCGTATCGTAGTTCAGCGTTTTCATTCAGCCGGCAACTCTGACTTAATTTTTTTTCCGCCACTAATTTTTTTCTTCTACTCCAGCCCAGGGCGTGAACAGAACCCAAGACCCCAATTATCTTCGTTAAAATTTATTCACTTCTCGGCGTATCACGGTATTTATATGCCGGAATGAAAACGTGTTGCCGTAGTTTGCAATTTTTGGTAACTTTTCCGATTGTAATACCCGGGTTTTTTACTCTTTGTCGTCGACTTTTTCCACACACCTTTTTTGAAACTACGCTGTTCGTGAACTATTCTTCCGGATTTTATTTCTTTAGCAAGTTTGATAGTCAAATAATATGATTTTTTATTCCGTAATGCGATGAAAGTCTCCACTTTGGTATTATCTTGACGATAGCTACTATCTATAACCATCTTGACGAAATCGTGAAGGAAGCAGAGATACGCGATGATCTAAGAAGGTACCTGATCATAAGTAAACGTGAGACTTTGTCGTGATACAAAATCAGTATGTTTGATTTATTCATGACCGCTAGTGAACCTAGTAGTATTCTAGATTTTATTTTTTGCGCTGTTCTAATTTTATATTGATCCTGGAATGAGACACTATCTACATTGTCCGGCAATAAAAATGATGATTCTAAGTACACGAATTCATCCGCTGCTACCATTGACGAAGCAGCCAAATGTCAGCTACTTCGTCGAATGACTTATAATTGTCTTTTATAGGACCCAACGATATAAACCACGATGATACTTTATTTTGGGTTGATATATTGTTGATATATAGCTTCCGCGTGTGGCTGATTTTGGGGCATGTAGTGGTCATAGTGGTCATTACTGGAGTGAGTGTCATCAGGAGAAAAGTAACCTAGCCTACCCTACAATCTGCTACGACATTAATTGTCGCGCTCTTCAAATGACTTTTGGATTATCGTTATGGAAAAAATAGTCTCTTTCTTCGGTATCAAATACGTGTGAATCTGCTAGAACTCGAGATTTAGTATTGGATTAGATATCGTATAATTCTGACTCGAGGGACAATAAGAGTTAATGTTGTAGATCTTAATAATCTTCCAACGCTTATGCGAATTAATATCTGCTCATTAAATTTTTAAATTTAGCTTCCAGGGAAAAGCTTTGCGGAAGAGCTTATTAAAGTAGAGTGATCTTGGCGCTGTCGACTGATTTTAGAAGTTTCTTTCTCTCGGTTCTCCTACCTGGTAATATATATGTACATGAAAATGGGTTCGACACCCAGCTGTTTTGATCATTTGAGCTTTGGAAACAGCCTGTGCATCCACACATTCATCTTTTCATGTGCCGCATTCCATCTATGCCCTATTCTTTCATTCTAGGTTACATAATTAGGTCAAAAACGATTATTCATTAATTTAGGCTATCGAGATAAATGCGCGTTTGATAACCTCTATTATAGTATACTACTTGTTCAACATACTGAATAGTGTAAAGCGAATGAATATTTCCGAAGTAGCCAAGTGTCTGAGATGGCAGTGATTTGCTTACCCAAATTTAATTATGGTTCTGTACTAATATGCTAAGTAGTTATAAAATCACGTCTAGCGTGCTTCTTGTTAAACTCTTAAATATCTGTGAATGTATGTATTCGTATAATGCAGTGATACTCTAGTTTCTACAACAGTTGTCATATAATGTAGTGCATGTTGATGAAATTTCACCCCGACCAACCATGTAAATGTATTCGCATAATTTGCACCAATATAAATTCGCATTGATACTCGTACTTTCTGCAAAGGTGGGTTTTCACTAACAAGTTTATTACGTAAGTTTCTAGCAGCAAGCAAATTTCGACGTACATTTCAGGAGTAAATGGTTCTGAAAGTCCACTTGCAGAGCATTTTAAATTTTCGATAAGTTGCTTAGAGAAGCGTATTATTGCTAGTATAAACGGCAAACAATATGGCTTTGCACTAACTTGTGAAAAATATTTCACCATCGTAAAATTCCCCCTCATGCTCTTGCAGAAGAAACTTGTGGAATTAATTTGCCAGTGTAAACCCACCCTAACAGTAGTAGTATATAGTGTATCTCGCATGTATGTGAAAATTATCCCCTTCCACACGTCATTGAAGTGGCTTGTTGGGGTACTGTGAGGATGTAGATGTAGAATTACTGCCTTTGAATATTTTGCTCTGATAATGTTTGCACATTCATTACTTCTTTAATTATGTTTCCTTCTGCAAAACAAACTATTCATCTAATCTTTCCACAATTATGCATGAATCCTTATGATTCCATCCATCCATGGGTGAAAAAAATCCAAAGCGGAGAGAAAAATCTCTGTTCGTGTAACCTAACGACTGCTGGCACTATCCGATCATTTTTCGTGAATCCGCCCGTTTCATTGTATCACGATCTTGCAAATGTTCGTCTTCCTTTTCCTGCTTCAGTGATTTAAATGATGCAAGACATTTACACTTAGCAATGTACTGAAGACCATCCCTCTGCATGGAGGTCTTCATTCTTTCATTTGAAAATGCTCACGTTTGACTCTGAGAAACGCTCTTTGCGGGCTCTGCATGGTAAAAATGTTCATGGTGCTCATGTTACAGTGGTAATTAAGGCAATTTACCAACAGAAGAGGTCAATTGCTCCATTACAGATAGGTGGGTGGTCTGGTGTATGCAGGATTATTCGGAGAATAGAGGAAGAGTGAAGGAAAACCAGAGGCGCGACCATGGATCTTTCCTGCGCGTCGTCGCTGTTGATGTCCAAAACCGGAGTTTCCATTGTTACGAACTGTTCGCTGTCACCGTTCGTGCGACTCGCTATTCCAATCGAGAACAGTGATTTTAAAGAACAGGTGTAGTTTGAACGACTTTCATCGCATTTTTCTCATTCGTTAGCGCTGTAATAAAATCACAATAGCGCATGGTCACACGCTATTAAAATTCGTAATCACGCTCCAGGCTTTGACATCAGCCTGCAGTTAGAGTGCTCTTCACATAGCACCTCAGCAAGTACACAAATTACTCCACAAAAGGTCTCTGCCACCGCTGGTATTCGAACCCAGGACTCCAGGATGGGAAGCCTGTAATCTAATCATCTTATCGACCCTATTTTCATCTTATCGACCCCCTGTAATTTCCATTTTGGGAGCAGAAATATCATATTAGAGAATATCATTGCTAAATATGAAAAGTCCTAGAAAAGCGAAAATAGTGATTTCCACTTTTACCACCTTGTGCACTACTGCTTGAATGTGTGGCCGTCATGGACATTTTTTTCTCCGTTGTGTATTATTGTGCCTGTATATCGATGACCCGAGCGAGCAGTTAGAGGGATGGTATGACCTCGATTGTTCCTTCACATGGAAGCAGGCGTGGTTTTGCAAGTGGGACACGAAAATAGCCGGGGGCTGCTCCTGCGGGCAATCAAAGTGGGCGAGGGAACTGGGCTCCTAATTATGCTGCACTTTTGGGAGAAAAGGACACGGGTGACGTAACGTCCCGAATAATGACTCCCTTGCAATTCCCATCGAATATCTTATCGTCTATACCTCTGATACAAGGTCACAATTATAGGAATTTTCACTGACACTGAGAATTAATACATCTACATCTACATATTACCCTGCGAGCCACCTCTAGGGTGTTTGGCAGGGGGTGACAAGTCACCAAAATGCAGCATGCAAGCGGATACACAATAATACAGCATATCGATAGACGAACTCATCGTGGAATCTGGTAGTAGTAATTGTTTGGTTCGTATTTGAAAAAGAATTTTGGAGTTTATACTGGCAGACTTTCAGCGTTTAGAAATAATTAAATGGCCTTATTTATTTTGAACTACGAGAGCGGGCTTGCATGACCATTGAGAAACGTTGAGCCTCACGATAAAGTTATACATTAATTTTGAACAGTAATTCATATTAGTCAGACAAAAAGATAAGCTGTAGTACGGACAAGAAAAACTTTGATTGGGAAAAAATACCGTGGACTTAATCATCAAATAAGAAATATTAAATGATGCTAATCACTGCGTTATTTATGCAATGAGTAGAATAAAAATCTTCGTAACTATAAATTTGTTAGAAAAACCCAGTGATCCGAAAGGCAGACTACAAGGGCATCCAGGGGTCACGTCACTTTAACAAGGAAGAAAATGAAAACCTGGTATAAAATAGCTTTGGACTAGAGGTAAACTCCTAGTTGCGATTTAATAGCTGTTTCGTGCTGTGAATATGCACTTTTCTGAAACGAATCAAAGGTTAAGAGGATGATTCCTCCCATTCATCGATGAAGAAAATGATCCCAAACGGCCGAAGATCTCGCTGTTCGTGGGTTTTAATGTCTGCGTGATGTATCCGGTCGGATTTCGTGATTTGAATCCACTCGTTACAGTGAGTTAAAATCGTGCTGGAGCTTTTCTTCCTTTTCCTGCTTCACTGATTTAAGTGATGCGAGATATTCAGACCAAACAGCGGAAATTGGCCATTCAAGACCTCCATTATTTCGTTTTAAACTTTCAAATTTGTCTTGGAGAAAAGTACACTATCATGCTAATCTCAGAGAAAGTTTTTCATGTTGGGAAAGGAGTATGAAAACAATAGTTACTTCCACCAAGATGTTATTTTCACTACCGTGGTTTAAAAAAATTGTCATCTAAAGGTGATCTCTTCAAGTGAACATTTTTATAATTATTTGACCTGGACAAAAATTCTGCAACAAAAGGTAAAGGTCTTGACTTTGAGCAGTCCCCGCGCCGCTAAGCTAACTTTAAAAATAATCAGTTTTCTCAGCAAAATGATGCTGCGTTCCCTTTTTTCCGTAACTCGTAACCTCGATTAGAAATGGCAGAAATACTGGAAGTAGGTATGGTAAAACAGTAGCCGATACCTGCGGAGAACTGGTGTGCTCTATGTTACTTACGTTCATTTTTTCGCATTTTCCTCAACATAAATATAGTTTATGGAAAAAGGAATGACCAAGTTTTGGAATGGATTGACGAGAAAAGGACAATCATGAATGCAATAAAAAGAAGGAAGGCAATCTGGTTGGGGCACATCATTAGGCATGACTGCCTCCTGAGTAAGATAATGGAAGGAAAAGTGAAAGGAAAATGGAAGAAAGGAAGAAGAAAATTTGATATGTTGACGGATTTGAGGAAGAATAGGAGTTATCAAGAGATGAAAATGTAGGCACAAAATAGAAAAGTTTGGAGGAGTTCAGCTGGAACCTGTCTCAGGACAGATCTACCTTGATGATGATGATATATAGTTTACGTTGTTTACACTCATATGGTATAGATAAGTTTTTAATGCATAAATTAGGCTAACATAAAAGCACGTGTCATAATTAACTTCCCTCTTTAATTTAACACCACGGAAAAATGTGCTTAGAGCATGCTTTTTGACGCCAACGAAGCTTTGATGAAAATGCGGGAGAACAGAGAAGTTTGAAAGCCATGGGAACGTGGTGTGCTAGAACCGGTGATTCAAATAGATGGATAGGATCACAATTAAAGTACTACGGCCAGCTAGAAGTAAAGATTTTTAATGTAAAATCTACGAATTAGAAGGGACAAACTTATTGGGCACAATCTGAGGCATACAATCCTCTTGGAAACAATCTACAACTTCCTTAATACCCTTCTAGCCTCCTCAAGAATGTGTGGCAGGGTGTTATTTCTCACCAGGCATACACTAACCGTTTAACACACGTCATTCAATGTCATTCACTATTATACTAATAACACCGTGAAGTAACATTATGTGTGAGGAGATTTAACATGCAACTCGGTGTCCAAATATTATTTTATTCATGCGGGGTGGACAATGCTTTCTTACATCGCGAGGGTTATAAAATTAAGTTCACTCATGCTAACATGCAAAACGATTACAAAATCACAGGGCTGTAAACCAAAGTAATTCTCACGTGCAAAATATATTATACATATAATTACAGACGCCAAAAATAAAATAAATATGCATCCCATGCATAAATAGAATTTGAAAAGAAAATATAAAAAGAGCATAAAAAACTATTTCATTGCTACCTATTACCTTACCTATTCCCTAATTTTTGAAAGTATCGATCATAGCTATCGTGGTCCCCAATATTGCGAGGAAAAAATGACATTTTATCCCCATACGTCCCACTATAATCATAAAACAATAATGGAAGACACAAGGGATGGGAAGAATTTTCGAGGAAAAAAATGAATGAATAGGTTAAGCGAATTGTGAAGGGTGTCAAAATGGATAATAATTGAGGAATCAACCGATTAAATGAAAATAAAATGGAATTTAAAGCCTGACGCTGGTCAGTCTTTAAATTGATGACTGCTAATGGTAGAATAGTTCCACGAAGATACCGTGAACTTTGTTAAAGATGGGGCTCAAGTGCCAATTTTACTTAAAAAATTGCAGCGAATTTCAAGTTAGACCACATCTCTCCCTCACCTAATTCGGGAAATACTATATGGGTCTCACTCGTGGCCTTGTGAAGTTCCTTGCATCGATTGCAGCCGTAAACTGGGTCAATGCCGGTCCTTTCAAAAGGTTTCCCACCGCCATAATCGCCATCATCGTCCCATATTAAAACCCCCTTCCCGGACGTTCGTTCCGACTCAATCTCATTCATTTTTTTATTCGCGACCACCTGGGGACTCGAGAAGAAGACCGTCCTCTCTGAGGGCATTTTGAACTGTTCAAAAATGTTGGAGACTGTCCGGACGGCCTTGCCGTCGCCAGTTCGGCCGCACTCTTCGTAAGAGACGGAAGCGAATATCGCGGGCCGACTTGAATGGGGGTTATTCCCCTCCCCCACAAAGCCCAATTTTTTTAATGCCGGGATCAAATGACCTTTTCGTCGCAACCTTCTCCCTGAAAACTCTTCTACCATGTAAAATGTTTCCGAACTTGGGATAGAATGAGAGTAGACTTGGGTTTTTAGGCGCCCCAACTATTTAGATTGTATCGCACCATCTTCCCTAATTCCCGGTTTTATTGCGTCTAATTTGGGGTAGAGGCAAGATGACATAGCGTTTTCGTTAACTTTACTTTCGTTTACGTTAGCTGAGAGTTTGAGTTTTGTAAATTGCATAACAATGTTGGTTGGTTGACTTAAGCGTTATTGACGTGAGAATGTATTTACTTCTGTTTTCATACCGAGAAAATATTTAACCAGAGATTGTAAAACCGGGCCTAGGAGAAGCACAACAGCGATTTCTGAGACGGGATTCGAATCCGCGACCTTTGCGTCACCAGATCAACCCGTTTCCTGATCGACGCGTTACCAGCGTGGCTTGCACAAACAGGCTTTATCGAAATTTATAATAATTGAGGAATCAACGGATTAAATGAAAATAAAATGGAATGTAGAGCCTGACGCTGGTCAGTCTTTAAATTGATCACTACTAATGGTAGAATAGTTCCTCGAAGATACTGTGTAATTTGTGTAAGAAGAAGAAGAAGGATGTGCGATAAATACGACAATCAGATGGTCTGCTCGTAATTTCATTATGCGAACCGGCTTACTTTAGTGCCGGTAAGATACGTTATACATGCGTATATTTGAAGAGGGGGGGAATCAAGTACTGCATCTCGTTGCGAGGTCTAGAAATGTTAATTCCAAATGCATGCCCTCCTGCTGTGGATTATGAATGTTAAATTCAGAAAATTTCAGCCAGGTAATAATAATTTTAGCCAAACCAGAGGACTTAAGTTTTATTAAAGAAATTTTCTTAATTTTTAGTCCATTGTTTGTATTTAGAGGGTCGATTCAAATAGTAGATTTGTTGAGATCAATTTCAATCATGAGATTCTTATTCAGATTACTCATCCGTGGTTTTCCAGGTAAAAGTTCTTAATTAATAATCACAACCTTCAAGGCAAAAGTTGAAAAATGGTAGGCATCCGTGCTAATATATATATATATATATATATATATATATATATATATATATATATATATATATATATATAGGCATACTGTTCGAGTGAGAAGGAACTGAGAGTCCCTCCTTGTGATTAGGATATCATAAAACAGAAAGAAATATATGTATGGAAAGTCCTTTTCGTTTCCGTTCCCTTGGGATACCTACGCTGTTGATCTTTGATTAAGTCGTTGATTTTAAATCTTGAAGTAGGATAGCTTTCAAGTGTTGTAATTGCTCTAAGAAAAATTACAGCCATAAATCGATAAAGTGTGTATGATGACAAGAATTGCCGTGCCTGTGCAGTTTTCAGAAAAAATCACCATTTTTTGGTCAATCACACCAAACAAAAATCACCACCAAATTTTCAAAGAATACCTCCACGTTTTTATGTTGTGATATTTGACGTGGTGAACTTCGAAAGATGATTAGATTATCGTTTGCTTGCTTCGCGGATAATTTTTAACTCCTAAGAAGGTCATGGAAGGATTTCAGAACGCTAGAAAAGGAAACAGTAAATATTAATTAAAAACTTATTTTTAATTGTGGCCTATCAGCTCCCGAGACAATAAGTGAAATTCATTTCATAAATCATATTTTCTGTGAATAATTGTCTCGGCTAGAAAAATACTAGAATTTAGTCTTGACTATAGCAGCAAATGAATTATCACTTGAAAAGAATTATGTTAAATGTTGTTAATTTGTATGTACTGATTGTAGAACACAGAATGATTTGTGTTAAACAGGTCCTGTTTGAACTGTAACATCGTACATTTTACAAATACAGTTTACAAAAAACACTACTCTAATTTGCACTTAGGTATTTGCCGCAGATATGCTAACTATACTTTAAAATTGAAAGTTAAAATAATGGTTAGAGCCTCAAATCTTAATAATGTTTCGAAATGACTTTTAGAAGACATTTTTGATAACTCATGAATTATCTTGCTTTTGCATGGCATCCAGGTTATTGAACCTTTTCTTTCATTGAAATGAAAGTTTTGATTATACTTGATTTCTTTGACCGTTCCCGTTTAAAAATTTAAAGAATTAATCTTGCAATTACAGTTTTCGTAATGGGCTGTCAATGAGAACCCTCCGCAACGAATTATGGCGGGAAAAAAGGAAGACATATTTTTTATGAAGTAACCTTTCGCTTATTTCCTACGTAGGTACCCGGGGCATAGTGTTCGCGGGCACTGAAGTCAATGACAATTTTATAACGACGCTAGCGGGCAACTTTCTTGATGAAAAAAGTTGCAAGGACCACTACTCCCAATTCGAAATCCGGTTCGATCATTTGACAAAGCGGGTTAGACTGGAAACTAACTTCCTTGAGATGACGTCGACTCGAGTTCACGAAAAATTGCCTGAACGCTTTGCGCGAAATCGGTCGAGGCTTCGCTGAAAGTCAATGATTTATTTACCACCGATCGGCCGCTGTCCTCACTCAGCTGCGATGCGGAAGAGTAAACCTCAATCCAGAGGGTCGAGGTGACTCCAACGAAGGATGTGCAGTTTTTTTTGTTCTAGAGGATGACGTTCGCAAAATGTTTTACGACCTCAAGCTCCATATCGGGGACCCACAATTTTAACTGTGACGATTTTATTTACCACGTAATTAATGTCTGTTCCGTATGTATTGGTGCTAGTGGTAGGTCATACAGTGACAGAAGTAGAGGTATTAGTACTAGCAAAGGAAAGGAGTGTAAAGTATGTTGGATAGAAGACCGCCGACGGCTAATACGGCAAGAGGATCACGGTTTGCATAGACATCCGACGGGCGGAGTACTGCACTTGAAGCACTCTCTTCTTAGCATCCTAGTAGGAATCATATTAAAACAGGAAAATTTCCTCCTCCCCCGAGACTCGAACCTGAATCCACCGTGAGGGAAATCAGTAGTTTCTCGAGCTAATCTGACCCTCGTGATGATGTTTCTTTAGCTGAGAGGCTTAAAATGCTTATCTTTTGCTGACTAACGTCGAGGCAGAGAGTTTTAAAGGACCTTAGGCTTGTATTCTGCGAGATCGGATTCGGATCGCGTTATGTGATGCTGACTTAATCGGAAAAATATTACGCTCTCGAGTCTGATTCGCCCCTTTGAAAACTCGTTTGGATGAGGAGTCTTTTCCGGTGTTACCGTGAAATTTGCCTTTCAAATGAATGATCAAGTATAATACTTCATCTACTCTGATGCGTGGAGAATCGACATGAAAAAATTCATTGTTTTGACCGAGATCAGAATCCGAATTTCCCAAATCGTGAACAGGCGTTAGCCTGTCGCTCAGGCCATCTGGTCATCTTTATTAAATGGGGTTTCTACTTCCTTTCGAGAAATGGGTACGAATTTTTCGAATATTGAATCGGGTTTCGAGAAATGGTTTGTCCTAGCGACGTAAAATTATTTTTTTTCATGGTGAATATTCTAACATTGGTGTTATATCGTACGGGTGATAGTGTATATTGATCTATTGATATGGGGCACATTTCTAAGAACAGAAATCGTGCGTTATTGTTACGAAAGCTACTTAAATTCTCATAGCGGAGTGAATAAATAGATTGACCAAATTTCAATGAAAATTCGCTCATAGTTAAGAACTTATTCTGTAGTTTATTACAATCAACTTAATTCAACGGGGTTTCTATTTTCTTTCGAGATATGGGTTCGAATTTTTCGAATGGGTTTTCGAGAAATGGTTTGCTCTAGAGACGTAAAATTATTTTTTTCATGGTTACTGCCCTTAACAAAGATGTAACATCTTGCGCATGAGAGTGTAAAATGATCTTTTTAAATGAGTCACGTTCCTTATAACTTAAATTGTGCGGTATTGTTACGACAAAAACGAAAATTCTCATCTCGGAGTGAAATTTATTTTTGATTTAATGTCAATCTACATTTACAAAATACCCTGCAAGCCACCTCAGGGGTGTGTCAATGAAGATTCGCATGTAATTTAGAACTTATTCTGTAGTTTATTAGAATTAAACTGCAACTTTTTTCTCGGATTGAAGTTGGTGACATCGAAAATAATGCAAGAAATTTAAGTGCATTTTGTATTCGAGTTTGGGCACGCAGATGGGTTGGAGAAACGCTTCGGCCAAGATAAACAGCCTTTTAATGGGGCATTGACATTTTAGCACGTGTTCATGCGGGGATAAATGTGTTATAATTTACGCGGGAGCTCCCTTGCTTTCCCATTTCACGACAACGAACGGCTACGGTGGTGATGGAGAGAAAGTGTGTTTCGGAATACCAAATGGAGCGACTGGGAATCAGTGTCTAACGGTTCAAGAATGAGTGAAACTCGCTTTCCACGCTCAGTGCGAATATCGAAAGTGGTTTATGAATGGAAATAAGCCGTTCAACTTTTAATAAGCTGAAATCTGCCCAAAGCGTTACTCCCTACTCGATTCGCGGGGACCGGGTTGGTGTGGTTGCTAGAATGGTCGATTATTTGGGGAAGCGACCGACAGCTGAAGTCATTTTCTCCATGAAGGATAGGTAGGTATTTTGGTTTGGGAAAGAAAATTTGGGGATGGAGGAAGGGTTGAGAGAGACCCAGCGTAGGAATTGGCAAACTCTTAACCAGTATGATTTGAGCCGTCCTGGAAGGTTTCAAAAGATCATTGGACTTGCACTGGCGAGGTAGTGGTATTTTCTTTCATATCATAGCGTATGCCTACTCATCATCAGCAGTCATCAATCTGAAGATACGTTTGCTGTAAATCACCGCTCCACTCTCTTATCAGCCAACCGTTTCATTCCTACATAATTTTTCACGTTGAAGTCCCACATAATTTGTTTTATTTATTCAATTCTTGGTCTTCCTCTGTAAATCTTCCCAACTATTTGTCCTTCCATCATTGTTTTCAAATAATTTCAGTTTCCATTCAAGTCTATTGTGCCGCAAACTATGTCCAGTAAATTTGCTTCTTCTTCTTCTTCGCAGAGGTTTCATCATACTTATTTTCTCTGTAAATCTTCGTAGGACTTGTTCGTTGGTTATTTTCTCTGTCCTCAATCTTCATCTACTCTAGTTTTAAATAAACCAATCTGTGGCAGCAAGTGATCAAAATGACTGTCGGGACATTATCATCTGTTTTCAATTTCACGGAGCTTAGGCAATCACTAATAGTCATGAGGAGATATAGATGGCATTAAATTCAAAAAGTTAAGGTCGCACGAGATTGATCGATAGCAACTAGATCCTTCTGTTGCATTCAAGTTGCCCGGCGAGTATGTTGGCGAGCATGATTGCTATTCAGCATGCCGGTTCAGTGTGACGCGATGTTAGGAAGCAATCATCGTTGAACCTGTGCTAAATCAAGTAGCATGTGATACGGACTTTTCTCGGGAAGTCTGATCATTTCTTTTCCCTTCGATAGCAGTAGTAAGTTAAGGTGGCTGGAGTGGTAATCGTGGGTCATTGAGAGCACATTTTAATATTGTTTCATCTGAGTCGGAAAAATGCTTGGACCGTATTTCATTTTAGTATATCTGTTTATGCGGTGGAACTCACCATACATGCAGTTATAATAATGATGCAAGAATGATATTTAATTGTTTGCCTTGACCAACTATCAATAGTTCAAGTCATAACATGTTTAAATTATATGACTTGAGCTATTGATAGTATTTGGCATTCGAAATTTTGGTGAAAATTATATTTTAATATGTTCTTCCGAATCTTTGCCTCGGCGCGACACCTTGATAATTTTAGCAACCGTTATAATTTTAGGAAATGTGTTTTTTCGCGTTTATAAGAAAAGCTGTATACATGTTATCGAATTATTGCGAAATGAGTCTCGGGTGCCACAAGGCTGATTGTTAAAATTGAATTGAATTGATTAAAAGCCAAATCGGTCAAATGCAATTGTTGTCACATTAATCTATAAATGTCACTACTGGTAATACATATACAAAGTTTTGCGGAAATCTGTTCTTAAACAAAAAAAATCCTTCCTACCACATTAAATCTCCCTTCAGGAGTACAAGGGTAGGTCCGGAGCGATAGTACAGTATTTAATCTATTGTTGCATGAAGCCGTCGGAAATGGTTGCGAAACTACAATGGTCTCCCATGTCCTAACGTATTCGCTAGTTCTTCTTTTTCACCGGCCCACTCTCCTGTCCCGGACGCCCCGTAACCTTGCTCACCGGCGAATTACCTCGTCCCTCGCGCCAAATTGTTAACGGAGAGCCGGCGTCCGCCGCCGCGCCGTCTTCCCCTTACAGCTGAGCTGCTGAGCCAGTTGGCGGCGGCACGCCCTTGAACTTGGCTCCCATCAAGTTCTCCTCTACCTCCTCCACAGGGAGAAGTCGGTCTCACTTTCACTTATAGGCGCTAACGAAGCGGACGGAGAAGGGCGGTTTGCTTGGGAAGGGGGAAGGCGGGGGCGGTGGCGTGTGGAGTGGTATGGATGGCATGAGGGGGCGATTTCTCAAGGCGAGGGGAGGAATTGGGTGGGCTTTGAATGCGTAAGCGGACAGCCTTCATATATTTTCAGGGGACCGTTCTTTTGAATCGACCTCTTCCCTTCATCGTCACATTTTGCCGCTTTGTTTAGCTAAATGAGTCGTGTTTTTGTGTGTTTTTTTCTACTTTAAAAAAGATCTGCTGTAATTCAACTTTTTCGTGAACTTCTGGACCACATAGAGCGTATCCGAGTTTGATAACCGCTGACCCAGACCTCAATCCCGAGACAAACATTACAGTAATCTAGCCCGACACCGCAATTGTACCTTATCTAACGATAAGTGGAAGTATTTTGTTAAATGTGTTTCACCAAATTTGATTCATTGCCGGCTTCCTCCTATTTGAACAGTCATTTTTAAGCACCGTTCAAAGATAAGTGAAACCCTCATTACCGCAGCAATACCATTCGATTTTAATTTAAAAAATCCTTTTAGAGCAGAATTAATTCCAGAAGCATATTTAATAAGGGAGTGTATCAGCATAAAGCATGACTTGCATTTTACCGATACTTAACATGTGTCAACTGAATGTATATAAAATAAAGGATATGAAAATACTCGCCTCTTAGCATTGATAAGTATATTTTTACAAGTCTATACTGAACTAAATTTTAAAAGGCGGAAAGTATTTCGTCATTTACACGTTTCGCAAGGTTTTATGCTGTCAATATACGATGCGTTTAAGGGAGGAAATGTTTTCTCCCCTTGCAATCGCTGGTTAGAGCTTAGACGTACACATTTTGTTTAGCTTTTGTAATTAAATCTTGCTTTTATATTCATCTAACCCCAAAACGCAGCTGCGAATAGCGTTGCTGTTACGAACATAAGCATGAACGACGATATAAATACGATTGACGCTTTCAATAACGATTAAATGTGACTGTAGTATTTCCAGAGTTAAGTTCTCCAACGCGGAAGTCATCAATTTTATCTGACTGAATACTGGACGCGAATATAGGCAGGTCTCGTTCATAAACAATAGGTAACATCTCGTAACAAGAAATGCATTTTTCAGAGGTATGATGCGCAGTAATTTATTTTTTTCCTGGGGTGTGCCAACAGCAGGCGCAAATTATTGCCGGACGATGTCCCAAGTTGGTTTAAATTATTGTTCCGCTTATTATCTTACATTTTGGTGAGTTTTAGCATATTTTCATTGTGAATAAAAAAACATGCCAATATAATAGATTTGCTGCAACCATTAGGATAATCTCCAAAATTTCGTGGACTCAGGTGCTGGTCAACATTCTTTTCTCTGCGCCCACTGAATATTTATTCGCTAAATTGAGCGTCATTATCACATTGGTCTTCATAAGGTATAAATGTGGTCACGAGCGTTTTATGTTCAATAAGATTCATACTTCAATTGGAAGGCTTAATTTATGTGAGTGAAACAATTGAAAACGCGGAGAATTTCGCGTTTTCCAGGGCAATAAAGCAAAATGATATGCCTTTCTCTACCTATTTATTATGTAGGTCTCCGTGAATGAGGTTGTATTGCGACATATGAACATTCTCCAGCAACTTTATGTGGGTTAACCGGTGAAAAGAGGGCTCAATGAGGCGGACTCATAAATAAGGAATGTGCGGGGGCGGGGAAGATTCCAGCAGAAGAGGGAGCGGAGGGTTTCAATCCAGTTTTTTCGATGCGAAGGTATCGCACCACCGCGACAAGTGCTAATTCGATAAACAGCAAACCTTTGCACCCTGCAGGTCGAGTTGCTTTATTGCCATTATCTCTAACTTCCCAGTATTCGAGTTTGGAACTGTTGGAAGGTGAAAAAAAGTGAATTTATAAGAGCAAAAGGAATATTTATGATTTACGAAGAGAAAATTTCGAAGATCGGTTTCAGTCCAATAATACGTATATGAGATAGATTTTCCTTCTCTTATAAATTCTGAACCTAATGCTTGATCAGAATAAGAAATGACCGATTACTCAATAAGTTTTGGTTTCCCGTGATTAAGAGACGTTTTATTTACTTAAGGCTCTATTGTGTCAGACCAATCAGGTATGAGAATATGATTTTAAAATGCCGAATCTGGCAGTTCGAAAAAATAATCCTATATTGATAAGCAGCAACTTTAATCGTAGGTTGTCACTTTTGATTAAGTTTCTCTAACTCCTGTGGTTGTATCGTACTGGCACACGCGAGACCTCAATCTTCAAACAAGCACAACGTACAATGCCCCAGACAGGACTCAAATCCACGATAGGCGCGTGACCGACCGTACTTATAACATCTTTTACGTGTTGCCGTATAGATGTAGACAATAGCTGAACACTCTCTCCGAAGTAACAGCTTCACATAGACAAACTACGTCCTCAAAATCAGATTTTTGACTCCTGGTAGTAAATACTTGAACTGGCACATGCATCAATAAAATTTCGTTTAAAATTCGGGAGGGCATTAAGCGGAGACTTAAAATAGGTGAAGGAGAGCTATACCTACTTGTGAGATGAGCCTTCATATTCTATATCATATTTATCATGCGATGACGGCCGAAAGGATTTAACGAAGAGGACTTCCATGCGTATTTGAATGCCGTCTTAATCTCTCTACTAGACCTCTGCGTTCAAGTCCCATTTCGTTTTATAACTAGTAGCGGAGTTCGCAGATGACATTCTTTCGAACAGCAAAAAAGACCCACTTCAATTCCATGTGGTAAACACATTTATAATGCCGTGGGAAATACCTGACACAATTGCATAAGATTTTTGTCGAAAGTCGGATTACTACTCTACTACGGCTTTGTATATATGCCTGAGATTCGAAAAAGAGGCCATGTGAATCACTACGATAATAAGAAAAATCACATTTATCTGGCTTTCCGAAAATTGACCGGGTTTGTCTAATTCAGCTAGAGTACACGCTCCAGTTATCAATGATCTGAAAGCCGATCCCTTGCCGAAATGCAAAACACGATTTAAAAATACATGTTTTTAGACCACTTTTGAGAATCTATAGCTTTTCAACCACTTGTGTCTTAGTCATCAAATTTTTAATACAAGTTTATCGTTATAAGTGGCTTATTCAGTAATAATTTCAGATTTTTTACGTCGTCACTTTTTAGATATTAAAACTCAAATATGGCCACTGTAGTCCTAGATGCCATGTTTGTCGAACCATATAAAATAAAAAGACAGTTCTCAGTTTTTATCCAATTTTTGAGGATTGATCTGTGTATCTGATTTATCCTGTTTTTTGGACTAAAAAAATATAAAAGCAAGACCTTCTTTATGCTAAAAATATGGGTTTTGAGGAAGTTAAGCACAGTTTGTGACATTGGTTTTGAGCAATTTTTTCAATTATTAGCTGAAGCATACCAATTAAAAAAATTTAGATATTTTTTTGTGAAATACTATGGATTTTTTATTATTTTACTATCTTTGAAAATAAAAAATTTATAAGCCTTTCCCAAAAAATTATTTGCGTCAAAAACACTCACGGTGCTTATTAAATATGGCCGCCAAAATAATTTAAGGAGTTAAAAATTTTTCATACCTTGTTTTGATCTCCAAAAATATTGATCAGCTATGTCACAAAAAATCAGGAAAATCAAAAATGTTGAGCAGCATGTCCTGAATGATTTCACATGGATTGATCCGTAAGGTCTTTGACGACATGGCCTTTATGACGATATCTATGTTAAATTTCAACGTAAAATACGGGAGTTGAATTTCATGGCTCAACTTTTCATTCTCATTTGGGCGAGAAATTCGAAAAATTCGCTCCTGAAGAAGCTCACATAAGCGCAAGAGAAAATTTGGGACATATACCCAAATACCCAAATAATACACGTGCCACCAGCCTTGAAAATAGCTACTTCAACAGCGGCGAACCGCTACAAAGAATCTTTGTATTTTTCGCTCAATTTGAAGAAATGCTCTGCCTGATTAGGTATCCGCGACAGGATAGAATTTATTTAGCCTCAAAGGACAGTTCGTCCGTGGGGTCGAATGATTCGAATGCTGTCTTAGAGCTTTCTTTCTTCGAAGAGAATAAATTTCCCTCTGGACTCCTGTAAATGGAGCAAGTGTCGGAACTGTGAATATGAGTAGCTTTAGCTATGGGCTCATGAAAGCGTACCTTCTGCTCGGGCTCTAACTAAGAAACTATCTGTACAGGAAGAAGTTATTAAAATTGCGCTAAATATCTCACAAATGTATCAATTTATTTGGTCACGTTCTTGTGCAAGGTCAGTCGGTTATCTGCCATAACGCTCAAGTAGGTCTTTCAGTCTTCCAAAGCAATCGAGGTACAATTAATGTGAAGGTTTTGCGGCTTGACTCTCAGGCCATATAAGTACAATACCCATGTGATGTTGGCAAGACAAAGTAGAAGAGTCGAACTGATGTCTTTGCGTCGTAGTCCGGTGTGAGAACCTCAAGGGAATATTTTTATCAAGTCTATGGGTAACACGCGGTGGCTATATTTTCACGTAATGACGCTAAAACGATACACCGACCCTAGAGGAATATTGAGTATCAATACGTGTGGCTTGGTTACTAGATATGAAAGTCCCATCAATCTGTGTGGTTGCCTCATAAAATGGAAACTTTTCTTAACGACACAGTTTTATGGTCTTGGTAAAAGAATAATAATTGATTGAGTCATCTTGATCATTGATTGAATATTAATATAAGATGAAAAATCCAATTATCATGACTGAAACTTTTCCTTACTGCATCACTTTAACAACAAATGCTTTCATTTGCATGAGAGAAGAAAATAACAGCCAAATGAATAATGATAGAATAAATGCACGCGTAAGAAAAATCTATCGAGCAGGAAATGTAGCACTTCATTCGCCATTTTGAGAGAGATTGTCCTTGCGGAGAAATGGATTAATACAGCCCCATAACTGAAGATAAAGGTCCTACTTAATGGGTAGCATTTTCCGATAAAATAATCAAAGCAGGTTCATAAATTAAAGAAAGGTAACAACTTATTATTAATATAAGAACACAACTTGCATAGATAAATTTAAACCGAAAAATAAATTAAATGAAATAAAAATTAGTTTTCATCGAAAACCAAAAATAGAGGAGTTTCAAGAAATCTCAGAATACTTTCGCCCTAGCCATGACCAAAATAATACACCTGCTTGATTCCGTTGGCCATGGCATATGAAAATGGATTTACTAGTCTGAACACAATACAATACAAGGCGAAGCTGGCTTTTGAATATGCACCGTGAAGTGTGTTGTTTATATTATGATCGCAGCCGCGAAAGAAAAAATAATACCTGCTACATTATTGTCGTTAAATGCTGTCAATGCTCAGTGCGCAGTGCGACCTGTTTTTTCTAACCTTCGTCATTCGCAAGTAATATAGAATCAGGGAATAAATTAAAGGGGATAGAGCTTACATAACCAGATAAAAGATAACATCTCGTGTAATGAAAAACGTACTTCACAATTCTCCAACTTCCCCGTTTCTAGAAATTTCCGCTGGAATTTCGAAAAAACACCTCACCTTGAGATTTTTATTAAATACCCTCCCTAAGTCAACTTGAGGAGACTTGCGCAATCATTAAGTACCGCTTTCAGGAGATTAACCGACCGTTTGGAGCTATTATTTCTGATTTTACTCGTCGAGACGGCACGATACTGACGGGGTTGCGTAGGCGAGAACAAGTGGGTGATGAGGTGGGGGAGGGTCTTTTACACCCCATACTCATCCCTGTCGGATTACACTCCTTGAGCCAAGACCTTACGATTTATTAATTGTTCGCAGGCCCGTTCCATCGTTTCATGGGGAAACATTTGATAATATTCGATAGCGACATTATGTGACACTTCATTAAAACTTACATTTTGAGTATGATCATTAATGGCGGTGAAAGTTGAACGATATCTGCACCAGAACACAGAAGGCTGAAATCAACGGAAACGTGGTGTTATCGGAATGTTGAAGATTGATTGAAGAGACAAACGTATTGAACAATGTCTGCGGCGTTACAGCCTCCTGAGAACAACGATGGCTGGAGAAATGAATGAAAAGAGTTAATAAGAAAGATCAAGGATGGAATACATCGGATAAATCTTGAGGTTTATGGAGCAAACCTGTTAAAAATGTGGTAAGAATGATGGAAATGAAGTAGAAAGAGTGAATCTCCAATAAATAAGTCCTACGAAGAGTTAGAGGGAAAAGAAATTTGATTAAAACTCAGCAAAGTAGGAAAAGGAAACCTGGTGGACACATGCGTCAGAGTGGCCTCTTGAGAACAGTACTGGAAGGAGAAATAAATGGGGAAGAATTACCGAGGAACACCAAGGGTGGAATGCATAAGGCAAATAATGCTGGACGTTCGAATGAAGATTTCGTGAAGGAGTAAAGCTGAGAGAAGTGGAGAGCTGCAGCAAACCAATCTCCGAATTGATAAAAACTGATAATGGTGACCATAATGTGCGCGCTTCCTTGGAAGTAGACTGTGTTGTACTCAGACTTTTCAATTCAGACAAATTGGATTTCAAGTTTCATTATCCATTTCATGATTTAGTTGGTTTGTCATTTAGAAAGGTGACCAACAGATGGTCGGGACAATTGTGCTTGAAACATCGGTTGGTTGGCCATTTGGGGAGGCGAACGACCATTGTTTACATCATTCGGCCTGCTAACAATACATGGGTTAGGATGGTAAGGGAAATTTTTTTGGAAATGAACAGAAGGGGAGGAAAACCCGGCGTCGGCATTGAACTTCTATGGCCCTTAAGATTCCGCAGTTACCTCCAATTCGAATAACAGGTTCTGCTCTTGAAATGCTCTTCATATTTAGCAAAAGTAAAGATCGTCAGTCTATTGAAAAATCTCCCCACCACTGTCAGGACTAGGTTCTGGGCCTCCAGGAAGAGGTTTCGTGAAACTACCTACCGCATCGACCCGATCTCCTTGGGTAAAGCAATAATTTTCTTTCACCAGAGAAAAACTGTTTTGATTTCATACGAAGTTACAAAATACTCGAACGTCATAGCTCTGTACGTATTTTCCCGAGATGTCTACTAGCAGATTTCTAGGCCTATGTAATGGTTTATTTCCAATAAAAGTAAGACTATAAGGACATAACGTATACAAATCGATGCCAGGAAGTAGGCTGATATACATAAATTGTTCTAACACGAGATCCATCAATAAATAATCAACTATAGATCGTGCTTTGATGACGATAATGTTTTATTTTTGTTTGCCGCTGGCTTCATTTCTAAAGAAGACGCATCTGTTATCTTAATACTCCGCAGAACTATTACTTTATTATACTCCGCAGAACTATTACTTTATTATACTCCGCAGAACTAATACTTCAACTATGTTATGCCACTTCGAAAAGGATGCTTAAAAGAAATAATGTTGATGGTGGATGTAGGTACATGCGAGTGCAGGTCCATAAAGTGGAATAGCTTCACGATGCGGGAAACTAAAAAAAACGGCTGCTCATGAAGAGTAATAAAAATCTGCATTAACCCGTTATTGGCATAGATCTTACAGATCGTAGCGTTGCCAAAACATTAGCCTCAACATCAAAGCACTGAACTTAACTTTGTAGTATACAATTAATATCATAAAAATTGTATCATCATTGCATCATCATCAAAACGAAGCATAAACAATGCATGGCCGAATAGTTTTGTTTTTCTCTCTGGAAGAAATTATGTAGAGACAAGCATTCACTTGAATGGCCAAAGGTTTCGTTCAGGAGAGATATGTAAATGAATGAATGCAGCGTACTTACGAAGTGGATTTTTTTACCTTCAGTCTTACCCCTAACCTCTGCAGTGCTCCCACATTCTCTACAGTGGCACTAGTAGTGCCAGTACTGGGCTAGTATTTTAAAATGCTGACGCTAAAAGCGTAATTAACATTTACCTATGAATATGCATAGCAAACCCCAGGTATGACAATGAAGTGTGATAAAATTAGTATTTACCTTCAAGAAGTGCGCTCAATGGCTTCATTCTAGCGTGAAGAAATAAGAAAAGGTGCAATTATCCACTAAGCGCTTGGTTTAAGTGAGTTAAGAGTATTTCTTACCCATAAATGAATTTCATTATTATAGTAAATTGATACTGAAACTATTTTGCTTGTATATCACTAGTGAGCTTGATTGTTTTTCATTGCCATTTTCACGTTTAGAGTTCAAATTCAACGGCAAAGTTAAATTTGGAAGCCTTTTATATTGCTAATTATCGTGAAATGCAGCTCATCAGTAAAAGAGATGGTGCATTCACTTCCACTGACAATGAGTGGTATTTCATCAGCAGTTCGCCGAAAAGCATTCCATTTACTAGCCAGGTTATGCAATCAGAAAAGTGGATTTTTTCCCATTCTCCTGGAATTCTCATGGTATTCTCCTGGAATATCAATATTTCTTCGAATGTACGGAAGATACCAAACCATGTGATACTACTACCGATGCAGGAAAAAGACAGCCGTACCGGTGAGCAGAGAACACACAGGTTTTTTTAGCAATGAAAGAGAATGCGCATTACGGAAGTGTATATGTATTAGTGTCGTGTGCATGCGTTGCTTGTGTGAAAGAAGGATACATTATTTAACTAACAATGGGGAAAAAGGGACAAAAACTAGAGAAAAAAAATTGGGGAAAAGACTAACTTACATTAAAAGTTAAAAAATTTAAATGGAAAAACATTTTCTTTTCTGTTGGTTTTAATTTTTTTTCCTATTTGTAATTTTCACTAACCGAAACCTTTTGTATTTTTTATTTTTTGAACGCACCTGTTTCCTTTTTTGTAAGATTTAAAATCTTCATAATTATTTTTTTGTTTACATATATTTTTCGGCGTCTTTTTGTTATGGCCACCACATTGGTTAGAAAAGGAACAATATCCGTATGTACTTACAAGAGAAAATTGCATAGAGCACGCAGTAATCGAAGCGACGTAACTTGATAACCCGAGTGTTCTTCCATGCTTCGGCGATCGGTTTGAGTGCAGCAGCTAAAAAGGAGATGCACGTGAACGAAGGGATGACGTAGGAACTGCAGCAGTGACACAAAACGCCGCCATTAACATTTTTAGAAACGCTAGGCAGCGTACTTCATAATCAGCGTCGGGATATAAAATTGAGACAGCCCGGAGTTCCACCTCGTGGTCTCCATGATGCACTGCGGTTATATAACGCTCACAGTGGAGGCTATTTATGAACCACTTCCTTCGTCAAGATCATTTAACAGATGGGTGCGTGAAGACTGTGATGCACCATTACGTCGCTGGAGTTTCTTTAGTTTTAATTCAAAGAGCGAGTAATATCATAGTTTATACTCTGAAGGGCAAAAAGAAGTTCATGTATCGCTGTGCCGAGCATTATAGCATCCTCATCGTTTCCTCGCAAGTAAAAAATTCAAGGCAGGCTTCTTATCGCTTATAAATTTGTTTTTTTTGCTAGGTCAAAATGTTTTTACAAGAGCCGCATGGTAGGTTTAGTGAGAAAGTGGGACCCTACAGGCAAATGAAAGGCTAATTTAATAGTTTCATAATGGCATGCATGATAATGGATTGAAGAAGGATGCAGTGTGAGGAAAATTCTCCAACTGCGAAAATAACCTATGTGAAAGAGCAATAATGAATCCGACAATGATAAACCATTCATTTTGTACACTGAGGAAATATGTAAATTGTGAGATTAAACTTGATTCAGCGAGATAGGTAGTCGAAAATCCACTTAAAAGAAAAATTCGACTGAATATGATAGGCTTCGGTTGTTTTATGGATGAGTCTTCTGATGTTAAAAAAAATATTAAATAATTTAATTATTTCTACGAATCTTACGAATTTAAATTTTATATTCAGACCTTTTCATTTGCGGAATGCGTGGAAACAACCCCAGTTTGACTTCTTTTTCTTTTTTGCGAGTGTGGTCGCTGATAGTCGCACTGCACGCAAAATCACTCAAACGACGAGTACAAGTTAGGTGACGAAAAGAACAAACCTTACCCACCCCCTCTACGAAGGTTCTTGCTCTCCTTCGACCATTACGTCACCACAACGCTCCACTAGTCAATCCCACGATGCGTAGGCTTTCGCTTGCGCCACGAGTCGTCGACTGTGACGTCAAGGGTTCAATCGCCTCTCATTGGACGTTCCGGCCGACAGCACAGCGGACTTTTCGGTCAGCGCGAGACAGTGTGGTGGTGGTGGTAAATACATTTTTTGTTCAGGAATTGTGTCGACATTCAAGAAGGACGGCTCATTTAGCGTTCGAGGGAGACAAAGGAACTGACACGCAACGAAATAAAGCGCTCCATCAAGACGGTCATTTTCAAGACTAATCCTCGCCATTTGTTTGCGTAGTTCACGTACATTTTTTTGCGTTTCTTGAGAAAATTAGAAGAAATGGGTATTTAGCTTCGCCTTATAAATATTTGCCAAGGATGATATTTTATGTCCCTTGGGAGTCGCTCTTGCCAGCAGTGACTTCGGCCATCTATTCTTGGAAATACATTTTAGGATAGTGGTAGTTAATACATACTCTTCCAAGCTGAACTCACCGTCGCGTTGTGTGTATTATGGGATGCTGATAACTTACTCGTACATATTCTACGTCGCAGTTTATCAGGTCTTTTACATTAGGGTATGCAAATAAAATTTAGATAAGCGCAAAAACATCAATTCCATGAATAGGGCAGGACTCGGACCCGCGACCCTTGGATGGCGAGAAATTAAGCCTACCATCCACAAGGCCAGAAACTTACAATTAGATTCTCCGAAAACCATCAATGTTGAGGGAGAGTTTTACAATCCCTATGGCTTGTAAAATCCTCATACGTTCATTTACCAAGGCATCTATCGTAGGCCTCTACTGGGCGTCACTCGGACTTGGCTCCTTGCTGTTTTCTTAAATATTATTGCGTTCTTTGTCAGATAATAAGCTGAACTTTTCTCCTCTTCTCAAGACTACTTTTCTTATACCAAAGAAGAAATCTACTGTGCTACTATGCGTTGGCGTTAATTTTTGTACAGAAAAAAACACTATTAGCTTGTCAGAGAAATATCGCTATGCATGATACGCGTATGTATCGCAATTTCTATCCATAGGGGTTACCCAATTACTGTTTTATTGTAATATTAGTTTGAAATAAATTATTCTTATTCTTATGAGCTCATGCATTGCGAAAAAGACTACACGACACAAGCATTACGATTTAGTTGTGCAATCAGTAATTTTGCCTCGGTTCTTTTCCCTTACTAAAAGTCCATGCTGCTCGCTGCAATGTAATGAAGGCGAATGTGACAAAAATCGTTCTAATTGAGATGCTCGATCAGTGATTTTTCCATGGTTTCACGATCAAATGTAGTTTTTCAATCACGATCATGGTCGATACATGTATTTACGTGTTATAAATAGATAAATAAACCAATTTATTTCACCCCTGAAAACCGTGGATACCTTCGACAACCACTCACATTTGAAAATTTGAAGTTCTTTTAAGAGAATAAATTCATCAGCTCAGTTGTCCTTCGTCTTATCAGCTTAAGATGCCATTAAATAGTGTATGAAAGGATATTATGTCATTGATTATCCGTAAAGTCTAGAGATTTCTAGGAAGGAAGTTGTGCTCAAAACAATGCGGTAACTTGCTTCACGAGAGGGAATGAATTTAAAAAAAAGTACCGTCACCATTATCACATTCCCACTGAAACTATTAATTCGATCGTATTCTCGAGTGTATAGATAACGTCCTCGTTATCTTCTTTCTTTCCCTTTTTTTGCAAATGCCTCACATCCTGTGCATGCTCTTCATCCGAGTCCGCACGCTTACTCAGTATTGCCTTGACATTGACATTGAATAGCATTGCTTGCCCTCTGGCGCAGCGATTTTTTTAACGATAGTTTTTATTAAAGTAAAGTCATTCGCGTCGCAGGGACTAGAGGCACAAAACATCACCCCTAGGAAAGGGACTGAGAGGTGCCCTCGCGCGCATCGCATTGTTTTCAAGCGCGAAACTTTTATGGGAGGAACTTGGCTGACCGCGTCACGAAACTAGCTGTCACAGCCATTCGTCGCCGCGAACGTTTTGTCGGATTCAAATGACAGGTGTCGCGCGGGACAATGGCCAATGAAAAACTGAAAAGCGGTCTTTATCTGCCTTGTCCTAGCTATTTAAATTGCTCACTCCACCTGGCATTCCGGGGTTTCTCTGCTCGCGAAATCGCGTGCAGTGTTGGAAAAATGTCATATAACTCCCGGGGAGCGATATCTTTTAGAAAAATGTATATAGGTAAATCTAAGTGTCCTGGTAGCTCAACTGGTAGAGCACTCGGCGCGACATCGGGAGGTTCCGGGTTCGAGTCCCGGCCACGGCACATTTTTACCCTCTGATTTCTCGGCTTTACCATCTTCCACATCACCAGTGTCTTCGTCCAATTTTAATTATATGTTTCCTATCTCTTTCTTTCACCTTCTGTTCAAATTATTATATATATATATATATATATATATATATATATATATATATATATATAATTTGAACAGAAGAAGGGCTACGTCTTGATAAACAGTGTTACATGTATTAGCTATAGGGTACAGCCCGTTCGCGTTAATATATATATATATATGTATGTATGTATATATATATGCGTTTTCCTTGATATTTTTCGAAGGACAGGCGACTCTAACATAGGGATGTCAAACCATTATCAACAATTTGAAGAGGAAATATTATAATTGAAACTTAGCTATCCACTATTTTAAATATATTTATTTCGAGTAGTTCCGCTTATAAAATTTTCGTTTAGAGTCGTCAGGAATAAATTATTTTAGGAATAAGCCTCATTCCTAAAATGACATTCCTGAATATGCTACGGCGTAGCGAAATTAGTTCAAATAAATATATCTAAAAGAGTGGCTAGTTGAATTTCAAATATCATATTCCTCGTCCAACAATGGAATTCTTCAAAGTATTGGCTATATCTATCAACTATGTCAATATCAGCAAATTAAAATGTTGATATTTAATCGATGTATAGAAAATACAGATAGTTTTTCGGGGAAGCTACTTTGGTTCCTTTTATTTACGCACTTCAATAGCTAACTATCGAAGGCGACAGCATGCTATTAAATTAAATGGAAAGCACCACGGATATACGAGGAAATTTTAGCAGCATCCAGATGGTATTTATATCGTGTGTTAGGACTAGATACTATTACAGTAACCTACTTGAAGTTTAGCTTTATGTCACACAATGCTACGTCTAAGCTTTGAAAAATAATTCTCTTGAGCATTCGGAATATCTAAGGTGCGATAATAACGTCAAAATTAATGTATTGACTTTGATTGTTTTCCTCAAAGTTAATTATGAGTTTGGAAACAGGTTGGCAATTACGATGCGAGCGGCTACATCAAAATATAGCTGTAGAAACAAATGATGCAAGAAGTAACAGAATTGCCGAAGACAGTGCGTTGGCCAAGAACAAAGAAAGAAGACTACGCCTATGAAAAATAATATGATTTTAACAGTTGCTGAAAAAAACTAAAAGGGTTTTTTATGATTTGAAATCTGATGAAATTGTAGAAAGCCGCCTGCCGTGTAAGGCGTCGGACAAAAATTTAGGATAGGGAAATTTCACTCCATTTTTTTACGTGAATTTAATTGTTTTTGGCATGCATAAACTGAAATTTTTGTGGTTAATTAATTTGGTGGCATTTGAGAGCTTGGCTCACGAAGGAGACATGGCAGGAGTGTAATAATGTTGCATTATTACCCGATACATACATTTTTTTCCATTTCCAAATGGCTCAAATTGCAAAATGATAAAATATTCAACCATTTTACAAAAATTAATTAACCGGTATTATAATATTAAAAAGGACATTCAATGTAACTTAGTAACAAAAAATGATCAATTTAACATGTTTCACTTTGATACTGTGTGCTAATTTAGGACGCTACATGCTTAAAATGTTTCGGTGGATGGTGGTATTCGGTAATTGAGACTGCATCTTTTGATATATTCCAGTTTACCGTGGACAGCAATTTTAAATAGTTCAAAGTTGAATGTCCCCAAGCAACTCTTGCTGACCGTGAACCAATATTCTTTGTTTTTTGGAAATGGGTTTTATAGCGTCACGTCCTAAAAAAGAACTAATTGAAACAAAATTTCATTATAAAATTTTAACACAATCGACATCGGAAATGGTTTACAGCGGAATTTCCCTTCAGTAGATGATGTTTACATTGACTAATGTACTGAATTGCTGACCTCTGTGCTTGTGCAACGATATACTCTCCGCTGGTGGTAGCGATATAAACAATGTAATACTGCCAACGCGCATTCTTTGATCTCAATTCAACATATCTGGCTCGCATGTGTTCGAATGAGTAATCGTTTTTCTATCGCCAGCGGCTCTTAATCACTCGATGTTCTGCATGGTTAAAATAGCACAGTGTTATAAACTAGGCACGAGTTGTTTTCATTCTTGAAAACAGAAAACTCTAACATTATTTCCGCGTATATTGATTAAAACTTCATGTTGACGGACGTACTCAAGAGTTATTTTTGATGTTTGCACACCAAGAAACCTTGTAAATTTTCGTGCCTGCCGTTCTGTATGAAGTTGGGATGAAATCGTCATTTCAGACAGTAGAGCAAGTGAAGTTTGATGTTGATGATGGTGAGCAAAGGAATGAGGAAGGCTAAAAGTATTATCAGAGAAGCGGCTACGTAAATAGTCGAATTGTTAAGTATTGTGTTTGAAACTCAATCAGAATTTTTCTAGGGAGGAGAACTGCATAGGGAATGAGGTATTCGTGTCGTATCGGGAATTATTTTCTCTTAAAAAATGCACGTATTTTTACGTTGTTGATATAAATACGCGATTGTATCGTTGCGCTCTTTACATAAATATGTGTCAATATTAGTTATTCCATTCTTAATAGAAAAAATAAAAACTGTAGAATCTGCCTATACTGATTGATATGCTTGAGAAGGATTTCTTCAAATTATTCAGCATTATACAAGACAGAAAAGAACAGACAGTTTCAAGAAGAACAGACAAGAAGACAGTTTCCTATAAAAAAGAAAACTAATAGAAGCTGATCATGAACTTCCGTTGCGTTATATGCATGTGCGGGAGCTAAGAGATTTTATGCAAGAAGGGATCGAGCTAATGAATTCGTTGTTCAAAGATATGCCAACGGTATATTGCTAATTGTTATTCAATTAAGAATTCTTTTTATATTTAGATCATAAAACCAAATTTCACATAAAAAAGACTGGCTCGATATCGCTGAACCTTTGAGATATTGAAATGTTGACGTCACAATTTCGAAATAATTCCGAATGCGGCATAAAAGTAGAGATTTGCCAAGGGCGTGGCATCATAACTTGGTCACTGTTGAGGTTCGAAAATTTTGAGGCTTTTCCGAATGGGATCTCATACGTGACGCCTCTTCCGAGTATAACCGCTTGCTTCGCAAATTTCGTTTCGTAAATGCTTGGTTGTGAAACTCAGGCCGTTTGAGCGATTGTTATGATTCAAGGCACACCTGGTTGTGTCTC
Source organism: Pyrrhosoma nymphula (assembly GCA_963573305.1). NCBI lineage: Eukaryota > Metazoa > Arthropoda > Insecta > Odonata > Coenagrionidae > Pyrrhosoma > Pyrrhosoma nymphula. The sequence goes on along the minus strand of OY754331.1, from coordinate 63,161,553 downwards.
ACATTCTCACATGAGGCATTCGACCACCAGCGAAGGTCACCGATGCTAGTCCAAGAAGTGAGGCCTCAGCATCGAAGGCGCCGGCGGATCGAGCAGAAGGAAGTGGAATTTTTTTCACCTCTCACCGTCGGTGAACTCAGGCAAAACATTTCCGAGATGTTTCCCGTTTCTTCTCAAGCAAAAGAAAGGAAGTCGGGAAGAATTTCCCACTCATGTCATAAGTTGATGTGCGCTCGGCCGATTATTTTACATAAAAGCGAAATCAATTTTAGGTCATCTACCTGAGGAAATCACTATTTTTTCGATATCTTCTTCAGTCAATTACTCGTAGTGGAATATTGAGTTTTTTCATGCTAAAAAGAACGAGAATCTTGACGAAATGAGTGAAAAATGGAACTGAACTACTGAACTGATCACATTGTAACGGCGATGTGATGCATTTTAATGTGGGAGAGAGTGGTGTAGTGTAGGAATTGAGTATACCTTTTGCACAGTTGTTCTCTTTTCGCGTTTAACCTGCCGGGCACTGCAGCGTTCCCGTCAATATTTTATTATCCTGCAGGTTTCAGGTTTTCCCGGTGAATAAAGTGAAGAAAGTCTTCTTGTGATTTCACCCAGGTTAGGAGACCTCCCAACCCAGATGATATCCCGAGAAGACTTCCTATATTTTTTTATCCTGTTTCCTATGGGGGTCCACCAAACTTTTTCGGTGCTCTTTGGCCTGAGGAAGCGTTCAAAGTCACTGTCTTAGCGTTGGCATTCAGGATCGATGTAATCTGATCTGTCTGTCTAATCTAATAATCGTTTGCATAAATTGTGTGGAAGAGGAGTTGAAGAATGTGAAAGGACAGGGAAAAAGGAAATTGGTACTTTAAATGATCCTGTGCGTTTGAAGAACTGAGCTAGTGTTTTCAGCAATAGTTTACTGGCACCGTTGTACCCACAAATTAATATAACCAATAATTAATGACAAGGAAGCTAAAAATTACTTGTGTAGTGTTTAGAAACTATTAAGAATATCAAAGACGTAATAAATTTATGCATTAGGAGTTGGGCAGTATATTCAATTATGCCAAAATGGTGATACTCTTTCACCCCTGATAGAGTTACAAACAAGTTTATTTTCTATTTATAAACGACAAATTTCGGTAGTGTATTGAAATGAAAAAGTTCTATCAATATGTATACCTGGTAATTGATTCAAACTCAAGGATATCATATTGCGTCTGAGTAATGTGAAGTGGCGCAGAGCTTTTGACACCTGTTAACAGGGTCTGGGATTTGCAAATGGTTGGTAATCACCATTGGACATCCCGAACCAAACCTAATACGCACAATACCCTTGTTAGATGCTATATATTCCCAGGAAGCGACAGGATAAACCTAATATGTGATTTTCGTTGCACATATGCTAGCAATAGCTTATCTCACCCTTTGCCCACTATACAGAGCTTTAGAATGAAGAGTCTAGGTAATCTAACATTATTCTGATATCTGTGTAATTAACACGTTACAATATATTCTTGTCATCTGTGACATTATCTCAAAAAATATTTTTACACATTTTGTCAAAAGAATGCCAATATCTCAGTTTTAGTTCCATCTCCTCTTTTTCTGCGGATTTAGCTATGAAAACTTATGCTGTGACGAGCGAAGCCCGAAATAGCCGATTGAATTTTTTTTGCATCTTTGTGAAAGTATGATGCTAGCAATTTGGAAAATATCATATTCAGGAAATTGCTTCATTGAACCCCATAAAAACTGATTCAGCGTTAACACTTTTTTTCTCTTATCTTCCGAAAAAGTGAAACTTGTACGTTGAGGATGAGAACTTAATTCCGACATAAGGAATGCGCATTCTTTTGCGTGCATAATATTTTCTTCCTTGGTTTTAGATTCGATTCAAGACTACGGGGAAAATAGTCGCAATGCCCCTCACACGAACTCTGCAAAGCATGCGCATGCTATTCCACTTGGACTGATCCAAGGACTTAGGGTAGGGAAATTATTATTCTCTGTATCGAGACACGAAGTTGCGAGCAGAATGCCATCCACTTCCGTGAAACGGGGTGGAAAATAGATGCAACCTCTATACTATCGGTTAGTATTTGACGAATTTAGCGATGTAGGGGCATGACATTAATTTTTTGATAATATATTCAATTTAACGCTTATACTCCAAAAGAGAGGATAAAGATGGAACGGTGATGATATAGAATTTTACAAAAGATGAGTAGTCGAATTGTTTCTATTCAAAGTTAATAGTATTTTTCAGCCTTTGGAAATGAAATCCAAGGTGACTCCTGTCACATGAATGAGTCTTTATTATCATGGCGGGTTTCTACGAAAACGTCTTCAATATGCCATTGAATATTTGTCACTTGCACCATGGTCATTTACGTGCACCGTTAAAAATTATGTGCTCATGACGCTTAATATTCCCAAAATGACATTCCAATTTCATTGTGTTTCGAAGGTTTTTGAATCAAGTATCAGAACGCCTGTCTCTTTGGAAAAATTAATTTTAATCTCCGTTTTTCCAAAAAAAAACAAGATTTTGCGGAAAAAATATTTATCCTTGTTACTCTATTTGAAATGCTATGTATTAAGCTAAAAATTCCGCATGAATTCTTATGAGTGCCATAGAATACTGATGGACTCTTATGTGGTCCAAATGATTCAGTTCAGTTGTGTTCAATTTGTTTCCCTGATAGGTTTATATGACAATCAGGTATACATGGCCCTAAAACAACCAGTTTTTTTTATTTTTCTGATATTTATTTTGATTTTTCAGGTTTCCTAGAATTCCTCTCCGCACGCCTCGAGCGATTCGAGCGTCACAGATGGAGGGTGAGAGACATTTGGGAAATTTGGCAACCCTGCGTAAAAATTGCATCACGGCATCGTCTTAAGGTAATTAGAGGAATTATATTCTATTTCCCATACTCTATTCAACTGGATGTCATCCTGTAAACTTACTCCCATGCAGAGTCAGCCCAAGCTATTTTACAACTGTGGGAAAAATTTTATTTGGCTGCCCCCGGTTAAAGCATTTTTTGCCAATTGTTACCGCTTAAACCGCGCTTCAGGAAATATTGAGGTTTCAGAACGATCGTCTTAACATTGTAGTTTCCTTTCCCCTCGGGATCTCATTTTTTAAAATCTATTAGTGGTCTCCACGCTTCGAGTTATACGAGGAAAAGTGCTTATTGGGATTATTTCCATTGCGTCTAATTATTGTGGATGGGTTTAATTTAGAATTGAAATTGTTGTGCAATTTTAATCACAGTTCCTTTCAGTGGGCTGGTGACAAAAATGCTGATCAAGAAAATAGCTAATCCGTAGGTTTCATGGTGCCTTTTATTGAAGTTATTTTTTGTCAGTCTCTTTTACGGCATATTAAAGAAGGTAATATTGGACGAAAATGCATTCTGGAAGTTATTGACATTTTCCAATTTCCATACTTTCTGTCCCCCTTTTTTATTCATTAATAATTCGCAGACTGTCATCCCCAATGAGCGGCCGCCTGTGTCTTTTTGCCAACCTTGGGCCGGCATTGCTCCAGTCTTAAACAACTTGTTCGTTCAAAGATTACAGTCATATTATTGACGGGTACAGTCCATTCGCGTTAACCTGGCCGACACTCAGTAGTCTACTGCGCAGGTGGGCCTAGTCGGCCTAGTCCAACTCAGAAACTAGGGGAAGCAGCGTTTACTGAGAGGGGAGCCTTGCGCGAAGTTTTCCCGCGTTGGAAAGGGAGGGGGAAAGTAGAGGAGAACGGTTCCCCTTCAAATCTGAAGTTGAATGGGCTGACTTGTTTACGCCCGCACGTTGTCCAGGTCAGCCAAGGCAAGAACACCGTCAGAGAAGAGGTAAACCACGTGAGGCTTGAAAACCCTTCCCCTTGATGGGCGAAATTGTAAGAACTTGGACTAGTCTGAACCAAAATCGCTTACTGAGCATGACGTATGGCGGGCAGATACCCCTCCAATGCTCTCCCTCTCCTCCACTTATTTCCCCTCTCGCGAGTTAACGCGAATGGACTGTACCCAAGCTGTTTGACTTGCATGCCATTTTCACACATCATTGCTTTTTCTGGCTGTACAGTGCCTAAATTACTTATCGAACAGCCAAGTATGAATAATAAGCATTGATGAATTAATATTGGCATGCCCGATTTTATTGGTTATTCATTATATTTTCGGTATAGAGCCATTCACTCTCAACCATGATTGAAAATAAATAACATTTTTAAATGCTTTATTTATAATTGATTTTATTGTCATAGATCAATACGCCAGTTTCGCATTTTTCAATATTGCCTATCAAAAGCGCAGAGAATTCGTATCGGAAGGCACGAGCAATGATATACTTTTCCAGTTGCTTCGCGGGTCGAAAATAATTCTCGAATTTGCTGGATTAGCCCTGGGCCGGAACTTTTGCACCAATCCAATAGAGTTTTCATCTTGAAAAATGTGTTTCTCCTCCAATTAGATAAAACAAGCTGAGTCTAGGGCATAAATTCCTTAACTTATCCACTCCTTCGATTTGCATTCAATAGCAGTTTCGATTCCAAAATTCCCTACTCACCTCCTATAGAAATTGTATACAGTCGCCGAATGCTGCGTTAGTTTGACAAGGAGTACAGTACATATTACTCGATACAGTACGTATCACTCGGCTACGTTCAAACTTGGTCTCTGAATCAACTTAAATATGTGATGTACTGCTTAATCTGAGGAGCTGTGAGAGAAATCGCATAATGAACCCTGTTGAGAAAAATTTTCAGAACGAAGCCATGATTGTATAAATACCAAAAGTCAAGATGTGCGAAAGTTGACTACGATACTACCTTTCACCCCAAGCAATTGCCCAGCAAGAATGCAAAGGAGTGAAGCCCAATGTGTAGCATTAGAGAAACAATTAGCGTCAGCGCTGAACAACTTGGCGGACTGGTAGGAATCGCTGGAAGCTTCTCACGAGACCGAAGGACTATAGGTAATAGCACGAGGATGAACTACACGACGCGACGCGAGGAGTAGGTACGTGACGGACGTTGAAGTCTCTGGGAGCTTTGGTCTACGCCGCGTCCCGAGATCAGCGTTGCTACAATTGCTTACACAAGACTACTGCTTTACTGCTTCTACTAATTTTTATGGCATATCACGAAATTTTTAAATTTAAGTATCACATGTAAAACTCTTTATCTGTACTGTGTAAAAAAATTAGTAGGATCGAACGTCAATTTCTTAATGAAATTTCAAAAGAGCGGTCTGTTAGGAAGTGCCAAAAACTCGGCATTTATTTGTTCCTTCCGTAAAAAAAATCTAAGGTGTATTAAAAAAATATTTTTTAGGCATGGTTAAACGTACAATAAAATGAGCTAAAGTTTGATGTAACTCGCATCTATGCTGGTGTACATCTTAATTTTCAATCGTAATCCAAACTCGAGAATACATAATTTTTGCCCCTACATAAGACTTGCCGCACGAGAATGACGCACGTTTTCTATTACAAATGATCCAATATTTTCTAATGACCCAATATGAAATTTGTACAATAAATTTTCTTAAAAGTCATTTTTGTGTGAAGTATTTTTATGTTCGTTTAATGTGTGATTTGATTAATCATCACGGCATTTCAACAATTCAGCATTTTTATTTCAACAGTCAATCTGTTTCTGTTACACCAATATCATTTCGGGTGCAATAACTGATCGATGTACTTATGAAACTGGTTTAAACGCTGCCGGTAGGGGTAACAAGCCGTAGCCGCCCTGTAGTTGAACATATCGTATAAATGTGATTGATTTTATTGCCAGTTCAAGGATTCCTTTATGTTTTCGGTTTTCAAAAATAAAACTGTGTGCATGAGCACTTCCTCAATCAAGGAATTAAAACAAAGAAAAGCTGACGCGAATTTCTCGATCATCCATACCAGTTCAATAGACTTGACATCTATGAGTACAACAATATGGCAGCATTGGCTAAAGTTTTCAGCTCTCTATAGCTCGATAGTTGGTTATACAGTAACGTATGTACATGGATGAATGAAATGCGTTACTGATGCATTCAAAATGTGGCCAAATGCGCATTATGATGACGTCGATGGTTCAGTATTATCATTCCTTCACATATTTTATTCATTAATCTATGGTCGTTACCGATATCAGACTGCTAAAGCGTGCACGCAAGCGTCAGTGTGCACTTTTCTAATCCCCAGTCGCATTAGTATTCGGCGGTGATGCGCCTGTCGAGTTCATGCGCTGCCTCCAAGAAGATCGTGCACTCGCCGACGTGTTACTCTTCCTGGGGTTTGAAGGACGACATTTCGACTTCCGGGGAGACATCTCCGTCGTCTCACACAGGCAACTCCCCTGCTCTTCCCTCACAACAACAAGGTCGAGGCGCTTAGACCTCTTTCACACGAGCACTCGTGAGCGCGCTCACCAGAGCGGCTTGAGAGAGCCGGAAAGGAATGCACAAGCTGACGTGAGCCGGGTGAACAGGCTCCAATTCACCACAAAGCCACTTGCTCCAGCGATGCTCCTCAGAGCCCTTCGTTCTAGTCTGTTGCGAACTCACAGGATGCTAGATTTGGAAGAGGAAGCTGGTATTCTTGCGATTGCAGCTCTCCTGAGCCCTGTGTGAAAGGAGTGTATGCAATGGGACGTAGCAAAACTCCCCACCAGTCACCGGCTACCAGCGGGTTGAGCCGCATGCCGACTCGAGAGCCTCCGACCGCGGATCACATGGACTCGTCTGAAAGGGTCTAGCTCAGTTAACTTTCATGGCGGCTCAAACCCTGTCGGTCGCGCTCACGAGAGCTCGTGTGAAAGAGGTCTTATGTGCACAACACACTGAACCAGAATATCTTGGAGAAGTGGAGAGAATTGAAAAATTGCTGAGCATTGAACGGCATGCCGATGTCAGCAGAATTGAGACACACTTTACCGTCAAAAGCGTTTCTCCCCTTTGAACTTCTGTATGTTAGCTGGTCCGTGGTCGTTGTCTCGCGGAACTTTTCGTAAAATTCCAAATGATAAAACGACATGGGACCCTCTAACGACAAACTAAAGTTTTAAGTAGCCGACCTCGCAATAAAATATAGATAATTATTGCTCTTGGGATTTAGGTGTTCGCTTATGTTATATCCCGTTGGCCCAATTAATCCCAAGAATTTGAATTAATCCATTAACACCGCCAAGGCATAAATCCAGTTAATGAAACTGATCTTATGCAGTGTTCATTCCCGTAAAGAGAATTGAACACATGAATTGTGGCTTGCTAGGCCGGCACGCTATTAATCTGGCTGCCGCAGTGGGAATAAATTCTCGATAATACGGCAATACCAGCTAATATTTAACACAACTTCAGGACAAAATATACTGGTCTGTTTTACGCGGGCGGGTCCTCTTTTACTTTCACTGTTATAAAAAGGAAAGAAACTCAAATAAATTAAGCCAACACTTCTTCGTCTATTGATGATTGCCCTAAGAATTTACACTACACTGTCACAAAGTTTTGAACTCCATTATTAAATCTTATGTTTTTCCGGATAGTGGGTTTTTTCGAATGAAATTCATCATATTTTGCTTGACAGTCACACTAATGTGGGTATTTAAATGACTAACATTTTTTTTAATCCGCCTTGACTCAATTTATCATTAACACTTGTTATCTATCTTCCGTTTCATTCCTTTTTAGATATATGAAAAACTATTACTCATAACGTTACGAAATATATTTATTAAATTAAGTATATTAACGGAAGAAAGGATACGCATTTATTTGGGATTATGAAAAAATAATTACAAAATAAAAATATTCGAGTAATTTATTATAATGGTTAAGAAGTTCGAAATATATTGCAGGATTTGTGAAAATAATGCTTTGTTGATTGGTACAGTTTTAAAAAGTTCTTTAGTTTGGTGTTAGTTTCAATTTCTTTTGATTTTTGGCCTAACATTGGAATTTTTTCTATTTTTCGCAATCAAAGATTCAGAAATTAGGAGGGGAATAAATATTATATGCAGTGAAGAGCGTTCCGCGTCATTTTTTTCCTATTCACAAGTCGTGACATCCAAAGCGAAATGCGCTATAGCTTTGCTCAAAGGAGAATAAAACTGGTTTTCAAGTTATCGCAAATAAAATGCTTCCCACGTGAAAATGGGTTCATTTGATGGAAAACGCCGTCCCACAAGTCTCATCCCTCGAGTGTATGTCGGCATCAACGAGAGAGAGGATGGGCGTGCAATTAACGTCACGCGAGCGTCTCTGCATCGTGACCGTCACAAAGGTTAAAGTTGTTGTATTTTGCCTGCCTTCCGTCTCCCACTCACGGTTGATATATACGGCGGAATGTGTGTTCCCAACATTTTTCCTGATTTCAGCTACTGCGAAACCATGATGAGTGGTTAGATACGACATCGTGTGATTCAAGGACTCTTTAAGTGGGTTTTACACGAGGCACTTTACTACGCAGTCTGGTGTATGAGTGGAAGTGCAGTGTAAATTGCGTCGTGTAAAGTGGCGGGGACTTGCGAGCATGACTGCGCGAATGTATGAACAAAAAAAAAAATAGCCCCTGCTCTTATTCCGTGCCCGCGTTCTCGCAATTTCTGTATATCAAACTGCGCAATTAAGTTCCTCGTGTAAAACGGCCTTTTTGAAATAAATGCTTGACAACCACTCGAAAATATCAGGTATTAGGCGAATTAACTATCAGCGTAAGGACACAGTAAAATTCATTGAAAAGCAGTCCTGCGAAAAAATTATAATGAAAAATTTCTCTCGAGAAATAAACAGTAGTAAATTGCATTGTAGAGAAATAAAATGTCAAGTAAAAAGACTTCTGTCTTCCCCGTAATTTGTTGGGCCGGGCTGCATGTTGAAGGGGAAATTGGTCGCACTCGACTCCTCTCACTACCATCCCTATCCGATCTTTCTCTTCGGAGAAGAGCATTAGTCCGGGAGACTTGATGATATTTCCTTCGGAGAGCTTTCCACACAATGATGAGCCACGGGGAGTCTCTTTGTACTTCGGCCGTCGTGCTGGGCAAACCCTCGCCTGACTTTCTCCCCCCCCCCCCCCACCTCTACCCTCTCATCCCTTGCAGGTGTTTACATCGAGTGTGCCGGATTTGCCCTTGGGCTAACACGAGGCGAAATGGAATGGCTAAAGGGTTATGGAGAGGAATAGGTTCCAAAGTTTCTCACCCCTGTTTGAATCTTCCCGCAAGTTGATCTTCTTTTCACTTATCGTCACGGAATCAACGTCCTAAGAGCTCCAAATTAGACTATGTATCACTCTGCAGTAGAGAGGGAAACAATGTTTTTGGTGTAGGTTTTTTGAGCCTGAAGACATCTGGTTAACCTTTTTTACACCGTGATGTAGAAGTAGAAAAATGTTAAAACGTACTAACGGCGTCAAAAACTATAGGGGAATTGCAACTAATTGTTTTTTTCTGTCATATCGTAGTAGAGTGTAAAGTTATTATTTTGCTAAACTTGATTACTACACTGAACTTAGCTTTCATCATGATATTCGCTTCCGAAGGTTACTACTGAAAGGTGAAGTTGTGATGAAGATACCTGCGGAAATTAGATGAAGGCTGGATATTCCAGTTTCATGGGTTTCCACTGCGTCGTGCAATAGTTGGGACAACATTTTGACAATGTATATAATTTGATTGAGTTGAATTTTCCGAAACAAATTCACCAAGTCTCGATTTTTAAAAACTGATAATGTGTCAACTATACTCACTCGTTCTTAGCCTGATTGATACATTTTCCAACGCGTCCTATGTTCTCTTGCTTACATACATACATACACAAATACTCATCACGCCATTCCCTTTCGGTGTAGACGCACTCGAAGAACTTTTTTATTGCTGTAAGGCCTAGCGAACTGGCTCTCTTTTCATAATATATCTCACAATGCCATGTTTTTGCATACCTTTTTTACTTCTATAACAATCATGCATCGCTTCATATACGCTATCATATTCGTAAGGCTCCTAACATTACTCCTCTTCATAGTCTCTTCCACTACATTCATCCATGACTCTCTTAGTTTACCCCTTCCTCTCACATCATTCACTCTACTTTCATATATCCGTTTCGTAATTCAACTCTCTTCCATTATCTCAATATGTCCAAACCAACGAATCACATTTCTTTCATATATTATATGCTCCCTACCGGAGCATCCAGTTCATTTTCTTTCATTGCCCACTCATTCTTAAGCCTGCCCTTCGTACTTTTACCGCAAACATTTCTCAGGTACCCATTTTACCACTGCATTTACCCCAAGACTATCCTGGAAGACCCAGGTTTCTCTACCATTCAGTAAATTGGGAATGAGAACACTTTTGTATTCTAAGGCTTTCGCTTCTTTAGAAAAACACTCAATCCTTGATACCCTCTGCCGTACTACTTTGATTTTATTCAGGCAACAAGGAGGTATGTTCTTCCAAAATTACTTAGTAAATTTGTTAAATACATGGAGATATTATATGATTAAATATAAAGCATACCGTTAAAATATTGTAGAAAGAGCCCTCCTCAGAGAAGTACTATTGCCAATGTAAACTTTGTACTATATATGTATCTACTTATGCATGTCTATGTAAAATCATGAGCCTGATCTCCATTATTTCATGCATGGATTCTAATTTTGGAAATACGTTTCGCCGACAGGCAATGCCTGACGGAACTGGAAATGTTTAAATAAAAATAAAAAAAAAACGAATCATTCTCTCTCAGGAGGCAGGCTTCGGTGGTGGCGTGGTAACGTCCTCAATTGCCAATCCGCAGTTTACAGGTTTGAGTTCCACGTGGGTGAACATTTCGCCACTGCGAGGGCACAGATGTTTATATGATGTGAAAAATGAGTTACTTAAAAGAGAGGACCGAGAATATCTAATTTCGTTCAATAAAGACGCCATTTATTTTAAGACGCGAATTTTAGCGGGGCGGCGATTTCCCCCCCTGCGTCTCCTTCTTCCCTTTTTTTTCTGCACGCCCTCGTCAACGACGACCTCGTGTCGCAAATTATCGCAGCTCCTCGAGCGCAATTGGATTGGTTAGACTCGGTGACGAGCCCTTCCTCTAAAACGCTTCAAACCCCCACCCTTAACCCCGTGGAGCGAGCGCCAAATGAAGCAATAAACCCACTCTATCAAAATGATTGTTCTCCTGATTGGTGCGGACGGGGGGGAGGGGGAGTGGAGTTGGGTTGTTGGCTGTGCCGCGACCGGTCCTGCTTATCGATGAGGTGGTGGGTGAACGGTGTGGGATGGGAGAGAGGGAAAAGCGGCGTGAAGAAAGTTCAGCGGGCCTCGTGGCCACCACGACAGCCGCTACTGCGGACAGTCTTACTCACCACCGAGTCTCGCTGTCAAGGACGGAGCTGTCGGTCTCTCTCTATCTCCTTCGGAATGCTTGTCTTCGACTTTATTTTCCAAATCAACGGGTTTTACGATCACGCTTGAGAACTCATCTAGCGGCTTAGGACATGCCAACTGATTGGACGAGGTTCTAAAGTGCATTTTGGGTTCCGAAAAAATGTAATTGATGAATTCAATCCTCTACTTATCGCGACCCGTTTTATTATCAATGTGAGGGTGCTAAGTGTTGGTGGTAAAATCCATTTTAGAGTGCACGAAAATTTAAAATCATCTCCAATATTAATTGAAGAGCAAAATTACTATTTCTCTATTTTGGTGAGAAGAAAAAAATGAAAGAAAATATACATTATCTTTCTGAACTCGATATGCCGATCACGAATCTGCGGGGCGCGATCAAGGTGCATAGCGCGTGCGATCGTGTTATCGTTATTTTTCAATTGCGCTCATTGGAGCAAACTGATGAGTCATTAACAGGCCTGAGGATGACAGGAAAGTCTCCTGTCGAAACATGCTAATACAAACTTGAAAATATTTTTTCTGGAGCTTTTACTGTTATCGGCATCTAAAATCATGGTTCAATAAAATGTACAAAAGTTGGAGAAAGTATTCTTCATTGCAGAAATATTTGGACCTTTACTTTAAAATATTTATCTTACTTGGAAATAACTCAAAAGGAGGAGGAGAGACCCTGCATTGGGACCATTTTTCCCTTATAAATTTGATTTTTCCACATCCACCGTTAGTTCTACCCATTCTTTCTCTCCCTTGACCGAGTAAAAAATTCTTCAAACTCAAGAAGGAGAATATTCCTCATAATAATCTTCAAAACCATGGAACCGTGCTGGGATGCACTCCGAACTTCCACAATATGGTGTTGCGACTGAAGCCATCTAAAATAACACAGTACTTCCGAGGTGACATGCCAATTGCTTTGGTTGTAAGAGATGTAGTTTCATATAATTTTCTGAGATAATAAGCGTATTATTTCCCAATTAGAGAGATGCCATTTTCATCATTTTACTTAAAAACCAAAAAAGGACCGATAAATGATTTTAATTGAAACGAGCATATCAGAGATCCCTTCTGAAAGCTGAGGCCTTCGTTAAACGTAGGGAAAAAATGCACAGTTTTATAAAACCAATAAAAGCATTATTTTCCTAAAGCGGCAATACGGGATCCACTTATCGACCGTATCATCCTATAATATCTGCAATTTTCGTGCATTGTGAAATTTCCTCTTGCAATCGTTCGTCCGAAGGCCATAGACTGAGAGTCCGTGAGTCTTTCTCCCCGAGAAGAAATATGAAAGTAATATTGAAACTGGATGAGCCGTTTCCCAGATAGTTATCAAAATTTTATATTTTTAAGCAGTCGTTCACTTAAGTTCCATTGTAACAACTTGAATCATTAATATTTCCATCAATTTTGGTCATAGGCTAGACGGGAGTCATCAGTTTATTTTATAACACTAAGGTTTTAACTTTTTTGAAGCGATTAATGAACAAAAGCTACTTAGCAGTGTCGACTTACATTAGATTTACGTTACATTAGATAACTTAGTTAGGTTGGCTCAATGTATGATCAATTGGGAAATGTGGGATCAATCTCCCTGTATTCATAATGGTTTGAAGGATACAGAAATACATGCTGAAGTAGTGGAGAATGCAAAAAAATTATTAGAACGATGGTAAGTCAGCTGCTGTTCCAGTTAGTCCAGTGCTTAACGCTCTCTCGTTGTCTATTCGAAAACAGCGAGTTCGAGTTATGCCTCCGGCAAAGAACGCGCAGTCTTCAGAAGTGGATTTTTCCTGAATTGATAATGTGATATGATTATAGCCTCAACCAATCCTTCCACCTCCTTAAACACTCAATTATAAAATTTACTGCTTCTGACTTCACCAAATTGATATGCTTGGATCGATTTTAATGGTTCAAATTCTTTCTACAGCTGATCACTCCATAATCAGCGCCCCATTACCGAAGCCCGACTGAAGGACCGCATACAGCTGTGATATCTTCCGACGAGCTTGCGTAACGTCTTTCACTCAAACACACAGTTCAAAAATGCCTGTTCCTCAACGGTAAGTTCAAATGTGATTCATCCATTCATATCCATCTGTCTACCAACGTTATTTTTGGCATAATCATGGTGATTAACTGCTTTTTTGGAGAATCTAAAAATTAAATTTTTAAGCCAACTAGAAAGACTTGCATAGTATTCTACAAATTATCCTTCAACTACCAATTATGTGAATTCCTACCAGAAGTGGGCATCTCCCACCTATCTAACCCATTCCCGGAGTAGATTTACGCAGTTATATAACTAATTATTCCCGATCATAGTTTCGATATTGGGGCAAAGGTTCGTTGAACAGTTGTGCAATAAAGCGGTTACGTAAGTCGTGTCTTTTAATCAGAAGTCGATTATACGCCCGATATAGTCAAGTTTGAAACTAAGTTGAAAGTAGCTCTCTCTTTTTCACAGCATTTTGTATTTAGAATGCATTCATTTAGACCCATTGACATTTTTTAAATTAAGAATTTTGGGATTCAATCATATGTATAACGATTGGCTCGCATTCTTACATGCAATTATTTTATCACATTAATCCCTTCCTCCACCAAGAATACTTTTCTAATCTCGTCTCTGTAAGTAAATGCCCATCATGTCAACCTTTTCTTGTGAATTATTTTTATTTGCTGACAGTAATTTTCCTTCGACTTATGCTCGACACTTAAATCATTACGATTCCTCGCGCACGACTTCCAGCGCCCTGCAATGGGTACCTGCGGAGTAGATTACGGAAATACCCCCGTCACTCCCAACTGCACCGAGATGACTATTTTGTGCTGTTCCTTGAAATTTCTATCGTTTCCATCCGACCATCCGAAGTAATGGGGCATATAGAGTGGGAAAATCACTATGCAAACGATGTGGCATTGAAAATCTTCAGAAAAAGACACTAATGAGAGTTACACGAAACATTCAATAGAATAGCAAGAATAGAGTTTTGTCTCCAAGGAGGATGCGCGCTGTTGATGGATGTTTAAGCTTCTTATTAGTATGTTCGTTCTTCGTACTCGACAAACTAAATCTAGGAAATGCATTTTATCGCTACTCAGAACACATATCGCGCTCTCTCTCTCAAATCAGGCTTGGCGAGTGAGATGCTCTTTTGATTACATAGTCTCACACTGATCGCAGGAAATCCCTGTACCACCTGAGTTAACACTAAACATATATTCGAAGGCTATTAGTATTAATGGGATTCTGAGTGAGCTCTTGGCTGTCGAACACGCAGACAGACTTGTTACATAAACGTCCATGGACTCTAAATACATTTTCTTTCTCTATGTCGTGGTAGTCCACCGTATTCATCGTTCGATAATAACTCGAAATCCTGGATTCAAATCCGGGCGTGGCCCTCGGGTACTTCCTGTTATCACGCCGAATTGCGCAACTTTATGCATGCCAAATCTTTCTCGGAAACAGTATAATGTATGTGACTCACCCGCCTCACCTGATGTGTGAATTGTACACGCCTTTGGACTCAGTAATCCCAGCATGAAAGATACTAAAGAATTATTTCTCTTCTTTTAAGTGTATTGAAACGGTGAAGGTAATAAAAAAGCGTTATTGCATATGTGCGCATTACAAGTGTTTTTTTATTCTCACATAGTGCATATTGCTATGGTTAGCATGAAATGCTTACGCATGTAACACGCTGCATCGATAATTCTTAATATAAATGTATCTTAATCGATTGTACTTAAACAAGAATAATAATAGAATACAAGAATATTCACTGTATAAAATCGAAAATCCCCTCGGCTTAAGTATCAATTGATCTCTCTCGAAAAAAATCTCCAATTATAAGCATTCTATGGGTCGAAATAATTAACTTGGGCTTGTTTCCTTAATCAGTGCTGAAATACTTGAAACTGCGAAAACCACCAAGAATAAAACAGGGATAACAGAGAAAGTTAACAGCTATCGATAACTTCCAGCTGAGTAGTGACACAGAAGAAAAGGAAAAAAATGTTTGCCAATTTTGAAGAAATATTTTCCAAGATCAGAGTTAATGACGCAGAAAATGAACCACGAGATTTTCTGTTAGCTAGCAAAAATTAAGCTTTCATAATTACTTTACTAATCGAGACTTTCACAACAAAATTATCCAACCGATTATTTTTCTCTTCGATTTGGTAAACGGCTAAAAGTAGCGATTTCTCTTAAAAAAACAAAAAAACCGTCGACTGGAAGAAATAACGAAATGATCACGCAGGTGCTTGCAGGTGCCATAATGTTTAATTCTAGCCGTTTGGGATGAGTTAGTGCGTTTTTTTCCTTTGTTTCCCCATCCTGTTCGCCACCGTCGACGCACCAAACCTGTCTATAAGAGAAATGGAGAGAGGTTGTGAGGATTGAAGGATCACGATTTCTCGAAAACCATTGTCGATATCTGGCTACAAATTGACATTTCTTAGTTTCTATGTAAGGCCTGTTGTTATGCAAAAAATTGAAAAAATTGAAGGAGGCAAGGTGCCATTTGACGCTGGATTATGAAGATTTAATGCTACGAAGGCGATGTGAGCATGATGTACATTAGCAAGGCGAGTGTGACCGTGAATTGAGGCTTAAGGGACTTGTATGGTATAAATCAGGGCGTAAAGCAATAATGCGTAATGTTTCCGTGAGTGTTACATGTTTTTACGGATATCTGTGTGAGATACAGGGGTATGATATGTTAAGATGAGTGAATGGTGTGGGAGGAAGGGTTATACCACGAAAGTTATGGGTGAATGTGGTAGAAGAGACTCTGAAGAGGAGGAATGTTTGGAGTCATAAGAATAGGAGAGCGTGCATGAGGCAGTGGCAGAATGTGGCAGAAGCAACGGAGGTTTGCAAGGATAGGGCGGTAAGACGGAAATTTTTAAAACTGATCTAGTTTTATTGGACTAATACCAATAATTAAGCTCTTTTGACTGAGCCTACCTTGAAAGGAAACGGCATGATGGGTATACATGTATGATTTAGCATGGAATCGTCCATATACATAAGGTCACATGAAACGCCAAGCCACCTCTTCCGTTTTCACTGGACTTCAAGGCAATACATTTTGGCGTTTAATTCATGAACGTATGAAGTGATGAAAATTACAGCATAATTCGGTCAGTCATGAAAATATTGGTAATCCAATAATTAATTTGTACCATGAGTACTTTGAATAAATTTATAATTATCAAGCTGTAAATAAAAATTACATATCATTTTAGAAAGAAAACGTTTGCCACGTTCTTCCAGCGAGTTTACTGTAAAGCATGAAATAAAATCCAAATGTACTGGAAATAATGAAAAAAAAAGAAATTGATGCATTGCAAAACGAAAGCGCTTGGGTGAAACGTTCGGAACTTAGCCTGTTTCTTACAGTGGTAGGAAACTTAACTACCTACCATCTGATCATGCGTGCAAACATTAGAAACGCCATAATCCACTACGTAGAAGTAATGCATCATAGAAGAAGTGACGAGTTCCAAATTTATCCACAACCAAGCAAACAAGTAGCAACAGCTACGGGAAGAAGAGGAATAGAGAATTTATTAGAGTGAGGTGAAAAATAAAAAAAAATTAGAGACGTTTGACGGAAGAATTGGAGTTCTGTTTGCAAGCACGCACGGCTAGTCCCGCGATATGCGGTCGGTGGTGCGAAAACTATTCTTGGAGAACTTTCCCAGTTTGCTGTGAACGGGAGAGGGGTGGAGGGAAGAAGAGAATTCGGGGTTCTCTCCGAATGGAGCTTGGGAAAAGAGAGAAAGAAACTGCCCGAGTAATTCACCCCTGATAGTCGCATATGATTAAGTTCTTTCTTATGGTCGCTGAAGCGGTAATAGTCAATGAATGCACATTTTTATAATTTTCAAGTCCAAAAAAATACTAGGATCATATTTCTATTAAGTATGCCTATTTATGCGGTGGAACTCACCATAAATGCAGTAATATGAATTATACTAGAGTTATATTTAACTTTTTTCCCTTGATTAAAGTATGTTATGACTTTAGATACTTATAGTTTCGGCGCGGCACTCGGTATTCAGGCGAATATTATATTTCAATATTATTTTCGAATCTTTGACTGGGCGTGAGGCACCTTGATATTTGTTTGCAACTATTATAATAATATGAAATGTATTATTTCCTGTTCAGAAGAAGATCTGTACACATGTAAATCGAATTATTACGAAATATATCTCATATGCCGTAAGGCCACCTGTTAAAAAAGCATTGATTGGTCAAAAAACCAAATCGGTAAGATGCAATTTTTTTCACTTTCATTGACAGATATCACCAAGCTATATTTGCCTATCTTATCTAAAAAATATATTAATTTCTACTGCAGTCTCTTCTGGGATTTCCATTGGTCGTCGTTGCCTCTCGAGCACTGCGAAGTAAACATTATAAACTAGTTAATTACCTATTATTAGTGCCATGATGAAATATTTTCTGATGTAAATTAGACAGTGGTAGAGAAACGGTGAATTCTCCCTGATGGACGAGTATTTTATTGATAGCATTAAGTGCCACGTTTAACTTCATTACTGGCTTTAGGTTGGCATTGGTGTTAGGTTATAAAGCTTATAAATACGCTGCTATAATTACAAGTTGTCACGTGATTACGCTCAATTTATGTTCCCGGTGTAATTAACGAAATACGTGCACTTTTCTTCAGGCAAAGAGATGGAAAGGCGATAATTATCTAAGTGGTAGTTAACATTTACAGACACAATTGACTTCAGTCTCAATCTTTGCGCGAAATGTCGCCCTTGAGCTTTGTTTCAGAGCTGACAACGACAAGGTTTTGGCTGGCGCACCCGTTAAAAGATACCCAGTCTAAGGCGAACCTTTTTTGAGGGATTGGATGGCTCATGTTACGAGGCCCTCCATTTAGGATCGAACCGAGGACTTGTTTATTGAGACGTACAGAGTTAAATTTTATACCCAAAGGTTCAGTGATACTTTGAGAAGGAAAATCTTGAATGGGAGCATATACGTCAAGCGGTCCTGCTATGAGACTTGATTTTCCAAGAATTACGAGAACTAGGACGAAGCTTTCCCTCGGTAATAAATGCATATGTTTAGGTGAATAGAATATTACCAATGTATACGGCCGCTAATTGAATGCCGATTTGTTTAATTTGGAGGTAATTGATAGAATTGTGGATAGAGTGGAGTATTAGTAAACGCATAAGGCTGGTTTTATTTATCAGGAATGCCAAAAATTTAACAATGTAAAATGCAATGCCCAGGGAGATGAGTGGAACAATACATTGCGACTGTTGCGCCTTGTGCAGTTACTGCTTTTATTTATCATCTTATGTTTGGTGCCGAGCTCTTATCAACAATGGGTAATATTATTTGAATTCTCAGATGTTTCAACGATGGAAATGTAGCCGTCCGCTTTTACCTTTGGTTCTGAAATGCTATAGGCATTAAATTTCCCAGGGCTTTAAACACCGAGATGAATCGATCATTGCTGTTTTCACTGTAAACCATTTGCGTCGAGAACCTCATTCTCATCCGATCGAACTTATCTCGGTTGTACTCCCCCGCAAACATTACGACAGTCGCCCCGGAGAAAGTTCCCACTCGAGAGACCGTGACACTTTTTAGGCGAGTGATTGGACCTATTTCTCTCTCTACCACTGAAAGGGGGCGGTCGCGCTGTTAAAAAGTGAGTAGGTGTTGTACGGCTGGGAGGGGAGAAGAACTACAAAAGTACGCGCCCGAGAACTTATTTACCTTTCAGTGGAACATTCCTTTCAGCAAAGAGTAGATTATTAAACTGGCCGCGGATGGAATGCGAAGTGAAGAGGAGGCCGGTTGCAAAGATAGATGACCGTGAATTATTAATCCTTGTTTTAACTCTATTTAGTGGAGGCGTCTCATTAGTGTATTCTTAATCGTTTTGGTGCAGGACGCTGTCATACGCTTGGTAGATTGTTCATTTGGGTAGGCGACGACAGCTGAAGTCATATGCCCCTTTGAGGGAAGGTGGGTAGGTTGGGAAGGAAAATATTATATTATCGGGAGTGGAGGTAGGGTGGAGAAAAACTCGGCGTCGGAATTGGCCTTATCTAAATGAAAGGTGCCAAGAGGTTCACAGCTCACTGTCCCAACCGACGGACAGAGTACCACTACGTCTCGACGTGCTGGTTGGTTGGATATTTGGGGTGGCAATCGCCAACTGAGGCTATTTATGCCATTAAGGTGGTTGGAGCGATGTTTGTCTGCGTACAGATTTGCGTGAAACTTTGCATTGAGATAGATACCCTTTCCGAACTACTTTTCGAGCAAATTGCCTTAAAATATAAGCTGTTTTGCGTGTAATAGATTGGCTGTGCGCTCCAGAGGGAGAACATTGAAACAATTATGAATTTTTAACTCTTATATTTCGTCAAAAAATTAATGGTGTGTAGTTTAAATGTGTTATCAACTATTTATAAAATATTATCAATAACTCGTTGCAGTACATTTTACAGAATCGCAAAAAACCATCTGTTGTAAAGGCATTTTCACCGTGCGCCGTGAAAAAATGAGTCGTCGAGTTGGAGACTTAGTGGATATATTTATTTAATTACTGAGAATTTTTGACATATATCACTATATTTTTGCGCCATTAACGTTACTATATGTATTTTACAATTCTTTAAGGCGCTTAAAATGAAAAACAACATTCGAATACGGTCTCCATTATCACTAGGGTATTATCTCGCTCAAACTACCTTGAGTGAAATGTGGTCCTAGAAATGTTTTTCAATTGCTTAAAAAAATTTTAAAATATGTTCTCAATAACCCACGATTATTGCTCCTGCCACCTTAAGGTAAGCAGGTAAGGGTTCACTGTGAAATTTAGTTAATGTGGAGAGAAACCCAGCGTTGGCATTAGCCTGCCCTTAACGTTAGGCGCCAAGGGAACCTGAGTGTAACGTCCCATATGGCTGACGTAGTACTGCTGTGGAAGTACACTCCACACAGCACTTAAGTAGGGATCAGTATTCCGCTGAATAATCTCTGCCACTGTTGGGATTCGAAAACGGGCCCTCGGGACGGAAATCCAGTACTCCAAGCGACCACACCAAGCTCATGATCTCCCTCTCAAACTGTCTTTGTGCTGAGCATCTTCTTTCACATCTCTATATCTTCTTCCACCTTTGGTTATATCAAACGTTATAACCCTAATTTCTCGATTTTCTACAATTTTTCAATCAATTATTCTTAGAAAGTAATTAGTTTGTGTCCAAACAAAGATGTCTTTTTCTTTTTGATTTTCCTAACCAATATTCACTCATTCTGCGTCGGTGCTTCTTCACACGTCAGTCTGTCAAAACCACTACTCTTCAATTATTCTTATCAAACACCATATTTTTAAACTTTCAAAGAACCTGCCATCATTCTTTTTACCTGCCCCAGTCTCCCTGGCATAAAAACCTATATTCGTCCAAAACGTTTTGCAAATCGCCTCGTCGGCTCTGCTCGAATTTTCTCAGCAGTTAATAATACTTTCACCTTTTAATAGCTCTCTTTCCTCTAAATATTATTGTAGATATTCAATCGTTACATCTTCCAAACCATGAATCAACCCCGGTGTGAAATGATGCTTCTTTTTGCTTTCCAAGGATATGTTAACGAAGAGTAAATTTTTACTTTTTATCAGCAATTTTGACTAACTCACATTTATTCATTCCGAACTAGATCTTCAGTTGCATGAATATCTCCATCATACTTGGAGTTGTTCCGACTCCGCCGGTTCTGCTTGATCATTCACATCATTTACGAATTTAAGTTTTCTTCCGCTCTTTCCAATATCTCTTGCTTTTCCTAAGGTTTACCTTTTTTCCATGGTTTAAACTCCTTCGCCAGGAAAAAAACAATGAATCGTTATAACACAATTGCTGAAATGGTAGTGCTCATGTTTTTCTCTTCACGTGATCATTATAGATATAGCCTTAGCGTATATTGCATTGGTGGTCACCTCTAGGATATTAATGAAGTGTTTACGTAACTTGAAATGACCCTGAAAAAACCTAAGGATCTTATGTACCAGTTATTCAATTATCTATACTGTAATTTCCAAGAAAAATATGTCATTGAATAAGGAAGTCGCATGATCAATCCGTATATCTCATGGTCATTGTCAATAGGCAATCTATCTCATTTTTAATAATGTATTTTCGTGTGAATGTCACGAAGAATTCGTTCTGGTCAAAAAAATATATACTCGCTTCACATGGGAGTATTGCGGAAAGTGTGTAGAGACAAAAACACTGGTTGTCGTGATCTTTGCGACAGAAAAACTGTCCTAACTAATGAGTATTCTGTTCAATATTAAAAAAGATAAGTGCATGAATGTCGCAGTCATTACTATCCTTTTTCAACCACATGTGATTTTTTTAGGTGGCTGCTTGAGAGTTGAATTGAATATCTATCTCTATGACTCAGTTATATATAATCAAATTAGATGATTCCGACGAGTAGAGAAACGATAATCGACTCGATATTTTACTGAAAAACTTTGGGGTAGTAATTTTTGTTAGTAAGATCGATTCGGTTGAGTAAAATGCACGAAGCCATAGCGCGCGCATTAAGATCTTATTCTCAGTGATACTTTTTCGTGAAATAGAGTAATCTTTTTTTTTACCTAAAATGGAAATTTTAGACACAATTAAATAATAATAAAATATTGAAACGGGATCGAAGAGAATCTAAGGGTAAGGGCCTGCCGCGATGGAAGCACCGGTTCCCGATCAGTCACCGAAGTTAAGCATCGTTGTTCTCGGCTCGAGTTTGGAGGGGAAATCCTCCGATTCGTCCGAGTGATGTTACCCCTGTCTGCGCTTGGCAGACAGTATGTGCGAAATGACCTTAGCCGTCGAAGCACGTTAAATTAAAACACCAGTCGAAGAGAATCTATTCCCTCTGCACCCAAAGGCGTTTGACCACATCGTATTTATAATAAAGGGCATAGTGTTTCTCTCAGTGCAGTCCAAGATATTCCGAAAATCCTGGTGCACAGGAAATGATACAGCTTAGGGTTAAATTGAAATATTCAGAAGTATCAGCTGGGAATTAACCTGGGGCTCTCTGTTCAGAAACCATACGTCCTAACTCCTAAACTACCAGAGAGCAATGGTTGATATTGAGTAAATAGAAAATTGCCCCCACAAAGTCATTTAATAATTTGTGAGATAACTTAAAAAAAATGCCTTTTTTCTGTTGAGAATATTGAAAAATACAGTTTTATTTTTAATAATTGTTTTCCATCACATACTGGTCATATTTTACAGTTTAAAACCAAATTAATTTAGATCGAAACACGGTATGGTCTGTTTGTTGTTTGGTTATGATACGATGAATTTTTAGCCTGATGCATGTTTTTTAGACCATTTGTATTTTATCCGCTCTTAATTATCATATTAAATAATGAACACAGTATGTTAATATAAATATAAATGATCGTTCTGAGAATTTTGTATACTCATATGTATAAGTAATTGTAAACACCAGCCAAATGCTGAGAAAACAGGAGATGGTATTTCCAACTCAGGTTTTCCTAAGGGATACATACCTATATTCTACATCAGATAATTTGTATTTGTTAAACTTGAAGGATAATGCAACATTTTTAGTGGAGTGAAAATTTTTCTTCTTCTTCTTCATGTACAGAGGATATTACTGCGACGATCGTATTCCAACATAAAAGCGATTTACAGCTGAGTATCCGACTAGTCGTGTTTCCGCGGATCATCCCGTGGTTTCAGTTTCATCAGCAGCAGATGACACGTCATGGCGATGACGCTATGATTTTGTCATTCCGCTGCGCTCGAGTTTCAGGTCATACTGAGCATATTATTCTAGTCCCGCATTGCATCTCTACTGCAGGTACAAGCTTCAATATACGAGTGGTACCGGATACGTTCAAGAATCGATTCTACCCGCGAAACACTCACGGCTACAGCAAAAATAGAGCGAGGAGCTAATCTAAGAAAGCCCACCTCACTTTTCGTCTCTTCCCTCTCCCATTGGGGAACATGCATGAAATTTATTGCTCGTATTTTTAGTTGAGTGCTGTGCATGGGAGAAAATTTGCCAGCTATCACAAATACATACTCTAAATGCATTTACGTCGAATGCAGATATAAATAATTTCCTCTTTAAAGTGAGTAAAATTAAAAAAAAACTCACGCGACCTTAAACGGCATCTGAATGGCTTGACGTCACCGCATGGTATCGCTTCTTTGCTCTACACTTGTGGTAATGGCAAGGTCATGGCAATGGCATGCATGTTGGTGAATACTCACCCCCTGCCACACACCCCTGAGGTGGCTTGCAGGGTATTTTGTAGATGTCATCGCCTTCCGTTTAGGAAATTGAAACTGTTATTTTTCTTTTATTTAGGGTAACTCGACAAATTGTTAGTTAAACACGAAAATGTGTCGTATTAATGTGAGCGATGCCTTACCGTGAAGTCACCAGCCGGATTTTTTCATTACATAATGTTTTGACCAGCGGAAGTTATTTTTAGCATAAAACAACATTTTTCATTGGTCATATTTTTATATTGTATATATGAAGAATATGAAGTTGATAGATAAATAGTTAAAAAATGATGCATGAACCGACTCTCCCCTTGTCATGGCTGTTGCCTTAACATCCCCTGCCTCAACGCCGTTTCCGTGCATGTACATATTACTTCTAGAATTCAGTTAGCTCACAACTCTCTTACTCCTAATTCTTATCACCGTTCGCCAATTCTTTTTTTTTTAATGGACTACTCATAGCCGCAATTGGTTTAATAAATTTATCACGATCGTAAATAACTTGCGAAACTGAGTGCTGTGTGAAATACTTCTGGTGCAATGTAGGTATATTTTACGCAATGGGGAAGTGTGCCAAATATTTTTTTTTAATCTGACTCCGGGTGTCGTTGAGAAATTGGACTAAAAGTGGGAAAACAAAGGTTATGGCGACACACCTCAATCCAATAGGGGCGCAACAATAACAAGATGACTCCTGCATGTGGTCATCGAAGCTTTTCTCTTTTCTCTGAGAATCAAAATATTTTGCTTACCACGTATATTTCTCAATTTTTGCAGATAGAGCTGTAAATATTTTTGCAAAACTTTGATCATCATCAGTTTTCATCAATATTAAGATTGGTTTACAGCACTTTACTCTCTTACAACCGCTTAATACTTTGGTAGTGATGAATTAAAGAGTTACAGATGCGAGTCATTTGTTTTTCACAAATTAAAAAGTGATAAAGACGAGCCTTCAGGGGTTCGTGAATGGCTGCGGTAAAGACTCGATAACAATTCTACATCTGAAATAATACTGTCCGTAGAATACACCTATACTCGTTTATTCTATTTTTCTCTGATGTTTTCATTCCAGATAAAAATCGACTATAACTTACAACTTGATGGAGCAGGTACGGGTCAAAAATATATTTTTAAATTACCAGATTTATGTCCTAAAAATGAAATATCTACTATGCCAAACATACGACGGTGGAATCATTTCTACAATTCCGTACAGGAAATTAAATGAGTAGCAATATCACTATCCATTTGCTTAATACCGAAGTCGACTTAAAAAGAGATCAACTAATACAAAACGGCATTCAACTTATAGGTAATTATAAACAGTTATTGCGAATTCGATCTGTGAAATGGATATTATGCTATTAATGGTCAACATGTTAAATATTTTCTCAGAAAGTTCTTAAATTGTATAAGCTGAAGTGCGCCTGCGGCACCTAATTTTAAATGTTGTCTATCATGACAAGAAACTGTCTGAATACATCATTATCGAGATAAATATAAATCATTAACACGTTTATGCTATTCTTAAATAAATTATCATCAACCTGGGAACAATAAATCAACCCGAGGTAGGATACGGGGATAATTTTGCAATATTAATGAGCTCCATCTATTGCTCAAGAAAAAAGTGGCGCGGGGTGGCTCGATTTCCTGCGTCATAGAAAGGATCGTAATTTCCGTAAAGTGAATAGTGTTAAGATACTCAAGCATGAGGAGAGAAATGTGTGTCGCTCGATTGCAATTGCATTCGCTAATCTTATGAATTTGGCAGTTATAACTGTAATTCTTTGACTGCTTTATAAGTTATTATTTACGGCTAGTTTAAAAAAATGGCATGCAGCTAGAATAAGATGGTATCTTATTAACTTTATGAGGAAATGGTATCTTATTAACTTTAAGAAAATGTCTTCGTCTCTATCTCATCTAATATGCTATTGCCGAAGGTAGTTTGCTCCAAATGAAGAAATTATGACCAGATAA
Organism: Pyrrhosoma nymphula; assembly: GCA_963573305.1. Classification (NCBI taxonomy): domain Eukaryota; kingdom Metazoa; phylum Arthropoda; class Insecta; order Odonata; family Coenagrionidae; genus Pyrrhosoma; species Pyrrhosoma nymphula. Next base: position 63,135,782 of record OY754331.1, on the reverse strand, counting down.
CTTGAATCAAGCAGCGCTTAGTTATGCACTTGTGATTTCCTCTAAAAACAAAACAAAATTACTGCATGCTGTATAGTTCACTGTCGTGATGTTAAGGTGAATGGATAAAAAATTAAATGTAGGTGTGCCTTTCCTGGATTCAATCAAAACTTAACAAAGAACCACTAGGTTCAAAATATACAAGAAACTTGAAGAAAATCAGAAGAGAGTAAACATTTTAGTTCATGAGAATTTGCCTTCAAGAGGTATCTTACTATAGGTAGGTATCTAACTAATTTTCACATGAAATACTTTGTCTTGAAATGGAAATAGAAGGGCGTAGGTACCTTTGGCAAAAAGTCTATGTCACACTCTATGACAGATTATTTTTGTATGTCATGTTATTATTTTTCTATGACGGCATCTACGGCTAGCTAACATGGCTAGCATCATCTATAATTAACAACTATAAATAAATATCCCCGTGGGCCGTGACTTCATAAAGACCTGACTATTCCTGAGACTGTCACTTTTGATTGACCTAAGTTGTACCATAGAATAAATAGTAGTACGTACATTGCATCTTGGTAAGTTGCCATTGGAATTTAGAATCCGGGATGGAGTGGTCGAATACGCATTGACTAGTCCATCGATTGAAGAGGAGAATAAATGGCGCCTTAACACAGGAATGTGAAGCCCGTGTTATTTTACATTATTCATCTAATATAGCTATCGCGCAATTTTTCCATAAATTGTATGAATATTGTAGTGCTATCTGGAAAATGTTCATATTTTACATTTTTCCTGATAAGTCATTAGCGTACCGCGCCATACCACTACTAACACCTTTGTTTTTGGCGTATTAACTGCACGATTAAGCCTCTAGATATGGTCAATTGCGCATTTTGATGGTTTCAATATTCCCATGTTCTATCGTAACGTATGGTTGGTTCTATCCAGTGCCGGCCCAAGGCGTGGGCCACACATGCAAAAGCCACAGGCGTTTGGTCGTAGAGGCGGCCAGTCAACGACATCTTAATGAAGATGAAATGGGGACAGAAAGTATAACAATTGGAAAATGTTACAAACATCCAGCATGTATTTCTATCCTAAATAATCTCCCTAAGAGTATAGTAAAAGTTACTTACACTCATAACTAACTTGAACTAAGAACACAATGAAACCTACGGACTATTAACAATGTTCTCAATTGTTATTCTTTTCACTAACCAATGGAAAGGGACTGTGACTGAAATGGCAGTACAATTTATGGTTGAAATTGCACCCACTCGCAAGAATTAGGTATAATGTACTTAATCCCTGTTAACACCTTTTCTCGTAAGACTCCAAGCTTCGGGACAACTTATAGATTGAAAATTGAGTCCTGGCAGGAAATAAACTAAATTGTTAAGGAATCGCTGTGGAATCTCGCTGAGTAGCCCTCAAATCTATTCGCGGGTTAGAAATAACAATCGGTAAATAAATTCTTTGCAGAGGCGGCCAAATAAATTTTGGGCACAATAGTGAAATAGCTTGGGCGGGCACTAGTTTTATCTATCTCTTCCTCAATCTATAGGCTAGGTCAGGGTTTCCCAACAAGGGGTGCGAGTTAGCATTTCAGGAGGTGTGAGGTAACGTTTCAGTTTTTTTATTAAGGTTACCTTTTTTGTAGGGTTTGTGCAACTTTTAATTTTTTGCAATATTTTTTCTTTTCCATAAATTTTATTCTTTTTTGTATGTTATTAAACATTGATTATACTAATTTGTTTTGGTCACCTTCACTTATATTTTCGCTATATATTAATTATTAGTGTAAGGGTTGCGAGAGCATATTGCAGGTGTGTGAGGGAAAGAAAAGGTTGGGAACCACTGGGCTAGGCAAAACAAAGATTCGATATCTGGTCAAAGAGAACCTTTTCCCGGAGGCTGCTTTAAAGCAAACGCATCCAGAGGGATCTAAAATAAAACTCAGGCTCCGGGGATGAAACAATCGTTCACTTCCTGACGGTGCCAAAAGTGGCTCTAATGAAGAGCTCACGGCATGACACACTGACCGTAAGCGAATAACGTGCATTGCTTTCGGGAACGGCCGACTTCTGCACCCGTAATCGTTCTAATTAGGCTTGTGCGATGAGTCGATTAATCGAAGTCATCGACGATGATTTTAGTCATCGCGGTGCGATGACTGTAATCGATGACGATGAATGTCATCGACCATCGATGTCGATGAGTCGATGAGAATCATCGATCCCGATGAGTCGATGAGTTGATGCGAATCATTGATGTCGATGAGTCGATGAGAACCATCGATGAGGATGATCGATATCCTTATATCACTAATTTTTCTTCTTTTTTCCATTCATTTTAACGCCTTAGATCTAAAATGTATGTATAAAGTATAAGCACCCCAGCTATTGCGCCTTGAGGACGATCACAGTTAATACGCAGTAGCAGTGGTAGCATTGTATTCGTTGGTTGTATTGGTGCAGTTGGTAGCAGCGGTAGCAGCCTGAGCAAAATCGGCTAAATTCACCGAATTCACAGTCACAGTGATTTCGATTATTTAGTCACAGGCTGTGATTGCTAATTTTCAGTATCGGTGATTCAATCACAGCGATATATCGCTCATCACTACTACACAGTTAATCGAGAGTCATCAATCATCGTAATTCATCGATCATCGACATTCATCGATATTCATCGATAGTCATCGATCATCGTGTACACTCTATACGATGATCGATACTCCATTGTCATCGAAACATTTCGATTAAATTTTTTCATCGAAAATCGATGACCAAAATCGGTAATCGCACAAGCCTAGTTTGTGCGATTACCGATCAACATGGTTACATGGTCAACGTTTTGTGATGGTATTATGAAATAGGTATTATTATAACCCTGAAGGCTTGACCATTGTAAATATCCTTTCAAGTTTACTTCAACCCGTCATCGGAAATTAGCAAACTCAGGCGAATTTGGGATGTCTGGTTTCGAGTTCGAGTCACTATGAATTTTGCTTAGGAACTAACGAAGACTTAGTTTTGAAGATGATGAATGATTATCAACATAAACAATATATTAACTAAGGGCGTGATCATATCAAAAGTGATGGTAGCATCATATGCACCGTACATCATATGTAAGTACACCTTAAAAACTTGTAATTAAAATTCGAAGAACTGCGGACCAGGCAGCGAAATAACTTTAGCGGAATCACCCACTGGTGAGCCTGTGAATGTGTGAATTATTTATTTGCAACATATGGTTACTTCGAACCTGTAGTTCACAGTGAAAGAGGACGCCTCGGTAGCATAACTGGGTGAAGCACTCGGCGCGACTGATTTTATCGCTGAGAATCTCGCGCATTCGTGTTTTATCTTCAGCGGGTAGCGGCGGATAAATTTAACTGCTATAAATTTATTCATTTTGTCATTGAAGCATAATACGTACCTCTTGGCTGCCCAATAATAAACGTAATGAAGGTGAATGAAAAAGTACAAGAGAATTTTCCACGATGGTTTAACGACTCTGATTGAAAACATATACCGCTCGGTCTATTACTTTCACTCACGGATTGAACCATTACATTGAACAAATTCCTATTAGCAAACAGGCCAACGAAAGGAATTGTTACCTTTGCCCAAGCCTAACATGACAATGTTCAGGCGAAGTTTCTTGTATGTTGGGATAAATGTATAAAATATTCTGATATACCAACTGACTGCAAAAAGGCATTATGTCTAACTTCTTTTTAAAAAAGTGCGAAAAATTGGTTATTTACTGATATTGATTCAGAAGACATATTTGTTAACATTTATCCATTTAATTTGTTGGTCTATTTCGCTTGTAATGTCCCAGTGGATTGGTAAATTTATTTTATGTTAATCTTACTACAGGTTTTCCTTCGTGGTTACTAAAAACTCCCTGTTAAATTGCATTTTCTCTTTCTTCAGTGTATTATTTGGGAGTAGGTAATAAAACTTTATTTATTATTTTTTAATATTAAATTATCGTACTTTCAAATTGAAAACTTTAATGAAAAAAACATACACATCTTAAATCTCTCTTATCATTATGTCATTTTCCACCCTTTCAATCAGCATTCACTTTTTCGCTAAACATTTTCGACTTGGCGATATATTTCTCTTGCAATGTTGCAGTGGAGGAGGAGGAGATAGTGGATCGTTTTCCGTTGAAATCTCAACTGGGCAGTGGTCTCGGAGGTCAAATAAATGGCCAGAGATTGAGGTTTAAAAGCTGCACAACCTCAGTTATAGCCCCATTGTGGTTCTCCTTGTCGAGCAATGCAGAAAAGGAAATGCGCACATTATGCAACTCCCCTGACACACTTAATTGCACATCTATCATTCTACTTTCGATGAAGAAAATTATGCTAATCCATGTAAGAGTTTACTTCACGGGCCTAGTTGAACCAAATCTATACAAATGGAAATTCAAAAAGTTCTCGGTAGTGAATTCCTATTTTTCATCGCTGCTAATATTTGTTGTGCTCCATTTCAAGGGTCCTCCGATATCTCAGGTCAAGGAAAGCACACCATATACAGCCTTCCAATACCAAAATAATGCACAAAATGTTCGCATTATTTTTAATTACCACGCCGATGCTAAAGATATTTCTTCTTCGATAATTTTAAAATATATTCAATGGCATTATTCTGGAAATTTAAAACTGCTGAATATTTGAAATTATTCATGTCTTGTAGGATATAAAATTGCAAACACTACTTGAATTGGCTGACTCGGCAAGTTGAAGGGTATTTATATTATCATAGAGTAAAATTACTCACCAAAAAGCTAACTATGGGTATTAATCGCACTTGTCTGCCAAGAAATTAATTTCACGCATTGAAAATTCGTCCTGACATTTGAATTTGTGACGACTTTTGGTTTTGAAACTTTTTAAAACTCAAAAATGGCTTCATATGCCGCGCGCGAAGCGATAATCACTATTTTGCATGTGACGAATAATTCACATTTCCTGGGTTGATGAAAACGCAATGCCCGAAAGTTCTCGAGTGTTGCCTGCGCAAGCTCGTTTCTCTTGCAGTAAGTGAACTTGAAGAAACAACGATCTTGTCAATTGAAATGCAAACATTCGATTTCCGCGACCGGTGGACGAATGGACATGGAAGGCATTACCCAGCGCCCGAAGAGGTCACCATCTTCCTTTGTACCGTACGGACGCTTATTAATCCCTGACTAAATAAACAAGCGTTACATGCCTCATTGGTGGACCTGGCAGGGGTTATAATGGTGTCATTTTGGTGAATCCCGACTGTCGGGAGGCGTATCTGCCTGTCCCACTGGCCGCTGACCTCTTTTGATAATACCGCGACCTTAATGGCACGGTCATGCTTTAAGTAAATCTGAATACGCGACATTTGACAGACTCAGAAGCCGAGCATACATCGGTGGTTGATTATGAAATTTTTTCTTGGCATTTGGACGATACTGCGGAGGGTGTAATTGAAAATGTATGAGCACCTAAAGATCATTTAAATAAGTAGCTTCTATTTTTAGTGTGTCTGCCGACTGAGGTCGGTTCAGTCCAAGATAAAAATGTTTCAGTTGATTTTTCGGTAATCGCCGAACCAATAATATACTCCACACGAGCTCCGCTTTCTTACTTCAGCTTTGCTTGCGCCCTACGTCTATTCACTACACCATTAAAGCCTATTATCTTTATTCCCTCTTAGCCAACATCCTCTCCTGTATCACGGCCAGCATCACCACACCCCCTATTACCTACCCCATCCAACTACTCTGCAAGTTCCCTAATGTCCTCCCGCAGCTTCCTCTCGAGCCTTCTCCATTCTCCTCCACACCCGTCTCAGGCGCCTCCGAATTTTTATCATTCTTTTTCCTCGGTGTCCGGGTTTCTAATCTCTGTGATTTTTGGGTACGTGTGTGTCAAGAAAAGGGAGGAGAAGAGACTAAAATATGTCCATTTTAGTCTCTTCTCCTGCCATTTCTTGACACATTTACACAATTTAGCTGTCATCAGGTCTTTCTTACCTGTAATATGTCTTTCACTTACGCAATAGGGTGGTTTCCTATTTTTTTATTGCCTAGATCTGAAGTTTATAACCCCTGGAGTTCGTATTTGAAGCCGTTCGATTTAAAAATGGCGTTAAGTATTTTTCTTTATAAATTAAAAAGTGAAAAAATTCAACGGCGCGAAAACGCGACGGCAAACTATTGCATGCTGTTTAATCCTACGTGTGACGTCAGAGGTACGTACGCAACTACGTAATCTGCCGCTAGGTGGTTCGCCGCATAGAGCTTACGCCGTAAGCTCTATGGTTCGCCGTAAGCTGCTATTCTGCAGACGACGTAAGCTTTAATTTTTATAATAAATTTATTTACGGGAAAACACCCATTTACAAAGTAAACTTGGTGTAAAATGGAAATGAGCTTTACTAATTAATTTAGATTTGGCTTTCGTCGCATAGAGAAACATCTTTAAATAATGAAATACATTTATGGTTACGGTATGGGGAATGAAAATCGTATAATATTATATTCTAAAATTAATGGTACTAGCTCCTATTTTTTAGGTAAAGTTAGTATGAAAGGCTTGCAATAAACCATTTTGTTAGTATTCATATCGAAATATTTCCCAAACTTGAAATCCATTCCGTAACATGATGAGTCTTATTTTCGCTCTGGTTTTGTGCTCACTATACGTGGAGTGTAATAGAATAAATTTTACTAAAAACAGTTACACTGCACAGCATACTACAGAAGATACAGAAGCCTACTGACTAAAGAAATGCTAGTTCCTGACATATTTCTGCAGACATGTGAAATTTCTCGAATAGTTTGACCCAACGTTTGAAAGAAACAAGTTTGACCTATAGTTTACCATTATACCTAATTATGCACTGCAACATATTTTGCTTCAAAAATCTTCGAGGGGGCCAGTCGGAAAAAATAATGGCTACAGAAATGAGATACACCTCAAGAATTCACTATGAAACGGTTACTTACTGTTTCCTACAATGTAAGTTCAGAAAAAATTCGTCAGTGGGAAATGAAAATACTATAAATGTGAAATAATGAGATTGGTACACAAAATATTGAAAGAAGCAAGCAATAAATCGTCAGTTAATAACTATACGGAGAGCAGGTTCTACGCCGCAGCTATGATACGAATACACATTAATTTAATTCATCCACTTTGTCGAGGTGTCATTGCCAGAACATGAAATTAGCAAAAAAGGCTGACCGCCAATACCATAATGGATGGCAAAATCTCGAAGCAAACTATGTATGAGCAAATATTATAACAACTAAAATGCGTAAATCACCCCTCACCGTGATCACAGACCATTGATCGGAACTCGTGATTCACTGCATCATATTCGCCAAGGAGTACCAGTATATCAGCAAAAGGAACAGATAAAGAAAGGTAACTAATGGAATATGCAAGGTATGAATGATAGGAATGGTAAATGAAAGGAATAGAAGATGAGATTTAGGAAATGTTTGTAAAAATGAAAGTGGTCAAAACGTATACAACCAAGCCGGAACACCACAGAACACGTAGTCACAGGTACGCAGTTTCGTTATTCATTTCACTGCGCACGCGACGCTCGCCGCGAAGAACGCCTTCGCGGTAGCTCTGTACTAGCAGGGAGCGTAGGAGCTTATAAAACGTCTTTTTAATGGCATGCTCAATGGAGGAGACTGTCCGAACTTTATGAAGAATGTCCGAGAATGTTTACCAGATTTTATGGACTCTGAAATACAATAGTAAGTACAGTGGATGATAATTCCATATACCTCGCAATGTTGACTATCTACCTGTTACGTCATCATAAAAGCTGCCGCTGTCCCGCCATTTCCGAGCCTTTTCAAATGAGCTTAAAATTAACATTCAATTTTCTTGGAAACTAAGACTTTTTAATCCAAATAATTTGCGTGTAATGAATACGTTTATGGTGGGGCACCGTTCGCAATTAATGAATTCTGTTTTATATGATGAAGGAAAGTATCCTATTCTCTATATAATTGCTACTACTCCCATTTTCCTCAATCATTCAAGTAACAAAATTGTTCTATTATCTCTATTTTTTGCGCTTTCTCTTAAATAAGTAAAAGTCATTCCTGAGTTAGAACCCTCAAACGTTTTCTAGTTCTAACGCCGAGAATTAAGTTCTTTTGACATTGTATACCCTGAAAGGGAACGGCGTGATGTGTGTATGTTTGAATGTATGCATGCAAAGCGGGAGTGAAACGTGAGAAAATATATGATATACCCATAACTTTAGTGATGAAAACGCTATCCTGCCTTGGAGAAAAATAAGCGTACAGCGCAGGCCATTAGTCATTCGGCCTTCTGCGTACGATATTTCACGACGTTCGAGATTTAAAAGCCTTATCAGAGAGTGTGGTACGGAGCGTGACATTTGACGCTAGTGAAAGACGGTTGAGGTGTAAAGACCTGCTAAGCGCGCCGCAATCCTCCTGTTACAGGCGCGCTAACTTGTATCCCAATGGGTTGAGGATCCACGGAAACCAAACGGCTCAACTGAGTCCACTCACTTCCCCTTTCCAGCCGCGTGACTGAAGGGGGCGAGATACTGCGATTTCTTAAAAATTCTTGCAAAATGTTGAACAGGACATCAGTGCAATCGCAAGTGAAGGGTGACAAATCTTTCAACATATTTTATGTCTGACCAGTCACAGAAAAGTTTCTCATTCTTCACCCGAAGACCAGCATGGGTCAATAATGTTGAACTTCAGAGTTTCTGAGCTTGAAAAAAATTATTTGCTCATTAGCTCATTGCTAGTAGCTGCGTAATTACGTCTATTTCATAAACATTGACTCGAGCATTAAATATGGAGCGAAAGATAATGTGCTATTATAATTTTTGTCTGGTTTCTGGCGACGGGAAAAGCAAAATAGAGTAATAAATTTCCAACGGGCTAACAAGCATGCGTGTGACACTACACATAGTAAAATGACAGAGAGCATGCGCAGCACATTTTTCTCGCATACATAAAGTATAAAAATGTATCTTTTTTGTTTGATTTTGATGAGTTATATAACAGAATGGGGAGTGACGTAAAGTTTACTCCTTATACATTCATTCAGGCGAAAACAGATTTACCTCTGGAATGACAACACAATATTTTATATTCATCTCCGTGGCTCTCACTCTTTATGCATTAGAAACCTCTTGGTGATTAAAACATACATTACTAATCCATTAGGTGGAGTCAAGACAAGAATGCTATTTGCTTGCAAAGTCGCTTCCATGTGTCATGCGTGGTTTAAAGCTGTATTGGAAGGAGGGATTTGAGGTGAGCGTGGAAGATAGCGGTGAAGGATAAGAACGTATTTGAAATTTTACAAAGCCAAATAAGGGAAAGGTACAGAGGAAATCAATTTCAGGTGATTAGAAAGTGCTTAATAAGTTCTCGTGGATTTTTAGTCAGTTTTGTCTACCTTCCGAAAGCTGATACTATTCTGCTGGACTACTTACGTAACAAGTTGACGAACAAATTTACTCGATAAGGAGCGACGATATATATCACAGCTAGAGGATAAAAACTACTTAACATTTCTAAAATATCAGAAACATCGAAGATCCAGATGGTCAAGGAAACATTTTAAAGAAAAACTTTTTCTATCGCTCTGTTGATTTGACCAAGATTCCATCTACATTACTACGTACGTAGCAATAAAATCTTCGCTACTACAAAAAGGTACTTCGAAATAAAATACTCAATGTTGATTTCACATTTTACGACTCTATATTTATGTTTAAAAAGTGACAAGACGGTACTGCTTGTTATTTCTTACTTCATTAACTTGTAATTGGAGAATTTCATCCGACATAATGCATCGATTTTGTAAGCGTGTCATGAAAATTTCATACTTTGCTACCGAACTTTCTTACAAATACCACTTGCTAAATTCAATCTTTGTTCTGGCCAATAAACAGTGGTGGATCTGCCCTATTATTTAATCGTACTGCTATATTCCAAAATTCATATTTTGATTATTGCTTATTGATAAGCATGTTCAGCGTGCAAACTGATTTAGTTCCATATTCAATGAAAGAAAAAATAATCGCTCAAACGAAACGGATAACGATGATTCGAACCAGTGAACTATTCAAAAACTAAACAAGTTAAAAATTTGACGTACCTACTTGTAGTGCATATAATTTGAAAAATATCAAGTTTCAATTACCAATACTTATGCTCTTAAGTCCTTTGGTGGAGAAGTGATTGCAGGCATTATTCCAGACTTAATTTTAACTCTTCTGCGAGGATATTCCGTTCCTTGAAAAAAGTGAAGGCCTATAATTATAGCTAACAACATTAAGTGACTCTGATCTGAACTGATTACTTAAATCACAATTACCTCTGGCGAAAAAACTTTGGTCAAAAATAACAGGAAACGTAAGGATATTTGACTACAACTGCGCTGAATATTGATATCAGAATGAAATCTGATTTCATTTCAAAAAGTGTAATTAGTTTTTATTGGGCTTCATTATGCTTTGTTAATACTCCAAACACATTATCGACTCCACACTTAATGGTGATTTGTTCTTTGGATTCTTTCTAATTATTTAATAAGGAACTAAACTTTACTATATCATATATATAAAACATACTATAAAACTTTACTATATCATATATATATATATATATATATATATATATATATATATATATATATATATATATATATAACAAATTATTTTCCCCTGTTTTAATTTTATATGTTTCTTTATTTTGTGGCTTTGTAATACATTTTAATTTTGTTTTTGAAAAATTTGCTTTGAGGTCTCTTTTCTCTCTTCGAGTGTAGAGGTTTACAATGTACAGATTGTATTGATTCTTATTATTACATTCACTATTAGGTCCCCAAGCTGCTGCACAAACTACATTTTGTGAGGTAAGTTTGACCTTGATTCTAATATATTTTATTCTTTTTATGTGTAGAGTAGTCATGAATGGGGGTATAAATTAAACTTACATCTGTTTTGCTTTAATAATTATTTGACTTGCACCTTGTTTGGCTGATACTCAGATTCGAATATCATATCAACGACAAAGTTATCCCCATGAAAAACTACACCAACGTTTTGATTCCTAAGCTCTTCCTCTATAATGCTGGTAGCGTCTTTAGAGATATGAGGTTTAGAAGTTCCAAGACTTCTCCGCGACTTCCTTATCGTAGGAGACTGTTCTCGTGAAACGAAAATAGTAAGTAAGAAGGATTTGGGATGGGTGGCCCTCTCTTTGACGGCTCCACCTTGGTCATTTATATTCCGGGCACAAACCCAAAAATTCTTTCGCAATACGGGGGCATATCAAGAGAGCTCCTTAAGTGGTCGTCCACCCGAATTCTCCATTTGTGCCACAATATTTGCGTTCCAAAAGGAGCTGACTCATCTCATTCACTAGAAGCTTCGGAGAAATGTACGGAAATTGTTTATAGCGCGTTATTGTCCGGGCGGCTTGGCTCTATTTATTTTCATTCCTTTCACTCGCCGCGTGACCTGTATTTTTGCTGGACTACCTCGCAGACTTGTCTGCAGTGTATACACAGCGATTTCAAGGTCATTCTTGCGAGTGATGGAGCAGCTGACTACTCTTCCCCGCGAACTTGTGAAGCACGCGCAAGCTTTAAAACACAATAAATGTCGAAAACAGGATCGCTACGGTTAGTGCAAGTTTACAGTTGACCAATTGCGAATATAAAGCTACTTGCCGATACGCTATCACATCGACAAACGCAATAGAAATGGTGGAATGAATCAATAAAGATGCGAGATAAACTTTGTTGTTTTATGTTAAATTCATAGACACATATGTGAAACTGAATTAACGTATTTCTCCGAATATAAGCCGCACTTTTTCTCCCGATTTTGGGGCCTCAAAATCGGGGTGCGGCTTATATTCGAGATTCGGCTTAAATTCGAGAACTTTCTTAAAAAATCGTAAAAATGACCGATTTGAGAAAAACAGCCATTCAGATTCACGCGGACGCCAGCTAAACTCGCTTAAGACACGGGGAAAGTAAGAAATAATGCTGAAAAAAAGTCAAATTGGTGCACAATTTATTCATATATTAAAGGATAATATAGGTAACATTGTGTCACAGTAACAAAGGTAATTTAAAAACAGATATAAAATTCTAATTCCTAATGCTGTCGGTAGTACGGGATGCACTAAAAAAGGTGCGGCTTAAATTCGAATATTAACTTTTTTCCGTTTGAGACCCCAAAAAAGGGGGTGCGGCATATATTCGAGTGCGGCTTATATTCGGAGGAATACGGTATTCGAAAAATGACATAAGGTTCGCGACTGAATCAGATTTTTTTGTCAGACCCGTGATCATCAGCTGACTTTCACGGAAAATAACACTTCCGGCAGCCTTTTAAACTTTTCTCAGGCTAAACAAAACCGGATGTTTACACGAATCATGCGAACACTAAATATTTTAAAGGGAAAAGAACAATCCTGACGAGAGTTGCCTTAAAATTTGCACTTTCACTGTTTTGAATATCACATTTCAAAGATACGAACCATTAAAGCTTATAACATCGATGGACTACTTAAAATCTCCTTGGCATTAGAAAGGATCGTGTTTTTAAAATCCCCATGTCTTTCTTCTGATTTCATATCAAAAATACTAATTTCTATTTATTTTATTGATAAAATGTTTTCAATTACGAAAGAGCCGCTGCTAAAGCTGTTTATTTTTTAAATTTGGAATGCATAGTAAGTATATATTGTAGTTGAAGGAGAGGTTTTTTTATGGCAGTGTGATGGATAATGTGGTATTATTCGCTATCAATAATCGTATCTGTATAGGTTGACTTCTGAAAATCAGTATCCCCCTTTAAAAACTTCCATTTCAACCACGGATTCATTTTTTTTAACAAATAGGTTTTAGCTAAGGAAATCACTTTTTTCCATTCGCATTGTAAAAGATAACTAAAACAACATACCGTTCAGATAACTTTTCACAATTTTAGCATAAGAACGCGGTGCATTTTTTTCACTGGCTATTTACCAACTTTTCACCAACATAAAAACGTAACAAAGAACGCTAGCTTCTTCTAAGTTGTGTGGTATTTTGCACTGTGAATGATGTTTTAGTATTAAATCCGGATTGTATTTGTTTTCTCAATGCGGTTTTTTAACTTGAAAAATGTGTAACAAATTAAAAACAGTTTCGGCTAGCACCGAGAGACCAACGTTGGGCCCCAATTCCTTCGTGGCAGGATAGTTTCCAGCAAAGCAATCACCAAGTGAACATAACAGGGAAAAAACTATCAAACTTGACTTACCTCTCTCGTCACGCCCCACGAGAAGATGTCCCAAGGTATGGACCGCAGAATCATCTTGAACTTCCCACCGGTGCTCTCGAGTCTCCCGTCTCCACCGACTTCCAGTCCGACGTCCTCGGCGAGTTTGCGGGTGGCCGTGGTCCCAGCGACCGCGGCGTCCCCGGCCTGGGCTCCTCCTCGGGGAATCACTCGGTCTTCACCCAGACTCATGCGGAGACAGATCGGAGCGCTAACGTCCGCTCTTCCCTTATCGTTTGATCGCGATTGATGAGACGGCGAGGACGTGACCGCTGTACCCCGGGGAATCCTTTACACGATGGCCCACTACGATGATTCCTCCTCCCGGCCGGAGACTCAGCCGTCCTCAGAGGGTCGCGACGGAGCGGTTTTGCCCCCGGAAGTGAGGCGACAACGAGGAGGAGCGTCTCGCGAGAGGGAACGCGGGAGAGTGATGCCTTCTTCCCCACAAAGAGTGAACTCGAGAACCTCGGTGTCGTCTTCTTCCTCCCAACTCACGATTTCCTCACCCCACCAACTCTTTCCGACCACGCGTGCTCGGAAGCAGGAAGTGAAAAAGTTTCCCTTTTTTCGCGGGGAACCGAAATCGAAACGGAGAGAAAGGTAGTGAATGTAAGCCGAGGGGGATGGGACCAAAATTTTAAAATGTGTAGAACGGGGAATGGTCCCGAATGTAACACGAGGGGAACCGGATGGTTTTTTTTTGTTTTACCCGGACAATAATAATTTGTCCGTGCGCGAAGTTGGGGCGATTGCAGAAACTCGTCAACCGGAGAGACCCGATTACAATACCCTAAACTACACTCGATGAGGTAAGGTTCTCTCTTTTTTCCAGAAAAATTTTCGACCTTTCGAAAAAAAAATTCCACGTTAGCCGACTAATCGGTCGAAGCTCCGTCCGCGCGGCGGCCGCGCTGTTGCGTCGAGGATCCTCAGACGAGGTCTTCCGCGGTGGATAGCCTTTTGTGAGTGTCTCGTCCCCCAGTAGGCCCCAAAGCCCGCCTCGCACGCCCGGGACTCATATGAGATCCAATCCTCTCCGTCGACGAGCCGAGACGAAATGTCACGATTCCGTGCGAGACGCGGAAGGGGAAATAAGTCTCTCTCCTTTCCCAATGTCCCGCGAAACTTTAAATACGCCCAACAGCCCGGACGACAATTTCACTGATTTCACCCGCGATTACCGCGGGTTTGGAGCCGCGGAGAACAAGGTCCGACCACCAGATAGCCAAACTAGCCCGGACGAATATATCTGGAATCCGCAAACTTGACGGGACTCTTCACTCCATGAAAGTGAATGTGAACTTTGAATCAGTTGTAGGCGCGGCTAAAAAATTAGAAGCAGATTTATTTTTGATTACCGAACGGAACAACTCGTTCGATCGGAGATTTTATTTAATATTACTTGATTGAGTACGGCCCTGATAGTACCAGATGTGTGTGGGAAGATAAAGTTCGCGTGAGATTAGAATGATATTGAAATATATAAAAGAATCTAAGTGGGAGACATGCTGTCGATATTGTACGAAGCGGTCCGTATGTACCCAGCACGTCGGCGGTAAAATTCTCTACAATACTTAAACAGGATCCCAGCCTCTCAAGAATCAACCTGGATTATTTCTCAGGACTATTCCAGATAGTTTGGATTATTTAGACGGACTCGCCGGGTGAGGGCAAGGCGTGAGTTGAGATAGACGGATATCGTCTGTCGAAGTTAACGAAAATAATTTCCACGGGATCCTCAGCCTCTTCAGGGTTACTTCTGAAGACTATTCCAGCCCGGGAGGTCTTTTGAGTTTCTCCGAAAGGGTAAACCAAGAGAAAGAGATGTATGCGAGGGTAAGGCGAGGTAGAGCTGAGACGAACGTTGAAGTGCTCTGGGGAGCTAGGTACTTGGCGACTTGACTCAGTAGTGACGACTGTCTCAGTGTGTCTGTCTGTCTGCCTCCGACTGCCGCGGGTGAGTGTCTGCCGGCTGAGAGCGCTCGGAGGGCAACCTCTTTCAGGAGGCGACGGCCGGTGACCACGTGGCCTCAACTCCCACCCGCCCGGCAGGGGAGCCCGCGAACGCCGGGAGTGGCGGGGAACGGTCTGGGGGGCGGGGTCGCCAGCTCAAGTCGTGGCGGGAGGAGTGCGTGTGTGTGTTCGGCTTGGCGGGGGAGGAAGTGACTGGAGGGCGTGGAGGACTGCGGCGCGGAGGGGGGCGTGGAGGGTTTTCCCCAATTGCAATGAGAAAGAGGTGCGCGGGACACCTCACGAGGTTTTCTAGCGAATCAGTTAGGGTCTAAGGTCGGCGTGATAGACCAGTCGAGGGAAACTTCTCTCTGTGGGGCATTACTCGGTGGATACGGGATGTCATAGCATATATAAAAAATGAGTATGGTGAGAACCCTCAGGTTATTTGATAGGAATCCGAATCATTGGGTACAACTAATTTCGCTAAACAAGGTATCGACAGGTACATTAATATTTGTTTTTATTATTAACTCGTTGTTACATAACAACGTGCAATCTGATGATGCCTTGAGGGGTGATACTAGTACTGCCCAACAGTTTGACAATGTATTATTGATGTTTATCTTCAATTTTTTTTGTCTTATCATATTTACATTTCATTGTTTGTGATTGTTGTTTGTTTGTTTTTGATGCAAAAAAAACATCAGCTAATCTATCAGTAGGTTTAGCAAGTTTGTTTACATCTCCCTTCTTGTGTGGATGTTTTTTTGCAAAGGGTTTTATGGACGAGGGTGTTAGTCTCATAATCTATAAGTTTTCCCACACATGTACATATCCTTTTTACACTATTTGGTGATAGTGTGTCATATATAAAATTTGGTATATGGTGAATGTGGAATGGTAAACTATTCCTCTTTACCTAAATGTTTGTGTACGCAAAAAAAATATTTTGTGTGCATTAACGAGGAGTAGGATGGCAGTGGGGACTTAATAGTCTCAATCTCGCCCCAATGACGCCGTCTTATTATTATAATTAATAGTTTTCCATAAAATAACTCGTGTAAACTCACCAAGTTGTTTTTTGTTTTGTTTGCGAGTGGTTAGAGCGTTCGGCTTACGATCTGTATGTTCTCGGGACCTCTTCGCATTAGTAAGTTCTACATGCATCGAATGCATCCAACATGCATTCAATGGATGCGGTATTAGCCTCCCTCTCAAATTGATAGAAATAACTATCAGTCATAACCTTCTGCACGCTAATTGGTGGCCCGCCGTCATTCAGAGCTCAGGAAGATATTTCTTGGCAAAACTTTCGTTGATTGATGGATAGTCGTAATCATTCAACTATAATGACGAAAATTAGAACCAATGGGATATATGTGCATAGTGCATGGAGATAACTTATATACGATAAGATTTAGAAAGAAAATCCTCAAATAAAATGTATGACACCAAGTCCTTAAGTATCCATATTTATTTGTGGAAGCTGGAACCTTGTCCAGGTTAAAATCCTAGGTGAGACCTCTATTGACGCCCTAAAATAGAATATTCCCATGCACCGTGAAATTATTTCTTGTGCTTGTCCATGTTTTCTAATACTTTTTCTTCATCTACTTTTCACCAAAAGTTCTCAATGACATAGGTATTTGATATAATTGACGGAATTAGACTCCAATATGTGGAAGTCCATTTCAATAAGAAAAAATATTTTTGTAATTTTCCACAGCTCTTTTATTACCAGTACAACGCGTTTCGGTGCTAATGCATCATCCTGAGGTACTTGGTGTAAAAACAATTTTTTTATGGAAGGGACTATATGAGTTAGGTACTATATAGGTATACATATATAGGTTGAGTGATGGAGGAGGCGGGAGGGGAAGGTGGGTAGAAGGGGGAACATGAGCGGTGAAATAATCACGTCTGTTATAAATTTCAAGATAGGAAAGGAGATTAAAAGGTTAAGGCTAGCAAGGGAGAATGGTTCAGGGAAGAGATGTCATTCAAAAGTGCTTCATGTCTATTGTGTTGTATGTACTATCTCCAATTGTTCAAGCGTGATTACCTGGTCAGTGGTTGTGGGTTTTCTGTAGATTTCGAAGTGGTACCTATTGTCCTTCCTAGAAATAGTTAGATCCAGAAAATTTATGGAACCTTGATGTTCTATTTCTATTGTGAAGTGAATATTGGTATTGAACGTCGTTAGGCATTTTCGTAACTATTTCGTATTCCCACGCACCATTAGTGACTATTTACAAAAATAGAGCGAGGCACTAATTAACATAGAACTCACTTTCGTCCTTTCCCTCTTCCAATTCATTTTCATTATTTCCTCTCTTTTTATGGCTTGTGTCATAACACCCCTTGCCACACGCCCCTGCGGCGGCTCACAATGTAATATGTAGATGTGTATGTAGAGCTATGGACTTGATGCGACATGAGCAGCACTCTCACCTGTTGGTCCAACCTTTAGAGTAAGCGAGTGTATTCAAACAATATGAAGATATACACCCTGCGTGTAAATAAGTGTGCTGTCATTACAGAATGAAGGGAAAGTAACTTGTGATTCCACTGAACAATGATTTATTAATTCAGCATTTCGATGCTACAGTACTGATAAACATGTTCAATTAATATATCGTTTAACTTAACTGTCCTCGGCTTCACTTCGTAGAAGTTCTTAGTATTCACGATTGAAATCAAAACACTTGTACTTTTCAACAAATGTTCCATATATGTACAGCGCGTTTCGCCGACTTATGGCATCATCTAGTACAAAAATTATAACAGACAGGTTTAAAATATATTTTTTCCCGCGAGTGATAAGAGACCATAATAACTGCCATTGAGACTTTTAACTTGGTTTGTCGTTAGGCAGTGTAGCTAATTAGTTGATTTTCTCCCTAATGTTTGTTTCCTAATCTGCTATTTAGTAGTGAAAGCGTGTCTCGCATATTTCCTGTGTAACACTGTTCATTTCTTAGGTTACAGAATGCTTTAATGCTCATGGTTTCTATAACTTTGGTAGCATACCAGTAGTGTAGGGTATCTATGTTGGTTAAATTTCACTACCTGGCAGGTGTTTGCAGGTTTTTGCTAATGTATTAATAATCGTAGTTTCATTAACTTTATTAGGGTATAGCGTAGTGCATGTTGGTGTTAACTCAGCCTTTGCCACACACCCTGGAGGGATCTTGCAAAGTATTATGTAGATCATGAAAAATGCTCATAGATTATTTTGTTTAACTTTTGTTATCAGTTGTCATTGTTAGGGAGGGAATGAGAGAGGTTGGGGGAAGGTTAAGGAAGGCAGGGATCAGCGTGGATCAAGGCCTGAGAGTATAGGAAAGGTTATCGTTTTTTCAGCGTTATATTGCCGGAATGGAGTGGGGAGGGGTGTGGGCATAATTGCTGATTGCATAGGTCTGCGTTGTAGTACAAATAATAAAAAAATGTATGAAGTACAAATGTTTTCTTTGCAGTCATGAATAATAAATCATTTTAAGTGAATTTGCTTAGTAATTTAACGTCAATCTCAATTTTATAATGGAATTCCACCCAAGTCTCTGCATTTGCCATCAACAATTAACCAGTAAGTCACATCGCGGGGGTGTTTGGTAGGGGTTTATTGGTCACCAGCCGGGAAAATTTGAGGAAGAGATAGCGGGATCATGAAGGAAAAATAGGCATCAATTCCATTCAGTCCCAAGATTGGTTGACTGCAGCTCTCTGTTTCCTGTTAATTTCATTTGATTTTAACACCCGACTATCTGAGCCCTTGGACCACTTTAACGCCATTACTCACCATATTTCTCTATCGGTCAACTTCATTGATTGTTATTTTGTGATTTTTTTCCCACCACTCTACTTTTCCTCTGTGCCATTCTGATTACTCTGGGTTATAATCTCTGCTCACTTTTCCTCGATAGGCTATCTTCAATAAGACAACATCGTAAAATTTTGCCTCTAACCTCTCATTTTTATCATGTTGTTCTTCATACACCATATTTATCCATCCGTTTGATGAGTATTCGGTTCGCCCATTCAACTATACTGGTTAATGACAGGAAATGGAAAAATCAAATTCCTTCGAAGTAACCGAGTTATGCGTCAATAAAATTAAATTGAAAAAATAAAAATTCGCGGTTCGCGTGCATCAGGAAATATCAAAAGATGAAAGCTTAGGATATCCAAGACTGGAGAGGATGACAGTTATTGTTTTTCCTCATTGAAAATGCTCATCGAAGGGATGGACGTCTTTTTAACACTAATGAAAAATTTATTATATATATATATATATATATATATATATATATAATAAAAACACTTGACGGGGTGGGGAAAGAAAAGTAAAAAGAGAGAGAGGACTTACTAGACGTTTCGGGCATGTAGGCCCTTCTTCAGCTGTAGAAACTACAGCTGAAGAAGGGCCTACATGCCCGAAACGTCTAGTAAGTCCTCTCTCTCTTTTTACTTTTCTTTCCCCACCCCGTCAAGTGTTTTTATTATATTGTGGCCTATTGGCGAAATTTTCGTTACGTGTATATATATATATATATATATATATAATAAATACACTTGACAGGGGGTTGGGAAAGAAATGTAAAAAGAGAGAAGACTTACAGGGAACGTTTCGGGCATGTAAGCCCTTCCTCAGCTATAGAAAAATATATTTGATATTTTGGCAGCACGACTGCCATCTTCTGAATTATATAGAGCAATTATATATATATATATATATATATATATATATATATATATATATATTACTCTATATAATTCAGAAGATGGCAGTCGTGCTGCCGAAATATCAAACGTGTGAGTTTCCTTTTTTGTGTGTGCCTTTATTTTTTGCTTGTCACGCCTGTGACGCCTTAGTTATTATATATATATATATATAACTAAGGCTATATTTATATATAACTAAGGTATAACGGGGGTATACATATATATGTATACCCCCGTCGATTCCAGTGTTTATTATTAGACTAGGTAGTTCGGTGGTCCTAGCATTCGGCGCGACGTCGAAAGGTCTGTGGTTCGATTCCCGGCGTAATCGAATTTTTTTCACTTGGAATCTGCCATTATTCCATCTTCATATCACCATTCTATTGTCTAATTTTATGTGTTTCCTACCCTCTTTCTTTCACCATCTGTCTGAACGAAATATTTATTATTTACGCCTGTGACTCCGACCTCATATTGAATGCGATATAATCAGGGCGAGGATCTTCTCGTTAGAATACCAGTCATCAAGAACGCTAGGATTGAATAATTAAGTAGATGATTTATGTAGTGGTGAAATCGACATGCATGTATGAATGGTGAGATAGATTAGTATTCCAAATTATGTCACCTTGACGCCAGAAATATCGAGGTGATGGACATGCACCAAGGTGGTTGTATGCATTGGACATATGCAGCAACAGCTGCAAGAATCCAGTACGTAATATGCGTAACACCAAAAAAGACTTGATGTGACGGGTCTTTTGGGTGAGTAAAACTGTGCATTCGCTCACATCTGTTCGAGAGGGTGCAGCAAATTGTTAATTTATATGCATATACATCTACTTACTACCCTGAGAGCCGTCGCAGAGGCGTGTGGCAGATGATGTTAGGACACCATCCATGGAAGGGGAGGAGATATGGGAAAGGAGTGGGGGAGGGAGGGCAGAGGTGAATTGTGTGCTAACGATGTACCTTAAGTTAGTGTTACGCCGTTTTTGTTATAATCACTAATTGTGCTTGGAAAGGAGAAATCTTTGTACCAATAAGTTCGGCGGTGTATCTCTCTTATTTTTTTCGCTTCTATCAGTTTCTAGAGATATAGCGAGGGGTCAAAATAATATCCTCCATGTCATACTAAAACTCGCCAGATCTGAATTTTTCTAGTAATCTAAGCTTAGTGTGTAGCCTCCGAGTCTCTAGGGGCTCCCGGCACAGTCCCTCCATCAGCTGAGTGCCACGTTCTGTTCGCTCATAGCAGTTTTTAACAATGCTCGCGACTTTCCTTTGTAGTTTATTTACTTTTTAAATTAAATTTTCTGTGTAGGGTCCCCTAATGCACGTGGTGCATTCGAAATGTGACCTAACCAGAGCAAAGTAGCATCTCTTTTTCACTTTTTCATCGGAGAACGTCCCTACTTTTGGCTTGATAAATCCTGGCTTCTTTAATGTAGTGCCTCAAATGTTTCCTATGTATTTCCTCTTACGTCTGTCTGTCTGAGGTCAAGGTGATTCCCAGTCATTTGACTTCATCTGAATCCTTAATATATATGATTGGTATAGCGTTGCCAAATTTCTTTAATCACGTCTCTATCCGTTTCTGACTAGTTTCCCGTTTGCATTGTTTCTTCGAGTCTGGATTCCGGTTAGACCTCCCATTCGACGGACAGAGTACTGGAGTTGAATTTTTCTCTTTATGGCACCCAATTAAAGGATCACATTACCAAGTAATTATTTCCAGCGCTGACGAGACTCGAAATCGTGCTGTGCATTTCTTCTCATTCAATCCACCGTGCTTGAGCGACCCACTCGTTTACAACCCTAAAGTAACTAATATCCACACAATCATTGGCGATTGAACCTATTGATTTTTTCCTGGTATGTGGATGATTTCCTGTTATTTGAATTTCATAGTATGTTGATAAATTTTCCTTGTATACATATTTTTCTTTTTCTCCGGATATGCTGATATTGCATCCGGCTTATGTTCCACATTGCTAATTTTACCATACCATCGCCAATTTGTTGATGATTGTCCGCATATATGCGTCACTTATGATATGTGCGCTTTTCTGTTTGTTTTGAGCTCTAGTAGAAAATTTCCAATTTTGTATGTTTGTGTTGGGCAGCTCATCCAAGTACAATAAAAAGTGTTTTATTCTCTTCTATACTATCAATATAGCATCAAGTATCCCCAAGGAAAATATGCACACAATCTCCACTTTTCATTCAATAACATTATGTGCACATCCACACTATATCCAAAGTTGTCACCAGTTGCCATCCGGACAATATCGAACTTGAATTTTTACTGATAGTAGCTCCCCTATCACCCCCTTTATCATTCTTTAATAGTTTAATTGCGTCAAATGTAATGATAAAGACACTATTTTAATTTCTTTGAAAAACAGAGTCCCATTACACTGTAATGACGATCGTATCTAATATGAATACATACTGTTAAGTTTACCATACCAACAGTTATGGAAATATTCTAGTAAATAAAACCAATTTTTAATTGCTTGAAGAGTGATGGCCGTGGAATGCTTCACACGGCAAAATAATTTAATTGATCTGCTGTATGAAAACTAGACTAACAGTATGAATGAGTAAAACGCAGTGTTGTCATAGCAAGGGAATTGAAGTTTTATACGTTATTTATGATAAAAATATATATTATCTAGTGATTCAGACGACATTTAAACACAATGTGGAATGGTCGTTATATTACATAACATATTATAATGACTATTATTTAATATCGATGTAATAATGCTATTAGAGGAAATGCTTTCTGGATATTGGTAACTCTCTATGGATATTATCTGCTACTAGGGTAGGGAAAAGTTTTCTTTGTAAAAAGAGCGACGTAAAATTCCCGAAGTAACGGGATTGGTATATTATAAATGAAGTAAATGCGTTTTGTGATGATGAATTATCGTGAAACGACGTGATTTGAAGTAGCTCTATAACGTGGAATTATATTGTACCTAGTTGACGATTTAATGGCTTATTTCTTGTTTTTAGGTTAAGTGAGATGACTCAGTATAGAATTGTATGCCGAATCGGCAGTGTAGTAGTGAATTGTAGATATTGGCGAAAATAATCTGATGATTACGGACTTTTTGTCTCATTTCAACAAGTATAGAAATAGTATTTCTCTCGGAAAACAGAGGAAGAAAAATAACTAAAACTACTCACCTAATTATCATTTTGTGGTCGTTTTTTTACGACCCATAAAATGGGTATAATTGATGACTCTCATTATAGTAACTATTTGAAATAATGGATACATCCTGCATCGTTAACAGCAGCTATTTCTAGCGAATCACAATTCGTCCCTGATTATCAAATATTACACCTTTCGAAATTCTCTTTCTTCCTCCTCCCGCGACTACATTTTCCCAAATATTTAGCTTCTTTCAACATCTCACATTCCTAGAATTTATTTTCCATCCATTTATTTTGGAGTTTCTCTTCTTCGGTACCCTTAATTAATATTTTTCCTTGGCCTCATCTCGTAGATGGTCATTGCCTTCTTTAGTGGCTTCCCTTGGCGAGAATTTCTCCAGTATCACTCACTAATACGGGGCTATCTTTTTGCAAAAAATGAGATATCTAGCGAATTGCCAGCCCAAAAAAACCAAGTGTTTCAGATGGAAATGAAATGTATCAAACTCAGACTTATGTAATGTCGTCCTCAAGTAGGTATTCATTAAAAGCATTTGGAAGTTCGTGCAATTAAAGTGTTTTGGGATTTACTGATGTCTATAAGAGGTCTTGAGTAAAGAGAAACCCAAGCAAAACATTTTACGGCCGGAATGAATTTAGATTTTTATTTGGGAAACATGCATCGTAATGCAAGTACGTTAAACTTATAAGGACGAATTTTTTTACTAATCAGAAAGATTTTTTCTCCTTAACATTGACTAGTGGAGGTTAGAGAAACAACATTAACTACTTTTAAAAGTTTTTTTAAGGGAAGACGATCTTTTTTCCAACTTATTAGGATCTACGCCGAAGGAGTTTGGCCAAATGACTTCGTAAAATCAGTCTTTATTCCTATTCCGATGAAAAGGAAACCGGCAGAATGTGAGGAGTATAGAACAGTTAGTTTTATTTCACCCACCGCAAAATGTTTGCTTAGAATAATTAGTAAAAGGTTGGAAAGTAGGGCAAATATCAACTTGGGTGGTGACCAGTTTGGGTTCCGGGCATCTCGGGATGAGATTGCAGTGACGAGAACACTTATAGAAAGATACATAAAGTATAATATGAATGTTTTCCTTGCTTTTTTATTTCTAAAACGCGTTCAACAGAGTTCATCGGGAAAAACTAATGCAGATACTTGGGAAAATAGGCATAGATTGGCAATATAGGAAACTCATCTGAATAGGTCTACATACATATGTCGTGTCGGACACGTCGGTATGACATATGTCGGACATACATGTCGAACATATATGTTCCAGATGGTTCAGATGAGGGAGGAGAGCCTAGAGAGAGAATCAGGGTTGGCAGTTATATGTCTCGAGGCAAGGCAAGGTGCCCGTGGTCGCCTTTGCTTTTTAAGATTTATGCTGAGAAAATGGCAAGAGAGGCTAGGGAAGAGCTAGATGTAGGAATTAAAGCGGGAGGCCAGCTGATAAAGGCGGTTAAATTCGCGGATGACCAGGCGTTGGCTATTTGTTGATAGAAGGGATTGCATGATTGAGTAGATGCATTAGAAAACATGTTGGGGAAATACATAATTAAGGTAAATCATAAGAAAAGAAAAGCAATGAAATTCTCCCGGAAAAAGAAAGCGAGGCTGTTCATGAAAGTAGGAGGGCACAAATTGACGCGAGTAGAGCAATTAAATTACTTGAGTAGTGAGCTAGATGAAAATGGGCATAGTAGCAAATACTTGAAAAGGATTATAGTGCTGATAAAATAATCGTTCAGTAATAGAAGGGAGCTGATTGCGGGGACCTTGGGTAAGGATATAAAGAGGAGGCTAGCGAAGAGCTGTATATAGAGTGTAGCGTTGTATTGGGCATAAACGGGGACTCTGAGAAAAGAAGATGAGAATAGGCTGCAGGCGTTTGAAATATGGGTGTTGAGGAGGTTCGGTGGACGAAAAGGAAGACAAACGAAGAAGTTTTCATATGAGGTGAGGAAAGGAAACTTCTGAATGAGATTAGGGGGAGGCGAAGTATGTTGTTTGAGGAGGTAATGAAAGGCGGAGGGTCGCTTAAGGCCGTAGTAGAGAGAAGGATGTAGGGTTAGCGGGGAAGGGGAACAAAGAGAATAGGTTTCATGGACGAGATGAAGAAAGGTAGAACGTATGCTGAGATGAAGAAATAAATATTATTGGTAGATAGAGCCCTGAACTTGTAAAAATCTAGAGGATGTTAATCACTTCCATTTACTCCTACCTTGACCGGTAGATCACCTAATATAAAATAATATTTTTTATTTATACCGAACTTGGAACAATGGGCATTGGAAAATGGGCTGAAAGACTACAGAGGTTTACAAATACTGAACATCTGACATTAAAAAGTTACTTTGTTGACCGTAAACAGTGAGCCTCTTCAGTTCCAGTTAATTTCTTCTAGTTTTAGTCAGTCCTTCATTCCAAAGATTGTTTTAAATTCGTCTCCGATGCTAATAAAATAAGATTAGCGGAAAAATACTGGTATAATTCTGCGGCTGTTAAATCTAACGTATAATTGCACCGGTGTAAAAATAACTTCATTTTATAGCCAATTAAATAAACATTTCCCTTTGGATGCGATAGGATACAAGCAATGTTCTGTGGTACCTACCTGTCCTTAGTCAACCTTAAATTAATGACAGGGGTGCGTAGAATTTCAGGGAGTGAAAAATGAGGAGATTCTATTTGCAATTGTTATTATAATTGTTTGATATGCAGTAATTAGTGACATTATATGCGATGAAATTCCTTTTTTATCCATTTTTATTTCTTAAAATTGCGCGGAACTGACCGGTTTGCTCACTCAGCCTAATCGAACTACGCATCATTCTCTTTAAAAAGCCATTTTCCTCACTGTTCGCCACTGCTTGAATATCAACTGGCCTAGATGTATCTTGCTAAGAAAATGGAAAATTGCGCAAAAACCTATTGCAACCATTGATGCTTTTGGCCTCTCAGTGTGTACTCTGTACTATATACCAGTGGTTTCGAGAATTATTGTAGCAAGACAACAGTCATGGTACGAAACCATAAGGGCTTCAAGTAACGTTTAATAACTTATTGATCTGCCACGTTCTAAAGCTTGATTAAATTACATTTAATTAAAAAGCACCTAGGTGAGATAGTTTAAAATGAAACTCTTAATTCAAACAATATTTTGTTTAAAGGTATATGGAAGCGCTCAACTTTATATTTGTTTCTTTTCGGATAATTGTATGTTTTCACCTCCGAGTACTTTTCACTTGGATATGAATAACGGCTTTATCGTTTCAACCGATGTTTTAATCTATCTTTATAATATTTTGAATCAAGAACTGCTGGCTTTCAGTATTTTGCAGGCAATACCATAGACGTCAAGGTCTTTTAAGCAGAACTCGAGAATGTTTGCGCCTTTTTCGAATATTTGCCTTTGTTTTCAAGGTGATTGACGACTGAAAACCTCCCTTGAGGTCTTTGAATTGAGAAACGTAGGGAGGAAAGGAAGTGACACGTGAATAAAGTTAGAATACCAAGTCATTTCGGGGTGCACAACAATTAAAACGCTGTTTCAGAAAATCGAAATGTGATGGAAAATCCTGGAAAGTAGGAAACAACTGAATATTAGAGAGTAATAATTTAGATATATTTATTTACAAGCTCTTTTATAAGAGCATGTTTTATGAGGTGGCTCATCGAACATTTGGTGCAGTATTTTAACTAAGTTTCGAAGCGGTGACATCAAAATTCCCTCATTTTCGAGGCTCAAAAGATCCAAGGTCTTCCTGAATAGAGTACCCTGGGTGGCGTTCGTGGGGCATCCGCATTTGAAGGGGTTAAGCGCCAAAACATTCGGTCGCATGGGGTGTATATTCGAAAACGAGGCAAGAGTTGACGAGAAGGAACAAAAGAGTTATTTTTTTTGTTTTTTCAACCTCTAGCACATACGATGGGTAATTAGAAAACTGTAAACAAAATTATGTTTATAATGGCTCTTCTCCAAAAGTGAAAACAAAGCAAATTGCATCGATGTGTCAGAGAATGTATCTTAAAAGTATGGGGTTAGGTACGAAACAGGTTGAGTTGAGGAAGCATATTTTGGGTGTTTTTCTTGGTGATGATAGTCTGACTCATTTAATGAATCAATCCCTCGCCTTAACTTGTCAATAGTCCGGAGACTCTGTGTGACGCAATGTTTCTATCTTGCAACGCATTCCTTTGTCGTTAACTCTTTCTTCACCAAAGTCATCAATTTAATCCGTGATATTAGCCGTTGTAACTCCCGTTACCGGCAACGTTAAACATGGTTTTTAATCTTCCGTTACTTGACTCTTTCTCTTGCCACTTAGTGGTAGATATAGATAAACTGGGCTCGGTACGTATTATTTTCGTATAATAATATTATTAGGGTAAGTATTTATTATAGTCGCAAATAATTTTTATCTTCCAGCAACTAAAATCAAGGGTTTTATACCCTTCAGTGTGAGATGATAGATTACAGGTTATTTTAGATAGCATAGAAAATAATGGTGAAGTATCGCAAATTTATGAGTCAGATGTCGGAAATCTTCACAGTTAATTAACAACAAAAAACGTTTACCATTTATGCGTCGAAAACCTTGGAATTAAAATAGTGGCTGGAAAAAAGTAGTAGATACATGAAATGTTTTCAGTTGATGAATGTACTTTCCTTCAATTTAAAGCATAATATTGACGTTTATTATCGATATCTTCTTCCTGTAACTCATCCTCATTGCTAACTAAATGGTAGGTATCAGGATAGATTGTCCTACATACTTGCACAGATCAATTACCGAACTTCGTACGATTAATTTATTTTGTAAACTTGGCCACGTAATTAGAGTATCTAGAAGATATAATCGACTTTTGACTGGTTGTGTTAATTATGATGACTGGAAAATTTCAAGCTTCTTTTGGGAACCTCCTCGAATTCTCTTACAAACATCCATTGATGCTTTCGACGCGTGAAACTCGTCAACATGGCTGCCTGGAGCAGTGACGTCCCTGTGGATGAATTCTTCATCGCGGAAATTAGGGAGACCTACACCTACGTGTATAATTTCAGAGACTACAGAAATAGAAATTTAAGAGACAAAGCCTTTGCTTTTCCTAAAGTCCTCCTTAACTATGTATTACAGTTCTTCTTAAGTTGTCAACCCTGAGGTTGGTCTGCAGCAGCTCGCCACTCAGATCTTCGTTCTGCTTTCCTTTTTATCTCTTCATAGGAGGTGAAACCCACATCGCTCATGATTTGCTCCATGTAGAAACAGTCTTGGTCTTCCTCGACGGTTTCTTACTTCAATCATATCATATATTATTGTTCTAACTTTATGATTTCGACGTAGGATGTGCCCTATTAATTTGTCTCGTCTTTTTGAACGATTATCCATAATGCCCTTCTCTCTTTTGCCCTTTTAAACACTTCTTCATTAGTTATTCCTTCTACCCAGCTGACTTTCAGCATCCTACGGTAGCACCAGGATTCAAATGCTTCCAGTCTTCTTTTCTCTTGTCTGCCAACAGCCCATTCTCGCATCCATATAATACAACACTCCACACATATGCTTTCATGAATCTATTCTTTCTTGTAGATCAATGTTTCTATTGGTAAGGGTGTTTTTCTTTGAGTTAAAGGCGATCTTAAATTGTTGAATCCTGCTTATCATTTCCCTTTTACATTTACCATCTTTTGTGATTGTCCTTCCTAAATAGGTAAATTCTTGAATCTCTACAAGTTGTTCTGTTCTCGTAAGGATATTTATTCTCCGTTCCTGAGTTTGATGTCATTACTTTGGTTTTCTTGCTATTTATTTTCATATTGAGTTATTTATTATTAGGTAATTATATTAATTGGTCATTGCAAAAAGTCATGAAAGCAAAGTTTGAATCAGGTACACAGACAGTGGTAAAGATACAGAACAGGCGTTTCGGGGCACGCAGAGCCCAAGAAGTAGAAATGAGCCATTCCGGCTATACAATCATTCACTCAAACCGCTCACAGGCGTCAATAATGAATATATCCTCTTCTGTGTACGTAATTACTTCTCTGCCGGTGAGTTAAATTGCCCTGCGCCATCTCTCGGCGATATTTACGGTCTACTCTTGGGGGTGTTTGGTTCATATAAACCTCCCGCCAATTCCATTGATTCTTATTAGACTAGGTAGCTCGTTGGTCTGAGAATTACAAGCGACATCGAAAGGTCCGTGGTTCAATTCCCGGCCTCATCGATTTTTTTTCACTTGGAATCGGCCATAATTCCATCTCCACATCACCATTGTGTTGTCTAATTTTATTATTTCCAATCCTCTTTCTTTCAACATCTGTTTGAACGAAATATTATATATATAATATTTCTTCCTATACCTATATATAATATAATGATTCTTCCTATACCTCTCGATGAAGAAGGTGGCGGCGATCCACCGAAAAATTTACATAACCCGTGTGAGTGTCCTTTTATGTGTTTACCTTTTAGTCGCCCTTGTGACGAAGTTTTAAAAAATAAAAAAATAATATATATATATAAATAAATTTCTAAATCGGCCGCGTAGTTAGTGGAAATATTTTTGCTTCGTAATGACTTTTCATATACGTGCAGACGGTATGGCACTTAATAGTTGTTTTTCCACGTCGTATAATCGGTCACTTTCGTATGTCCTTTCCACTCTATTGGTCCCAGCTACAAATTAACTTATATATCGGGGTAAATAATCGAGATTTATAATTACAAATACCATTAAGTATTTGTATTAATTTGTAACGGAGTTTACATGCATTATTATTTTAGTTTATTAGCACATGGAATATTGCGAAATATGAATGCCAAAGGGTGACTGAATGCTGCTTTGTTGCCTCAGTTCAAATTGGGGAGGAATGTAAAATATGCTACGAAAACGAAGTATATAAATATTTCTCATACTATGCACTGGCATTTTTGCCTCATATAATGTCGTACCTACTAGATAGGTAATTATTTCAAACCATTTTCAGCACGATTTATTCCTGAAGTCATTATTTAACCTAGCGTAGCCTGAAGTCAACCTAAAGTCGACGTGCATAATATTGGAATGATTATAATATTAGCGGCAATTTTTAAATATAATTTGGATAACGAATTATAATTTATTGATTTATTAGCTTCACTTGGCGTAATGACCTTGTATACTAAGAGCTACTGTGAAAATCAATGACAATAGTTTGGAAGTTTGCATAATGAGGAAAGGACCACGATAAAATTAAGCCTAATTAGAGAGATGTTGGAAATAAAGTGCCTGTGAGATTTGCATTTGTAATTTTTTGCTAAAAATAATAGTTCCCTTGTGCGACGATTAGCTTTTACTTAATATGGATGTGAAGTTTTTTCGGTTCTCCTCGCATTTTTCAATCACGCGGTCAAAGGCCTACCGCGGTGGAAACCCCGGTTCCCTCTCGATCACCGAAGCAAAAAAATGTTGGGCTCGGCTCGAATTTGGAGGTGTGATCCTCCTATTCATCCGAGTGCTGTTGCCCTTGTCTGCAAGTGGTAGGCAGTAAGTGCGAAATGACTTTCGCCGTTTAAGTACGTTAAACTGCAGCACTACTATTATCATGCACTCCGTCACCGACAGGATGAAAGAACGTACTGGCTGAAAGTGGGCGTACGTGGGTGGAAATTTGAGTTTCAATTGCTTGATATCTCCGAGGCGTGTTTCCTGGTGAAACGTTCGACGTCTCCGAATATTCGTTGAAACATTGTAACAGTCTGGCCAATTTTTTTACTAGCAATTTCATTTTACTGTGAATAATCGTGGACTTTCCAACTTTCGAAAATGAAACTCGTGGATACGATAGGAAAAGCAAGTAATTACGCAAGCGTGCCTCCGGCAATCAGTGAACCTTTTTGCTTAAATAAGGCGAAGCTTGTAGTGTATATCCTTGTTAGTGGAATCTTGGATTTGAAGCGTCATGTATTTTCTATACACATGGTTTCCAATGAACATGTTATAATAATTGATGAATTGTATGATCAACAAAAAGGCTGACTATTTCAGTTAATTATTGTAAATGTTGTCTAAATTTTGGAAAGACCGAGCTTAATATGAAAGAAGAGTGGGTAAATATTTGCGAGTAGTAATTCTCATAAAAATGCTGAACACAAAATATAAAATTGGATACTTAAGCCAATAAAATTCAGTGTCGTAATTCACAAATGTAAGAATAATGTGTTGCATACGCGGAGGTGAACCAACGTGCGATATTAAAATTTTTATATATTCTGAGTGGAATATAGTCAAGCAATTCCCTGAATGATTTCAGATTATTCGGGACAACATTAACTACCCTACCCTTTGGCATTTTTTTTCAGTGGAGTTTGATGGACATGACTAGGTTGACTTTCTTGGAATGAGCGGCCGAACAGATTTCCCCTCCAAAAGGATGGCCGGTTGAAGGTCATGGAAAGGAATAAGGCCGATCCAGCCTCCCTCAGCCTTGTATTTGCGGAAAATTATTAAGTCCTTCGCTATGAATGACGTTGGAATGGGAAATGCGACAGTAAAAGGGACTAGATTGCTATCCCTCGGGACTTCCCCGGAGGAAATATTTCGTGGGAAGGACACCGTGGTGTACGTAACTCCTGCAACTGAAAGAGGCCATCAATTGACATAAAAGGATTTGGAAAGATTACGACGACAGTCGAACATGGGACGGAAGTTCCTTGTATGTCAACCTAATTCAGTATCGTTTGTAAATGGATTTCCTTGATTAAAGTTAGAAATCAAATGACTAGTATCCTGTAGATAATTCTGTTAGAAAGGCGTGCATTAGCTTTCAAAGTCCGTGATACCACGACAAATTGCAATAGCAAATACATGAGAGTGCACGCGACGTTCGTATTCCTAATTAATTCTTCAACGAGTAATCACGGCCACAATAACTCATTTTAAGGAGAAATAATGTTACTTTAAGCGTGCATTTTTCTGATTTGCGAATTTTCGATTGAATATGTCGTTTTGCCACCTCAAGGCAGTGATAATTTATAAGAAATAACTTGAGGCGTTACTTGGTGAAAATTTGTAACGTTCACAATGAATAAATTATTAACTGGGTACTACTATAAGTGTTTAATTACCGACCAAGAGTTCAACACTCCACCGTATTTTAGTAAATTCTTTCTTTGTGTTGAAACCTTCGTCGTTAAATAAAGTGTATTGCCTCGCATGAATTCTTCTCGGGATTTCCACGGGGTTAAATTGGCAAAAAAGTACCGACGCGTCGACGGACGGTCCATCGACTTCAGGGTAAATGTCGGAAAGCTTATAATCTGGGTCCAACAATCAGGAGACTCCTGATTGATCGGAGGGTGAAATTTTAAAATTACGACAACGGAAAGGAGTATTCGTTATATATTTTTCCGATTTATCTTTAAAATGGAATTCCAAGAGTTGCTGAGATGAAAACCAGAGTCACGATTAAAATTCTTCTTTTTCCGCCTGATTGCAATGGCTTTCTTTGCCAGTCCATCCCAATAACTGTTGGAGCGGCAAATAATATTAGCGCTATCCCATTTAATCCTCGAAATAATTTAATTAATAGTTTACTCAAAGCATTTGCCAGGAAAGCATTGAACATTTTTTTGTGTAGATCCCTTGCCTCATGGTAAATATTTTCGTAAACTTATTGAGGAAATCCATATTTATGAAAAAAAAGTTTCATGCACATGCCTGTCTCAATGTTACACGCGCATGAAAAATTCATGAATTTAGCGCTAACCGGGTGAAGGCCTGAACGAGAATGTTTATTACTGCGAAGAATCTACAGTGGTTAATGGGTACGGAAAGAGCAAATACCGAAGAGTTTTTGTTGGAGTCTAAGAGCCTAAGAATAGTAATCTCAAATAAATAATTATGGACTGAAGTACCTACTGAATGCATTGCATGAACAGACATACTTGCTCATGATAATGAATATAGAAATACCAACGTAGTAGTTCCCCAATAATAATGCGTGGTTTATTGATAAAATGATAAAAGGTGATTTAAGAACAGATATTTGCCCAAAATAATTCTGCTAGTGACAACAATGAAACAATGTCAACAATTCGAACGAATATACGATAATACTAACCTCTTCACCTTAATTCAACTGGTGATAAAAATGGCGTACTTCACTGACTTTTTCTTCTCTTCGAGTAGTCGAAGAAGTCTCTGGCAAGGGTATGGCCGAAGCACATTCGCACAGAAAAACGAATCATTGGTCGTTTTTCGCCAAAAATTTACAGATTTACCTAATTCCAGAAATTCGCAGAACCGTGGCACGCGTAGTCGCAGTCCGATTCTAAGAGTTTTTGCTAATTATTCGTAAATTAATTTACGAAAAAAACACTGTGGGACACCGGCTTCAAAAATTAATCAATTTATAATACGTTCACCATGATATTTCATAGTTTAGTATCTAAAACTGTAACAAAAAATAATTCCAAAATGTTTTGCAGGGCATTACAGTGAGCATTGAAGCCTCAGTCAGTCAGTGGCGGATACATATGGGGGGCGCGGAGGGCGCGCGACCCCCCCTTGCGGGGCCACCCACATTGCCGCCTCCGCCAGTCGCACGCTACTCGTTCGTGTCTTTCGTCAGTCGACTCTGAGTCGAGTTATCGAGTAGTTGTACTGTCTGGCACATAGATAGCTAACCTACGAGAAAAGTCGCGGCCATTCTAGTGATCTCGATACGTTATTCTGTCTGGCATTTGTTCGAGAAAAGTCGCGAATATTCTACTGTTTGTATTTTTTCACACTCCTTAAAAGTCTGGAAGCGAACATTCTGGCACCGAATGTTCTCGAAACAACCGAGCTAGATATATAAGGGAACCAGAGTCGCTGCCAGGCGGTCAGTTTGAAAGCTACAATCGTCGCGATAACTTGCGCCCCTAACTCAAGGGGTTTGCCCCCCCCCCCTTGAGTTTTTTCTGTATCCGCCACTGCAGTCAGTAGGTATAATTCCGAATTTTTTCAATAGGAAATTATTTTATCATTCCTCTGCTCATTCTACTTTTATAATCGCCGTCATCTTTCTCGTGTTTTCTCTTATTCATTTAGTTACGTTGTGTGTAACACGATTTATACCTGCCTTTAAGAGAGCCGACTGAATAATTCTTTTCCCTATTTTTTTAATGGATGGAATGATGATCGAACAAAGAAAACTTTGAAACCTCGACCTGAATTTAGAATTCAGTAATGGCCACTTAATAAACACGTGATCTTCGGAGAGTCAATTTTGCTATCGTAAAACTTTCTTAAAATAAATACCCTTCATTAATTTTTCAATCTTAAACGGTAAATAGATGCTATTAGAGCTGGCTTCTAACGGTCTACATTTTTGCCGTATGATCAGATTTTCCTGGAGATTTCTTGGAGTCAACTTCCAGCCACATATTTTTTTTCTTTCCCAGCGAAAGCACACTGCTTACTAATAGATAAAATAAATGAAAAATGATGTTTTAGAATGTCAGTGAAATAAAAAAATCCATTACTCAAGTGCTCATTGGAGGAGAATTGCCATACAATAATGTTTTGTGATAATTTTCGTATTATCTACCAGTCAGCTTTGGCTAATTAAAGGATCCATACAATCACGAACATTTTTTGGGACTGGTTTAGGTTGAAAAATTCATTGAATTCATTCTCGTAACCCTTTGGCGAGATATCCCGTTTTTAGCTGCTTTCAATGGATACCCGGGGTCTTGAAACGTTTTCTACCATCAACCCGTTCAAGAACTCCTCAAACCTTTATCGATACCTCATATTTACTATTGAGTGAATTACGAGTGGAAAGGTGAGTTAGGTTTTAATTCCAATACAATGCGTTTTAATTAATCATAGAGAGTTAACTCATGTGCATAAACATTGAATTAAACTCACTGTCTAAAGGTAAGTAAACATATTTACATCTTTAACGTATCATATCTGGATTGTTAATATGAAATCAATACTATAATCGAAAAATAAATTAAATAAATGCGTTATTCCGATTCGTGTTGCAGAGATAGTCACTGTGAATTTATAAATTGGAACTTATAATTATTCCAAAACAGCCAAATACTGCAGCAGAGTAGAGTGTAGCAACTGCGTTTCATAACTGTCTTCAAATTCTTCCATCGATACCCATAATGAGTCTCGAAATGAAACATTACCTCTAAAACCACGGTAGTTAATTAAGACAATCACTTCGATGGGGTTGATATTGATGATGATGCATGGGTGT
Source organism: Pyrrhosoma nymphula (assembly GCA_963573305.1). Lineage (NCBI taxonomy): Eukaryota > Metazoa > Arthropoda > Insecta > Odonata > Coenagrionidae > Pyrrhosoma > Pyrrhosoma nymphula. Next base: position 63,100,324 of record OY754331.1, on the reverse strand, counting down.
AATTGATAAATAATGTGATCTTATCGTAATTAATCACGTAAGTATATCTTAAATTTACTTGGAATTCAAGTGTTTTTCATATTTACTAAGTGTTAGCCATTTGCAATAAAGTGCAACATACAATTTATTTTGTTTCTGATGAAACTTTCGAGTTTTGCTGTGATCCGAACATTTTTAGCTCGAGGTTTCACTCGCATTGCAGTGAGCGTTTTCAGGAGCGAGCCTCGCTGATGAATCACATACTAGAAGGCTACGGTGTAGTTAAGAGTTCCATGATGAATGTGAGGAAGTATTAGTCCTTGTGAAAATTTCCTGCCTCGTCCAGCTCGCACGCGTTCTATGTATATTATTGCCTAATGCTGAGCAAAATGAACTTCGCGTCCTCGGTCCATTACAGGAAATAGATATGCAGATGATATGTTCAGTGAGTAGATGAGAAAAAAAAACTAACCCAAGAATCATCTAAAAATTCTAAATTATTCTAAACTGTTTGACCCCTATCGAAGTGTCGGCAGAATTCGGATATCAAAAATATTAGTGCAGATGACACTTTCGCCGGAATTAATGCCAGGCGCTGCAGGAATAATTATTGTTCCAAACCCCTGCTCCTTAAATATTTGATTTGTTTTCATACCCCATGTGGTTGCTCCATCCACAAAATACCATAGGGCTATCTAGTAAATTTAGAAATATTTCGTAATCACTATTATACTTCTATAGTTATTTTGGACAATCACTTTAGAGTGATGTGAAATACAGCGTGATTTACAATGATATGGTATCACTCCATGAGGTAGTAGAGGTAATGATTTTAAAAATTTCTCGTATATATAAACATGGGGTCAAACTCCTAACTTACGGAGCTATGGCAACGCAAACATTTTATCAAGCAGATTTAGCTGTTATCATGAAAACGTCGAATAATAGTAATATGAACTGATTCAAAATAGCTGAAACTTTTTTGAGTGCTAACGAATATGTGTATCCTTCTTTTTATTAGGCTATTTATGTTAGGTATCCCCAATCTACAAAATGTCAACTGAAATTCTCGATTGTTTACTTCGAATACTCATTTTTTTACTATGCCTATATTAATAAAAATAAACTCAATTTGCCCTATCTTCGTGAATCACCCTGTATAGTGATTACACGACTATGTATATATAGTAATTATTGGTGATATAGTGATTGTGAGGGCATTGCTGGAGTAATTATGCAACTGTAATTAAATGGAAACAGTGGTGATATCGAATCCCATAGTGATTACGGAAGTTACTGTGGTAATTACTGAAATCTTAAAAACGCTATTTATAGTTCTCTAGTATTTCTTTAATAAACAAGTCGCAGGAGAAGAAAGGGGAAAAAATTTTAAGGGCTCCTCAGGGGCCCCCAAAGCCTGGAGGCCCATAGAATTGGAGGCCCTGGAGGCCCATACATAGAACTGCCTACTTTGCCTTATTGGTAATCCGGCACTGCCTGTAACCCATGCCGAGACATGCCAAAAATTGTTTTCCTGATAAGACAGGATTCCCTTTAGCTCAGGCTCCACATAACTCAAGTTTCACCGTGTTTAAACGAAAACTAGTGAGACTCGCATGAACATTTCGCAATTGATTGGAAAATGGAAAAAAGTCGACCACTTCATGTTACTTCCTATCACCACTACAGTGCTTACTAGTTTCTTAAGGAAATGAGGTGAAGTCACGAAGACAAAGAGCAACTATTGTCACTTTCAACCCTGTTACGAGACATGATTGAGAACAAAAAGATCAAAAGAAACCCCTTTCAAAAACAGCTACATATAAACGATCCAAAAGTATAGTAGCATGCGGTTGTTGTTCTGTGAAATCATTTATCTTAAAACTCCTCGTCGATAGTTAAGATTAATGACGCTTGATAAGAGTCATCCGGAAAGTTGAAATGGATGACAACCTGTCAATGATCAAAGTGGCCTCGCATGGAAGAATTAAGTTTGAACTTTTCCTGGTGATAATAAGCTGCGGTCTGAATAACGTCTACCAACTTAAGTTAAACTGCTCGTCATATTTAATCTATGTCAAAGTTCAAGAAGTTTGAAGTATTGAAAAATGTTCTTCACAGCTCACTTACAAGGAGCACAACCATTCTTTTCCATTTTAGAAATAATACTGGATTTTCAATATACCGTTCCTCGCCCTTTCTTATGTCTGTTTATTTCAACTCCATGTACTTTTAGATTAATTTGTTATCACTTTGGACAAGTTTAAGTTGCTGTTTGGCTTACGCAAGTACCCTTTAAATTCCAATGGTACCATTTCCTAAACTTCATCCAAAACTAAGATCATCAATTTCCTTTCTTTGCTTTGAGCTCGTCACTAGTTTAAATGAGCTCATCATTAGTGCGATATTCCACAGAGGAAAAATCATTCGCCTTGACAGGGATTCGAACCCGGATCCCTCGATTTCGCGCCGAGTGCTTTATAATAATAATAAGTAAGTTTATTACTCTATACACAAAATACATTTCAATAGCAAATTTTGAGTAACTTTAAGCAGCCTTGAAGGGGAACCTGTTTTAAGGCTACCATCAAATAATAACACGTTATGCTTACACTTAAAAATGCATATAGCTCATGTAGTGAGGCCTAGACAATTACTTAACAATATAAGTGCGTACCTTAAGAAGGTACTTATTAACAGTTTATGGAGTTATTTATAAAACATTTACTTCAACATTTCCTCCTCATTCTCCTTGGCACTAAGCCAAGACTGTACATTTTTCGATAATATTTTTACGCATATTACATTACATTATCAATAGGAGAACCTGTTTAAGGCTACCATCAAATAATAACATGTTATGTTTTCACTTTAAACTTACATAAAGCTCATGTAGTGAGACTAAGGCAATTACTTAACTATTTAAGTGCGTACATTAAGAAGCTACTAACTAAGACTTATGGAGTTATTATTAACACATTTACAACAATATTTACAACAATATTTACAACAATATTTACAACAATATTTCCTCTACACTCTCTTTGGTGAGAAGCCAAGAATGTACATTTTCCGAAAACATTTTCGCAGACTTAGAATCAATGCATAAATGGGGTAATAGATTGTATACCTTTGGTCCTACATACAAAAAAATCTTTTAAATATCGTCAAATTTGGTTTGGGTAAGGGTATACTTTTTTTACGCAGGGTAAAGGAAGAAGGCAGGCACAGAAACATTCCGGAGTTACCACGTCTAGTATAAAAACACCGTAGAACCTTATAAATATATAAATGCCTCAATGGAAGCAAACCTTAATCAAGAAATAGTGGGAAGGATCTTTTAAATCTGTTCTTTTTCAAAATTATACGAATAATTCTTTTTTGCAAAAAAACGGCAGGTTTCAAGGAGTTCAAATAAGCGCCACCCCAACAAAACATACCGTTTCATAGTCTGGAATGTACTAACGCGTTATATATTATCCTAAGGAAATTTAAAGGACATTTATTCCTGATGAAGTACAAATTTGTCAGTGCTTGTCGCATAATATTTGTTATACTATCAATATGTCGTTGTCACTTTAAGAATTCGTCTATGGTTACTCCTAGGTACATTAAACTGGAAACCCGTTCAATGGGTAAACAGCTATTACATGAAGTTATCGGACAGTTTTTTTCATGATAATATAAAACCCAATCGAACTTGTACCTATTACATAAATTATAACATATATATTTCGTTTTAGTTACACTCATTTTCAATTTTTTTGATGCAAACCAGCGTCGCAAATTGATCAAATCTGACTGCATATCATATTTTACACCATCCCAGTTTAAACCTCCATAGTTTAAGGTGACATCATCAGCAAATGCTGTCACATGACCTCTATAATCGAAATTACATAGATTGTTTATATAAACTAGAAATAGGACTGGACCCAAGACAGAGCCTTGTGGAACTCCAGAAGTTATCATATTGTAATTACTATAAACATTACCAATTTTTACGCTGCATTCTCGATGACAGGTAACTGGTGAACCATTTTAACTTACCAGTTAAGCTACCGAGGAGTCCTCCCCAGTGGATTATTTGGTGGCTTTATAGGAGCATGGTGGTCAGAACTGCTAGACATATGATGCCATTAGCAGTTCAAATCGTGCGCTAAGCGCCACAGTCCGCGAGGATAAAGCCATACATAGAACACATTGAGGTGTTCTTTGACTAATTTTGAGGATACCGGGACTAGCCACGGTAGTTACCTTTACGGAGTCACCCGCAAGTGCACATAAGTGCGATATTCCACAGAGGAAAAATCATTCTTCTTGACCGGGATTCAAACCCGGATCCCTCGATTTCGCTCCGAGTGCTTTAGCCATTCACTCCCGGTATCCTTAAAAAAATTAGCTCATCATTGAATAGATGGAGGAAAAGAAACTAATAAGCATTCCCTCCACAAAAACTTAAGAAAAAATAAGTTACTTGCTCTATCCAGCTATATCTGCGATTGTTAGTACAAATACTCATTTATTGTAGTTGTAAAATAGTTGTACAAATACTCATACATAAATAAAATCTGTCCTTCAATAGTGTAAACAGAAACTCATTTATTGTCATGAGTTGTTGATAGGCTTTCCCAAAGCCGTACTTTCCTTTGTTTTGTAAAACTGCCTATCTATTTTTTTTATTATTCGCTGATTCAAAAGAAACTTTTGAGTGACGAACTAAGTATGTATGTACCTACTCATTTACCGTCAATAAATGAAGGAGATACCATCATACACCTCTTTTTATGCGCATGAGTTCATTCCGCTATTATCAATCAATCCTTCACAATAGCTTTGTTTCAGCCCAAACTTGTGAAACCATACGTACATACCCATTACGCCGGTTTAACTCTCTGGGTAGACACACAAAGAAGTCAATTTCTCGGTAATATGCTTGTGAAGCTGACTCTGCTGTAATAACTTCCTCCATTATACCCAATCCTTGCGTACATTTTTTTTCAGTTACACTCATGCACTGCTTCATAGACGTTCTCCTATTTTTAAGACTCCTAATATCCTTCTGAAGAGTCTTAAGAGTCACCATATTCACTCCTGAATTTCTCGACCTTCCCCTTCCTCTCACACAATTCACTCAACTATCTGTTTAGTTCTTCGATTCTCATCCATTCTCTCAATCAGGCCAAAAAAGTTGTGGAACCAAATCATAATAAATAAAAACGATAGCTACGTATTATTTACTCTGAAATTTAATGCCCACCATTGTTTCAGCAATTCATTGCCTCTATCTAGGCCCTAGATAATGGCAATGCTGAAACCATAGTCTGTATTAAATTTTAGAGTAAACAATTCTAAGCGATAGTGTTTATTAACTTCACGAAGCATTTTAGTAGTCCTTGAAATTTATGTTCAGCAACTATTCAATCAGTATTGACCGTCGGGGCCTGAGCACGGTAAATATGCACTTCAAAGGCTCTTATTAGCTCAAACTCTTCGGAGGTTATTACATACGAATATATTAATATTATTTTCGCACATATCTTATAAATATCTTAATAAACATTCTTTGGTTTTAAATACATTATAAACCAATATTTGTCGCGGTAAGACCTCTACCTGGTGTAATTTGTTCTAACAGTGAATACGATGAAAAACTCAGTTCACACCTTTATAGATCTTGATAATTCATACGTTTAAAGGATAATCTGAGCCACCTATCATCCAATTGAACTCAAACTCAGAGGTTAAGTTTTACGCAGCCTGCATGGTACTGATTGTAAAAGGTATCATACTGCTAAGATCGAGCCCATATAAATAATATAAATAAAAACGGTGACACGGAGCTCTACTTTCGTTTTTGGATACTCATATTCCTTATGATATGCACAGGAACAAGCTTGCCGACTTTATAAACTCGTTGATAACGTGATTTTTTGGATTCGATACGCCAGGTATAAAAAAAGACTGAAGGTAAAGAATGGCTCTCGCGTATTTCATCCTTTGTGAATAATTTTCTTCGTTGTGTGTAAATCAACTGATGCTAAATTATTTGCAGCTCTGTTTAATTATTAGAGTGTCTCTTCAGCGCTACATGTGGGCGACTGAATAAAATATTAACTACCAATACATACTTGAAGTAACGAAATAGCCGTCTCATTATTTCTGAGTTGTAATTTCAGCTATCTACTTATTTTACTCAAGTCAAGGTGAGGTAGCTAACTTGATTTTGGCATGTATGATATCATTTTTACTACCTTTTTTGTAACTGTTACGAGCATGGTGAAGTTGGAGCGACAGTATTACGTGTATTCTGTTACTTTAAGAATTACGAAGGTCATTCAACGGCCATAAAAATTCACCTATAATATTAACCTGGAAAATTTTCTTATCGCAGTTGGAGTAGGTGCAGAAAAGATAATCCAATCAAAAGTTCATACCAATACGTTATCCAAGCAGGTTTCCATATCTCGCTGAGTAAGGGCCTACTTCATTAAACTAGCGCAAGAATTACCAAAACAAGAGTAGTGAAGAAGAAAATATAGCATCACTTCCTCATAAAAAGTTATTGAGAACTCATGAATATTGCTATTTTGCTGATATTTCATCAATTTTCAATGATATTGATGAATAAGAAATAGTTTTGTAAGTTTTTAAGTTTTTCCCTATCTATGCGTGGTTGCTGTAATTTTAATCAGAATAGTTTATATTGGTGTTATGAACACAACCTCTAATCCATTCAATTCTATATATGATCGATAAATTTATATCTTAAACTACACTTTAAAAGGGAAAAGTGGTAAAATGTCAGAAAACTTGGTTTGGGCCCAATTATTTCGTGGTAAAACAAACAAAAGTTTGGAAAATATCTTCTTCTAGTAAGAAGGGTCCAAATGCAAAGTAATGGGGAAGCATTCATGGATTCGTTTAGTAATTAGAAAAGATGGTGACCCTTATAAAGCTTTTTAGCCTTAGTGTTTCGTCAATTAGCCTTGTTAATTAGTCAAAACCTTGTTTTATAAAACGTTTTATGGAATAGGACAGGTTCTATTTCCATAAAACCGTTTTATGCAACAACCAATGAGACGTTCCGCTCATCGCGTTGATAATAATCTCGTATCCATGGGAAGCCAAACAAGGAAAATGTAAACAAACATGGCTGGAAGTTCATGGAAAGTTGAGGCAGTATTCTTCTTGTTAGAAGAATGCCTTAGTACCGTTGAGTTTGATCAGAAAGTAAGTAAATTAACAATACATATAGTTTTTAAGTTAACAGTCATCCAAAAGAGAGTGCATTTATCACTTCACGTGTTCACAAAGCGTCTCATAGATGGCAGGACATTGCGGTTTTATGAACAGTTTTACCGTGAGCAAGCAAGTACGTTTTACGTACGATTCATAAAACTTTCAATAAAAATTTTTACAAAACTGTTTTCTGGAAAATTTTACCGTGAGCAACAGGCATAAGTCCCCTGGATAAAATCGTTCAAAAAAATGGATCATTGTCGGTGGGGTGAAGATGTCAACTTAGAAATTCCATCATTCGCATTGACCGGGACTCGAACCCGGATCCCTCTATAACGCCCCACGTGCTTTACTCAATTACGCTACCGAGGCATCATTCTTTTTGGATGGATTTTTCGTCTGTGTGCACAAGTGCACTTGTGTGCACTTGCGGGTGACTCCGTAAAGATAATACCGTGGCTAGTACGGAATCCTCAAAATCAGAAATTCTTGCTGGAAGGACAAAATGAATCGTTGCCGTTGGGGCGAAGATGTCAACTTAGAAGTTCTTGCTGGAAGCTGCTGATGGCTGATTCAGGGCTGGCAATTTGGACTGACAGATAAACTGAATAAGGGTCATGAATGTGCAGGGCGGAGATGCAGAGTTATATCGTCGTATGCAGCAGGAACAAGCCCCATTTAACAGTCAGTTATTTGGGGATATGACCGACAGTTGAGGTAATTTGCGCCATTAAGGGTCATGGAGCGATTTATGTCTTTGTAGAGATTTGCGTGAAATTCTGGAAACGCGTTGTTATTTATGATATCTATAGATAAATTAAAAAACACTATAACGATTTTGTTTTTTATCAGTTCAATGCTTTTTAACCCGTAGCCTTATGACGCATGAGATATATTTTTGACAGTTTGATTGCATATGAACATATTTTCTCCTAAACGCGAAATAATACATTTCATATTATGGCATGGTTACTACAAATCAAGTCGTCACGCCGATTTAAATATTCAAAAATACATATGTAAATATAATTTCCGATCTATCAATAGCTACATGCTTTATAATTTTAATTAATCTTATATTAATAATTATAATCTTAAATTTCCAGCATGAAGGAGTTCCATAAAGTTACGCCTCAAACCATTACATGCTTTAATCAAGGCAAAAATGTAGAATATTAGTCTTGTATAATTTCCATTGCTGTGCGTATGTTGAGTTTGAGTTTCACCGCATTTACAAATAGTTCTTCAATGAAATTTGGTCCTAGTATTTTTTCCACTTACTTGAAACATTATTAAAATGTGCGCTCTATGACCCACGACTACTGCCCCAGCCACCTTAAGAATAGATGGGTAGGATGGTAGATGAATGACCATTTGAGGCATGTAAGAAGATTGGTGGTAAACCTGGCGTCGGCATTAGCTTACTCTAGAATAGCAGTTCCTAACCTGGGTTACGCGTATACTTAATAGGGTAACGCGAATGGTAGTTTAAGGGTACGCGATATAAGCCCGAATGGTCGCGAAAGTGTGACTGGCATCTTCCCTCACTGCGAGGTATCTAACTGATTTGGGCAATTAACTTGGAAATTGGGTGCAGAGAAGAGGTTCGAAATTTTATTAGCCATTCTATGCGGGCGAAGGACTGCACTTGAATTGCCCATGTAAAGAACCCTCACATTTAAGAGCTGTCATATAGCAATCCCCATCTAAGATAATTAAAATGACATTTCCGGAAATTGACGTATTTTCTTCTTACGAGAGGAAAGGATTTACGATACCTAAATTATTTTTATGCAATCATAGTTCAGAATTCCATATTCTCGTAAATGATTACAATGAGTTTTGTTTCTGAGCGATCAGAACCAAATGGGTCCCGACGCGCCGCGACGACCAGGGGTGGCTCAAGAAATTTTTTCATCCGGGCAGGGATTCTTTACAGTCCACACCTTCTTCCTTTTTCTGCGCATATTCTTTTTAGGCTGTATTGTAAGACAATTATTAATTATGTTTTTATTGTATAAATATTATTAATAGATATATTACTAAGTAAAAATGCGTTTAAAAAGAATGTTGTATCAACGTTAGACCTCGATTCGCCCCCCGTAGAGACAACGCTTAGGGCGGACGCCTATGCCGTCGACTGAATATCAATACCTGCCAGGATATAGAGGAATACATATGGCTGTAACATAAAATTGATTGGAACATACGGCAATGTGGCCACAACATAAAATTGATATTCTGCATCTCATTCCCATTTTTCATTGTCTTTTTCCCGATTCCTCCTTTCTATTTTCTCCCGTTTTCATTAGAGATGACTGTACATTCCACATGTCTTTTCAGGGATTTTGCAGGGTTAATAGTGTATATAGTGTACCATTGTACCTTGCAAAGCATCTCAATGATATGAGTCGGGGGTGAGTCTTCACCATTCATATACTCTAATTACCTGCAGTAGATACAGAATTGGCATTATTGTTGAATAAAGAAGTTGCAATTTTCCGCTGGTTTTGCAACCTAGCCTACCGAGGATTATGGCACACCTCGGGGTGCAGCTATTATAAAACAACTACCAGAAGATATGTCACGATAGATTGTATTTTTAAACCAGAGTAAAAGTACAACTCAAATTTTTCACCTAATTTGAACTCCACAACACCACGGCCGAAACTTATCTTTTATTGACATCATTAGTTATTATTCTATTATATCATTTTTTAAACAGGGAACCCCTCCAGTTTACGTTATGCTAAATCTTATAAAAATAAGTTCTGTTTTTTTTTAATAAATGAAAATGATAAAACTAACTTTATTGATTAGTTTATTATTGGCAAAAACAATTGAAATATGATTCATTTTTTAATTTTTTTAGAATTTCAATGTTTAGCGTTAATTTTTCAAACATTTTTGTAAAACTGAATTTCAATTTTTACTATTTACTATTGATGTATTTGATCCGTGAGACCACGTGCTTACCTTGATTCCGAATTCAGTCCCGCATTCTCCTCTTTTCAATCCCCAACGTGGATATGATGACTGGCGTTAAATCTTTTCATTGGCCTTTGCGCATACTTGCATTTTCGGAAGTATGCCACCAGTCTTGAAAGGAATGGCATGAGGTTTCTTCTTTATGAACTGCTTCTATGAGATAAAATTTGGAATACAAACTCGATATACAATAGCAGCAATCTTAGGTCACTCACGCTACGAGGCCGATTTCAACAGAAAAGGGAGTTATAATAGAAAGGTGTCAATTATTGGACGCATACACGATAAAGCACTTAAAAAGTGATGGAATGATGGAAATTATACAGCCCACTTTGCTTTACGTAAAATGCATATTAAATACTAGAGCGTCATCGGCGAGTGCTAAAAATTAATATTGTTATCTAATGATTTATATATAAAAAATGAATTATCTCCATCGTCTCAGGCTCAACCTTGTGGAAGTTCATTTTAGAAATGAAAAGGATAACTTTGTTATATTGGTGGAATATAACAAAGTTTTCCTTTTCATTTATAAAAAATGAAAATTACTATGCAATATAGTAGAATATATTAAGTTATATCTGGCTTAATACACACTCGGTGATGTGCATTAATGTATGGGCACTTCCTGTTGGCTTATGAACTTGAATTATGGTTTGTAGAATGGTCTTGTTTCACAACTGCTCAGATAAATTGAAAATTCCATAAAAAAAGGACGGAATTCGTGTCCAGAAGAGATTCTGTCCTGTTTGGGAATAGCATGGGCATGAATATACATAGGGATCTAAATCTTCGGCACCACTGTACGGGCAGCAGTGTTGCCTAGCTTTCCGCAAAAGATAGGTCGCGCTGCAGTCGGCAGAGTTCCAATTCTGTGTCAAAAATGGCCGGTTTAATTGGGAGGCCAATTCCGGTACCTTTATTTCAAGTATCTCCATTTGAATCACGGCCTTTCCTTATTAGAACCACCTTCTCTAGAGTGGCGGCGCTACAATCTGCTTGGTACTGATTTTTCGGTTCATGCGGATTGTTCGGTGCTTGCCCCACTGGGAGGGGTAAGTTTAGGATCCATATGTATATTTATTAGCATGGAAATCAATGGGAAACCTGTGACCTCACGACCTTGGAAACCCTGGTAGTTAAAGGCGAAGACTACCTGACTACCCCGTGCGGATCTTCTGCGCAACTGCCACCATGTTTGCTACCCCTAAAGTATTTGATTCCATTTACACTTATGGTGGTTGAAGCTTTTTTTATCTACGTGAAGATTTGCGCGAAACTTTTCTCACGTGTTCTTATTTGTGAGATCTATAAAAGTGAAAAACATTGTATTGGTTTTTGGGCAATTCAGTGCTATTTTAGCTCGTAGCCTAATGGCAAATGAGACTTATTTTGTAATAATACGATTACATGCGTACAGATTTTCTCCTAGGCGTGAAATAATACATTTTATATTATTACAATTGTTGATTACAAATACCAAGGTGTCACGCCGAGTCATCGGTTAGAAAAAACGTATTTAAATATAATTTTTGCCTAAATTTCGACCACGCCGAAAACTATCAGTGGCTCAAGTCATAACACGACTGTTGAACATTTAAAAAAATTTGCTCTCAATGACCCACGATTACCGCTCCAGCCGCCTTAACTGGGCTCACTAGCCCACTGGATTCACAAATTTACTGGTAAAAATCGGTTGACGGTTTAAGGTGGGTGGATGCCACTTCAGGATAAGCGTTTTCACACAGCTGAGGTTTTCATCGTCGCAGTTACATGGTATTAGATTTGTAAAAACTGTTTTGTCCATTCGGCGCTTGAAAGATGGACCACTGGGACAAACCTTTGTTTGTGTAGTTGATGCTGCTCAAATCGGGGAGAAAATAATCCCAAAGTTCGATAGCCGAGGAGTATGTCGTACGACTTCCTCGGCAGGCTACCTAGGCAGCGCTGTTTTCCACCATGGCCCCGCAGCGCACCCGAATAGCATTCCTTTTACCACCAGCGTCGTAGCCGCTTAGTGAAATCCTTATGCATTTTGGAAAATTTTCATCGACATTTTCAACAATAGTACTCTTAACCGAAGCAGTCGATTAACCAAAATGCTGACACCGTCTTAATAATTTTCAACAGTAAATTAAACATATCAAGAAATATTAAAATGTGCCTTTCACTGGAATTCAACGAGCGGCGTGTTGACTAAATGACAGTTTAGGTTAAACTTCACCTATTTTTAGTAGCTAATTTATTGACCTAAGGCGCTTTTCTGTAACTCGTTAAGACATGCTAGCGATAGCTGTCGTTTCGTAGCCTTTCCAAACGACTTGCCATGTCAGTCTTTTTAGCTGTATTCATATTTACGATTTTCACTGTCGGTAAATTATTGGTAGAATGAGACTACCTTCGCAAGATAGTCGCTAAAAAGCTAATCATTAAAATACCACGGAAAGTGGCGATTCGTTGATTGGAGTTGATAGACGACAGAAATCGCTGGCATGTCTGAACGGGTTACTAATTTGCACTTCCAGTGGGTCTGGATAATTAAGAGACGAATCGGTCCGAACGGGATAACCGGTCCTTCGAAATTTAATCGCGCGGGCTGGCTACACATGCCTAAGCAGTCATTAAGTTAGCCGATTTAATGAACTTCAATCCAAAACCCACTAACTCCGAAGCCACCCGGGTCATTGCCGCTGATTTTCGGACTTCTTTCCTAGACGCCATCCAAAGGATGGATAAAAATACATGCTTTGCCCTTTGCGATTTGCCGTCATCTTCCTTATTCCGTATACATACGTTGAATCAGCCGGGCACGTAGGTGGAACTCTATAAAGATCGAAGGGGAAACGATAATTTCCCTGGGATACCGGCGATCGAAGGAAAGATGATTGAAAGAGCAAGGTTACTGTAGGCATTAGTGGGACTGAGTCACGGAACAGCAGCGGAGGAGTGTTCTGGAAGCGGCCGGTTCTGAGATAATTTCTTAATGCTCGCGGTGAGGATAATAGTCATTGCATAAGATGGAGGACGCTAATAATAGTAAACAAACAATAAACTCGACGTGGAAGTGACGTCTATCCAACGGATCCTGTTCAAGTAACTGAGGGAAACTACTAGTCATCTCGTTGCCTTAGAATTCTATGGAAAGGGGAAGAGAATCTTGGCATTGACAAATCTCTTGGGAAAATAATTTTGTTACTCATACAAGTCAAATCCTTTAGAACCAGAATCCTTCTACTCCATAGGAAAAACCTTTGCCACTCATAAACATCCATGCTACACCTGATATTGAGCAGTCTTCGACTAGGTGGTATTACGATCAACATACCCTAAAAGCTAATATGTTCACCGCAAGGTATGGTTTTAAAATAAGATAATATCATGCAAAGATTCTTATTCTTCTTCAAAGGTTCCCACTCAATACTCAAGCCATAAAAGAATTCTGCTACTACCTTACAATAAATTATGGGCGAATATCCGATGATTTTTTTTTTGAAAAATATGCTAAACAAAGTCATCCAGGTCCCGTACAACATATCCGAGGTTGCTCGAAACACAAAATATGTACCAATGCACGGCATAGGATTATACTTTCAGGTTGTAGAGTGTTACGTACTGAGTTATTAATGGTGACGATATTGGGAGTAGGGGCGATATTAGGTACCTATACCCTACCACATCCAAATTGCCTAGAAAATCTTCGGCAGTTTCGGATTTGTGGCCTTTGGTTTCCTTCACCAATCAATTTCGCGGATTGAAATATTTGTTCCGTAAACTTAACATTGTACAGACATTACAAACAACGTTTTTTCAATTAAGTGACGAAAAGTATATAACAACCTCTGCACTATCGTCGATTGCTAAGAGTCACTACTTACGAAAATCCTTCATTCGGTTTAATCAAAAAACACTCAACGTCTGATAGAAGAGGTAATGTTTGCTTTCTAAAAATGCTGTAATTATAATGTCAAAGTTTCTTCAAGTCTTCAAAACTGGCGGCATACAGCGAGTATGCGCCATTGCTACCACCAGGGCCTTGTAATGGGACGCCCTGACACGCTTTGCGACCATGCGATTGAATTAGTTCCTGTATTGGATAGGAGTAATATTACTTTACCCAGGAAATTTTCAAAGGATTTACACGTAGTTTTGTGGCTAAAATACTACCATGGAGTGAAAGAATGAGAAATGTACATACATACCCATCACGGCATTCCCCTTCAGGGTATGCAGTCTAAGAACTTAGCTATTGCTGTTATGCCTAGAAAACTAGCTCTCTTTTAATAACTCCGCCACAATGCCATATCCTTGCATACCTCTTTCGCTTCTCTTACACTCATGCATTGCTTCATACACGCTCTCCTATTCTTAAGACTCCTAATATTCCCCCTCTTTATAGTCTCTTACTCCGCAGTCATCCATGACTTTCGCGGTCTCCCACTTCCACTCTCAATATTCACTCTACTATCATATATCTGTTTTGTCATTTGACTCTCATCCATTCTCTCAGCATGGCCAAACCAACGAAGCACACTCCTTTCATAGGTGTCCGTTACTGGAGATCCCAACCCACATTCTTTCATTACCCACGCACTCCTAATCCTACTCATTCTATTTTTACCGCTAACACCTCTCAGATGCTCCATTCCCGCTACATTTGGCGTACTCTTATGCTTATCCTAACATACGCAGGTTTCTATGCCGTGTAATAACGCCGGGAGAACACTTTTGTACACTGCGATTTTTGCTTACCCAGACAAACACCTATTCCTTGATATGCTCGTCTTCCGTCTCACCTACGTCTTTCCTTCCGGTATTCGCACGCGTTATAATCTCTTCATCTATCCTTCCATCTTGCGCAAACATTCGTCCAAGATACCCAAAATTTCCTACTTGTTCAATTGTTTCATCATCTACCCTCATCATGCAATCATTCTTCCCACTCTTCTTGTCAAAAACAACTACTTTGGTCTTTGACGTATTTACCCTCAATTAAGCAAATAAATCCGACGTGGTGGGAAGTTACCTATTCAGATAATATACTGAAATATACTGATACCCAATGAGGAGGAATGCATTAATAAATTTAATCCACAAATTATTCGTGAAATAAAAAAACTCGCGAGGTGTAATGAACGGCTTCGTGGGCCTTAAGAAAGTAAGAGTATTAGAGAAGAAATCTAAAAATGAGCTAGGAAAGACGGGTTTGGAGATTACCCACAAAACTTTGGTGGCTACTCAATAAGCGATGAAGAATGCAATTACTCTTTTTCATTAATTGCATTTATGTTCCGTTTCCACTCCATCACGCCTGAAACCTCAGATTATGTCTATAAATTTCTAGTTAAGAAATAGCTCCGGTGCAATGAAATTTCGAGCGGAAAAGATCAGGTATGGTTCGGATTTTTTTATTATCAAAGTAAAATGTGCCTGTCAAGGTAGGTTTAAATGGAAGTGAATAAAAATCCTCTGGATTTTTACTTGCGCAGTGCCCTATCTCCCAACACATTTTCTTTCTTCATCTCTGCATACGTCCTACTTGTTCATCCCGTGTATAAAACCTATCCTCTCCCTTCCCCTTCCCCCGCTTACCCAACTCCCTCCTCTATATCACGGTTTATATTAACCAGCCCTTCGCTCCTCGTATCCTGTTTCAACCACTTTCTTTGCCTCCTCCCAATCTCCTTCAGAAGTTTCCTTTCCTCACCAAGAACTTCATCTCTCCATACCAAGAACTTCATTGTTTGTCTTCCTGCCCGTCCTCCTTCTCCATCCTTCTCCACACCCCCATCTCGAACGCCTTCAGTCTATTCTCGCCTTCTTTTCTCAGTGTCCACATTCATATCTTGGATAATTAAAAAAATTCTAGCAGCGTATCGGTCGCAATTCCGCCTCTGTGGGCGTTAGGGTTACCAACTTGGTTCAACTGGAATTCCTGATAAAGCGCTGATTTTGCGGCATACAAGGGGCCTGAGCCAGAAGCGAAATTCTTTGGACCCATTTCACCTTCAAAACAGCCGTACACGTAATTTAAAGATTCAATGACTTCGATATATCGTTGGATTGGAAGCGCGCCAGTGCTGATTGAGTTACTGGCCGGCCGGAAGTTCAAGTAGTGCCTCGCATAGCGCGTATACAATACAATGGAGGGAGGGAGGGGTTGTGGGACAGGGCAGTCATGACTAGCTAGGACTACGGAAAGGCGACTTTAGGCAAGAAATTAACTTTTATTCCAAGGTACCAAACAACTTAATTGCCAACTTTAGAGAAAAAAACACTAATTCACTCAAACTCTAATTTATTCTAATAATTATTCTAACATTAAATACAACAAGTTCTGGACAAAGTGCCGTCCTTAATGAGGAAATTCCTCTTTCCGGGCAAAGGCATCAAAATCCGGACTGTCCGGAGAATTTCCGGACCGTTGGCAACCCTAGTGGGCGTGGTTACGTATCTCATTATTGAGAAAAAAATTTACCAGCCCTAATGGCAAAGAGGTTAAGTGCTAGTACAGGTTCGAATCCCGCCTATGTGAATTTTATACCATCCAGGCCATAGGCGTTTTTTGCCTACCTCATTGTTGATTTCATTCTTCGACGCACAAGACGTTATGGGTGTTTTTTTTAAACCGTTCTGGAAATGAAACGAATGACTTGTTTTTCCATCGTGAAAATGACGCGTTAGTCGTCGAAATGGATTGTTACCATATAAATTCACTGTGTGGAATTATGCTCAGTCATTTGATCACACCTTAGGTTGTGATCAAATGACTGACTTAGGTTTTCTGAGTGATCTAAATACAAAAATATAAATGAAGTATCAATATAATTAGTGGTGGTTGGCACTTAAGTGGGGAGATAACCGACAGCTAAGGTCAGTTGTGCCATTACTGTTAAGTCAGTGGGTTGGTGAGGTAAGGATTACGTAAGGATAAGGAGTGGAGGATGTGATGCCAGGCATAGGCATTAGCCTACTCTTAACGAAATGCGGCAATTAGTCCAAATTTTACGTCACATTCGATCGTCGGATTACTATGCTCCGTGTCCTCCTAATTGCACCCTGATAGGAATAGGGATACCACTATAAATGGAAATTATTTTGGTGAGAAGAATCAAATGGAAGAAGCCATACATTATCTTTGTGAATTCAATGCGCTGATAACGAAAGTGATCGTCGTTCATCTGCAAATTGCGTCATATCTGAGATTAAACGTAGCTGAAGCTGAGGTTATAATTTTTTAACGTAAAATCTGTAAAGGCACACTCGAGTGATGATAAATCATATAGTGCCTCAATGGTGGCGGATAAAAATATAAAAACAAAGATGCACAATACACTTTCTAAAGAAACCCGATTAATTTAGATAGTCGAACCATCTTTTTCATGGGAGATAAGGTGATTCATTACACTAATTATTGGTGATTAGTTACACTAACTTTAGGGTATAGTGTAATGCATGTTGGTCAGTACTCACCCCCTGCCACACACCCGTGAGGTGGCTTGCAGGGTATTTTGTAGATATAGATAACAGTGCGAATGTCTCCGCTACCGGGGGATGGGGAACTACCTTCGAGAGGGGCGGGTCAAGCTCGACGTTCCCGATATTGTTATCCCTCAACTCCTTCGGCGGGAAGACCACGAGGGCCACGGCGAGAGATGCCTCTCTGCGCGACCGGTGTCGCCCGGCCAACGCCAGGTCGCGAAACCTAAGGGAGGGTGACTAATTTTCGCTCTAGGAGCCTATTACCTGGGCCTTTCCCTTCGGTCATTAAGGGAAGTAGTAGAAATATTTTAGAGCAAAAAAACATACCTGAATGTGCAAAAGGGAATGCTATATTCTTCAAAAACGGTAGCAGCATAAGTGGGCTTGATTCACGTGTGAAATGTTTCAGAACAAAAACGATAATAGTACGAAAACGAATACGCTATTTCCACAAAAACGGCAGCAGCAGGAATGGGTTTACCAACATAATTCTCTGTCAATATCATTCTCGTCATTTTATGCAAAAATTTAATGAAATAAAAATAGTAACACGAAAGTTTTGCAATAAATGGCCTGTTTTTTTAACAGTGAATATAAGCCAATATATAGCATTTACTGATACAGGACTTCTCCGATCAACATCGATCAACACGGGCCAAAAAACACCGATCACCACCGACCAAAAAACACTGATCGACACGAACCAAAAGCATCAAAGATTTGGCAACACAGCAAGCAGATTCACGAAGTGGACACAACGAAGGTTACGAACGAAGTGGACACAACGAATTGAGTTAGAACGCGTGCAGCGAAGATCGGCAAGATACGTTAAAGGCCGTTATGATAATCTCGTTAGTGTTACTGACCTTTTGCAGCAACTGGGATGATAACGCTTTCAGACTGTCGATTAAAATTTATACTCAATCTATTATGTAAGTTCCAAACCGGTCTATTCTCTGAAGACGTTGATAATATTTTACGAAATCCGACATACTACAGTAGATCAGATCATGAGAATAAAATTAGGGAACTAGACTGCAGAACGGACAGATTTAAAATTTAATTTTTCCCACGAATGATAAGGGACCATAACAGCTGCCAATGAGACTTTTATCTAGGTTTGTTGTTAGGGAGTGTAGCTCTTAGTAGTAGTACTCCCTAATACTTGAATCCTTATCTGTTACCTAGTACTAACAGCACGCCGTGCATGTTTTCTACATAAGTCTTGAGTCTCTGTACATTTGCGTAGTTGCAAAATGCATATATATTAATGGTCCCTCTCCATTGTGATAAATATGTAGTGTAGTAGTGCATGCTTGTGAAAATTCGCCTCGTGACAAGCATTAGCGATTTATCCTAATGCATAATTAGTCGTAGTTACACTAACTTTAGGGTATAGTGTAATGCATGTTGGTGAATACTCACCCCCTGCCACACACCCCTGAGTTGGCTTACAGGGTATTTTGTAGATGTAGATGAAGTTCTGAGAGTGACTGAATTTCCGAGAGGCTAGACCACGCCTACTGCATTCTAGTTGGCTCTGAGAATGTCACGTGACGAAAAACTTTCTCTTCGCTCACCCCCACAAATTTTGGTCCTGACTCTCAGCTCCCAAGATATTTGAAAAGGATAATAGTGATGATGGAAAGAAATTTGCATCGCGCAAAAATTATGTGCCCGAGAAGTAACGTCCCCGTCATATATATTCTACTCTTATAACCCTATACACAAATGGAAAAGAAGGATAACACTTTGATAATGACTTAACTCCTCATATAAATGATAAACACATGTATGGTGTGTATGATTATCGAAACTCTTCGACCTATCGATAACGAGACTTCGACCACCTCGACGGTAAACTATCGATATCATACAAGTCCAATTAAAAGGGGGTCCTCGGGTCCACTTAATTGGACCCGTTACTTAAGTGATGAGAGGGCGTCTACTCGGTGTACTTAAGTGAAAAATACACTTAAGTGCATACTTAAGTGGTCAGTGTAGACGCGGAATTAAGGCCTGCCGCCTACGGTATTTGCCCACGTTATGCCTCCTCTACACTACAAGTGTAGTTAAGTTGAGTGTAATTAAGTGCAGCATAATGATATATACAAGTCTGCACACAGATATATCTACCACAGCGCTACCTAGTGACGATGGAAAGAAATTTGCATCGCGCAAAAATTATGTGCACGAGAAGTAACATAAGATATTTTCTAGACTCGTGTAACCCTATAAACAAATGTATTTGAATTATAGAACTTGCACAATCACTCAAATCCTCATATAAACGATGTAAACACTTGAATGATGTGTATGATTATCGAAAGTCCTCGAAGTATCGATAACAGGACTTCGACCACCTCGACAGTACACAATCGATATCATCCAAGTCCACTTAAAAGGGGGTCCCCGGGTCCACTTAATTGGACCCGTTACTTAAGTGGCGAGAGGGCGTCTACACGGTGTACTTAAGTGAAAAATACACTTAAGTGCTTACTTAAGTGGTCAGTGTAGACGCGGCATTACCCACGCCTTGGGTCGGCATAGCCCATGCATGTACATATTGCAGTGAAATAAAATATGTGAATAGCATTGGTGCGAAACTAAGTCCATAGGCCTACCGCTGCGTCGCGTCGCAGCGTGTCACATCAGAGCACCCGGATCATTCCCCGACGGCATTCGTACGACCAATCATCTTTGGAGGACGTGTGCACTCCCGCCAACGTCGGGTGCCCGCATAATTAATTCCGTTTTCCCGCGAGGTCTCTTCGCCTACTGTTGTTGTCGTTCGCTCTTCCCTAAGGGGTCACCTCCAGTTTTCATCTGCGACTGTATATCTTCCCTCTAACCTTCTCTCTTCACGCTTCAGCGCTGTGAAGATCCCGCTCTCGATGACTCTCTGCATATAAGTGACGAAATGTCGACCTCCCCCGCCTGTCGCTGCCTCGCCCATTGTGTCACGGAGTGACCCCGGGTATTGTCGGACATCTGGATCTATTGTGGAAGTGAGAAGATAAACAAGGGCACTGGGCGAGGGACGAGTATGAATCACCGCACTTTTCGGTTCGGAGAGGAATTCAACCAGATGGAAAAGAATTTAATGGTAGTTTGAGCACTGCCCATAAAATTCAACGTACTTATTTGTCCTCATTGAAAGATAAAATTTTATGTTTATAATGATTAGTGCCTAAATATCAGCAACTTATCGCACATTATTTTCCGAAAACTAGAGGCCGCTTTCAATGGAATAAGGAACTGCTGTGCGCTCCTTGGAGACATCGCTGAAAAAATTTAGTTCTGATGCTCTAAAGACCGTTTTACACGGTGTTTGTACAAACTCTTACGTGAACTCTTGCATGGGGCAAAATGTATCGTGTAAAGCGGCAAATAGTATGAAAGCTTGTGCTAATATCTCAATGAACGGAAAATAGAACCTGTTCTAATTTCGTTGAGGCAAACGCACAATCTCACGTATACATTCGTTTGTACAAAATCTTTCATCGTTTAAAGCGGCCTTAAATGCGCCAGAATTTTAACGGTATAAGCACAGTTTTTTACTTCTCAATTTGTAAAAAAAAAATGAATTTATTACTCACTCTAATACTTTTTATAAAATCTCAAATAAACCGTATATTGTGAATGCGTTTTCAGCGTCCGGCGATGCAGCGTACATCTACATCTACAAAATACCCTGCAAGCCACCTCAGGGGTGTGTGGCAGGGGGTGAGTATTCACCAACATGCATTACACTATACCCTAAAGTTAGTGTAACTACGACTAATTATGCATTAGGATAAATCGCTAATGCTTGTCACGAGGCGAAGTTTCACAAGCATTCACTACTACACTACATATTTTATCACAATGGAGAGGGACCATTAATATATATGTATTTTGCAACTACGCAATTGGACAGGGACTCAAGACTTATGCAGAAAACATGCACAGCGTGCTGTTAGTACTAGGTAACAGATAAGGATTCAAGTATTAGGGAGAACTACTACTAAGAGCTACACTACCTAAAGACAAACCAAGATAAAAGTCTCATTGGCAGCTGTTATGGTCCTTTATCGTTCGTGGGAAAAATGACATTTTAATTCTGTCCGTTCTGTAGTCTAGTTCCCTAATTTTATTCTCATGATTTAATCTACCGTAGTATGTCGGATTTCGTAAAATATTATCAACGTCGTCAGAGAATAGACCTGTTTGGAACTTACATAATAGATTGAGTCTAAATTTTAATCGACGATCTGAAAGTTTCCCATCCCCGTTGCTGTAAAAGGTCGGTAATACTAACGAGATTATCATAACGGCATTTGACGTATCTTGCCGATCTTCGCTGCACGCGTTATAACTCAGTTTCCAAGCCTATCTCATAAGGATCCCAAATACTGGCAGCATATTCCAAGTGGGGTCTAACGAGGGAGAAGTAGCTGATTTCCCTAATTTTATCGTCGCACTTGCCAAGTACTCTTGACAAATCCCAATTTACGATTAGCTTGACCGGTAATTTCTCGAATATGTTTACTCCGCGAGAGATCATTAGTCAGTTTAACTCCGAGGTATTTAACCGATTCTACAGTATCTAATTGTCTGTTGTTTATGCAATAGCTGTTACAAGGAGCGTTTGTCCGTTTCCAAAAGTTCATAACAACGCATTTTTTCAGGTTTAATTCTAGCTGCCAGGCATCGCACCACTCCTGTATTGCCTCGAGGTCCTTAGTTAGCGCTTCCTTATCATTAAAGCTACGAATTTCTCTATACACCACTGCGTCGTCTGCAAATAATCTAAGCTTACTGTCAACTGTTTCACCGATGTCGTTCATATACAAAAGGAACAGAAGTGGGCCTATGACACTTCCCTGTGGGACACTCGATGTGACTTTTACTTCATTAGAGATAGCGCCATCTAATAGGTACACCGTAAATTAGTAATTTAGTTTTAGTATAGTTTATACACCTTAATTTAAAGTAATACAACCCTTGCACGCGATTGTTTAAGAATTCTTTAATCTAGGAAATTACGTCGTCGTCTAAACCGTAGGATTTTAATTTCATGAGTGCCTTACTGTGGGAAACTTTATCAAATGCCAATACAAAGTTATGTTAAAGGCTCAAATACTTGTATTTAGTAATAACTGACTCAGAAGGTAGGGCTCACGTTTTTGCTTCGTCTAGATTCACTGCATGCCTCTTACCACTGTTTCTGTTTTAAAATAAAACTCTTATGTCGTCTCTATTATGACTAGAGAAAAATATCGCCCATCTACCGAAAGAGGTTCTACAATTGAATGAAGTGAAAATAATGTGCTTCACCTTCGTTTCACTTGTGCGAACCGGGTTTTTTATCTGATTAAGACAAAAAGAGATGAGTTCTTATGGAAAATTTATGAGCTGAAACGAATCAATGTGGATACTCTGGGGATCGGGTTGGTGATGTGGCTACTATACAGATTTCCGACGCCAAATTCCCGGCCTCTAATCCCGGTAGTGGCGTAGATTTTTATTCGGTAATACAGATCCTACTTGATTTCTGTATGATGAACGATTTGAGTGCAGTATTCCGTCCATCGTGAAGGAAGCTAAACTGTAGTCCCTTGGCGCCTTTTCTTCATTAATGTGTTTCCTTAGTGTGTTTGCACGATGCCGCACGGGAAAGAATGAGTGCGCCACGAAGGCAGAATGGCAAAAAAAACGCAAATCACGCGCAGAATTTGTTCCTATTTCGCATCTTTAATTGATTCCAAATTTGTTCGAAATGTTTAGCTTTCAGCTGTCAGCAGCCTTGGTCATCCCTTTACACGTTACGATTTTAAGCATACTGAATACTCTTAAATTTTCAGCTCTGAAGTAAGTATCGTGTGAAAGGGCCTCTAAAAGGAAAGGACGAAAGGGTTTCAGTTTGTCGTCCCATCCTGCGTACCGAGTGCTTGAAATAATCTCCACACAGCACCCAAGTAGGGATAGGCATTCCGCCAAGAAATCTACGCTATTCTCGCTCCTCGAAGCCGGGACCATCGGGATGAGAAGTCGGTTCTTTCGCCACCCCACCAGCTTGATTCCATCTTACTGGTTTTTTATTTCGTTGTGTTCAAAAGATGTATTATTACCAACTTCCTCAGCATTCACGCTCTATGCTCGCTAAAGTTTATAAGGTTGTTTCTTAATTCATTTGAAATCATCATATTCATTGGATGCTATGCTCAACTGCGTAATTCTCCCTCTGCGTTCTCCATTAATGCATGTTATTCCCTTCGCGTGTCTTAAGAGTGACGTCTACAACACCCTCTTAGGTAACTAGTGTCGCATTTCCGCAGTTTGTCGTGATTTTCTTATCGGGACTTTAAGTGTCATAAAGTGATTGAGCGAATTGAAACTCGTTAAATCTAATGTCACATTTCTGGAATCCATGATTTCAAATAGTGCCGTCTAGAAATGACTGCGCGAATTTCATCCCGCAAAAGAAAAAGATGGTCAGACGGTCGAGGGTTCACTGAAGGAAGGGACTATA
The DNA here is from genome assembly GCA_963573305.1 of Pyrrhosoma nymphula. Lineage (NCBI taxonomy): Eukaryota > Metazoa > Arthropoda > Insecta > Odonata > Coenagrionidae > Pyrrhosoma > Pyrrhosoma nymphula. Next base: position 63,076,122 of record OY754331.1, on the reverse strand, counting down.
AGGCATCAATCTCACCCCGATGAAGCTGGCTTATTGCTATTATCAACAGTGCCCTTAATATGGTAGGAGCAATTTTTCTTTATGTTCAGGATTGCGTGAATCTTTTCTTACGTGTTCTCTGCAGATGAAAGTGAAAAAATGCATCATACAAATTTTATTTTTTAATTCAATGCGTTTTACCTCGCAGTTAAATTTCTGACGCGATCCATATGCCAAAACTTCCTCATTTTATAAGTAAAGTATCTCTGGGGTGCATATGCTTACCATATCCCATGGAAAGCCACTCTTATTTTTTAGCAAAAATGTCAAAAGGTAGTGCGGTAAGTGGCTGATATTTTGTAATCATTGAAAATATGAGATTTTTCCATTACAGTGAGGTCAAATTCATTGGATTTGACATGAATTTATCTCTCGCTCAAATTACCTTGAAGTCGGATAACCGGCTGCATACCCACTGCTCAGGGTCTGTCGCGAGAGTGAGGGCCTCGCACGAGGCTTTGTTATATTCCACCTTGAATATAATAAAAACTTCTTGCATGAAAATTATTTATTTCAGAATGAATGTTATATTTTTCCATTTTTGCATTAAACTTTTTCTTAAGATTTAATTTCTTAACCATTTTTGTTTACTGGGGCCTCACTCCGTATTTTCGCACAGGACCTTCACATCCATACGCCGGCCGTGATTATTATTAACATGGCATTTCTCTTTTCATATTATAATCATTGTAATAATCTTTATTTTACGGTATTAACCCCATATACAAAAATAATAAAATACAAAACACATTTATGAACTATAAAAGAAAAAGAAAAAAATTAAGCTGCAGGCAGTTTCACTATAGGCAGCTTCAAGGTTAAAACAACACAGCATAATACCAAATGAAGAATGCTAACATTCTTAAAACTAAAATTAGGAATGTAAAACAATGACCATTATTGAACCATATTTCAGGGATCAATTTACATTTTCATTTGGGATAATTTTGGCAGTATCTTACCATTAAATATGTTACCATTTTTAGTTTGAAGGCATTTAAAGAATCATAAAAAATATCACAATCCCTCTCACACGAGACTCTATTATATAATCTCATACATCTGGTAATAAGATAATTATCATTCAGTTTCCTTGTAACTGACAGAAGGTGAATATCCAATATTAACATTGTTTCTTTGTAAGGGGTATATTTTTCCGATTTCACGTCAATATAATAATAGTAATATAATTAATAGGACTCGGAAGGGAATGTTACAAAAGTAATATAATATTTACTGATTCTACATACATTTACTGATTAACACACCGTACATCATTAATATTCTTTTTACACATATGTTGAATCCTTACGTTACCCCAAGGATTCATTCCTGTGCTGGGGTAACCATATACCTACTAGTACATTATTGTGTATCACATAACTAGAATTCGTGCATTATTGAGTTTTCAACGATGGAGTTACAGTGGCATATCAATTACTATAATTATTATTGACCAAAAGAAAATTTCCGTTATAGTTATCAAACATCACTCCATTATCATCATCACCAAATAATAATAATTTTTCACTTTCTTTATGAAAATATTGAATTTTTTTTCATTTTTAAACGTTCTAGTTGTTTGTTATAGAGTTTAGGAGCAAGATAAATAAAACATTTGAGGAAAAAATGCGGTGATGGCCCTTAGGGGTTGAAAATTTAACTGAGCACGAAAATTCCACCCATATTGCCTTGGCAATACGCCAACTATATTCCCGCGTCTCGGAAAAAATAATTTTAAAAACTTTGTGCCAAAATAAATAACACAGAGGAAGATTTTTTTAAATTGCGAAAAAGTGTGGTGATGACAATTTTTTAATTAGATAGCTTTTATCGTTCTTTTTTTGGCAGAATTAGTTTTAATGTTGCACTTAATTGCACCACGCTGCGCCGTGATATCAAGCAATCGGCTTGCTCTTGCCACATAAGAAATACATTGCTCGAAGCCTCGAAGATGAACAGGCCGTAAAACCTAGCCCCCCCCCACTTTTTTTAGTAGTACTACGAAAAGCGCGGGAAATTCGCTCGCTGTGATCTTCTTATGGCGAAGTTTAAAAAAGTTAGGATATAATTTCGAATCATATGCCGCATTTTAAGGTCCACTATACCTTTTGTTGTTAAATATATCTCCGCTTGGGAAAGCATTATCATTATTTTAGCGAGGGATTTTAGGCAATTACTGGGAATAACTCTTTGATAAAATAGTAACTGCCCGTCCATTGATCGACAAGCACTACCTGACATCAAATTGGATGGAAGAAAAAAGACGAGTTGACACAAAAATAAAAGACATTTGCGTCACATTTTCTTGTAATCGCAGAGTTCAAGAGGAGGTAGAAGTTCTTGGTTGAAAACAGTATGAGCCAATTGTTACCTACTTATCAATAAGTTACATACCTGTTCAAGCGATCCTCTCCGCAACACAACAGACTGCCGCTTTCATGATACGCAAGGTACTATGCAGCCGGCTGTAACTGGCATAGGGGGGCGACGTAAGGTTTTCTTACGAGGCTGCCGTCGCTGGAAAAGGAGCGCCACTGATTAAATCGTAGTGCGCATGCGCCTCTTCCGCGAATAGCAGCCATCGCAGCCATTTTTCGATGCTCGAAAGTTTTCGACTCGAGAATTATACCTTGTGATCCTACAAACGTGTTTGCCTGTGTGCTGTGTGGAGTTTGACTAGTTTGCGCCTTTTGCTTTATTTACATCGACCCCTGCATCTTTTGGATTTGGACTACTCTCCTGGTTTTGACCTCTGCACCGTTTTGACTTTGATTTTGGACTGTGATTGGATTTGAATACAAGGACAACGTTCTTGTTTTCCCTCCATTGTTCGTAAACATGGCGAATTACATGAAGTGCAAGGCGGGCTGTCCAGTATCCAGCCAGCATACATTGTTCCGCTTTCCTCGTAATGCTATCAGGTAAGAGTTGGTAATTTTCTAATTTTATTTGTGGAAGTTTTTAATGTAACGTCGTGCCTTGTCAAGCTCCATTTTTATTTGTTTTATTTGGCTTTATGTATTTAATTTCGTTCGTTGTTTTGTTTTTGATAATATTAATTTGTATGTTAATACGTATGTTTCGATGGGTTGATGTTTTATGTTGTTTATTGTTTTTGTTTGAAGAACGTTGCTATGTATGGTTGATAAAGGAGGGGATTAATAAATAATTCTCGGGTTTCCAGCCGAGTAAGGTTTTGGTTTGCTAACGTTTCAATGGAATACTCCTCCATCGTCTTCAGAGCAAGGAGGGGATTGTTAAAAAGTTTGAAGAGAAAGAGACTTGTAATAAAGAGGGGCTTTGCCCGAGTTTTTTTAAGAAAGTTTATATTATTTTGAGGGATCCACATTATTATCACATTATCCTGACGTCAGTCAGATATGAGATGTGTGAATCAGCACTTAAATTTATTTCAACGTATTTTAGAATATGGTTCAGTTGTGTGGTTACCTTTTTATGAAGTCAATCGGGAAACCATAGAAAAAATGAAGCACAAATTTTTATGCCTGATCTCTGCCAATGTCTTACAAAACCAACGTAAGCATATGAATTGACTACTCATTTAATGTCTTTGATCATTATTCCCGCACATTAGTTATGCCAAAATCAAGCTGGTCTAATTTTTCTTGTTAAATTATTAGTAAACCTGATTCATTGTAGTTACCTGCTGGACTTGAGTTAAATTTAACTCTAATGTTTACAATTTTGTCTGTTAATGTGATGGGCAAATTGCCCGTGAATAAATCATTATCAACGTCATTATCATGTTGTGCGCTGTGTTTATGTTGAGCAAGGGTTTAGTCGTGTAGTGATATAAATTGCTCTTAAGCAGCATTAAATTTTTTCCTGTTGTTTTACAGGTTTAAACAATGGGCTGATATTGCTGGAGTCCACTTTGAGATTGGGGAGAAAGTTAAAGGACTTTACCTTTGTGGGCGTCATTTCAAACGCAACCAATTCAGAAATGAATCAAGGACCACCATTGTTCATGGTGCAACTCCAAGCATAACAAGAATGCAGCTAGAAAGTGATGGTCTTCCTGCATCTCCTCATTGTGCAGCAGCATCCAATGCTGTTGATTTTGCTGATTCATCATCTCTGACTGATTCTTTTGTGGTACCACCTGAGCTCGATGAGTCGGGCATGGTAACTTCTACACCTGCTAAGACATCATGTGTAGTGAAGCTGACTTACCCACCTACTGTGGTAACTGATGGGAGTCTTAGCATGGGGCCCCATTGTGAGGAGGGAGCAGTGCTGCCGGCAGTGGAGTCAGTGCTGTCACAGGGGGAGACAGTTTCTACCAGCAGGCCAATAGCTGGCTCCTCATTGAAGAAGAAGAAGGAAAAGTCGCTTCTGAAACAATTGAATTGTACTCGTTACAACCACATGACTCCAAGGAAGAAGTTTTTGATAGGAATATGCCAGAAAAGGGAGCGCTCCCTAAAGGAACTTAGAGTTAAGTACAAAAATGCCAAATTGTCTTTAGAGCAACTGACGTCAGTTACAAGTGAGCCTCTGAAATGTGTGGAGTTGTTGAGTAAATCAATGTCTTACACTTCAGCTCAGTTTGTGGCTTCACAGATACGTTGCTCATCACAAAAGCCTAAGGGGAGACGCTGGACAAAGGAAAACAAGCTCCTGGCATTGGCATTATTCAAAAGGTCTCCTAAATGCTATGCATTGTTAAGAGCGATTTTTGCCTTGCCAAATAAGAAGACACTAATCAAGATGGTGAATATGGTGCCATTTCTACCTGGCATAGACCAAAGGGTTTTTAGTGCTCTTGCACAGAGTGTAGGTGCATTGACAGATCTAGATCGCTCATGCCTTCTTATGATTGATGAGATGTCAATCAGAGAGCACCTACAGTATGATGCTAAGTCCGACAGGATTATTGGGTTGGAAGACTTGGGCAGCCTGGGACGATCACAGCAAGTGGCCAATCATGCAGTGGTTTTCATGCTAAGGGGTTTGAGGAGACCATGGAAACAGCCTGTAGCCTTTTTCTTCTCACATGGTGGCATGGATGCTGAGAAAATGGTAATGGTGATAAAAGGAGTACTTGCTGCGTGCACCGATTGTGGACTTAATGTAGTGGCGACTGTGACAGACATGGGCACAAACAATGTGAGGGCATTTAAATCAATGGGTGCATACCCAAGTGCACCATACTTCATGCATGGCACAAAGAAAATTTTCACCCTCTTTGATCCTCCTCATCTCCTTAAGTGGCTAAGGAATATGCTCCTAAAGCACAACGTGAAGTTGTGTATCAATGTTGGAGGAAAAGAAATTAAAGGGTGCGCAAGATGGCACTACATTCAAGAGGCCCATCGTATTGTCATGATACAGCCTCTTTTCAATAATTTAGATAAGCTAACTAAGGATCATTTAAATCCAAATGGATATCTGACCATGAGGGTGTCAATTGCTGCACAAACCCTTAGCCATTCTGTTGCTGCCACCATCAGCTGTCTTGTCCAAAATGGTGAGTAATTCTTGTCAAGCTGTTACCTTGTCTCTTTGAAAGCTGTTTGCATTGTTCAAGTACTTAACTGCATAACTAATACATGATTTCCTTCTAGGTGCACTCACTTCTGATGCTTTGCACACAGCACAGTTTGTTGGTTTTGCCGACAAGTTATTTGACAGTGTCAATGGTAGTGCGGTGGAGCCCTCAGGAGCTAAAGGTTTGAAGTGCCAGCTGCGTGTGGAGAGAGAGGACTTGCACTTGGACTTCTGGAGGTTGGCTGTGAAGGAAATCGATGGCTGGAAGTTCGACAGGAGGATGTCTGCCACCCTTCCTACCAATGCAGATGCCTCTGCTGACTTCGTAGTGTTCCGACCACCTTGTCAAGATGGTTGGATCACTACCCTGACGGCATTGCCACTTCTTTGGGCAGAATTGAAGAAGATGGGCTTCCTGAACCTCGAGCTGAGGGCTCTTAATCAGGATGCCCTCGAGAATTTGTTTGGCTCTGTACGCCAGCAGTGTGGGTCAAATAGCAACCCGACGACTCACCAGTTCGTAGCAGCTTTGAAGGGCTGCATCATTAATGGGCTAGCTTTCAAAGATTTGCAGGGGCAAAATTGTGAAGCAGAAGCTAACCCAGGTCATTTGCTAAATGATCTTGGGGAGTTCCTTTCTGGAGGTAAGGAAAAATTTTGTGACAGATCCTCAAAGTGCCCTTCTGATAAGGAAATTAGATACAAAGATTTTGATATACTTACTGACAGTTTCTCTGTGGCATACGTGAGTGGATATATCGCAAAAAAGTGTGTGGAAAAACTTAAGTGCTTACAGTGTAGGGAGTCTTTACTCACGACCTCGCCCAAAAAATACCTCCATAGTGGTATTTCTTTTAGGGAGAAATCAGAAAAATTGTGTCTCACGTACCCTACTTTGGAGTTGATGAGTGCTGTTGGAAGGGCTGCAACTCTTGTGGAGAATGTCCTTCCCCACTTGGCATGCTCAGAAAACATATGTTCCCTATTGAAAGATACAATTTTGGGGAATGAAATTTTCAATTGTTTAGTGAACAAGTGCAGTGACCACCCTCTGCAGCTAAAGCAGTCAATTGCTGAGTGTTTATGTGCAGTAATGTTACCCTGGTGGTGCAGAAAAAGGAACCGGGCGACAGCTGCTGCAAGTCATAAAAGTGCTATGGCTAGGAAGGTTAAAATTTTGCAGCATGTTTAGCCCAACCTTTGTTTGAGTTTTGTATATTATTTTATTTGTTTTTTTGTTTATTCTTTACACTATGGTAATTTATTGATATTAACTTGAAATATTAATAAAGTCAATGGTTGTTAAGTTTACTTCGTGGAAGTTATTCATTGCAATCAAATAAAAACACTTCGTTCTATTCCACAATGTTCAATTTCAGCTCCGACCGATTTTCCTTCTCAGGTCAGGGAAGGAAGTTACGGGGGCAGAGGTGGGGGAACCAGCATGGAGAACAATGGTGAAGAGGTAGGAGGTTGCATGTTCCTTCTTCTCGATGAGAGGATTAGTAAACGTTGACTTATTATCAAGACGTTACAATAGGAGGCCACGGGAGAAAATAAGCCACCTATTTAAATTTGCCGCGAGTTTAGTTCATCTCTTTGCCGTCACTGGAAAAGGGGCGCGGCGTCGCCGAATTTGTAACATCGAAATTAACGTTGAGACGGACACGGCTGGTACTATGTATTTATGAACATGTGACAATCGAAATTCGGGTGTTCAGGCCATTATACCTCGGAGGCTACGAAATTGCAAGGTCGCTCTAACCCAGGTCGTGACACGCACTTGACTAATGTAATCCGCCATCTTGGATCCATGTCTCTGCGGGAATTCATATTCTCCATGCAAATGAATGGCTGACATAGGTTAAAAGAAACACTGATATCTCACTTAATACGCCAGATGAAACAATGAAACTTGCGAGCACAATAGGCAATGACATGATACTTGGGAATATGTTTAGACATCAGGGCTGCAGTCTTCCGTTCGACTCCAGAAAAATCGTGAAATTACCTCCGACTCTGAACTTTCCACTAGGTTACGCGGCAAACATATGCATAAGGAACCACGAATATCTCAATTAATTCGTAAGACAAAACAATGAAACTTAAAACAACTATAGGCAATGGCATGCTACTTGGGAATATCTTTAGCTATTGGGGCTGAAGTCTTCCGTTCGACTCCAGAAAAATCCTGAATTAACTCTGACTCTGAACTTTCCGCTAGGTTACGCGGCAAACATATGCATAAGGAACCACGAATATCTCCATTAATTCGTGATACGAAACAATGAAACTTATAATAACTATAGGCAATGACATACTACTTGGTAATATGTTTAGCTATCCAGGCTGAAGTCTTCCGTTCGATTCCAGAAAAATCCTGAATTGACCTCTGACTCTGAACTTTCCGCTAGGTTACGCGGCAAACATATGTATAAGGAACCACGAATATCTCAATTATTTCGTAAGACAAAACAATGAAACGTACAATAACTATAGGAAATGGCATGCTACTTGGAAATATGTTTAGACAGCCGGGCTAAAGTCTTCCGTTCGACACCAGAAAAATCCGGAATTTACCTCCGACTCTGAACTTTCCACTAGGTTACGCGGCAAACATATGCATAAGAAACCACGAAAATCTCCAATAATACGTAAGGTAAAATAATTAAACTCGCAATAGCAATTAAAAATGACATGCTACTTGAGAATATGTTTAGAAATCCGGGCTGAAATCTTCCGTTCGACTCCAGAAAAATCCTGAATTTACCTCCGACTCTGAACTTTCCACTAGGTTACGCGGCAAACATATGCATAAGGAACCACGAATATCTCAATTAATTCGTAAGACAAAACAATGAAACTTACAATAACTATAGGCAATGGCATGCTACTTGGGAATATGTTTAGCTATCGGGGCTGAAGTCTTCCGTTTGACTCCAGAGAAATCGTGAAATTACCACCGACGCTGAACTTTCCGATAGGTTACGCGGCAAACATAAGCATAAAGATTATCTCGGAAGTTGATTTTAACCCCAAAAATATTGTGGAAATACTTCTGGCAGGATTATTCGGACAGTTTGCGGAAAGTACCATTAACTACCATTTTCATAATGCATGCATCTGAGCAGGTACTGCTCCAGGATCTACACAGTGAAGAGCGGAATACTTTTTATAGCCATCAGCTTGAGGATTCACGCAAGGTAGGTATAGAATGAGGTATTGAAATGAAAACGTAATGCTGTATTTTTGCTATATTTATTAATAATTGTGCAAGGTATTCCACATCACTAACAGTGTTTATTGCCAGATGCGTTTCTCTTTGTGCTTGGAGGAGGAGAATATGAAAAAGAGATCCCCGTAACCATATGTGTAACCATATGCTTAGACTTTGGGGTGCCTGGGCTGCACGGAAAGGGAAACATTGTGAGGATGGCTGATTTTTTTTAGCAGCTTGCGAGCATTCTGACGAATAGCTTCAAACTGGTCCTCCGTGAAATGAGCGTGATTCAGTTTAATTATAGCAAAACTAGCATAATTACGGCTATTTATAAGGCGATTACATGTGTTCGTCACTCGAAATACACGAAGAAACTATATATAAGGAAAACCCATGCTATAGGTTTCCACTTATCCCGGCGGCAGTTCAACACCCAAACCTTTCTTCGTGCTTGATGAGTAGGAAAACAAAAGTCTATAGATTTCGTTTTGTTCGAGAAACTTGGAGCATTACAAGAAACACTTTTCGCGAGTTGTTTCCTCCGCACTAGAGAGCGAAAATGCTATGGTATGTACGTCGAGATGGATCCAAGATGAAGAAATTATGATGCATCAAGTGATAGTGTCACGTACGGGGATAGAGTGACCTTAATTCACCCCAAGGCATTATAAATGTATTTTATTATTTTACCTTACGTATAAATTGAGATATTCGTGGCTCATTATGCATATGTTTGCCGCGTAACCTAGAAGAACCATCGGACTCAGAGGAAAAGTCAACATTTTTCTGGAGTCGAACGGAAGACTTCAGCCCGGATATTCAAACACATTCCCAATTATCATGGGATTTTCTATTGTTCTTGCAAGTTTCATTGTTTTACATTACGTATTAATTGGGATATTCGTGGTTCCTTCTGAATATGTTTGCCGTGTAACCTAGCGGAAAGTTCAGAGTCGGTGGTAATTTCACGATTTTTCTGGAGTCGAACGGAAGGCTGTAGCCAAGATTTTTAAACATATTCCCCAGTTTCATGTCATTGCCTGTTGTTTTGGCATGTTTCATTGTTTTATCTAACATATTAGTTGAGATATTCGTTGTTCATTATGCATATGTTTGCCGCGTAACCTAGGGGAAAGTTCGGAGTCATAGGTAAATTCAGGATTTTTCTGGAGTCGAACGGAAGACTTCAGCCCGGATGTCTAAACACATTTCCAAGTAACATGTCATTGCCTATAGTTATTGTAAGTGTCATTGATTTGTCTTACGAATTAATTGAGATACTCATGGTTCCTTATGCATATGTTTGCCGCGTTACCTAGTGGAAATTTCAGAGTCGGAGGTAATATCACAATTTTCTGGAGTCGAACGGAAAATTTCAGCCCGGATATATAAACATATTCTCAAGTAGCATGACATTGTTAATTGTTGTTACGAGTTTAATTATTTTACCTTACGTATTATTGGAGATTTTCGTGGTTCCTTATGAATATGTTTGCCGTGTAAGCCTGCGGTAAGTTCAGAGTCGGAGGTAATTTCACGATTTTTCTGGAGTCGAACGGAAGACTTTAGCCCGGCTGTCTAAACAAATTTCCAAGTAGCATACCATTGCCTATAGTTATTGTAAGTTTCACTGTTTTGTCTTACGAAATAATTGAGATATTCGTGGTTCCTTATGCATATGTTTGCCGCGTAAACTAGCGGTTAGTTCGGAGTCAGAGGTAAATTCAGGATTTTTCTGGAGTCGAACGGAAGACTTCAGCCCGGATAGCTAAACATATTTTCAATAAGCATGCCATTGCCTATAGTTATTGTAAGTTTCATTGATTTGTCTTACGAATTAATGGAGATATTCGTGGTTCCTTATGCATATTTTTGCCGCGTAACCTAGCGGAAAGTTCAGAGTCAGAGGTAAATTCAGGATTTTTCTAGAGTCGAACGGAAGACGTCAGCCCGGATATCCAAACATATTCGCAAGTAGCACGCCATTGCCTATAGTTATTGTAAGTTTCATTGTTTTGTCTTTCGAATTAAGTGAGATATTTGTGGTTCCTTATGCATATGTTTGCCGCGTAAACTAGCGGAAAGTTCGGAGTCAGAGGTAAATTCAGGATTTTTCTGGAGTCGAACGGAAGACTTCAGCCAGGATAGCTAAACATATTTCCTAGATGCATGCCATTGCCTATAGTTATTGTAAGTTTCATTGATTTGTCTTACGAATTAATGGAGATATTCGTGGTTCCTTATGCATATTTTTGCCGCGTAACCTAGCGGAAAGTTCAGAGTCAGAGGTAAATTCAGGATTTTCCTGGAGTCGAACGGAAGACGTCAGCCCGGATATCCAAATATATTCGCAAGTAGCTTGCCATTGCCTATAGTTATTGTAAGTTTCATTGTTTTGTCTTTCGATTTAAGTGAGATATTCGTGGTTCCTTATGCATATGTTTGCCGCGTAACCTAGCGGAAAGTTCGGAGTCAGATGTAATTTCACGATTTTTCTGGAGTCGAACGGAAGACTTAAGCCCAGATGTCTAAACATATTCCCAAGTATCATGTCATTGTCTGTTGTTTTCGCAAGTTTCATTGTTTCATTTTGCGTATTAAGTGAGATATCAGTGTTTCTTTTTACCTATGTCAGCCATTCATTTGCATGGAGAATTTGAATTCCCGCAGCGACATGGATCCAAGATGGCGGATTTTATGAGCGTGTCACGACCTGGGTTAGAGCGACCTTGCGAAATTGCACGTTTAGCGCGCGCCATCTATTGCATACATGATCGAAGCAAATTAACGTCCTCAATGGAGGGTCGGTTTGGTGCGGTAGCTGGAATACTGGATTCCCATTCCGAGGGCCAGGGATCGAATCCCGGAAGTTGCTGAGATTGTTCACCGAAATACCGATCCCTACTTAGATGGTTTCTTGGATGGACACTTCAAGAGCAGGACTCCTATCGTCGGACGGGACGTGAAACTGAGAGTTGCTGATCAACGTCCGTCAAGAGTGGGCTAGTATTAACCCCGGCTGTTTCTCCACCCTCCATTCTCGCATAACTTTGCCTTACCATTCCAACTAGGTACCCTTGATGGAGTGACGGTTTGGGCCGAAATTTTGTGGAATTTCATATCCCACTGCAAAATGAATTTAATAACTTCCCATTTTCACCGATAAAAATATTTATAAAATCTGGATTTGCTCTACATTGTTGCAAAGTTTGTATATTTACTAAGTATTTTTTCAGTTTAATTGTTAATTATTTTATCCATTTGAAATGTATCCTTTTAATGGCTCAACTTACTTCATTTTCCGATTGCCTCACGGAATAAATATAGCAAATTCCCTGCAGAAAATGATCAAAATACTCGGAGCCGCACTGTATTCGGGGTCGCATCATATTCGAGCTCGCATTATATTCGGACAAATGCGAAAGGAATTGGAAAACCTCTGGGTATCGGAAATGGTGTGACCGTACCCTCGCTATTACGGATGTCATCGTAACGGTTCTCGGAATGCAGACGAGGTTTTTGCGAACCGAAATGAGGAAGAGAGGGACAAACTGGAATCAGTGTGGGGTATGGAGGCCGCACGCGACACGCAAGTTTTGACCAACGCGAGAAACATCTCGTATGAAAACTGGAGCGAGGACGATGACTAACGTAAAATCAGAAGGTTCGGAGTAGGGGAAGCGTTGTTGAGCCGTAGTGGAGTGCTGTCTCCCGCCTGCCAGCCGAAGGTTAAGGTCATGATGGCGCGACGCGACGGTCGGGTGAAATTGACCTTGGAATATATTTTTTCTCATCTCTGACGCTCATGGGTACTCCTGTGAGATGGATTTAAAGGGCTAATTATTGATTCAGCAAGAATATTAATATATAAATACGATATCCATAAAATATTACATATTTATTTCTCCATAACTAGATTACATGAATAGATTAGGCAGAAAAAGGGTTCCTCATCCAAAACACAGCAACCGGAAACCCTTGGTGAAAACAGAGTTGGTTAGAAATATTATTAGTGTTTAATACCTTCCATCGATCAAAATCTTTTTACAATTTTAAATTATGGTTGTTTGCACGGGATTTGGGCATGCTTTGAACTCTTTGAGTCTCATTACATTAATTATCAGCTATATTGGCGCCATAAAATAAGAAAGGGGAAGTACATGAAATACCCTGGTTTTACCAAGTTTCTAGTCCAAACATTTGTTTTTAAGTTGCTCTATATGTTGTTTAAAGTACTGACCTCCTATGAAGAGGGTAAGGGTTTGGATGTGGTGGAGAATTTTGGAGAGGAATCTCGATACACTCTTGAGTGTTCCGTAGAGAGCAGTTTTAAATACTATGATTTGCTCATTCTGATGAGAAAATGGATCCCTTGGCGCTTGTCGATTTCATTAACTAATGCCGACGCCGGGTATCTCTCTGCATCCTTTCCAACTTAAACGCCCGTCCTCAATGGTGCACATGGCATCAGTTAACGGTTTTTTTCCTTAAATAACTGGTAGTTGGGCTTGTTGCTGGTGCAAGCACCGATATGACACCCTATCGCCGCCCTGGTTTTTAAATTCCTTGCCGCATCTCAAGACCCTTCACATGCATGCACCTTCTTCAGCATATCAGTCGGTCCATCTGCTAGCCCAGAGATGTATCATCTCCCAGCAGCTCCCACCAAGAACTTCCAAGTTGAAATCTTCGCCCCAAAGACAATGATTAATTTTGTCCTAACGATTATATCCAGCGGACTTATGACAAATAACCTGTTAGAAGAAGTTTTTGCAAATTAGCGGGGAGTTTTCTTAGCTTAAAAATGCCCACATTGCAGTAAATTTAAGTCTCTCTCATTTCGAGCTTCTCGATCTATGATCTATGACATTCATAAGGAAGCCTCCTCACAAATCTCCACCAAGATGTAGTCAGACATATTATAATTGACTTGAACTTTGTATTTATATTTGATTATGGTTATTGTAAAACAATTTTTCAAGTTTAATTCCATATAATTATTGTCACACCATTGGACAAGATTATTGAGGAAAATGGAGAAGACAGGAGCATCCTTACTCTAACTGATTTGACGATACATTTTTAAGGCATCAACGTATAGCAAATATTTCATAGGAGACAGAGCTACCAATATCATTAATAAAAAGTAAAAAAAAGCAAAGGCCTCAGATGAGAGGCCTGAGAAACTCCACTAGAGGTGCAAAAGGAGAAAAAATTAAAACCAGATATTTCACAATGTTTTCTCCTGGAAAGATAACTTTCTATCCTATGAAACATGCTCCCAACAATACCGTTGGCACTAATCTCAGTCGAGAGAAGGGGGTGCAGAACCGTATCAAAAGGTTTTTTTAATCATAATGTATCACATCAACCTTAGTACTCTGTTCCGGAATTCGAGATACATCATTTTGGAAGACCAGTATGCTAGTGACTGTGGATCGACCACTTCTAAATCCATGCTGCTTATCCACTAGGACACGGTCCAAGGTAGCACTAAGCTTATCTGTCAGGAGAATCTCCAGGATTTTAGCGAAGGCAGACTGTAACCTGTATAGGATATAGGTATCTGTATAGGATAGGCCGATAATTATTGATTTATTTTTTGCTACCACTCTTATGTATAGGAATAGCATAACCACTTTTCACTAAGGATAAGTGCCATACTTAACGACTTGTTGAAGAGAAGATACAATGGGTAAAGAAATGAATCACACAAATGAATCACACAAATGCCTGTTAGTGGGGATATATTATCAGGCCCCATACCTTTATAATTATCAACTGATTTTAACTTAACCAGCAGATCATTCGTTGAAATTGTCAGAGAACTAATATGTACAGAATGAGGAAAGTCAGGCAGTACTGGGCACAAGGATCTGACAGAGTAATATCCTGAAGAGAAATGTGTCACAAAGAGGTTAGAGGTGTCTGGGCTATGACCACCCCTTCGGTCATTCAAGGACATTTCTGTAGGTAATCTCTGAGACTTACGAAGGTTATTTACATGGCTCCAAAAATACTTAGAGTCAGTTGATATATATTTTCCTGTGTGGTATTAATGTAATTCAAGTGACAACTTTTAGCAAGTTTCTTACAGTGTCGTCGTAGGTCACAAAATTTAATTTAATGCTCAAGGTCTCCTGTAGTTTTGAATGGCTTATCGGCCAGTTTTTTTTTTAACCGAATGGATTTTCTAAAATTTGCCGAAAACTATCGGGGGTTAGTACTACTCTTAACCTGGATAATGGGTGCATATAACAACATAGTAAATAATTTTAAATTGAGTAAAAACATGACATACCACCATTAACGTTAGAAGGGCACAACAATTCAAGCCAAATTATGTCTAAATGACTATAAATTGATTTAAAAATCACAATTCTTGAAATAATACACGCTAAAACGACCAGGGCGAATAGTAGGATCAGTCATAAGGCTCAGTTTTGTAGAAATCGGAGGATGGTAATTATCAATGGGAAGTAAAAATTCAGAAGTTGAGGTAACTATCGGGATGAAATAACTAAATCAAGCAAGATTTCACGGCAATTTTGAACGGTATTACATTGGTAAAAATGGCAAAACGCAAATGATTCACCGATAATAATACAGGTAGGGTCATTTGCGTCATGCATAAGGCCGTCACGCCAATTAGATCTGGGAATATTGTACTCACCAAATGCGATAAATTGACTGCAGGTTGGGTATTGGTGCACAACACTTTCAACAGTTTCACGGGGAGATAGATGTATCTCGTTTGATGATCTAGGTGGAATATACACCGTACCAAAGTGCTAAATGCAATATAATCACAGTGAGATTGGATACTTTTCTTCGTATTTCCAAAGTCGTAAATAATAGCTGGTGTCCTCATTCCCCCTGCCACACGCTCTTGTGGAGGCTTGCAGGGTACAAATATGAATTGACAGTTCCCAACGTGTGATACGCCCACCTACCCCGAGGGTCACGCTCGTGGTTGTTCAGGGGTAAGGGAAAAAATTTAAACATGGCAGAAGTACGGTTGTAGCAATTTTAATATAAATATTGAACATTTTTCTAACGCATGGGGCACATAAGTTTAGGAAATAGGTGACCAAGAGGTACACAAATCAAAAGAGTTGACAGTGCCACGCTTCACTTTGTAGAAGTTTTTAATATTTGTATTCATGATAAAGTAAAAAAATGTGCTTTTCTACCATATTTTTATTTTTACGACGCGTTTCACCGATTTACAGCATCGTCAGGTACATTAAGTTTTTTTCGTTAATTTTTATGTAGTTACGGGGAAGAGGGAAAAATATAAATATTCGAGCAGAGTTTAAACAGACACGTAGATCAAGGGCTGGTGAAGCGGGAAATGTTATATATGTTTTAAATTAGGTAATTAATTCGGAAAGGAGTGGGGAGCGATGCGGAAATAAAAATTCATTACAAAGGTTATTGGATTGTATGTTAATTTCTTATTGCTCAAGAGCGTCAATTTTTAGGCTATTGGGAAGAACGTGTGAAATTTCGTGGGTAAAAGTCGCTCATATAGGTTTTATAGTAGGTGTTTAGTAAAAGGTGAAACGTGTAATCCATATTTCTGTAACTTCTGACGTGTTCTTTGATGCAGTGAAAACATTTTTTCCATTTTGGCCGATGCATGCTTTATTGCAGCTATTTCATTTAATTGTGCAAATACCAGAGTTGAGGAGTCTATCCTGTCTTTTTGTGCCGTTGACTAAAGGTTTAGAAACGTTTTTTGAAGAAACGTTTAGGAAGTTTCAGGGGCGTGTAAAATGCTGCTTTATGTATATTTTTTAATAAATATTGTAGAAAAGTGCACATTTTTTTACTTTATCATGAATACAAATCAAAATAGGTTTGGAAATGCTGATTTATATCATCTAACCTCGCAAAAATTGACTACAAGTTATTTATTTATTCCCTTTTTTTCACGAAAAACGTCCACCTACAGCATTATTGCCCATTTCCAGTGATGCATTAAAATAGGTCATGAAACAGGGCAGACACACGCAAAAGTAAACTAAAAAGGTTAAAGATATAACTATAATTATGTAAAAGATAAAGAGCACCAATTATTTCGATAGATATGAGTGGTAAACGTGTCGGGTGAAATAAAAAACTGAAAAAATTGGGTGAATGTTGACAGGAAGTGAGTTTCAAAGGGAATAGTTGCGGAAGAGAATCAAACATTTGATCAAGGATAATCTGGGAATAATCATATTGCTTCTAAGTGAGGAACTTTGCCACGAAAGAAGAGTTATTTGATGTAATCGGTATTCGAGCCTACATCTCCTATTTCGCGTTTAGGTATGTCAGCCAGTGACACCAAATAGCAATCTTAGCATTATCTCAAATTAGCAGCACTTAGATTTCATTTATCCCTCCTCCCAACCCACTCAATCTCTCCTACAGTGGTTGTCATAAATTCTTACGAAACATGTTCGTAGATTAACTTCTCAATTGACGCTGTTTTGTGCAATTTTGACTACGTGTGGGATTACCAAGTGCATGATATTTTAAGATTTTTGTTTAGGCTGTGTCAATGGAACCAACGTTTTTCCTTCCACTAAGATGAAGTCATTCGGCAGCCGTAAGTTTACAGATCAGCTCATACTACCGGGGAACGCATCATTTGGTCTAGGAGATGTTTTTAAAACGGTCAAATATTTTTACTGTCATAGTTTCCTATTTTAGAAGTTAGGTACAATCTTCTGGCACTACGTCAGGCACGTAGCCAGGGGGGGCGTGGGATTGGGGGCTTCAGTCCCCCCCCTCCCCGAAGTTTCAAATCATGTTATTAGTTTAGTTTTATCATGTAATATATTGGCTGAAAATTACAAGGATTTATGACGAAGAAAAGGAAAAAAATTAAGCATTTATCTTTTAAAAAGTTAGCCAAAAATAAACTGAGAGCGAATAAAACTGTACCAAGAGAAGACCCCTCCTGGCTTCAGATTTAGCCCCCCCCCTCCCCTCCCCTCCGCCCCCCCCCCCGAACCCAAATCCTGGCTACGCCACTGCACTACGCCAGTGATTATTATTGGATATTATTGGTGCCTACAACGGAAAATAAAAGATTAATTTTTTTAAGTTTTGCAGCTAGAGATAAGCGCAAAAATCAGGGTAGGTACGCCAGCATTAATGCTTAACGCTTACAAGAATCCTGACCCAGCCATTTGTAAAACAGCAAAGTAAGACAAACCCTGTTCTTTTTACCTTGCAATAATTTCACTGAAAATATCCTTACGCTTTTACGAGCCATCCCTTGGTGGAAACTACGCTATGTGTACAGCGTTACAAACTATAATTGGACGTCCTACGATAATACAAAATTGTATACAAGTACAGTCTCACGAGTGGAGTCTGAAGGCCGTGTGTTATAATATATATTCTACTCTGCTACGTTAATGTCTATTCTACTCTATTTTAATGTATATTATATTCTACGCTCGTCCTAGACCCTTATCAAATATAATTAGATACTCTACGAAAGTCAGCTCAAAGCTGCAGTCCTATTTTAAAAGAAAAGCAAGCGGCCAAAGGACGATGGAAACGGTGATTTAACACGCATCTGAGGAACTCGATAAGATCATTCGATGCAAACAACTCACTGTCCTCACCGAGCACTTTTCCTCGTCATTGACATCACGATGAACTACGGAGGAAAATATGGTGAAGGAGCAATGTAAACTGCCCTGAGCCACATCATTTCAGTCGTCAGTGATTGGGTTAATAATAAAGTCACCACAATAACACTGAGGAGAAAAAGAAGGTCGGTCAAGAGAGGCATATTTATGCAAGGAGTGCTGCGGGTGATTTGGTGAAGGGAGCGACTGGGATGCACTGGTAATATTTCAGGCGTATTCAAGGCTTCAGGCAGCCATTCAATGACATTTAAGGCTTCAGGCAGCCATTCAATGACATTTTCACGCACCTTGTATTTCAAACGACTGATAATACTCACCATTAGGATGACCAAAATATGATGCAAGAATTAGTTGTTACGTTAGTGAAAATGAAATAAAATAAAACATAAACCGTATTTCCACTTATTACTGAACTTCCCTTACACCTGCTAGAAAATTCAACCGATTTTGTTCCCTATTTGCAAATAAGGAGTTACGCAAAAAATGAGTAATCTTACTGCCAATGCAAAATTTAAGGCTTTTTCGGTGAATGCTTAGAATGTATAGCTCTTGGGTTTCCAACCGGGTGATGCTGGTGAATGGCACCGGCTTAATGAAAGTGTAGTCTGCCATCGTCCTCAGGGTGATGATCATTCACCCTGAGGACGGTGGCAGGCTACGCCTGCGATACGTCGCGTCGGTGCCACTCACCAACATCACCCGGTTGGTGAAACCAGAAAGCTCTACATTCTCTCTCCACTAGCTTTCACTTACAATAATCAACCCCATTTCATATCAATATACCTAACAATATGCTTACCAATCATAACAGCATTCCTAGTCTTAACCACCCGTAATGTATGACTAAGATATCATTACTTGCTTGCTATCCCATGTTATTGGTTAAATTGATGCATAGCTGAGCTTAAAAAACTTCCCAGAGTTAAGTTATATTGAACTTTAAAACCTTGATGAAAGTAACGTTTTTTATTATCAAAAACAAACTAAATGCCTACCTACTGACTACTAAGTCATCAGCTTCCAGCCAGCAAGGATGCAGAGTGAATTACAAAGTACATATATCATATATTTCGAGCTTACTTCCAGGTCTGCA
Source organism: Pyrrhosoma nymphula (assembly GCA_963573305.1). Classification (NCBI taxonomy): domain Eukaryota; kingdom Metazoa; phylum Arthropoda; class Insecta; order Odonata; family Coenagrionidae; genus Pyrrhosoma; species Pyrrhosoma nymphula. The sequence goes on along the minus strand of OY754331.1, from coordinate 63,056,603 downwards.
GTTGATGAGAAGCGTGTGTTAACCATTGAGGAATGAAGCTTGTAACGAACCAATCCTATTTTAATATTAATATATATTTTTTTCCTGGTTTTTTACCCTCTTGATAATGGACTGTGGTCCTGCTTAAATTTAGTGTGGTGGAGAGAGAGAAAAATTTCACCCTTTCACAAATAAATTCACCAAAGTGCAAGTACAACATGAAATAGGTTCATTTACGTTACATAATTTAATTGGGAAATTAAAGATATCTCACTTTCTTTCCTTTTGAGATTATTTAGTGAATCAATTCATTGATTTGGCCCAATCGAAATAGAAACCCATGATGTATCACATGCACTTACTCTAACTCCCGCATGGCCATCTATGTCCAAGCTAGAATTTGGCCTCACCGACACGTGCCCTCCATCTTTCTCGGTCTCTTGCTTCTTCCACTGCTCCCCCTATCCGGTTTACGTCCGCAGTTGCTCCATTCCACCACCTTTTCGATTGGACTTCCAGGTGGTCGTCTTCCCTCTGGTCGCCCACTAGCAACACCCTTAAGTATTGAGCCCTGCTCAGTTCTCATAACGTGCCTATAACATCTCATTCTTCTCGCCCTGACACATGAAGTTATATCATGCTCTTTGTAGAGATCTCGTATTTCCTTATTCCGTTTAATTCTCCATATTTCATTTTCCTTTGTGGGGCCAAATATTTTCCTCAGGACTTTATTCTCCAATACTATCAGTTTTCCTTCTTCTTTCTTGTTCATGATTCACGTTTCTGCACCATTTAGAAATACTGGTCGAATTATTGTGTGATAAATTTTGATTTTGGCCTTTTGTGATACTACCTTTGAGTTTAATATTTTATTACAGGCATACATGCTTTTGTTAGCTAAATTAATTCTGTTGGTAATTTCCGGTTCTTCACTATTCTTGTTTGACATTATTGTTCCTAGGTATTTGAATTGTTCCACTTCCTCGAAGTTGTGCACATCTATGCTTATTGTAGTCATTAGTTGATGTTCTGCTCTAGTAAAGTGCATGTATTTAGTCTTTTCGTCATTTATTTTCAGACCCACTTGTTCTGTCTCCTGAAGTAGAATACTTGTTAGTTCTTCAAGATCCTCCTTGTCTTCTGCGAGGAGAACCACATCATCTGCATATGCCAGGGTATTTATTCTAGTTCCTATTTTAATTCCCCGGTTGGTCCTTCTTACATTTTTGAGTTGCTCATCACCTTGCCTTACCCCCGTGACGACCTCGAATGATTCAGATAAGTCTCCATCTATTCTAACTTTACATTTAGAGCTTTCAACTGTCAGATTAGCTGTTTTAATCAATTTTCTGGGAATGCCAAACTTTTCCATCTTTTGCTATATTCGTTGTGAAATAAGACTGTCATGCGCTTTTGAAAAATCTATGAAAAGTCCATAGAATTCTTTATTGTATTCCCAGTATTTACTGATGGCTTCCTTTAAAATTAAAATCTGATCTGTAGTGAAACGGCCTTTAACAAATCCAGCTTGGTGGTCTTCTACTATGGAGCTGGTGTATTTTTCTATTCGACTTTGAATTATTTTCGAAAAAACTTTATATGCATTGCTAAGCAATGATATACCATCTCTGATTTTCTCATTGTTCTTTATCTCCTCTTTTGTAAATGGGTAGTATAATCTATAATGGCTTTCTGCCATTTTTTTGGCATCCTTTCTTCTGTATCACATGCACATCGTACATAAATACATGAAATAATCCTTGCGATTTTTAGTAGTCCGCCCCCCCCCCCCCCGTTTTGCGCTACAGGAAGCGATGTGAAGTTGTGAATCGCAGCAGGCGGTTGTTTCCCCCAGCGATTGTTCTTCCCCTGCCGGCGGTGGTGTCGTCTCCACCTGTTTGGGCGCCCTCACTCGTCTTTTATCACGTCCACTATTCAAAATTATACTTTCTTTGTCCCCACGCTGGCGTTATCCCCTAAACACGTCCCCTCTATTCTCCCGCGAGCCAACATAACAACCTCACTTCTCACCAATAACCACCTCGAGGTTTCTTTGCGTATTGTTGGCCCCCATTATTTCGTCGGGTGTACTACCAACCTTTTGGCGTCCAACCGACGGGGTACCAACGGTGTCGTTACAAGCTGCTGCAGAAGGTGACGGGAAACAATCTCAAATTATTTGGGCGAAAACTTCGAATTTCAATAGTACCTCTTAGTATGATTATAAATAATCATCCCCCTGTCATGAAGAAATCTAAATTGACATGAGAAGTGCTATAGGTAGCATTCGTTACCAAGGGCAGATTTACAGCCAAAATAAATTTTCTCAGTTTGCGCCTAGATGTATGTGACCCACAAAACATGCCAGTCGTTTATTTTGCCCTTCCTATATCCTAGGGGGAGGGGTCCGAATTTTTTCCGACTCGAGTTCATTTTAACGTACGGTGAGGGGAATAAATAAACCTCAGATTTTAAAAATGTGCATTGCTTGGGCTTATGATAATTGCGATCTCAAAGCACTTAAAAATATCGATATTGACATGGAAATAGTAGTAGCATTAGTAATAGTAGAAAACCACTATCTTCAGAGTAAATTTTATAATTAACTCTTAAATTGGCATCATTAGTACCCAGTGGGGAATAAGGAATCGATTCATTGGTAACAATTTGTCACGGCGCGGGCGTGATATTCATGATCAGCTTTATGCGAAATTTGGGGGTATTTTAAGAAGTGATTTAACCAAAATAAATCGCGCTGTTAAGGAGGAGACCATAATGGTGAGATAAGTTTTGATGGCAGGATCTTAGTTTTCATACTGGCGGAGGAAGATTGATTCATTGCGTACATGACGCCTGCATGCTCGGCATGGCTCGAACCAGCGAGATTTAGTTGATAGCTCTTGTCGGGTGGAGTGGGTGTTAATATGTGTGGGTGGTGTGGATATAATTAGTCAGGACGTTGAACAATTCGTTTTTTTATTAAAATGCATTACTTTTTATACCCCGACGCCTAACAGCAGAAGGGGATTCGAGAAAGAAGAAGTATTACTTTTACTTACTCATAGAAGGGGTTGAAGTAGAGTACTTTCCGTTGGGAAAGGTATATATGAAAACCCATTGACAGGATCGAGTAAATACAGCATAAAATTCTTTTAATTTCAATTGATATTGACTCAATAACGTGGATATAAACTTGATAATAATAATAAAACAATGAAAAACAGAGTTTGAATCCGACGCTTGCATGCGCGACTCATTTCGACTTCAGCATGATTGAGGCTTCACGTCAAAGATTCGGCCACAGTGCCATTGCAAGGATTCTCTCGAAGGCCAATATCCTATCCAGATTTACTTGTTGCAGAAAGACGGGCCCTTCTGGGAAAAACCTTCCCAAGCCCAAGGATAAGCTCCCTCTCGCACTCTTTGAGGGAGTGTGCCATTTGGCATGCTCTTGCGGCAAATCCTACGTTGGGCAAACGGGGAGATCTGTACTGTTCAGATTACGGAAACATGAATGGGCCACAGAGAAACAGCAGTTCCGTCTCTCCGCCGTCTCGGAATACGTTGATACAGAGCCAGTCCACAGGATGGACATCAAGAAACCAAGAGCAGAGCTTGGTTTCTTGATGTCCATCCTGTGGACGTCCGGTTGAAAGTTACTGGCACTTTTTAGCCTGGGTGGGTCTTATTTTGATGAACTGCAGCTAGGAGGTTTGCATGAAAAAGGGCATTCACTTTCGCGACTTCACTCAGACCACTTGCGATCGGGGTCATACCCACTGCTTTTGCTTCTTCTTTGCATTGGATCGAAGTGTCAAGAACTTTCAATCAAGCTATAACATGCAACGAGAGCCGCTACTACCCCAGATTGATCCGGGAGGCTATAAACACCTAAATAACTACAACCGGGTTAATGGGTATGATGTATTCATAGCCTATAGGAAAATTATCAAGGCAGAAGAAGCGGAAAACCGACGCACCAATCAGCGGTCCAACGGCTCAGAGACGGCTACATAAGACGGACCAAAATAAGGCATTAAAAAATCTAAATATGTGTTAAAAATTAACAAAAACATTTCTCCCATAGCAAGTTACAATGTGCGAGGCGAGCAACATGATGAAAACATGAGATTTACATGCATACATATAAAATATACTGATACACTTGAAAAACACAGAAACACGTAAAAAGAAAACTTACAGATAATACACGCCCCGGCCCCGGTGGCGGCGGGGTAAAGTCCTTGCCTGCTAATCCGAGGGTCGCGGTTCAAGTCCCGCCTGGGTCGGTTTTTCGCCTGCCCAGAGCATGGGTTTTTCTGTCAAGTTCTGGTAGTTTGGCCCCTGCGAAACCTGACGACAAGCCAAATGGCTTATCGGGATCGCAGGAGCATACGAACTACCAGAATCGTCCGAGGGCAAAAAAAATCGGACGTTTCGACCGCCAAGCCGTCGTCGTTGGCTTTAGAATAATCCGGCAGTGATTAAATTTGGAAGAAAACGCTCTCGACGACGATGCACATGCATAGAAAATATACTGATACTCTTGAAAAACACATAAACACGTAATAAGGACACTAACAAATAAACTTGGACGTTTCGACGGTCAAGCCGTTATCGTCGGCGGTAGAATAATCGCCGCCGGATTATCTTACCGCCGACGATGACGGCTTGGCCGTCGAAACGTCCAAGTTTATTTGTTAGTTTCCTTTTTACGTGTTTCTCAAGTGCATCAGTACAGTTTCTATATATATATGTAGCTCATATGCTTTCATCATGTTGCTCACCTCCCACATTGTATTCACTTGCTATGGGAGAGCCAATATCATTAATTATTATTCTGGTCTTTAGTTTCCAATAACTGCCCCTAGCTCTTAGTTGTATGTGTATCCAAATGGAACAAGGTAGTTTTAAGTTTCTTCTTCTCGCAAACGTCACACATGTCGGAAATCATTGTCACAAAAATACGGTACAAATTCCACTAATTATTTTATTGCTGTCGACCGGTTTCGATGACTAAAGCGTCATTTACAAGACAAAACAGTCTGTTGTGACAATGATTTCTATCTTCAATTTCCGCAAAGTATCGCCACAATCGATTAATTTGAGTCACACATGTCAGCTTTGAGCTAGTATGTCAATTGACTGGTAGGGGTGAGTTTCGCACTCACCGGGACGGTGAATATTCTGTGACTACGAATGGCTACGTGCATTGCCACTGCAGACCTGAAGACGCCAGCTGGATGGTTGGCGAACCACGGACATTAGAAAAATTTCTATAGATCTAGAAATCTATCCATAATCTAGAAATATTTTCTGTACTCCCTGAGTGAAACTGTCGTCGTCAACAGACACCAGGCGGAGAAACACCCGAAAGCTGTTACTCTACATTCAATGATTTTATTCATTTCCATCATTGAGATTAGTTTCAATGAATAAAGACTCCAATGGATCAAGATCAAGCGAAGTAAGACTCAAATGAATCAAATCTTTTCGTGACTAGAGTGAATTAAAATGATCAAACGATTTGTAGACAGTGCCATCCCTAGGGTAGTGCGACAGGTGCCGCTGCACTGGGCCCTGCGCCTACGAGGGCCCAGCCAGGGCTTGCCTTGCTGCAAGGGCTTGGAAAACAACAATAAATGGATATTTACCTAATACTTCCATAGCATTGCGCATCATATTAACAATTCCCATTTGTGTTACAAGCACAAAAAGAAGTTTCTCAACTTTAAAATCGTGTAAAGACATATTTGAGGTCTACTATGTCCCAAGACCACCTAACAGATCTTGCAATCATCTCTGTGAATAAAAATATAGCAATTTGCTTCTATGAAAGCCAGAAAAGTAATTTTCATAATGTGCACCATTCGTATATCTTTGCCATTATTCATGTGTCATGTCATCAAGGTTATCTTGTTGAAAATGATCGTTTTCAATTTTTAGTGTTAAAATTTTACCTGAGGCATGATAATGAATGTGCCCATATAAATTTCATTAAAGTTAAATCAATATCTTTTCATTACGCTTACCTCATTAAACATAGTAAGTACATGTGCAAATATCTTGATATTATTAGCCAATTTGTCCGATAATTGCCTTCTTTCAATGAATTATGAAAGAAAAATGGTACCTACTATATTAATATGGGAATGCAGAGTTAGAGGGTCCCCGACTTTTTTTGCACAGGGCCCCTCATTCCCTAAAGACGGCCCTGTTTGTAGAATTGTTTACCTACACATAAATACCAATGACAAAATCAATTTTGAACAAGATCGATAATAAACTCGATGGTTTCAAGCTTCACTTTGTGAAAATCCATTCTAAAGAATTAAATGAAATGGTACTTTTTTCACAGTTTATTTCTATAAGTCGACCGGTTTCGTCGCATAGGCGACATCATCCACCTGATGATGTCGCCTATGCATCGAAACCGGTCGACTTATAGAAATAAACTGTGAAAAAAGTACCATTTCATTTAATTCTTTAGAGATCGATAATGGATGATATGTAACGAAAAACATAATAGCAATTAACACTTAGATAAAATTGAATTGAATAAATAACAAAATTTCCTTAAAAATCATAGTTAACTTAGAAACTGATTTTTTTTTTCAATTTACCCTCTTTTTCATTTTAAATATTATTTAATAGCCTAGAGAGGCTGTTTATTACATCTGAAAAAGTTTTATTACCTACATCTGTAAATATCACTCTACGTATGTGAGATTATACTTTACCCTGTTGGCATTTTTGCCAATTAACTATGACACTCTCGGCATAGGAGTTTCATCTGCACTCCTTGTTAGGAATAAATTTAGAAATTTAGCTTCTTCAATGTTCTAGTGAACAAGCAATACCCTACTCATACCTATGTGCTTCCTGGGGTCATTTGATTCACATGGTAATTCAATAATTTCGAACAAATCCATTGTGAACGACCCATCACTAGGAAGCTTTTGGGGGTTGGCATAATAATATGAGAGGATGTTTTCTGTGTCAGTGCGGACTTCCTGTAGAGGGAGGGGGTAGTTGCCCCAAGGTTGGCTTCCTCCTGGGGAGGACATGTTTTAAAAGAGGTACCTTAGTCAATCATCTTTTCAGCCACAAAATCTCAATACCTTTTTTATTATTATTTTGTGAAAAAAAAAACTACAATTGATGCTTTAAAACTAACAATATACATGAGCAGCATTTAAGAATATTGTTTTTTTAAGAAGCCTTATAGCCAAGTTATCGTAGTTACATAGGTTTAAATAATGAACCTCCAGTTATTTTCTAGACTCAAAGACATCATACCTCAAGAAACATGGCAAAGCTCTCTGGTGATTTAGCAACTGTGCCAATAATCGAGAACACACACGAATATTATTAATACCATTATTAACTTTTTAAACCAAATTGAACACAAATTATTTCCATTTTGTCAACCTCTACCAGCTATTTTAAGGAAAAACAACTCCGCATGAATTCAAATATTGGCCATTTTGGCTCACAAATGGTTGCTTTTAATTGGCAGGCACTTGATACCTAGAATTAATTGCCGCTGTTTGAGTTCAAGTGTTGTTCCATTACATTATGTGCATGTGGTCTTTAAAGTAAATAATTGAAAAATTACGATACTGTATTTCTGTGGTAAGATGGCTAAATATGATTGGTCCGTTTTTTTTTGCAAAATTGAGTAATGCATATCGTTGGATTCATAGTGCTAATACCGTTGGATTTGGAAATTTAAAAAAAATGATAAGTATTTTTTACTTATATTATGAAAAAGTAATTCCTAAACTTTGAGATTCTGATTTTTCAGAGCCTTCTAAACTTTTAAATTGGTCTCCTGTAAAATTTGCAAAACATGACATATCATATTTAGCAATCTTACCACAGATTTGAGGTTCATGTAAACAAATAAACTGATGTTTCCAAGTGAAACCAGGTTATACCTGTATTTCTTTCCAGTCCACTATGTTACAAACAAACATTACCACAATGAATTATAAACAGTAGTTAATTATCAGCATAATTATAATTCAATACATATTAACAACAATTTGAAACATATTTGAATTTACTTTCCCTTTTATCCTGGATAATATAATTTTCATCCTATGCTAACTGAGTCAAATAAAATCTTCATTAAAAAGAATGTAAAAATGATGGTCAAACATTGATTGTGTAAATGTAGTGATGATACCCTGGTGAAAATGAGTTGTTCATGAACCGTTCCAGAAGTGTAACACCAAGTGTTTGAAACCTGTTGCCGAAGTGTTCATGAACTGTTGGGGAACTGTTCACGAACTGTATTTTGGCCCAATTGAAGCGTTAAAAACCGTTCAAATCTAGCTGTTCAGGAGGCTTTCTCCAGCTGTTCTTAAAGAATTCTCAAATCGTTCAGGAAGCATTCAATAAAGTGTTTAGAAGCTGTTGCTGATGTGTTCATGAACTGTTCGTAAACAGTTCACAAACTGTATTTTGGCATCAGTCACACTGTACGCAAACAGGATATCGTTCTATTTTTGTTCTGCGCAGCGCCTCGTGGCCATTTCAAAAAACGTTTTCGTCTGGATTTCAAGTATTGGTTTTGAATTCCTTAAAATGTTTGAAACGTCATGTAGGTTTTGCTGGGTATATGTGTTTTAAAGGGTCGGTTGATTCATGCTTGTTACTGCGCAGTAGTAACAAAACTTTGTAACATGTTTTTCTTATCTTAGATATGGTTATCATTACTCTAGACCAAGACTGATAATCCATGACCAGTTAAAATCCAACAGTTTTTCGCAAAGGGTTAAGGGTTTTTGTAGTAAATTTTTCTGAGGGTAGGATACATCCCAAAAAGGTTCTATATTGGTCATAAAAAATACTGACAAGTTTTCCCAATGCCTTCAGCTGATGGTGCAATCATTTGCAAATTCTTCCCTTTTTGCTTCAACAAATAAACAATGTGGCTTTTTGCAAGTTCAATTAGGTGTCACTCAATGTAGCTTGTCAATGTAGTACTTTAGAGAGAGAGCTGTAGAGAGCATTGGCGGCCCCAAGGGGCAATGGGGGGCCGTAGGGAGGCCCCCCCAAACTTGGCATAATTCTTTGTCATAGACCTTATATTAAAAGCCTAAATTAATTTGTTGCTATTTTACAATTGAAGTTTTGGTTATTTTACTTTAAAATCCAGATAAATTTTGTATAAACTAAAACGGTTTTTTAAACCACAAGCTAAATGCGAATGAAAATCAAAATATAATTTTGGAATTAGTCAAGACTTTGAAGTAATCTAAAAGGGAAATATGCATTTAGTAATAACTTGCTCTTATGCAAACATTTGCTTCCAAACCACTTATAACGTGCCACTTTACACATAGTTTGTTGCGAATTTCAGGGATGAGATCCATGAACCCCCCTTCTCCAGGAGGGTATTCCATACCCCAAGAGCCGCTGGTCCGCCCCTGGTGAAGAGCTTTAATTATCTTTAGGATCTCAATATACGAGATTCTCTCTATATTATAGAGTTCTTCTAAATGCTGATGATGCTGTGTTGCTGTCAGAGGGCCCACAGGAATCATAGAAGCTCTCGAATAACTTCTGAGAAGCAAATGGAGGGTGAATGCATCAAAGACCAAATTAGTAGTTATATAGTTATAGACCAGGAGAATGGGAAGAAAAATTGTGCAATGAGGGGATAAAATAATGCTTAAATAATTGAATAAGTAGATGATTATGTGTGCCATGGCCAAATGTCTGCAAAAATAGTAGGATAAATGATGAGATTAAAAAAAGTGTGAATGCAATGCTTGGAGCATATCAAGTAATGCATGTTTGTCTTAGGAAGCAGAAATTGCAGTACACTAAATTATACTCCTTTCGACATTGTTGTATAATGGCAAAACTCAAGTTTGTCAGATTAGTAGGCTAAATGAAGTGGGAATGGAGCACTTGAGATTTTGCATAAAACCAGCTTCTTGAAAATAAAAATGGCAGGAGAAAATAATTGGGGGAATTATAGCAGAAGAAGGCCAGGAATGGAACACAGCACGAAAATTAAGAAGGATATCAGTATGAAGAATTATGCAGGAATGAAGTGGTTGGCAGAGCTGAGGGTGGAGTGGAGAGCTGCTTCAAACCAATATTCAGATTGATGAACATTGATAATGACAGTTTTTGTGATCAGCACATTACAACGCACAGCTCTTTCTCAGGAATCAGCATTGCTGATCAAAAAAATACAAGAAAAAGTCTTAAAGAACACATTTAAAGGTGAAACTGTTTGGACATTCATCAACTGAAAAAAATCAAGTCATATGTACATATCACAACTGCCATATTCTTAGATGTAAGGGCCGTACTAAAATGGGAGTGTTGAGTTTTCAATTTGAAGTGTTTAAGTTTAGTACAGTTTGGAAAACGTCAGTGCACTCGAATGACAAGAGGAATAATGCCAACAGGAAACATGAAAATTCGTTCAGTAACCTACCAGTAGGTAGCATTCTGTTGGTACTCAATAGTCACTCCTTAATAATTTAAATAGGGAATGCATACATTCAATCTATTTACTATATGCAGTATTGTATACAAATAGGCGAGCCTGCCATGGGTTCAAAAAATTGTAATATTTTTATTTCGGTAATGACTTAGTTCTCCCTCAGCAGGATTAGCTTATTGCTGCAAGTCTGAATTGCCCGTATCTATCGAGATGCATCATTGCTCAAATTGTGTATTACAACTTAGAAAGTAATTGATGAGAATATGACAAAGGTAAAAATGCCAACTTTGCAGGCAAGCTGTGTCTCACTCTTAACCTTAGTTGAAAGCTTGTAATCTGGTGCATTAGGCGTTTTCAAATTGCATTTTATTCATTTCTGAAGTGTATTCCTTACCATGATGAATGGCAGAGACAATGAAGATTAACTTCCATAGCAACAACAGAGTTAGGAAAATTCATGGCATTGGACTAGGAACACTTAAATGGAAGTTGCCTTTTCCTCAGGGTTTTCTTATGCACCAACAACCTTCCAAAAATCATGCATCTCCATTCCTATGTTATTATAATATATTTCTCCAGTTCAATCGCTGGCTCCCCCATTTTGCATGGTAGGCCCCTCCCCAAATTTAAGCCTAACTATTTTAAAGCCAGCACATGGACCAATCTGGCCCATTGAAGAATGACATCAATCTAGCAAAGCAATAGGAAAAACATTTCATTACTTTCTGCCTTCCATTACATCTTCTTTATGAGTCATCAGGGTAATCTAGAAATAGCATAAGTGAACTAGCGAGGTAAAAATCAAATATTTATCATCAGCTATCTTTTTTTATTTATTCACATACTTCACTGGATAGTTATTAACACACCCTCACCAATTGGGCATGTTCAAATTAATTTACCAATGCTGAGATGACTTTGGCAGTATAAAATATTTCTCTTGCATTATATACATATGTTAGTAAATAATGCAGGGTGAAATATGGGCCAAAAGGCAAAAACTTTGTGGAAACTCCTAAGTGCTCATTTGGATATCTACCAAATGAAGTTAACCAGAACAGGGAATTGCACCACAATTAGCAATGGATAGAAGTTATGAGAATAATCCTAAACTTAAGAATATGAAATAATTATCTGGGTGTTAACCATTGAATTAGGATACAATCATTTTACTCTATATTTAGCTGCAGACAAAAATATAAATCTTGAGCCATGATCAGGATATGCTTTTAGCATGAACATTTGTAAGCTCACATGTACATGCACACCTGATGCATAAATAACTAGAAATAATCACAAATTATCATAAAAATCATTTTACTTCCGACTCAAAAAACATTTTATACAGACCAAACACTAGAAATGTAGCAAACATTAGAATGACAGCCACAGTAAATGACTTTGTGTTCTCTTTCTGAAGTTTCTTCATTTGTTCATTGTGTTCTGACAAACTTTTCTTAACCTCCTCTAATTCTTTTTCCATTGCTTCCCTGAAATGAAAGGTTGTGATGTCAGTTAAGCTTTGTTTGTGGGGAAATCAAGAAATAAATACCTAAAGCATGAAAAAAACTAACAGGCATTAACCGACTATCCATTTCTATTTTTTCACAGCACGGGGTTATTCATTAACTCCGAGTAGTCTTATTCTCTCTTCTCTTATGCAACTTGTGGAGAGACCACAGTGTGCCTAAGCTACCCCTCTCCTCTGAATATTGAGCACAGTTCTATTTAGAGCAATGTATTAAAAAACTGCACAGTACTCAGCTTGCCCACTGCTCTGTTTCATGTGACCTAACGATAGCCAAAACAACAGCCCGACCCCCTCGTCAATCATAGGATTTTATGTTTACTACAGATGTTAATCTTGGCCTTGGCCTAGGAAAAAATTGCAATGCAGCATGACTTGTGGTCACCCGTTTTACCCTAAGCAGCACAATATGATGACCCTTAACCCCCATTCTCCAAATAATGTTGAACATTATGGACAACCCCTGATGGATTATTGGACAGGAAATTAAAAATAAAGTGGTGAATGCAGGTATGATTTTAAGGGCATTAGAAGTACACCTAAATTACCCACCCACTTAGAAAAGAAAAGTATAATCAGAAATATTTCCCTTAACCTTTGCATAGAAGGTCAACCGCAATATGTGTTTACATTTCACACTGGTGAATCCAATCAATCATTGTTTCCAATGAGTGTGTGTAATGGGAAATCATTGCCATTAGAAGGTCAGTTTGGAAGTTGAGGTCACGAGCCTTCCTTGTATTAAGCCTGATTATATTATACATTATGAGTAAGGGAGTCATTTATTTCTCACCTGCTCTCTTGGTTTCTCAGTTACCTAAGTACATTCATTTAGATTTTTGGGGAACAAGGAATGATTCTCAAATGAACTAGTTCCAAGAAGGGAAGAAGGCCAAAGAACATGTGCGATAAAAACCTCTTTCATAAGATGAAATCAATTCAAGAAGCATGTTTTATGGACAAGCACCAGTGAGGACAATGAGGTAGCAAATAAAGTAATCACAAGAGCTATTGAAGAAGCCCAAGAATAGACTATATTAACTAGGATAAATGCCCATTTTAATAAAAGAGAAATCAATAATTCTAACCTAAGGAGTATGTTTAGCAGACAAACAAAACTACATATAATTCAAAATGCTGTTCTAATTAGATAATACTAACAGTTCCCAAGAAGTTAATACTGATAACTAAGAGAGAATTAGTTCGAATTATTTAATGAATCATTGTCCACGGGGTATTTTCCCTAAATCTCTGAAATTAAGTCACATTGCGCCAGTTTATAAACCTGGTGATCTGATGTTCAGAATTATAGGCCTATATATTTGCAATTGTGCATTTCTAAGGTGTTTGAAATCATAGTTCTTAAAAGAATAAGGCCTTTGTTTAAACGTTTAATTATTGAAGAACAGCATGTTTTCATCCTGGATAATCAACATTAACTAATTTAATTTCCTTTCAAACTGATATTCTTGCCTCTTTTGACCAGGGTCATCAGGTTGATGCAGTTTGTGCTTATTCAAAAGCGGCCTTTGATTCTGTGAATACTAACCAGTTAGTGGCAAAGCTGCAAGCATTTGTGAAGTGTTTCATTGTAGACAATTATAATTCCTTCTTGGACTTAATAGTTACAATGACTACCTCAGGAATAGGTACTTATTATTCACACTTGATTCCTAATAGGAAAATATTAGGACACACCATTCACAATATCGATGACTTTCTTAGTTTATGCCACTGTACTGTGAAGTCTGCAAATGAGAAACTATGAGGGCGGTAACTGAGGAATACGGTAGAATTCAGTCTGCACTATGATGGAGCCTCACAGAATTAATATAAATGAAAGGGAGGTCGGTAACAAAAAAACTGATTTATACTGCCATTCTGAATCATTTAAAAGGATGACATCAAACTTTAGGATACTAGTGCTAGGTAAAACATCAAAAGCGAACTAAAGCAGATTTTTCAATCTACAAAAATGTACAATTATCATATACTACCTTAAATCCAAAGACAAGTGGAGGGATTTCAAATTTTTCTCTAACACTTCAGCTCGATAAGAAATATTTTTTAAGGTGTCTTGAACTTTCTGCATCTGTACAAATACAACATAAGCCGGTCAAAAACTTTTCTCTAAGTTTATTAATACTATTTCAAGAATAAGTCAACACCGGTTAAAATAAAATGCCACGCGATTACCTCGGACATGATGGTTAGGGGCTTATCCTTCCCCATTTCGACAGGTTAATATTCGGCAATAACTTTGTTTCTTTATCCTGAAAGTACAGAAACAAATCATATTACAAACAACATCAAATTTTCCAGCAAACATTATTCATTCACTGCACTCTCGCGCATCCAACCTTGCGAACACAAACGCCAACAAACACCTCAAACCCCTCCAACAGGTAGCTGTTGAATTTAGTCAGTCATTTGTTAGCGCGAGTTCAAATGGTGGTTACGGAGGCATCGCCACGTAATGAACACAAAGTAAGCTAACATGATTCATATTTCGATCCATGTAAGAAACACATTTACGTAAGTTATATACTGACATTTCTGGGCATCAATAATAGCAATAAAAATTATTTCTGGCATCCTGCAAAAAATATTTTCCCTGGAATCTCACCGTGTTACCTATTTAACTTTCGAAACTCTAGGTTAAGAGACCCTTTAGCCATCCTCTTTAGTAAGTCTCAAGCAAAAGGATCTAGACACACGTGATATATAATGCTATCTCTAAGATTCAAGAATCTGCAATGCCTTGATTATTGCCACAGCATACGTTCTCTTATGAAAAAATGCCCAAATTGAGTGCTACATACAGTCATAACCAGATTTGAGGACTTCTGAGGCTCCCACGCCTGCTCATGATCAAAATTGAGACCTAAAACTTATTCATTTTAATAGCTTTAAGTTTTATATTATATTTTAAATTATATTCAAATTTTCTCTCTTTTTATCTGTGCCTTTTGTAGGTATGAATGTCTTTTAATTTTTTTCTTAAACACATGGGTATATAGGTACTATAGTAGCATAGTAAGTAAATCTTTTGATGTTTTCAACTACTTTTGGGCATCCTTATAATATATTGGAAGGTTTTATGGCACCTTTAATTTTTTATATTGCCATTTGGTGAGCATTTTCTGTATTAAGTAAGAAAAAGAATAAATAGAAATGTAAATTTCTCCAAAGTTGATTAATTCTTCACTAATAGGAAAAATAAATTAGTTGAAATTTGAAAATTCGATTTCTAAAATGAGGAGCCTTTTAGTTTAACTCTCAGACAAACTAAATACAGTTATTTATGAGTCGTAAAACAGAAAATAAAAAATGATACATGATCCATGGTAATGGGTAAAACACGATTTTCTTAACTGAGGTGGCCACCCATCTTTTTTACTTTTAAGAATAAGTCCCATCTTGATTTGACTTTTCTATACTGTAAGACTTTATCTTTACAGGTATATTTACATTACAGGTATTATTGGTGCTGAGGTCGAGACCTTTGATTTTGGGGTGGAAGAAGAGGAACTTATCCAGAACCAACTAGATTGCATCAGGCATGGCCTAGCTTCTCAGATATTCAGCCACTCTCTGTCATCCATTGGGTAAGCCTCATGAATAAGTTTGCTTGTTACCAAACTTACCTTGTGATTAAAAATAAATAAGCCATAGAATCCAAAAGAATTTTATTGGTAAATATTAATCAATTTACCATGTGCATTGTTATGATGAAAATAATACAAATATCAGAAAATACTGTTTGACCCCTGGTGGCTTCCATTTTTTTGCGAACAGTGTGTGCAGAAGAAAAGTTAGCTAGCATTCTCGCCTTCTTGTGCAGGCTAATCAGGACCTGCTAGTGGATCATAATCAGGGATGTTAAGTGAAAGTAAACTCATGCTTCCAGAATGGTTCAGAGTGGGTTCAGATAAAGATTCGATTCATTGAACCGAGCCGAAAGAGGAACAAAAGTGTTCCAGAATGAAAGTGGAATGATAATATTTTGAGCAAAAGCTCCAAGGAACAAAAAGAACTGTTTCAACTGTCCACTGTTTGGTTCAGGTTTGGAAAAGTTTTGTTCTTGCCATCCCGCTCTGGTTCCGAATTTCATTCTGAGAAATTTTAATAGCTCAAAGTCATTTTTTTATAAGATCTGCAGCCACGCATGCCACTACAGGTTTAGTTTGGTGATTGGGGTACCACTGTAGGTGTGGGATGCCACTTTGTAGTGAGGGTGCTGGTTGTGGGTGAGGAGTGCAGATTGTGAGTTCAAGGTGTGGAAGCAAAGTGCGGGTGCTGGTAAGGGGTGCCATTGCAGGGTGTAGATGTGTGGCATGGTTGTGGGACTCAGGTGCATGATGCTTGCACGAGACTTATGTGCAGGATGAGGGTGTTAAACGCTGGAGCTGGACTGGTGACTGGAGCATGGATGCGGTACCACGAGTGCATGAACTGGATGTGGAACTCATGCACAGAACTCAGGTGTGAATGCCAATAAGGTATGGAGAGGTATGCCACAAAATGGGAGCTGATCTGAATAGGTAAAATACATTCCATGTGAAATCACCCATCACAAATCAAATTTAATTTTTTGTTTCCTTTCAGGCTTAGAATATCCCACACAGCACAGGACGTCATCAGGATATCCTAATTTGGTCTCGTATGTCTTGATGACGCCCGAGATATCCCTGGGACGTCGCTGAGATATCCCACCGGGATTTTACATCCTTACGATAGTTTCCAGAGTTAATGGGTTTTCTACCCATTTTATTGAAGAGTGATACCAGGAATGAAGGAATTTAATGATTTTTACTGAAAAACTATATTTTGTACTTATGTCCTGCGGACGTCGCCGGTCGGTCTCTGGGACATTCCATTCCCACTGGTTATATGAACTCTTTAAACCAATTAATCAATAAATATTTACTCTTTTGGGATTAAATCATATCAGAGGCGAGTGACTGTAAAGTTTTTTTTATGAAACATGACGCCCGCCTGGCCAGCCCCTAGCTACGATGCTGAAGCTAACATGCGGGAATTGGAAACATCTTGTTTATTCGCAGTAGTATTGCATTTATATTCATACTATGTGGCAACATAGAATAACAGTTATCTGGACAACAGAACAACATTGATTCAATAACAGAACAACATTAATTAATTGCAAATAACTTTTATCAAGAATTTTTTGTATTTCCTCAAACTATCACGGAATTATGATTTAATGATTATAGTTCTCGAAGTCACATTTATCCGCGGAAGTGACTACATATATACGTCGTTCTCAGCGCCATATATTAAATAATAGGTGCGAGAATAGGTGCGTTGCGTCGTAGGATAGGTATTCAAGCGTTGCAGATATAATCACGGTAGGTAGATACGAGGTTTTATAATGTACTTCGCTTCGGGATCTAACGTTAAATCTCTGCTTCGTTGACGACTTTTTTTCAGAAAATGTTCGGAAAGCAAACGGAAAGTATGAATTTGCTTTACGAACGCTTTCCAATTGCTTTCTTTTTGCACCATTGGCAGGCAATCGGAAAGCAACCTACGGAAAGCAATTGGAAAGGGTGTGGAAAGCAATTTTTTTTCATCTGGGGTATACCTGGGATGTCTATAGGATGTCAATGTACTGTGAGTTGATATTTGTATATCCCTATGACGTACATGGGATGTCCCAGGGAGGTCCTGTGGGGATGTCTCCAGGACGTCAAATTTAAAGGACATTCCGATATCCGTGGGATATCCCATTTTGGTCAGTGGGAAATTCAGTATATCCCACGGACGTCACAATATCCCGGTAGGATATATTAGGGATGTCCGGAGGATGTCATTTTGCTGTGTGGGATGTTTCTGTAGTTTATACAATTTTGGGTAAGTATGGTGAAGGCATTGTGCTTGGTCTTCAAAATGATTGAGGAAACTGACTGGGAGGTGAGAAATAGTCACAGATGGAGGTTGGGGTGAGAAAGGGCTTGGGGTACTGTTGGGTCAGAAGAGGTAATAAAAAAATGGCAAGAAAATATATACATGGGTAGCAACCGAGGTTCCAAATTTGGGAATGATTGGGAAACTAATGAGAAGGATTACAATGCTGTCGGATCATGGTAGGCATGGGGGTGAAAGGGGTCTGGTTGTTTTCAGGTAGAGAAAACCCGAAGGATTATGAAAACATGCAGATCTGCTACTAAAATTGGGAAAAAGGAAAGGGATATTCCAACAGCTTGGTGAATAGCCTGGGGAAGCAATTGTATTGCCACAATAGTACATAAAGAGTACAGAGGCCCAGGAGGTGGGTACGGATAAAAAAGGAAGGAAATATGTATCCCTGGGGGAAGGGTAGAGAAAATTACCGTTGAGCTTTCAGGAAACCCAGCTGGCAGAAACACGACAGCAGGGAGAGAGCATTTTTAATTGTGGGGTTGAAATGATTATTTTAAGCAAGGGAATTGGCAGAATGAGGCAGATAGTTGTGTTAAAGGAGAGAGAGAGAAGTCTTTTTGAGAAAAAAGGGAATTACTACTGAAAAGACAGGCAAGGGGTTAGACAAATAGAATATTCAGCTTCATCCAAGGGAGTTGACCAAAAAAGGAGCAATTGCATTTTCCTACACATCATGCAATGCACCCTACAGTTTCTCCTTTGGTTATTATTTTTTCCCCAATTCTTGCGTTAAAAATTGATTCCTTTCTGTCACTCACCCACCATTGCAGTTTAATCTTTATTACAATGTCAAATACATTATTGTTTTTAATTCTCCAAAGCTTTCAATGACTGGGATGTACACAACAGGGCTCATGACAAGCAACATTTTCTCCAGGTCACTGGTTGTCAGTCATTTTTATATGGTGCATACTTTTTATGCTGAACATTTTGGGAATTGGGTGATCAATGCACCATATAAAAATGACTGAGAACCACTAGTGACCTGGAGAAAAAGTTTTTTGTCATGAGCGCTGTTGTGTACATCCCAGTCATTGAAAGCTTTGGAGAATTAAAAACAATAATATATTTGACATTGTAATTAAAATTAAACTGTAATGGTGGGTGAACTGAAATATTATTTTTTTACTTAAAAAATTCCTTGAGAAGATGCCATCCACAAATGGGGTGCAATATTCAGGAGTTAAAAAAAATTATGAGCTATATGAGTATTGGTCAGAAACCTTCCATTTCAGTTTTGAGTGGGCCTTATTGACATTTATGAAGAGTCAAATATACAGGGTGCGGCAACATAACTTCCTTTTTTTCAAAATGCAATGAAACCCATTTTATGAATCAGAATGTTTTTTATTTTTTTATAATGTAGGTACATATTTAAAGTTTTGTTTTAAACAGTTTTGAAAACCAAATCAGGTAGATGACGCCCCTCATTGTCCATACACTGAGTAAGCCAATTTCTGGCGTTTGTCATGACCCTTACCAGCATAGCAGCGGATATGTTGGCAATTTCTGCCCGGATTTTGGCCTTTTTCTTTTTTTAGGGGGTTACTTGAAATACCGCGTTTATGTCAACCATCCAAGGACCCTACAACACCTGAAGGCCAACATTCAGGAAGAAATTGCCAACAAACCACTGCTATGCTGGTAAGAGTCATGACAAACGCCAGAGATCGGCTTACTCAGTGGCTTACTTACTCATAGTAGTCGTCGAAAAAGATAAGATTTTAGGGGTGCAGGGGTCCACCGTTTGGGTGATAGCGGCCTCGGAAATAAATAATGATCTATGCGTTCATAAGAACTTGTACAAGAAAGATGCAGCTAATGTTTGATATTTTCCGATTTTCTAATTTCTAACTTTGAAGTAAGTTTTTCTTAGCCAAAGTTCAGCTAGGTTTTCTCACTAACCTAGAAGAATAAAAATATTTCTTTCCAATCTTCATATGAAATGACATCTTTTGAATCAAATAAAGAAAACAGCAAGTCTCTATCTTTAATAGTTATCCCATAAATGAATGATATGTAAACACGGACAGAGTGAAAAGAAGGCCTTAGGCGGTCGGCTAGAACTGCTCTCAGCCGTCCGTGCCATAACGGGGAGACAGGGATTCAAGCCTGGTGCCTTAATGAATGAATGAATACCTTTAATAAGCATTACGCTCCTTGTTATACAATAAAGCTAGATATGATAACGGCCATTCATATCCTGGGGCTTTTCTCACAGTTCTTCGCCATAAGTTAAAAATATTCCCTGACTTTCGTTGCATTAGGAGTTATATTGCGTTGCTCTTTGGAGAATGCGTTCACCCATAAACTGCGACAGACCGTCGCTGAGTTCGGAGAGATGATGAGTTAAACTCCTAGTTTCTTTATGTGAAAGTAAAATGGGGCGGGCTTCTCAAGCGCTTCGCAGTAAGGAACCGAAATTAATCATCGAGTTTGTATGCTCGAGTCATGCCTCCTTGCCATTATGTCATGTGCTTTGTGCACGAGCGAGCTCTCTGTCCATATGAAGGCCTCTAGCAGCGGGGAATCGCAAATCCGCAAGCAAAATAATCTACGTGGCGGTAAGTTTTAAGTGCCATATGTGTGCTTCACAAGCGTGTTCATTATTTTTATCATGAAATATAGTGGTACTTAACTTAACTCCTGGTACCCACCCACGAAGTAGAGTCAGTGATGACAAAAATCGACCACCTCATATTTGTTACATACTAATTTATAGTAGGTAGAGAGCAAAAAATTAACTGTAACGGGGTATCGATGAGTAAATAAATCAATTTATTTTTTCACGTGCAAAATGTTCTTGAGTAAGAGTAAATGGTATTACGGTGATATGGAAGACTTGAGAGCCTTTAATGGCTCATCATCATGGAAGGAATGCAGAAAGGAATCACTCTGAGAATCAATCTTATTTTTTGAGTTGAAGCCGATATTTTTCTTTTAACTATAATATGCCTTACGCAGCAGCATATTAGGGTTTTACGGATAATGCAATGAGCGTTCAGCGAGACCTGTCATTTTAATTAGCGATTTGCTACGCAGTCTCGCGAGCATCGCTTGCCCCTTTGCGTGCATCTTCGCGATTTTTGAAGGATGTTTTTGATTCCGCTTTCTTCTTATGTTAATTATATGCTAATGCTTTATTTTATTTTCTCATTCAACTAAATCCGTTTCAACTCTATCAGTTATTACCACCCTAAAGATAATTTTACAACTTTATGCTCCAGAAATTTTTGATTTATGTCCTGAAATCGGTATTTTTCTTACAAGTAAACCACATTGAGGAAAACATGGGGATTTCAGTCGTATCGCTTTCTACCTTCCAATTCTTTACTCCCCAATGTGAATAACTGATTTTTCAGAATAACCCCTTCCTGACCAAACCAAACCTGACGTCCCTAGTTCACGAACTAAACAGTCATAATATGCTGGAATCATCCTTATATGTTTGACAGAAATAGTATTCTTGGAATATTTTTCTAGGTAATTTCATTTAAAGCTATAATAAACCCAATTTCGAATACTTCTGGGCCGTTTTTTCCTGTATTGAAGTCTTCTTCAGTTCTTTCCCTCTAAGTATTTTCCACATTATCGGTCAAGATTTTGACTGATGCTTACTGTACACCCATGATAATTATAGTTTAGTGGGAATAAAGGAATAGGGATGAGAAAACATCGCCTGTTTTTTCCGGATTGAGGAGACAATGATGTTATTTTTCTTAATTCCCTCGGTGACTTTCACTCATTGTGAGTCCTGAAAGTCGGATATCATCATCGGGAATCGCCAAAAGAAAAAGACGAAATAGATATGGATCAAGGGAAAAATGGAGGGATATGACTAAAGGCACGAATAAATTAAACTCTCGTGGTAATGGAGGACGGAGAAAATTGTGAAAATAAAGGCACGAAAATAACGAGCACTCCCCGTACCTGGTGCTTCTTTGCTACAAACAAAAAAACTTCATATCAACATAAAATAAGTTTTGCACTCAGCGCTGTCATCAAAAATTGCAGAGAGAGAGGGAGAATTAATATTCTGTGGCATCTCCCTCCAATTCTATTGCCTGCGTTAGTCTCGATCTCATGGAATTTATTAAATTCTAACACAAGTCTGGGCGTCGGGAAAGGGAAGCCCACACCTCACTGACATGATCCTCAAGATGTTGAACGGTCCTCAAGCGGTCTGCAGATCACTCCCGTGATATTGTCCCCCACAGATTTTCAATGGGATTGAAATTGGGCGATCGCGCCTGCCACTCTAGGGGACAAATTTTTGGATTTTGTGCCAGGAAATCTTTGACAACTCGCCCAGTATGAACTGGACCGTTGTCCTGGACAAAAATTACTTCTTCTTCTCCGGGGACTATCTCGGAAGCGTACGGAATTAGGTTTTCCCTTAGAATACCGACATAATTCACAGATATCATTCTTTTAGGTGTTCTAACGAGGGGACCAGGCCCAGCTGCCGTCACTGCACCCCAAAACCCGACGTTCACGCGGCTAGACCTATTGTTTCTCACAATGTAGGCGGGATCATACCTGTTGAGAATGTAATTAATGAATATAGACGCCTTTTCAGAATAAGGATAAAAACTGTAGGTACTTACTAAATTATAAAGTTGACTAATTAACCCGTTTACCGATAAAATTAAACTAAATAAAAACAAAATTATAACTAGGTATCCTGAGAACGAAACTACTACATTACTGCCCATTACTGCCTATACAACTATTTACGTCAGTATAAACCTAAATCACTATGCCAGCAATATTCCTAACAATAGACTAACAAAAAATATTACAATTTAAATTAGCTCTAACTTGGAGGTTATCCGCGATGAATCACTTAACACCTTCGACAATCACCACACCACAAAAACTGAAGACGAAATGGCGACGCGCGGAGCTTAAACTCAACGTTAAACCATTATTTCATAGGTTTAACTTCCTCCGGACTAAAGCTTCCGGGGCTAAGGTCGATCAGCGCTAAGACGACGCTATGAATATGAGTTCAACGACATTGCCGGTCTAACTTACTTAAACCTACCGTAGGCGTAGTTTAACGTAACTATGAATGCGGCTGTAGATGTCTCTTTAGCAGTGTACTGTAGGTTCGCATGTAGCACTCTCGCAGTTTCTAATTTGATTGCGCACACTTCTCCTGACTGCTTTTTGGTCTGTACCCAGCGGCCGGGGGAACGTGCGAGGTCCCAATTTGTACAGGGACGAGTGCTGCAAGCCTGGTGTGGAATCACCCCGTGCCACACACCCTAGAGGTGGTTTGCACGGTACTTCGTAGATGTAGGTGTAGTGATCGATGGAAAAATATTCCATTTAGCATAAGGCCAGATTAGACCGCATTGAACAAGGCTTTTAAGTGTTATTTAACTACAGTATAATGAAATTTTAGCATGATTGAGTGGACTATGATATCTGGATCACGTCGAGAATGTCTTTTTGTTTTTCAGGCAAGAAGACAATTTCGGAATTACATTTGGCATTCAGAGACCGTTTAAAATCCCGATATTTAAATAAAATTGATATTGAGTGTGCATATGCTATATAGACACAATTAAAGGAAAATGTATGGTTATTTTATTCGTTTTGAATGTAAGAAGACCGAAAAAACGTGGGATCAATTTAAAATACAGCGGCTGATTTTCTGTCATCTAGAACTACAAAATACCCTGCAAGCCACCTCAAGGGTGTGTGGCAGGGGGTGAGTAGTCACCAACATGCATTACACTATACCATAGAGTAAGCATATACTTACTCTATGACTATACCCATGAACTTAGAAGGTAACACTATACCCTAAAGTTAGTGTAACTACGACTCATATGGGGTCGTCATGGTGTCGCTTAGGCCAAAGGACATAAAATATGGCGGGTGGTTTGCTCCTAACGACATAGTAATATTTTACCAAATATTTAGACAATCTTATGGAGTGAAGAAAACTCTTAAATAAAAGTTAAAAATATTAATACGTGAATATCGACATCACCCGATGTATCGGTCTGACAACCGATATATCGGGCGATACGCTTCAAAGGGATGTATTAAACCTCTACGCGGTGCCGGTATATTGTACCAGTGGGTATATCGGCCGCGACAGCAGAGTTTTATGTTGTCTGGTATATATGCTTGTTTTCCCCCTGTAGTTCCCTTTGTCAAAAAACAAATAAAAAATTTCGGGAGGAGGGTTTCGGATCCCATGAACCCCTTTGGCTAGGTTGCTGGTTGTTGGAGCATTGAAATACTCAAGTCAACCACGGCCGAATGAGCCGTCGCAATTGCTCATATGTTGGAGGGGGGGGGGGTTGTTATGACACCAGAAGTGAAGGACGGAGTGTAGAAGAAAAAGAAGTTGGGAGTGGAGAGCGATGATCCGTGAGGAGTGTTTAGGTCGAATTGGAATCTTTTTCAACCGGCAATACCAATTTGATCGCGGCCATTTTCAAGAGAGTTCGTCCTAACCGATACCAGAAAATACTATCTCCCTTCCGCGAATTCCGTCATTCCCCTCAACAACGCAGCTCATTCCAATTCAGCATATCCCAATATCCACCCATTTCACCAACATATCGCTCGCTGAATGACGAACGTATCCCCGACGACGTCATACGCGCGACCAATCATACCCTCCGTTACAGAGAGTATCCAACCAATGGATGCAATCCGTTTGCATCGTTGCTTCACTCCCCCAACTCCCCTCTCTGTTTTTGGTCATTTCAGCTTCAGACCAAGATGAGTTGGGACGGAGAGCGTTGGTACGGACCCATGTATCGCTTCACTTCGCGAAGAACTTTGAGACGGCGCGGCGTGTAATTCATTGGGGGCCACCTGTTTAGAATCTACGTACGTATGAGCATATTGAAGTTTTACCCCTCCTGATGTTTATATTTAGCATACATTTTTTTTAAACTTACTAATTTCTTGCAAAAGTGGAGTAACTCGAATGATTTAGGACCCCGAGGTAATAGTGTTAGACTCGCTATATTATTATGGCCTTAAGTACGTGAGTCCTGTTCTGCCCCGGTATTGTATTCCGGGAAATTTTATTCTTATTGCGTCTTATCGTCGTCTTAATATTGCCAGCGTTGGCTGTTTGAGGGTATTGATTCGCAATGCTCTCTCGTAAAGTGGGGATCGGGATAGAGAGGTTGCTGTAGCACAGGCTTTCCATTTCGATGGCCCAGGGTCGAATAGCAGCAAAGATATTTTAGTACCATCCCGATCCTTGGCTGGGTGCTTCGGAAAAGGAGCACCTAAAGTGAAGTACTCAAGACCGTTGGGTGGGGCTTCAATCTGTGCAACCCTTGGCACCATTTGTTAATAGCAGGCTAATTCCGACGCCAGGTTTCTCTCATCCTAAAAATCCAAAATATTCTGTCCCCTATTACAACCTATCCACCAATCCTGTAGGAAGGATAGAGAGCAAGTAATTTTGTTGAAGCCAGGATGCATTGTCTGGAATTAAATAATTTTGCAATTCATTTGTACGTGTGTTAAACATCTGTTTTAGTAACGGTATCTGATGGTTTGAAGTTAGTTTCATGACAAAAAATTTCTTGTCTTCACTTGTCTAATATTGTGGTTAGCATTTAATTTTTTCTGCCATGCTTTCAACCAGTTTTCGCGATATTTAGAAATTCATCACATTTTGAAAGGTCTTATTCTGATTGATATAAGTTTCTAGCTCTACTTATATCCTTTACGGGGTTAGCCCAGAGTGTTCACCTCGGGAGGAATCTTAATATAGCTTTTAAAGATGAAACATTTGTCTTACTTAGCTACTCTGCCACATATTGTATTCCATACTGGAATTCATAAATATTTTTAACCCGCTTTTCATCTCTTTCGCAGTCGTGGCAAGTGAATGGAAACAACCACAGTCGTCGCAAGCGGAATTGAAGACAAGAAAGTGTTGGCCGGAGATTGCAGTTCCCATAGATTGCATGAGGATTCATGAAGTTGGTCAGTTTTTCAAGACGACCACCGTGGTGAAACATCTGCCACCTGTTAAGCAGAAAGATGATCCGCTGTAACAGCGTTGATCCCGTCAAGTTAACAAACCCATGAGACGGCACAAATTTTCCACCAGACTGATTGGGTAAGTAGCTGGTTAAATTTCAAATAGCATCAGTAGTTTTTTCAGTGTTATGGAATAACGTCACGCTTCACAAACAATCGAATATTGTCACGGATTTTTGTGGTACTAAATCTTGCTCATAAATTCTCACTTAAGCTGGAACGTAGGTTTCTGCAATGGGCTGAAGAACCGGATTCCATGTTTCAAGGTTGAATTGCGTGCGTCAACGTAATGATTACAAAAATTTTGTTACAGGAGGCGTCTTCATGCCGAACTGTAGGGGTTGTTTGTTGGATCGTAGCCGGATTTTAATTGAGTTAGTGGCGCCAAAATACCTGCTCATTCGGTTCTGTTTCCATTGGTTAAGGGGTTGAATAGCCTTTTCCATGTTGTTGCCCGTGAATACAAATCCTCGCTGTAGAAGTTTCTGGATTCTTCATAATTTCAATGGCCTCGACATCAATCTCAAATCATCTTATTCTTGGGAAGTATCAGTTTGACCCAGGGATGTGACCGAAAAGGCACTTCGTTTCGTGCCGTACCTGGGAGGCACCCGAACGCAGAGTCCGAGCCTCTGCGTTGGAGACCCAATCCTTACCCACGGGTGGTTTATAGCACCAACTGACCAGTCGCGCTATAGTTAATAACTTCTTAAAGTTAAACATAAATCACAAAGCTATGCTCGTCTTTGTGTTGAACTAGTCACGCTGATTAAAATGGTTTTTTCATCGCAGTCATACTATAGATATTAACCAATTTACGTGCTTTTGTAATTTAAATGCAATTACATTAAACTGTCTTGGTTTACTAACGCATGTAAAATGGTTAATATCTATCGTGTAACTATGTTTTAAAAATAATTTTCATCAACGTAAATAGTACAACACAAAGATGAACATAACTGTGTGAATTATGTTTAACTTTAAGAATATAGTGTGACTGTATAGTTATACTGTATAGTTGTACTATAGTTTGTAGTGTGACTGGTCAGTTGGTGCTATAAACCACCCGCGGTGAAGGGTTCTGTCTCCTACAAAGCCGAGGCTTGGACTCCCAAGTTTGGGTGCCTCCCAAGTACGGCACGAAACGTAACGTGCCTTTTCGGGTCACATCCCTGGTTTTACCTAAAGACTCCTCCTGTAACGGAGGAGAAAACGTTTATCATAACGCTGACGCACGCAATTGAAGCTGAAAACATGGGATCCAGTTATTCTTACTTCAATTCCTACTTCGCAAGAAAGGTGTTTGGCGCAGTGATGTTTTAAAACCATATATACGCAATCTCACGCTATGCGAATGTTGTGAACTTCAATTTTGAATAGAAAATTTAGTACTTTTCCACACTTTATTTAAAAACTGCGACCGTTTTCACTTTAATACGGCATCTTCTGCCAGAAGATGCCTTAAGGCGAAACTGGTCGCAGTTTTTAAAATATTGTGTGGAAAAGTAAGAAGTTCTTTTTTATGCAAAATAGATATCTATCACTTCCACTAAGCAAAGCCTGATACAAAAAAAATATACTATGGTGGTTAGGCTGGTAGTGAGTCCCACGATAGGGGTTTACTATTTTTTTCTCTGTGATGAAAAGCTATAGAATTGCATCATCGCTGATATGAACAAGCATTTAAGGGGTAAAGTAGTGTGTGTGTGTTATGGTTCTAGGCTCAAGTTCCTTGGATGGACATCAGTTTTTTTCATTCACTGTTTTGTTACTTGACTTACTCGAGCGGTAAATATTTTTCACCTGTTTATCCGATATTTTTAATGCGTTAAAACTGTTCTATATTATTTTGCAAACAGAAGCTGACTTTTAATATCTGGCACCGCGAATACCTCTATTCCAACTATTCTTTTATTCCGGCTAATTCTAATATTGTTTTATAATATCTGTTGTAATAATCCGGCTCTCATGTGGAATGAAAGTGATTCTCGGCAAGATAGTCGTACATACTTTGACGCTGCAAGTGAACCTTGCGTGCGGAGTGTGATAAAGATACACTTATATAATTCAGCCCAACGCGCGTCTGTTTTCCGTAAATATTATCACCTCTCAACCTTAGTGTTTAAATTTAAGTTTTCGTAATAAAGGGAAGGAAAGATTTGTAAAGGGCATTATTACTATAAAAATTCTTTGGGTCTTACTCAGATGAAAAGTTAAAACTATCCATATATTACATATACTAAAGTTACTGCACCTCTTTTAAACAAAGAATTACAAATATTCGCCTGATTATCATCGTAATAGCTATTGGCAGCGTGGAAATAGAGCTATATTGTCGAGAGTTATTTGAATTATACCCTTGCCATAAACTGATGGCGGATGGACGTCACAGAGCGAGTAGCGTCAAGGGCCTTTGTCCTTCCATCTCAGTTTCTGGCACCCATTCTGGCTCCGTCACTCTTCTGTTTATATTGGAAGTGCGATCCAGATGAGTTTGAGGTACCATTGATATTGAATGTGAATAATCATTCGTTGTGGAAAAGAATATTGAAGGTACAATTGAAAAATGTTTAGTTGTGATTTCAAGCAAAACTTGTGAATGACAAAAAAACAAATGAAAAAATCTAGAACCTATCACTTCTTTAGTCTTGGGATTCCATGTTCATAGGAACGCAAAACAGAATTCTGAATTTTACAATTGCAGCAAAGCAATTAAACTTCGTGTTTTATGTTTAAGCTATTGGGTATGTAACCCCAGAATTGTCGCGATTCGTAAATTATCCAGGGACTGGCTGCCAGCAAACTTTCGTTAAAATTCTATACCCGGATATTGGGTACTCCCATTGCTAGTCACAGGTTTAGGCTAGTGCTTTTAATATAATAAATTAAAGCAACTTTGAAGTTAATTTATAAATTTGTATTTATTTTATACCAATGGTGTGATAGTGATTCCAATTTGTTGTCAGAACTGTTTGCTAAGATTTTGACCCTAATATACTTATCGCGACACTTTTCATGAGAAATGAATTACTGCTGAACTTGTTAATTTTTTTACTTTTAAATAATTTGCAGGAAAATACTTAAATTCATTCACATGTTTCATAGTATTTGATGCTGATTTGCAAAATGAAAAACTTTGGTGAGACATTTATATGCTGCGGTGATGGTTTCTTTAGGCTTGCTCAGTTATTGTGACTTAAGTTGCTAAACAGTAATTCAGCGACTTTTATAAAAATATTTTTAAAATATTTTAGTAAATTTTTGATTTCTAATCTAAATTATTTGTATTGTGTATGATATTTCACTTTCATTCCTTTACATATTATTTACTGCCTTGTACAGTGGTGATTTTGGAAAAACTGACTTATTTGGAGATTAATCTTTGCTCTGCAGTTCAAGGCAAGGCCAAGTAAGCGATCCCGATCAAGAAATTTCTAAATGGTAGATAAGAAAAAGATTAATGGTATTTTTTTCTTTCAAATGTTACCCGGTGAATACTAACCTCCCTGTTTATCTGCAGATTGAGTACGATTTGATCTCAAATCATTTTGAAATGGAATAATTCATTCACGCCCAGTTATGTTCTGCCACTATTATCGTCTGTTTCCATATGACAATGAGCTTATATCGGATGAATGCTTTAACATCGGTTTTGGCTTGGGTGAGATACTTTCTGCTTCTCGCTTACTAAATCAATCTTTCTTCCAACATTGCTCCTCCTCCACTCGTCAAAGAGTATTTGCTAAGTCTCACGGTGAATTAATCTTGATTCCACATAACAATTATTCTTTACGTTGACCTTTTGTTCTATTTCTTCGTAGTTTTTATAGCGGTTCTCAATCTCGTCAATCGTTCTTCACTGCCAAAATTATCATTATTTCAGCACAGCGCGGAATGCCAAATGTTTAATTTTTGGATTTTACCCCTCGCTTTTTCAGTGTAAACATTGAAGATCTCCTTTCATTATATTCCTTCGCATTTATTTACATCAAACTGGTCTTAATACAACTGCCTTTTTATTCAATTCATTGAAAGACACTCCTTTCATGTAGTCGGCTAGTCTACTTCAATTCATCAGACGTTGTAAAATGACATAGTTAGTCCAATTTTTCCTGAAAATTAATTTCTCCATCATAGTCTACAGATTGCTTGATGCTATGATCGATAGTTTTCCCAAAATTGTTTCACGCATGAAAATTATGAAAAATAATAAAATTCGAATACGGCATTTATTATGAATAGAGAATGTCTCGCTCAAACTATATTAAATCCACACACTACTCGTTGCTCATAGCGACTCGCCAAAAGGCATAGTCCAGCAGTTCCGAGGCAACTTCAACATGCGTCAGACACTTTAGTTCCTCTATACCTTAACTGATGCATAAAGTTTTGATATTTACAAAATCAGTTTAAATCAACATTCTACCCTGAAAGACACCACAAGAGCGTGTGGCGGGATGTGCTAAGAAAAAAGATAGGCCAAGAAAAGGGGAGGGAATAGGTAAATGAAAAGAACGAAAGTGATTTGTTAGTGGTAGTGGTGCCTCAGCTGTTTTTGCATGGTCATTAGTGGTGGGCTGGATGAGGGAATTTTCGTTCCTATCAGTTGGGCAGCCTTTCATTCCGTCACTTCTATCGTATATAGAGATGAAGTGCGAGGTAAAAATATACTTTCATCCTGAAACTCACATGATCTGAATTTAAGTAATCTCAGCCTGGCGTGCAGACTCAGTCTCCAGCGACTCTATCTAGTCCCTCCATTCTCTGCGTTTACACTTTTCGATCGGAGCAGTTTTATTTAAGAAACGCGGGGTTTCCTTGTTTTAAATTTCGCGAATTTATTTGGTCATGGGTCACAAATGCTCGCGGCGCATTAATCTTCATGCAGTGTTTTTTCGGAGTGATGTTCACTCATTGGGACGCGCATGTCCTGTACGTGTGAATCTTAGAATGCGCCTTAGATGCAATTCTCGGAGTCGAGCCGGCACTAACCGGATGTTATGTTTTTCGCTACGATCCTTAGGAATTGAATTCCAAGACGCAGAATGATGTTAAATTCACTGTGGGCGCACTACCAGTCATTATCCAATACCCCGGTGTTACACGACTCAGCATTAACACTGTTTATTGGTACTATTTTCATTCATTGTATCACTTTTATTTTAATTTTTTACACATCCCAACCTCATAATGATATAGCTATTAGCGGGACTGTTCTGTAGGCAGCTCAAACAATTCCCTGCTGTAATTGTGAAGGCCCTACTCAGGGACTTATAGATTTTATCCATGCTTCCCTGGATGTTACTTGCGTTGCAATTATAACATCATAAATTGTACACTTGCTTTGCTTATGCTCGAATGCTTGTATTTTGTTCTGCATATAGGTCTCTGCAATACCTCCTAATGGTTTTCCTATTTTATGTCTTCTACCGAAGTATCTCTCTGAGATATGTTAATGTTTTTAAAATCAGGGGCCAATGTTTAAAATACATAATGCGAGAATAAGCACATTATATTGTTTAGTAAAGCAATCTTTTACTTCACCTTCCTGCGCATTGCAACCTTATTTAATCGCATCCAAATCTTCTTCATTCATTTACTTCTTATTGTATACATTAAATGATGCTCATTTCCTTGGTTTAGACGTGTTCAATTCAAGAGACGTAAAAGAGAATTCTCGTTTCCCAACTTTTTCTGGAATAGTATGTTTTCTGGAATAGTATGTAATCTTAGGCAACATTTTGATCCATTCTTCCGTCGATAATTATTGAAATATTTCCTGTAGATACACAAAAAATACTTCTAAAATGTTTGCGTCATTTAGTTCTTTTTCATATGGATAATGGCATAAATCTCTCATACTAAAGTTATTCAATGCAGTCACCATTAGGCATAGTTTAGCAGTTCTGATGAAACTTTATCCATGCATCCTGGGGAGCTTCAATTTCACTAACCATTCTCTCTTCTTGGTGCCCGAGTGTGCTTTGTTGGTTTCGGCCTCTTCCACAAGTAACCTCAAATATTTCATATCTTAAATTCTTCTCCAGAAATGTGAATCAAGTAGTGAATAGCTGTAACATTAACCCAAGCGTTGCCCTACACTTACTTTTTTGCGTATTGAAACTATACCCTCAGCATTCTTCTGGGGAGAAGTTCTTAGTCATTGTACAGTACTACGCTTCGTTCCAGAGATGAAAATGCTTCTTGTTCCGATTTCATTTTGTAAAATATTTGAAGACTCATGCCAGGAATTTGTCTCAATGTCCCTATTCTTTTATTAGTGGTATCAATAGCTCTAAACAGGGTGTTCCTTTGGGAACGCTTCTTTGGATTGTTCAATTCGAGGCAAATGACGAAATTTCGGAAAAGCACCTTTCTAAATATTTAAGAAAAGCTTGTCAACCTTAACTATTTTCCTTCGGTAAAATAATGTGCAGTGAAGAATAGAATATTAATTGGCAACAAAGTGTTTTGTTCATGGTACTACTATTAATATTTCGTAAAAACCATTGAACGTTACAAATGTAAATACGAAACTGTCGTCAAACCCATCAATGGTTGTAATAATTATTGGTTTGCTGCAGATCTCCCTTTGAATAATGTGTTCATTTATTTCACCATTCATTATTTTACCATCGTTCATTCTTTGCTTGAAATGACTATTTTCAAGGCTGACATACTTAAGCTTCAGTAATTTTCCCCGTTCATCCTTTCGTCCATTGCTATGAGGCAGCGGTTATGCCTCTAAATTTGAAATTATTTCCTCCATATTGCGTCAAACTTTTGGTGCCTGCTCTTCGTAGGACTTAATGTGTCTGATCTCAGTCGATTTTACAGTTGTTTATTCTTCTAAAACTCCACATTTCCCCATTCTCCTCTCTTCGGCTGCCGTTATCGTCAAAGGATCACTGCAATTCATCCTTTCAGTTTATACATTTTTAAAGTTCTTTCGTACTTCTAAGAATTTATTTTCTCGAGCTTCTGCTCTGCATCCCAAGAATTCATTCTTCGACTAGGTCCAGTAGTTTTTTCGTCTCTTTGAGACATTCTTGATCTCTAAAGGAATCATTGTATTCCTTCTAACTTATTTTTTATTGTATTTTCACCTTTTATGCTAACATTGTTAAAGGTAAATCATAACTTGCAAATAGTTTCGGAATGATCGTCGTATTCTTTTCATCTCGTTCGATTTTCCGTGAGGACTCCTTCCTCTATACTCAGAACTTCAATAAGTTGAGTGTGAACGGACACCTTACAAATTAATAGCCTAATTTCGTGAAGATTAGAGTTTATGGCACCTCTACGGTAATCTTTCCTGGAGTATCATGTCTTATGACTAATATTTTATGAATTTACCGTTGCTTGTAACCCCTGCTTTTATTTCTAATGCTTCAAAAATCCATTCCTTACCAGCTTTCTCCGGTTGATCTTTTAGTGCTTTTATCCTTCGTCTGGAATATTAGGAACATCATTGTTCGGTCTCTGATACCTTTTATACCTCCCGTCCAACTAAGAGCATGTTGTCCTTGCTATGGTAGTATCTTTTTAACTGAGTGATTCTTTAGTAATCAGTAATTATCACATTTAAAAATCTTTAGATTTAGCACTTTGTGTAAATAGAATTCTATATTAATATCACACAAGAATATCAAATTGCTGGCCAATTTTTCCCCTTGCTATTTCGTTTATTACGCGGGTTAATGCCAAGACTTAAAAGCACTAGTCCTTAAGCGAAGTAGTTCAAGCTCTTAATCTATTTCATTCTGGTTCTTATGGAATTACTAAGTTTTTCTATTATGCTGCTGTCATTATACCATCAAGTGAATCTCGTTATTAAAATTAAATTACTGCTTGTTGTAACGGTTTATTAAACCTTTATATTCTGTTAAATGTTTCTAGTTTAATGAAATAAATAAAACTATAATTAGGAAATGAATATAAAAATTTGGTTGACACAATTGTAACTCTTTTTTTCTGTTCTTTCAGATACTTGAGGTACGCACCACGTTCTGCAACTTCCACTTCGATGCGTGAATCGGCTGATGATCACTGCACCAAGAGCTCGAAATAACTTGACAATAAATTTTAAATCTTTAATTTTGAGCCACTGTCATATTCCAATCTGAAGTCATTCTAACTTCAGATGCAAGTACAGATAATGATAATTCTTAAAGAGTCAAATATGAAAATTATCTTAGATAGCTGAGAAGCTTAGTAGTGATGCCAGCTCTGCCTACCATATTCGTGTGTACATATGGTGCCCTTTTTTACACTGGGTTACATTACATACTAAAGGACTAAAAACAGTTTTCATGGTCTTCAGTTGTAGCTGACCACATTTTATTAAGTCATCAGTAGTTGATCCCAGTGTAATTGGAAAGTGGAATATTTTGTAATTAGGAAGGTGGTTGACAAATGATGATTCAAGAGGGCCCTTCCTAAATTTGATCTCAGTTCTACAGCTGTTGTATGTGGCCAAAAGTATTGAAAAACTCCAATAGTTGTAAAGTTTAAGCACCCAATGCAGTGAGGAACAAGGTGTACAGAAAAATCTTTGTTTGCGAAAAAGATTCCACATTGCTTTCTTGTCTGAATGATTGCATGCAATTTTTTGTGGAAAGATTTTCCCTCTTCCTTTGCTCCTTGCCAAGTATGGTGCTTTGACATTTACAGAAATAGTTTTTCTTTTCTTCAGGTTCCAAGCCAGTATTATTGCCTACATTTCTTGAGTGGTGAG
The DNA here is from genome assembly GCA_963573305.1 of Pyrrhosoma nymphula. Lineage (NCBI taxonomy): Eukaryota > Metazoa > Arthropoda > Insecta > Odonata > Coenagrionidae > Pyrrhosoma > Pyrrhosoma nymphula. Next base: position 63,021,908 of record OY754331.1, on the reverse strand, counting down.
TTGATTGCCTGAACTAAATATAGTTTCAGAAATTGTGGCTAATGCATTCATGTGGCCTACGCATGTATTAACATTATGATTTTAGTAAAATTCAGTTGCTGTAGGTAAGGTTCAGTTGTTAAACTAATTGTAAGAGGGTTTCATGGCTAGCCAATGTGTCATAGCCTTCGGCACCCCCTGTCCCCTCGTCACCTGTTTAAACCACCTGCTCTGCCTCCTAATCTCTTCCAGCAGTTTCCTTTCCTCACTCACGATGCCTAGCACTTCCTCGTTTGTCTTCCTATCTGTCCACCACACCTGCTCCATCCCTCTCCCCATATCATTTTGTACTGTGTCTTGAAAGTCTGCAGCTTAATCTCCTCTTCCCGAAGAATTCATTGTATTGCTCCTTGCAATGCTACACTTAATTTTATATTCTGTCTTTTCTTAACGTTGTAACTCAAGGTACCAATTGTTAATATTCTCCCATTGTTGAATGCCTTATTTGCTAGCTCAGTTCTCCTCCTTGTCTCCTTCCAGTCCTAAAATCTTCGCTACTTGATATTATAATTTCATGTTGCTACCATTTTTTAAATCTGGCTGGCAGTGCCTGCTGAAGGAGTTTTAATCCTTATCATAAAGATGAAATCTATATTTTCCAACTTTATTTTGACTTTGAATTTTGAATCTAACATCATATTTCATAAGTATGCCCTAGATTATGATCAGAATCTATATATTTTCATAACAAGATGCATTAAGTTTTGAATCTGTTGCCTAGCTTCTGCATGAACATATTATAATTATTTTATGCTTAACTTTCTCTCCCAACCTTTTCCATGGTTGCCTTTGCCTCTGCTGATGTCATAACCACTTTTAATCTATTTTTATTATATTATGCTCGCTAATATGTATTAATTTATTTCTCCTGTAAAATTCTACAATCTTCTAAACACAGACATTTCCTGTGTATGGGCCATATTCTCCCCATTCATTTCTGTCCTTACTCCTCCTTTACCCAACTACCAAAGGCCAATGGTGCATCATTGTTGGTGATTACGTTTGGCCGGCCGTAAGTTTCCTATGGTCTGCACGAGAGTTACCGCCTATAGCGATTCCGATAACAGCCAGTCATATCGTATGGCCCGACCATAAATCCCTGGTTACACGATACATTAACACATGAACATGTGTATGAACATGTTCCTGCTTTTACATGTACTATGGGGGAAAAAGTTTCCCAAAGACAGTTTCCTACCTGGATCTTACCTTATTGTTTCTTTTAGTTGCCATATCTTCCACCTTGTGAGTATTGTCAGTATGTAGGTATAGATTCCATCTTAGGTGTATCATTGAATTTATACCAATTTGGTTTGTCCTAAGTACTTAATTGAGGGTATTTTGGAAGGGCGTAAAGCCCTATTGAATGGCTGCTTAAAATTTTTTATGTAAACTGTGTAGCAGCATTGGTGGATGTTTGGGTGAACTTATCGGCCTGATCTGTCTGCAGCTGTTCAGGAACTGTGCTTGATGTGTACTCAAGTGTTCTGTTCAGCAGCTTTTCATTAAGTTCAATATCTTAACTGAGTGAAATTGGGTAGTAGTATCGTCATCCCATACATTCCTAGTTAAGAGAATATTAATTTCTTGACACTCAAACTAATGCATTTTCATTTGATTTTTATATCAGATTTACCTATATTTCTTTAGGGAAAAGGACAAATGGTGCAAGTTGGTGAAGACTGGAATCCAAACAAATTGGCACCAAGGGTGATTCCTGTGATTGCTGGACAGCAGCTGCTCACTGATGCTGGAGGGCAATGCATTTGGGCAACTGGCTTACTACCCAAATCTTGGAGATCTCAGAATATGAAGTAAAAATATATTCAATTGTGAAGAACTAAGCTGGATCCTTCTGGGACTCCTTACTCAATGTATAAATGTTTTCTTCAACCATTAAAAATGAACTTAAAAGAAATGAATTGTACATTTTCATTTTCCCTGGGTAATGTAGTTTTTCCTCGTGTTACCAATGGTGAAGAGCAAAAAGAATGCAGATATCTAAATGTTGGCAATTTCAACATTAGTGATAAACTAATTTACTTTCAATTTAAGATTCCTGTATCAAAGGCTTATTGACCAATTTATATTCATAAAGCTAAGTACATTCTTTGGTTGCGCCGTGAATTTTCCTGAACTTAACATTCATTTAAAGATTGATTTTGGAAAATAAACTTCACTCGAGTCCTCTTCATAATGGCATAAAATACATCTTTGAACTGCCACCAACAAAAGCATAATATTGTACAGATAGTCAGTACGTCAGAAATACGAGTGGTAAAAATTTGGCGTGTGCTAAAAAGTTTTGCGACGGCGGACTGATTCCTTAAAAAGCCGGGACTCTTGAACAAAGATGGTCAGTACGTCGGAAATATGAATGGTAAAAATTTGGCGTGTGCCACCAAGTTCTGCGACGGCGGACTGATTCCTTACAAAGCTGGGACTCCGAGCAGAGAGGAAATTGAGGACGGAGGGACAAGGGGCTACCGTCGAGTGCCACCAAGTTTTGCGATTAATAATACTTCCCTGAACCTTGGTCGGAGGCTGTATCTCGCCGTCTAGTTCATAAATAAGAGAAATGATACTAAACGTTCACCGTGGTATGGCTGCATCCTTATTAATGCGTCTCGCGATTAAATCAGTTAAATGGCTCTCCTTCGCGGCCAGTCCACCCGCCTTGGCAGCCATCGAACGATCCAAGCGTTCGTCCACGAGATCGGTTTCTCTTCAGAAAGAAGAGCCTCTCAGAGCTGTCATTGCAAAGCAAACGATTCGCGAAATCCCCAGAGCACAAAATTATTCTAAGTCCAGACCCTCCCTCACAGAGAGAGAAGAATTTCCAAGGGGTTGGACTGCCTCGAAACCCTCGGACGGCATGTCAGGTCGCTTCGACCAAAATTTTCAGAAAAATGACCAAGTCCCTGATTTTGATATTTAAGAGCAAGTTTTGTACTCAGATTTCATAAGAACCCGGGTAGCCTGGGGGATAAGAGGCCGTCTTCGGTGGTGACATAATAGCGCTTGTTACAACGAATCCTTTTGCCGGCAAATTTTTTTTATTTCTTGATTTTTTTTTTAAATTAGCACTTTATGAAAAACATTCTCCAGGGGTTTTTACAATGTGTTCAGGACGATGTGAGACGTCCAGAAAACCTTAATTAGTTGACCATTTTTTGTAAAGCGGCAGAATTTTTCCCGGTGGGCCGCCCGGGCGCGCGGGAAAAAATCGGCATTTTTACAAAAAATGGTCAACAATTAAAGGTTTTCTGGGCATCCCATATTGTCCTGAACACAATATCAAAACATGGAAATGCAATTATTATAAAAATGCAGGGGGGTGGGGATTCTTGGGAAGAACCCTAGTTCAAAATTTGATCAATAGATGGCGTCCGCATTTAATAATTCGCAAAAGCACTTCCAGGAGACCGCTAGTTAGTTTAAAACTCGACCAACAGATGACGAGTGCCTTAACTTTTCGCGAAGTCAGTATAAAAATTTGACTCACCTGATTACGAACGCGGGAAATACGATTTTCCGAATTGAATGACCCCCTTTCCTGAGTCGCTTCCGACAGCTGGATGATATAAACAAAAGACTGTCACAAGTCCATTCGATTAAGGCTGATTACTGAGGTCCTTGCAGAATTATGCTATTCTTAGGCCTCTGTGATTATCCATATATTATCTTAGTGCTAAGAAGTCTCTTTAAAGTGATTAGCTACCTACTGAGCGAATAGTTACATTACAACCAGCGAGAACTTGTTCCAATTCTCTCCGTTCGTGACACGGAAAGCCAAAGACAGCTGAAAATCACTCACATTTCTGAGTTCTCCCTCGGTAACACCAACCCAGACGTGAATAAAGTAACAACTTTTCGTCAATATATTTTATTTAATGAGTTCGTACACAACGCAAAAATCTCATTTTTATGGATTATTACACATTGATGCATAACTTGCTTCATAAAATTTCACAATGGCGATATAGAATACAAATCTATTCTTCATCCATTTCATAATTCCATGACGTAGGCCACTTGCGAAGACTTAGCAGGAAAGCATCTTTTTTTCAGGACCAAGATTAAAGTTAGTTACGTAATTTAAAAGATTTTCTCGTTTTTATTTCAAATTGTGATTTACATTAACGGACCCTTATGGCCGACAAAATTTATTGTTTAATAATCTTATTCTTTTAGTCCCCGGGATGAAAATTCGTCCACTGTTTCGTATCCACCTTATTTTAATTCATTTATATTGTTAGTTTCCTGTCGTAAAAAATTGAGTGTGCTTAGGACCACACGCTCTAAGTGAAAACTTCTTAGAACGATTTATATTCCCAAATAAATCTGAAAAAAGAATAAGGTACAATAATTTTATTAAAGGAATATTCAATGTAAATTTTATTTTTTGTAGAAAAAATAGGTATTTAACTGAAAAATTGGTATTACACATGAGTCTGAATATTATAACTCATTTATAGCTCTTATGTTAATTGTATTTCTATAATAATTATTCTAATTAACAATTGTCATCATTGGTAACATATTCAATCACCATTTCATCATTTTCTCGCATGTTATTTTCATTGTCCTTATGAATAATCTGACTTTTTTCATTGCTATTTCTACAGAATTCTAGGAAAGAAAGTATTGGCTTACGATAACTAAGTTTTGAATTTCAAGATTCGGCATAGAATAAGAACAGGGAAATATGGTCCCATGCCAAGAGTGCCCTACGGGCCAAAAGAAGTTATTTCAAAAATGGATAAAATACAATACACGACTTCACTATTCCAAGACAATGCCAAAGAGATGCAAGCAATATCATTGTTTAAGTGTCAGTAGAAAGATAATAGGGAAATCATTTTGCAAGTCTACTGAAGCCCTTAATAAATAAGCTGCCGGAAGAATTCCGCGAGTAATAGAGAACACGGAAATGATCAAATGCTATCATCGCGCAGTTAACCCACGACTCTGATTACGAGTAGCAATGGGACACCCTAGAGTAATTCAGACATCAAAAATGGTTCCTTGCATATCTCGATTGCGTAAGTTTTGAAATGACACATGAGAATTTAAAAAATTAAATTATTTAAATCATATATTCGCCACTTCCGCTACTCCTGCACTATCACGCATAAAGCTAACTTTGATTTTATTTCCAACAAAATACGAATCACTGATGTAAGCTAGCATGACAATTTTAGAATTAAATGTCAAATAATCCCCAGAATGAGAAGTAACAACTTAAGAGTTTAAAATAAATGAACTGATCATGACTTGCCTAAACACCTCTGCACCTCAAAATATTTAAATGGATTACTAAATTATTACACTCGTCTGACAGCTTACCTTTCCATTTCTCTATCTTCTCTCTAGCCATGTACTGTGATTGGCAGTTCTAAGGCGATTGAATGACTGGAGATATAAGCCTCAATGCAATTAATCCAAAATAACAGTCGAAAAGTAGTCAAGTTTGAAGATAATCTTTATTTTTGTTTTCCACTCGACATGAATCAATAGTATTTCAAATGAGGCACCAGTGCATGACTACATACCTCTGCAGGTCATTGGAAAAGTATCCATTTATTGTGTTATCTGCTCAAAAAGTTTCAGATATTCACGAAAGTAGCTTTATGATATTATAAAAATCAAAGGAATGCATTAATATCTCGGCAGATCAGAAACTGTATAGTTCCCAATGACACGTAAATGTGACTTCTCTTAAATAAACTAAAAATAAAAAATATTAAAACAACACGCAATGAAGAAAAATAAAGCAAATGGTGCAGTATTCAAAAATTCATTTTCTAACTTAGAAATTTCGAAACTTCCTATTAAAAGCAATTATGATTTGTAATTAGTATTTCCAAAGAATATGGCAATAACTGAACATGTACAACTAACGACATTTCACCCAAGTTCGCCCAAGAGACATTTGTAAACGATAACTATAAATCTTACGGGAGACAAATTTTCTAATTTTCTAACGCACGGCCGTTGTATTTACTGAGGTTTTAGGCTTGGGGTTTGTGGAGAAGCCATAAAAGTTACTTGGAGTAGAAATTTATCTCCTTGGCACTGTACACATGTCAAAATTAAATTCAGTTACAAACTTGTTCCAGTCAAACCAAAAACAAATTCAGTCAGGACTTGAGCGAAATAACTCAAAAGAAAAAATCCAAACCCTGAGGTGATATTGAGTGCATACAGACTTTCGGTAAAAGAAACTAATATTACGACCTCTCCTCTCAGCATTACATTGACTTTGCAAGGAATTTTGCCTGACTTTCATGAAGGGCCGTTAGCTTTCCTGGTGGATGCACATGGGCGTTATCTTGGGTGTGACTCAGGGTCAGGTTTCCCATTGCCGAAGTTTCGACGAGCCACTCCCCCATCAACCTCAGGCAGCCTGACCCAGTAGAACATCCGAGAGAATTCCATATAAAGCACGAATTTCTCCCCGACCGTGAAATTCTAATCATAATACCACCAACTAATAGAATGGTATCAATAGTGTAGCATCTTTAAGCCTTCGTTCAGAGGTCCATGGAGTTGTTACTAAGCTCCACATTCACTGCATCCGTCCTGAACAGTTTACTGCTCTTCATAAAGGCCTGTATACTACACCTGTACCTTCCTCTCCAATGTTCTGGTGTCTTAAAAAAATTTCATTAAAAATATTACAACTAGAGGCTCCATCAGGTATCAAGCATGGGGAAAATGGCAAATGACCGCAGTGCTTGAGGAGGCATGCTCCTGCTTGAAACCATTCACCATTTCCCAGAGCTATTTCAACGACGCCTCACAGCACATCACCACCAGTTGGCAACGGTTGTCTTCCACCGACGAGTCTGCTGCTCCTCTCATCACCGGATCAGGTCTATAAGAATCACCATCACATTACAGTTGATTACCATTTACTTTCCAAAATCACTCGGTAAAGCAAATTCAACAGTGTTGTAGGTAATTTGATTACCATTTCCGATACGTGGATCCCAAGGGATAAGATACACGGCGCATTGAGAGAATCGGAGCCTTTGATGCTTTTGATGGAAGATCTGAAAAGAAAATGAAACGATAACATAAGCAAGAAGGAAGGGACAAAAGATTAGAAGACGACATTTTTGCAAACTTCACACAAAAAAACTAATCAAGAGGATTCTGGCACCACTGGATATGCGAAGAACTAGGCTAGGTGCACGTGGGAAATCGTGAATAGGAAAAGTTTGAGTTTTCTCTCCATGGAGTTGTTACGAAGCTCATCATTCACTGCATCCGTCCTGAGCAGATAACTGCTCTTCATAAAGGCCTAAATACTACACGATATATTTCCCAAGGCGTGTAGATATATGAACACTTGAAAGAAGACACGAACAAAATTATAAGGGGCTTCTAAAACAGAAACATGAAATGTTTATGATTTCAAAAGGTAGAAAATATAGAATAAGACCAGTGGTGCCCACAAAAGGAGGGGCAATGACACAAAATTCGTTATAAAAATAATTGGGGAGGGGGAACCCGCGATTTAATAACATTTTGGGGGATGGGGATGAAAACATCTTGTATGCATGGAGATGATGATCCATTAAGCCTGGGGGATGTTCACCACTGAATAAGACTACTAAAAAGAAGCCTAGACTATGTCCAAGATGATTTTAATTGCTTCTTAGAGTGCGAGAGAGAGTTTGATAGACTGGATAGGACGAAATTGGAGGGAGAGATGAAGAATAGCGGTAGATTGAAGAGAGACGACCTATTAGAAATGTCTGCACGAACGTTAATGGTAGCCGATGACGACTTGGAACAGGCCACGATAAGATTGGAATGATGCTGTGATGCCCACTATCTTAGATCCTTTTAAATGCTTACTCGGAAAAAATAGTTACATAAGCATGGGATGGGAAGGATATGGGAATAAAGGTGGGAGGGGAGGTGATAGTCATTCAGACTCTCAGGTAACCAATCATTAGTCACCCAGCCAGCCAAGGGATTACATCAAATGATGAGCGCTCTAGAGGTGCATTATGAAATGTATGGGATGTAAGTATATATGCCATATACATACTATAGTAAGCCACGTTTCACGACTTGAGGCCATATTTTTCAATTTTGAATAACGAGCGAATTAATGCGTGCCCTGCAATATGTAGCCACTTTTTTCGCTCATTATCCATTCATTATCACTTACATTCATCTCGGAACGACGTTCAAGGGTGTTAGCATTACATTCAGACAACACTTGCTAACATTGGTTTATATTTCCGTATTAGGTATCTCGTTTCAATTTCTAGATTATACCTACCCGTGATTTTTTTCTATTTACTATCCGCAACATTGCTTTTGTTTTAAAAAGAATTTTTGTTCCCTTTATCCTTGAAATTGTATTTATGGTTTCAAGATATGTTCTGCCCCATGTCCTGAAAACAAAAGCAGATAATCAAAAATAGATATGGATCATCGTACAGTTTTCATTCATCGTTTTTCAGGTTATGGTGAAAATGCTACGCCATCATCCGATTAACGTTAACCAGACTAAAGCGGGCCTATGTGATTCCTTACTCTACAACTGAGGTCATAAGCATCGATACGACGGTGAACGGGAAAGAAACTCAAGTTTGTAAGATCCGCCACGTTACCACCGTTCAGCCTTCGTAATTAGAACTGACGCAGTTGCAGTTTTGCTAATGCACCAATAGTAGCTTCATTAACTTTATTAGGGTGCAGTGCAGTGCATGTTGGTGATGACTCCCCCTTCCACACACCCTTGAGGTGGCTCGCAAGGTATTACGCAGATTTAGACGAGGTAATGTAAGACTTGGTGCTTTCCTGGCGTACGATATGAATAAAGTCTTCACGGGATTCCCACCAGGTTGGATGTTCAGCCAGAGCCGACGTTTCAATGGCTAACTCTGCCATCGTCCTCAGGGCGTTGAGTGCTGGGTCAAAATTTGTCCGGGTTTATATATCTTCCGGCCGTGCGTCAGGTCGTTTCTGATTGGCCGTTGTCGTTTCTGTGGATGTTGTTTTTTCGCGCCGTCTTGATTATCTTTAAAACTGGTTCCCATGCATGGCTGATCGCGTATCCCGTATCGCGGTTGAAGTTTTTATCCGCCAACCTTATCTCAATAGCTTCCTTTGTCAACCGGTCCCAGTATCCGTTTGATCTGCAAAGAAGTTTTGCGTCGTCGAATACGATTCTATGGTCCCGGTTGATACTATGTTCCGCGACGGCTGACTTCTGGGGGTGGGCCAGTCTGATGCAAGTCTTGTGTTCCTTAATCCGGGTCTCGATAGTCCGACCAGTCTCTCCAATGTAGACCTCTCCACATTCGCAGGGGATTTGGTATACTCCTGGCGTCTTCAGTCCAAGATTGTCCTTGACTCTGGTTAGCTTACATTTCAGTTTCTGTGGTGGCTTATGGATTGTCTCAATTTGATATTTACCCAGAATTCTCGATATCCTCCCGGATATAGTGGAGATGAATGGGATGCAAGCCCTCGCGACCGGTTTCTCTTTCTTCTCATCAGTTCTTTTCAGGACAGTCATGTCTTCATCGGAGGGTTTCTTAAGAGCGCGATGGATGTCCCTCTCACCGTATCCATTCCGCCTGAACGTTTTCCGCAGGTGTTTCAGTTCGCTGGGCAGGCTTTCTTCATCGGCTATGGTTCGGGCGCGATGAACTAAAGTTGTCAGAACCCCTCTTCGTTGAGCGGGATGATGGTGACTCCGCCCATTCAAATAGAGATCTGTATGAGTGGGCTTGCGATACACCCGGTGGCCCAGGGATCCATCTTCCTTTCGATGTATTAGGATGTCAAGGAACGGCAGACATCCATTTTTCTCTTGCTCCATCGTGAACTTGATGTTGTGGTGCTGGCTATTCATGTGGTGGAGGAATTCCTGGAGGGCCTCCTGCCCGTGGGGCCAAACGATGAATGTGTCATCTACGTAGCGGTAGAAGCATTTAGGTTTATGTGGGGCGCTGGATAGAGCCCTCTCCTCAAAATCCTCCATAAAAAGGTTGGCTATGGCAGGAGAGAGGGGAGATCCCATGGGGACGCCTTCCGTCTGCTCGAAGAATTTTCCATCGTACATGAAGTACGTCGTTGTCAGTACATGATGAAATAGTTCCAACGTATTCTGGTCGAAGCGGGTCCTCAGGAGTTGAAGCGTGTCCTTGAGGGGAACTCGTGTGAAGAGGGACACGACGTCAAAGCTCACCATGATGTCCCTCTGGTCTAGATGGATGTTGCGCAGCGTCTTCACGAACTCCTCCGAGTTTTTTATGTGATGATCACATCTTCCCACCAGCGGCGAAAGGACGCTGGTGAGGTATCTCGCCAAATAGTAGGTAGGAGCGCCAATGGCACTCACAATGGGTCTCAGGGGTGTTCCAGGCTTGTGTACCTTAGGCAATCCATACAGTCTCGGGGGAACGGGTGCCTGTGGTACCAAGTTCCTCCTTGCTTCTTCTGGCAGCCCCGATTTTTTGATAAGAGCAATTGTTTTCCTGATTCTGCTTTCCGTCGGGTCCTTTGGTATTGGCCGGTAGGCTTCGTCTTGGAGGATATCCTGGATTTTGCGGGCGTAATCCTCCCTCGCCATTACCACCGTGGCGTTGCCTTTGTCCGCGGGAAGGATAGCATGTTCCGTGTTATCCCTCAAGCGGCGGAGAGCCTCCTGTTCATCTCTTGTGATGTTTGGTTTGGGAACAGCGGCTCTTTTAAGGACCATCGCGACGTCGCTCCTAATCTCATCCGCGGTCTCTCCAGGCAGCTTTCGTATGGCTTGCTCTATTCCTCCGACGATATCGCTGTATGGGATCGACCTCGGTGCAGGCGCAAAGTTCAGACCTTTCGAAAGGACCGACACTGTTGGTTCGTCAAGGTCCTCTCCAGTCATGTTGATGATAATCCGCTTTTTGTCCAGCTCTGGAGGCGTCTCTTGCTTGTGAAGTTGGTCGTACTTCCTTTTCTGTCTCTCTGTGTTGTTTCGCAGCAGCAGTTGACCCTGGGCAGCCGTTGCTTTGTCGATGTATTCCCAGTCAAATGGAGTGAGAATCACCGCGAGGCGAAGGTGTAGAGCCTTTAAATTCCTCGCGTTCTCGTCCAAAGTTCTTCTCTTGTAGTGTATGCGTTCTCGGACCAGAGCAGCACTTGCCTTCCGCATGATGCGTTTGGCCCGTGCTGAGTTTACCGCACATCTAGTCTCGGCAAATTTGGGTATGATGTCCTTGTCCCGGCACCTCAGGAGGAAGGCGAGAGCACTGAGCAGTCTCGCTTTCTCCTTCCGCAGATGTTCGAAGCGACGAATGGATCGATGTATTTCCTCCCCGTAGAGGTGAGTAATGTAAGACTTGGTGCTTTCCTGGCGTACGATATGAATAAAGTCTTCACGGGATTCCCACCAGGTTGGATGTTCAGCCAGAGCCGACGTTTCAATGGCTAACTCTGCCATCGTCCTCAGGGCGTTGAGTGCTGGGTCAAAATTTGTCCGGGTTTATATATCTTCCGGCCGTGCGTCAGGTCGTTTCTGATTGGCCGTTGTCGTTTCTGTGGATGTTGTTTTTTCGCGCCGTCTTGATTATCTTTAAAACTGGTTTCCATGCATGGCTGATCGCGTATCCCGTATCGCGGTTGAAGTTTTTATCCGCCAACCTTATCTCAATAGCTTCCTTTGTCAACCGGTCCCAGTATCCGTTTGATCTGCAAAGAAGTTTTGCGTCGTCGAATACGATTCTATGGTCCCGGTTGATACTATGTTCCGCGACGGCTGACTTCTGGGGGTGGGCCAGTCTGATGCAAGTCTTGTGTTCCTTAATCCGGGTCTCGATAGTCCGACCAGTCTCTCCAATGTAGACCTCTCCACATTCGCAGGGGATTTGGTATACTCCTGGCGTCTTCAGTCCAAGATTGTCCTTGACTCTGGTTAGCTTACATTTCAGTTTCTGTGGTGGCTTATGGATTGTCTCAATTTGATATTTACCCAGAATTCTCGATATCCTCCCGGATATAGTGGAGATGAATGGGATGCAAGCCCTCGCGACCGGTTTCTCTTTCTTCTCATCAGTTCTTTTCAGGACAGTCATGTCTTCATCGGAGGGTTTCTTAAGAGCGCGATGGATGTCCCTCTCACCGTATCCATTCCGCCTGAACGTTTTCCGCAGGTGTTTCAGTTCGCTGGGCAGGCTTTCTTCATCGGCTATGGTTCGGGCGCGATGAACTAAAGTTGTCAGAACCCCTCTTCGTTGAGCGGGATGATGGTGACTCCGCCCATTCAAATAGAGATCTGTATGAGTGGGCTTGCGATACACCCGGTGGCCCAGGGATCCATCTTCCTTTCGATGTATTAGGATGTCAAGGAACGGCAGACATCCATTTTTCTCTTGCTCCATCGTGAACTTGATGTTGTGGTGCTGGCTATTCATGTGGTGGATAGTTTAATACCGGATTAAGGAACACAAGACTTGCATCAGACTGGCCCACCCCCAGAAGTCAGCCGTCGCGGAACATAGTATCAACCGGGACCATAGAATCGTATTCGACGACGCAAAACTTCTTTGCAGATCAAACGGATACTGGGACCGGTTGACAAAGGAAGCTATTGAGATAAGGTTGGCGGATAAAAACTTCAACCGCGATACGGGATACGCGATCAGCCATGCATGGAAACCAGTTTTAAAGATAATCAAGACGGCGCGAAAAAACAACATCCACAGAAACGACAACGGCCAATCAGAAACGACCTGACGCACGGCCGGAAGATATATAAACCCGGACAAATTTTGACCCAGCACTCAACGCCCTGAGGACGATGGCAGAGTTAGCCATTGAAACGTCGGCTCTGGCTGAACATCCAACCTGGTGGGAATCCCGTGAAGACTTTATTCATATCGTACGCCAGGAAAGCACCAAGTCTTACATTACTCACCTCTACGGGGAGGAAATACATCGATCCATTCGTCGCTTCGAACATCTGCGGAAGGAGAAAGCGAGACTGCTCAGTGCTCTCGCCTTCCTCCTGAGGTGCCGGGACAAGGACATCATACCCAAATTTGCCGAGACTAGATGTGCGGTAAACTCAGCACGGGCCAAACGCATCATGCGGAAGGCAAGTGCTGCTCTGGTCCGAGAACGCATACACTACAAGAGAAGAACTTTGGACGAGAACGCGAGGAATTTAAAGGCTCTACACCTTCGCCTCGCGGTGATTCTCACTCCATTTGACTGGGAATACATCGACAAAGCAACGGCTGCCCAGGGTCAACTGCTGCTGCGAAACAACACAGAGAGACAGAAAAGGAAGTACGACCAACTTCACAAGCAAGAGACGCCTCCAGAGCTGGACAAAAAGCGGATTATCATCAACATGACTGGAGAGGACCTTGACGAACCAACAGTGTCGGTCCTTTCGAAAGGTCTGAACTTTGCGCCTGCACCGAGGTCGATCCCATACAGCGATATCGTCGGAGGAATAGAGCAAGCCATACGAAAGCTGCCTGGAGAGACCGCGGATGAGATTAGGAGCGACGTCGCGATGGTCCTTAAAAGAGCCGCTGTTCCCAAACCAAACATCACAAGAGATGAACAGGAGGCTCTCCGCCGCTTGAGGGATAACACGGAACATGCTATCCTTCCCGCGGACAAAGGCAACGCCACGGTGGTAATGGCGAGGGAGGATTACGCCCGCAAAATCCAGGATATCCTCCAAGACGAAGCCTACCGGCCAATACCAAAGGACCCGACGGAAAGCAGAATCAGGAAAACAATTGCTCTTATCAAAAAATCGGGGCTGCCAGAAGAAGCAAGGAGGAACTTGGTACCACAGGCACCCGTTCCCCCGAGACTGTATGGATTGCCTAAGGTACACAAGCCTGGAACACCCCTGAGACCCATTGTGAGTGCCATTGGCGCTCCTACCTACTATTTGGCGAGATACCTCACCAGCGTCCTTTCGCCGCTGGTGGGAAGATGTGATCATCACATAAAAAACTCGGAGGAGTTCGTGAAGACGCTGCGCAACATCCATCTAGACCAGAGGGACATCATGGTGAGCTTTGACGTCGTGTCCCTCTTCACACGAGTTCCCCTCAAGGACACGCTTCAACTCCTGAGGACCCGCTTCGACCAGAATACGTTGGAACTATTTCATCATGTACTGACAACGACGTACTTCATGTACGATGGAAAATTCTTCGAGCAGACGGAAGGCGTCCCCATGGGATCTCCCCTCTCTCCTGCCATAGCCAACCTTTTTATGGAGGATTTTGAGGAGAGGGCTCTATCCAGCGCCCCACATAAACCTAAATGCTTCTACCGCTACGTAGATGACACATTCATCGTTTGGCCCCACGGGCAGGAGGCCCTCCAGGAATTCCTCCACCACATGAATAGCCAGCACCACAACATCAAGTTCACGATGGAGCAAGAGAAAAATGGATGTCTGCCGTTCCTTGACATCCTAATACATCGAAAGGAAGATGGATCCCTGGGCCACCGGGTGTATCGCAAGCCCACTCATACAGATCTCTATTTGAATGGGCGGAGTCACCATCATCCCGCTCAACGAAGAGGGGTTCTGACAACTTTAGTTCATCGCGCCCGAACCATAGCCGATGAAGAAAGCCTGCCCAGCGAACTGAAACACCTGCGGAAAACGTTCAGGCGGAATGGATACGGTGAGAGGGACATCCATCGCGCTCTTAAGAAACCCTCCGATGAAGACATGACTGTCCTGAAAAGAACTGATGAGAAGAAAGAGAAACCGGTCGCGAGGGCTTGCATCCCATTCATCTCCACTATATCCGGGAGGATATCGAGAATTCTGGGTAAATATCAAATTGAGACAATCCATAAGCCACCACAGAAACTGAAATGTAAGCTAACCAGAGTCAAGGACAATCTTGGACTGAAGACGCCAGGAGTATACCAAATCCCCTGCGAATGTGGAGAGGTCTACATTGGAGAGACTGGTCGGACTATCGAGACCCGGATTAAGGAACACAAGACTTGCATCAGACTGGCCCACCCCCAGAAGTCAGCCGTCGCGGAACATAGTATCAACCGGGACCATAGAATCGTATTCGACGACGCAAAACTTCTTTGCAGATCAAACGGATACTGGGACCGGTTGACAAAGGAAGCTATTGAGATAAGGTTGGCGGATAAAAACTTCAACCGCGATACGGGATACGCGATCAGCCATGCATGGAAACCAGTTTTAAAGATAATCAAGACGGCGCGAAAAAACAACATCCACAGAAACGACAACGGCCAATCAGAAACGACCTGACGCACGGCCGGAAGATATATAAACCCGGACAAATTTTGACCCAGCACTCAACGCCCTGAGGACGATGGCAGAGTTAGCCATTGAAACGTCGGCTCTGGCTGAACATCCAACCTGGTGGGAATCCCGTGAAGACTTTATTCATATCGTACGCCAGGAAAGCACCAAGTCTTACATTACTCACCTCTACGGGGAGGAAATACATCGATCCATTCGTCGCTTCGAACATCTGCGGAAGGAGAAAGCGAGACTGCTCAGTGCTCTCGCCTTCCTCCTGAGGTGCCGGGACAAGGACATCATACCCAAATTTGCCGAGACTAGATGTGCGGTAAACTCAGCACGGGCCAAACGCATCATGCGGAAGGCAAGTGCTGCTCTGGTCCGAGAACGCATACACTACAAGAGAAGAACTTTGGACGAGAACGCGAGGAATTTAAAGGCTCTACACCTTCGCCTCGCGGTGATTCTCACTCCATTTGACTGGGAATACATCGACAAAGCAACGGCTGCCCAGGGTCAACTGCTGCTGCGAAACAACACAGAGAGACAGAAAAGGAAGTACGACCAACTTCACAAGCAAGAGACGCCTCCAGAGCTGGACAAAAAGCGGATTATCATCAACATGACTGGAGAGGACCTTGACGAACCAACAGTGTCGGTCCTTTCGAAAGGTCTGAACTTTGCGCCTGCACCGAGGTCGATCCCATACAGCGATATCGTCGGAGGAATAGAGCAAGCCATACGAAAGCTGCCTGGAGAGACCGCGGATGAGATTAGGAGCGACGTCGCGATGGTCCTTAAAAGAGCCGCTGTTCCCAAACCAAACATCACAAGAGATGAACAGGAGGCTCTCCGCCGCTTGAGGGATAACACGGAACATGCTATCCTTCCCGCGGACAAAGGCAACGCCACGGTGGTAATGGCGAGGGAGGATTACGCCCGCAAAATCCAGGATATCCTCCAAGACGAAGCCTACCGGCCAATACCAAAGGACCCGACGGAAAGCAGAATCAGGAAAACAATTGCTCTTATCAAAAAATCGGGGCTGCCAGAAGAAGCAAGGAGGAACTTGGTACCACAGGCACCCGTTCCCCCGAGACTGTATGGATTGCCTAAGGTACACAAGCCTGGAACACCCCTGAGACCCATTGTGAGTGCCATTGGCGCTCCTACCTACTATTTGGCGAGATACCTCACCAGCGTCCTTTCGCCGCTGGTGGGAAGATGCGATCATCACATAAAAAACTCGGAGGAGTTCGTGAAGACGCTGCGCAACATCCATCTAGACCAGAGGGACATCATGGTGAGCTTTGACGTCGTGTCCCTCTTCACACGAGTTCCCCTCAAGGACACGCTTCAACTCCTGAGGACCCGCTTCGACCAGAATACGTTGGAACTATTTCATCATGTACTGACAACGACGTACTTCATGTACGATGGAAAATTCTTCGAGCAGACGGAAGGCGTCCCCATGGGATCTCCCCTCTCTCCTGCCATAGCCAACCTTTTTATGGAGGATTTTGAGGAGAGGGCTCTATCCAGCGCCCCACATAAACCTAAATGCTTCTACCGCTACGTAGATGACACATTCATCGTTTGGCCCCACGGGCAGGAGGCCCTCCAGGAATTCCTCCACCACATGAATAGCCAGCACCACAACATCAAGTTCACGATGGAGCAAGAGAAAAATGGATGTCTGCCGTTCCTTGACATCCTAATACATCGAAAGGAAGATGGATCCCTGGGCCACCGGGTGTATCGCAAGCCCACTCATACAGATCTCTATTTGAATGGGCGGAGTCACCATCATCCCGCTCAACGAAGAGGGGTTCTGACAACTTTAGTTCATCGCGCCCGAACCATAGCCGATGAAGAAAGCCTGCCCAGCGAACTGAAACACCTGCGGAAAACGTTCAGGCGGAATGGATACGGTGAGAGGGACATCCATCGCGCTCTTAAGAAACCCTCCGATGAAGACATGACTGTCCTGAAAAGAACTGATGAGAAGAAAGAGAAACCGGTCGCGAGGGCTTGCATCCCATTCATCTCCACTATATCCGGGAGGATATCGAGAATTCTGGGTAAATATCAAATTGAGACAATCCATAAGCCACCACAGAAACTGAAATGTAAGCTAACCAGAGTCAAGGACAATCTTGGACTGAAGACGCCAGGAGTATACCAAATCCCCTGCGAATGTGGAGAGGTCTACATTGGAGAGACTGGTCGGACTATCGAGACCCGGATTAAGGAACACAAGACTTGCATCAGACTGGCCCACCCCCAGAAGTCAGCCGTCGCGGAACATAGTATCAACCGGGACCATAGAATCGTATTCGACGACGCAAAACTTCTTTGCAGATCAAACGGATACTGGGACCGGTTGACAAAGGAAGCTATTGAGATAAGGTTGGCGGATAAAAACTTCAACCGCGATACGGGATACGCGATCAGCCATGCATGGAAACCAGTTTTAAAGATAATCAAGACGGCGCGAAAAAACAACATCCACAGAAACGACAACGGCCAATCAGAAACGACCTGACGCACGGCCGGAAGATATATAAACCCGGACAAATTTTGACCCAGCACTCAACGCCCTGAGGACGATGGCAGAGTTAGCCATTGAAACGTCGGCTCTGGCTGAACATCCAACCTGGTGGGAATCCCGTGAAGACTTTATTCATATCGTACGCCAGGAAAGCACCAAGTCTTACATTACTCACCTCTACGGGGAGGAAATACATCGATCCATTCGTCGCTTCGAACATCTGCGGAAGGAGAAAGCGAGACTGCTCAGTGCTCTCGCCTTCCTCCTGAGGTGCCGGGACAAGGACATCATACCCAAATTTGCCGAGACTAGATGTGCGGTAAACTCAGCACGGGCCAAACGCATCATGCGGAAGGCAAGTGCTGCTCTGGTCCGAGAACGCATACACTACAAGAGAAGAACTTTGGACGAGAACGCGAGGAATTTAAAGGCTCTACACCTTCGCCTCGCGGTGATTCTCACTCCATTTGACTGGGAATACATCGACAAAGCAACGGCTGCCCAGGGTCAACTGCTGCTGCGAAACAACACAGAGAGACAGAAAAGGAAGTACGACCAACTTCACAAGCAAGAGACGCCTCCAGAGCTGGACAAAAAGCGGATTATCATCAACATGACTGGAGAGGACCTTGACGAACCAACAGTGTCGGTCCTTTCGAAAGGTCTGAACTTTGCGCCTGCACCGAGGTCGATCCCATACAGCGATATCGTCGGAGGAATAGAGCAAGCCATACGAAAGCTGCCTGGAGAGACCGCGGATGAGATTAGGAGCGACGTCGCGATGGTCCTTAAAAGAGCCGCTGTTCCCAAACCAAACATCACAAGAGATGAACAGGAGGCTCTCCGCCGCTTGAGGGATAACACGGAACATGCTATCCTTCCCGCGGACAAAGGCAACGCCACGGTGGTAATGGCGAGGGAGGATTACGCCCGCAAAATCCAGGATATCCTCCAAGACGAAGCCTACCGGCCAATACCAAAGGACCCGACGGAAAGCAGAATCAGGAAAACAATTGCTCTTATCAAAAAATCGGGGCTGCCAGAAGAAGCAAGGAGGAACTTGGTACCACAGGCACCCGTTCCCCCGAGACTGTATGGATTGCCTAAGGTACACAAGCCTGGAACACCCCTGAGACCCATTGTGAGTGCCATTGGCGCTCCTACCTACTATTTGGCGAGATACCTCACCAGCGTCCTTTCGCCGCTGGTGGGAAGATGCGATCATCACATAAAAAACTCGGAGGAGTTCGTGAAGACGCTGCGCAACATCCATCTAGACCAGAGGGACATCATGGTGAGCTTTGACGTCGTGTCCCTCTTCACACGAGTTCCCCTCAAGGACACGCTTCAACTCCTGAGGACCCGCTTCGACCAGAATACGTTGGAACTATTTCATCATGTACTGACAACGACGTACTTCATGTACGATGGAAAATTCTTCGAGCAGACGGAAGGCGTCCCCATGGGATCTCCCCTCTCTCCTGCCATAGCCAACCTTTTTATGGAGGATTTTGAGGAGAGGGCTCTATCCAGCGCCCCACATAAACCTAAATGCTTCTACCGCTACGTAGATGACACATTCATCGTTTGGCCCCACGGGCAGGAGGCCCTCCAGGAATTCCTCCACCACATGAATAGCCAGCACCACAACATCAAGTTCACGATGGAGCAAGAGAAAAATGGATGTCTGCCGTTCCTTGACATCCTAATACATCGAAAGGAAGATGGATCCCTGGGCCACCGGGTGTATCGCAAGCCCACTCATACAGATCTCTATTTGAATGGGCGGAGTCACCATCATCCCGCTCAACGAAGAGGGGTTCTGACAACTTTAGTTCATCGCGCCCGAACCATAGCCGATGAAGAAAGCCTGCCCAGCGAACTGAAACACCTGCGGAAAACGTTCAGGCGGAATGGATACGGTGAGAGGGACATCCATCGCGCTCTTAAGAAACCCTCCGATGAAGACATGACTGTCCTGAAAAGAACTGATGAGAAGAAAGAGAAACCGGTCGCGAGGGCTTGCATCCCATTCATCTCCACTATATCCGGGAGGATATCGAGAATTCTGGGTAAATATCAAATTGAGACAATCCATAAGCCACCACAGAAACTGAAATGTAAGCTAACCAGAGTCAAGGACAATCTTGGACTGAAGACGCCAGGAGTATACCAAATCCCCTGCGAATGTGGAGAGGTCTACATTGGAGAGACTGGTCGGACTATCGAGACCCGGATTAAGGAACACAAGACTTGCATCAGACTGGCCCACCCCCAGAAGTCAGCCGTCGCGGAACATAGTATCAACCGGGACCATAGAATCGTATTCGACGACGCAAAACTTCTTTGCAGATCAAACGGATACTGGGACCGGTTGACAAAGGAAGCTATTGAGATAAGGTTGGCGGATAAAAACTTCAACCGCGATACGGGATACGCGATCAGCCATGCATGGAAACCAGTTTTAAAGATAATCAAGACGGCGCGAAAAAACAACATCCACAGAAACGACAACGGCCAATCAGAAACGACCTGACGCACGGCCGGAAGATATATAAACCCGGACAAATTTTGACCCAGCACTCAACGCCCTGAGGACGATGGCAGAGTTAGCCATTGAAACGTCGGCTCTGGCTGAACATCCAACCTGGTGGGAATCCCGTGAAGACTTTATTCATAGACGAGGTAGTTTGAGCGATCATCAATTCACCTAGAATTTGATGGATTTGACCTCATTTTAAAGAAAGCACTAGTATCTTTCAAATTATATCAAAATATTAACCCCTTGCCGAATTACTTTTCGATCAATTTTCCTACAAATATAAGCTGTTTACATGGGATAGATTACGGCTGTGCGCTCCAGAGGGATAAAATTGAAAAAATTAGGAACACCCAGATTCCGTAAAAAACTAACTGTGCGTATCATGGGGGATTGATTTAAAAGCAGAGAGCGACATGGTGACCAGCTCTTACCGTTATTTTCTAAAAACTATCCTTGAAATCATTACCAGGATATGGGAAAAATAAGTCGGAAGGATTCCAAATTTGAATAAAAATGAGAACAGGTAGAACGAGAATGTCTGGCTTTTGGGGATAACCTCCCAATCCTCGCGAACAACAGAACAGGCCAAACACGTAATAGAAAAACAATTCCAAATTGTACGAATAACTAGACTGATGAATTCATTTAAAATACAAAATACATACTGAGATTAATTAACTAGCGAAATACTCACTATAGTCACAAGGCACGGGTAAATTAGCTCAAGTCGAATATTTTAAGTGACTCGGAAAAATCACCCAACCACTACGGATTCACTTAAAGAGGCCAATCTGGAAAGAATCAGAAAACTACAAAAAGCATGCAAGCTGACATGAAATCATTACACCAAGAATTAATCATCCATCAACGGGAAATTAAGACACTAGAATAATGTCATTATCGATCCGACATTTTTCCTGATTCGAGGTTCCTGTTTCCATTGTGTTTAATTTTTGTTAGTACGTCAATTACTGATGTTTAGACAGCGTATAGTGGTTCCGGAAGCAGTCAGACCAACGCTAATTGGTGAAAAAAAAAATTAATAAATAGATAAACCGGAACAGAAAATCAGAAAAATAATTTGCGGACCGATAAACTGAGAAGGGGTCTGAATGAAGGGATCACCATCAAAAGTATACAAATTAACTGAAATTAATCCGCGATTCCGCGACGTTTCCCGTCCATGTGAACCCCGCTTAAACCATGCCCCAAAATCGCCCACAGCGCAGTGCCAGTGACTTTTGCGAGAGCTATAGATCCGTACTCTATACCTCCATTGGCTTACGCCTATTCCCACTAAGCATGCATGCATACTAAGGAGGCAGAGACCACATGGGATAAAATAAACACTAAATGAAATAATTCGTGGATTTTCCAAAGTTAATAATGGAAATTCCGACTACGACATCTCCCGCTTGAGGCAAAAAATTGCCACAGCTGTTACAAATTATTCGTCCGGTCATTTAACTAAATAATCCCGCTTGGCGATAACACAACACCGGGGGCACCGATCTATTCTCAAAAGCTTATGCTGCAAACTACAACGCAATTAACATGCTCGTTTTGTTCTTCGCAGAGTAAAAATGCCAATTTTTAGACAAATTCGAACATTATATTCACCCATGAAATTGGCTTTAATGTTCTTGTTCAGCCTTCCACCATCCTTGCAGCATTAAAAAAAACTCTGCGCTTAAACAACCTTTAAGTTCACCCTGTCCAAAATACCACGCACGTGAAATACCTACACTATAAGATTAACTGGGAAATTAGATAACTATCCCATCTACCCATGCAGCACCAGCGCTTAGCGATTTTTCGAAAGTTTAATTTATGCTCTATGAAATAGAGATTGCATATTATCACCGATATGTTGTATCTGCAAGCATTTCAATAAACGATTGCTTAAAGAACCATTTCACTCGCTAATTCACTCTTTAACAATTAGATATTGCGTCAGGCATGAGCGAACAAAACCAATACGAACGATGTGTTATTTCACCACTTTCTGTAGGTCATCCATCTTGATTAAACTCTCTAAGAGTTTTCCCTTCTTATACCCAACAAATTCCAGAAAAATACTTCTCCACACCGTATGCTGTCAATTACTTTAAATAGATCCATTTAAAATTAACTGTACCAGTTTCCCTAATTCAAGTACTCGAGGCAAAACTGTATAACAAATGCGGTCGTACCTGACCCAGAGTAACAAAATTCATTTGATTAACAATTCCGTCACACGACAGTGCATGGCAAATTCTCTAATACCTAATCGTCAGAGTTTCACAAGACATTTTTCAGTAGAGGTACATACTCTTTATGTTATAACAATAACCCCATTGTGTTTCTTAATTACCGCAAATACAGTCCCTTTCATGAATTAATGGTTTCAGTCTTAAAAAAAACAAGACTAGATCCACGATTAACACGAAATTAGGTTAAAACTCAATGAGTTGTTAATAACTAATAAACAGATGATGGGATCGAGAATATTTTTCTTAAAAGGAAAGACTGAGATCCAGGGATCAACAAATTATTACGATTGTTAGGTAATTCGAGGCACTTTGCACTGAGAAGACTATCCCCAAATATGTACTTATCTGAAGTTTGAATCAGCTCGAATTACCGCGAAAACAAATTTCGCCACAAAATAGTGTCTAGTTTCGAGCGGTAGGTAATATTTTAAACTAATTTAGCTTAAAACACCAGCAAAACCGATCTTTAGTACTTCGCTCGAAACTTTTTAATTTAGGTAACTTAAAAACTGGTACTATAGTAGTAGTACTAAAAGTAGTAGACTATAGTCTCGGGTCATTTACACTTAGACATAAACGCCTCGAGAAACCTTGTAATAGCTTCAAGTTTGATATTTCTCAGATTCATTACGGATACGAGAGTCATTCCGCTTTTAATAATTCCGATATTTAACATTTGTCTTTCCATTTCCTTAAATAAAAGCTAATTTTTCAACGTCGCATCACGATATATACTTCATTAAATGAATTTTAACTTCGCACATTTCTCAATTCTATATTTTCGACCATGTTTTAGGCATTCCCTGCTATCATCGGTAATATTGACAATCATTGTCCACCATGGTCGCAAATCAAACAAGTGCGCAAAGTGAAAGGTAGAAATTAATTTATTGAAGTTCCCTTAAAAACCCGTGATTATAAGAGTTTCCTTACCAAGCCAAGGAATTTACAAAACATCAGCTCTCTGCCCTCTTTTTTTTTACCCCAATATTATTTAAAACTGACGTCGTGTCAAATTAATAACTTGACTTAATGATTCTGATAGGTAAAATACGCCGCAACACAAGATCCTAGCAGCCGCGTCTGGTAATTCTACCATCGGTAATCGTCAAGAGAAACAATAAATTTTATTGTTAAAATAATTGCAGTCTGTTACACTAGTTACGGTTGCTTAAAATTATCACACGCCCCACAGCTAAGAACATTTTGCATCATGAGAATCAACCCCACAGAGATATTTCACGTCAAACAGCATGATATACATGGAAAGATACCAAAATGAAGGTACTCACCACTTTCACGGTGAAAGCTTGCAGCCAGTCTCCCGAGTCCCTGCTCGCAATGAACTGCCTTCCTGTGGGACGCGCTACATGGCTGACTCGACCGTAGCCCATCGAAACGCTGGCAGCGAGCATAAGGGTTCTTGAAGATCAATGCAATCAAAGACCAGCATTCCACTGAAGAGATAAGGTCGACGGCCTTCTCGACTGTCTTTTCAGCCAGTTCTCTGGTTATTACTGAAAATGTGACGAAATTCAAATTCAAGTTTTCATTCACAATTGAGTAGCATAAAAACTCATTTCAGTAATGCGATAAATGGAAGAATACACTTTCACTCGGATGGATTTGGCGAGATTTACAAAAAATGTACGAATTCAATACCCTTTTGAATCCAGCATAGACTTTCACCACGCTCCTGTCTACCTGCCTCTCATGAGCACGCTGGTGTCCCGTGAACAAAAAACTCTGGACTAAAGTCCACGAGTTCTCCCGCCAATAGTGAAAATATCATGTCTAACAGCACCAAGGTCGCTCTAACCCTTGAACAACCCTTGAACGACGGGTTAGAGCGACCTTGAACAGCACCGGTGAACGCAGAGCTCTCGAGAGTTGTCACGTGGTAGTAAGACGAACTATTTTGATCCATTCGGCGCTTCCAACTTGCTTCCCATAGACGAACAAGTGCTGCGACTGAAAAAGATGGGGCCAAATATAAGTTTAATGCAGGAGAACGATACCAGCGAATTTTTAAAAATGTGCCATATACGGCACAAAGGTGATAAGACAATAAGTAACACAAAGATTTCTATATCAGTTTATTAAAAATCCATCAAATAATAGTACTTACCCATAGATAGAAGGTTCTGCAAACGCGTAGTTAGACCAAGGAGTCGATGATTTGCGTTAAATAAGTATCCTCTCCGAAAATCATCACTTGATCAAACTTAACGCGAAATAGCAAAGTAAAACGGGAGCACACTGTGCTAAAATTCTCTGCAGCAAGATCAGATCTTCGATGAATATTGCAGGATACATGAATCTTCATATCTTACGTGACCAGCCACGACGACGTTCACTTCATATCATGACCGCATGAAATGGAAAGACGAACTGATGCCAGGACGCACGTCTTCAATGGTAGGGGAGGTTTTAGGGGGTGGCAGAAGGTTCAAGGAGCCAGGAAGGGAAGGGGGTATAGGTAAACAAAAAGGAGACGTGGTGGGGTTGCGCGAGAGGCAGGGTTGGGATCATAGAGTTATTGAACTATATACTCCAAGGTTGGGATTGTGAGAAGGCAGATCGTGTGCGCGTATATCACCCGAGAGTCGATTAGGGCTATCGCCGCGGCGAAGAGACAAGCGAGTGGCCAATACGACCTCAGCCTGCTGTTTGCGCTGCTTCTACTGAGTGGCGACAGACTTTGGAAACCAGGGGTATTGCGTTTGAAACTCTCGAGATATTTCCGATCACGTAACAAAGGAGCCACGCGGTACATACAATAACGAACTATTTTTAAATCACGATGTTCGTATGCTTTTTTTATTTGAATGTACGAAAAGGGCAACTACTCGTGCTATGCTCTTAATTTTTTTAATCTTGTGAAATAAATAAAACGGTTCGATATATTGGTGATTTAGAACCTTTCGGATTTATAAGTTAAGCTTCAAATATGTTGTTTATTGCGCCATTAATCAAGATTTTTTTAACGCGATCAACAATATTTCGATGAGAGAAACTCAATCAGGAACGCTGCGTAAGATTTTTAAGAATGATTCAAACACAACAAAATCTCGACCCGTTCGTTATTGTACCATGTGACTCCTTCAAAACAAATCCCCCAGAGCGCGGATCGCAGAGCTGTGAAATCGAGTGAAACGTACGCGCTGCTATCAACACTGTAATACTAAGTAGGTGGCTCGAAAATATAGACCGCCAGTTCATTTCGTTTCATGGCATCGATAATACACAGAGTAATGCATGCATTTACGTAATGACTCCGTTCTAAACGTCTGAAAAATCAGTCGAGCAGAAAAAAACTGCCCATGAAATCACTGGCGCGCCATTTTTTCCCCGCCTAAGGAGATTGCTCCTAATACCTCGCGATAAGCAAAAAAGCCAAGCCCGACAGCGGGGGAGGGGGGATGGGTGGGGGAGTGTGGGTCCCTGCTGCTTGAATACGGAGAAGTTTCGCGTAAAAAAATGCCATCTCATTCGCCCCTCGTCCACTGCATCCCTTCCCACTGCCTCTCCCCCTTTCCCCTCCCTCCCTCCCTTATCCCCTTCCCACTTTCTACCCACCCCTATTTCATCACCCTTGCAATCTTCACGAAGTTTGAGCGGGATATCTTTCTAGTCATAATGGAGACCATATTCACATTTTATTTTTTTATTATTTTAGCGTCTGTAAGAAGTATGAAATAAGCATTATAATACCAATGGCGCTATAATAGATATATTTTATGTAAACATTCTCAGTGATCAAATAAATGTAGCCACATAAGTCTCTAACTTGACTTTTTTTCACGCAGTACTGCAAAAGCGCCTTCACGACAGGTTTTTTTCCGATTCTGTAAAAATAAATGCGTGGAGTAATAAAATATTTGTTGATAAACAGTTGAGGAAACATGCAAACTACACACACTTTTCTGACGAAATCTAAACGTTAGAAATTCCTAATTTTTTTCAATATTCTCCCTCTGGAGCGCAGAGCCCATCTATCCCATGTAAAACAGCTTATATTTTTAAGCAAATTGCTCGATAAGTAGTTTGGCAAGGGGTTTATATTTTGATATCATTAAAAGATAGGGAGTCTTTTCTTTAAAATGACGTCAAATTCATGAGTCTAGGAGAAGTTGTGTCGCAAGATAAGAATTGATGGCCGTTGAGAAGATTCAGTATTTTCTTCCATTTCCTTAGGATTTATGATCATGGTTATAGAGCCTACAAGAAAAAAAATTTTCCGCACTTCCTCCACGGGATGAAGTTTTTTTAAAACTGTTGTTACCTTCAGGGAACGCTTATCCAAATTCACATCTTAAATGAGTCGGAAATGATTTGCAGATCAGCTGGGTGGATGGAGGTGTGATGTTCATGAACCTTGGTAAGGTCGACGGAGAGCGAGATGTACCTATAATAATATATTTACGTATTTCACATTTTCCCCAAAAAGCAATATAAAAAATCAGCTGGGTATCATGTTTGAGGCTATGCGTGGAAGAAAAAGTTAGGTCCAGGCGTGGTTGCTTGGCCTGTACCCATCTCCCCGTTTAGAAGGGGAGGCAACGTCCTGAGAAAGGTAGGTTGAGTTGCAAATGACATAAAACTTTCTCCTTTAACACTATGGACCTACATAGTTAAATAATCATTGAAAATGCATCAAGGTGGGTGCTCGACACAAAACAACATAATTTGCGCTGTCTGAAATAATAACTTGCAGAATCACAAAAAAAACTTCTTTTGAGAAGGCGTTATCACTGTACTGCGTGAAAAAAAGTCAAGTTAAATTTAAACGGATATGCAGATACATTTATGTAATCACTGGGAATGTTTATAACATATATCTATTTTCGCTTCATTAGTATTATAAACTATACTTCATATTTCTCACAGACGCTAAAAGTAAAAAAAAAATAAAATACGAATATGGTCTCTTAAATGTCTAGGGAAATTTCCCACTCAAACCGAGTGACGATTCCAGGGGTGAGGGAAGGGGGGTTGGTAGAAAGTAGAGATGGGTCGGTCGTGATTGATCGAATCCCGAGATCAAGTTCTCTTAAAAGATTGATCGATGAACTGGATCTCTCCAATGACCGAGGAGTTCATCTTTACCGATCACGATAGGAATGATTGTACGACTTCAAGTATCGATCACGAGATGTGAGACTGGCCAAACAATAATGAGATATGTTGAAAATGTTATTAATTATAGTTGGTTATTTTCCTTAGTATTTGTAATAATTTGTATGTATCGATTATTTGTATCGATTGTCAAGTATCGATTGTCGTCGCGTCAGCTGATGTGCCATGCGGTCACGAACAGTTACGACTTTGAGTTCAGCTGGCACAGACGCGCAGTTTATTTTTGCTGTCTACCACATTGTCTTGGCTGCTGCAATTAAACGTTAAGTTATAGTTACGACTTTTCGTTTGTTCTTCCATATACCATTCAACAAGATAAAATAAAGAGATGACTCTTGAGGTGGCAAAATTTATTGAAAGATGTGTAATAAAAACTCTACACTAATATTTATCCATAACCCCTACATTGCTTAAGTACACAAATCAATCATTATCCTTTCACTTCGGATGTAAACTGCCAAACTTAAAATTCAAGAGCATCCATGTAATCAATAGCTTAACTTCAATTCGCATCAATTCCAAATTTTATATAATAGTTGAAACAACGAACTAATTGCAGTCATAAATCTTATCCGACTCTTGCGAAGATTATGCAACACTTGAAACTCATCTGCCGTCATAACACATTCATTAGGAGCGTAAGTATACCTAATACAAATTACCTTTAAATGTAAAAATAGCACCACAAGAACACACGCAATACATCACAGCACATATTGTACATATAATATTTTTGTAATCACTGAATTTCCATAATTACATTGTCACTTAAACACACGATGAACCTTCGTTTCAATATTCTTGACAAATACTACGTATCTTGCACAAGTGAAACAGTGATACCGACTGTAATTGAAAATTGAATTTAAGTGCTACAGTCGGATAATTTGCTTTACATTTCTTACAGCCAAATGAAAACGTTGATCGGTTCAAACTATATTCCAAAATACACTTTCGCAGCGTTCTATGCTACTTTTATCATTGGTTTTTATAATGAGTTTTGAATACTTTGTGGTCCATAAAATATGTCACTCTTCAATAGTTTTGTAATCGTTAGGGATATTTCTAATATTCTTCTTAATTATGCTTAAACTCACAAACCAAGAACACTATGTAAAAACAAAACAAACCTTCGAACGTATCGCCCAATTGTGTATTCAATTGTTTTCGTATAATTACCAACAACACCACGGAAACCGGAACTAAACGAGGTAGCTGAACACATCGGTCATGATTACAGTATATACTCGCTTTGCCCTAGAACACCCGCGTAAGCTCGCTTTGCTCGCCGTCGCCGTTTGGGGGCTTCGCCCCCAACGTCTGTGTGTATTCAAAAGAGTTGACTTGGGCACCATGTTGCCAGCGAACTATAATTGATAGAGACTAAGGATAAGCATTAAGTTGTAGGCCTCGATGAGATCTAAAAAATACCCAACAGATTTGAGACCCGACTGCTAGTTTAAAAGCTACAGAGGAAAATCCGAAAATCCAAATTTGGCGCCATGTTTCCAGCGAAGTTAGAGAGAAATGATTGGCATAAATGTTTGGACTTGATTAGATCTAAAAAAAGCCGCCCAACAGATTCGACATCATACTCTTAGTTTAGCAGCTACGAGACATGAGGGAAAGAAACATTCGAAAATATCACTTTGGCAGCATGTTGCCATATAACTCCAGGGAATCCGTGTTTTTGCTCATTATTCGTAAAGATCATGTCAAGGCGGATACCCCTGCCGACTTTCAAGGTAATACCTACACTGGAGAGGGCGTGAGGGGAAGAAACAAGAGAGAGTTTCATGAATTAGTCCACTTTGGCACCATGTTCCCAGAGAACTAGGAGAGATGAAAAAACGGATATCAGAGAATCTAAAAAATCCGGCCTACAGATTCGAGATCCAGCTTCTAGTTTAGAAGCTACAGTCGAAAAACCACGAGTTTCACGAAAAGCCGACTTTGACACCATGTTACCAGATAACTAAAAGGAATGGAAAAGAAGGAATAGAATAAGGTTGTAGGCCTAAATGAGATCTAAAAAAAACCGCCTAACAGATTCGAGATCTGACATCTAGTTTAGAAGCTACAGTTGAAAAACAGCAAGTTTCACAAACATCCGAATTAGGCGCCATGTTACCAGCAAACTATTGCTAAAGTCCACGTTTTTACTAATTACTTGCTAAGGGCCTGTCAAGGCGCATGTCCACGTCAAGTTTCAGAATCATTTGACAGTTTTACCAAAATTCGACTTTGGCACCATCCTACCAGAGATAACTCCTATAAGAGTTCGAAAAAAACAAGAAGCCTGAAGTTGTAGGTAACGACGAGATCTAAATCCCTGGGGAAAATAGATTTCAAATCAGAATCCTAGTTTAGGAGCTACATATAGTAAAAAACCGCAAAAAATAGAAACTCTTCACTAAATGTTGTGCCTGGTGCGAAAACTACGACGCGTAGAACACCAATGTTTTTTGCACGTTTAAGGTAATTCAATTCCCTGTTATGAAGATTCCGTCAGATTTCAGATCCGACCCACCATTCAAAAGATATGAAGCAAGAACTGAAAGTCTAATTTTCGAAAAGTCCAATTATCCGCCTTTTTTTTGGGCCACTTCCGGTTAAAAATTCCATGATTTCTGGATTTTTCCTCCTATATACTTTTTCAATGAAGGACCGTGAAAAATTTCAGGCTCCTAGCTCGTCTGGAAGTGGTCGGGAATTTGTATACGTGAGTGAGTCACACATGCGGCTGTCCAGTATTAGGAGTCACGAATGGCCAGTGAGAGCAGCGTTCGTTACGATTTTGTATCAATCACGACTTTCCTGAGAGATCATTGATCGTAGGCAACTTGAACAGATCACCAGCTGGAACAACAATCAATCAATCAATCATGACCTTACACTCACGATCGAATCACAAGTGGGAGTGATAGGCGTGACCGAGATCTCTCAGAAGACCAACTTTGCCCATCACTAGCCAGGAGTGAGGCATTTAACAGAGAAGAGGAAGTGAGATAATTACTATGGACATAATTCAAGAGAAAAAGAACTGGATCAGTCATTATGAGGGAAAAGCATAGTGACAACACTGACGGTGGGAATGGTAGAAGATAAAATTGGGTGACTCATTGATAGATGACGCGGAAATAGCTCAGAGATATAGCAACAAGCGAAGAACAAAATCAGACGTGCAAGTGTTGTACAGAGCCTGGTACTCGGGAAATGACGAAGGCGGTTAGGCGAGAAATACATTGGGAAGGAAAGTTTGGCGATGGGGTAACCGGAAGGAAGAGAGTCAAAGATGGAAATGACAACAAAGCAAGAGAATCGGAGGGAGAAGCAAGAGAATCGGAAGAAAAGGCACGACAAGGGCTCAATACTGATTTACCAAGAAGCATAATTTAGGTGGTTCATTCTCATTGTCAAGTTTCTCACTAACTTCTGTGAATACACAATTACGCGTGTACTCATTTCATCAATCAAGGCCAATCCATCATTAATTCACACTTAATTTGAAGAAGAATTCATATTCATTTTCCTAACAAATCAATAAAGTGAGGTCTGACTTCAGCCGTTGATCAACACACAAAAATACTGTGTAAAAAACCAAATGTACTTATTTGAGAAGGATATCATCAGGGATGACCACTGAAGGTTTTTTGACTGTCCTGCAGACAATCAAGGTGGCTCCGAATACCTCTATGGTTTGCAGTGGTGCACTTGTACTTTGCTCAATGGTAGCAGACCACTTCCATCTAAATATGTAGGGGACTGAAAACCATAGCAGCTGTCGACCATTTTCACATTCACTCTACAAGTAAAAATAAAAATACCAGCATTAATATAAAAAATAGGCCAAAAACATTACAATACATCGCTTAAACACTAGGCAAGTTTTTTATAACTCAGCATCCACCTCAAAATATAACTTAAGTATCTATTTATTCAAAGTAATTACGAAATATTTTTTAAGTAAAAATATATGTAGTATGGCTTTCAAAGGGCTCGTGGGCCAACTATTCAAAAATAGATAGAGAAATTGATCAAACCCAATTCCTTTTAGCCATCTAATCCTCCACATTAGTTATTTTACCACGTTTTTATTAGTTCAGTTTCCGTCATGTCTGTCTGTCTGTTCGGGTGGAATATTGCAACCGAGTTTAAAATAACTTCCCGATCAGCTAGAGACTTGAAATTTTAACCATAGCTCAGAAGTGGACGACAATGCAATATTAGCTATCTATTTTAACAATTAATTGATTAATTAACAATTAATTAATTGACATATTTCCTGATGTGCTAGTAGAGGCCTGTAATTTTGACCATTCCGAGAAGTGGATGACAATGAAATGTTGTTGAAGCTACATGATATAACAATTAATTAATTAACGATTAATTAATTATTTCAATTCCACACACTGTCAGATGAACATAATCCGAAATACATCGGCAATTTCCTATGTGTCCCTGTGAGAGTCTCATGAAGATGCTTAAAATCGATTGTAAACTTTCACCCGGGCATAAGACTAAAATAAAAAAAAACAGAAAATAATTATTTAAATAAAAAGTTTTTTTTTAATATACTACGTTTTTAAAACGGACTACAATGTATAAAATAAATTTCCCTGGGCCCTTCTAAATTTTTGAGGGTGAATTTTTAGTGGCTATGGAGATATTTGTATGACTTGAAGAGAGAAACGTGGAGCGCAGACAGTAGATAATAGAAGTAGATAATCAGGATGAATTCACAACCAATTTCAGGGCATTGCAAATGGTATTAATTGTGGGAGTTTGCTCAACGACACCTGGTATCTTTACTCCTCCTTAATTATCATGGATTGCATGCGCCCCACATTTCTTACAAATATCTCCATAGCCACTAACAATTCACCCTCAACAATTTAGAAGGGCCCAGGGAAAATTATTTTATACTTTTTAGTCCATTTTAAAAACGTGGTATAATACATTTTTTTAAATTTAATTATTTTTAAGATAAAATGAAGATAGCTGAGGCAAACTACAACCATACTGCTGTGAAAAAGTATATATTTCGTGTCACTTTATTTCGTAGACTAGATTAACTTGCTGAAGACTACCAATACGAAATAGGAGTTCTTAAATAAGTTGTGATTTTCAAAACAAA
This sequence comes from Pyrrhosoma nymphula, assembly GCA_963573305.1. Lineage (NCBI taxonomy): Eukaryota > Metazoa > Arthropoda > Insecta > Odonata > Coenagrionidae > Pyrrhosoma > Pyrrhosoma nymphula. Next base: position 62,988,959 of record OY754331.1, on the reverse strand, counting down.
TAGTAAAATATGCATGTGCTCTCAACATGCACTGAAATTTCCAAAAATTGCGAAGCTTAAAAATTTGGTTCGATAAATGGGTCTTAATGTGCTAGAATTGTAGGACCAAATCACAAGGAGCCTACTATCTGAATAATGGGACACAGATGAGTAATTGAAAGTTGATTAAAAAGAGGGTACGTTTAATCCATTACTCAGGAATAGGCTGACGGCTCTTGAGTCATGAGAATATAGAAGGGTAATGTAATGGGTGCAGAGGAAAGAAATTGAAGTAGTATTAGATACGGTAGGAGAAGAATTGAAGCTGATGGCGGGGATTTGAAGGAAAAGGAAACTTTGGTTTTGGGTGCTTCGTCTGGTTAAGTTATTTCGTACCGTCGAACTAAAGACCTTAGCCCAGAGACATACCATAACTATATCATTTATTCCCAAGGGAGAGGGATTTGAATCCGCAAACTTGGGATTGCCAGGGCCGTACGTTGTCAACCCCATTCGGAGGAGTCGGCAAAAGTGGATGGGAAGGCGATCTTAAGTTGGAGACTGAGATGGAATAGGGTGAGTAACCACAGGAAACCGCGTAAGGTAAACTACAAGGGTTAACCATGGCATCCCAAATGATGTGATCAGGAGTCCCAGTTACTGAAAAAACCGTCCTCGATCAGGTGGGAAGATTCAAAGCGTTGGTATTAATACTGGTGACAAAGAGCACGATAGTGGTAACGCCAAGTTTATGAAAAAGGTTTTGGCAAAATCAAGTTAAAATTGTGTGTACACAATATAACTTTGTTTTCATCGGTTATTTACGAAAAAGATTAGGGTAAAGTAACGCCTTTACTTTTATTAATCATGGCTGTTCAGTCAGGTATCTGTTTACTATTCACAACCTACTTAACAAATAAAATTATCTGCAAAAACTGGCGTCAGATAAACGCGAAACACCTGTTGTCAGACGAACAAAACCAAATAATGGTAACTTCAAACTCGATGATATCTCCCGATATTTGTTTCGTTACGTTTACGCTATGTCATGACACGCACATCACCTATGAAAGCAGTTCATTCGAATTCCACGATAAGTCCACGGCAACGTCAATGTGAGATTAATTATTTCCTGCATTTAGGTTTCGTTTTTAATGCGTACTGCCCATCAGCAAAAAAAAACTGGAGAATATGCTCCAAGTACGCTGCTATAGGCTTGCTACACATGTGGGACTTCCCAATCTCATAAAAAAGAACAATGTGTGATGCCTACTCCAAGGAGTGACATGCGCTAAAAGCTGGGAACATATCAAAATTAATTACTACGCGCGCTGTATCCATTCATTCATTATTTATTTTATCAGGTGTTGGTAGTCTTTTGGAGTACTTGACTTACTTCCCATTAAAACGCTAACGGGAAAAGCCATCGGGAAATCACCGCAACTAACAATTCCACGAAACATTAGCATTAATGCATAAGTATTCATTAGTAATAAATAAAATACTTTGGAATTTTCTACAGAAAAAAAATATTTTAATTGTACGACGCGTTTCGACGAGTTACGGCACTATCAGGTACAAAGTTAGAGTATGATTGTTTGATTTCCATACATTGTTGTCAAAGTTCAGGGGGGGAGGGAGGGGAGAAATTACAAAGCTTCGGGGAAGGTTAAGAAAGGCAGAGTCCATTAGGGTCAAGGGATCAAGGGCTGTTGGTACCGGAAAGGTTATAATTTTTCAAGGCTGTTATGTCGGAAAGGAGTGTGGAGGCGAGCGGGAATAATTGCTCGTGGTATTCGCTCTTCCACACGAAGTGGCTGACATCTGGTGGTCAAATTCGTAGGCTTTCGAGAGGGGATAACGAGGAGGCGAGGACGTGCAAGTTGTGCATTTTCAGCTACTCTAAAGGCCGTTTTGCACGATGAAAGATTTTGCACAAACGAATGTACATACGTGATATTGTATGCTTGTCTCAACGAAATTAGAACAGGTTCTATTTTCCGTTCAGGCATTGAGACATTCGCACAAGCGTTCATACAATTTGCCGCTTTACACGATACATTTTGCCTCATGCAAGAGTTCACGGAATAGTTTGTACAAACAAATGTACCGTGTAAAACGGCCTTAAGCCAAGTTGTTCTTGTTAAGAGGCTATATCTTCTTTCTTTCTAAAGAATTTGGTGGATTTTGAAACTGCCATCCTTAAATTATTCGGCTCCAGCGTAAGTTTTGACCGCTCAAGTTGATTTATTTTCTCGGACATTTATAAATGCCGTCGATGTGGATACGGGTATAGAGGCAATGAAGACGTTTATAAGTCTTGCAAAATATGCTCAGTTCCACAGTGCAAAAAAAGACAGAGCACAAAGTATCCAGGTGGATTTGAAGAGGCAGGCTGCATCAACATTATCTGAATCAACTGAAATGGTGAGCTCGAGGTCTTCACTAACAGAATTCAATTTCAAGAATCACTGCTTTCTCTGAGCAGACCCTGTAGAGAACGAGAAAAAGAAGGCTTTTTAATGGCGGAAGGTGGTATATGACACGCGAAAATTAGCTACTATATATCTACAACAAACATGTATGGAGGCTGCAGCCTTGTCTGGTCAACCATGGTCTTGTGAGGAATGACAAGAGTGAAAAAAATATTGTTCGGCAGTCCTCTATAAATGATTTAGTCGCCGAGGAAGTTATTTAATATGATAAATTCCGTGTGAATTTTATTAGACCTCAATACCTGACTAAAGAAATAAAAAAATCTGATAACTACATTTACAGAGGAATGGAAGAAATGTATTCGTGCATGCAAGAGATCAGTAACTGCCAGTTTGCCATGGACGAATTAATGGCCGCAGTGACGGAAAAAATATCATTAGGCAGAACATCCAGAGATAAGTGTTCGATACTAACACATACCCACTTGTATCACACAAAGAAATGTATCACGATTGCACCCGCCGCTACCTCTGTGCTTCGGCCGCCGACATTCCTGTCCTCAATATTGAGTAGCCTCTCCCTACTACTTCACAGAAGATTTGCATCTAAAAACATTTAGTTAACATTCTCGCAAGTTTGGGATTTTGTTCATCTTACTACGAAGTCGAAGATTTAGAAATTTATGATCCATGCTCAACCAGTCTTGAAAACACGATCATTAAATTAATTTGTTTTTGACAATGCTGATATTTATGTAAGTACCATTGAATGCTTTCCACTCTATGGGTAGTGGTATTGTTGGAAGCGGACTTACACTTGTGAAACACCCTTTTTGTTTGCAACGATCCGCCAATGAATGTACCATTCTGTAATTTCTTCTGCCGACGCTCACGAAAGCTTTAAAAATAAGATATAAACTGTTGTATTGTCATATGCCGGCGATGGCTTCGAGAAAGTTCCCGAGGTCGCCTGACGGTGTTTCAGTACCATGTGCCAGTCGAGGGTTCGAGAAGATTCCCCGATTCCCTCGAGAGAGTTCCCCAAGGTCGACGGAGTAATATAAAAGGGCGATCTTCGGCACGGCGCGGGGAGTAGTCAACATGCTCGCAACACGGCACCTCGGAACTCTACCACTTGTATTCTCGGAGAAATAAATTAGTATACTCATTGGAAGTTGGTGTTTTAATCTAAGAAAGAAAACACTACATGGTGGCAGCGGTGGGATCCACGTCCTGATGGAAGGAACTAAGTTCGTGCTCGCGCCAGGGGTGGCAGCTCCATCCCAATTCTCTTTCGTCGCAGAAGACTGGCCGCGTTGGGCGCAACGCTGGGAAAGATACTGGGTTGCACCGGGACTGAAGAGGCAAAGCGACGAAGAGCAAGTAAATATGTTAGTTTACGTGATGGGCGAGAAAGCGGAAGACGTTCTACTTAGTCTGAAACTGCCAGCAGTGGACCAGAAGAAGTACAAAAAGGTGTATGAAGGATTCCGTAAGCACTACATGGGACGAGTAAACATCGTTTATATGCGGGCAAAGTTCAACCAAAGATGTCAAAAGGACGGTGAGCCGGTGGATGAATTTATCGCAGATCTATATCGCCTCATACAATATTGCGAATATGGGTCACTCCAGGATGATCTCCTCCGAGATCGCATTGTGGTTGGGGTCTACGATGCGAAGCTGTCACAAGCGTTGCAGATGGATCCTGAATTGACACTGGAGGTGGCTCTAAGAAAATCACGACAGTCGGAGGAGGTTCAGCGCCAGCAGGACGTAGTGAGAGGCACCCAAGGGACGGCGCATCGCGGAGTGATGTCAGATTATGATGTTAGCGAAGTGCAGAAAAGGACGAAACCGACTACAAACAGAGAAAGACCTACCGGCCAGAGGACATCACGAGGGGGAGGAAGCCGACAGCGTCAGCAGCAGCAATCACCCCGGAGATGCAGCCGGTGCGGGCAGAGTCCGCAACACACATTTTCAACATGCCCTGCGAGACAATCAACGTGTCACGCTTGCAGCAAAAATGGACATTGGAGAAATATGTGCAGATCGCAGAAGGCCGTGGGATCAGTCGTTGTTCGAGAAGAAGACGACGACGGTATTTATTACCTAGGGACGGTCGAAACTAATCTCGAGCCATGGATGGCCAATGTGAAACTGAATGGTGTAGATAATCAATTTAAAATCGACACAGGTGCCGATGTAACAGTGCTAGGATCCCTCGTGGTGGAAGAGGAATTGCCTGGGATTAAATTAACTCCTACGGCTAAGCGATTGGCAGGCCTAGGAGGAACGAACTTCTGCGCAAAGGGATTCTTCTTAGCAGACTTGCAGTGGAAAGGGAAAACGTGTGAGGAAATTATTTATGTAACTCCTGGAGGCAGAAAGGTGTTGCTAGGAAGGCCTGCGATCCATAAGTTAGGAATATTGAATTGGGTTGGCGTGACATCATTGGGCTCCGAGGCGCCAGAGAAAACATTTCCAGAGTTATTTAATGGATTGGGAAAAATGGAAACGCCGTACGAGATTCGGTTGGAGAAAAATTCTAAGCCGTATGCAGTGACTACGCCTAGGAAAGTACCAATTCAACAATGGGAAAAAGTAAGACAAGAACGGAAGCAAATGGAAAAGGAAGGCGTAATCTCCCCGGTGAACGAGCCGACGGAGTGGTGTTCACCGATGGTCGTCGTTCCCAAGCCAAACGGGAAGATAAGGATATGCGTCGATTACACAAGGTTAAATGAAAGTGTACGTCGCGAACGGCACATGCTACCGGCAGTGGATGACATTTTGGCTCGTCTGGGAAAAGCCAAGGTGATGAGTTAAATTGACGCTTGCAGAGGATATTTTCAAATACCTTTGGAAGAGCGAAGTAAGAAGATCACTACATTCACTACGCCATTTGGAAGATACTATTTCAACCGCGTTCCAATGGGTCTGGCTTCGTCAGGAGAACATTTCCAAAAAAGAATGTCAGAAACGCTAGCTGGTTTAGAAGACGTCGCCAATTTACTTGACGACGTCCTAGTTTTTGGTGAATCACGGAAGCAGCACGACAAACGCCTTGAAGCAGTTTAGAGAAGGCTACTTAAAGCGGGAATAACGTTAAATGAAAAGAAATGTAAATGGAGAGTGACGAAATGCCGATTTTTAGGCCATATAGTATCGGCAGAAGAAGGTTTACTCCCGGACCCGGAGAAGATAGAGGCTGTCCGCGAGATGGAGAGACCCAGGACAACGGAAGCGGTGCGTCGATTACTCGGCATGGTTCATTATGACTTAAAATTTTTGGATCACCTGGCCGACGTGACTCAACCCTTAAGAGAGTTATTATCTAGCAAAGGAGATCTTCCGTGGACGGCAGTTCACGAAAAAGCGTTCCAAGAAATAAAGAGAAAACTCACCGAAGCACCCGCCTTAGTGATTTTTGACCCTAACAAGCAGTGTAGAGTCTCAGCAGATTCATCATCCTACGGTTTGGGAGCGGTTTTAGAGCAGGACGGTTTTTAAAGGACGGTGAGTGGAAAACGGTCAACTATGCATCCCGATCCCTGACGGAAACCGAGCAAAGGTATGCGCAAATAGAGAAAGCGTTAGCTTGTCAAAGCTAACGCTTTGACATGGGCTTGTGAGAAATTTATCATTTATATCCAAGGGTCTCATTTCATTTTAAGGACGGACCATAAGCCATTAGTGCCTTTGCTGAGTACCAAACCGTTAAGGTGGCTGGAGCGGTAATCGTGAATCGTTGAAGGTACATTCTAATAATTTTTCAAGTAAGTCAAAAAAAAATATTCTTGGACCACATTTCACTCAAGTACAAGTTTATACGTTGGAAATAACCATAAATGCAGTAGTGAATATGATGCAAGTGTTACATTTAAAAAATTTCCTTCAATTAAAGTATTGTTTTGACTTGGATTTTCGGCGCGAAATTCGAAATTTACGAGAAAATCATATCTAAATACGCTATTTTTACTCGGAATGATACCTTGATATTTCTTAGTAGCAATTATTATAATATGAAACTTCTTATTTCGCATTTAAGAGATAATCTGTATATACGTAATCGATTTTTTTCACAATATATGCCGTGTGCCATAATAGTACTTGTTAAAATATCATTGAATTGCCAGGAAACCAAATCGGTAGCATACAGTTTTTTTCACTTTTATCGATAGATATTACAAATAAGGACACGTATGCAAAGTTTCACTCTCATCTGTATTTTAACAAAAATCGCTCCAGCCACCTTAAGTGATTTATCCGCGAGATTGCAGAGATTTCGAATGAGATTTCTGGGGTATCATTATACCATAGAACACGTGCCAGGAAAATTATTATATACTCCCGATATGCTTTCTAGAGCTCCACTGGATAGAAGACCTCAGGATAAGGACGTGATGTCGGCAGAAGAAGACGCTGCGATGGTGGGAGAAGTTGTCAAAGCACTCCCAATGGCGGACAGAAGATTGGAAGAAATCCGAGAAATGCAGGAACGAGACTACGTCCTAACAGAAATAAAGGAATACGTCAGGCATGGGTGGCCGGCACACAAGGTGAGCTTAGAATCACATCTACGGAGATACTTCGAAGAGAGAGGGCATCTCAATGAGGCCGAAGGGTTACTCATGCATGGACGCAGAGTTGTTATTCCAAAAATTTTGAGGCGAGAGATGCTTTCAAGGATACATCGGGGGCACTTGGGCATTGTAAAATGCAGAGAACGAGCACGAGAAACTATCTGGTGGCCAGGGATAGCCACGGACGTTAAAAACACTGTCGAAAAATGCGAAGAATGTCTGGAGCGGCGTCCACAGCTGGTGGAACCTTTGATGCCGACAACAACCCCCGAACGACCATGGAAGGAGGTAGGGATGGATCTCGTGACTATCCGAAACCAAAGCTTTTTAGTTATCGTCGATTACTTTTCAAGATATCCAGAGGTGACGCGACTAACGACCACCGCGGCTGCAGTCATTGGAAAAACTAAAGCTATTTTCGCAAGGTTTGGAATTCCGGAGGTGGTTAGATCGGATAATGGGCCACAATTCCGAAGGGAAATGTTTGAATTCGCTAAAGAATACGGTTTCCGACTAATCACGAGCAGTCCAAAACTGGCGAGAAGTAACGGGCAAGCAGAGGCAGCAGTTAAAATAGTACGAAATATCTTGGAGAAAGAGAAGGACCCAAATTTAGGGCTACTCGTTTATAGGTCAACTCCACTGGAGACTGGCTACAGTCCAGCAGAGCTTCTAATGGGAAGGAGACTGAGAACGAACTTGCCTGTTTTACCGGCCTCGTTAAAACCATCGTGGCCGGACCTTCGAGACCACCAGCAGAAGAAGAAGACAAAGAAAGAGAAGGCGTCGGGAAATTATAACCGAAGACAGAGAGCTCGGGAGCTACCCGAGTTAAAACCCAAGGACTGCGTGTGGGTCAATGATAAATATTGCTACGGGGAGATAGTCAACCGACGCAGCGAACCCCGGTCATACGACGTGGAAATAGACGGAGGCGTGGTACGACGGAATCTAGCATTCCTAGCAGCGGCCCCACCGGCGGTGCAGAGGAGCGAGTCCAGTTCAACGGATCTCCAAGAGGGTGTAACGACAAGGAGTGGCCGGCAGATAAGAAAAACAACTTGTATTTGTGAGAGAGAGAATATGCACTAAATTTTTCTTTCTTTTCAGAGAAGAAAGGGTGTTGTATTGTCATATGCCGGCGATGGCTTCGAGAAAGTTCCCGAGGTCGCCTGACGGTGTTTCAGTACCATGAGCCAGTCGAGGGTTCGAGAAGATACACCGATTCCCTCGAGAGAGTTCCCCAAGGTCGACGGAGTAATATAAAAGGGCGATCTTCGGCACGGCGCGGGGAGTAGTCAACATGCTCGCAACACGGCACCTCGGAACTCTACCACTCGTATTCTCGGATAAATAAATTAGTAAATAGATGAACGGGATAGAGTGATGTGCGGTTTCCTTGTGAAATTTCGGAATTTTCCCAGAAATTTCCAATTGCTGTAACTTTGACCAGTTGAAGGTAAACTATTAAGTGATGTTCCACATATTACTATGAGCAGTACAATGATCACCGTACTAGCCAATATTTTGGGTCATCTACTGTAGAATACGGAAACAGCTTACCGAACTTCCTCGTAGAAAGTTGAAAAAATGACTTGTAGCCAACTTTTTTTGATTTGGGACCACTGTGCGGCAGCCTGTACTTCTGCATGTGTATGCCCATAGTGTGAAAAAAGTGAGTATAAATAAGCGTACTAAATATTTAGTTCATTACACAGACTTTCTTACCATTTATTTATATCAACACTCTATATAGGTATATTAACAATATACAACCCTAGAAAACGAGAAAGTGCGATGTGCTGTTTTCTTACCAGTGTCCGGAATTTTCCCTTATATTTCAAATTATTGTAACTATTGACCAGTTGAAGATAACATATTACATTATGTCTCATTTTAAAGATAATGTAACTCTGTAGAACTATGCCCCGGAGGAGTTTGCTTTAAAAGTAAAGGCTGAGCAGCTAGAAGGAAAAGTTATTTAAAAAACGGAAGGAAATTGAGCGTTTTTCAAATACATATTTACAATTTTCGCTAGCAAATATCTCGATAACTATGAGGAAAAAAAATAAATTTATAAGAAGATATTTTGTAGTACAATTAAATAGCTTTAATTTTTAATTCAGTAATATTGTCGCTACCACGCACCGTTTTCAAGATATGAGGAAAAAACCAAAAAAGTGACATTCTGCGCCTCCCCCTCCCTCCCGCACACCTCCTAAGTCCGGGGACTTTTAATATGTATACCACGTTTACCACCTATCAAATCTAAACAAATCCCTGAAGTTTGGTCTCTGTCCCCTTCCATGTCCTCTACAACTCCTTCATTGACTGGACTAAGAGTAATTCAAGGCGACTGCGTTTGTATGTTGTACTGACATCAATCCCCTCTATATCCGCCATGACACTTTTCAGTGCTGCTCTCTATCGGCCGGTTGATTTGCCAATAGATTTGAAGAATGCCCGATAGTTTCAATATGCTCGAGGTTGTCCAGTTTTAGGCCTTTTAGAAGAACGTGTGAAGTTTTGAGGGTAAAGTCGCTAACATGATTGTTCTGATGTAAGTGTTTCGCAAATATTGAGAAGGAATCCTTATCGTTGTAACTTCTGGCATATTCTTTGGTAAATATGATTAAATTTCTTCTAGTTAGACTGATAAATGCCTTATTGCAGATATTGGATCTAATTTTGTCAATTCCTGACTATCTGGCCAGGATGGCCGTCTTTGCCGTTAATTAGAAGTTTGAAAAGGGTAAGGGGAGTGTAAAATGCTACTTTAAGGAAGCTTGGTAGACGGTTTGATATCCTGTAAGATATGTTACCAAGGAATAGGAGATAGAACTTGAAATTCGTCGGTCCTTCTGTCTGTGTAAAGGAAATTTGTTTTATAGCTAGGGTTTTTTGTTTTTACGAAGAATTGTTTGGACGAAACTTTTATTGTAGCCATTGGTAACGGCTATAGAAATGATTGTCAAAAATTCAGTTCTGTAGTTGTGGGTGTAAGGGTGATGTGTAGGGGACGATGAACCATAGAAATAAAAGCAACATGTTTGTGGTAAAACTGGTTAACCGAATCGCTTGATATGATGTGATCGGCTGTTTCTGTAGATTGAAAATGATTTTCTTAGCCCAGAAATGGAGATTTGACAAATACTGGAAATTCAGAGTGCCATTGATACCTTTTTCCATTGTAAAGGAAATATTCGAATCGAGTTAGTTCAGATGGTTGATGAATGACTGCAATTGGTGGTTCGTTCCACTCCGCCGACAGAGGATTTCATCCACGTATCTAAGGCAGTATTTAACAAATCTATTTTATTGGTTACCTGAATTGAAAAACGTTTCCGCAGAATTAAGGGCTCTGATTAAAATGGCAGTAAAACAAAGTTACTTAATTTTCAAAAAACAGCTATATAAACAAACAGAAGGCAAAGCAATTGGAAGCAAGCCTCTCACCCCCTTTTCGTGAAATGTTTCCTCAACTCTTCGGAAGAAAAGTTACTCCGTTCCTCCGCACTCCTTACCATAAAAATAGCCTTGAAAAACTATAATCTTTCCCGCATCACCAATTCACCAGCCCTTGATTCGCGTTTCTACTGACCACGTTTCTGCCTTTCTCCACCTTCCCAGAATATTTGCTATTTCTTCCCCCTCCCGTATTTACGACCACAAACAACGAAAAATAACCATTCCGACTTTGTACCGATGACGCCGTAAAACGGCGAAATAAGTTGTATGTACAATTAAAAGATTTTAACTCTAGAAAAATTAATTAATATATTTAATAATGAATAATAGCATTCAACTCTTCTACGAAGTGAAGCCAACAACAGTTAAGTTTATTAATATATTACTTCAATGCAATAAATACTCATTTAAAAATTGTTTCCCGCAGTGTCGAAATGGTTTTGACCACTCATTACATGACATCGTATAGTGATGATTGTCTTGATGAAAGTTATCCTTCATAAAAAAATTTGATATCTCAGAAGTATTCTCTATGATTTCTTCATTAATAATATTGATCATCATACCAATAAATATGTAATTAAAGAAACATTTTTTCATTAGGATGTATCTTTAGTAATTAGAAGCTGACCTATATTATACGCTACTGAAAGATAAAACATTTGGCTAAAGATGGATGCTAAAAATATACAGATTCGCCTACATATATAAATGAAAAATTCTTCTATTCTATTAGTTTGATGCATACTATGTAGGAATTCAAGGAAACGAGTATTTTTTACCAATATACTAGGTGGTGGAAGGGCTTGCGCCCTCCGATCACCCCCGAGCTGGACTGGAGATAGTGATAACATTGTACCAGGGCAATAGTCAGCCACGACGGGAACACTGGTTACCGTTCTATCGCCTAGATGTATATTACTGCTCGAATTCGGAGGGGCGATCTTTTTATTCGTCCCAGTTCTGTTCCCTGTTTGCAGGCCTTGTGCAACATTAGTTCGAAATACCTTCGCCGTCGAAGCACTACTGATTCTACTACGATATTGTTTCTGGTAGGTCCACCCATGCCAGATACGTGGAAGTGTTGGAGATAGACGAATGGTAGATAGTTCAAGTGATGGTGTCACTTCAAAAGCACTTTCGGGGAAAGCAAAGATAAAATACCACAACGTATGATTGATGGACAGCCTCAATGTGTGAATAAATCAAAGTAGTACGCCAATCTATTGGTAGAATACCAAATTGATAAAATGATATTTTTCAACGCGGGTATTTGTTAACATTTTCGGATTATTTATATCATGCTCGGACAGCTAATTAGAGGGTAAGCTGAGAAAGGAAAATATATGAGTCACTGGATCCAAATGACGCATGATGAAAACATTCTCCACAAACTTTTTTCTCAGTCCTCCACTGCCTCCCCTACCCCATGGGGTCCATCTCTCAAGTCAATGCCAACATGGCAAACAAGCTTTTGGGATTTCAATTCCAATGGTTATATCAGTGCATCACCTAATCTTTCAAGGCAAATTACTGTGGACAGATGAGTAAGACTTAATGTTGGAGGGGTTAGACTCTAAAATAAAATTAACAAAATTAAAAAGTATCTATTAGTTTAATAATTCAATTTATCATTTTTTTGTTCTTTTGTGATTTTTAGGAGCGTTGCGGCACACTTGACTGAGGCTTGCGGTACACCAGTGCGTCGCGGCACACAGGTTGAGAATCACTGAGTTAGAGCCTACTCACTCCCAGGCGACGTAATCATTTGAAGGACTGTGCGGCATCAAGCCGTAAGCAAAACTCTGGAATTGGAACGAAGTCTGCCGGTAAGATACCACCACAGAGTAAAGATATACAGAGAGGACAGATGGCGACTATACCATTGTTTTCTTGTAATGGAAATTGCGCACGGCGGCCATATTGAAAATAAGTGAAATATGCGGGAAATTCGAAACAAATCAAGCGCCTACGACTTTATGTACATGAAACATTGGCGTATTAACTCTCAAATTACCGTCATTATACCAGTAGTTTGATGCAATATGTATAAGGACATCAGAAGCAGACATGCGCTCGCTAAAGAAGCATTTTCGAAGATAAGGGAATTGATGAGGGGGGGTCTGATAAGAGACGTAAAGAAGAGGCTGGTGAAAACTTTAATATGGAGCGTGGCGCTATATGGGTCGGAGACTTGGTCATTGCGAAGGGAGGATGTGCGTAGACTTGAGGCGTTTGAGATGTGGGTTTGGAGAAGGATGGAGAAGGTGAGCTGGATGGCGAGGAAGACAAACGAGGAGGTATTGAATATGGTCGGAGAGGAGAGGAAGCTCGTGGCAGAGGTTCGGAGAAGGCAGAAGAGATAGATGGAGGAGGTTTTGAGAGGAGAGGGCATGTTGAAGAGAGTTATAGAGGGGAGAACACTGGGGAAGCGTGGGAGAGGAAGGAAGAGGATAGGAATTCTGGACGAAATTGGATTATTAGTCGTTATGGTTTTAAGAATGTAAGTTAAGTTCTTCGTAATTACTCCCATTCTATAAGCAACAAGGGATACAGTGGAGATCTCACTACTCTCCTGTGGTAATTACCTGAAATTGTTGTAGAAGAAATCCTTTTGTAATTTTTCACACTTTTTTAATAAACTGACTGGTTTCAATGCCTCAACATCATTATGAGAGTTGGATTACATGTTTAAGCAGAATTGGCGTCATATTTAAGGGTAAAGGATGAGGGGTTGAAGGAGGAGCTTTGAGATGAGGAGAGATCAGATGTTATACAACCCCTCCCCCATATCCAGTCCTCTAAATTTAGACGCCAACTGTACTTGAACATGTTGACACACTCTGATGATGATGTATAGACACTGAAACCAGTCAGTTTATCAAAAAAGTGTGTAAAATAGCAACGTGATTTTTTCTTCAACTTGTCACGATTCCATAAAATCACTTCGCCTATAATAACATTAATAGCTGAAATATGAAGTTCACGGTTGTTTTATTAGTGCCTTGAATGCAACATAGCCACATTAGCATGAGTATCACGTACATAAAGATCTACAATTATATCAAAATTTAATATGGTATCAATAAATGCCATGAGCCTACCTAGCCATACAAAAGTAAAACAGTATAACCTTCCACAGCTGCTGTTGACCTGAACATGACATACAGTGAATAATGACATATCCAGATTAAACCGAAGCATTAAAAGAAAAGTATGTCCATAATATGTGCTACAGGCGATGCAGTAGAGAGATCTCATCATTCTCTAATTAAAACTTGCCACTTTACTTACATTATTTAATTTAGATCCCAGTTATTATCAGCCTACATAGGTAATAGGAGCAAACTCTCTGCCAATAAATATTCCAGTTATACTCCCCTTTGCGCATGGAATAGAATAATACTGCCAAATACTGCATCTTGGACATATTGCAAATATTGTAAGGAAGGAGGGAAAAGGAAACAGGGAATACGCCATAAAATTAATTACACAACTAAAGTTCCTTGAATAATATAAGTTTATTTTGATCACAAAATCAATTTTTTCAATCGAATTCACAAAAGCAAGCAAGCAATCGATTTTTTGGGTTGCTACATAACGTGTACAACATTAACCTTGTCTATCTTTCTACTTTTTCTGTGAATACCTGCTGCGTACAGATTCCAATGAATTATTACTTTCAGCAGTCTTTAGCTGCTGAATCAAAACTTCACTTTTCTTCTTCAAACGATGAATTTCAACCCTCTGCCTATTTATGACCTTCTTCAACTTGCTGATGATATCAGCATCACATGGTCCAGTTGGACTGGATCCCGTCAGGTCACTATTACCAATTTTTGGCAGTTGCCCTTCCTCTGGAATAACCACATTACATCGGAAAAACTATAAGTACTCAGTAATTTTAAAAGAATCATTCCTATTTCCCATAGGTTTACTTCAATGCTATAAAATTCAGACTTCATGGGTATAGGCATATTATCCATTGGATGAAACTGTTAATGATGCATCAACTGAGAGTCTATCATCTTATTTCTTGAGTTTTTCAATATTTATGAAACTTATAGCAGAACTGAGTGATAGCATCGAGACAAAAAGGTATAATAAATGATAAAATAGGAATACTATAAGGCCAATACCATGTATATTTCTCTCAACTATTTCCAGATTGTTTAATCTCAGTTCAATGGACTCCAAAAATGTTTTGTACCACTTTGTTTTAACACTAAATAACAACTATAAAACAAAAATATAATTACAGTACTACGACAGTAACTACGGTTTAAAAGCTGAGATTTTACGCAGTATCATAATTACATCAAAGTTTGTGAAGTTGTCTAAATTGACAAGCAGCTGCCAGGTCATATCATATTTTGAAAAGGCATACACAAGCATTATAAAAAATGTACATCCTCATATCTCACATGTTGCTCATCCGATAAACTAACGTTTTGAAACATACATCAACGGATAACTTCATAGTAGCTGACCTTCAGCACTCTCCGCACAAGCATCAGCATCATGCCTTGGCTTCGGAAATTTTCTTTGGCTGGCCATGGTCGGTGAAGGATTAGGCACATCAAATATATTAGGGACCGCATTGCCATGCAATCGTTTTTTTTAAATCACGGAACATTATCCCTTCGATGTGCACACTACAAATCCTGCAGTTGTTATTCTGATAACTGGGGGTCTTGCTTTCCAAATCCAACCGACGGCAACTAATCACCCATTATTTGCACCTGCATCATAAACACATATTGTTATCAAACCATTTCCGCTATTTCAATTCACCAGCGCGTAAAAACAGAAAAATTATAAATGTTTCAATCCAAATGCGTGACCAGTAAACATTTATGAAATAACTTACCTCACAGGGTCTTTCGGGAAACTGTTCTTTTCTTCCGCCATTCCCGAGTTGTTCTTGCAATTTATGGCTGAGCACCAAGCAACACCGCTTCTTCTTGTTTTACTCGTCTCCTCAATCATTTTCCTTGAGTCCCTCCAATACCAGTCACAATGTTAATTTCGTGAAATAGGTGATGAAACGCGATTTATCTATAAAATTCCGTAACTCTCAACCTAGACCTTACCAACGCTCGCTTCGTTTCCTACTGCTCAACCCCGATTCACTCATTTAGAACATGGCGAAATGCGCAATGAGCGATTACCGCTTTCAGCGCCATCTGTCCTCTCTGTATATCTTTACTCTGTGATACCACCAAATTTCCCAGTAAAATAGGCCATTGCGAGCCTAACAATCACGGCTATCCCCGGTTATTCACCTCGCCACGACTCAACGGCCCCTCCGCTGTCCTCACTTCTACGGGAGAAAAGGGGGGTAACCCACACACGAAAAACGTACGACCTGAATAAAGAATGCTCTTGTCGACTGCATGGTCATCGTTAAGTGCTTTTATCTGAAGTAAGTAATCTCAAAATATCGCCAGAATGCCTACATTTATAGCGCCGCAAGGAGTGGCTAGAATCAAGTTATAAAAAGTATCATATTTAAATGTACTCTTTTTTAGTAAGTAATATTTCATGTTAATAATAGTAGGAAGAAATCATAAGACCAACAGATGGTAAAAACAAATGCGTTTCGGCGCATCGCAAGATGGCGCGGAGGAAGAGGACGTAATATCGCTCTATCCTACTCCAAGTTAAGCTTGTTGAAAAAATACTTATTGTTAGTACAGTCCCACATTATTTTTCCCGTTCGATTTCGACGTATAAGGCGTACTTTTCAAGTTAAATTTACCAATTTATCTTTAAAATGAAGCTGTAGGCGTTGAAATCGATCGGAAAATAAATGTGCGCACTCTACGAAGTATTATTTCATCATGCTTAACGTTGTAAATTTCCACTAAGTAACATCTAACTCAATCAATCTAATTAAGTACTCCAAGTTGCTAGTTCTGAGACAGACAAATCGTAAGAATCGTTAATGAAAGAATAAAATGCACTACCTAAACTATCACACGTTGTCAAACAAATTCTGTGTAATCCAGCCAGTAGTTCGTCCAGTGAAAGATTATTTTAGCCAAATGAAAACTATAATTTCTCATTGCGGCTTTCCCGTGGGGAAAAGCACAAACACCTATAAATTAGAAATAATGAAGAGTGATCATGCTTGTGATATTCATAGGACCTGTATCCTAAATCTGGAAAAATATCGTGTCCATCTAGAGTGTGTATAAAAAAATTCTGCTTTTACATCATTTGATGACTAAAAGAATATTTTTCTTTCAATACCTATAGTGAAAACCAGGTAACTCTAATGTCAGGAGAGGCCAATACTGTTTTATCACTGCGGTTTTCGTATCATGAGATTGAAATAACATAATTAAAGCGTTTAAATAGCATTGTATTTTTATGGCTCATCCTTCAATGAGTTGAAACGTAACAGAAGCCAAAAGCTAGATTGTACATGGTTTAAAATTGAGGGTAATAGCAGCGGAAATCCCACTGTCTGCATTCCGAAGTCGCCGAGTAAGGCGAAGCTAGAAGAGGGTCTTGCGCGAGAATGGTGACTTGGGGCGGGTTCATGAAATTACTTCGCCGAGGCGTTTTTTTCCGACAGATCTTGGTATTCCTTGTTAAATTCAAATTACGCTGACTTGTGTGAATTGACAGAGTGAGCAAATACAAAGGAGCTTTTTGATTTAAGATTACGATCAGTGGAATTTTTCAACTCGGGTCAGGTGGGGGTCGAAGGAAGGTGTGGGGAAGAAGGGGTGGGGAATCAAACAGGGAGAAAAGGACGAGAAGATATAAGGCTTTCGCAATGCTTCGTAAATAAAAAGGGGGACGTGCAGCGGTGAGCATGGATAAGATGGACAACAAATCCTATTTTGAAGAAAGCAAAGAGAGCAGAATTGGCGATTAAATACATACCTGCTATAAACGTGTTCTGCACGATAATTAATACAATGACCGCATTAAGAGAAGTATTTCTCAGCTGAGAAAGTATTATCTACAAGTCGTTCTGCCGGAGTTAGAAGGAATGACGCTAAGGAAGGATTTTGAGCTACGAAAGAGCATTTATTCGATGCGTTAAAGTTGCATGGTCAATGTTATTATTGGGAAAAGAGAATTCAATATAGTCGAAGGCGTTTGAGATGTAGGATAAAAAAGAAAAAAGTTAACACTTTTGGCACGGGGAGGAATATACCAAGAGAATAATCGAAGATAATTAATAAGCGAAGCTCAATCAATAATAATAGGATGTCAAAGGTCAGGATTGAGGGGGATTGCTGATGAATATGGATGGAAATTAGAAAATACAATACTATCTGTAAGCATCGTGACCGTAAGATCGTGATGGGACTAAATGTATTATGCAGGTACGCTTGAAGAGTCCGAAATTTTAAAACATAATTATATCATCCCAAAATCTGATTTTTAAATAGACGAGTAAGGATCTGATCTGAGCTGACTGACGCACACAACTAGAAGGAACGAGAACCGTTAAAACTAGAGGTCGTAAGAAAAAAAAGTGCGGAATGCCACGGGGTTTTAATTTACTTATACACTGAATAAAATCCATAAAATTAGGCACCATGACGTTTACTTCCTCCAAAAAGCGTTGAGCGACCTTAATTAGGATTTCCCTCTGGTGTAAAGCAATTCCATAAAACAAATCTCCCAATAAATCTCCCAAGTCACCCCACACCTAAAGCATTACGCTCTCATATCCCTTCATCAGACTCACCAAGCATGCCGCAATCCTGGATGATCCATGGGAATAATCTGCTAGACGGGATGATACTATGTAAGCTAATCGTTCTTCAGCTTGGACTTCCTGAGAAATAGAAATAAATGTGAGAATTTAAGAGTAACAATATACAATTTTGTATTTTAAGATAGAGAAATCTAGATCCCACCTTCAAGGGTAACACCAGAATATTAAATTATCACAAAGGAAGAGAATATAACGGAAAATGAAGAATGATAAATTTGTACACGATATAGTACCTTAAAATTCACCCTTGGCGTGTTTGGATATATTGGTTTTAAAACGCATATTGAATAGAAATTTATGTCTATTAAAATACATATATGATTGAACGTATTGGGCACATTTACCAAAAGCATGTTCTTCCCTCCTAGCAACGCTGCTCCGTATTCCACGCGAAATCACCATTCAAATGAACGTTTCCTCACAAGTCCTAGCGGTGGCGGTTCGGCCGATGACAGATTCTCCCTTGTCATACACGGAGCGTTGAAGCTTGAGCGGTCAAATGCTTCTTGCTTTAAATTTTATTGCTTATCTTTGTGAAACTGTAAACCCCACGCAGTAGGTACTCAAGTGCAGTCACCCTTCGGAGTGAGATATAGGTTTTTCGTCAACAAGCTACAGGCGAATGAGAAACCACCCGTTCCACGTTAACTTTATTCCAGAATTAACGAACTGGCTGTGACTATATAAAAATGTATATTCTGATAATAATTTACTAATTCATCTAAGTTATCAATACAAGCGAGAGTTTGGGTGACAAGGCTTGTGTCAACGTAATATTCATCTTAAAGCAGTGGCGGTTCTATGGGGGGGGGGGGCAGTTCTATGAGGGGGGCACCCCAATTGGGTCGAAACTTACACTAGATAAAATCGAAATATTTGGAGGACTCCCCGAACCCCCCTTCGGCTGGGGGGTATCCCAGACCCCCATTGGTCCAAACCTAGATCCGCCGCTGTCTTTAAGCATAGTTTGTATGCGGTTTAACGTTTGAGGCTTCACTTTGTGGAACAACGATATTGGAAATAAAACGTCGCTTTGCACATTCCACACACAAACTTAATTAACTTTTTTAAAATTGTGTGTGGCCTGTTAATAAAGTTTGTGTGTGGAATATACAAAGCGACGTTTTATTTCCCATAGTTTTTATGCTTAATTATGTGATGTTTGTAAGATTTTTATATAAATCCGCATTTACACTATGCAGCAAAACCTGCTTTCTAGCAAATTTGGATGACATTTAGCAAGTTTATATAACATTTGCTAAAAGTAGAAAAAGTCACTTCTGAAAAGTGCCATATAACATTGTTATATTTAGCAAATTCTGCTATATATAGCAAAAATTGTGCTATACATTGGGAGTCTGTAAAGATCAATAGAAATCCGTGGTATATCTAACTTGGCTATATGTAGCAATATTATACGCAGGTGTTTCTTCTAGCGGCTGCTACAAATAGCATTTTCTGTCATCAGTTCAGAGTTGTAGCCTCGCGTGCGCGGACGTTTGAGACTGTTCTGTATTGTTTTTTATCTTTCTCTCAATTCTATGGCCAACCATGCAAATAATATATTCAAAATCTTCACTTGTCATACGTAAAAAGTTTTTGAAACAACTATCGTACCGAATTTCATGTCTTAACGCATTCAGATCACGTTATAAATCGATGCCACTGTATTTCACGCTTAGCAGCCCGCGACGGCCGAACCCAAAACATTCGTCTTCGTCTTGCCAAGATCACAGTGATGGCGGTCGCGAGCACTACATCTCTTTTCCGCGGAATTTCTGATACTGGATGCGGTTGGATGCTATGTATAACATATAGCATGGGCACCGAAATCACTTACTATAAAAATGTAATATAACTTTTTGTTGTATAGAAAAAGTTATTAAACAATGCTATATAGCAAAAGTTATATAGCAGGTTTTGCTGCATTGTGTAAACGCGGCTAAACTGACAAAAACACATTTCAGTGGGAATCATAATTTTATTTGAATTTTTTTTCTAAGCACCTCTAGGTACTAGAATGTAACTATAGTGTCTCAAATATATTTGTATAAAATCGTTAAAAATAATAAAACTTTGAAATTTTACTAAAATCGCAAATTCATCACATGTTTATATATTTCATGGCGATGCGCGACCAAAAGATATCATATAAATAATTTAAATATATAACCTTACCGGGGGGCTCTGGGGGGTGGTGCCCCCCCAGAAAAGCTCGCAAATGTTTGGAAAAAGGGGCGTGGCAATACGATTTTTAATGCATTTTATTTCCATACAATAAAAAAAGAGAACTCGTCAATCTTGATAGGGTGCATGACCATGATCTATAATATATTCTAAGCGGGGGAGGGGATCAGTTTTTTTTGTACTGCTGGGGGTGCGGGGTTAGCACCCGAGCCCGCCCCCAAGGTAAAAACATACGATAAAATAGACATTTTGATGGATATCATTGCCCATTCATACAATATTATTTAGTTTTTCTTTGTTACTACTGGTTTCTGGTCTTCATATCCAGAATTCTCACTAATAAAAATGAACATCTGAATAACTTCTGATTACTGATTACTAAATACCAATAACAAAATGAGAGGTTGAATTTTGAATTAAAAAGAACAGATTTTCAGCGGGAATTTTTTTTTAAATTATCCATTTTTACCAAATTTCTTTTGTGTCCTCTTTTGAAGTGGTAAAAAGGGGACTGTCCTAGTCGTTTTTGAGGACAACGGAGCAGAAAGGACCAGCGCTGAAAAAAGGATGTCCTCTCTAAAAGAGGACAGGTGGCAACCTTGCTCAGCATGACCAAATTCAAAAAGCACTCTCATCATATAAACACATTTATGTAATGGACAATCCAACCCCCATTCTTTCCAGATCCACTCATACTTTACCCTATTTCTCCTTCTCTTGTTACAAACCAGTCTCAGGTACTCCATTCCTAATGCATTTTGGCTTCTCTTACAGAGAGAGCTTCTAAGCAGAGAGACATCCACCAAAAGATCTCTCTGCGGGGTAACCACCTGCCCCAGTTGAATGGTCTTATTGACGAAATCCTGACGGAAACGTCGGACCTTTGGACGGTAAATTGCGTGGTCTACGCTGCTGCCAAAATTTTGGCTCACTCCCAAAAGAACGTCTCTTGGGAGGACAAAGCAGCAAAGAGGCTGGAACAGTTGGAGGCCAAGATCATGCAGGTGAGACGACAGGCATCCAGAATCCAGTGTGTGATGGAATACATCGTATCTGGGCGAACTTTCACTCCCAAAGTTCAGCGCATAGCGCGCAGTCTCCAATACAACCATCGCACACTGAATAAAAGCGTGCTGCTAACCATTAAGCAGCACTCGGTCGATAAAGTACGAGCACTCACCACTGCCCGGAAAAAACTCCTCAAGAGGAGTGGGGCCGTGAGGGAAAATTCCACCTTTCTCCTTCACCCGTCCCGTCTCTTTTACCACCTCCGCCTGTCGTTTGAATCTCCGCCACCCGTCCAAGAAGTTGAACGTTTCTGGAAGGAGATCTACCAAACGTCGAATCCATTCAACGGAGACTCTCCGGCCATAGGCCTCTTTAAAGAGCTATGTGACCACCACCTACAAGATGTGGATGGACCTCTTTCAGTCACCGAAATTGACGTGAAGAAGGCCTTCTCTGGCAAGAAGAATTTCTCGGCTCCAGGAATGGATGCCGTGAATAACTTCTGGTGGAAGAAGTAAACTTCCACCCAACAACACCTCACTAGAATCTTCACGTCCTTTCTAAATGGTAGAGAACCAATTCCACCTTGGCTGACTGAGGGACGCACGGTTCTGATACCTAAGAAGGGAGACTTGTCCAAATCCAAAGAACTACCACCCCATAACCTGCCTCAACACTGTATATAAGGTGTTCACCTCGATCTTGAGCGACCTTATCCTCCACCAAATCCAGCCTGAGTGGGAGGAGGTGTACGAGCAGAGGGGCTCAAAGCGTGTAATCGCGGGATGCAAGGACAACCTGCTCATTGATAGGTGCATATGCCAGGATGCCATCTGGCATAAGCGAAACCTATCAATGGCCTAGGTGGACTACAAGAAGGCTTTTGACACCACTTTGCATGAGCTTTTGATCGCCATGCTGAAGTTGATGAAAGTCCACCCAGAGGAAGTGTCCTGCATCCAATTCCTGTTACCACTCTGGAAAACGTGCTTTGTTTTGACCTCAGGCAAGCGGTCAATTTCCACAGAGTTGGTAACATACAACTGTGGCGTTTATCAAGGCGGCAGCTTGAGCCCCTTACTGTTTTGTATTTCCCTCCTACCCCTGTCCCTGCGGCTGCGACAAGGTAGAGGATACATGTGCGGTGCTCTAGGTGACAGGAAGCATAAGAAGAGTTTAGGGTATGTCTTGGTACGGGGTTAGTTGTTGGGGAAAGGGGATTGGTTGGCAGAAAGTGCAGGGGGGTGGAGTGGGAGGGAGCTAGCGAAGATAGAGTCCGGGCGGGCAGGTTGACTTTAAATGGAAATATAAGACAGCTCCCACTGGCGGAGCTCTATTATGGGTGTGTCGGGTGGGAGGGCGCGGATTATTTTAATATGAAAGCAGTTGTTAAAGGAGAGGTTATGCGAGTTAGCGTGCTCCGCTACAGGCAACTGCAACTGTTGCATCGCGCTGCTCCTGTGATTATTTACCCGCATATTTAAAGGTGTGCTGGTGAGGCCCCAACCTCAACGCCTTGTTGCTAGCTTATATATATATATATATATAAGCTAGCAACAAACTTTTATTAAAAAAAAATAATAAATATATATATATATATATATATATATATATATATATATATATATATATATATATATATATATATATATATATATATATATAAAACTTCCAGGAAAATCACTCGGGTGATAAATATACAGTATGCCAAGAGGGTTTAAAGTAGGAAAGATTCCTACTTTAAACCTTGAGAAAGGTGGAGCTAGTCTTCACCGAAATATCGGAAGTTTTTATGTGTAAGTGTTCTTTTTTCCGTGTGTATATTTTTTATCGGCCACCCTCTTGGCATACTGTATATATATATATATATATATATATATATATATATATATATATATATATTTTTTTAAGAAAAGACTTACTGGGTACGTTTCGGGCATGCATGCCCTTCGTCAGCTGGAGAAAAAGTGGATAACTGACTTTTTCTCCAGCTGACGAAGGGCCTGCATGCCCGAAACGTACCCAGTAAGTCTTCTCTTTTTACTTTTCTTTCCCCACCCCCTGTCCAGCATATTACTTACTCTATGATATAACGAAAGGTTCACCAATAGGCCACAACAATAAAACATACACTTGACAGGGGGTAAGGAAAGAAAAGCCTTCCTTTTTCTATAGCTGAAGAAGGGCTTACATGCCCGAAACGTTCCCTGTAAGTCTTCCCTCTTTTTACTTTTCTTTCCCCACCCCCTGTCAAGTGTATTTATTATTATTATATATATATACATATATTTTTTATAATATCCTGAGGATTCTGAGAATGGGATACATTTCTGGATCCAGAAAACCACACCGAAAGTGAAAGTTGAAGTTTCTGTCTTCGCAGTGACATACTCAGTTTTTTATGCTTTGACACAGATTGCTGGGGAGGGTTTGGTCAACAAGATTTATCACTAACACAAAACCCTCTTCGAATAATAGCCCACAATAGCACTCCATACTTACTTCGATCCCGAACTCGTAGAGCTTTTCCGCCAAAGGACAGCCATTTCTAAATATCACCGTTTCGAATATATCAACTAGAAACTTCTTGAACTCAATACACAGTCTACAAACGTCAACGAGCGGCGAATATTCTTCAATATCAGTCATTTTTGGAGTAAATACGTATGACGCGCAATCAAAACCTCCTCTCCTCGACAAATGTTATGATTCGTCCTTCAGCTATTTCGTGCTAGCGGCTTCGACCAATGGTCGAAGGCTAGCGGCTAAATTTAAATACATGGTCGAAGGCTAGGTACTATGATGAATATCTATGAATATATGTTTCTATATTCATGGGTACTACCAGGTACTACTATGAATAGGGTGATAGCGTTATCGTGTACTCCTATCGTCAGCGATTTTCGAAAGCATGAACATATGTATCCAGTGCATATAATCTTTGATATATACGTTCATGCATATATGTTCATGTTCGAAAGTTAGCACACGAGAAGGTATACATTTTCTAATATCCGTGCACAGGAGCTATCAACCAAGAAATAAGACTAGTTGCCAGCAACCGAGAAATTTTTCACCCAATTTTCCCTCACTAACATTTGAGCGTCTTCTTTGCAAGAATACAAATATACGATGTGTTTATTTTGGACAGATTTGGATTCACTCAAATTCATCCCAAATTGTGCACTTCGATCGTACGTTGTATCCGCAGGAAAATACGGGGTTGCGGCATCGCAGGCCAAGGTGATGCTCATGTTCCGAATGGAGTCTTTGGAATATGTGTTTGGAGTATGGTATCTTTTAACACCTTGGGCGAGCACGTCTACCACCACCGATGTGAAACAAGTTAGAAAAATACGTGTCCTGCCAAAAAAGTGTGATATCCACTAGTAATATATAGTTGCCGATAAGAACTAGCGGATTTGCACGATTGGATTAACTCCCACCATCATAAGTTGATAATTTATTTATTGTTATATATTTATTAATAATATTTATTAGGAGAGTAATTCTATTCGTTTATAAAGGTATCTAGTTTTTTAAGAATTAAATTAAATTTAACCCCAAAAATTTACTTTTTTCTTTTTTAATAAATTATTTTTTAGAGTAGTCACATGCGAATGCACTTCTTGACGAAAGTACCGAGAATAAACATATTTCGGCCTCGTGCATGGGATACTAATATCCATGAACATATATGTTTCATACAGATATTTGGTGTTTTGCACACTCTGTTTGGGGAGCATTGTACACGAATACTTGTCGGCTTCTTCATCCTGTGAATTGTCTTCCCGCATACCTACAACGGATTTCGAGGACTGAGTTTACGCTACCGGCCTTTGCACGTGCCTCGTGTGGTCTATGTTTGTGGTTAGCCAGCGTAGTCAGTAGACGTGGTAAATGTAAACAAACAGAGAGAACAGTCATAGCCAGGTTGGGGGGAGAGTTTGGTTGATATTTACATTTGTTATAGTTTCCGGAGGTTTTATTTGAGCACTGTTTTATAAATATCACCGAAAACCATTTATACTTTTCCCTCCCTATGTCATGTTATTCATTATATAGCGACGTTTTTCTTCATCGTCGGAAGTTAGTTTACGTGGTACTTGTGACTTAATCTTTTAGTTTAAGATTTCTTGATTCAAAATGGGTAAACATGGGCATCATCAAAAAAATGTTAAAAAAGAAAAGAACAAAGTGAAATTTAAAGTAGGAAGGACATTGCCTAAAGGTCAAAATATAACGGATACATCGTTTAAAGTGAAAAAACTTGTGATCAAGGAACAGCTAAAAACTGGTGGATTAGAGCCAGTGACCAAGCGAAACCTAAATCTGAAAGTGGGTTCTTTAAAAGTGTCTCTTCTCTCTTGGTTAAACGGTGCTTGCTAACAAAACGATTTATCAACAGGAAACATTATCTCGTCTTCAACATTACAATACTAACATCAAACTGGACAATCTTGGTGGCTTAAAAGAAATCCTAACCAATAATCAAGATTTGTTAGGGGGAAACCTCCAGTCTGTGTTGGAAAAGTTGGCCGAGTTGATTTCTGATCGAGAGTCATCTGTGCGGAAAGAAGCAATATCTCAGTTGGCAAATCTTATTGGACAGGTATGTAATAGCTCATGCAAAGATCTGAATGAATATGAGTATAAATGGTCCTATAAGTATAAATCCACTCGTTAAGTGAATATCAGAGTTTTGAGATCATTCGTCGGGGAAAGTTACCGATTATTTTATAACATGTTATACATTGGTGTAAAATTTCAGGTTCCTTCGACAAAGTTGGCACCATTTGTATGTCTACTTTGCTCCTACTTGGGTGCTGCTCTAAGCCACATCAACAAGGACATTCAACTGGATGCTCTTTTGCTGCTTGATGGGATGCTTTCCCGTTCTAATATCGCAGCGTTAATTCTAGCTACAGCTCCAACTTCGCCCTCCTCCTCTCACCCATTTGATTTAATCCTTCAAGGACTGATAAATCAAATCTCTGAGCAGAGAGAAAACTCTGGTAGTAAAACTTCAGGATGGGAGAGAAAGTTGAGTGTGAATCCTGCAGAAAAGCTGGGTGATGTGCATAGGCGTACCAAGGTACTTTTTTCTTTAGCTGACGAGCATTTCATCTATTGCCTAAATTTTTTTTTTTTAATTTGTGGCTACTTTGAACTGGTATTGGGCTATTGGAAATATACCTAGTTCAATTTATTTATTTTTATTTAATTTATTTCTTCCAACGGTACAACACTCTTTATACATACAAGGCATACAAACAATAACAATTTGAAGATACCGATCAATCAGACAACAACAATAAACATCTTATACAATTCCATCATAGCTAGGAATAACAATAATAACTGGTTGAGTAAAGCCATAACAATAACTATAAATAAAAAAACAATAAATTATAACATGTTAATAACAATGTAACCATGGAACAACAGTGGCACTATATACATATATCCAAATAAAAATAATAAATAACCTGATATAAATTGAGGCACAATAAATTTGAAAGAGCCCATTAAGAAAAGGTTAAGCCAGCTTAATTAGATAATCTTGATAATTCTCCTCCTGAAGGACAATAATGGTTCATTGAAAAATCTATCCTTGAAGCCGCTTCTCTCCTGAGTTGCTGCAGTCTCACCAGACCACTATTATAGGCATAGCTACTTGTTAAGTACCGTATTTTCCCATCGATAACGCACGCGTTATCTATACAAAAAAGTTCAGATGATCGAAAAAAAAATGACGATGCGCGTTATGTAATGAAAATTGATAAAATCCAATCATTTACATATCTATGTACACAATAATTTAAAGAAGAGTCTCGCAAAAATAAATTAGTCTGGAAGCATGCCTTTCTAATTGCATTCAATTTTATACAGATCTGCTACTGTTACAGTTATTTCATCTCAAAAATCCATGAGAAAAAGAAGAAACATAATTTCTATACTTCATTTATTATAATACGTAGAACTTCTTTATTCTAATACATAGTACTTCATGTATCCGTAAAGTATGTCATATTATATACACATACGTATAAATATAAGAAATGATAGGTAGATCACTCGAATCCAAGAAATTCGTCACCTGAATCACAATTAAATGAAATAAGTGCATTTATTATCTCTTCAGGCACATCACAGAGTTTACTCTCCGAACTTAATTCTCCCTCATATTCTAGCACTGGCGTTGAAATATTGCCTAAAGCTTTTTCAACTCCATTTTTGACACAAGTCACTGTGACACCCTCCCAACTTTCCAGGATCCACCGGCTTATTTCTTCATAAGACACTCTTTTAATCCTTCCCGATTCTGTGTAGTCGTTCATGCCAGACATCATCCACTTTTCCCAACTAGAACGTAACTTAGATTGAAAAGATTTATTAACGGATAAATCCAGCGGTTGGATCTTTTTTGTTAATCCACCCAGTATCATTGCCAGTTTGGAATATTTGCTCACTAACCATTTCGTGTTGTCAGTAATATGAGCACGGCAAGAGTCCATTATCAATAAAGATTTTGGTTTGAAAAAGGATTGTTTCCTTTTTCCCCACACATTTTCAACCCACACTTTCATAATCTCTTGATTAATCCATCCCTTCTCATTTGCAGCAATCAAGATGCCTTTCGGGAAGTTTCCTTTGGGCAATGTTTTTCTCTTAAAAATAACCAAGGGTGGAAGCTTTCCACCATCGGATGTTACACTTAAGACAACCGTAAAATTCGATTTCTCGTGTCCAGTTGTGGCTACGAAAACTTCTTTGGATACTTTTAAATGTACTGTCCTGCTCTAACAGGCACTTCATCCATATTGCCGAAATGTGCAGGATCCACACCACACAGATTTTCTTTGACGTATAGTCTAAATTTCTCTACCTTGCCCCCCAGTCCTGTGGTAGTTTTTGCCCAACACTCGAAGTTGTACGAATGCACAGATTATTTCGTTTCATGAATCGAAATCCTCATGATGGGTAGGCTTTAAAGTTTTATTTTTGTATTCTTCCGCAAGTCCTTTTGCCTTCAGCAACAGGCTAGTTGTTGACACTTTACTTCCTTTCGCTCTCTCGGAAATGACCCATTCGATAAGTGGTTTTTCAAGTTCAGGCCAGAAGCATTTCCTGTATCTTATTGCACGTTTCTTTTGATGTAAACACTTTATTACCGCTTCTCCTTTC
Organism: Pyrrhosoma nymphula; assembly: GCA_963573305.1. Taxonomy (NCBI): domain Eukaryota; kingdom Metazoa; phylum Arthropoda; class Insecta; order Odonata; family Coenagrionidae; genus Pyrrhosoma; species Pyrrhosoma nymphula. The sequence continues at coordinate 62,960,361 of OY754331.1, read as the reverse complement.
CTCCATTCCCGTATGCTGGACTCTCCCACATTAAATTTACTTTTTCTCTCGCGAAATTGATGACTTCTAGCTTAAAAATCGCTGTATACGATTTTCTTCTCACAATATTTTTCTATTACATGGATAATTTTCTTGAGAAAATTCTAAATTACAAAAGCTTAACTCAATTCATCACTATGTAGGCGGCACTTTCATAGAACCTGGAGGGTGTCTAGAACAGCTGAGCGGCGATACTAACAAATCAAAGTAATGCAAACAAAACAAGAAAATTCCATTTCATTCATTCTCTTTTTTTTATTTTTGATTTCCTGAAAGTTAATTTATATAGCAAATAAAAGGGCACACAAACCTATGTCTCGTTTCGACTTACGAATCATAGCAAAAAAGAAATAAGGTGGCATATTGTGTTGGCTTGTAAATATTGTTTATTTTTTGATCCTTCTGTTGTTTGGAGTTAATTTCAATCACTTGGCTCTAATCTTCTTTATACTTATGGTAGATATGGCCACAGGCACTGAAGATTCCATCTATTCATTGGTTGTTACCATTACCATCTATTAGTATATGGATATAGACGTATTTTTACACACAATATATATATATATATATATACATATATACACACACAGATGCGAGGCATCTATACACGTTCAAGATAACTATGAAGCCATGGGCGCGCAGTATCTATACAAATTCATGATTACTACAAAGTTCTGGGTGTGCGTTATTGATGGGAAAATACGGTATTTGTGTCCAAACATAGCCATGGATCTTGTTCCTCTAGGTATGGAAACGTTGATTTGGTGGAGGAGATCTGGACAATCAACTATCCCATTAATTAACTTGTATAGAAAAATCAGGTCATGGATTTGCCATCTGAAATGCAAAGGATATAAACTAAACTGCTGCTCCAACTACTCCACTGGCACACCAAGGTTGCCATAGCCCAGACGAACCCCCAGAACTCTCAAAAAGTGGACCTGGACCTTATTTAGCAAGTTAATGTGACCCAGGTGATATGGAGACCAGATCACAGATCCGTATTCCAACTCAGGGTGGAAAAGAGACTTAGTGTTAGGAGAGACTGTGGTGATTTAAAGTTTCTTGTCATTCTGACAATGAAGCCCAAGAGGGAGTAGGCTTTGGACACGACCCAGTCAATGTGCTCTGCTGGATTCAATGTAGAAGTTAATATGATACCAAGGTCCTTGATACTATCCATTCCACCCAGATGTACTTTACTAAGGTGATAGTTAAACGTCTAACAAACTGCCAGACAAGTAAAAGAAACAACATGGCACTTGGAGACGTTAAGTTCCATAGCATTATCAGCACCCCATAATTATATGTAGGTAAGGGACTGTTGAAGATTCTCTTGATCAGATGTGGAGAGAACCCGGGTAAAAACCTTGAGATCATCGGCAAGCATAAGACTGTTGGCCGTCAGTACACTCTTAATATCGTTTGTAAATATATTAAACAGTAATGGACCCAAGTGCGAGCCCCGAGGAACACCAGACAAGACACGAAATGGTACTGAGAGAGCCCCATCACATTTGACGATTAGTTCACGGTCTCCAAGGTAACTAGCCAACCATTTCAGAAGTTGACCACCTATTCCATAGCCTGCGAGTTTTGCAACTGACAGCCCATGGTGCACCTTGTCAAAAGCTTTGGAATAATCTAAATATATACAGTCAACTTATTCCAAGTAACAGTTCAAAGCAAGAGTTAAGAAATGCAGACATGACAAATTTTTGAAAGACTAGGATATTGGTGATGGTGGATCGACCCCAGAGTAAGCCATGCTGATTGTTCAAAATATATTTCCTCAGATAAAAGTATAGATGGTCCAATACCAGAGCTTCATAAACCTTGGCCAGCACAGACTTTATAACATTAGGTCTAAAGTTTATTATATTGTTTCAATCACCTGACTTGTTGATTGGTACTACAAATCCCTGTTTCAATGTAGTCTGCAAAATTCCAGCCAAAAGAGAGTTGAATAAGATGGCTAAATGAGCAGCAAGAACCGGGGCACACAATTTAAGCACCTTGGGTGGACCAGCACAGCCTTATTGTCTGGACCAACACTTTTGGACGAGTCGAGATTGTATAGCTTTATATCAGGGATCTTTCGGGGTTTGCACCGGGTAGTTAGGTCCATGGCGGCCGACGTTTCGATGCTCGACTCGAGCATCGAAACGTCGGCCGCCATGGACCTAACTACCCGGTGCAAACCCCGAAAGATCCCTGATATAAATCTTCGCCGGGAAAGCCTGAAATCATTCATTGTATAGCTTTCCTTGCACTTTGGTTGCAAAAACTACGATAGAAGAGAGTCACCGCTGCTATAGTCAAAAGATGGTACTGGAATGTTTGCGTTGCAAAAGACTGAAGAAAAGTGCTGAGCAAATAAATTGCACTTAGTAACAGGATCATGGGCCTCGATTCGATTTAGGACCATTCCAGGGCAGAATGCATGAGTTATCTTTTAGGTTGTCAATGTGGGACCAAAATTATTTGATATTGTGAGGAATGCTCACTTCAATCCTTCCTATGTACAGGTCATAACATACAGTAGCTTGGAATTTACATTCTCTTCTCAATCTCCGAAAGTATTCTAAATCAATAGGGCTACCAGTGTTTTTAAACTTATGTGCTATCTTTTTTCTTATCACTAGATTCTTCACATCGCTGGAGAACCACTTAGGGAAATTAGAGGTAACGGCCTTCCTCATAGACGTGTTCTGAGATATGATAAAGGATAGTTGATTGCAAAAGTTGCTGAACAACAGCTTAGCATATTGCAAATCCCTGTAAGGAGGTAGGTCCAGAGCCTGTATTTGACTAAATATCATAGCAGCATAGCATTTTCTGAAATCAGGCACAAACTTTGTGCTATTAGAGCATACCGGCGGACTAATTACTGCTGTAACCTCCAGGGCAGGGTGATGACTATCTTCAGGGAGAAGTGGGTCAGAGGCTGGAGTAACTTCAGTGTCCAGAATAGATGAGAAGATAAGATCAAGTGTAACACTGCAGAAGTTAGGAACACTGTTGAACTGCTTGAGATTGTACAAGTTGACCAAATCTATGATGCAGCGTGAGGATTCGTCTGCAGCTCGGGTATATCTAGACCAGTCAGTGTGTTGAAGGTTGAAGTCACCCACAAGCAATATTTTATCCGAATCATTACTGGAACCAATAACTTCTTTGGCTAATTTGCAGAAGTCATTATACACTGAGTAGTGAATGTTAGGAGGGATATAAACACAACCAACTATTATGTTAGACAAGGCAACATTCAGCTTGACAAAAACGTTCTCAGTGTTGAGATTATTGGGTGAAATGTTGCTGCAATGAATATGTTTGTGCGCTGCAAATAAAGATCCCCCACCACCAGACTTCATACTTGATAATCTACACCGATCACACCTGAAGACAGTGTAATTGTGGAATCCCAATTCAGAATCCTGAATGTCGGACATTAGATTAGACACGACAAGAGAAATAACAGCAAAAGAGATAGCAGCGAAAGCAATTGTTAACTCAGTTAATTTACTTTTACCATTTACATTTTGAAATAATCAACTAATTTTGTGTTGCGTACCATTGGAATCTAAGCATTTTTTTGATTCTTCACAATGTAGGGAGTGTTGTTCTTGTATAAGATGACAAGATCTTTTTCACCCCAGGAGATCCTAGTTTCAAGCTCAGACTTAAGTGACTTAAAAATTCCATTTCATGAGGGGTGCGATCACAGGAGGCTTTGACACTGGAGAAGCATAGGTCCACCTCCGCAGCAGACTCCGATGTGAAGCTAGGTAGGAATTTAATGACATTTATTTCATTATCCAAAATGACTATTAAGGGCCTTGTCTTGTTTGGAATTTTATTGCCAACTCGCAGTGTTTTGAGTCCATTAGTATTGCAATTAGGGAGAAAGTTTTTGAACAGCTTAAGAACCAGATCCAGATCATGCTGCTTTCTAGTATCAACATTCCTATCCACAGATTCAGGGAGATTAAACAGCATGATATTCCTGGATCTATGTGCACGGTCACTCAATTCAGCTACGATTGATTCAGGGTTGACAAGGTGCTGATCTGTATTAACTACTTTCTCTTCCAAAGTCTTCATCTTGGATTCATTTGCACTAACTCTATCTTCAAGTTGCGAAAGATTCGTGTTAAAGTTATCCATTTCAGCTATAAGACTATGCACCTTTGCAGGAAGTGAGACGAGGGAATCAACTTTGTCAGACAGATCAATAATTTTGGTGGTGAGTATGGCTAATTGTTTAAGCAGCAGGTTTTGAGGGTGATCAGAAGGCAGTACACAATCATTCAATGAGCACTGCCATTTAATATTCTTATCTCCGCTAATACCCTGGTAATCCATCTTGGACATTTTTACACATTCTCAGTGGAACCAGCGTTGGAAAACTCCATCACAACCAACACCATCCTCGGAGTCTAGTACATTTTTTACACAAATAGGACAAACAGCAACCATGATGAAGTGAAAATTATGAAGACGTAGTGATGATAAATCAAATTCAATCAAAGCCACCAAACAATAATAATGTCCAATTCAGAGATACTCAATCCACCCCGGTTTGGACTAAATCAGACATATTTAATATATTACTGATTCAATAGTAACGACTGCAGATTCAGTGGCAGGAAAGTGTCATTGATTCATATACGAATGTTACATTGAGTCGTTGACACTGATTGAAGCTATATTGACAAGAGATTGATGAGGTTAGTTCCTGTTAATCAGCAACTAAGTTTCCAGAATTGAAATGTTGTCCATGCAAGAGTGAGGCACACGATCACACACAACTCACAGGACAAGTCCAACAAGCACAAATTTCAAGTCCAAAGAGGTGAAAAATTCAGACAATATGCTGACACCAGGAGTACTATTTCAAATGAATAACCGAAGTCCCCATCTTGAAAAAAATAAGCAAAAAAATAGTGAAACTACTCAAATAGCTATTACAGTATATTGAGAGCATGGTATTAGTTTCTTCATTCTCAATAGTTAGCATTAAGCTTTCTACAAAATTCCATGGGTATTAAACTTAGCCTTCTCTGTTCATATAGTCATTGATTCCACTGATTGCAGCCAGAAGCATTGACCACCCTAAATTCCTGGCAATAATTTATCAGACATGAGCACAGTTGCTGACACTGCAGCAGGCAGACCGTAGACACCTTCAATTGTGTTCAAATCTACCATCTCACCTTTTACAAACACTGTAGCCATATGTAAAATGACCTGTATGGTTTTGACCATGTGGCTTAAGCATGGGGAATTGTTTGTCCAACAGGGATTCAGCAACTTTGGAATTTTTACTTTATCTTGATGCAAATGTTAGTTTTCAGTTTTTTTATTTGCGATTGTCTGGCTTGTGATGCATTTCACACAAATTTGATTCAAAATTGTAATTTTAATACCAAAGGATCATACTTACACCAGCATACATGGATTTTGACCCTATTAGTTATCATTTGTAAATATAATTAATTAGAATCAAAATATTTTAGATAATCTTTTTCTCTTGCTGGTGGTAATGAAATATACTTTCTCATATTTACGTGTCAATTTCCAAATCCTTGAGAGAAATACCTGTTATGTAATGTTCCTGAAATTTCTGGTGTTCACTGCATAGGTTGTTTTGTCACTCACTCGAGTGTTTCAACCCGAAGGTTGGTTTTTGTAGAAAGTAGGTTTTATCCATCCCAATGTAGGCAAAACTTTTCAATGGAACAACCTATTGGGTGAACATCCATAAATACAGGAAACATTTGCTTCAGTGCTACAGAAGTCTACAATGGAACATTTTCAGTAGGTACCTAAGTAATATTAGCCACAGTGAATCACATTCAGTTAACGGAAAATTTCCATTTTAGGTGTTGAAGTTAGCTTAAATCAGAGTGCATTGCACTTAAATCTTTCAGTGCAGTTGACGCACACATGCTGGGAATGATGGGTGCTTCTAAAAATAATCAGGGGATAAAAGTATTTCAGTTCTTTTCAAGCACACTTTCATACACATCAACTCTATCTTTTTGGATGTGTACAGGGTCTGAAACTAATGAAAAGCAAAGGAACTGTTGTGTTGCAAAGTGAGCTGGGCACCGAAACAAATAGAAAGCCAGTTTTGTCCCATCCCAATCCCAACAAGTTCCAATCCTATCAACACTGGCCGGAGCTAAAATGAACTGAATTTACATTGCAATTTTTTTTTTTAAGCTGTCGTGGTGGTTGTAATTGACATGATCATTCTGAAGACAGTTGATTTCTTATATTTGTAACTGGAAATAATTTTCTCAATACTGTACAGGCTTCCAGGTTGGCTACCAAAGTTGTTTAGTTCGTTCTGCGTTAGTTCATCTCAGTAATTGACAATTTTGCCAGCATTCCAGTTAGGAATTTTGGCTTTTCAAATATATAAAATATGAACAGCCAAAATTCCCAGAAATCACCATCCTGTCAGTGTGCTCTGCTCTAGCCCACGAGTTCTATGCTTGGTGAACTGTTCTATACTTGGTGATGTCTGCTACTCACTTCAGACCCAAAGAAGTATTGCAGGCAAAACTATTGTCCACCTAATGAACCAATTTGGAAGGAACCTTCACAACCTTGGGAGTCATTTTTGTAAGTGGTTTTATAAAGTTTCCTAAGGTATTTATTTCCCAAAATATCAGGTTTTGGCTCAGCTCTGTTCCCTGATGAAGGCTGCTCTTGAAATGAGAAGAAAATCGTGCTGTAATGATGTGTCTAATGAGGGACCAATATGTGTACAATGGAAGGATGTTGTTGCTGAAGGTGGATATGTCCCTTGTTATGGACCCTCCTATGGATCCATTCAGGGTCTAGCCCTGTCAAGGACTCTGACATCTTCATTTAGTGTTCCTTCTTCCATTTCCTCTTCTGAGCCATTGGGAGAGTGTGAAAAACTGAAGACAATAGTTTCATCCCTCGTGCCAATATTAGTGGAGTCATGGAAGGAAGTTGGGCCAGCTAAGAATACCTCAAATTACTGTGAGTTGAGGCGAAGGTATTATTAGTAAAATCATTTCTTGGTGTTCATTTTTCTAGCTTTTTACTTATTTGACCCCTCACATTAGATTATATGTGTAGTTAATACTTAAACCAGCAAAATGTTTCTCAAAATCATACCAGCGATCAGTTACTAGCATGAATTTTACTTCCAGGAATTCTTGTGGGAAGATTAAAACTTTTAGCCTGTCGATCCTGTCTGGCTTTTGACAGTATGTTTTTCTAGCTGAATTTCTCTGAAGGTCTCCCTTTCATTGCCATAATCTGTTTGTGATTTTTTATGCCACAACCACCGAAATATTTCAAACAAATTAGTATGTATTGCTGTAGCTAAGGGCTCATATTGTTGTGGTAAAAATTCCCTTGTGTGGACATGCTGTTCTTATTTTGTTAAAAACATTTTTATGGCTTTCTTCCTGCAAAAAACATTGCTGAAAGTATTAATGACATTTGTTCCTGTGAGAAATCAACTGTTGGCAATCATTATAATCCAGGTTGGTGTGGTGGCTAGAGTACTGGCTTCCAATCCTGAGGGCCCAGGTTCAAGTTCTGTCAGTCATGGAGATTTTTCAGTAGAATCCCAATTCCTACTTATGTGTCATGTGGAGGTAGAAAGAACTTTAAGTACATACAGTACTCTGTCCATCGGATGGGACGTTAAATCATGTACCCCTTGGCACCTTTCATTAAGATTTCATTTCATTCACTAATGCCTACACCAGGTTTCTTTCCACCCTTCCTCCATTCCCCAATATCCCTTCTCTGATAAGCCAACCCACCTGCCCTTAATAGTGCAAATGACCTCAGTTGTCTCCCGTAACAACTTCTCCTCAGTCTCCTCTCCAAATAACCAACCCACCAAACTTTGGCCTTCGTGTCAACTGCTTACTCTAGGATAAATTTTGAGTTTGGTCTTTCAGAAAAAGTGAGGAAGATGCAATGCAAAATGTGTTTGCAAAAATTACTGTGAATTACACCTGGCACTTGAAGAAATGAACACTCCAACGATGAAAATGTGCTGTTAAGGAGTGTTTTTATGAGCCCACTATATTTATAATTTAATTAATCTTAGGTATTTCTTTTATTCCAACATTTTTAGGATAATATTCTGGGGTCTGTTTGGGTGGAACCACTAATTAAGTTCAGTCACTGTTAGTTTTAACTTCATCTAATTGAATTTGTGTAAAATATGTACAACAGAAGCAATTGATTCTCTCCATGAAATCACACGTAGTATAAAATTATTTTTATTTGTCAAACTTTTTTCTTTCTCTATCATATGATATTCACTTTTATTACATTTTCTCTTTTTTCTATCTCGATAGTGCTTACATTAGAAGCAGTCGACTTTTTGAAGATAATGCTGGACCTCTTAATGATCTTGTTGGAAGCATTGCTCCTGTATGATAAAGAATCAGCTGAAGCATCTGATCTGGTAAATTATCATTTTTTGAATAGATCATAAGAGGGTTTGATGCTATTTATTGACGAGTAAATCAACTAACTGGTGTGGCAATTTTATAATCTGTTTTGAGTACCTTATTTATTGTTTGGTGTATTTCAGATTTGTTTCTTATTCTGTATAATGTCACCCAGTGATCAATCCATTGGTGGGTTTGATATATCAGGTTGGAGTTCTCTTTGTTAATATAAGTTTGTGATACTTACTAATTCATGTAATACCTTTCCAAAAATAATGGTGGAAGTATTTTTTGAAATGTTCATTTTAAATGTCAGTAGGCCCTTTAGAAATAATTTTGGACAATTCTGATATTATTTTCATTTAAGTCTAGTTGAAATATTCTCAGTTGCCTCCTGCCCCTTCTGTGATGAAATATTTCTAATTAATTTTGGTCTCAGAGATTCTATCTGTGATTGCAAGCTTGAGCAACTTTTCCCCATGCACATTCTTAGTTTTCCATTTTCAGAACAAATCTTTGAAAGTCATGGAATGTGTAATTAATGATAAGGTGTCTGAGGTAGCATGGGTTCATTTTAAACTGCTGTTCCACAATGCTGTTTTTAACAATGGCATCTGGAGTAAAAGAATCCCACTAAAATGAATAATGGATATAGAAACAAGGTCTCCATTACATAGGAATTTGTGTTACCTGGCTAACATTGGGATAGGTTTCCTAGTTAACAGAAATTTCCGGATAGGAGATAGTATTTTCAATGGCATCAAAATATTTATAATGCATGCCAGACAAAAAATGGTATTTAATATCCTCTTCAAATGCATCTTATTTATGAATTCTTCAATTTTTTTGGTTTAACAAATACTTGAGCACAGTTTTTGACTGTCATTATTTATGTCAAGCAAACCTTTTTCACCTAAGATTTGCAATTTGATGGGTATAGGCTGGTGAAACGAGATATTAAAGCACTAAGATTCAGTTACAAGGCCCTATTCTGTGAAATGTATTTCCGAAATTCTTTAGTGAAATTTGCTGTGACTAGGATTTTCCAGTTTCCTAAGGTCCAACTCATCTTTTACTGCTTAAATGAAACTGCAGTCATTGTACTGTTCACTTAAATTTTAATGTAAATATTACACTACACGTGTTTCGACGTTTCATAGGGCATCATCAACAGGTCTACTCAAGTTATGTCTCCAATGGGAATATTTATACATGAGCAAAGGAAAGAGTGGGGGGATTCTTGACAAATGAAGGAGGTAGTAGTAAGGAAGGAGGGGGGGGGGGGTACAGTTGATGGTGAATAACAGGGGGGGTGGTGTTGTTACGAGACAAGTGACCTTCCCGAGGATTTGGGAGTGTGGCCTATTTGGGGGGGAGGGTTCTTGTGAAATGTTTATTCATTTTTTCATTTGAATTCTCATTCAATGAAACATTTCACAAACCCCCCCCCCCCCAAATAGGCCACACTCCCGAATCCTTGGGAAGGTCACACCCCCCCTGGGAACTATGGTGGAACAGAATTTTAAGTACTAAAATTCTGTTCCACCATATAACGCCAGAGACTGTCGTATTCATCTTTTACTGTATTTGGAATTCAGGACTACTGAAAACCTGACTATTGGGTTTTCTCTGTATTGAAAAGGATGAGTGAATGAGACTTTTTTTCCCTTTCATTGGTTGTTGGTTAATCGAATGGTTCTTGTCGCAATTAAGAGTTCCCTTGTCCCTTCCAGGTTCAGTGGTTCCGATCATCTTACAGCCAACCCATATTTGATCTCTTGATGCCAATTTTCCCATTCCAATGTTCAGGAATTAGGGGAAGAAAGAAACAGAAGGATGCTGTGCATAAGGGTTCTGAATGGGTTGTGGACAGTATTCAAAAGAATAAGCTTGGATCACTTGTTGGAGTTGATGAGGCAGCTACAAATGTGAGGGCTCCTTCAGAGTGTTTTCACACCAATATTTTGATGGCCCAGCTGTATTGTTCTGTTGAATTTAAGTCTGCTTCAGTCAAGAGGCAAGGAAAGAAAATGTCATCCCATCAGAAGTACCTTAGTAAAATATTAACTTTTCTGATAAGTGAGTAACTTAAAGATATTCCTCAATGTATTTACTTTATGCTAAGTTGTAAATATGTGATAACATATTTTTCGATTCTTGAAGAGCAATTAGTCCTCATGCTGAATAAGTATGTATTCCATCTTGGTTTCCTGTGAGTAAATGATTCATGCATGCTATCATAGAAGTGTCAGTACTTGTGAAATCATCTTGATCGTGTTGCCTAATATTTTTGATTTTCCTGATTTTTTCTAATTAGTTTATCCGTATGTACATAGATTAAACAGAATTATGGAAAACTTTTTAACTCCCTAAGATTTTTGTTAGTTAGTTTTGAACTGTTGAATGTTTTTGACCAAAATTGCACTATAGAAAATCTGACAACTTTTTTTATTTTTGCATATCACAAATAATAAAACAAATCGTTGTATTCTGCAATAAATGAGGTATATTTTTGCAACTGAAACCTTTTCGTTAGGCATTGAAGAAGTTTCTTAAAATTAACATAAAACTGTGCTTCACTAAATCTCCAACAGGAAGAGTGCGATAATACAACATCTTTACAAATGGAAGGGTGGGAAGAAGAAGTGAAACAATTATGGAGCTATTTTTCTATTGGACATTCAGTAAAAAGTTTTTGGTAAAATATTAATCAGAAGGGTGAGAAACATAACAATTGACAGCTGGAGTGTGCATTATAGTTTATGCCTTGAATAGGATGTATGCACCAGCCGTTAATGCTTCAGCAAGTGCTAGAAAAATGTTGGATTTAAGAAATAAAGTATGTACAGTAGAAGCCCCATATAACGTGTAGGGCATATAACAAGAAGCTCGAATTTGCGAGGGATGGCCTAAGAACGATTTAAAACCCTCTGATTTACATGTAAAATAAATCGGTATTAGCGAGGACAACAACCAGCCTCTCCTGGGGTCGTTTACTATTACGAGTGGCAAATGTCTGCTTCAATCTCGGCAAACCTGCACCAACTTGTGCTCATGTCCTCTGTCATTGCTATTACTTGCAGCCACGACATATTTAGTGCACCCAAAATATCGGGGCAATAACAATACAGCAATGCGCAGTACAGTACATGGGTCCTGAAGTGTCAAAATTCGACGTTTAATATTCCAGTGTATGACATCTAACATGGAATTTGATGTCATAAAAAATAATTGAAGTGTTCGGAAATATGATTTTTAATAGCTATCTCAATAGAATGTTTTTGCCACTCACCAAAAATTCCTACATTAATGGCTAAATTAGCGTTACAGTTGTAGGAATTGGCTGTGGAGTGATTATTAATCATCTTCGGTATTAACAATAGTTCCATTTAGCGAGTGATTTTTCAGATCCCGAGAACTCTCGCTAAATAAGGCTTCTACTGTAACAATATATTATGCATTAGTAGAATAAATATGGCATATGACATGATAAGTGAAAATAAGTTATGGAAAGTTTTGAGTGACTTCGGGAAGAATAAGCAGATATTGAATGCTATGAGGGCAGTGCATGATAGCACATGTGTGAAAGTTCATTTGTTAATGCATAACCTTAGGAATAGTTAGTGATATTTGTAATTACTGGGTAAATACTTGTTTAAAATATTCACTAGTGTTGAGCCTGGTTCTGAAACAAATTTGGTCTCATCGTTCCTTTAGTTTTGTTGCTTCATCAATTCGGAGAGGTATTTCAGTTTTAAGTTTTAAAATGTTCTTTTCCAATCAACAGAAAGTTTAGATGACAGCTCAACTTGTCACCACCATGGGAAACAAATGAGTGATCTTCTGTGGCATTTTGTATCATGCAGAAAAGTGTCACAAGGAAACTTGGGTAACCAATTCATCAAACTGGATGATATTAAACTCCTCATTCAGGCTGTGATAACTTGCTGCGAACGTAACTGTCCTCATGTAAGAAATTCAGCTGCAGTAAATTGTCCCTTCTTTAAACTTCTTTGCAATATTCTTAAGGAAAGTCAACTGGTTGAACTTCAAAGGTATGTCTCTTATTTGCATTACTGAATATCTTTTGTTTGAATTCCGGTTTTTCTTGTGACATGCTAACCTGTTTTTTAGAAGAGAGGATGGATTGGGCATATTACATATCTTTATTTTGAGCTTTGAGATGAGCCAAATACTTATGAAATCAGTGCAATTGGTACATAAGCTATTTGACCATTGTTGTCATGGGTGGCTTTCTGGATTGAACTTTGTCACTAATCATTATAACATTAAAAATCTGTGATGATGGATGGGTCGTATATGATTGGATAAACATAGTACATATTTACTCAGAAAATTTTTATCTCTTACTGATAAAGCCACAGCCCTCACTATCTACTATGCATACATTCATTCCCGGTTAACATATGGCATTGTAATCTGGGGTCACTCACATTTGGCTATAAGGCTCTTTCAACTTCAAAAATGGGCAATAAGGATTATGGTTAATATTCCTAGCCGAAGTAGCTGCAGGACACATTTTAAAAATTTAAATTTTCTCACAGTACCTTGCCTGTATATTTTTCTATCCATTGTTTTTGTCTGTCAGCAGAAAAAACTATTTAATCTTGAAACGAATGCTGATGTCCATAACCACAGTACAAGGAGATCTCAAGATTTAAGAACTATCCCACATAAGCTGAGTCTATTTAGCAAAAGCCCTATTTATGCAGGTGTAAAATTTTTGAATCACCTGGCTAGAAATTTGAGGGAAATCTCTTAATTTTCCCCTTTTTAAACGAAGGCTACGACAATATTTAGTAGAAGGTGCTTTCTACTCCACAGAGGAGTTTATGTCAATATTAATGTGAAGACAACTTGTGTTCTATGTTAATGAATATATATTTATCTGTTTGTGACTGGTTCTATACATGTAAAACATGTCCTGGAACAAATAAATCTATTCTATGTATTTATTAATTTTCATATTTGTACAGGTTACCAGGCTTTGAAAATTGGGTGAAAAGACTACCGAGTGCATTAGATTTTCCTTGCCCAAAAGCAGTAGAAATGTTGAGCCAAATTGCACAGCGGTGTAATGTTGCCACATTCCATGCTACAGTTAAGATCATACTCCCTAAGTTGTTTAGTAAGTATACTGTAAAATTAATTTACTCTACATATTTTATAGTTTCAAATGTTGCTCAAATTTATTTTTGAAATTCCAGAAAATAATTGATTATTTAACATAATGATAGATTTTATTTTATTGTTTTATATTAGATTTTAAGTTATTATTAATAAAGAGTTTAGTTAGAAGATCATTATGCTTTTGAATTGTGGTCATTATTTGTGAAGTATTGTTAACTGTTTTATGTATCTATATATTTTCCTGTGGAAAGTGGAGCACCATCTTTTTAGGATGTTGTCTATTAAAATGTTGTTTATTATTATTTAACAAAATTACTTGCCATTCATGGAAGGAATTTATTTTCCTTCTGGTAATTGTCTTACCTTGTCAGTACTTTTCTATCACTTTCAAGCTTGGATAATAGTTTTTTAAGGTTCATATATTTTTATCTGATGTTTACTTGAAATATTGTTGTAGCTTATTTAAAGACTAGCCCTGATGTCACTGCGAATGAAGTCAATTTAAAAAAGGCATTGACATTACTGCATTGGGTCCATAATTGGAATGAGCAGGAACTGACTAGTCTGAAGGAGGTTGTTAATATGTATTCTCAGCAAACTTCATCCTTGGTTGAACTCTTCAGAGCCAGGTAAAACAAGACAAAATGTTCTTTATGTTGCTTTTACCTTAACAACACAACGCTGTCATTGCATGAATATATTTTTCCCTATAAATTTGTTTAATTTTCCTATGTTTTGATCAACTTCCATTTAAAACTCAATTGTCATAATCCATTCAATGGTCTTAAATAATAAGAGATTTTTGTGATACTTCCTTCCATTCAGTCCAACTGTATCCCTCACCCCCTCTTCTTCCTGTAAAAATAACTCCTGGAATTCTCCAACCACCAAGTCCTCATGGACAGGTGTTCTAACTTTCGCTCCTTTACCCTCCCCTACCTCCACAATTTTCTAGCATCTTTGCCAAAATATATCTTGAACCTGATGATAACATGCAATGTCAAATAACAGGTGAAACTATTAAAGCATCTTGAGGAATGATAAATTTCTCTTCCTGTTACTTATTGTAGCTGAACAGTTTCTTAATTCAATTTAATTTCTGCTTAGTAAAATCTATATGCTTCTGTAATCACATATACAATTAGAATGCCATTGAATGTAATGGTGTAATTGCTTGGCCTTCATAATTAATTCAAACTTCTTTAATTGTGTTTTTGTTTAACTTGCAGGAGGGAATACTTAGGAGAAGAAAGTGATTTTAGTGTTCTTTTGGAATCTGTGAAATGGTAGCACAATACAATGCCTCTTTAAAAGTGATGATTGATTTTATGGACACTGGGTTCATTTAATCATGTTTTTGTCGTGGACTTTGATAACTCGGGGCAAGATTGTCTGGTTCATCATGTATTAATCACATCTGAAACTCTTATAATTTATGTAAAAAATATCATTGTGGATCCATTTGAAATACATACCAGTTTCATGTTTATTGGGTTTTATTTTAAGAATGACAGTGTTTTAGGATTTTGGTTATATAAATTTTGTGATACAATTTAATCAGCATTTATTTAACTGATCCAATTGGCAATCAGCCCGTTTATCCATGGTTTTAGTTTTACATATGTGTTTCACTTGGCCCCGATATTGCTAGGGATGTAATTTGACATGAATTTTTTGTCACAGCTCTGACTATGACAACTCCGACCCAGTTGCAGCTCCAAAAACCTGTGATTTTGTCATGGGTGTGATTTTTTATAATTAAGATACACAATATTGAGACAAGTTCTGAGGCACTTTTTAACTCTTGCTGAGATTATGGGTCAGTATATTTTTTATCCATGCACTAATTCTTATATGGGACCATTTTTTTGGAAAAGGAGTTAACATGGCTGAAAATAGGATATACATAATTGGTGCATATTTTATGCTAAAATATCTAAATAAATAAATAGGATTTTGTGTGTTGTAACATGTCTGCCTTTACGCAAATGCATTCCACTTGAAAATAGGCATGAAAACTTCACAAGGGTAGTGAATCTAAGCTTTTGAGGTATTTGGGAGGTCTGTGGCACTTTAAAGTGACCCTGAAACGAACCCAGAAACATTTGTTGTTTGAAGAAAATTACAAAAAAGTTGATGTTTGCCAGGCATATCTTTATTCACTCATCATCTTCATTTTTGGGACATTCATTTTGGCTTCCAAGTTGTAAGCTATTTTTCAGGCTATTCGGTCAAGTTGTGACAATTTGACCCGAAATGACATCTTTGGTGACCAGATTTTCAGACTGAAAAACCGGGACACCTTAATAAGTTATCAGACGTGGCCATATTTTAGTTTTTTGTGTGTTAATTCTGAATCTTTTTATGGGTTAAACATAAAATAAAATGTTACCTCTCATTTGCGAAAATTATTTTTAAAAATATGTATAGTAAATTTAATGAGGTGCAACGCAAAAATGAATGAATATGAGAAATTAGGTGAAATTAATTAACCTTAGCTTACATATTATACTTGTCAGAAGAGTCGATTTTCTGTTTTTTCTCCTGATTTTCCTTGAGGTAATCAAAACTCTGTACAAGACTGATGAAAGTGTGTTTTAACTATCAGGACTGCTTTTAATGTCTCTACATTAAGACGACTTTTTTTCTCCCAGTACATGTTCATCAGACTGAAGATGCATTCCACACATGCATTTGTCCCAGGAGCACACAACATAAACTCAATCATTTTGAATATATTTTCAACAGTGATGTGGAGTCCCTTACATTGTTGGAGCAGAGGCAGTCCCCGAGTTACGTATGTCTCAACTTACGTAAATGCGTACTTACGCAAGTGGCAAGCTTACCCAAAAAAGACAAGAATTACGAAAGATAAAGATTTGGAAGGATGGTTGCCTACTTTCAAGGGGCGCATGTGCCAGAATGTTAGTAAGAGCTGGCCAATCTGAGAGGGTTGAGACCGGTAAATTGGCCTGGAAAGAAGTCGTAAAGTAGTAGTAATATGCCGTGCTTTTTTTAAATTATTAAACGAAGTTCATAATGAAATAATTAAAAAAAAACATTAATGAGAAACTCAAAATCACTCAACTTGAAGCATGGCAATTACACACAACAAAGGCTTACTACTGTCGGCACAGGAAGTATGCGACCCTGAGTTTGAGACTGAATATCTCTAAAACAGCTCAGTCGATTTTTATGAAATTGACATCAACATTTAGCTTCTTTCATTCCACGTTAAGCGATTACAAGAAAACTTTTCAAAAACTATAATAAGAGTTTGTTTCTTGGGATAAAAGGAAAAAAGAACCCATTTTTTGGCCCGCCAGAAGTTATTCCCAACTTTCGGGGATTACTACGCAAATTCCATTGATTTGATGGCAGTCAAACTTAAACACCTTATTTCTCAATCTTCTGTTAGTGCTTTTGTAAAATTTAAAAGCTCTAACTTTATTTTTTAAATGTTGACTTTATTTTTGTGGAACAAATTTATCTCCCTTCTCACAGCATGTACAGAGATTTGCATAACACCATTGGCTTTGCCGCGAGTTCTGCATTAAGATCCACATAAACATAAATACAGTAAAGGTTTACTTTATAGCGGTTTTTATTTATATCACATTTTTGTCTACCTTCAGCCTGCGTGAGTAAACGGAAGGGAATGTAAGCTTCAAGTCCCCCTCCACCACTCAACTCAGGCTGAAGGGACACAAAAATGTGATATAAATAAAAACCGCCACAAAGTAACCCTCTACTTTACTGTATTTATATATTTACGTGGATCGTAATGCAGAATTCGCGACAAAGCCATTGGTGTTACGCGAATCTCTCTACATGCCATGAGAACGGAGATAAAGTTGTTCCACAAAAATAAAGTGAGCATTAAAAAAACAAAGTTAGAGCTTTTGAATTTTACAAAAGCACTAACAGAAGATTGAGAAATAAGGTGTTTAAGTTTGACTGCCATCGAATTGAATTCAACATTGAATCAAATTGTACCCTGCATCCTCGAAGCCCTGAGAAATTACTTGGCAGCGGTTAAGAAGGGTTTAGCCACCCCACTTTAATGAGGTTCAAACTCAGTACTCCAGAGGTTGGTACTAGAAAAGCCACCAGAGTTGCAAGTATTTAATAACTTTATTTTATATTGCATATCAAAGAATAACATAATTGTACACCACCAATGTTAATAAATAGCATCCTGATTTGTCCTGGTTTTAGTCTCTTCAAAACTAGACACGTCCTGGACTCAGAACATTACAATATGGTAACCGTATCCATGAGAAGTAGCCCATTATGGTAACTTTTGAATTTAAGAGGAAATTATTCAGCCATGTGCGACATTTTCAAGCAATCACTTACTTTTTAAGTGTCGACATTAAAACTGACGCCATTCAGAGAGGAAGCACCCAATAATTTATATTTCGATTCAAATACTTGTTAATATAACATCTGTTTGGGAGGCAATAACTTTTGATACTTCTTTTCCAATGCTTTCAGGGTTTTACTTGAGCCCTTCACTAGCCTTAAATCATTAAATGATCTTTTCGTCCAGTTTTTTCATGCATAATATTGTTTTATACAGGTATACTTTGACTTATGTCGTTTCGAGTTCCGTTGGGTCCGCAGATACTTCGGCATTTCTGGTTAATTACTGGATAAAAAAGGTCAAGATACAATGGCATTATAGGTTTTGGACAAAAATCCCAAAATTAAAAATCACTTAAATAACAATTAAAATAACAACCACTACACCATCACTTTATACTACACCACCACTCTATAGTGGTGTCCACCACTATATAGAGGCACTTCATGGAACGCAGCTTCCCACAATGTGGATTCAAATATGATTAAATAAAACAGTTCCCAAAAATGTGCAAAACTTCACCGATGTGCAGGATAATGATTCACTCCCATGCTGTTTTCTCAATGGCTCTTTTCACTCTTCATTCTACAAAGAACGAAAATTAATAGAAAACAACTTGACTTTATGGAAAAAGGTTGGCGGTAATTAAAATCTGGTACACGGAAAAAGGAAAGGATTATGTATGATAACGATGTGCTTTTGTCACCTATGGTCTTTATCATTAACCCTGAAAACCAATATTTGACATAAAGGAAGAATATTTAGCAAAAATAAACATTCAGAAAAAATAAGCATGCTAAGCTTTGCTGATGACAAATTATGGCAGAATATAAATATTTGGTGAGAAGACTGAAGTGCATGTAAAGAAACATTGAATAAATAAAACCCAAAGATGAATTTTTAAAACTAAATGATTGTTTGTGGAAGAATTTTCCTAACAGGGAAGTAGGATCACCATTGATGGAAACAGCTAGAATTATAGGGTGAGCAGAGTAGAGCAAGCCAAGAAGGTATACCACCAGAAGAAAAGTAAAAGCTAGTAACACAACCTTGGAAGTGAGGAAACTCTTCATTTAAACACCTATTTGGAACATACTTTTATATGGAGGTGAATATTGAATGATAACTGCAGCAGAAGAATGGAGAGACAATGGAAATGTAGTGTTATAAAAAATCATGATCAAATGAATGGAAAGAATCGCCAATGTAGAAGTCCTACCAAGAGCGGGGGGGAAGAAACTTTTTCATTCATTCGGGAGTATTCATGAAAACACTACTTTGTAGGAGAGAAGAAAATTATTGGACACGTTCTCAGAGATAAAAGCTTCTTAAAATATTACTGGAAAGAGCAAGAAATAAGGAGAATTGCCAAGAAAGACCAAGAGTGTAACAAATGATGCAAATTATAAATTATCAGATTGGTGATTACCTACTGAATTGGTGGCAGGACTACTTACTCATGAGAAATATGGCCAGGTTCCTGTGTGACACCGGCGCTCAGGTATCCCTTGTGTGCGGGTCGTGGGGAGTTCCCTTACCGCATTAAGGGTATTACCGGTGATGAGTTTAGGAGAGGTGTCTACTTTTATGTATGTTCGGTATGTGTGTTGTATGCAATTTGTGGATAATTTAAGGGGTTATGATGGGATTTAAGGCTTAGATTTTCTGAAAAAGTTTGGTATCTCTCTAGCTGTGAAGCGAGGGTCCCATTTTATATGGAATGAGATATGGAATTAACAGAATGGGTAGGAAGAGGAAATGAGCATTGGAGTACTAGGGAAAACTCGAAAACGGAGTGACTCAATTGAGGGACTCTATAGGGTCTTACTTAAATTCATTTTCTTAAGTTTCCTGATCTTCATAGACAGCCGTCTCTCCCTTTCTCTTAAATTACCCAAGTGAAGATACTGCTCCTACCACCAGTCTTCCTTAGTTCCAATGTCGTTTAAGTACCACCAGAGTGTATAATTTAACCTTCTGCACATACTTTTCCTTAAATGAGTGTATACATTATCTCATTCGTTTCTTCCCTCAATTTTCCCATCAAGTCATGTAGCCCATAAAATTGCAGTTGAATTAGCAGGGTTTTTCCAAAGAAGCTTCACTCAGATTTGAGTACCTCTCATTCGCCTGTTCCTAGCCTAATCCTCCACCCTCTGAGCACTCATTTGACCCCCACATACAGAATGTACATGGGAGTTATTGTTTAGAGGCAAAAATTTAAATTCGAGATAACAAGGGAAACTTTAGATCCCTAAATTTTGATTTTGTAAGTGCCACAATCGCCAACTCAACTTCCTTCCCCACCCACCGACCACCCACCCCCCCAAGCCACCGAGCGGGTCAGCAGTCAGAGTACAGAACGAGTAAGCAGAGCGGATACCTACATCTCTCTCTCCTTCCACTCCCCCTCCCCCTTTTTTCTGAGTTATGGGATTCCTCCAGAGACGCCGATGGCGGGTCGTATATGCAACTTTCCCACCTTTCAGTTTCTCCCACCTCTAACCTTCCGTGGGAAACTGCAGTGGTGTACAATACGGCCGGGAGGAAAGAACCCAAGGGTGGGGGAGGAGGGGCAGAGGGGGGGGCATGCAGAGGGGCCCACTGGGAAGTGATGCCGTGAGTGCGCCGCAGTTGGGAGCTGACAACGAGACCATGTAAACGAAATAAAGAGCATTACATAGAGCGATTCTGAGTTTCCTTCCTGAAATCCCTGCCAAATCGTCGTTTGACGCCCCATTGAGAGTCGGGGGTCTTACAATGTGATATTTGTAAACCAATGATCATTCTCACCCTCATGGGAACAAAACTTTTAAGTTGGGTCAATAGTCAGAATTTTCTACAGTTTTACAAGGAATACATGAAATTATTCTACCTAGGCAACAGTGGGATGTAAGTGACCCTTTTCTGATAATGTTTTAAAAATACATGCATCAATTTTCATTGTCAGTACTTGGATATTTATCATTAATTGGTTTAAAATGTCTACAAAGAGATCTTCTGCAACTTTTGAATACTTCCCAAACTGCGAATGTTCAGGAATTATTGCTGAATATGCAGAAATAGACTACATACATTGAAAATTGATGGATGGATATTTTTCTCAGGTCATGCCATTGTTTTCTAGAGCAATTCCCAAAGTGTGATGTGTTATCTCTCTCCGTGACCCTTCTCTACCATTGCTTGGAGCTCTCATCGATCCTTTTGATTTTCTGCAGCTCTCCAGTCCATTTTATTTTCATCTAATCACGTTATTCCTTTCAATTCCTATTTGACATCTTTTATAACTGTTTTTGAGGTTGTTCTTAACCATGAAGTATTAATCAGATTGGGTTATTTTGAAGATTTGGTCACTCACTCACATTTGAAACGTTGGCAGAAGTTTTTTTTATGTTTTATTGACCAAATCTCCAAAATAACCTAATCTGATAATTTATAATTTGCATCATTTGTTACACTCTTGGTCTTCCTTGGCAATTCTCCTTATTTCTTACTCTTTCCAGTAATATTTTAAGAAGCTTTTATCTCTGAGAACGTGTCCAATAATTTTCCTCTCTCCTACTAAGTAGTGTTTTCATGAATACTCCCGAATGAATGAAAAAGTTTCTTCCCCCCGCTCTTGGTAGGACTTCTACATTGGCGATTCTTTCCATTCATTTGATCATGATTTTTTATAACACTACATTTCCATTGTCTCTCCATTCTTCTGCTGCAGTTATCATTCAAGATTCACCTCCATATAAAAGCATGTTCCAAATAGGTGTTTAAATGAAGAGTTTCCTCACTTCCAAGGTTGTGTTACTAGATTTTACTTTTCTTCTGGTGGTATACCTTCTTGGCTTGCTCTACTCTGCTCACCCTATAATTCTAGCTGTTTCCATCAATGGTGATCCTACTTCCCTGTTAGGAAAATTCTTCCACAAACAATCATTTAGTTTTTAAAAATTCATCTTTGGGTTTTATTTATTCAATGTTTCTTTACATGCACTACAGTCTTCTCACCAAATATTTATATTCTGCCATAATTTGTCATCAGCAAAGCTTAGCATGCTTATTTTTTCTGAATGTTTACTTTTGCTAAATATTCTTCCTTTATGTCAAATATTGGTTTTCAGGGTTAATGATAAAGACCATAGGTGACAAAAGCACATCGTTATCATACATAATCCTTTCCTTTTTCTGTGTACCAGATTTTTGTCAGCTTTAGAAGTGAGCAGTTAGTATGCCCTTGGGAAGGGGAAGGTAGGGGAGGAAATGAAGGAGGGGAGGGGAACTAAGAGGGAACAATGTTGCACCTGGCTGTTTTCGGATGGGAGAAGTTTCAAGCAGGGAGAATTATAACAATGTTGCAATACTGAGGGCACTAAATATTGAGGGTGAGTGGCGAAGGGAGTGTGGGGAGGGGAACTGGAAGAGGTATTCAGTGTGACAATGTTGTGTCAGGTTATCAAAGGAAAATTTTGAAGTAGGGAGGAGTTCTTGAAGAGTTCTTGAGAAATGCAACAGTGTTGCAAGGCAGAGGAAAATTATAATTGTGACAATAGGGGGCAGAGGTAGGTATTGCATGGGATTAATGCTTTACAAAACCAGATCACGGACATCTCAGTATTTCTCAGCTGTGTGTTCGAAGTATTGGCTGGAAGGGCATTGAGGATGGAAAGAGAAAGGTTTGATGTGAACTGAGGTGTGGAATTTTGAGCCTGATAAGGAAACATTAACATCTAAGAAGGTTATTTGGGAGTTGGAAATCATGGAGGTAAAGGAGACAGAGGCAGAGGTATTGAGGGCGGAAATGAACATATTTTGGGAATCAGTACCATGAGGCCAGAGGAGAAAAATTTCATCTATGTAGCGGAGCCACAAAAGGGGTTTTAATGGATATTTGGACAAAAAAGATTGTTCTAGATAGCCAAGGTAGAAGTTAGCATAGGAGGGACTAAACCTATGCCTTAGATGTAAAACTTGCACCATCCTCATCACCCAGCCCCTGCCGGACAAGTTCCTTGCTTTTCCCCTCCATTCTGTCCTCTCACTCTCTTGCACCACACCTAACATTGTCTACATCCTCCTCTGTCAACACTGCCCTTCTTTTTATATTGGCTTATCCACCACTCCTCTCAACATTAGAATGAATGGGCACCGCTCGTCTTGTAACGATTGCCCCTCCCTCTCTGTTTCTCTCCCTGTCGCCATTCACGTCTCCTCCCACAACTCCACTTTCAATAACACTTTTAAAGTTGGTCTACTTGCTTCCCTTCCCCCTTCTTCCTCACCCCTTCAGCTCAAAGATCTTGAATCTTCTTGCATTCTGATCCACCAGGCTTTTTTGCCCCCTGGACTCAATAAATCACACTAGTTTCTCCCTCCCCCTCATCTCATCTCTCCCTGCTTCCTCCACTCTCCTCTTCCTTTTGCTCCCCTTTTTTCCTTTCTCCCCTCTGCTCGCCCTCTCCCTGCTCTTCGTCTTTCCCCTCCTTCCCCTCTTACACCTTCGTCTCCCCCTCTTTCCCCTCCCATACCTCA
The DNA here is from genome assembly GCA_963573305.1 of Pyrrhosoma nymphula. Classification (NCBI taxonomy): domain Eukaryota; kingdom Metazoa; phylum Arthropoda; class Insecta; order Odonata; family Coenagrionidae; genus Pyrrhosoma; species Pyrrhosoma nymphula. The sequence goes on along the minus strand of OY754331.1, from coordinate 62,936,823 downwards.
ATCCTTATCCTTTTCCTCATTCCTACTCTTAACCTAGAGAAAGGTGGAGCTACTCTTCACGGAAATATCGGAAGTTTTAATTTGTAAGTGTCCTTTGTTTCTATATTTTTATCGGCCACCCTCTTGGCATATATATATATATATATATATATATATATATATATATATATACAGCAAAGAGAAGGAAGGAGGAGAGGGTTCTGCACACTTTCATTTACAGAAAGAGAACGTAGGTCTGAGAATTTCGTAATATCCTTCGTGTCATGCAACCATTGGGTCATGTTAGTTGTTTGAGTTGCATACACTTCAAGGATGTTCTCTTCCGCCCCCATTTCTTTGATACGGAATCCTAACATTTTAATGTGCAAAATTCACTCCTTAATAGAAAATTTCGTAATTCCTCAGCAGATGTATATATTTAATCATCTGTCAAGGCTATTCCTCAAGTATTTTTTCGCTACTTTTCAGTGGTTCACGAGGTAAAGAAACCAAATAAATACGTACATAGTGGAATTATTTTTATCAATAAAATACCCAAGAGACGTATTGGAGGACAACGCGAAGCGCGAACCTAATCCAACAACGATGTTTACTCCAGCTTTGCTCTCATGAAGTCATGTCACCATTTACCTTTTCTCTCGAATTCCCTTAAAAGGAGCATTAAAAAATTACGTCAAAGAGCCATTTCTCAAGCTTGGAGATCTCCCGTGAAGGGGCGATTTTAATATATTATACCAGTTCAACAAGACTTAACAACGCATGTTGAACAACTGTAGGACAAACAAAAGCAAGAATATGAGAGAAATCCTCAGTCGAACTAATTGGTTAAAGAATTCTTTCTTTCCGCGCATCACTATAGTGATTACAACTAAAAATAGCCAAAGACCGATCCGTGAAAATGCATCTCACTTTTCGTCCCTTCCCTGGACCATTTAATGGCTGCAGTATCTATGACACCATGGTGGTGTCCTAGCCCCCCCTGCCACACGCCCTTGCAGCGACTCGCAGGGAAGTACATAGAAGTATACCTATATATAGGTATTAATGATTGGGCAAAAGATAATAGCACGCTGCCTACGGACGATAAGTAACCATTTCTGTAATATTGTAATACCCAGTAAGCGAGAGATAAGAAGAGCGAGATAGCACCTTGGACCACATGTTGGGACATTACTTCCATCGGAGAGTCCATCTAACCTATATCTGGGTGGGATAACGGTGCAGTTTGCTCATGGTAGCCGCCCCTGCTCGGGAAACCCGGCTCTCGCAAGCCTTCCCTACAAGAAAAGGTGCGTATCATTGCGTCAGGGCAACAGGATTCTATCGAGGAGCCAACCGCCGTGAAGAAGGTATTCCTGAAGTACAAATGCTCGAACGGAGATTAGATATTCTAAGACATTCTTAAGGTCCTCGAAATATTATTTTCAATGCGAAGTTACCATGTGTACACAGCACAGGTATAACGTTTTTCCGTGTTCTCAAGCGGGAAAAATTTAAATAGGTAATATTACCATTCCGCCCTCTGCTTGAGATGTATGGGTGGCTGATAACGCTATTTATCATCTTCTTGTGTATTAATTTCAAGTTAATGCTTGTGCAATTGTACACCTTTTAAATGCAAGTCACTGTGGCAAAACTCTTGAGTTTTGGAAATATAACTTAATTATTAAGAAAATTAAATTAAGACATGACAAAAGACAAATTTAGGACATCAATGTCAAAATTAAGAGGAATAAAAGCGATTTTAATTGCTTAGCCCCTACTATCACCTGTTTTTGACCCATGTTTTTCACATTTCGCGTGCGTAATTTTTTCTCAATTATCGTTAGTTAGGCCATATTACCGCGTTCCGGATAATGGAAACTACCGGCCCGAAACAAACATTTTGTACGGTTTATCATGCTTTAACAAATTTATACCCAGTATTCCAGTGTATACCATTCTGTGATGGTTTGTTTTGTTTCTCGTATAATTTTGGTCATTGTTGCAGTCCGAATCGCCACAGCCAAACAAGTTGTAAACTGTTTCACACTTAAGTAAACAGACCTGCGAGTATATCATACATCGATACAAGGCAACAAAAAATGCGTTTGCACCGATGATGGATTAAAGAATATGTTACCCGAGGACGATGATGATTCTGAGCAATTGTCACCGAAATCTGAATTTTACTCTTTCTTTGACAAATTAGACTCCTTGATAAACTTCTCACGATATTCACGCATAATCACCAAACTTGTGATAATATGTCAACCTATTTCCTCCCTCAATGGTGTGGGGAATATGTACCAACTTAAAGAACTTTGGGTTTCTGAATGCTCAATTCAGGTAAAATTTTCTGGCGAGAGTAATTTATTCTAGGCACATTGAAAATCTTTTTTAACTGACCTTTTTCCCTCGTGCCTATTCATCGATTTGAAATAATCTGGAATGTTCCTGCAAGAAAATAGAGTACTTGGAAGGGTGCATAAATTTGGAAAAATTGTATTTGCATTCTAACAAGATTTCTAATATCCAAGGCTTGGATAACTTGAGGAAGCTTCAAACACTATGGCTTTCGGGAAATGAAATCAGCGAAATCGCGGTAAAGTGTTGTATTTTCATTAGCGTATACGATTTTTCAAATTTCTTATATCTCCACTCCTGATTTCAGGCAGTTCTAACCTACACAGCTGTGTTTATTTTCAGAATGTTAGCCATTTGAGTGAACTTAGAGAATTGTACCTCTGTGATAACTATATAAGAAAGATAGGTACAGCCCTAAGAGTTAATAAGAAGTTACGAAAGTTAAATATATCTGGAAATCCTCTATTTAACTTGAGTGTAAGTCTTCATATTTGCTGAGCCAAAATTGAAATATATCTCCAAAGGAAGGTTAAAGGAAATAAAAATTTTCAGGACAATGTTCACCTTTCAAGCTTGGAGTCCCTGAGTTGTTCAGATCCTGTCTTCAAAGTGTGCCCTTTAACGTACTTGTGCAATTATAGAATAATCATGATTTTTCAACTTAAGAATTTAAATTTTCTGGACTCATTTGAAATATGCGAAGAAGAAAGGATTAATTCTCAGGTTAATATTAATTTTTATAATCATGACAATACTTAGTTATGTTAGTTACCCACAGACTGAGGTATTAAGCCCATGCATGCAGCTCCATGTGTTTTACTCTATCCTATACACACTATTACTACAGGAATACATCAGGAAGAAGATAATGTTCTACAGCATGAGAAAAAATCAAATGGATTACAACTACTACAAGGATACATTTAGAGATGAAAATGACAGACACGTTGCAATGAATAAATTCAAAGACTTAATTTACGATTTGAAGATGGAAGAAATTCAGGTTTATATTACTTATTGGTCATCAGAGTTATTATGCAGGGATGCCAGTCATTTTTAAAGTAATATTACAGGCAATTCTGAGACTAACAGAAAAATAGAAAACTACCCAATGAACACACATAGGAGTTAGATTCTTGGTTATTTCTAGTAACACTTGTCTTATTCTTAATTAATTAACTGGTTTTTCGTGAGAGAAAATGAATATGATATCATGTTCAATGCATAAACAATGGAGCAATAATGTTTTTTTTTAATTTTATAAAATTAATTATTTACCTTAATTAATAAAATCACCTTAATTAACCTTATAATTACATATGTGAAACTGAGTTTAGCCAACTTCGCTCAACACTCCCCTGTAAACTCAGGACAGTTTAAATGTTAATGAATACAATGATATTTACATTTCAATACAAATGTAAGCTTTGCTAATATAATAAAAATCTTAGCACATCATTCAGTATTCATCAAATTCTCAATTAGTATTAAGAACAAATACTTTCACTTTTTTTAACATATCCAATAAATGATAAACTATTCTCTTATTATATAACATTTGAGACATTAATTCAATTATCATAACACGTTTCAAATTTTTACTCACTCGTAAAATAGCAGTTCTTTAGCACATTTTTCAAAATGAATAGAAAACAATGGTTTTTTGTCAGAATATCACTAACATTATACTAGGTTGGTACATATTTAATATTAAACAAACCTTTGTAATATTCATCTTTGACAAAGAAATATTTTATTTCAATGTCTACTTGACTTAATTCTTCCCGCTTTAATCAACTTAATTGTGCTTTGATTATCAATGTATATAGTACTTGTAACTTTCTCGCCTGTTAACTCTACCAGATACTTAAGTTCTTTAGAGCATTCACAAGCAGCAATAAGCTCGGCTCTCTGTCGTGGACTGCGCTATAACAGCTTGTTGCCACGAACACCAATAAATTGGACTATCATTCAACATTATAACAAAACCTGAGGTACTCTTCCGGAGAATGTCTTTTCTAATATATTTTTCTCTGATTCTAACGTCACCCCCATAGTCTGAATCGCAATGTGTTTCTAACTCACAATTTTCATCAGAGTTCTTTTCCCTACTATAGAAGATACCACCAGCATTAGTTGTTCCCTTTAAATACCTGAGGGTTCTCTTAATATTCACCTAGTCTTGTTTCTGTGAATTTTACATCAATCTGCTTCCATAGTTCACTGCAAAACTGAGATCTGGATGTATCTTACAGGACAAATACAGGAGACTTCCAACATCTTCTCCATAGTTGAATTTCATTTCTTTTTCAGGATATTCAACATCTTCATATTCTTCATCCAGTTTGATATCAGGTGTAATTGATGTCTTCATTGGTTTTGAGTGTTCTTCTCTTCAGTACTAGGTTTGCATAGTTTTCCTGAGAAATAATGATTCCTCCTTCAGTTTTTACTATGTTCATGCTAATGTATGACTTCGGTTACTATGACTCGACTGTTATTTCAAATGCTTTTCTTAGTTTATCTAGCAATTGCTAAACCTTTTCTTTCTCTTTTCCAATAATTATTCCGTCATCAACATGCATCGCCAAAAACATATCTCCAGCTTGTGATTTGAAGATGCACTGGTCTGTCTTCAGCTGAATCATGTTAAGTTCTTTGACGGTTGTTGTAAACTTCTTATTCCATTGAAAAGGTGTTTGTCAAAGACCATACAGTGACTTTTGCAGGAGACAGATTTTTCCTGGCTAGTCAAAACCTTCTGGTACTCTCATATAGATTGGTTCTTCTAATTTACCATTGAGAAATGCTGTTTTCACAAATAGCATTTGAATTTCCCAGTTTCTCTTGGCTGCTATGGCAAACAACAATCACAAAGAGGTTGTGTCAACCACTGGACTAAAAATATGTTTATAATCTATATTTTTCTTGTCTTGAGAGCATCCTCTTGCCACTAATCTGGCTTTAAATTTTCCATTATTTTTTACTTTAAAAACCCATTGCCATGTGAGGATCTCTTTTCCTCGTTCTTCATCTTCATGTGTCAAAGTTTTCTCCTTCAGCAGTGAGTCTACTTCATCTGTTATGGCTTTCATCCATTCCTGTTTCTCTTCACAACTTACAGCCTCATCATAGGTCAATAGTGCTTCATCTTCACTAGTATCAAAATCCATGATGTAATTTTTTAATTTTGCAGGTATTCTTTTCTCTCTAATTGGTCTTCTGTTCCCCTCAATTTCTTCTTCTCTTCTGTTTTCTTGGTTTGGATGAATTTTTTGGTCTTGATTTTCTTGTTCTTGGTTTTCATGTATTTCATAATTTTCTTGGTCTTGATTATCTTGTTCTTGGTTTTCATTTTCTTCGTCAAATTCTATATCGATTTCTTCCTCTAGTTTGTGTGCAGAGAGAGGAAAGTTGTTTGTAAAAATTAAGTACATCGATACTAACAAAAACTTTTCTTTCATTTTCGTTCAACAATCGGTATCCATTTGCAGCATAACCTACAAGAATAGCTTCTTCACTCCTACTGTCCATTTTCTTCAGTGGAATGATGGTGGATTGGAACGGCCTGAATGATACGATTAATTGTTATAATGTTAACAAAAATATGATGTTTCATTGAATTAGTACCCAAGTGAGATTCAGTACGATACGTGTAAGGTAACTGAAAACTCAAGTGCCCTTAAAACTGTCGATCAACATGAAGCTTACAAAAATAATGGAGTGAAATTTGCATAAGTCATTATAATAACCTAGATAATAATACGGGACTTTAGCTTTAATTAAACATGTGCTTCGTGGCACATTATTACACGTCAAACTCTTCTTTAATGTAATTAAAGCAGCAGATTTTCATTTGCTGTGAACTATTAAAGGTGGAAGTTTAAACTTCAAACATCAAATTTGAATACTCTGCTTCTCATTAAGTTTACATGTCAATTTTTACGTAGTTGAGATTTCATATCAGTAATTGATAAACACTTCATTTACAATAATTAACGGGGATGAGGTCTATGCTAATGTGCCGGCTCTCATTACTCTTTCAATTGGAAAGTGACAGAATGTGTATACTATACTCATGTACGTGTAAATACGCGAAAAGTACAGACTTAATTCTTATGGATGGAGGATTGGTTGTTTTCTAAGCAGAAGTAAACCATCATGAACTGTCTAATGCCATTGGTAGAAACTTAAAATTACTGTCGTAATGTGCACTTTTCTCCCAAGGAAAAAACTTACATCGGCCTAGCTAGGGGGGCGTAACTTGTCTCTCATCTGGGGCACCCGGAAGGCGCTTCGCCAGGTTACAGATTTGGGTCAGGCAACATGTTTTCTCCGGGCGTTTCGTGTTTCTCCTTTCTCCCGGAGAAACCCGTTACATACTACCGACGGGAGAAAAAGCTCGTCCTAGCGCCCTGCAAATCTGTTTTCTCCCATTTTCGGGAGAAAACTATGTTACAGACTTGGGCTCCTGGGCCCGTAACCTGTTAGATTCTTGGTTATTTCTAATCATCACTTGTCTTATTCTTAATTAATTAACTGCTTTTATCTACTAGAGAATAAATATGATATCATGTTCAATGTGTAAACAACGGAACAATAATGTTTTTATTTTATAAAACCAAAGTAACAAATGTAACCAAGTAAATGGTTACATCTCAACCTTACAATTTCATATGTAAAACTGACTGAGTTTAGCCAACAGCCTTAGGTACTATCGTTTTCACTGAAATGTAGACACCCACACTGATTGTACAGATTTGATTGAATGGGGCCTAAAATGTGGGAAGTGAGGTGTTTTAAAGAACGAACGTTTTCCTTTCAGTGGGTGTGCGCAGAGCCAGATTAACAATAAGGCAAAAGTAGGCAGTTACCTATGGGCCCCTTGTTATGAGAATTGTTTTTCCCTTTCTTCCCTTGCGACTTGTTTATTAACGTGGGCCCTGTTGCTTGTACTGCCTACAGGCCCCCAAGTGCGTTATTCTGTCACTTGGTGTGCGAACCAATGTAAGCTATAAGGACCAGGTGGAAATAAATACGCATATCAGCTCTGACCAGCATTTTTACGTGACCAAGTACTAGAAGTTTGAAGATAAAATATATCAATTGAATTACAAACCTTTTTCAAACTCTAGGGTTTATCAAAATGATCGAAACTACGAATGAATTTGGTTATTTATAGAGGATTGTAGATACTATGAGTAGGTATTTCACTGCAAGGACACAAAGATGCAACCACTGCCACTTCCAATGCTTTTTTCCTCTCAGTGAATTAAATCTGTTACGAAATAAATGTGGTAACGTAGATAGTCATTATTTTTATAAATTAAGCCGTAAATAAAAAAACCGCATTAACTCTTTCTTTTGTCAACTATATAAATTGTGTTGATATTAAGAATGCATCTTTTTTATCTAAAAGATTTAAAAAATGGCCTGACTACAGATTCGAACCCTGCCAGAACCGCACACCAACTTCGGCGCATGGAATTAACCATCTCAGGAGCCGCTTCCTAGTGAAACACTCACGGTGAGTCCAAATCTGAATCTAGGGAGAGGAAAAACCTCGCGACGGAGACCGAAAGAAAAGACTCCGATCGGCCCAACGTGTGCGTGGACGTGAGTTTCCTCAGTGCATTCCTTTCGCTAGGGCTTATGCTCTCGGAGTTTATTTGACTCTGATTCCGCTAGCCCGGTTGCATCCACGTCCGTCCTCGTCGGCTCTCGGTGACGTAAAGGCAAAGGCCGCAGCTAGCCTCGTGTGCCAACCCTCTATGTTTTTTCCGACCTGGCCCCATTCAATCAAATTAGTACAATCAGTGTGGGTGTCTACATTTCAGTGAAAACAATAGTACACCTATAATCACAATTAGTAACAATAAAGGTTCAAGTAGAACAACATGTTTCTGGCAAGAGGTTAAAGGTAAATGTAGGTAAAAATGGATAGCCTACCTAACATATGGAGGATATGGACCATTATAGAAACCAGAATCTTAAAATCAATAAACATTAATTTGGAATAAAACTGATCAACTGGTTGGTCATATAAATCTAGAACATTGGGAACAAATTTAAGAGAACTGAAGAGAGACTGTAGTACAATAGAATTTTTTTAGCATTGGTCTTTTTCTTTTTAATAACCACTGCTCACATTCACAGAACTAAATGTTGGTAATGACGAAACGTTGGTATGTCAATTTGAGCTGTGATTATTAAAAAGAAAAAGACCAATACTCCAAAAATTATATTCTACTATAACATTTTGTTCGAGAAAAGAGAAGAAGTTCTAATGAAAAGAGACTAATGGTATACAAAAACAAAATTGGCAATGTATAAGACAGCATGAAAGGTAGAGAAATACTTAAATATGTGAAACAACTCAAATATCAGACAGAAAATGGGAAGAATATCAAACTAAATTATTTTAAGGAAATTTTGACACCAAAGTAAATTAACACGGCATACATGAGACAATGTGGAGATCACCACCAAAGATGATGTTGTTCCATATCAAATTTGAACATAAAAACCACAACGATGGCAGTCCTGCTCTGTTATGTATCTACAGAATAAGTTAAATCATTGACCACTGTAAATACGAAGAAATGTTTATAATATAACTTATTTTAATTAAGAACAGGCCAGTAAGAGGATGGAAACCTTAGGAAAAGAAACCTCTGAAACTATACATGACAAGCAAGATTACATGGACTATCAAATAAAAGCATGGATGCATAAAGAAAATAAAAAAATATCAACAAAAGCAGAGAAGTATAAGGTCATTTCTTTTTGCAAGTGTGAACATTACTTTTTATACAGAATTCTGGAGGTATCATGATGTGGAAAAGTTTTTTATGATATGCTAGCAACTTAGTACCTCATAAGAAATATTCAGTTTTTAATATTCCCAACCATTTCTGGTAAGGGGTTGATACCTTATTACCAAGGTTAGTGGCAAGGTTAGGGGGTGGCCCTCCTCTCCTTCTGTTCATTATATAAATAAGAGACTGACTGCACCGTTGTTTAGAAGCCTCTTGAAAATGATGTGTACCTAAACATTAAAACCGGTGAAGTGTAAAATAAATGGTGCTGTAAATTGCAAAGTGAATATTTCTTATTACTATGTATAATTTCCACAAAGATTGCTCATCAACAATAAATTTTACGCCAGCAACTATTGAAGTATATAAGGCAGTAAAATTATTACTAAGTCACATACAAAGTTGACTCTCTTTGGCTTTTTATAATCCCCTGTCATCCAAACATTCATCCAATAACCCTACTGTTTTACAGATAAATATGGCCTAATTTTCCTCACATTGTTTCAACTTGAAGCCTAGTTAATACACAGATCTGCTGCTTGTAAATTAAAGTCATTGGATGAATGAGATGGATTAGGTATGTGATAATGAGTACACATTAAATGTATATTTAAGCTTATAGAGATCCAATTAAATTAAATCAAATAGATAAATGTTGCGAAAATCAACCTGGAACTGCAGTATGTTGGGAATATATTTTTCAAGAAAATTTCTCCTGAAAACCATGAATCCTCGGGGTTTAGGAAGATAATGGATGCTTTCAGTTGTGCAGAAATTTTCAGGTGAGCACTTGGCAATTTTGAAAATAGCTTATATAAAAACTATAAAACACCTAATCTAAAACTACAATTGTTGCCTTGAAGTGTATTAGGAATTTCTTCAATAAAGATACATGAAGTGACTCAAATATTTAATCAAGCATTTCCAAGCATGAAATTCTTTCTGAGCAAAAGTTCCCATAGAACAAAATCATATAAATACTACATCATGTGCAGGGAATATAGACAAAAAGATGTTTACACATGGCCTATGTCCTTTGTCGAGAATGGTTTTTATTACTTCAAGGTATGTAGATAGAGAGAGAAGAGAGAGAAAATTACATCTTTTTCACTCTTAGAAATTTAATTAAAGATTCCTAATATAAGTTGTTTTTTTAATAAAAAACTTGAGTAAGGGTGTCATAATGCTTGTATCGTTTTTACTGTCCTCAGTCACTGTTATCCTTTTAACTGTCTGATGGCATGATAACACCTAAAAAAATATGCACTTGACCTCATTTTCTTGGTCTTAAAGGAAATGCCACTGGAGGTTACCAATTGTTTGGGAATATCTGATAGTAATTGGCTTGAGGAGGTAAAGAAAAAGTATGATTTATCTCTTGGCCACAACAAGGTATATGAAGATGAACAAAGGACTATTTTAATAGTTAAATCTCAACCTGAAAATCTGTTTACCAAGTAACTAAATTCAACCATTCCATATCCTAAAATACAGTAAGATTATTGAATTTTTCAAGAGCATTTCCATTAAAATATAGAAAATACAAAATCGTTGCAGATGCAGTGAAGGAGGCTACTTGAAACACCGAAAAAATCGATGTTCAAACTGCTGCAAGGCTTTCAAAGTTAAAAATCTTGATTGTATAACACCTGCATTTATAGTCGAATATGAGTACATTTATAAAGTAAGACTATCATGCACACCTTTTAATTGATAGAAAATATATTGAATAATTCCTTACTCTCAGAAATATGAATACATTGCCACCAATAAATGTTTATGATGAAAATACATACAAACCCATGAGCTGAATTACCTACATTAAATAACAAATATTTTCACCACTTCTCTTAGGATAATTTCCCATTGAGAAGGTTCCAAACCCAATATTCAAGAGAGCAGCTTCAAGAAAAAAAATGCAAGAGACAAGAGTCAGAAATCACCACTTTGAATACTCAAGCTCTCTTGAAAGAGATACCAGAAAATTTATTAAACAGCATAACGAAACTCTCTCTCCAGGGACATGGTATCAAAACAATTGAAATACTTCCTGAGTTGCCCAATATCAATACCATAGACCTGTCTTTTAATAAACTTATTTCACTGAGTGGCTTGGAAAGCTTTCCCAATTTAGTGGACTTCGAAGCAAGTCACAATAATATTTGTACATTAGCTGATTTGACAGTAAGTAACTTATGATAAGAACTTTATGTGAAAGAAAACTCTATTCATACACACCTACAATATTTCCGTAAGACACAACTTTAGGTGTAGTAAATAAAGACTAATTCATATTTCTTGATTGAAGCTTTCGCAGCTCATAATTACAAATAAAATAATAATATGGGTGTATGCCGCATGTGTGGGCCAAACCGAAATAACAAGTGGCATACACCTGTATTATTAAAGATTAATTAAATCTAATTTATGTATCAAATGCAATACATACCTACTTGATATCAACCATAATACATAGGGTAACCAATTCTCTATGAAAATTAAGATGTTTGGCTCAAAAAATGATATTTTTTAAAAGGACTTTCCTAATGACACTATATCATACCCCTACATCTAATGATTTAATGATTTAACACATGGCTTTAACATTTGAAAGAGTTCCAGGCTTCAATTGGTGGAAATATTCTATCTCCATAATATTAGAGAAATTGACAACTGAGTTACCTCTAAATTTATAAACCATTAGCAACAGTTATTACCTTTAAACATGACAGAGGCAACCATAATACGCATACATATTGTTTAACTAATTAAGATATTAACCATGCAGAATATGTCATGCACCTTTAATAAATCATCTTTACTCCTACAAGTGACACAGGATATGGACATCCATAGCTTACAAACCAGGGTGATCCATAAATTGAATGGATTATGGTCATCCTTTTCCTAGGCTAAACCTCAATCAAAAGCTATTATTTAATGGAAACGCCACCATTTTGCTGATAGGCTTACCAAGCAATCATTATGCTAAGGGGGTATTTCTCACTTTCAACTTAAGTACATATTATAATTTCTACTTAAGTAGAATTTAGGATTTCCACTAATTTCACTTTTCACTCAGCAATGAGCTTATTTCTTCTGCCCTGTAAAACAACAGACTTCTCCTACCACGCACTTTCATTCAGCCGAAATGTTGAGAGATTCCAAGGCAGCTCCCCCAACTGAATACATCCAATGATTAGGAAAAGAGGTTTACATATTTTAAGAGCCAAAATTCCCCACTTCTAAAAATTTCATAGATTCCCCCAAGACTCCATATTGTATAAAAAATGACAGGTCTTGGAAAATGAGAATGGTTGGCAGTCTTAAATATGCATGATTGCATGCTCACCACCCATTATTCTTCAGAATTGTGCTGATTTAGCCACCTCTCTTTCCACGATGTTTATTTAGGCCAATATAATCAGAACCTCCTTACTTGAAGTGCCTATACAAGCCTTTTATTGCAGTCACTGTAGCTTATAGGTATTAGCTAAAAAGCCTAAACTACACAGTTATAATACTGAAAATTTTCTCGTAGAATTTCAAAGGAACTTAGGGTATTCTGTATTGAGATCAAACTACATATATAAATCATAATAAAACCTGCATATGCTTAAAATTTAGACTTTTTTATCTTCACAACAATCCTCTTTCCTCATTGACATTGCCAAAATGTACCAACCATGTTTTCCCCCAGGTGCTGAAGAATTTACAAATACTAGATGTGTCATGGAACAACTTAGGACGATTTATGCCAACTTTAAGGACATTAAAAAGGACCGCTTTAAGTCTGAAGCAACTGGAAATTTCTTTCAATCCCATTTGTGATATAACAAACTTTGAACATATGATAATATTTGCAAAAGATTATTTGCCTGGATTACAACAACTCAATGGGCAACCAACTGCTGGCAATTTAAGAGTCATCAAAACAGGGACAAACGTAGGGCCCATAAAACATTTTGGTTCACAAGATTTTCAGAATTTCACGACTATCACCACATATTGGAGGTGTGATCAGCTCTTCAATGTGCTTGGGTGTACAGAAATGTCCACAATAAAAATCAATAATAGCATTGTATGTGTTATGTGGCTAAATAAAGGTATTCAGTCAGTTGAATGCTCAGAAGAATTTGAGCAATTGAAATGGGCCAACTTCAACAATAATTTTCTAACTAACCTTAGCTTTTTAAAACAATCTATATTTCTTGAAGAGCTTTCTTTGAACAATAACATGCTCAAAGGCATTGATGCAACATTATGCAAGCTAAAAAATTTGATCAAGCTAGATCTTAGCAACAACTACATTACCAGCCTCACGACCTTATCAAAAGGCTTGCTACCATCACTTAAGGTAAGCTATACATTCAAATGCAACTGAAAATAAAAAAGTTAATCTGTTATCTTTATATAGCTTTTAGTCATGTTCAACATTACTTTTGGCAGATTCTCAACATTTCTGTCAACCAACTAACAAACCTATCTGGAATAGAGGCATGCCCTTCTCTTACAGAGCTCTATGCATATTACAATTACTGCGAATCTTATGATGACCTAAATCCCTTGAAATCCTGCAGAAATGCTAAAATTCTTGATATTTCTTCAAATAAAATTGTGAAGGATTATAACTTCACTAAGTATATCCTATTTTACATGCCATCAATTGAGGTAAGTTGTTTTAAGTAAAAATAATGTAACTTCCATAAAAGAAAGAAAGAAGAAAAAGCTTTTTCTTCAGCTGACGAAGAGCTTACAGGCTCGAAACGTTCCCAGTAAGTCATCTCTTTTTACTTTTCTTTCCCCACCCCCTGTCCAGTGTATTTTTTATTGTTGTGGCCTATTGGCGAAATTTTTGTTTTGTGTATAAATATATATATATAGGCCACAACAATAAAAACACTTGACAGGGGGTGGGGAAAGAAAAGTAAAAAGAGAGAAGACTTACAGGGACGTTTCGGGCAAGTAGGACCTTCTTCAGCTATAGAAAAGATATATATATAAATAAATTAAAACTTATAGGAGGTAGGAGAAAGAGATAAAGAATTTGTTCTTACGGGAACGTTTCGGACCGGATGGTCCTCCGTCAGCTTTAGAAGTTACTATATATATATATCTTTAGAAGTTACTATATATATATATATATATAAGTTTGTAATCTTATATATATATATATATATATATATATATATATATATATATATATATATATATATATATATATATATATATATATATATATATATATATATATATATATATATATAAAGTGAATATTTCCCCCCCTTTCTCCCTGGATTTTAGTTTATGTTTGTGTGTGGTGGTGTTTGTAATCTTATATATATATATATAAGATTACAAACACCACCACACACAAACATAAACTAAAATCCAGGGAGAAAGGGGGGGAAATATTCACTCATACAGTGAAGTCTCAATTATCCGAGGTAATAAGGCCACTAAGGCCATTTCTGATAATAAAAAAACTCATAATAAGGAAGGCTTATGTGCAAGAATGAATTGCAACAAAAATTTAATTCATATTTCCTGGGAAAATTTCTATGCTTTACGTTTTTCGACGATATTGGGACAAAATCTTTTTGAGAATCACCTACTATGTATTTGGAACTCATCTGATTGCCAAATTCTAAAGTTCATTTGAATTAGCTAAACTGGCTTGGTGCAGCCACAGCATAAAGATTTGTACCTTGGATAATATGGGATCTCGGTAAATTAGGACTCAGACAATTGAGACTACACTGCATGTGAATCTAAAATTGATGTTCCTGTCTGATACAATTCTTGTAAATACATATAATATTTTATAACACTTTTTCATCCTAGTTAAAAGTTGTAGGCATCAGGCACCAATTCAGCCTTTGGGAATCCTTACTTGTGTACATATGTAACATTTATGGGAAATTTTGAGCAATTAAAAAAATGAGTATTTTTACCAGTAGTCAATTATGCAAATGTATATGTTGATTACCCACAACTGATTTCCAATTTGTCATATTTTCTCAAAAAATGTATCTCCCAGTTGTTTTTTTCTCAACACGTACAAAACATATTATTAACCAGATACAAAAACAATAATGTGATTCTTTACATGAAAATGGAAATTAGGTACATATTTATCACTTACTGCCAAAAAAAAGATCTTAATATTTCCCTAGCATGGAAGATGAGGAAATGGAACTACAGTTAAACCCTACTTTAAAAAAATAACTTTCCATGGCCATTTTTACCAATGGGAGGAGTGAGTATCAAAAAGAAATTAAAATGATGTAATCAAAAGCTTTTTTACAGATTACCACACTGCATACGTATGTATCTAAAATGATGTTCCTGTCTTATACACTTTTTCTATTTGGAACATCTTTAACCTTTTTACTGCCAGCGGGCCGATATATCGGCCTACGTTGGATGTGCAAAAACTGCCATGGGCCAATAGAATAGCAATTCAAAATTTTATAAACAAAATACAGCACAGAAAATGCAACCATTATTATTTTCCTTCATAGAAAATAACGCATTTAAGTTTTCAGATAATAAATGGACACTGTGTGGATAAAGCTGACATAGATGAGGCAAATATTATTTTTGGAGGCTGTTTGGACCAAGACTACTTGATTAAACAATATAAAATGGCTGATGCAAACAAGATAACAGAGCTGACTCTAAGTAACTGCTCCTTAAAACGGGTAAACTGCATTCATCACAGTATACTTTTTAAAATCTATTCATACCTAGACTAGTCATTTTACCTCCAGAAATAAAACTATGAATGAATATGGTGAAATCAAGAGCATTGCGGGAAGTTATAATCACTCAAAATTATGGGGAAAATATTCAATTTAACTATCTATAGAATTTTTAAATATATAACTGATAAACATTCACTTATTAACCTAAAAAGTGGAGTAATAAGGTAAATATTTACCCAAAATATTTGGTAAATTGTACAGCTATCCACCACAAAATCACACCACTTCTCAATGCAAATACCACCAAAGAGTTACAGATAGCTGCATAAAACAGCCAATCGCAGATATAGGCTTCAGCAGCCAGTTCTAAAAATGAAATCCCATCTCATTGCAAGAAGGGACCACCCTGAGAAAGTTTAATAATGCATTGCTAAACAACATCAGTTCACTCTATTTCCTTTGAGGGCCCCAAAGGTTTCATGTGGAAGTTGTCTTGTGAGTTCCCAATCCCACCATTCTTTACTTGGAAACAAGGTACGCAAGTCTCACAATCAGTAATCATATGCCATGGCGATCCACAGTCTGATGCAGGGCCGTCACAATGGATCGAGGGGCTCCGTGCAAACTAAAGTCAGGCCCCCCCTAACTTTGCATTCCCTTTTTGATATTGTAGCATCTTTTAAGCATATTTCATGGAAAGAAGGAAATTGACCTACAAAATGGCTAATTATTTCAAGAAATTTACATACATACGCACTAAGTAGTAGGCATTTTTGGGAAATGGGCAGGTTTCACCACACCGTCTGAAAAAGGCAAGCCCGTGAAGGGGGGGGGGGGGGGGGGGGGGGGGGGGGGGTAGGGGGTATGAAATATCCCCCAATGGATTTACTATGTGTTTTGGACGTGCAAGAACTATGAGTTTTTTTATCTCGGGGGGGCAATTGCCCCCCCCCCTGGATCCGCCACTGCACTGGTCTGATGTTACTCAGAGTAGCCAAATATTCCAAAGAGTTTGGAACGTTGAGAGTGTTACTCCCAGAAGTGGTATGACTTTTTAGTAAGTAGCTGTACCAAGATGACAATTTTAAAAACAAAAACAAGTTAGCAAAAACATAAATGAACAATTAATGTCCATGACAATGCTTGACTCTCTTTAGCCAATATATCTGTTATGACTGATGATGAAAATAATGATTTTTTATATCTTTGGTAGATAAACTTGCCCTCTACAATCCTTCCCAATTTGAAAAGCTTAGACCTCAGCCAAAACAGCTTAACCAGTTTTTGGGGACTTCATGATCTACCCAAACTTGAGATACTGTGTCTCTCTTACAACAATGTTGCCTACCTCTTAGTAGAGGGTGACCTAACAAATAAAAAAATTGGATTACCACTAAAAGATAAGGCTGAAGGTCAAAGAAAATTTCCCAATTTACGGATTTTACACTTGGATAATAATGATGTACAGTCCTTGGCAATGCTATATCTTGATTATATGCCAAAACTTCAAACACTTTTCTTACAAAACAACAATTTGACCTCCATCAAAGGTTTGATATGCTTGTTAATATAATGTATCATTTTAACCATTATATAAATCATAATTATCACTTTTAAAATAGACCTTAAAAAATTTAAAAATAAAGTACATATATTATATAAAGGAATACATGCCAGGAATTCTATATAAAATATTGATAGAACTACCCAGAGTAGAAATTCAACCTAAAATGTAACTTAGATGGTCTTCCATTATACATTTCTCATGATGTTCACTGCAATTCAAGTAACAAAGTTAACATAAATAAATCCATTTTCACAGGAATTACAGCAACATCAAATATCATATATCTAATTTTGGATGGAAATTACATACAGGAGATATCTTCAAGGGATGTGGATAAATTATCTAATATTCAAGAACTTTACCTACAAAACAATAAAATCAGTGAATTAACATTTTTGATGAATTTGACCAAGCTCCAAAGACTATTTCTGAACTTGAATAAAATCAGTGTAAGTATAATGGCCTATAAATAGACCACACATATGTAGTACTTAGTACATATTTGATTGGGTGGGTAGGTAGGTGGTATAATTGGAGTAAGGGTCTATAGAAACATAGCATAGACAATAGCTCATGCTTGATGAAAGGTGCCAAAATGCTGTTTTCAAGCACACCCAAAGCACATAGTACTGAATTCTATCCATTAGATTCTCTTCAGAAAGATCTGCCACAGCTGGCATTCAAACCTGTGACCTCATCATGTACCTTAGCCAATAAACCAACCCTTTTTCCTTAGACCACAAGTTCATGCAAGAGGATAGGATATGCACTAATTAATTACACTATTTTTTTAAATAATTGCTGATAAATAACAATTATGCCCTGATTTTGCAAATGCTGACTGTACATAGTTACAGGCAGCATATTTTTTTAAGTATCGAAATTGTGAATGTTAACTAGTCCTCTTCATAAGGTTGTCCTAAAAATCCTAAAAAGAACAGTTAAGAATGGGCAATGGCTGTATTGACCAGGTTCTGTCAATTGTTAATTAATTTTTATGCAATCTCTAACTTCAAAAATGGCTTCAAATGATAACTTCACACATTGATTCATGAAAGTAACATAAAAATAAGAATTTAATGGCATAAGGTTAAGCAAAAAGAGGAAACTATATTATTAATCATTAAGTGCCGTGTAATTAAAAGATTTATTTAATATGATGCATGAGTACATACTTGTAACCTCCAGCTAGATCTCCTGATTGCTCTGCTTCCAAAATTCAGTTTGTCTGCCACCCTAAGGGAACATAAATGCAGGTTTTCTTTAGTCATTCCAAATGATGATGAGATACTGGGTTAAAAAAAATCCTATTCTCAACACGTTCGTGACGGCGGGACCCACCAGTGGGTCCCAGCTTTTCACGTTCATGGGCGGAGGGACCCCTGGGTGGGTCTCTTTCCACAGCCTTGGTAATGCATTGCCGGCTGTGAAGAAGAACATACATATTTCTCGCTGCCGCTCCTCGGATTGGTCTTCAGTGCATTTTTTTTCAAAAAAGCCCCATAAATTTCCTTTCTGTATAAATATTTTTGTTGACATGTAAAAAAGCATGTGGATTGTTAAAATAAATTTTTCATTATTTGGTTAATTATGAATCATCATAAAAATAATAATTCCAAAAACATGAATGCACACACAAATTTCATTGCAAAATGAAATTATGAATGTCTTGTTGTTAATGCTCTGCTACCCTGAACATTATGCATTTCAATTTTACTTTCACTTTTTATAAATTCAGCAAAGTTTTTCGATTTAGAATTACCTACTATAAAGTGTATTTATGTTTTAGATTAAAACAATCCATACACATGGTAGACTTTCCATCACAGTCCTTGAACTAAGTTTTTACTTTTTTTGCTGTTGCCTTCCCTTCTTTTACATCACTAGTAATGCAAAGTTTCTCTTATCACACAACACATCTTTTTCTGCTATCTCTAGCCAAAACTTCGTTTGTTTCCAGATTATGAGCTATGTACTTTCCTTTTTTACCAATCACACTTCCACTTCCAATGTCATCACTTTTTAGTCCATAAATTAATTTTTCTAGAACATTTATCATATCCATATTCTTCCCTCCTGCACAGCTATTGCAAATGGCCCAAGCATTTACCACGCAGGTTCCAAGAAGCAATTCCATCTTGACCTTATTTTACCACTTCCTTGAGCATCTGAAACCTGTGTAATAAGCACTCATCTGATCAGAGAGTTCAACACCCTTTTTTGCAAAATTATAATCGATCACAGACAACGGTTTCATTTTTTTACACCAGCTCTTGTCTTGGATGTATACTGAAACGGTCCCTCTTGACGTCAGAGTTTTCCTCCCTTCCCTCTCAACACGGGTCCACCAATCAGTGCCGCATCACCACTTGACGAGGTGGAAGGCCAACCCAAACAAGGGGCGATACATTTTAACATTCGCAAAAATAAATAAACCAATCCTACTTTCCTCGGTTCCCGAATGTGGTTGATGCTGATGGTTAATCCCACCCAAGAACAAAATTGCCGTGTCTCCCTCTGAAAAAACCTGGCTCATTCACACATGCATCACGCCAAGGCAATATAAAAAAAAAGGGGAAAGGTATCATATGACAGATAGACACTTTCACATTTGACAGCATTTAATACTTCAAGCGCATCTAAACAAAGCCCTAATGAGGTGAGGGATGGATGATTCATGGGTGAACATGAACATATATGAATAATTGTGAGGAAAAGCAAAAACAATTAATGTAACCACGGCAATGAACAATTCAACAAAAAATATCTTTGGGAGCAATAGTTTGCGCACAAAGAACCAACTCAAGAGTTCATCCGCCAGCGAAATAATTCTTGATTAAGCAAATTAATGAAGGCACATGGAATTCACCTCGGGAACAAAGAGAAATTATGGAGATGTATGAGGGACATGTCACAATGGGGACAAACCGTTTCTTGATGATGATAATGATGTGCTACTGATGAGACGGATGTCGGAGCGATCATCGGCATCGTCTCCCGGTGTAAGATTCACCGCCGCTCCTGGATTGGCAGAATCTTGATGTATAGACAGTCAGCCTGACTGGCAACGTCTGTTCCTCTGTCCTACTGTCTCTCGGTTGACTCTCCGAATGCGACTCACCGCCACTCTCTATGTCCTGATGTCTCTCGGTCGACTCTCCGAATGTGACTCTCTCACAACCACTGACTCCAAACGACTGACTACCCTGCTTCTCGCACATCCCATTTTATTCCTTTTTTCATCCAAAACACACACGAAAATCCTGCACTTCCACACTCATCCGTGGCATAGCGAACTACGTCCACACTATGGCGCACCATTCAAACATCCATACCGTCGTCACCTCCCATTCACACCACAAAAACACGTAATGAAATATATTTCGTTACAATACAGAAAAAAATCAGCGGTGTGGGTGGGATCCGAGGAAATCATCACTGGTCTTCTGTCTTGCAACTTTATAACTTGCCGACTTTTTTTTCTTTTGCACACACCTCTCCTCTCAACATTTTTTTTTTAATTACCTCTTTTGGATTACCTCGTACATTTTTGTGCAATGTTCCACTAAGATAGATTTTTTCGCCAAGAACTCCTCATAAAGAGAAACACTGGAGTAAAAATTGCCGACAAATAACTTCCTACCCTCATTCACAAGTCCCGTAGTCAGCTCTAGAACTACCTCTCCAGTATGTCCTTCTCGGCCTCTTCCGGGACCGTCGCCTTAACCAGCATATATCTTCATCCTGTAAGTGTATCCTTCAGATGTATGTACATAACTAATAGCATTTTACACCATATTTGTGATCCTTTCCTGGGATGTACTGACAGAAATGTAACCTGCCCCACCAAAGTACCATTGACTCATCTATTACAATTGTTACCCCAGGAGTAACAGTTTATTGAAAATACCTGCATACAACATCAAGTAATGGTTTTATCTTAGCCAACCTGTATTCTGTAGTAGAAACTGTGCTATTATAATGACCTCACTTACGAATCATTTCCAAGCAGTCGAGTTGCATTGTCATTCCAATATAGAGGAGAATTCAACATTCAACTAATACAGTCACATTGTTGGCAAATGGTTTATTTCCATTACCATGAGAATTCAGATGAATCTTTTCATTTCTCTTATCGACGTTTCCCTCAATTTCTTCATCACGGATCTTCTTTTTGGCTCAGCAGATGCTAGATGTTGGGCTTCATATCTATTCGTTTCCAGCACTAATCTTTCTACCACTTCTTCATTTAGGAAACAACTGATTTCCTTTCCTGTAAACAACTGATTTCTTTTCCATTGCATGCAAGAATATATAGGAAGGAAAGCCATAAAAATTGGTCAATGAGATGCATTCACCTAATATATATTTTAGGATGCTGTTTCAGGGTGTAGATCACCGCACAGAGAATACAACACCCCTCCTATAAAACAAAAATCCTCTAGCCCATAGTTGATAAAAGTAATAAAATAAGTAGTAAGGAGTAATAAACACAGGTATCCCATGAGAGTTAACAAAATTTATGCACAGATTTTCTCAGAATAGCAGCTGCAAGAAATGAGGAGAGGGAAAGGGTTATCCAAACAGTGTTCCTTAGCTGGAAACTTGAAAGGCCACTTTCTCCATTATCCCTTTTCACCTCCTCCCAACAAACACCCACACTTATTTCAACAGTTTTAGGGTCAACTGAAGTTCAGTTTGAATGTCAAAGTCACGCCTTGGTACTGCATAGGGTTTTTTCGCTGTCCTATGATGATTATTGGAAAGTCAATGTCTCCTCATTTGAGTTTTTCCACCCCATCTTCTTCATGGGTTTTTGGCCTGGAGCAGTGTCCTTATATGCATGGGGATTCCCTCCCTTCCCACACTCCCGACCCTTTGCCGGAGTATCACAGCCTCAGCTGACAGTACGTATGGCCGAACTGCATGTCCCAGTCCTTACCCCTCTCACTGGCAGTTTCCTTGGCTGCCAGGTCCTCCCTCCCACAATATGCAAATTGGAATCTCCAGACTCTCACACTGAGGGTATCAATTGCTACCCGGTTTCCCATCGTGACACATTCGTGACCAGAACCCTCAACACAGCAGGGGTGATGCCCGAAGGTCTCCATTGTTCTTAGGTAGTTGCTGACCCCAAGACCAGGGTCGTCTTCAACTTGGTCAAGAGACTCAACTAGCAGGAAGTCCAGCTATTGTTTCCACGAAAAATTAGGCTGCCACCGGCACTCTCCACTTAGTATCCCAGAGTATCCCAGGATTTGTTACAAAGATCCTAGATGACCAGCAATTAGCATTCTAGTGTCAATACCCAGTATTGAGTGCATTGGGTTAATTTTGGGAAAACCAACAAGGGCTCGCTGCAGATTATCCTTGTGTACTTATGGCCTAGGATTTGAAAATGTGAGAAAGACTTTATGGAAATTTTCCGTAGCCATGAATGAACAATATCTGCTGGCGCCATAATGCCAAACTCCCAAAAATAACATACTTATGGAAAAATATAATGGGCACAAGTTGCGGCAAAGTAACATAGGAAACAGTATTGCTGTCATGGCATTGCAGATGCCACGCATTGCAGATGCCACGCATTGCCGGCATGCTCAACAAACACTTGGCTGGGAAAGCAGAGGGTGAAAACACTCAGTAATCCTTAGACCCTTCATACGCAGAAGAGGTCAAGTGGGAGGATATTATCCATTTGAAGCGTAACCCGCCATTGGTTGTGCAATGAGATTTTCTCTCCCACTAAATTTAAACTTGTGCTCACTTTGTAATCATGTGTTAGAATAAGTTTCCTTTGCTTCTAGCTGAATTTTTATTTCTTCCCATTGACCGACCATCTCAAAAAGTATAAATGAAGCGTCCACAGCTGTGTAATGATATGCCTGATACTGTCGACTACAAAGTGTGAGACTTCTTCTCATTGCGTGACCACTGACATTAATGTTTGTGTATCACTCAGTTGCATTACACTCTTGCAGCATGCGGGCAAAGTTGATTAATTTCGTGGAGAGCAGATATTTTAATGCAAATTTATGAGTCATAAGAATGTATGTCCTCATAAATAAATATTTCTTCATGAGAACGATAATTTTTTAAATTTATACCCAATGATATCATAGCCAGTGAAATTAGCAATGATTACAAAATTGTATCAGTAATTGTGTATTAGTGGAAATCACTGTTTCAAATGAACATTTGGAGAAATAAATTAAATCTAAATAGAGTGTAATATATTGCCAGTAAACGCTCTATGATATATAAACAATGATACATCTGAGTGTGAGAAGAAGTCTCACATGCGACTGCTCGTATGATAGGTAGCGACCACTCCCGGTTTAAGAAAGAGATGTCTTTTGCAAATCAGCTTCCAAAGTTCGAAAATTGAATTTGTGCTGGACGAAGTTGCATATACCACAAGAGACAAAAATGATAAAGTCGTCCTAAGTTTATTTTACTGTTTTTTATGGAATAACTTTAGAAAGATGATTCAAGAGAATCCAAAAATATTTGTCCACCACATCCACGCATCACTGTTCTTGAAAATCATGTAAAATAAAAATTATTCGAACAAAAGTTATTGTAAAAATGTGATATACAGTGTGTCCTCATTTAACGTTGTCCCGTTTAACGTTGTTTTGCGATAACGTTGTCCAGCAATTAAAACCCTTAATCGTTCAACGTCGTCAGTGCTTCACGATAACATTGTTCAAATTTTGCGCAACCAAAAAAAATGAATAATGAATAGGACTTTGGTGCATCTGATGCATAATTTCGATTCGGCGGAAAAGTTTGGAGTTAATTCCCCATAGCGTGTATAAAAGGTTCACCTGAGTGAATATTTATTGCGTTATTAGTTTCATAACTGTTATATTTGCTTATTATTTACTACGCTATTATTGGGTGGCAATGCATCGGGTGATTTAAAACTCAAACCAATGTTAGTGTACCATCTTGAATGGCATGGTATTAATAATACTATGTCTGAATGGTTGATCCAGGGGCAGATATCTACCGGAAAAAAATACCTGAAAATCCCATGCTGCCATAAGGTAGAATTGGTGGTAGAAAAAGTTGATTCACTGCTGTTTGAGGTGAATTGAAAACGTGTTTTTCGTGTTGAATTAGTGTGTAAGAGGAAGTTTTCTCAACCCTCCATGATGCAGTAAATCGTCCAGGTTAATCACTCACTCAGTGATTCAACCCGAAGGTTGGTTTGGATAGTTGAGGGTAGAGCTCACCCCGGACTAAGCCACAGGCGTGTGAATTTCACACATTCAGGGTAGGGGGGCCAGTTCCTTTCCCTGGGCCACCCCGAATTCTGAGGATTTTTGAGGGTGATACTGTTCCTAAAAAATTGTCACGAAATAACAAAAATTTTGTGCACAGCACCAAGCTCCCCTACTTCACTCACTATTTTAATTGATTTCCTACATCTTCGTGATCGCAGTGAGTGAAATTTTTGCCCTTCACTGCATTCGCACGCTCCTGCAGTGAAGGACAAAAATTTCTATTTACTCAGAGGGAAACCGGTGCTAACAGCACTAAATATCAGAAATATATGAGGGAAACCTGGTGCTTATTGTTTTAAAAATGCCTTTTCAGATTATTTCATCTAAAATATGAAGCTCTCTGACTAGTGGTGCCATCTGTTCGACTGCCTGCGTAATTAAAATATGCCGTAAATCCTCGGAGGATGACGCGAAGTAGTCCATAAAAACATAAATTTTTAAGGAAATTGGCAATTTTTGTGCTTTAATCCATTGATAATGCCTTTAAACCACATCCCCTGTATTTTTAAATATCAACAGTAAGTTCCTATCACCTGTAGTTTTCGTGCCGCCAGGATAGAGAATAATTCCAAAATTTCTTTTGTGAGTGAAATATCAAAGTTTCACCATTAAAATGTTTTAGAAAATTAGTTTGAACGCTTCATTCAATAATGCCATGTATTGAACCTTTTATCGCTGTGCTGTGCGGTAATCGTTATTGCTATGAAATGAAGAATTGTTAAGTTAGGAACCGATTTTAATTTTCTACATTGTTTCTTACGGAAAATACTGCATCGTTTAACGTTGTTTCGCTTAACGTCAACTTTTTGAGGAACGAGTTAACAACATTAAACAAGGACACATTGTATGTGGTTGCATACATACTAGGGGAATTGTTTAAAAAATGATCACTCAATTATTAACAAATGCTTTTCACTCTCCGAAAGTATAAAAATAATAATGCTCTAGTAAAGGGAACCTCGATTATTAAATAAAACTGAAATTTTCATGCTTCATAAAAATTTACATCCCTGGGAATCATTTACAAAAAAGGCCTACGTCGTAAATGTGTTGACCTATATTCTAGATCCCAGCAAGCTTGTCCAAAATACAGGAGATACTTAACTGGCTGCATGAGATACATAATATTAATCCGAATGTTTATGTCAGCATTTAAAGAATATTTCCAATGTGTCAAGAATGATACCACTGGGCTCCCATTGGAGAGTAGAGTGACAGGCATAGAAAGCCAGGCGCCTGGCCGCATGGGCACAGTCATCAATATATATACTCATGTATGAGGCAAAACTAATTTTTTGAGCTTATTTTTGGGATAAAAAGTGCACATTGTACAAACTTATATAAATTACTATAACTACAAAAAATGACAAGCACACAAGTGGTAAAGTAAATTTAACTCCATCAACCCTTTCAGTGCTATGCAAGCATATATGCATTTGGGTGGAGCAGTACCATCAGCGCTACGCATGCATATATGCATTTTAAAAAGCAGGAGTTTAAATACCAACAATGAAAGTATGTGCGCAATGGTGAGCACTCTCTGGGATGAAGCTTAGCACTGAAAAGTTAAGTTGCAACCATGAGAGGGCAATTCATAATTGAAGATAGATGAGCACAAAAACCAGTCATCATCATATGTATTTAATTTACATTGATTACATGTATATTCATGACAGGTACTTGAAAATGCTACCATCAGCTGCTTGTTTTCAGGATAATACACAAAAGATTATTTCATTACTAATAAGGGATGTTATTCTGAATTAAAACTGCTGCTAAAGCCACAGTCATTACCATACAATAAATCTTCGACTGGCTCTCCATGAGAGAAAGTGAGTCTGAGTGAGTTGATCCAAAAAACCATAATAATAACTTAAAAGCATATGATAATTTCATCCACAGATAACAATGAAAGAGCTGAGTATGCATCACTGTGACATATTTGATATTAAGCAATATGACATACTGAAAATTATGCACACACATTTGAAACTCTATGCAAATGGAAGGGGTATAATTGCTAGCATTATTGACTACTTAACACACTCAGTGTTATGTCAACCCATAGTAAGACTCGAGAGTTTAAGATATTTAGGATTGGGAATCACCAATTGGCAGTTTTTCTCCCTAATAATGCAATGTAAAAAAATAGATCAGGGTCAGGGGATGAATTAAGCTTAGCAGCAAAGTGTTAATGAACTCCTGCAGGCCTCAATATACAAATTCAACTTTCAGTTAACTAGAAAAATTAGCAAAGATATTATAACAGATAAATGTTTTGTTTTTAATTGAAATTAATGAGTTTCACAGGAAAAATGGAAGGTAAAAACAAAATGACATAGCAGAAAATAGTTGAAAAGGGACACAACTGTAATAAGAAGAGATAAAAAATTTCACATACTTGAAGGAGAAATCCACTCTAAACACACAATTGGTGGTTAAAAACTAGAAAGTAAAATTCCACCTGATACATCATTTAATCTTGTGTACCACAGCACTTGTGTAAGATACAAACCCCAATTCCAAGGGACAACAAACGAAAATTGGAAATCCTTGAGAATTGATAGATGCAAAAATGACAGAACAGTAGACCCCACTTTACGATGGTAATCCGTTCCATAGGACCGATCGTAATGTGAATTCCATCATAAAGTGAATCAGTATATTACCGGACGACAGATCCCCTGCCACACACCCTTGAGGTGGCTTGCAGTGTATTTAGTAGATGTAGATAGGTTTTACTATTTCATTGCCAGTGCATTCAGTGATACACAATACAGTATAGGTATGAAATATGCTGGAATTAAATCATTAAAAATGTTATTCAACCAATATTTAAACTTAAATAACGTGTTGTAAATTGTCAACACATCGAATATCACTGCATGAATATGCAAGATGCACCTCGCCTCCGTACTTGCCATCTAACTGCGAGCCAATCTCAGCGACTTAATATTTAACCGCGTTTTCAAGCAATGGGAAGAAAATGTGGAATAGAAATTATTCAACTCTCATTATACCTCTGCTTACTACTCAGTGTCGGCAATTAGGCAACTTTCTTTTGGTCTCACGCCATCATCTCCATATCACAATTACCTTAACGATAGCTGTAGAAACATGTCCGTAGAAAGTGACATTGCGAGCTTACTAAAGTTATGTACACAAAATTAGGCAACGAGTGACAGAAATAGGCCAAGTATGAGTGAGAAGTAGCTTAAAGTAATTCATAGATGACAGATGGATCAGTCAGTAACCTTTCCACCAATAACAATTTACATCCGCATCGCTGTCGTGGCATGCCTGTCATCCACTTCCAAAGATCGTCCTTCTCCTTATGCCAAACCAGCACCATTGATATTATTCTCCGAGTCAAGGTCATCCCTTAGAGATTGAATAGCCGAATAACAAAAGAGATAGCAGCAGAGGCCCTTCACTCAAAGCCCTTTTCTCGTAACTGTTGACCTGACTCTTCTGCACTGGGATAGTTATTGGGGGTTGGTTGTTTACTTTAGGGACCCACAACCTTCTTAGTGGCATCCGCACATCGAGAAAGAGAACGCGAAACACGCAAGAAGAACACTGAGGACATTAAGTACTAACTCGAGCACCCTCATCGTGTTTCTTTATTATCTCCTACTTGATTTTATTTGTTATTTTCTGCTTGAGCTGCACTTTAGGGGGCATGGTCACTATAGAAACTTCCCACAATAAACCACTTA
This sequence comes from Pyrrhosoma nymphula, assembly GCA_963573305.1. NCBI lineage: Eukaryota > Metazoa > Arthropoda > Insecta > Odonata > Coenagrionidae > Pyrrhosoma > Pyrrhosoma nymphula. The sequence goes on along the minus strand of OY754331.1, from coordinate 62,908,374 downwards.
CTTCTGGCCAGTTTTGTTTTTGAATGGTTAATGTAGTTGGAAAAGAGACGGTTCACAGCGCGAACTACGCGCTTTATCGACAATATCACTTCGCATGGAAGACTGATATTCACATAACATCACACCAGCGACCTAGATGTTCTCGGTATCACGGTGCGAAGTCATAAGGAGCATGAATTTCCATTCAAATTTAGATAAGCCTTTACAGTTTGTCACAATCATTCACTGAGAAATGTTACAATATAATTTAGCTCATTTAATTGATGTGATTTACTATCTCGCACCAGCTGTATCCATTAAGGAATCATATCACTTCGTTGGTAGGTAATGCACTCTTGCAGTAAGTTACTCTTCGGCGGAAGTTCTCATATTTTTACAAGTTGGTTTTCAAAATGATGTCTATATAATGGCTAATGAAAGCCTTAATTTGAATTATCATAGATGTGATCCTGACTTGTTAGGAATGTTACATTATCTCGATGGTGCTGATTGGTGGCAGCGCTAATCACCACAACATTTCCTCGATTAGCACAAACAGATCATAATTAATAACACACATCATAAAATATGTAAATCTTGCTATGATAAAAAACAGTCCGTTAACAAATAAGGCTTAGAATACAGATTGTCAAAATGAGAAATTTTAAAGGACAATTGCAAAATCAGCACGCTTTGAAATTTCTATCATGCAGATCGTAAAGTGAATCCATTGTAAAGCGAACCATCGTAAAGCGGGGGTCCACTGCACAGAAAACTGAACACTTATAAAGTTGCTGAGCAATGAGTCCTCATGATGCAATCATGGGATATTGTGTCATGTGATGCAGAGTGAAAAGTTTAAGGATTTGATGTTTTGCTGGCTAATTTTCACCATAAATTCCTCTCAGTTTTTCCACCAAATATAGAAGGTTCTTGATTTATATGTATCACAGGGATAGCCTTCCATTGAACTGTCTGTCAAAATAATGAGGCTAACTTAGTGGGAAGCCTAAGAGGAATTTAACAAGAGTGAAAATGTATTTAAGAGCAATTATAGCTTTGAACAGCAGACTGATCACCTCCACTCAGGCCTCTTTCAGCCAAAAGGCAGACTAGAGTTCAGGGCGTTAATTCTGGTTCTTCCGTCGCTAGGAGGTAGCTAATGCTAAATTTAGCGAATGCTAAGAAGCAACACTATTCCTGTTCCTATCAAGTTAGCGGTCGCTAAGGTTCAGACAACTTCAGAAAGTTAGTGAATGATTCCATCATAAGTTGACGTAATGCCAAAAAATCAACACAACGAGGAAGATGAAAACAAGGATGAATTTATTTAGGTTAGCAATGGTGAAGTAAACAAGCAGTACTAATTCAATAACAATCAGTTGCAAACCGTATGGGTATATAAACATTGTTAATTTATCTTTTTCAGGTAAATGTTGATTGCACAACAATATCTGTATTACCTTATTTTCATTTCTTTAATTTCCCTAAATATATAGCTACACAAATTAAGGTGAAAGTCAGCAATTAGTCAAATAGAAAATGAAAGGTAAAGTTAAGTGTGTCAATCGAAGTAATTTTGTGAAGAAATTTATAAATTAGCCGGGAGAATGTTTAAAGCCAATATATGCCACTCCAAAACAAGAAGGTGCATGTTAAAGTGCTGCAAACTCAACATTGTTGTTATCAATCAATTTTTTTGATACTGATGTTACCTTGATTTGGTTTTATTGCATTATATATACAATTAGCGAGGGAAAGTGAAATGAACCTCGAAGGTTTTCCATGCAATAAAGTATCTGGATAAATACCTATGTCATAAATATTTCAATACATTTACGTATGCCACAGTCTCAATATTGGTTAATATTTCATGTCAAAAGTTTAGAAGTATTACTCACATCATTACGAATGCTATATGCATGAGCTAGAAACTGAACTCTTAAGGTTATTCATTACCAGTATTAATGTATGTCAAATATTGCTCCCATGCTCGTAGCCGTATAAGTTTTATTGCTGACAATGTTAAGGTATACCATTTCGAATCCTCCAGTGTAATAAAACACAACTTCGAACACATACTTTGAACATGTTTAAATGTTTGCAATTCCCATTTTAAAAATCGGGAGCCGAACTAATATTAGATATTATAGCTTGAATTTATGATAGCTCGTTCATGAAGTGAAAAAGTAGGAGAGAGTAATAGTAGGAGAGTAGTACTTTCTGTGACTCCATTATGAACTTGGAATTTTTTTTTCACTCTCAGAAAGTATAACCATAAAAAATTTCAACTAAGTATTTATGTATTTAAATATTTTTGTTGTGTTTGCAGTGTTTTTGAGTCTTTTTTTGCTCAAAATATTTTCAGATGCTCAACACAAAATGCTGTTTAAATAATAACAATAATGCGAGATAAAGCAATATTAAATTTTATAAGATTAAGTATAAACAAATGACCTTTTTGCGCAAGCCGATATATCAGCACCTTAAGCTTTTTAAGGCAAACCATGGAAGCTGAAATATCGACACCTTGATCATCTAATTGTAAGGGCTAAATAAATGTTTAAATATTTTTTATACCCTTCATAAAAGTCCTGTCACTAGGCTTATCTGGCACCTCCATTATGTATTCATATCACTTCAGATAGTTACACAGTGGAAACAACTGCTCGATAATAAAGTATGCAATAAAAGTAATTGACTCAAAGAATATCCATTCAATATCTATCCTTGCTAAACTCAAACTAAGATAATCCTTCCCACAATTCCATATAAATATTCCATTTACCTTGAGAATTAGAGAAATATAAGTAAACTAACAATGATTGCAATTAAATCATACTACCTAAATGCCACAAGGCCAAAGTTTTGATTTCCAGTCTACAATATCCGAAATGTATTCTTTTCACTCAATTAACCCTTTCCCTTCTGAAGTTTAAATGCCCAATTCTCTCTGGATACTGGGAATTTTAATTTGCTGAGCGGCCAGAGAACGCCATACGGCCGGTTTCGGCCAAGTTAGGAGGGAGAGGGTTAATCCAAGTGTATGGGTTAGCGTAGCATTGAAATTAGCGATACACTAGCTACAAGTTAGCTACCCGTTAGTGGCAGATAAATGAACCAGAATCGGATTTTGGTGTTGTTCCGTAGCTAAGATGAATTAACCACCGCTATCCTAGTGAGTGATCCGCTAACTCAGAACCAGTATCAAATTTGTAGCAACAGTCACTAATATCGTCGCTACATGAAGATAGTGACCGCTAATAAAAAAAAGAATTAACACCCAGGATAATGACTCATATCCCAAGGCTCCTCTTAGTAAGACAAGGGCTTCCAAAATATGTGCACCTTCCTTTAAGACATTGATTTAAGGGGATAAATCTGCAAGTGGCATAGGTGTAGCGAAACTTGGTGGCATTCGCTTGTGAAGAGTATGACGCGAAGGAGAGGAAAGCATGTCATTAGATGTGGGATGAAGTGGGTGTGCCTTTTTCCAGAGGACCCTGCGGAAGAACTTTGACAACTTTGCCCGCTCTTCAATGCTTGGTTTACGGTCAGTGTGCTCTAATCCTCCGCTGGTGAGTGCCACCAAGTTTCGCTATACCTATAGACAGGATTATACAGTCACATTATGGCTACTTGAAGAGGATTAAGAAAATTGATAAAATTTCGACCTCCAGGAAGAAAAAATAACTAAAACTTGTATCAGAGCACTTTTTGTGGTCCCACAATAGTAATCAATACTCTACCAAAAAACAGGACTGAGTTTCTTAGCACCTTGGAGGGTTCAGTAAAAATTGCCTAGGTTGAACCCATGCAAAAATGTTCCTTAAGCAGAATAAAAAATGAATAACACAAACAATTTTGAGCAATAATAATACATATTTAATTTTTATAAGTTTCATTAATCCAGATATGTATGCTTAACTAAGTCAGTAGGTTAAGATTTCCAAATATATATGTACTTTAAGTGCTCAATATGCAACTACAACAAAAAGGCAAAAAATAAATCAAATAAAATAAATACTTATAGCATGTTGCATTGCTTTAAACCAAAAGTCACATTTTAATAACATTAATTTGATAGTGAAAACAATGGTACATTATATTCATAATGACAAACAAAGCTCAAGCCTTTATAATGTCTTTCATTAGCATATTGAATAACAAAACAAAGCTTCTCAAAAAACAATATTAATTTAATGATCAAATATCAAATTACTTGTTGTAGTTTAAAATAATTATATTTCATTTCACAGGATATTGAACAACTTAAGTTCATCTCTCATATTACTCACCTGGAAGAAATTACTTTGTTTGGAAATCCAATAACTCGGAATCCTAATATCTACCCAATAATTGTTCAGCAGTCCCCATCACTAAAATTGATTGATGGGTGCACAGTATGTCTTGAAAGCATAATTTAACTGTTATGCTCATGCAGAGGAAGCGACAATTACAGTGAGGATATACCATAAACTCATCGATAACGTAGCACAACAGGGAATCAAGCAGGACCCTAATTATTGCATATAAACAGAAAAACCCTTGTCCACAAAAATAATGGCAAACAGCCATAATGTACAAGAGTGTGTGCTGGTTATTGCATTGTAAATAAACGCAACTGTGTCCACCTTGTTTAATGGACATAATTTACAGTTATTATAATAAAATACTTTGAGCAAAATCATTTTTCACTATCATACAATTAATAGCAAGAAAAAGGATTGAATCACAATCAGTCTTTAAAAATACATGATCAACCACATAATGTATTAAATTACATTTTCAAAAAAATTAAATCATCTATTCCTGATGGAAAAATAAAAACACCTAAAAATAAATTAGGTATAATAAAGTTGTTTGATTAATTTCAACAACTGCATTCAGCAGAACAGAGTGAAGTTACTTCAATCACAAAAGTAAAATGGAATAAAACATTTGATATTATGGCACAACTAAAAGATTTACCTCATGAGTTGCACAAGAAAGATGCAAAAATAGTCGTTAAGCCTGTTGTTCAATAAGTTTTTTAACCCTGTCCATTTTTAAAGAGAGAAGCGTTACCATTTCCTTGCAAATGCCAAGTTCAACACCCATCACTTCCTTTGCCTCCTTATGCTCTTCACAGTACTCCACAACAAACTGAAAAAAAGATTCATTTTAGAGATGGGTCGAATAAAGAATTTATCAAATTCGATTCTATTTTTTTATCGAATACTGAATCTCGACTCCGAATCCTACTTTTGCCAAATTATGAATCCCAGTTCCTATTATAAAAAACAAATCCAAATCCATTTTTACATTTTCTTAGAATTTTGTAAACCCCTACCTCAAGGCCTCAAATTAGCCTCAAACTCAAATCTAATTATTTAGCTTTAAAAAAAAAAAAAAACTGAGCAGCATATTCAGTTTCACAATGAAAATTATTAATTCTTAAATTAAGAATGCTAAAGAAAGCTCCACATACACAAATAACTTATTAACTTTTGCTTGTGAAATGGAATATTCTTAGTCAGTCAGAATCTTGTATGTTTCTTCTTTTACTAACCGAATTGCCTGGAGTACTAAAAGCTTTCTTTAATAATACTGATGCTAGATAAGTCAAAAGGTGTTTTCTAATGAGCCATTTATAAACCTTTCCATGAATATTAATTTGCAAGCTTTTTGATGCTTCACAGGCAGATATTGAATTTTTTTTCCTGTGCTTCCATAGTGAGTTGGAGGCTTTTAGAGACGCCATCACAGGAAACAGTATTGCTGCAAATGGCAAAAACTGTGATTATCATCAGCATTTTTCTCTGAAATGTAATACCTAATTTTGCTATTAGGAGATTCCACACAAATCGCCTCACTGGGTGTCAATTCTGGTTCTTCCATTGCTAGGAGGAGACTACTGGTAACTTTAACAAATGCTAAGAAGCAACACTATTCCCATACCTATCAAGTAAGTGGTCTCTAAGGTTCAAAAAACTTAGGAAAGTTAATGATTGATTCCACGAAATGGTGACGTAATGCCCAAAAAATCAACAAAACGAGGAAGAACAAAACTAGGTTGGAATTATTTAGGTGAGCAACAGTGAAGTAAACAAGCAGTATACATTCAATAACAATCTGCTACAACCTGTATGGATATATGAACACTGTTAATTTATCTTTTTCAGGTAAATGTTGGTTGCATAGGATATCTGTATAACTTTATTTTCATTTATTTTATTTACCATGAAATACAGCTAGCTACCCATATGAAGGCGAAAGTCAGCAATTAGTTGAGCAGCAAATGAAAGGTAAAGTTAAGTGCGTCAATTGATGTTATTTTGTGAAAATATTTAGAAATCATTCAGTTGAATGCTGAAAGCCACTCCAAAACAAGAAGGTGCACGTTTAAAATCTGTACACTCCACATTCTTAGCATCAATTAAGTGCTTTGACATTGACGTTTTCTTGGTTTGGCATCATTGCATAAGATACACGATTAGCTAGTGGGAGTGAAATATGTGCATATAAACCTCAAGAACGTTGCATGTGTTAAAGTGTCTGAATAAATACCTACCTACATTGTAAATGTTTAATTACTTTTGCACATGCAGCTGTCTCAATATTGGTAAACACTTCACATTGTATTGGAAGTATTACCTATTCAACTACAAATGTTATGTGCACGTGCGTGCTGAAGAAAGTAACATTTGAGATTATTCACTACCAATACTATTTATTAATGTAAGACAAATATTGCTCCCACACTTGCAGTTGTAGAATTTTAGTTCCTGATGGTATTTATACCATTTTGAACCCTCCAGCATAGTTACGTCAAACTCATACATTAAAGGTTAACTGTTTTAAGGTTTGCAATATTCATTTTTAAAGTCATCAGGAAAATTAGTATAAGATAAGATAGCTTGAATATATGATTTATCATTCATGAAGCAAAAAAGTAGGAAAGAGTAATAGCGATACATTCTGAAATTCCATAATGAACTTCTTCATGAATTTAAAGAACTTTTAAATATTTTTAATACCCTTCATAAAAATTCTTTCACTGGGATTAATAGGTATGTTCATTTTGAATTCATTAAATTCAGATAGCTATGGAGTGGGAATAACTTCTTATTGATATTAAATGATGTGATAGAAGTAATTACCTTGAAGCATATCCACTCAATATCTATCCATACTGAATTCATATGTGCTAAGATCATTTCTACACTATTATTCCATGTAAATAATTCCATGTACATAAAATATTAGAGAAATGTAGGAAAACTAGCAACCATTGCAACTAAAGCACACTACCTAAATGCCCCAATGTCCAAGTTACAATTTTCGGTCTACAAAATCCATAATGTCACCTTTTTACATGTAAATAATCCATGAATTAGCATGGCATTAAAACCAGCTATATTCTAGCTACTAGTAAGGTACTCATTAGCCACAAATAAATGAACCAGAAAGGGATTTTACTGTTATTCCATAGCTAAGATAGATTAGCAACCACTATCGTAGCAGGTAATCTGCTAACCTAGGACTGGAATCAAATTCGTAGTGACTGTTGCTAATATCGTCGCTATGTTAATATAGTGACAGCTAATAAGTACCAGAATTGACAACCAGAAGAACTCTCCGTTTGACTGGCTTCATTTCTCATGCTTTTTTGACACAAAGAAATTGTATCATATGATTAAACCTCCTGCAAAATATTAGCTCTTAATATTCAATAATGCAAATGATAGGGAGATTTGAAATACCTGAATTTAGAGTAAAATGGTGTGATGCATTTTCAAACTCTACTCCAATAATTATCAATCTAATGGTCAGATTTTTAATGTGATGATCTTTTCATGATTAGAAGACAAAAACCTCATTTTCTTTTAAATTTTGACCATGTAATCCTCGAAACTGACCATATCACTAAGTAATTTATTTTCAGAACAAACTGCATGTATTTTCAAACTGAATAAGAAATTTTTGAATGGCATACAAAACTTGTAGAACTCAGGGAATTCTGGGATATGCATTTTAAATTAACACCTGGATTCATATATTGAAGGTCTGGTCAGTGTATGCCTGGAAATTAGTTACTGACCTCTTTTGCAAAAACTTACCTTATATTTCTTTATGCTTTCACAGATATTTTCAAGCTGTGCTTTCTTATCAGGTTGGATAATTTTACTATACAAGCGGCCTAAATAGAAGTGAGCTAATAATGCCGGTCTCACAGTGTCTTCATCAAATTTTTTTGGCATTTCGTTAGAGCTGTAAGAAAAAGGTAATTTTCACTTAAGTCGGCAAATAATTGTCACCAACTAATACAACTTATTGGACCCTGGACCTAAATCAGCATTTATCCCTCTGCCTTTTTTTTCAATACCAGTCACTAGTCATAATAAGCGACTCAATGACTGGCATATGTACTTCACTTCTTCTGACCTCAGTGATCTCTTTCTATGAGGTTAAGGACCTCTTAATTCGTAACAGTGATTGAAGCCTTTGTAGGCAACGACAATGGATTATCTTCAATGACTTATTAGATACAAAACCTGAAAACCATGCCCATATGCTATGCTTGACAGGCTGCTGGGTCATTTGACAAAGCACGTATGTTATGGTTATTGGTTCCAATGAACTCATACGAAGGGTAGGATGATAAGAATTAGGAGAATAAATGCTCTTTAATGTTATCATTTTATGCCACTGACAAAGCAAAAATTTACAACAAAACGGAAAAACTAAGTTAGAACCATTTGGCCAAATCTCAATTTGTGGCTAACTTGATGCAGTACAAAATTCATGATACTTCAGTTGATTTTCCCAGTAAGAAAGCAAACATTTCCTATCCCTTATGATTATAATTTTTCATAATATTTAGTAATTTAACTTACCTGTGTATTCTTAAAGAATCCACATATTTGTTAAAATTACTAATACTCTGCTCTGCTAATATGTTGATTTTTCTTAATGCATGTGGTGTTGGTCGTTCATCAGTTTCCTAAGACCAAAATAATTACACTATTGATGAAAATGCAAATGAGAAAGCTATTTATTCATTCACAGACATGATAAGCCATCTAAAAAAGCAAGTAATTTTGCAGTAAAAATAATGAGTTTCAAAACTTTAAAATTTCACAACTGTAGAGAGAATTAAATGAGAATGTATGTGCTTGAATACAAATAACTTTAAGCTATGCACTTTGAACAACTATAAACTCTTAAATTTATATCCACTAATGTCATTTAAACAAATACAGTACAACCTACATGTAACAAAGTTGTCGGGACTGGAAAAATGAAGAGTTCATTGTATGTAAGTCAATAGTAGGCAGGTTGCGTGGCCATAGGAGTCTCTAGGTTATGTTACGATTGGGGTCTTACTTTACGATGCAGGGCTAAATGGCAAGCGAGCTATAATGAGAAAATGATCGATGCAATTATGATGACTTTCATAGTATCTATGTACTACTGCATGAAAATGATTTGAATTTGTGTGCTGACCTTTGCATCCAATTCACAGGTGTTTATTATGTCGTAATTTTAATTGGCTTGTGAACATTTCAACCCAAATGCAATGTATTTCAGTTGTTTTTCCACAACTGTGTGCATCAAAACTAATACTAAAATCCATCTTTTTGCTTAATCGGTTGTAATGATATTCTCGAGGTCCACGGGGGGTTGTTTTTTCAGCAAAATCAGATGTTTAAGAGCCGTCACTAAGGATGCGTAGCCGATAAATAATTAACAATAGGGAGAGAGAAAAAGAAAACCGGAGTTGAAATTCGCATCCTGTGGGATCGGGCGAAAAATCGCAAAAAAGAAAAGAAAAGTAATCAATTTGTCGGCCGTTATAAGCAGATGAGTGTCTAGTGGACGTGAGGAAGAGGTTGCCGTTGGGTGATTCTTGCAAACAGACTGCAGATCGGACGAAGGAGGAAGCGGGAGTACAAAGGAAAAAGAGACTTTCCAGAGGTTCAGCGAATGAAAAAGGAGTGAGGGGAAAAACGGACAGCCGCCCATGGATTGAGACAGAAAAGAGAGGAGAACGATAAGTTGACAACATTTTTTTGACCGGAGTTATATGACATTTAAATAAATACTATATGTGAAGTGTTTAATCTAACAAAGGGAGATAGATATACATACATAAGGAGTAAATTGGGCCCAATATTTGCTGCGGTAATCTCCACAGGGACGCCAGCTGTCCGGTTTCTTGGGTGCCATATGGAGAGGTGATGACCAGGGCCCATCAGAGCGACGTGCAATGCCTTCTTGCAATATGGTTTCGAATACTGCTTTGGCGATGCGCAAGCGGTCGGGAGCTAAGCGACGTGGGGAACACCATACTGGTGGCCCTGGTGTAGTCCTGATGTAGTGCACCGTATTATGTTTAGCCTGGTGTTCTATTCCTCGTGGTCGAGTGAGGCTAGGAAACTCGGCTAAGATGCTGGCGAAGGAAGAACTCACGGCTGGCTGGACGACTCTAACGCTGTGGTGATCGGAAGTGCAGCGTATGCAGCTTGTGGAGAGGCCAGTCGCGGAGTCAAGTAAGCGGTTGTTGGCGCAGTCAGAGCCAAAAAATCAGATCCAATGATCGGGACGGAGACGTCGGCAATGGTGAAAATCCAGGTGTGCTTGCGGCCAAGACCAAAATCTACAGTGAAACGCACGGGTCCATAGGTCTTAATGCGGGAAGTATTGGCCGCTTGCAGATCATAATGAGCGTCGAAGTGACGACCTGGAAGCAGCCTGCGAGGATAACAGCTTACATCGGATCCGGTGTCAGCAAGGAATAGTTTTCTGCTGACTCTGTCTGTCGCGAAAACACGGCGATTAAACATAAATTGACAACCGACCGCCACTAGTGTCGGTTGCCGCTGAAGTTTGATGGAAAAGTGCAGGGAGCCAAGCACTTCTTGGCTCTACTACCAAATTTGCGGTGGTACCAGCACTCGCCAGAATCGTTGGATCTCGTTGAGTCGGTGGATGAGCTTCGGCGAGGGGGTGGCGTGGCGCTCCGGCGTTGTGGACGACGGGAGAGGTCCTGAAGCATTGAATGTATGGAGGCAAACTGGCGAGATAGGTCGTCCAGGCGTGCGGATGTTAAATCATCAGAAGTGACAGCAGCGGCTGTGGCCGGTGTGGAAGTAGTGACGAGGACTGCTGGTGGATCGATGGCAGCAACAGAGCTTGAGGATATAACAGGCGTAATATGAGCAGGAATTGCGGGTGATACCTCCAAAATGCTGTCAGCGATGGCGGCGAGTCGGTTTATAGTGACGGTTGGGTCAACTGCGTGTGGCTGAATGATCGCTTGGACGTGGGATGGCAGGCGCTGCATCCAAATCGTACGCAGTAGCTGGTCAGGTACGGCGCCGGACAAAGAGCGTAGGTAGCAGAGGAACTGCGATGGTGTGCGGTCTCCGAGTTCTTCTCCAGTTAAGAGTCGTCGAATGCGTTGCTGATCGGACATTGAGATGCGCCTGATGAGCTCGTCCTTGAGGGTTGAGTATGGTGCATTCGCCGGCGGCGTGAGAATAAGATCTTCAATCTCCTGAGCTCCGTATTCATCAAGCTGTCCAACGACATGAAAATACCTGGACTCCTCGTCGATGATATTGTAAAGCCGGAACTGGGCCTCGACTTGTGAGAACCAGAGTTGTGGGTTGTTCCTCGAAAAAGTGGGAATTTTGAGTACAACGCGGCTGGGATGTTGCGATGGAATGCGTACTTGCTGCAGCTCGGCAATGGTGGCTTGCTGTTGATGCGTCTGCTTAAGTAGACCCTGCAGGGCATCCCGAAGCTGTGCAATTTCGTTGGCAGCGCCCGGTTGTGGAAGCTGAGCGGCTGGCGGCGGATCAACGACGTGTGGTTGGGTTTGCTGTTGAACAAGATCGACGCCGCGTCTTTCCTTCCGCATCCTTCGCGTAACGACCATGATCACGTCGGGGTCACCAATTATAAGGTAGGATAAAACCTCGTGGAAGATTAAAACTTACAACTTGAATTAAAAACTCAATTTGATTGACTCAGTCAGCGAGAGATGTTTTACTGTCCTCTCTTTCAGAGCGTATTGATTCTTTATCCTAAACAAAACCATTGCGTAGCAACGGTGCATAACGGCGAAATATAAAATTACAAATTCAAGACACACAAGCTAGGATGCCGTAAATATAATCCTTTAATTGAAAAAATTTTAGTGTATGACTGTCTTTTTACTGGAGTATAATGCAAGAATAACTGTTATTTTATTGTGCATGCAAAGAAACTCTCTCTCTCTCTCTCTCATTAATATAAAATAAAAGAATCCAGAAGAGCGTGGTACAGGTTACACAGTGTAACCTAACGCCCGGTAAACAAAATAAATAAGATAACAGTGCGTAGTTAGGGTGCAAATAAATAAATAGTAGCGAAAAAAACAAACAAGGCAACAAAGGTCGTAACTATGTAGAGACGCGCGGAGAATGAGTTATATGGTGGAAGCAGAAAGAAGTTCGAATGAGTCAGAGGAAAAAGGAGAAGGAAAAAAGGAAAAGTGTGTATGAAATAATGTTGGTTTGTCAAAAGGTGACGGGAGGAGTTTTAGGGGCGATTCTCAGTAAGGAAAGCTGAAAGAAGCCAAGAGAAAGGACGAAACGGAGGGAATCACGGCGGTAGTGGCAGACTCACGGCAGGCCGGAGAACGAGATCTTCGAGTGAACAACGAAAGATGGGAAATAATGAACAGGATAACGATAAGTACCATACAAAAGTTTTATTGTATTCATGGTTAAATAGCAAGAGGAGGAACTGAAGGACATAAAAAAAGTACAAGCCCTCAAAATTGTAAAGAGAACTCATTTAATTAAGTCGTTTAATTAATTATATAAATACAAAGGTTTTGAACATTTTGTAAATTGGGCCCAATCGACCTTAACTAAATTAAAAGATAAATTTTAAGCATAAGTGTTTTCTACAAGTTAATTATATATAATAAGTGAAATAATATCAAAGGTAACACCAAGCAGACGAAGGTGAGCGTTACAACGGTTTTAAAACTATACTTTCTCTTTTGTTATGTGTTACCCATTGAAAACCAAAATTAATTACCAATATGTGCAGATTATTCCATAACCATATCTTTAATGAACACTTTTTTCCAGCCATTGGAAACGACCACAGAACCATTTCTACAGAATAACAGTATTTTGACTTCAATTATCGCAGTGATTAGCTAATAACTCAAAAAATAAGGTGGTAAGATGCCTATATTATCCAATTTCTTTGGACTTTTCCCTTCTTATCAACACTTTTCCACTGAAATGGCTTTTATATTACATGGAAAAATAATATTTTTTCTTTTTATTTCCCCCATTCTCTCATTTAACACCATGTAATTTCAAATTAAAATTTTGGGAAATACATATAGCATGGAAAGATAGGATTTTTATTATTCATACGAAACAAGAGATACCTTTTTCTACAAGTTGCCAGAATATGAATGAAATTGCATTTAAGTCATTTAACGGTGGAGCCACCTTAAATCTGGAGTGTGCATATGTGTGCTATAACAAGTCAAATAGCCATATTTCACCAAAATCGCCATACATATAAGGAAATATCACCCACATTTATGCCCAAATAAGGTAATCACCAGAGATTGCAGAATAGGTGATGTGAGCCAATAATGCATAAACGATCATGTTCATTCCAGGACAGTACAAGATAACATTCCTCAATGACGTCACCTTGACATTTTAGAAACATTTATGTACGAGAAATTTCTAGAAACCAATTCTAAAGTATTCCTTGAGTTGATAGCCATGGTAACGATTTTGCTATACATAATAAGCAAGGTCAGTCACCAAGTTGGGGAGTTGTCATTTAACTGTTGTGGCCAAAGGCTCTGCCAGAGTGGGGAGTCAATTTACTGATAAAATGTAAAATGTAGAGTGCAAGTTGCAAGGTCACAAGTGCCGGAGGAGCTCTGCTCAAGGTGTCAACCGGATGTTTCAGTGGCCAGTGTCGCCCAACCAAATGAAAATTCCCAGTGTGAAACCAAAGTGGAAATCCCAAAAGATCCCTGGGTGAAAGATCCCCGAGTCATTGGTGCTGAAGGAGCTCTAAAGTGTCAATGGAAAGTTTCAGTGGCCAGTGTTGCCCAACCCCAGTGTGATCCCCAAGGGGAAATCCCAAAAGATCCCTAAGTTGTTAGCAATGGAGTAGCTCTAAAGTGTCGACGGATAGTTTCAGTGGCCAATGTCACCCAACCCAAGTGAAATCCCACTGTGATCCCTAAAAGTGGAGATCCTAAAAGACCTCCAGGTGAAAGATACCAGGTTGATAGGCGAGATTTTACAGCGCACACCTGTTTTTTTTCGTATTATTTGCAGCAAGTACTTAAAACAGACAATAATAATCATACAAATTGGAAGAGAATATTTCTTTCTAGAAATTACAGTCAGTTTTCTACTGCCTGTAAAATAAAGTCAAAATCCAAGTAAAAGAGGAACCCATGAAAAAAGAAAACTGTAATGGTAAGGATGCGATGTCCCATGCTATGCAGGCCCCCCATGCCAAATCTTGAGCCCTTTAACCCATTCAATGCTGACCTATTGACATGACATTTATTCCCTCTCTGAAGGGTTTTTTTCGTTTATTTATATAAAACGAAAAAACATCCAGCAAAGAACGAAACTCATCCACGTGTGCCTAGAGCAAGAGTAAGACGCTGAAGGAAGTTGCAAGTGTCAGCGCCGACGCTTGGGAACTAGGGAAAACCGAGAAAAGCAATGGGACGGATGCCTTGAATGGGTTAAGAAGTCCCGCCATCTCAAGGAATCTGTGCACGCCAATGGGTCTACCACATCCAAAATTTTGTTTTGTGGGTATAACTTGATCCATTGTAAAAGTCCCCACTCTCCAGAGGCATGTCCTCCCTCTCCACTGATGCTGCAGTTTGAGGTAAGGGAGGAGGAAGATAAGATGTGACAGGAAGATGAGATGCGACTAGACTATTCGGCATAAAGCCGACGATTTATTTGATATTTATTCCTCATGTGAGTCCCTAGGCCTTGACTGTCAGCTATATCAACCTCCCAAGTGACGTACGATACACCAAAACCATGGGTCTCGTAGCTGTTTTTGTGAGAGGGTTAATGGAGGGGGCAATGATGGGGAAAGGATGGAAATACACCAGTTTCAGTCCTGATGCGTGGCCTGACCTGGAGCTGCAATGCTTGGACAAAAATCTCCTTGCTTGATCGTAAGCAGAGGTAAAAAAGTATAAGCAAAAATATCCCGAATTTTAATTCAATATTGAATCTTTAAATTAAGCCTGAGATTTAATGAATGAAGAGCAAACAACCTAATCATAGTTAGTAACCGATGAAGTGTAAAAGGAATTATATCACCGTAAAGGATTTTTCCTGTCCCATCAACTTTGTAATTTTGAGTTTCTACTGTATTTATGATCAGTAGTCACAAATCTTTCATTCGGGAAATACAAATATAAAAGCTTAATTAATGAAAGCAATGAAATTTACTTTTTTTCAATCCAAGACATTACTTATGTAGAACAAGAAGTTACTTAACTTCTTATTCTACATAAAAACTTTGTATATTTACCTGCAATCGTGCTAACTTAATATCCATCATATCTGAATATATTTCAGCAAGCTCAAACCATATTTGACGACACACAAGCATATAGTACTGAGGATTCAGCTCCTTCATTATGGGTTCCAAGAGATCAACTCGTCGTTTATGCATCCGACATTGCCTGAAAATCAACATTAAAGCCATTTACAGAAGAGTTCACAAAATTCTGACTTCATTGATGAATTATAAATAGGTAATAAAAATATAATAATATTTGGGTTGGTGATCTGAAAATTTTAGTCAGTGTGTCAAGAATCTTCCTCTGACATGAAATATCAAAAACTCAAATTTTTAGTTCCTAAGGTGCTTTGACAAATCGAAGTTCAACTGTAATTATAATGGTATGGATCTGCAATCTTTTTTCTAATTCCCCTCTGTGCACCTTCGATAGGAAGTGCAAGAGGAACCCATGAAAAATGAAAACTGTAACAGTAAGGATCTGCTATCTCCATTCCGATTCCCCCTGTGCACATTCAAAGGGAGCACATGAGGAACCCCAGAAAAAGACGAACTCAGTCTCTGAGTAAGATGCACTACTCAGAAGTAATTCCAATGCCTTCTGCATCATCTACCTTGAGATGTCACCAATAACAATTCAAGAAATCTTGCCTCTGGCAGGCCAGCATTGACTAATTCATCTAACTTCCCTTTTGTACGCCTAACCCACACATGAGAAGAGTAAAGGTAATTGTCAAAAATTGACTTCATATTCTCTCCCCAACTTTCTGTAGCCTCTACATTTCAACTTAAGATTCTTACCAACCTATGTGTGATGAAACAACATTATTCTGCTTTTGAAATTGCTACAACCATCCATTGGAATATTTAACATCTCTCTACGCAACCATTTCAACGTAGCTTTCAATGATATAGGTTTTGAATTTGGTATTTATTGCTTCTGCTAAAATCAACTTCAAAAATTAGGGATACACTTTCCAAGTACATATATTGAATTAATTGAATGATTTTAATTATCGAATAATTAAAATTAATAATTCAGATTGGAAATAACCAAGATAATTAACCAAGGAAATCATGCCCATCCTCTATGCTGACGATATTAACTTCATCCTCTCATCTTCCATTCTCCAAGCCCTCTCAAATAATAGTAAAAAAAGTCACTGACCATCTACTTAAATGGTGTCTTGATAATAGCCTCAAGTTAAATTTTGAGAAGTCTCAGCTTCTACAATTTTGTCACAGGAAAAATTCTGATAAAATTATCTCTGTCAATATCCAGGGTAAATCCATTCCTCAGGGTGATTGTGTTAAGTTTTTAGGTGTTCATATCAACACACTTTTGATGAAAAGATGAAGATAGCTTAGTAATATAGCCAAAACAAGTGTAGTAAATTTGAAATAAAGTACAATATTGATTACTTTTCATTATTGATAATGCAGTTCCACATTTTTAACATTAGGAAAAACTTGCCAGAGCCCTGTTCTTAATCAGAAAACTGAAATGGTGTGTGACCAAAGACAATCTTCTTAATGCATACTATGCATTTTTTCAATCACACCTTACACATATATGGTATCAGACTTTGGGGGCATGCCTCAGATGTAAAACTGATATTATTACTTCAGAAGAAGGTGGTTAGGGCAATCACAAACACAGGATTTAATGAAAATTGTAAACAACTTTTTGTTAGATTAGGCATAATGACTGTATATAGCCTTTATATATTTCATATTCTGTTGGACATCAAAGTAAATCTGCACATGTAATCAATAAGGGCTGATGTACTACATAACCATGCCACTAGAGCCAACCACAAACTAGACATGCCTCACAGTAGACTGGCTTAATCATTTAAATATGAAAATTGGGCTATAAGGGGTGCTTTAATATTCTGCCCAACTCAGCAAGAATGGTAGGTGACAAAGTTTTCCGCACGGCCCAAGAGAAATGGCTTTTAACAAAACCTTTATACTTTCTAGATGAATACTTTGAAATAGACTTCTCTACAATAACGTTCTAATTTATACTTATAATGTGTTTTGTATTCTGTGCATTGTGTTGTTCCTGTATCCTCACATGAGGTGTATAATGACTGATTACATCTACCACAACCCCTGTTGTGCAAAAGATGAATAAAGATTATGATCACATCTTGCCTGATACTGTTGATTTCATGAATGCGATGAAAAATTAAAATAATACACCTTACCTTTCCTCATTTTCCTCAAAAAATGCAAGATACTTGTAAAGTTGACTTTGGTCTTGAACAATCTGAACATGATCGGATGCATGGCTGTCAAACTGATAAAACTCTAGTGCCTTCCTTAGCCATTCTTGTGCATTAAGGAAAATTCCTTTTGCATCTTCAAATGTTAGAGCATATTTATCCGTAACTTGCTCTTCATATGGCAACAATTCCAAAGAAGTGAACCAAAGCTGGTCTGTGCTTTCTGAAATTAAGTTCAGAGTGATTGTAATTCCACAAAATTCACACACAAAGTCAGTGTATTTTAAATAATCTGTGACAAATCTGCTCAGTGACCAGATAAACAGTCTAAGCCCTAACACTAGCTTTACATACTAGGATCAATCATTTGATGGTTTTTGAATTTTTAAATACAAGTGCTCAGTTGGATGGCATGCATCCATTTCCAAATGAGGTGACTTTTAATTTTTCAGGTGCATTTTAATCATTTAGGTCCCATTTTAATCTCTCCTTTTATCTTTAATAGTTTTGCCCACGTCTAAAAATAAATATGTTAACAAGAGATTTTTACCTCACTTTACCACGTGCCATCAATGACAGCTGCATTACTTTCGCTGGTTTGGGGCATTAGATTGTTACTTCTTTTAATATCATGATTGATTCTGCATCATAGTTATAGCATGTAGTTATAAAATATAAATCTTTTAAATAACATGTATACCTTTTATGGTGAATTGTATTCCGAGCAAATGTACAAAATCATACATGTCCTGCCATGGCTTGGCAATACTTCCTGGAAAGACCTATGCAGAAAAACTACTAACAATAAGGGGCAAATCAAGCCTTATGCGAGTCAATTTTGGCTACAAATTGATCCACCCTTCAACCATGTTAGCCCAGGAATGACTACATGAGCCCACCCTTATTCCAGACTTACACATTATGTAAGATTTTAGGGTGCATGGTACATAGATTTAATTGTGATTATTGAAAGGTTTGCAAATTTCTAGTTACCAATGAAAGGCAATGAGGATTATTGAGCATAAATATTGGCCTTCTGCTGACATGAAACAGAAACAAATGCCGTGCTCTTTGCAGTGTAAAAAGCTCCAGAATTTACATTTGATGATAATCCAAAGAGTGATACAATGCAATCACAGGAGTAACCAAAATCTATCACTTACGATGACGATCATCCATCAAAACCTGAGTACAGGGTCAATTTATCTTTTGGTACTTTTATGAAAGTTACTTGTGCAATAAATATTATTGATAATGGAATACCACAGAGTTCTTGACGTCAGAATTTTCTTTAAATAATTTTTCCCCGGAGCTCAACACACTGCCTGCCTCAAACATGCGGCCTCTTCCAAAGGCTACTGTGCCTCATTACAGGTAAGCTCCTCACAGTCAAACACAGAAAATTAGGTTCATTCACCACAGGTTTCTCCATGTTTTTCGGGCAAAGCTGCGTCGGTGTATCTTTACGATGACGTTTCGTAGCCAATGCAGGCCACATCTTCAGATCAAGTCCAAGTTCGGACTTGATCTGAAGATGTGGCCTGCATTGGCTACGAAACGTCATCGTAAAGATACACCGATGCAGCTTTGCCCGAAAAACATGGAGAAACCAGCACAACAGCGCTGCGAAAGCCTCAAACAGAAATCATTCACCACAGGTTCAAGCAACAAAAGGTTCATTCACCACACTAATAGATATCAGTAACTGAAATGAAATCAGAGGCAAAATAAAATTGGAAAAGCAAAAGCGAGCATTTAATTTTGGGCTCAACTAATCCTGTAAAATGACCAAAATGTTTCAACAGGGATAAAATTTACCCAAAATCGATATTCAATGCTAAGAATTAAGGTAAATATTGTAGAAGTTCAAAAAATGTTTATTTTCCATTAAGAATGTATCAAATTAATTTTTATTTAATGTAGGACATTGTATTAATGATACCAGTGTCTATTTCCTCTTGTTTTGTCCAAATACATCAGTGATTTACAACCAATGTGCCGCGATACACTGGTGTGCCACAAGCCTCTGCCAAGTGTGCCACAACGCTCATAAAAAATCATTAATAATAATAAACTATTAATCTAATAGGAACTTTTCAATTTTGTTTAAAAATGATAGATGTTTAAATTCAGAAGCTGGATAACTTCTGACAATTAAATATAACAAATCACAGTTTTTGTTCACTGGTGGTGTTTTGTCTGCATTTCTAAACACCTCAAGTGTGCCTTGGTGTCAAAAAGATTGAGAATCACTGAAATACATATTCAAGAATATGTTAAAAAAGTTTCTTTTCTAACTATAAAACATAGCATTGTAAAATACAATACCCTGCCTCAAGCATGGAGGCCCCTTAACCACTGTATAATGAGAATAATGCAATCCCACATAGCAAGGCAAGCTGGATTCCAGCCTAAATCCAGCTGGTCTCTTTACACGATTTCAACTGGATTCCGGTTGTTTGAAAGCCTGGATTCCAGCTTTATTCCAGCCTGGAATGGAGCTGGATTCCAGCCGGATCCAGCTCCATTCCAGGCTGTGTGAAAAAAGATATGGTGTGAGTGAGATTTGAACCTGTATCACATGATCATCTTGGTTTCACAACCCAACACCTTACCTCCAGGCCAACAGCTCTCCTTACAGATATGCAATGGATTGAGGCTGTCTTCCGAAAATCAGAGTTAATACACGCAATCTGCATTATAACAAAAACACTTTGTAAAAATTTCCACACCAATTTTTATTCTACCGACCTAGGTTTCAGCAAGCATTGCCATTATCAAGGTGAAGTAACAAATACTGACAATTTTCCACAAACTTTTGCCGGGTACTTTAAAATCAATACACGCAATGATTGACAGTAATTTCGTAAAGGTGGGCAAAGAGTGCTTTCAATTTTTCGACCATATATACAAACAAAAGCTATAAGCCAGCAAAAAAAAAACTTGGTGCTTTTAGAGATAGCCGCTTCAAGATATAAACGCGTATGATGCTCTTTCTTCCGGTAATCAGAGTTAATGCACGCAATGACTGACAGTAATTTGCACAGATAACACTAATATAATACTAACACCCCTTCACTCATAGCACCTACTTCACATATCTTGCTATGCTACATATGCGCTCTTATATTAACCTTTCATTTTCTTCATTAACCCTTTTCCTTTCCAATACCATTCGCTAAAACCTCGGGAGTGCATTTCTTTCTCAATGCCATGACCCTTGGATAGGTTCACCCAGCTGGAATCAAGCTTGCCAATTCCAGCTGGAATCAAGCCTAGTGCGCAAGCCGAAATCCAGCAGGAATCAAGCTTGCTAATTCCAGCTGAAATCAAGACCCTGAATCAAGCCAAAATCCAGCTGGAATCAAGCTGTCAATTCTAACTGGATGCATCCAGCCACAATCTAGGCTGGAATCCAGCTTGCATGCTATGTGGGATGGACTTCATTAAAATACAAAAACAGAATTCTGAGTGAATAAATAAGCAACCACTCTGGTTGGTACAGCCAATGGCAAATGCCAAAAAATTAGAGGTACCTAAACACAGCAGCATTTAATTGATAACTTAAAATAAATTATAATTTTGCACTCCTTTCCCTTCATGGCAGTGAGTAGGTATGTACTTCAAGCTCAAATACTGAACTGACTCCTCTGGCATTCTCTTTACTCATAATGAATATCATCCTTTCTAACTAAGAATTAGTAAGTACAATCTTTTTCAATACCTTTAAGTAGAGAAGTATCTTCTTCACTTTCGGTTTCATTTTTTTCATTCACATCATCATCCATATCCTCACCAGCCAATTGCATCAGCCTCTGCCTTGAGGCAGTCAATAATACCAATCCATATTTAGCCCAACATCTGGCCACATCAGCACTTCTATGATGAAAATTACTCCATCTTCGGAATGAAAATAGTTTTACTATTTAATCATGCATGGATTGTAGTCTTAATTATGTTTTCACTCAATTTAAAAAGGCAAAAGCTGGTTAACATGTTACATTGTAGCAAGATTTCACTGAACTTCACCTACTTTGCATCCAGTTCCTCTCCTTGATCATCCTCTTTGATAACTTCACTCTCAAATTGGTCCAGCATAAAACTTGATGCAGCCAAGTGATGCTTAGCTTGTCTATTAAAAAATCGGAATGAAATATGAAAGGTGTTAATACAGAACAGGTACATTCCAAGCTCACTAAAAAGTAAACCTATCCAAAGAGGAAAATAAACTTAAAGTACCTAATCCAAAGATATATTTTTGAATGGTTTAACTTCGTACCTTGTCTGATGTACACTGATGATTAAATTAAAAACTAGTAGAGGGACACAGAGTTAATAATATGAAATTTACAAAAATATGACCTAAATTTTTTTATAAGACAAAAGGATGGCCTTTAGCATATTTATACATATTTAATTTTGACCCAGAAGAGCAGGAATAAGGCTAAACTCCTCTTGCATTTTAAACCATTTATTTGCCAGGCTTATGACTGTATGAAACATGCAGCTGAATGAAATGCCACATTGTGCATGCCTCCTATACTAAATGATAGTTGCTAAATATCACTGTATTTACCATCAAACACACACTAATTTCAGTCAGTAATGCAAATGTAAATTATGCCCGACCCGACCGCAGCATAGCCACTCATCTGATGGGCGTCGGATGTGGCAACGATTACTACCCAACCCCTCTCGAGTCTCCGGCCATTATGTCGGCAATGAAACCTGATGCTTGCCGGGGACTCGGAGGGAAGTGTTACACCTGTAACAATTAATAATAATAATAATGTTTATTTGTCCAAAGAAAAAATACAAAGAATATGCATTTTGTATAGGACATGTCAGGGATAAATTACATTTACAATGAGACAGTCATTGATGCTGTAGAACATAAGATCTAGTAAAAAACATCTCAACTTATATTTAAATGCTGTAAGGCACCTAATATTTTTAAGACCGGTGGGCAATTTGGGCAACACAGGCGGGCAATGGGAATACAAATTACTATTATAACCATCTGGAAGAAATTGTCATGCAATAAAACCTTTCAACAGAAGCACCTCAGCATGAATAGAGAGGCAGAAAACACTATTATTACTATGTAATACATTATCAGTGTAATGATATGAATGAATGATAACTGTTCGCGCCACTCAGGAGGTAGGCCTTTTTGAGTTTCCCTACTTTCCCTCTTTTAAATTCCCTCCTTTTCCTCTTTGGGCGGAATTCGTGTCGCATTTGTTTGTTGTTGCGAAACCTCCCACCACGAGAAGTTTTCGTGGTTCAAGATGATGTGAAGGAGGACACATTTCGTCTTGGGATAGAGCTCGTGGGACGACCTGATCCCGAGCAGGAGTGGCGAGGGCTCGTCATTTTGGGCACAAGAAGACCAGGCGAGCACCCTGTTTCCTGTCCTGTTCCCATTTCCTCCCTTATTTTATAATTTTGCTCTCCCACAATCCCATTCTTCCCGGTGTTTTATTTTCATAGTATCCATCTCGTATAGGCCTGCCTCCTAGAATTTTGTGGTGCGGCAATAACCGGCCCCGAGTGGGTACAATAATCTTTATGACAGAATGCAGAATCTTGTGGAGGGAAAAAACATACTAGGTCAAGAGATTTAATGAGATATTTAGCAAAAAACTGCAGCAACATGAGAGCCATTCAAAACATAATAGAATGAAATAGTTAGTAGTTTCTAAGAGCCTGGAGGTCAACACATATATGCTAAATTTAGCACTAATTTTCTCAAAGCTGAAATAATACCCAATAAAAAATAATAAAAAAAAACATAAATTTGTTTGATTGCATGATTTATTACACTAAAACAATCACTGTATTTCAAAGCTGGAGCAAAAATATGAAGTTACAACTTAAAATATTCAAATGAAAATAGAGCATTAAAAAATACCACAATACAATGGAACTAAAAGTCAAGTGGCACATTTTAACAAGCAATTTTGAAGCTTCTTCATGAATGGTTGTGGCCACCATTTACATTACTGCAGTAAATACTACAATCACTCAACATCAGAAGCATAAACTTGGACATAGGCAATACACAACACATTTTTCCTCAGGCCTATGCAACCATCACTACAATTACTACGGACGGGTTAATCTTGTCTGAAGCCTAGTGGTCCATTGATGCACACAATAACAGTAAGCTTAGGGGACGATGCTGTTTGTGATAAAAATATGGAGGGGGAACTTAAATTTTCCCCGAGAGCTAGGGGATGGTGGCTTTTATCACTTAAATCTGCAACTAATACTACTACTATCTACTACTAGCACTAACATGCACAGTTCTCAAAACAATTATCGGCTGACATCCTTTTCACAAAATACATTAGCAAGTCAATTAAAAAACATTCACAAGGATACTATTTTCCATAACGGTAGCAGCCCACGTCTAAAAATAAGAAGTTTTAGCAAGGAATAAGTCGAGGGGGACATGAATGTTGGGTGGGCTGCCTACAATCAAGGTTGAGGGGGTATGGTCAGGCAAAATGCAACAACCTTCAAACGCTACCCAAAATTCAGTAATGCCTAGTCACCCTCTTTCTTGTCCACAAGCTGTAATCTATTTTAGATCATTACATTTTTTAAGTCATGCTAAGCATTTTTCCTTCCAAATTGTTTTACAGTACCAAGTAAATTCTGAACAGCCATTAAAGAGAATTTCCTGATCCCCTTCATGCATTCCTGCTATGGTTCCTTTATGATGACAACAAGACAAGAAACCATGTACATCACATCCAAGCAATGGCATAAAAAAAAGAATAAAATTTCAAGGTTAATCAATGCTAAGACACATTCTCAGGCTTTACTTTATGGGATTGTTTCATAATGTAACAATGAAAATATTTTTCAATTCCACACAATGTATTTAAAAAATAACCAGTTTTGTAACAGAGCTACATTTTCAGGTGCTACACCTAGTTAAGGGAAAATTATGGTAATTTTCATTTGAGGTAAATTATTGTGGTAAATTAAGGTAATTCTCAACAATTGCCATAATTTTCTAGTAATTATAAGTTTCAAGCATTAAATAGTAAATGAAGGATTAAATAGGAAAGCCAATAGCAGTAGGAAGGGTATGATGATGTTTAAACCATACCTGATACTACATTTATGTACATATTATAAATAAAAAAATGTAAAAAGAAATACGACAGCAACACACGATTTGGCTTTCTTTTGTCATAGCATGAGAAATATTCGTTCAAATGAAAACCTTCAGCACATTGGACAGTTCACGGAGTATATCATTGGCACAGTCTAAACAAAACTGCTATAATTCCTAACAATACTTTGTGATATTACTTGTCCCAATGGTTCCTTTATGACAAAGATGGTGTCTGAAGGCTTAAGTAAAACTTGAAAATGAAAAACCTTGCACATATCTCTACACATGTAAACCAATTTGTAACTTCAAATGTTGTAAACCATTTAACTAACAAAATTAAAACAGGGATAATCAAACACAGAAAAATTATCTTCCGTGGTTTCTAAAGCGGATTTATTTGCTTTAGATTCAGAGATGGAATCTTTTCACAGCACAGTAAGTGCTGTTACAAATGCTCCACATTAGTTTTATACACCTTAGAGCAAAACTTATATCTCAAAACATTGCATTTCCACTCAGCCCATGTTTTGAAATATTCACGCATAGATAACGAAAAACATCATGGTGATTTACGAAATTCCTTGGTAATTTTCAGAGTGATCCATCTCTAGTTACACCTGAAGATGTAACTCTGCAATGAAACCAGTCTTTTTTTTTAAATAAGCCTCTGTGGAATTGCAAAGTGATATATCTATCTTCTTTAAATTATTCCCTACGCATTCAACAATGTCCAGCCAGATGTGACAGAAACAGCATTATGAACTTAAATGAATAAACAGATTAGTTCTGTCCACTGAAGGGGGCGAGGGAAGTGATCCCAGGGGGGTCGATTGTGCATGTCTGCGCAACGTCCACCAAGACCGTCATGCGTGGTGAAAAGCCACATCCTCCACGAGGTGCCCCTGGTTTTTGAGCCGAACATGACGGATCTGGACTTGGCGGTCGATAAACAGCTCCCATCATCACGGTGCGTCCCTGTGCCAAGGATGACCGCATTCGCGGGGCAGAGGGTAAGAAGTCGTTAACAGGTGAGACTCCGGATACAGGGTGACCTCCGGTTTTATTTAGCCTTACCCATGTATACGGGGCTCAGCATGGGTGGACCCTTTATTTCCCTAGCCATTTGTGGGACTCTTATGGAATCTTTAAAAAATAAAACCTCAGAGGCTGCTGAGAAGCAGACTCCACCCAAGGACTCATGCAGTCCAATATCCTTCACCATGGAGGAAACACTATTGGAGAGCCCTGATTGGGATCCCAATGGTCGCTCCTCTTCTACCCTACCCCTAACCTTGGGCGTCCCTTTGGGGTACCCAACACCTCTAGGCCTTTCCTCTGCACCCATGAGGGATGGCAATACATCCTCAGACTCATCCACTCATCTTAGACTACCATAAAGGAGACACCATAATCCACCAAGGAGATGGAGTCAGACTCAGGAGCTTCCAACATCACCTTGAAGAGCATCTCGGGGAAAATGAAGGACCTGTCAACAGAGGCCAGACCGAGCGGCTCGACTAAAAGAAGGAGACGGAGGGAGAGAGAGCTGCGGGGGGCCATGCACACCCCCCTGCCTTGGGAAGAACTGCTGGAGGCAAGTCCACCGGCGGAGCTCCTAGGCAGGGTGTGGATACTGCTGAGGCCTCGAGCAGCTCATCTATGAAAAGGGGGAGGACGCCAGGGGACACCCCAACAAATGCTTCTCAGGATGTCAAAAGGACCAGAACAGCACCCACGTACGCACAGGTCACTAAGGACATGAAGAGGATGGTGATAGTGCCTGTAAATTATTCAGAGGTGATGATGAAGGAGGAATGGCATAAGCTAGCTGTGACAAGGCTCAAAGAGTTTTGGAACACAGCCCCAGCAGACCAGGAGGTCCCATTTTTTGAGGCCAACAGGTATATTAACGGGGCACTTGAATTTGCCTGTGCCAACGACTACTCTGCCTCCTGGCTCCAGAGAGCAGTCAATCTCATTGGGCCATTTGAGGGCATCAAGGTCTAGGTTGCGGATACCGACAGCCTGATCAAAAGAAGGACAATGGTGTGGGTCCTGGGACCATGCAGACCCGACACCAAGATTCTTCTTGAGAGGCTCAAGAGGGCAAACCCGGGGTTGCAAACTTCTTTGTGGAGGCCCCACGACTTGTGTGAGGCTGACCACAGGACAAGGTTTGTCCTGGGGGTGGACGAAGCATCTGCGGTGTTCATGTCTGGCCCTACCTTCAGGGCCAACGTGGGGATGCAAAGAGCTGAAGTGACCTTCCTAGGCATGTCGGGGGGACCAGAGAAGCCCCCAATGACCCCTGGAGCCAAAGGGGTCGAGGAAGACAAGGAAGTGGCCTGACATGGCAGGTATTCACTGCCTCCAAGCCAACCTACAGTATAGTAAGGCTGCAACGGGGGTCCTGCAAAGTATCCTGTCAGAAGGTAAGGTCAAAATAGCATTGATTTGGGCAACCCTGGGCTTTCCAGGGTTGAGTAAGGGGCTTAAACACGACCATGGGTAAATTATTATTTTGTACCACAGTTGAAAGTCCTAGAGCTTGTATCTATGTTAATGGGTTAAGTGCTATGCTTTTACCAGAATTTATCACCAGGGACCAGGCAGCTGTTGCGCTAAGTCTTGGGGGCAGTGAAAATGAGGAGGGTGGTCGTCTGCTCTTCCTACCTACCATATGACGCTCCAGACCCACCACCTTCGGCTGAAGTGGAGAGACTGGTAAGCTATTGTAGAGCCAATAATTGGGACCTCCTTGTCGGATGTGATGCAGTAACACGAATGATGCAAGGGCCTAGCCACGTTGAAACACCGGTTCCCATCAGAACACCAAAGTTAAGCAACGTTGGGCCCGGACAGTGGTTGGATGGGTGACCCTCCTCCATACCTCAACCAGGCATGGATGGAGAGATGATACTCCCTCCATACCTATACCGGCAGGCCTGAGAGGCCAGGCCAGGCCAAACCGGGCCGGTTGGAGGGAGGACATCTTCTATACCTGGTACTGGGGTGAGGCAGGGGGAGGCCAATCCTCCATACCTCTACAGAGGTGCTCTTGTCCCCTGTCTGCAAGTGGCAGACAGGCATGGGGTTTGCACAATGGACCAAGAAAGGTCTAAGTGCCCGGGCTCCTGACGAAGGCCCCCCCCCAATTACAATCTAACACGAATGATAGAGGGAAGGCCATGTTGGAGTATCTTATGTCGACAGAAATGCATATACTCAATAAGGG
The DNA here is from genome assembly GCA_963573305.1 of Pyrrhosoma nymphula. Taxonomy (NCBI): domain Eukaryota; kingdom Metazoa; phylum Arthropoda; class Insecta; order Odonata; family Coenagrionidae; genus Pyrrhosoma; species Pyrrhosoma nymphula. The sequence goes on along the minus strand of OY754331.1, from coordinate 62,880,212 downwards.
TGCACGGCCCACTTTTTCCAACAGCATTAGGGAAGAAGTGCTAGATTTAATGCTCTGCACCAGTTCGATAGTGCAAGGCACAAAAGAATGGAGAGTGTTGGGCGAAGTCACATTGTCTGACCACCGGCATATACTTTTCACTCTTCTAACGGCTAGCAATAGGCTAATAACATACAGGAATCCCAGGTCCACTGACTGAGAATCAGAGAGTACAGAGAATTTCTAGGAGGACTAGTATTGCAGGCACCCCAATGCAAATTTAGGAAAGTGGATGAGATAGATGCTGCTGTGGAGCACCTACAAGACAGCATAATTTCATCCTACAAAGCAAGTTGCCTTATAAGAACCAAGAAGGAGGAATGTAAATTGCCCTGGTGGGGCACCGAGTTAGAGAACCTACGTAATGAGACCAGAAAACTCTTTAATAAAGCAAAGAGGACCACAATGCCTAAGGACAGGGACTACTTCAAAGCTGCTCAGCATAGGTACAACACTACAATTAAATGCTCCAAACAAAAATCTTGGAAGACTTTTTGTGGAAGCATGGAGGCCATCTCACAACTCGTAAGATTCCATAAAGTTATCTCAAAGACCCCGAGGCAGGGGTGGAAGCTCTTTTGCTTCCCTCGGGTGACTTCACGTCATCTGACAAGGAAGCACGAAAGCTTATGCTGGAGACACACTTTCCAGGTTTCTTGGAGGGTGAGGAGATGCATCACAGGAGGTATCCCATCAGTCTGGCTTGGATGGAATGGAGACTGGCCTCCAGCATCGTAGTGTATAATGCCACTAGATGGGTGATTACAAGCTTTAGCCCATACAAGTCCGGTGGAGAAGATGGCATCTTCCCAGCAGTTCTGCAAGAGGGACAGGAACTAATACTGTTACCAATTGTCAGAATTTTTCGCTCCTGCCCGGAACATGGATATGTCCCAAAAACCTGGAGGATCACCAAAGTTGTCTTTATCCCCAAACCAGGAAAGACAGACTGTACAAAGGCTGGCTCCTTTAGAGGTATCAGCCTCATGTCCTTCATGCTCAAAGTATTGAAGAAAATAGTGGACAGGTATATAAGAGAGGGACCATTAAAGGACCATCCCCTACACCCGTTTCAAGATGCCTATCAAAAAGGAAAGTCAGTCGAGACAACGCTCCACAATCTAGTTTCTAGGATAGGAGTAGTACTGGAATATGGGATGTACGGATTGGGGACTTTTTTTTGACATAGCCTTTAACAATACATCTTTTGACCAAATCTGCCTTGCAGTCAGGAGACATGGGGTCCACATATTGTGAGTTGGGGGACATATTGTGAGTTGAATCAGACACATGTTGGAAGAGAGAACTGTTAAGGTTGTCCTAAGGGAGAGCACAATGGAGGTGGCCATGACCCGAGGATGCCCACAGGGAGGGGTACTGTCTTGACTCTTGTGGAATCTGGTGATTGATGGTCTCATCACTAGGCTGTACAAGACTGGAGCCTACACTCAAGGGTATGCAGATGATGTGGCAATCCTCATCACCAGCAAATACCTAGACACCATCTCCAGACTAATACAAAAAGCTCTAGACAGGACGATGGTCAGCGTCAACGAAACAGGGTTAACAGTGAACCCGGACAAGACTACTGTCTCTTTCAAAAGTATATATACCCGAGTTTGAAGTAGCGTAGTTACATAATGACTCGTCTGATTACAATGTAGTTTACATCAAATTGTAGCTTATTTTAATATGCATTGAGCATATGTAATAAATATTTTTTATTCAATTTTTAAAGGTATGTTCTTGAGGTGAGAATAGAAAAAGTACCCGTTTTTCGGCACTCTCCGCGCAATCCCTGATTCGACGGGCTTCTAAAACCAAAACCAATAAATATATCAACGTTATATATTTTAACCACGGCTAGATCGTACTTTTATAAATTCGATTCCGAAGTTTTAATTCTATAACTTTATTTTAACATGAGTTGTTGTTAGCTATGTGACATAAAATTTTCTCAGCAACGAAAGATCCAAGAAATGCGCGCGTCGCACTGTCGTCTTTGTCTTGGCGTTGTCTATGTGATCATGCTGTGCTTTTTATAATACAGAAAGTAGTTTATTTTATATCGATTTAAGATTATAGTCAATTTTTCACAGGAGCTACTGCCGGCCGTCAAGAGGCGACAGCCTGCCCGGCGTAACTTTCTCGTTTGTCGCGGCACTCACTGTTGCCGCTTCCTGGCACACATTGAGTCTGGACGTCAATCATTGAATAGCACGGCTGGATTTGTGCTTGCTCCTCGATGATATTATTACTGTAATTCCCTCGTTGAATGTATAAATATCTTTTTTTTCAAAGTCAGACTTCCTTTTCCATTCCCCATCAGCTTTTTTCATGAGGGCTTTGGACCTCCATTAGGCAGCCTTAAAAATGGTTTTCTATTTTTTCTTTTCTAAATTTTTTTTTTATTTTTTAATACGTAGTTTATAAGGTAGAGTGCACTCAAATCCTCAAAATTTGTCTAACTAGAAGGTGACTACACAGAGAGAGAGAATCATTTACGAATTTAATCATAATATCATATCATCGCCATCAGATTCCCAATCCAAGTCACTATCACTGGAAGATTCAGAACTCATTACATTTATATGAAGTGGTTGCACTTCACAGATGTCCTCCGTCAAGTGATCTTTTTCCCAATAATGCCCCTCAATTTTTAGGGCATGTTGAACACATTTCCTCCACAATTCGGGTGTGACTGACCGCAATGCTTCCTTACAGAGATCGCATGTTACATTCACACTATTTCCTTTTTCCGCAGCATTTTCCATGTTCACTTTCGCTATTTTGTTTTTTACGTAGGCCCATATTAGCTCTATTGCGTTAAACTCACAATGGGCCACTGGCAACCAAATCAGCTCAACATCAGGTCGGAGCTCTTCAGTTAGGACATCCAGCTTCCTCAGGTGGGGTGTGAAGTGAGGTCGTCCATGGTTTATGAGGGCTGCCTTAGTTTAACTTTCGTAATTTGACGAGTCAACTGGGAAGGGAATATTTTTCCTATGTAGCCAAGCTATAATTTCTGCCTTTTTCCAAGCCATTGACGGGTTTTTAGACGAAGGCTCTATCATTGTATGGTATGGTGCTTGGTCGATTACCACTGCTGACTTCTGTGGAAGTAGGTTTAGCACTTCTCTGAACCATTCCTCAAAATGTTGGGCATTCATTTCTTTGTGATAGTCAGAACTTCCCTTCTGCCCAACAAAACAGAGTTCGGCTCCATCCAAAAACCCGTCTTCACTCCCAATGTGCAAAATGATGACTCTTTTTCCAGCACCAGTAGGAGTTCTGAAACCACCTCTCCAGCCAAATATCTCCTGCAAGTGCATTCTATATTGATTGTAATTGCTAAAATCATTTTGGAGCATCTCTACTGTATTCTCTTGCCACCCGTAAGAAGATGTATGGTTTTGGCTACACCACGTCTCATCAGTGTAAAATATTTTATAACCCTTCTCACGCAAATTCCTGATTCTTCTCAAAAAGGATTGACGAGAAGCAGCAATTGTCACAGACTCCATTAAAACTGGCTTCCTCTGCAGTTTTTTAAAACGGAATCCAATTTTTTTAACTATCCTTCAAAGTGTACTAATGGACATATCTTGAAAGTCACACATATTACTTTCCGGTTGCACCTTGAGATTCCTAATGGTAGGGAATAATTTTTTCATGTAGAAGTCATGAATATTCATACGAATAACACAGCAGGTAAATTCGTCTACTTCAACTTTAGGACGTCCCATTGTTACACACTCTCTTAGAAGCTACAGGCGATTCAGACTCCATATTTTCCTTGTTCCCAGCACCTATTTTCTTCACGGAAATATGGGAAACACCCAAACAATCTGACACTTTCTTGTAAACAGGATAGCGCTTATCCCCAATCAATTCACCTTCACGCTTAAAAAAAACAAATCGCACTTAATATCATTGCAACTTCAGCATCAGAAAAACGTGACCTGAGAAGCATCTTGAAGTGGAACTGAACTCAACAGCACATAAGGCAGGTATGAAGGAGAAAATATTTCCGGCACAAAATCACTTGCACCCCAGGGGGGACTCGAACCACCATTCTTCAGATAAGGCAGGATGATTCACGACGCTGAGTCATTGTCTCTGGGGTAGAAACGGCAACAGTGAACGCTGCGACAAAAGAGAAAGTTATGCCGGGCAGGCTGTCGCCTCTCGACGGCCGGCAGTAGCTCCTGTGAAAAATTGACTATAATCTTAAATCGATATAAAATAAACTACTTTCTGTATTATAAAAAGCACAGCATGATCACATAGACAACGCCAAGACAAAGACGACAGTGCGACGCGCGCATTTCTCGGATCTTTCGTTGCTGAGAAAATTTTATGTCACATAGCTAACAACAACTCATGTTAAAATAAAGTTATAGAATTAAAACTTCGGAATCGAATTTATAAAAGTACGATCTAGCCGTGGTTAAAATATATAACGTTGATATATTTATTGGTTTTGGTTTTAGAAACCCGTCAAATCAGGGATTGCGCGGAGAGTGCCGAAAAACGGGTACTTTTTCTCTTCTCACCTCAAGAACATACCTTTAAAAATTGAATAAAAAATATTCATTACATATGCTCAACGCAGATTAAAATAAGCTACAATTTGATGTAAACTACATTGTAATCGGATGAGTCATTATGTAACTACGCTACTTCAAACTCGGGTATATATACTTTTGAAACTGACAGTAAGCTCATATTGTTTACCAATAAGAGGATGAGAGAGGATTTTAATCCTCCTTCACTACATGAAAGGATTTTACAGTCATCCCAGACGGTCAAGTACCTCGGAGTCATTTTGGACACAAAACTTAACTGGGGAGAGCATCTTGAGGCAAAAATCAAGAAAGCATGCGCCTCCCCATGGACCTGCAGGAAGGCCCTCGGTAAAACCTGGGGACTTCAGCCAAAGGCGATCAAGTGGATTTACACTGCAGTCATAAAGCCTAGCTTTCTACACTACTCAATTGTCCAGTGGAAAAAGACCAGGCAGATCACTGCCAGGAGTAAACTCAACCACCAGCATAGAATGGCCTGTATGGGTATCACGGGAGCTAAGAGGACGACCCCCACGCTGGCCCTTGAAACCCTACTGAGTCTTGCTCCACTGTTTGTGGAAGTTGAAACTCAAGCTAGGATGGTGGCTAATCGTCTCAAGAAACAGGGACAATGGAGTGACAGGGGAAGTTTCTCCGGTCACAGACAACTATGGACGGAGCTCAGGGAGTCAAACCCCATTTGTGAAATGGGCACAGACAACATGACAGCCGTGTTCAACAAAACACTGCCTCTCTCTCACCGCCGAGGGAATGGTGGGTTAAGGAAGGAGGTAAAGATCTGCAAAACGGAGCATATGTCAGATTCACTGATGGCTCCAGGAAGGAAGGAAGAGCAGGAGCAGGGATTTATTGTTACTGACCTGATAAAAGGCTCTCAATCCCCTTGGGGGTGCATGCTACAGTTTTCCAGGCAGAGGTCTATACTTTGCTGACCTGTGCCTATGATGCCAAGGAATTATGACATAAAGGCAGATCAATTCACATATGCACCAATACCCAAGCAGCTTTAAAAGCTTTCATATCTCCATGGTGCAAATCAAGACTGCTGCTGGATTGCCGTGAGGCACTCGATTCCCTCAGCAGACAGAGCAACGTAGAGCTTTTCTGGGTCCCTGGCCACATAGGCATAACCGGACACGAGATAGCAGACGAACTGGCAAAGGAAGGTTCGAGCGGGAACCCAATTGGATCAGAGCCTTTCATCCCAATAGCACCCTCTTCAGAGATTACAAAGATCAAAGAGTACAGCCTAGCTTAACACTCTGAGATCTGGCGGAACATACAGGGGCTCAAGCAATCCAAGCTCCTGATAGGAGGACCCAGACCGGGGTTGGCAAGAAGGCTTCTCCTATTAAACAGAGGACAACTTCGGACGATAGTGGGACTGCTCACCGGACACTATCAAGTCATGAGGCACCTCCATCTCCCGAGAATTACAGACTCGGTAAGATGTAGACGGTGGGAGGAAGAGGACAAAACAACATCACACATACTCTGCAAATATCCCACTTTGATGAGGACTAGAGTTAGGCATCTGGGATCACCATTTTTGGAACTTGATGAAGTCAGGGGTATCCCTGTAGAGGACATGCTAGCCTTTAGCAGGGCAACTGGACTCTATGGGTGATTACAGACATAGTGGTTGGCACGATGGACCATTAGGTCTAAGTGCCCCAGGTGAGAAACTCCACCTAAATATAATCTAATCTGTCCACTGAATGTTTTATTGCACTATGCATTTCAATGTCTTTGGCACAAATGAATCCAGTAAAAATTAATGTATGTACCAGAGGAAGACCCTTAGACATTTAAACATGTAGTACAATAAAACATGCTGTCGACATATCTTAACTTTATTTATTCATTTCAGTATATTTCCCTACATCTAGAATGCCAGCTTTGTACATAATTTTTATTATCTACAGATTATAAATGAGAAATACAGCCTATTAGTGATTTTAGTAATAAAATTACACACACATGTACTACCAAAATAAAGAGATGGTAATAAAGAAAAATGAAGAGAATTATATTGTGGATGCAAGAGGATTTAAAAATTGTCATTTCAGTCACAGCCAGTGGAGTAACAATGGGTTGGAGGGGGGAAGGGTATATTTCCCTCCCCCTAGAATGTTTCAAAGGCATCAATATGTATCAAAAAGGTGGTGCAGAAAGCATCTTCATGTAATGCAACACCCCAAAGAGACTTTGGTTGCACTGAAAGCTGAAAACTGAATATGAAAATCTCACTTCCAAATTTGAAAATAACAAATTTTAGGATAGTAGAAGGATTGTTTAATAGCTTGAAAAGTTTTGCATGAAAGGGGGTGGGAGCCACACAAGTGGGGGTGCCAAAATGCTTGCCTTTCCTAAACCAACAACGTTGTTAGGCCACTGGTCACAGCCATTAGAAGATTCTTTTATAGCTCATTCAAAATGAGTTTAAAAAATAAACCATGAATAAAACAATATAAAATAGTTTTCAAGGAGTCAAAGGTAAGTGAAACTTACTTGAAGTAATTTCTTGTGATGAAGAACTGGGAGAGGGTAGCACTGTTCAGGGCCCAATCTACAACTTCATATTCCTTGCGCTCAAGCATACGTTTGAGTGTTGTGTGACAATATATAGCAGATTTTGACGTATTACCCAAAGTTCCATAAACCTGAGCCAAGTAGTACAAAGTGTGCGTATGAGCTTTCTCCATAGCATTTTCTGCACTCAAAACTTTGTTGGTCTTATTTTGCTCACTCTCATCCCCTGCGTCTTTGTTTGGTCCAAAATTAAAGAGCTGAATCATATCAACTGGAGGAGATGATGACAGTTCACGAAAATCATTATAAAGTTTCTCAGCACGTTCTAAAAATCCTTTGGCTTTCTCTGCATTGTCTCTTTGAGCCCAGAGAATTCCTAACTGCTGCAAAGTGCAGAGTATGACTAGGACAGCTTCAGGCTCAAGCCATCTCTCCTCTGGAATACATTTTAGGCATTGCATCAACTGCTCTTCTCCAGTACTTATCTCCTCAGTTTCTACTGCAATAGTTCCCAAGTTGAGCCACATCACGCCAAGGAGAGACCATAGTTGAAACACATCAGGCAAATGAAGATGCTCACCTTGAAATGAATTTCATGAATGAAAGAATTACTTTTAAGCCTTTTCTTATTCCATAAACGCAGAAAATAGTCATACCTCCAAATATATTAGGTTCTCACATCAATATCTATACTACTTATTAGCAAAAGCTTTGAGCAATAAATCACACAATCTATGCACTACGCAATATATTCCCACAGAAAATAAATGCATCAAGTTACTTAAAAGATTGGCCCTTATTTTCTTTAACTGTATTGCACCAATAACTCCCCCCAAATATAGCACCATAACTTTCTGACTAATAAATTATTATGTAAAAAGTTACCACTTTAAATAGTGACCCACTCTTCCAAGGTTTCAAAACTTTATCCACCAAGGTGAAAAATGGGGAAAGTGGGAAAACAGGCATAAGGCGGTTAAGAGAAATGGCCATTTATGAAGAAAATCCCCCGAGTGGGTTCATAATTGTAGGGTGGTGTAGTTGTAATGTAGTCAACGTTGTAGCATATTTTTTAAAGAAAAAATCCCCTGCATGGGTTGGTGATTGGAGGGTGGTGTAGTTGTAGTGCCATCAATGTAGTAGCATATTTTTTAAAGAAAAAATCCCCGAGTGGGTTGGTGATTGGAGGGTGATGTAGTTGTAGTGTGGTCAATCTCGTAGCATACTTATTTGAAAAAAAAAAAAACATTCCCCGAGTGGGTTTGTAAGGATAGGGTGGTGTACTTGTAGCCTCGTCAATATAGTAGCATATAATTTTAAAGAAAAAAATTCCCCGAGTGGGTTGTGATTGGAGGGTGGATTAGTTGTAGTGTCGTCAATGTTGTAGCATATATTTTTAAGAAAACAAATCCCCCAAGTGAGTTGGTGATTGGAGTAACCCCATCGTTAAGCAGGGGTAGTTTAACCTTTATCAGCCGGATTTAAATCCTGGTGTATTCACCTGACTGCCGGATTTTCATAGATGCATGCCCGGAGCCGGGATGTTTTGGGAACTCACGGCATGCAGCAAATACATTAAAACGGACTTTTCGGGCACGCTAGGCATTTAAAGGTTAAGTTGAAGGAGGGAAAAGTCATGGGTGATGTGTGTAAAGCGAAGAGGAGTAACTGCTCGACTGCTGCACCATCTCTGGGAACTCGGAAGAAAGTCAGGTTTTGGAACATGGTGTTGAGAAATAGATGCACTTCACAGGTTTAACTGATTGGTATTGGAAAGGAAAAGGGTTTATGAAGAAAATGAAAGGTTAGTATAAATGAGCATATGTAGCATAGGAAAATATGTGAAATAGGTAGTTGAAGATGAGCAGAAACAGGTGAATTGGAGGAATTCGCATACTGGACGCTTCGATACATACACCCCAAAATGTATTGTGCACAAGCTGTAAGGAAAGCATTCCGATTTATTTGATTTTTAAGGGATGAAGTTTTAAAGACACTTTGGGTCTTCATTTCTATTATTTCACTGAGAAAAATGTGAGACTTTACCAGTTCTTGGAAGTTTGTGTGTGTAAAGTGTGTGATGCCAAAAAGGCTATCTACTTGGTGTCTCACACTTTTATTATAAAATATTCTTTGTGTCTTGAAAATATCAGGAATGGGAATGTCTCTCACACATTTCTTGAAATCTCAGCAAAGGGAAAATATGTGGCATTTCTCAGCAACTTAGACAACTTTGCCTCATAGGGCCACATACTTTTCTCAGATGTCTCACGAAATCAGTTTCTTATGAATTTCTAAGTCAATCCTCACACAAATTTCATATATTTTTACTTTGGTAAGGTGTTGATTTTTTTCCAAGTCCATAAATGCACCCCAGTTACACATGAGTTGACACTTCCTTACCACTGAAGCCACTGGGGTGGAAAAATCGTCTTGTCATTCAGTGGAGTTACAACCCTGATGCACCACAGTTCCACACCTCTCGTACCTCATGTTTTAAAATAAAATAAGACTGCAGGCCTCATGTTTTCATGACCATCCTTTTGCAGTCCAGTTACAGACCAAATACAGGCTCCATTTTACCAGTAGGACCCTAGATAATCCGTTCCACCCCAGTTACAAAGGAGAATTTTTTCCTAGGTACTTTAATCCAATTAAGAATGGTTTCAAAAGTATTGTGTGCGCGCTTAAAAAGTAAGCACGATGACCTTCTTCCTTACATACCGATAAAATGCAATAGTGAAAGGGTGGTTAACCATGAGAAATAATTATATCCTATTGCAAACTTTGAGATATCATTAACGGTCAGTAACCTTTGTTATTAAAGATAACAAAACAATAAATTAGTAAAAAGGCATATGTAGCATGTGAATGAAACTTACCACTGGTTTCACCATCCCCCATGCCTCCTACATCATCTAGAATTTTGACTAGGCTAGACTTGATATCATTAAGTATTTCACGAGCAGCATACTTAGAACGATAAGGATCATCTTCAGGGTCTTTTTTGCTGTCCTCAAGAAGACGACGAACTTTTTCGTACTTCTCACGCAGTGTAGTTAACAAGACAACGTGATGGTCATCCATTTCGTACGGATGGGATATCTGTCTACAGCTGAATATAACTGTTAAATTGGTTATAAATACTCAATTAAATTCATAGACATATCACTTCAGTACAAAAGCAGAGAACAGACGACATCATCAAAAGGAGAAATATTTACGAAGATGTTAAAGGACTGACCTCTCTAAATTAAAATCTCAACTTATGACTTCCGCATATACTCGACAATCATAACTGAAAATCAAACATTAAGGACTTCAATCTTAAAAATGTTAATGAATAGACTTTTTAAACGAATGCAATGTAGAAATTCGATATATTTTTGTTGATCGAGAGTATCGATTCCCGAGAGATCGACCGGGATCGACCATTGATCGACTATTCCGTATTTATCGATGATTCCCTGTCGACAGTCCGCGACTCTTTGCGACGATGTGCAACATTTGAGCGGGACGCACGACTACCACTTTGACATTTCGTACAAATGCATTTCTTTTCACTGTCGGTAAAGTAAGTAGTAAACATGATAATACGTTACAATTCCTTACACAGTCATAAATTAAGTTAAAATATGTGGGTAAAATTCAACGTAATAGTCAAAAAAGTGTGAATAATCTTGAAGGAACCAAAACTGTAACCTTAGTGAAAAGGCCTACACACATGGGCATTGAAGGGCTAAGAATCACCTCAATAAAATCAGGTATTCTCTCACGAAGTAAGATAAGACGTATAAGTATATACACCCAGTGTCAAACCATTCAATTACCTGACCAAGTGTTTAATTTAATTTAATTACCTTAGTGTTTAATTCCTTGACCTCTTTTTCAAAGGGATCATTTATTTCATTACCAGATGGAGCACATTAATAATAATGGCGACTTTTTATTAGAGCGATATTAGGACTATCTATTCCTCTTGCAGATAACTCTGGAACAAACACAGCCATGCCTTGAGGGTTGAAATTCCCACCCAGGCAGGATTTGAATTCGCGACCCTTGGGCTAAAAGGCTATAAGGACTTAACCCTGCCGGCATTTGGGGCCACATAAGTCCAATCAGAAAAATAACGATGCCGTGAAAAAGTTTTAGCTATAAATCTTAGCCCCACATTATATAATCACATTTTACGGATTGTTAGTTACGATAATTGAATATACCTCTTTATCATGTTGTGGAGAGGTTTTAGAGCATGGTACTGTTGAAAGTAGAAACATAATCATATTATCTGCAAATATAGATATTTTAGAGTATATAACATAAAATGAAATATATCTGAGTAATCAACTACCCTGGTAAAAATAAAGTGTCGTCGAAGTGTCCGGAATGCATTGCCACGAAGTGTTGGCGAAGTGTTCTGGAAGGATCAACGAAGTGTTGACGAGGAGTCAGGGGAGTGTTTTTTGGAACACTGGAGTGGTGGGATATAGGCGCGACTCGAAGTGTCGACGAAGAGTTCTCATTCATCTGAATAGAATGGAGGTGAAGGATCGACATTTGGCGAGGAGATGTCCTGATTCAACAACTAAGTGTCCGGAAACCGTTCATGAAGTGTTGCATTCCACAGTACAAAGCACCAGCGAGGGTTGGAAAAAGGGCTTGACTACCACTTAAATAACAGAACCAAATTAACAATACGTACATGCTTGTGCATTCTTTTCAATTTATTTACATCAATTACTTTACAAATATTAACATCAATAATTTTAAAAATATTTACATTCTCAGTGCTCTCAATGGATATTATGTTGAAAGTCTGTGAATGACAACGGGAAGTACTAAGAAACTCCTGTAAGTTGACTCCACGAAGCGCTTCGGCTAGCTTCGGTAAGACTGACTTCTGAAGTTCCGAAAACCGGTCAAGGAAGTGTGAACCACTGTGCATTACAAGTGTCGAAGAAGTGTAGCGGAAGTGTCCGGGTCGCGGGGTGTACGGGAAGTGTTCAGAGGTCGAGATTTTTAGGGAGCAACACTTCGTTTCGCCTTTTAACACTTCGTGGACACTTTGTTCAACACTTCATTTTTACCAGGGTGGAAGTAAATGCAATTTGGGTTCACTACGCTCATGGTCTACATTGTTATCTCTCAGGAATTTCCTCCTCTTGGATACTCTTAAAAAGCCCTTTAGATCAGAAAATTAGCTAATACAGCTATAATGTCCTAAATCTGATAGATTCCTGATATATTACTATTATTGAGTGTAACACATATCAGTCCTGCAAATTTATCGAATGCAGTACATTCCGGTTAGATGGAACATATCGGGACTGGCGCACTTTGCCCCAGTGAAGCGAATTATCCTGTAACTATGCATAAACAAATTTTGAAATTAAATAAAAAAGACTAAATAAGGTTTATAATTTAAAGAAGTTTATTAAACTATTAATTGGTTTAATAAATCAGCAAGACTAATTTAATTATAAACATTTTTCAGGAATTCTGTTAGTCTTGTTGAAAATATTTCTCTTAGCCTCAGGCGATGCTGGATGAATGCCTTTTACGAAGTCCTATTAAAGAAAAATGCACAGTTGATTAGATAAGAATATGTGATCCCTATACATTTCATTTTCTTAGAAACATGCGAGTAATTACTTATTAACTCATAGCTCCTCCTATGAGGAATTTGTTCAATGTATCCTGCTGCATTCTCTTCTCCCTCGTCACGCAAACAAAGTCTGCACAGGCATCCAATGATGATATAATGGACTTCCTTTGTTGCCCTCTTGCATATAGTAGCGTCGTAAACTGTCAATGAACTTCCTGGCATCCTGAGAAGTCACTCGTCTACGCTCAGATATGTCCCCATCACTATCCTCACCTTGCTGCCTGGATAATATGGTTTTGACAATATCATCTTCACTGTTTTCCTATGTGCCAAAGCAAGTCCATATTGGAGTTGATATTATTTAACTCTTCATAGTTCCTTACTTGGTGCAGTTCTGAGATGAATTCACTTTCAGGTGCTTCTGGAATTTCTGTGTTGGAATGTTTAAAACTACTATGAAATAAATAATTTTGAATCGTTTACAGGAGACTTCTCGCCAGCTTTCAGACTGAAACATTATCGCCTGCAGAATGTTCACCTTTGAACTTACTTTCTTGGCATTTGATGACGATTTCAGAAGGTTATCTTTTATAGATTCTAGAATATTATCTACTAATTTCCCACGGTAAAACATATAAAAATTTTTGATGATCCCCATATCCATTGGTTGCACCAAAGATTTTATGTTGGGGGCAGAAATTGCAACTGAATGTTTTTTTAAATCATATGAACAATTAGGAAGTGCCATACAATTATCAAGAATAAGAAGAACCTTTCTTGATTTTTGCACTGATTCCGTATCCTAATTGGTCAACCATTGCGTAAAGAGGCCTGCAGTCATCCATGTATTGTTATTGGCTTGGTACTCCACCGGTAAACTGTTTATTCTTAATACTTTAAAGAGTTGAAGCTTAGTATTTTTCCCGCTATCCAGAAGTTTTTTTTGTCAGTTTCCAAATCATTTGCACAGCACAAAACAGTGATGTGGTCCATCGCTTTTTTGGAGCTCGTTAGTTCTACATAACTGTAGTAAAGAGAGCCATGTGGTGTAGCACAGTAATGCAGTTCTGTTTCATCGGCATTGTAAATGTCATCCACACATAACTTCTGGACTAACGAGGGCAATTAGTTCGATTTTCACTCCTCTGCACACACAATATCAGCACTTTATTTCCATGAGCTCTCTTGAATATTATTTCGTTTCTGGTCTTCATCAAGACAGTCAACCATCTGTTGCCTTAAAATCATCACGACTAAGTTTGAAAACTAGTTCCTCGACTTCTTTTTTAACATTGGACCAATGACGCAAACCCCTCGTTCACAAAGAATAGAAAGCCATTGATTTAAAGTGTCCTCGACGTCAGGATCCTAACCTTGACGCATGCGTTTCAGGGGAGGTGCTCACTTTCCATTGTGGCTCCATTCTTCTCTCAGTTTATCCTGATACAGCATTAACCAAGCTATCTTCAATTTTGGCACCTGAGTCTTTCTGCCAAACAGCGATGACTGGTTTGGGGTGGATAATCTTTAATTTTGTCCAGTATGGCAATTTTTTTCATCCAGTGAAAGGTCCTTACATGGCATATTACTAGGGAAAAGAAGTTTTTTTGTACTCTCGGAACTAAAATAATTTCGCTGATTCAAGCTTCACTCAGATTGCAGAACACAAGATAAATCCCAGCACACTTGCATACCACTGACACGTTGGTTTTAGACTGTTAGTTCTCAAATGACTAATTGCGAGTGAAGAGAAAAATGAGTCCTTTGCATGCGTTAATTACCCAAGATGGGGGTGGGAAAAAGAGAAAGGTAAGATAAACCATTGCAATCTGCCAATGGCGATGGCCCAGTTGTAAAGGTGATAGGGGGAGAGGAGATAGACTGCATGGGTCAGTTGAATTTTGTACAAGTTGTTGCCAACAAAAAGCTCTTGGTAAGCAACATTGTTTATCTCGACCAGTCTCCCCTGCTCAACATCGGCCAGTTATCCCTGGAAATCCACCCCTACCTGCTTGTCAACCCTCGCCACAGGTGTCGCCACTCCTCTTTCGTTATCCCTTAAACTGACAATATGCCAAAACTGACGGTCGTTACCCACACCCTTCTATCCTCAAAACACTTATCTCTCAACCCATCACCTACAGCCCATGGTCCGGAATCGGAATCCAGATCCCCTACAGGCTGCTGGAATAGGTACCCATATGGAAAATAAGATTAAATTAAAGATGTAGAATTTTTAAAAATGGTTTCCTGATAGGAAGAAGTTGGCATTTCCTCACATAAATAGAGTCAATGTCGCCTACGCATGGCCCAATTAAGCGGCATGCTGTCCCAATTAAGCGGAGAAAACTCTGGGATATTCTTCAAATGGGTTCTGTTCTTCAAGATTTGCCCCAAATAACCAGAATCTACTGTATTAATTTACAGTGTTTGAGGACTTGGAAAGTGTGGAAGAATGGATAACATTAATGTTGATCAATTGATTAGTTATTTAGGGAGGCGACCAACATTCGAGGTCATTTGTACCATTTAGGATACATGGGTAGGCTGGAAAGAGAAAGTTATTAAGGAAATTGAGTAAGGATGAAGGAAAGCCCAGCATCTTGAAATGCTCTCCACAAAGTGACCAAGTCAGGATCAGTATACTGTTGACATATATCTGCCACTGCCAGGATTTGACCCCAGGCCCTATGGGATTGGAAGCCAGAACTCAATCCACTACACTAACCTGATCCCTGTGAAGATTCATATCCTAAAGGCTACGAATGGTCCATCATACTAATTTTGGGAACTCAGAATGGTTTTAGTGTTGTGGTGATTGTATAAATTTTCCTATAGTTGCTTAGTTTGTGGCTCTGTTGGAGATCTTTACCGGAGATATCTGATATTCCTGTGGCTGGGAGTTGGTAGTAATAGGAAGGGCAGCGAGGTAAAGATAAACTCATCTTGGGTTGCACACTGGGTTAGGTCCTCCATCTCTGCCAGCATTTGGATGCGCAAGGCTCAGGTTGTCGTCTGCAAGGTGGTTGAAATATTAAAGAGTGGGATTGGTACAGTGGCTTAGAGTACAAACTGTCCACACAATGGGCTCAAGTTGTATACTAGTGGAGGTGGAATTTTTCGTAGGTGGTGTGTTTCTGATTGGGTGCAATGAAAAGAGCATTTCAAATGCTGCACTTCATTCTCTAGAGGGGACATTAAGCCATAATCACCTGTCTTGTCTTAAGTTAAGAGTGTGCTAATGCCAATAAAACCTTTCTCCATCCTTCTACCTTACATTACATTCCTGTCCAAATACCTTTCCTCCCAGGGTGAGCTGATGGTTCCTACATGACATGATGATGGAAGAGTATGCTGTCGATATTTTGGCAGCAGCCAATTACCTATCCCGGTGTGAATCACTAGAGCACCTAACACCATTTTATGGATTTCCAATACCCAAGTAGGATGCTGCAGAGGTTATGTACGCATACTATAGTGTTGAAATAATTTTATTTTTATTTATCTCACTGTCATTATTGATATGCATACATATTTGTTTTGCAGGAGTCCCCCAAAAAATAGTTCAGAACTGGCTGTGAAATAGAGCATTCCAAAACAGGAAAAATGTTACAGGATTGGGATTTGGGGACCCATATGACACATATTTTGCACCTGATTGCAGTATGTATTCTCAAAATTTTATTCCAACATTTGCATATTTTTTATTACTTATAGCTTGAGAATTACTAACTGTTGAAAAGGATTTTTTAACTGTTAGCATTTAACCCTTTCGCTACGAATGACGTGATAGAACGGCATACATTTTTCTACACAAACGAACGAACGACGTGATAGAATGGCGTGCCTCTAAGCTAGCCCTAAGCAAACCTAAATGGTGTGTTATGAAGGACTTCTTCTCAGGATGCCATAGGTACCCTTTCTCGGTTTGTGGGAGATGATTGCGAAAAAAGGAATTTTTCTTAGGGAATTACATTAATTAAATGTTAATGAATTAAATGTTACATTTAAAGCAGAAATGGTTTGCTAGAGTAATTTCTTTGATGCAAGGCACAAAGGCATTTGCAAAAATCTTCTGAATTAATTAAAAATTTCAGTTATTGAGCATAGAGAGGGTCTTTGCAAGCAACATTGTGAGTTGATTTCTTGATTATTTGGAGAGGTGACAGCCATATGAGGTAATTTGATCCAACATGAGTAGTTTGGTAAGGGAAGCAGTTCATAGGGGATGGTGGAAGGAAACCTGGTTTTAATATACTAGCCTACATGAAACAAAAGGCACGAAGGGGCTACAGTTTAAGGTCCTATCCAATGGACAGAATGCTACTCTTGAAGTGGTCTCACATAGATCCCTAGTAGGAATGGGTTTTTCTCTGAACAATCTGCACTACTGGTGTGATTATTCCCATGCCCTCAAGATGGCTAGCTAGTCTAGCCACCACTCCAACCAAATCTCCAGGGACATATTTATTCTCCATTTAGATCAAAGAGTATCATTTTGTAAAATATAAAAATAATTATGGCAGGTTATGATACGTGAATAAATGAAAATGAATACTATCTTGAAAATATGTTCTTTACTTGAATGTATTACCTCATTAGTTTTCTCTTTGTCGCCACTTACCATGCCAAAAATGAAATTTGGCTGATAGCTTCTGTGGTTAAATACATACGATAATGGTGAGACAGCAAAAATAAAACAACCCTAGTAGCAGAGGACGTTGTCACAACGTTGCATCAACGTGCACAAGGTTACATGACAACCTGCACGTTGCCACAACGTTGCATCAACATCCAAGCACAACGTTATCAGTCGACGTTGAATCAACGTGCATGCAACATTGACATCAGCTATGATTTAAATTATACTTTATCTGTAATTATACCACAGGGGTTGGCAAACTGCGGCACTTTGAATTTGCGCACGTGAACATTGTCTTCACGTATAAATATATATATATTTAATGTTGAATAATGTATTCTATACTGGTTAGTTGTCTGCTTGTGAACGTGAATGTGAACAAACATGTGGGAATTGGATAAATTCTTGTTTATTCTCAGTAATATTGCATTTACTTTCATACTACGTGGCAATATAGGTTGCAATTAATTAATGCCTGATAACTGCCATCATGATTGGATGGTATTTCCTCTAACTATAATCATGTAATCGCAATTTAAAAATTAGTTCTCAAAGTCACATTAATCCACGGGAGTGGCCATATATATACGACTTTCAAGACGCGAGATGTATAATTTCGGGGGCAAGGATGTGCGCTTAGTGCCGTAGGACTTACCATAATGAGATAGATACAAAGTAGTCAGGTAGATAATAGGTAAGTTAATACAATGTACATTCTTATTTCATCGTGCGATAATAACATGCATAGTATTAAAGACATGGATTCCCTTTTTTATTTTGAGAAGGCAGGGAAGAGCCAGTGGAGAGGGCAAGGGAGTTTTAAGGGAGAAAGTTTTACCTGAGTAACTAAGAAAGAACTGTCTGTTGACAAATTATCAACATTAATGTTAATTATGGGATAATTTCATTGATGGCTAAAGCTAGGGAAATTTTTAAACGCTGCCTTAAAAATGTTTCACTGATAACGTTGCATCGATGTTGCACTGATAACGTTGCAGCAACATGGTTTTTCGGGAAATTTGGATGTTGAGGCAACGTGCATGCAACGTTACAACAACCAACGTCAACGTTGTGTGCACTTGTACCTTTTCCCATTGTAACGTTGTCACAACGTTGTGATAACTTCCTCTGCTACTAGGGCGTAGAAATGTGGGAATATTTCTAAAAGTAAATTTTTAAATGACTGCAAGACTGTCCATGACTAATATTTTTGTTTTCTGCTGACACTGTAACTTTTCAAAATGTTATTTTTGATTTTTTTAGAATAAGGGGGAATCAATTTAACATGAGGTTATCTGATGAAAGTGATTGAGTTATTTGCATTGTCATTAAATTGCTGAAGTGGAACTTCTTTCCTGTCATTATATATTTTATGTTCGCTATAGCACCCTATGTAAACACGTTCACTTGATGAGGAGTAAAACCATCTCATGAACAATGCGTAGCACGACACAGAAAAACCTCAGAAGATCTCTTTGACATCAAGTCCTGGATATTTCTAATTGAGCTGGAGGGCTAAAATTTTCAGGGAATGTTCCTAATCACCCAGTGAGTGGGGAAAACTGTTAAAAATTGCCATATTTCGAGCAGACAGATTTTACTTTTCAATGGTATTTAAAGCGAATAATTTTAGCATTTTTTCACTCTCTTCCATGCTTATAGAACTATATGGCAGCAACCAATTATTGTCCTCGAATATGCAGATATGTTTGCAAACTAAGATTATTTATGTCTAAGATTAATTTCTTTGAGGAACAGATATTAGGACCATTTTAGGAGATTAATTTAGATTGTTTCATATGTAGTTTATTTTAAACGATATTTCTTTTGCTCTGTAGATTCTGGCCCAATGCAGTGGTTTTTAAATGAATAAACATTTGTTTGTTCTTGTTTTCTATGGTTGCTATTAACAGCTTAATGAGAAATTAATTGAAAAAGTGTTAAATTAGATTAGAGGAGAGCGAATGCTTGGATTTGCTGTCCATGAAACAAATGGGTCTACAGTGAGTGCTTAATACAACATAATATATAGGCGCATAATTCTAGTGTAACTTGGGGCACCTCAGATGGGAGAAAGAGTTCTCTCTTGAATTTTTCTCCCATCACAGGTCTGTCACTGGGGAGAGAAAACTCAGCCCCAGCAACAGCATGACAGAAGTTCCACTTCTATCATGCGTGCACCAACTGACACACACAGTTTTTTTAACTGTGGTTTTATTACTTACAATTTGTCAGAAAAGGGTAGCTCATTTAAAACCTAGCTTTCGCTCACACAAACTCATGAGACCTTAGGTGCTGCTATTTTTACAGCACAAAATTTTGCCCTTTAGTAGGATAGGGACAATTTAAATTAATGAGATTTCACTCGCCATATTTCAAAATGTTATCTTTTTAAGAAAGGTTGGATTCAGAAAACTACTGTAGGTTTCAGAAATTCTTCATTATTTTACCGGAAGTATAGTTACATTAGATTTTTGTTGCAAACATATTATACATGGTGCATATGATCATTACAATATTGATGGCATAACCCTTGAAGGAAACATTATATCATGTAAACACAGTTATGTTTTTAAGTTGAACTGAGGAAACATTATATCACGTAAACACAGTTATGTTTTGAAGTTGAACTGAATTTATGGCCACCTGTTTTTTGAGAGACTGAAATGTGAAGACGTCGAGTGAATCAGGTGTGGCAAGAATGTGTGTTGTTTTGTAGTAGACAAGTGTAACATTTATGCACTTTTATAATCCCATGAAATACAGGAAGGTTGTGTATTACAATACTGTCAATTCTGGAAACCCACTCAGCCACTGTCATTCTCCTTTCCTGCCCTATCACTCACACTTCAGTTTTTTACTAGCTTTTACAAGAGCTCATCTTTTTATATGCCTTGTGGGAATGACTTATGGAACAGTGATTGAAAGCATGATATCTTGCAGTTATGGGACTGGATTTTACGTATAAGGTTGCAAAATTTTACAGTGCATACCTCCAATGTTGAGGAGGAGTTCACATTCCCTTCTGCAAATTTCTGCATCATACTTTGAATACAGTCATTACCACCACTAAGTGAACTCAGATGTAAGGTACTTAGGAGCTAAGTACTGTTTTGCATAAGAGTGTAAGAAGTCATGGGCCAATCCAGGCATTCAAAACATTGAGAACCTGCCAAAACTGTGGAATAAAAGGCTAGGTTCACAAGTGATTGTGGTCAGTTGAGGCACAGCTCTTGTTTGGGGGAATAGTCATAATCATTGTCTTCATCCCTATTTGGGGTGTTGATTTTTTCCTCCACATACTGTCACCATATATCTATCTCCAAGTCATTGGGAAATTGATTGAAAAGCAGGTGTTGCCAACTCCCCGAATTACTGTTGTTGTGAGGATAAGACAATGCATATTAAAATATGTAGTTGCTCTAATGTAATCGTATATATTTCCATCCGTTCTCATATAATCAGCTTGTCCTTAAATGAATCAATCAACTTACTTGACAATTTTCTCCTCATAAGATATCAATCACAGTCGACAAGTGATTTGAAGTTGGCTGGAGATATCGTCATAGGTGCAACACAATTTTCAAAAATTCATGAGATATGTTCCCTTTAATTTAAAAATACTACTGAAATATGACTTTTGTTAGTTTTGATGGCTCTGAATCTAATGAATGCAAGTTATTTTCATAGTTGTCCATCACATTTTCCATGTTGTGTATGGAATTTGATGTGGTGATCCTTGCACTTCGATAATGTGTTTTCTCAATAATGCCACAATTAACTGCATCATATCCCTCATTTCCTCTTCTGCGAATTCTTTCTTGTATGCCTGGGCTGGGTTCTTGCTTTCCCTTATGATAATGTGGTACCATTTCCTGTGCTGAAGTATGAGATGACACTATTTTCTGAAATGAGGCAATAATCATATTAATTTATTGGGAAAAACTTCTCATTTTACCCTCATCAATCAGTTCAGTGCTATGCATGCATGACAGCATGAGTTCAGGTCAATTCACAGTGAAGATTCTAATATGCACTTCAGTTTCTCTAGATTGAAGAAAGAACTAAACCACCATAATTCAGCAGGTGGGTGAATCTATCAAGTTTGATTTTCCATCTCCTCAGTAATGTCAAACATATAATGATTTTTTTAGTTAGAAAATTGCATTAACTTTTGAACAAAAATGTATCACCATAAACTGCACAATTTTGCTGCCATGGGAAATCTGAGGATGGAATACTGAGCACAATATATTTAAGATTTGCATATGCTAGAGCTGTGCAGCAATGGAGTCAACATTTAGGTACCATCTGCTGACATGAAGCAATTCAGTAGCCGGGAGTGAGCAAATTAGCTCATTCTATTTGCAGAATTTTGTTAGGGAGATGATTTTATAGAATAAACTGGAAATTATCAAGAGTTTTTTGCTCTCATAGCTTTCAAGGATTGAAATCATTCTTAATCAAGACATGACGAGACTACACCTGTCCCAGATAGCAAGCGAGCTGGATTCCAGCCTGGACTTAGGAACTGGATGTGATAAGTTTGAATATATGTAGCCTGAGTCCAGTTTGAATATGTAGCTTCAATTTAGCTGGTCGTGGCAAGCGTGGAATGTTCCCTCAAAATCCAGCTAGAATCAAGTTGGAATACAGTCTGAAATCCAACTTGTGCACAGCTGGAATCACCTAAAAAGCACAGCTGTAATCACCTAAAAAGCACAGCTGGAATCTGGCTTGAATCTGAGGATGCTAGTTGGAATCTAGTGGAATTGCAGCTTGCCTTGCTATCTGGGGTTATAATTATATACTATTTGAGCTCACTGTACAAAATATATATAAAATTCAAAGTTGGGGACAACTTGTGAGGAGGAAATCTAGTTCCTATTTGATGTGTTACAGGCTAAGATTTTTTCTAACGATATTTCAAAAAGTGACATGCATATTTCCTCTCTTGTAACAAAAATCTTTGATGATCTCGAATCTATAAACCCACCTACGTAAGACTGTAAGATAAGCCAAATCCCCCCTCTCCCCAAAAATTCTTTCATAACACTCAAATCATCCCTATTGAGTGTACCTAAAGCAAATAGCAATATAGACGGATTACCATATATTTGAGTGTAAGTCGAAGTCCTCTTTTTGGGCCGAAAATGTCAATTAAAATCTGTGACTCGAGTATAAGTCGAAGTGAAAAAATTGTTGTATCTCCTTGTTTCGTGATTTAAAAAAACAAACCATTTGAGGCTCATGGATGAACAATGAAGCTTAGAGTGTCAAACGTTGAAAAAACAGAAAGACAAAAATTCAATAAATTTATCAATAATATCTGCTGTATTGAGCTGTTAAGCTACAACTGTTACAAGATCTGCAGTGTAAATATCTACAGCGTCTTTCAACACAATTGTCAGCATTCATGATGAAGCAGCTACATAATCGTCTTCCTCTTGAGGGAATCATCATCTTCCACACCATCCACCATGATGGCTGTCGCACCCGAAGTGTTGACATGGCGAATTGGTAGCGCCAGAGAAAAAACAATAGGTCGGTGAATAGGGGTGTGATGCACTCTTGTGCAATAAAATGTTGCCATGAAATGAAGTATTAACTTTGGAGAGTGATTTTTTGTCCAATCAAATATCTTAACATTGCGGAAGAAGATAAAGAAAGCAAAGATGAAGATTTTAGTGATTCTTGGGAATTGTTTGACATCACGGACCACGATAAGCTATTTTTTTGACTTCAGCAAAAATCCACCATTGGTGCAGATGGCTATGGAAATGTGAATATTTGCTGGAAAGGAGGGTATTTGCCAATATAAGGGACTCTGACAGAAAGTTTTAAAACAGGATCAGTGAAGCTTAAAGTAGTGAGTATTAAAATGGACTCAGCTGAACGTCAGTGTGTGGTGTATTGGGAAGCATAGAAGCTGTGAGTTTCCCGATTTCGTGACAAGAAGTCGACATGTTTTCATTTCATCTCATTAATTCAATGTTCAGAATATTTTGTGCCATTTTTTTTCAAAGTTATTTTCTGCGTAAGTATGTAAAGTAAGTAATGAGCATCATATATTGTTCAGTAAATTTATGGAGATTTATGGCCCCAGGGTTGCCCTTAGCTAATCCGGAAATCCTAATGTTTCGGGTTGGTTATGTGACATTTGCACAGTACAATTGGCCTTATGGAATGCATCAATATTGGAAAGTGGAGGTATCAAGTGTATTTTTCAGTGGGAGGTTCTAATACGAAACTTAAAGTGTAAATTGAATGCAGCTCTCGACGAATATTCTCCGTGGCTTATCAGTAATGGAAATACAGCCGATTTTATATAGTCGATATGTAGAAATATTCCCACCGAAAAAGTCACCTTGTTCAGTGGCTCGAGTATAAGTTGAAGTTAAATTTTCATTGACCAAAAAAAGGAAGATATAAATCGACTTATACTAGAGTATATACTATAATTTATGTATGTTCAAATTGCAATATTTGGTCTTGTAAGTCCTTTATGGAACTTCTGTACTCAGTAGAGAATATAGCACCGTTGGTTTGAGTATAAACCTATGTCCAACCATCTAAAAGCTCTTCTTATATGTAAAGGGTCAAAATGACACAATTTCAGTGTATTTGTTAATAGTTAAATCCTCTATGTAAATAATTAATAATTATTTTGAAAATAGAGATCTCCATTACATTCTCTCTATACAAACCATCTTTTTTAAGCTGGATAAACAGAATGTGCAAACTGGTCGAGGTCCAGCTTGTGTAGTAGCCTCCACAGAGCAGTTGGTTGTGCTTGAACAGTTTCTTGATGATTGCTGCCGGTTTAAATGAGACATTCCATAACCACTTCTGAGGCAGGGTTGATCCATGGAACCTGTTACAGCATAAAACATATACAAATCATAAAAAAATTCTAGCTGACAGTTAACTTGTCATGTGCATATGCATGCCTTGATAGAAGTTGCCATATTTACACATGTCAAGAGATTCACATTCCATAAGCCATTTACAATAACCAATGAAAATGAATACCTGCCAGTAGCTGGGTTCCCAGGTGAGATATATAGCTGGAAGCAAGCCTGAGTGTTTCTATTTTGGATAGTTTCCTGTCTGCTGGCTCAGTAGGTATCAAAGTCCTTAATGTATTGAAAGCACTATTGACACTTGGTGCAGTCATGAAAAAGAAATGAATTCAGATGAATAGTTGAGCACATTAAAATGAAAGGAATATGGAATAAGTCTTTTGCTTAAATAGAAAAAATGAACTAATTTGTGATCATATAGAATGCCACTGAACTGTTATTTTTTTTAATTAGTCATCTCCTCCTATAAGAAAAGGGAAGTTCTATTATGACGAAGTCAGAAAAATGTACCAATGTTGATGTTAATGATGCCAATAGAGAAGATCAGTGTCCAGCATGGGAGTTATATTCAGGGAAGCAGGCATGCATCATAAGACATGAGTTATGTAACATCATAGGTTTATTTGAAGTTAGCAATTGGAGCATCAGGAACTGACTTAAGCCTCTGCTGGTGTAATGCAGTATTTTGGCATCTGTGCCATGTGCATAATCTCAGAGTGACTGTGTGGTTGCAGTTCTCTTTATGCAGACTGCCATTCAAGTGATGGGGCTTCCCTGGTTTAGCTTAAGACACGACGAAAGTGGGGCAGGAACATTCTGTAAAAAGGTGTCGCAAAATGATTTGGTATACAATTTTGGGTTGTTGGCATTTTTGGTAAAAAGTTGCTAGAGTTAATATCAGATGCACCTAGAGCAGGTTTTGACTTTGTCAGCAGGGTAAACAGTCAGCAGGGTAAACAGTCAGCAGGGGGGAAACGTCCAGTGAGGGGGGAGAGGTTTAATAAATGTCTCATTATTATCCCTGCAATTAATTTCTTCAGTTTCTTAAATAATAATATCCAGGTTGTATTTTCATCGTATTTTCTTTACAGTACAGTATCCTCATCATCTCTTTGTAGCAAGCAACATTTATGGCTTTTGTATATTTTGGGATGCTTACCCTCGCATATTTTTTTTTCTTTCTGGTGTATATCCTTGTATAGACCGGTGCACCCTATGGGGCCGAAAGAGGAAGTTATTTTCGGCGTAGCGAGTGTGCAACTGTTTTCTTCAGATCGTTTTGGAAAAAGGTAATATAGTAGACTCTAACTCGAGAATATATATACATATATATATTTTTTTAATAATACATACTTCGTTTTTTATTCCCCTAACTATGAATATATAATTAATTCTCGTAGTTTATAGGCCATATACAGCACTTCGGGTTACTGGGTAGTGCTGATAACCTTCTTCTAGAATCAACATAGACCTTTGAATAACGTAACCTTCGACCTTGAAGGCGCACTTCAAATTTGAGAGATTTATTTCAGTTAAAGAAAACCGCGTCCTTGACCCCGAAAAGTAGGGTAGCTGAAAAATCTCCGCCGCTGCTGGGATTGAATTCTGGACCCTCAGAAGAGGAAGCAAGTTGCCGCGAGAAAAAAATACGCCAATTTGCTTATCACCACGCTATCCAGAATTCCTAATTTTCGAGGCAATAGCAGGAGAATTCATGGGAACGAGATGTTAAAATTCATCAAGAATGGCAACGTGAGGGAAAAGAGGACTTCCAGGCAACCCTTAAGGTGAATGCAATAACAGCCTTTAAACCGTGCGAATGCTGGTTTTCATGACTGGCGAATAATGGTGATGAAGTTCGTGGAAGCTGGTCTTTCAATTACACATCGCTGTAATGCGGCAGACATGAAAACCAGCAATCGTAGCTTAGCACGGCTTAAGTGCCGTTATTGCATTCACCCCAGGGGTTATGACTTCCTTGAAGTCCTCTTTACCATTGCTTAGCCATCCTTTGTGGATCGTAAGGGTATATTATATCTCGTTGTCTTGAATCCTCCCAGAATTTCCCCGAGAATGAGTTATCCTGGGTAGCGTAGCGGTCTGTGTATTGGCAATGGTAGTATTCCCGAGCCAGGCCAATGTATAGCAATGACTTCGAACTTACTGATAAAATACGTTCCATTAAATAATTTTCTTAAATGGTGTGAAATTTGGTTACCATTGGGCCCTATGTATTTTTTGCTCTATAACATGAGTAAATTTAATTAATTACTATCTGCGGTACATGTGAAAGGGCGGGTGGCCGTGCAGCTTTTATCGGTGTATCTCACCGCGCGTCGGTTTAAATTGCGCGCTCGTAAATGGTCGTTGATCCGAGAGACATCCCAGTTCACACAGGGAGGTCGTCATACGCTCTTCCCTGTGCATATAAATTACATTCACCCAATGTTGGTTTCATAATAAACCCATCGCTGTCTTGTGTGTGTCTTGAAGCAATCCGTGGGATAGTGCCTCGAACGAGCATTGGTCCCTGTCGCGCGAAGAGGTTCCAGTGATTGTAAATTTTCACCGCAAAGAAGTCATTTGTCTTGCCCAATATTTGAACCCAGAAGCCCTAAATACGTTACATTCCTTCTAGTTCTTTTTTATAAAGTACCCATTTCAATGTTGTAGCCATGACAGTTATACATTAGCTATGAATATCCTCCGTTGTCTAACCCGAAAAACATTTCTACCACACATACAGCACAAGAATATGCTTAGCATATTCCTGGAATATTCTCATGAGAATATTGGAATATTCCTGGCATATTCTCAATGTTCTCAGAATATACCGGGAATATTCGTAGCATATCCCATATGTCCGGGCTGTAGGATATGCTGAGAATATTCCTGAGGAATATTCCCAGAATATTTCTGGATTATTCTAATGGGAATATTCCCAGCATTATATCTCAATATTCTCAGAATAGTGTCGGGAATATTCCTAGCTAGTCCGGGCTCAAAGATATGCTGAGAATATTACTGAGGAAGATACCTAGAATATCCCGCTTGAGTCCAAATTTAATAACAGAATTATTCCCGTTCTTGCCGAGGATTCATTGTACTGCCCTGGACCAGTACCTATCACCTTCCTAACGGACCCTATTGTTTTTCTAATGCCTCATCCTCACGAATGTCGTGTCTAAATCGCAATTGAAGGTGACAGCCAAAGAAAGTCGTATATAAATGGCCATTCCCATGCGTAAATATGTCTGCGTGAACTAATTTTTAAATTTCAATGCCGCGATATAGTTTGAGGAAATACCATCCAATCACGATAACAGTTATCAGGAATTAATTAATTGAAACGTATGTGGCCACATAGGATGAATATAAAGTCGCTATTGGGGAGAATATACGAGATTTTTTCCAATTACCACGGGTTTCTTTATATTTCAATGAAGATGTAACTTACTTGCGGTGGCTTTATGTGCCTTATTTAAACGGATGAAGCTATTTTTGTACATGGTATATTGGCGTGCCGATTATTAAGTTCCGCGACGAAATACATGTCAAAATAAAATGCTCTCAATCGGGAACTCTTTTAGGTAATATAGTATAGTATCGCGTACATATTCTAAAAATAATTCATATATGCGCATTCAAATATGCATATATGCGCATGCGATTCGCGTTCGGATATGCAATTGGAACGTGCAAATGCTAACCATTATATGGAATATACCTACCTAGTGTATTCCCGTTGGTGATATTCTAACGCGAACGATTACTGAATATTCCCAGTTTATTCTCAAATATTCCAAATGAGGATATTTCCGTGCGAACCGTAATAGAATATTCGTACTACATATATTCTCAAATATTCCCTACGTGGATATTCCCATGCGAAATATTTTAGAATATTCTCAATTATTCGCATTGGGGATATTCCCGTGCGAACTATATTAGAATATTCATAGAACATTCTCAAATATTCACAATGGGGATATTCTCATGCGAACTTTTTTAGAATATTCTCAAATATTCGCAACGGGGATACTCCTGTGCGAACCATTTAAGTACATTCTCAATTATTCGCGATGGGGATATTCCCGTGCGAACTATGTAGAAAAGAATATCCATAGAACATTCTCAAATATTCACAATGGGGATATTTATGCGAACATGCGAACTTTTTTAGAATATTCCTAGAATATTTTCTCAAATATTCGAAACGGGGATATTCCCGTGCGAACCATTAAAGAATATTCTCAAATATTCGCTACAGGGATATTCGCATGCGAATTTTTTTAGAATATATTCCTAGAATATTCTCAATTATTCACAATATGGGGATATTCCCGTGCGAACTATTATAGAATATTTTCAAGTATTCGCAACGGGGATATTATCATGCGAACCATAATTGACTATTCCTAGAATATTCTCAATGGGATATTCCCATGCGAACCATTTTCGAATATTCGTGGAGTATGCTATAATGTTTCGCAATGTCCCTGGGACCAAATTGGAATATTGGGGATGAAAATAGAATATTCCTGGAATATCCCGTGCAGTGTGGGCATTGACATTATATATAATGTCATTGTTTTTTAGACATCGTTGAATAAGTACTTATGATTCCACCATTGCTTACAACTTCAAAAATGAAATAAGAATTGTAATCAACGCACCATTGCATTTTTTATTCCCCATTCGATCATCAACAACAATGAGTTGAATTAGGCTTCCTCAACACGTTTTCATCGTTTCTACCAAGAACACTGTATACAGTGTTCTTGGTTTCTACTCTGCGCGTTGAGAACCTCATTGACTGGCGTCATGAATTCCCTGACGGCTTCCAGCAACCCTCATAGCTCATGCCGACAGCCATTGCGGGGCTCACTCGTGACGCGTTGAATGCGTTCCCTTTACCCCTCGTACCCCCTCGTTAACTCTCCGGGAGGAATGTCTAATAAATACGACTGAATGGACCTCTCCTTTCTGACTGTCCCTTTATAAAACTTATTTATTAGTTCTAAGAACCTCTAAACTAACGACCACCGTTGCCTTCGTGATTCAGAGGGAACCAAATTTCCTGGGCACTCCACGGATCAAGACTGTTACTGTATTAGAGACTATCATCATCATTATACCATTATAGATTTTCTGCTAAATGGTAATGTTAAGTCCTGTCTATAATACCCCTACCGGTTTTTTCTTATACGTTTCCTTTATATCGATTTTCATATATTAAATCCTTTTTGAACTTTCATATTTTTTGGCAACCTACATCCTGTCCAAATGTCTTATATTCCACCTACGTCTTCCTTTCCTTCCTCCGTCTCCCCCCATCACATTCTTAAGCATGTCGTTACCCCTCGCTACGTCCTCTAGCCAATTTTATCCTCTCAGCTTCCTTTCCTTTCCTACCATATCCAGTGGATATGGTAGGAAACAAGGAACAAACGAGGAAGGACCTTTCTAGTCCTTTCTCGTTTGTTTTCTTCTTCATCCAGCTTACTCTTACCAAACCTAACGCCTCGTGCTACACGCCATTATGGAGGCTCTCGGAGTAGTACATAGATGTATCTGCACAATGATCTGCACCTTGATGGGGCTGCCAACAGTACTCATTATTCCGGATGACACGCCCTCATATTTTACTCTTATGCATGCAGTTCCCTATCTAAACCACAGAAGTATCTCCTCAGCGCGCAAAATATTGCATTGAATAAGTGTGCATATTAATGTAGCGTGGCTTTGTTCTAAAAATCAAATTTAATATTTGACGCTTCCCGGGAGGAATTCATAACGTCCGCAATTTAGGCTCTTAAATTTATAACCTCATTATCGAGGATTAATTAGAAAGCTGCGGTAA
The DNA here is from genome assembly GCA_963573305.1 of Pyrrhosoma nymphula. Classification (NCBI taxonomy): domain Eukaryota; kingdom Metazoa; phylum Arthropoda; class Insecta; order Odonata; family Coenagrionidae; genus Pyrrhosoma; species Pyrrhosoma nymphula. The sequence goes on along the minus strand of OY754331.1, from coordinate 62,850,079 downwards.
TCAAATTTGCTGCAGTAGCCATGGTGGCAACGAGCTGTCCTGGCAAATCAAAGGTCGCGGCTTCGAATCCATCCTTGGGTATGAATATTGCGTTTGTCTTTGGATTCGGGCCTTAAATTAGACGAAATTCGGGCCTTAAATTTGATACAGCCTTAGCAGTCGGGGCTCCAAAAAACAGAAATGTACAGCTCTTGGGAAACCTGAATACCGTAAATAAATAAAAAAAATTGTATTATTAAGACGATTCATGGTATCTTAGGGATTGGTGTCTTCAAAAACCTGCATTGTTAGCTTAATGGTCCGTATTTTCTGCGAACGTGAGCTGGCAGCACTACTCCTTGGTCTTTCTCCCGAGGCCTTCAATTTTTCCTTGTGTTGAACCTACAGGATGCTACTGGGGGTCAAGGTGGCCCAGTGGTAGCGTGTTTGACTCTCAATTGAATATCAGCTCTCAATCTGAGGGTCACGGATTTGAGACCAAGTGACGGCAAATGCTTTCCTGATTTTGGAAAAATATGTTAATGGAAAAAATTTGGAACGGGACAACGAGAATTTTCTACACCCTACATGCTACCCAACTCCCAGACTCTACTGCTGAGAGGCAGCAGCCTCCTCAGAAGGCACTGCTGGCGCGACGATCAAGAGGATCAGTCCGGTATCAACTGCCACATCTTCGGGTGGGAGTGAAATTCACGGAATCGCCGAAGTGTTTGCGGGGAGGGTAATCAGGGGACGACTTTCCCGCTTCTTCACTGCGTTATTCACTTCTTGCGCCCGATTCCTCACTTAAGCGGCCCTGGCACTACGGTTACCGCATTAGCTCTGCAGCCGCTCGCTGACTGGTGCTTTTTTCCATTTTCAAAGCTCAATTGCAGAAAAACTACCTTACCCTAACAAACATGTATAAGTAAGATTCAAGTATTACGTAAGTCGATTCAGGGGGTGGCAAGAAGGGTTGGGCTCTTCTTACGTTGTCTTGCGTAGGGAGGTGAGGGGTCCCGAGACAATCTTACGTAAGGTTTTAGTTACTTCTGAGATCTTATTTTTATTACTTTCACAAAATGTTGTCGGACGAAAAATCTGACTTATTGTTAGTAGGATTACCGCCGCGTCGGTACGCGAAATGTATAAAACCGTTATCGATCAGTTTTTGCGCAGTTGGATATGGAATCGCCCATATATTTTTTCTCTACGCGTATGGTTCCAAAAATAAATGATAACTTACGTAAGTTTGGGAGGGGAGAGGGGAGTTCATAAAAGCATGCGTAGTCTTACATGAGGGATTTTGGGGGGGGTCAAAAAGTGGCCAAAATTGCCTAACATGCCTATTACTTGAATGGACCCTGAGCTGAATTCGTCTTAGATGTTTACGCTCTATCCGATGTGTTTATCGTTTTTTTCAACATCCTGTATTTCTTACACATTTTTATTGTTTTAGGGTGTGCTCCATCCAAAGGATTCTTGCATTATACTGACTGGGATTCTCTACGAGTCCTTCAAGCATTCATTAATAGCTTTGGCTAGCTCCCTTCTTCAACGATTCTGCTGAAAAGTGAAAGAAATATCTCGCCCAAAAGTAGCCTTAGAATCCCCCTTTTCCCCGTGTTGAGTCACTTGCCATCTTCCCCCTTCCCCCACCCCCCTTGGACTCCCCCCTCTCCTTTTACCCCGCCCTCTCACTCGCCGACCCCAACTCCCCCATCCTGCTTCCCTTCCCCAGTGTCACCCAACGCTCCCGCCGACCCCCATGATGAGAAAGTCAGATGTGATTGTTCGCCGGTTTGAAGGGAGAAAAACACCGACGATCCTTCCAGCGTTTCTCTGTTCTGTACCATCTCCACGTCTGCCAGTTGTGTCGTTCATGCCTTTTTACTGTGATTATACGTTGTGTTAAAATGTCTCATGTTGGTGTCAATCACCACCGAATATCTGGTTGATTCTGTGCTTTAATGTGAATATCCACGAATCGCTAAGATGAGCGAATAGATGCGTAAATCTGAAAATCAGATACATGCTTTAATGCATACCTTTAACTAGGAAGTTGTACCACGTTGATCAATGTCAATTCCGAGATTAGTTGACCTTTCTCCGTGAATTTCGACATCCTTTCACCTTCCTTACCTACTGTGTGTCTATGTTCTTTATGTATTGTCTCTCCTTATCCTGTATTCCTATCAACCTCGTAACGTGATCACGTATTCTCACCTTTCGGCGCATATTCCCTCGATGAATTAATGAATATGCGAGTATACTTTTTATTTTATAAAATTACCGGTGGTTTCAGCTTGAACATCAACAAAAACACTTCTGTAGAGGATCTGGTTTCCTCAGGTGTTACGATACAAAATGAAGTCGGAAGGTATTTGGTGTTTTCCAGATGATTAAGTCCGTAGTTTCACGTTTCATTAAGCCTTCAGTTGTCATTGATTAGTGTCTTCGGCGGCAGAATTAGCATATAACTAAGTGGGTTTTCAAACACGCCTGATACATGATCCTTCCTTAAAGCCCTTCCCAGGCTCACATGAGGTTGTTTCGGTGGGAAGAACATTTGATTTATCAAAAAATGCTCCCTCTTCTTTGCACACCACCGTTTTTTATTAACAAAACCGTAAATTAATTTGAAATCCGCATTCCTGCATTCGTTTTATTACAACTTCAATGTATTAAGTAGATTATGTACTGTAGAATTGGGTTACTTTGCATCACTTGTCGGTGTTTTTCAAAAAGAAAATAGTTTATTATTAAAACATATTATTCAAATTTTGTCCTAGATTTTATTAATTGATTTTAATAGTACTGCGAATTATCCCTTGTAGCGGACAACTTTACAAAATACTGTCATCCCGGACGATATTAATGGAGAAGATGAGGTAATGGAAAGATAGGCTGTGATACTTCCATAATTGCAATCTGTGGGCTTTTGCGTAGTTTGGTGGAAAAAATTTGCCAGTTGATGGTGCGATTCTCATAACATTCAGTATACTGCTCTATCTACCGAAACAGTACATTCTTATGTATGTATTTTCCTATCTTACGCACCGAGGACAATAGCATGTTTATGTTTAATGGTCCTCCCCTCAAGGTGCAAAATGTATGAGTTTGTGCTCTTAAAATTAAATTCATTCTTTCATAATGCTACTTCTTGCAAACTGTATGTAGTTTTGCTTCGGAGTGCTTACATTTCTAAAAATACTCATTCAATCAGAAAATCTTCGGTTAGCAAATAGGTTCTTCCTTTTTTTAAAATAATAGCATAGTAAGGGCCAGTATCACGCTCATAAATAACGTAAAAATGTATGCTTCTGTGTTTTACTCTATATATAATGAGTGGCCGACAAAATAATCGGGCAATTATGGAAAATATGAGAGTCGGATCATCGATGTGGTTCGAGAACTGATTTCCCGCGCAGAGGGCCAGGGTTCTGATTTCGGCGATGGCGTATATTTTTAATTGGTCATACTATCCCTTTTTGGTATTTAAGATGGTTGGAGCGATTTTTGTTCATGTACATGTTTTCGTAAAACTTTGTATAAGTGTTCTCATTAGTGATATTTATAGATAAAACTGAAAAATAAATTGCACCATATCGATCTGTTTTTTGACAATTCAATGCAATTTTAACACGTAGCCTTGTGGCATATGACGTTTCTTTCGTAACAATTCTATTACATATGTTCAGTTCAATGCTCGAAAAAAATATATTTCAATAAAATTTCGTCTAAATTTCGAATACCGCACCGAAAGCTCTAGTCATAAAATGCTGTAATTATGGAAAAAAATTTAAAATGTAACTCTTGCATAATTTCCATTACCTACTGTTTGTATGGTGGGTTCCAACGCATAAACATGCGTACCTAAATGAAATTTGGCCCAAGAATTTCTTTCGACTTACTTTAAAAAAATATTAAAATGTGCATTCAGTGACCCACGATTACCGCTCTAGCCACCTTAATTATTGATCTTCAAATATCGTATTCTTTTCGTTGAGTGGGATGTAAAGCTCTCATCTCTTAACCATCTATCGACAACAGCATAGTAATGCCGGCGACAATATTCTCTCCCTTATCCTTCCCTACCTCCCGCTCCCATCCAAATACCATTCTTTACGGTCCGAAGTTTTAATTAGTGCGGAATCACTTTGAGATACGAAGATGTTGAAAAACCGCTTCCTAATTGGATTTCAAATAAAATATACGTCCATTGTTCCTTTGAAAATCTAAACATATTAAGCCCTCAAAATGTTGGGACGCATGACCTTTCCATTGTTCATTTCCGGTATAATTTTCGGAAAAAAACGTCTCCCCTCTAGGAGTTTCTCCTTGCTTGGTGCGTGCGCGGATCACAATCTGCAGCTTCACAAACGGATGAAAGGGGTGACTTAACCTTTGCTTACGCGCGGTCATTCACATTTATTCATTCGCTTACCCATGGTGGCCTTATCTGGTTGTATTTTGACCTCAACCCCTTTCTCGTTCTTGGCAGCTTCAATAGATAAATTTCGAATGCTCAAAATAATGTATTCTCCTGCCTGTCTGTGTTATTCACTAATAAGTCCCCACGCTCACTCGCGTTTAGTGGAAGGATAATTGTAAAATTTTCCTCCGTTCTTCATTTGTTATTTTTTCATATTAAAATGAGTCAATCATGGTTTTCTTTGCTCCAAGGTCGTATCTATAATGCATGCATTTGGCCTGGCAGAGCCATAGACTGCCCTAAAAGATATTGCACCCGAGGCTTCTTTTCAGCGCATGTCCGTATACAACGCATCCCCGTTTGATTGTACCCTATCACTCCCGTGGGGAAATGGAAGAGGATTGCGAATTTTGAGTGGAAATTAAATGGGGAATTCATGGGCAGTGCCGATAGTCGGATCCCCACGGAAATAAATCCTCGGGATCATTTTTTCAATCACGTGATAGGAGGCTATAATTCCAAATATTGGTTAGCTGCAGCTCTCTACTCCATTCCCGCTTTATTCCGTCATAAATTCTTATTTCGAAGTCCCTCATAATTTGCTTCGTGTAATCCATCTTTGGTGTCCCCCGGAAACTATTCGCATCAAATATCCCTTTCATTACTGTTTTCAGGAGACTGTTATATCTTAAAATGTTTTTTTTTTTCAAAACGTTGTCTTTTCTATGAATGGATAAAAAGATGCGCAACTTTCCACAGATAAATCAACTTTTATTGCGACCTATAGTAGGTGTCCATGTACAACTTCATCAATACCTGATGATGATGTAATACATCGAAACCTGGGAAGTAATTGAAGTAGTTCTTATCTGGGGCAAAATTCGCATCTTTTCCCCCATCAATTTTATGTTCAAATTCCACACAATATCGCCTGAATCTTCCGAATTTGTCACTTCTTTTTTGCAGAGTTTACCCTAAGTATCTTTCCTCTCCAACTATTCACGAGACTTCTTCATCAGTGATTCACTCGATCCATTTTACTTTATTATTATTGTCACTCTACCCCATTTATAACATATCTCAAGGGAATCATTGAATGTGGATTATCGCAGTGTTCCGCCATTACCTTTATGTAAGAGCTCGAAGAAACAAAGTAGTGGGGCCTTTTAAAAGTAAAAAATATGACTAACATCTCCTGAGTGACGCCACTTTGCCCGGGTTTAATGTTTTTTGTCACATCAATCCTCTTGGGCCCATTCTCTTTGGATTGATATTTTATTATATTTTTTAGGAGCCGTTAACGTCGCTCGTATAGTAATAAATAGCAGCGGACCATTTGCGCCCACGTGTCAAGCAAGGCCGTAATATTTGCGTTTTGATCCTATATTCGTAGTTGTCACCATGGTAGGAAAAATATCCAATTTTCATGCTCTACATTTCCCTCTTTCTAAAAACTTATAGGGCATCCCTAAACCTCCAGAAAGTAGAAATTTGCAACCAAGGAGAAGTGTCTTGACCAATTGCCTAATTGTCGGGCTCTCCATTTCCCTCTTTTTGAAAACTAATTGGACATCCCTAAACCTCCTGAGAGTATAAATTCGCAACTTTGGAGAAGTCTATTGACCAGTTGCCTGATATTCCAGTCCGTACAAAAATTAATTCGCCGATAGTTGCATCCACATGCAGGAATGTATCAGGGGGCTAGTTTCGTATTTATTTTTGAAGAATATAAATTTAGTTTCACCTTAAAGCATCACCCATCCAAAGCTAAATCCCAGCCTTGCCGTGTCCTCCATATAACACACATTTCCGCTCCGATGCTGCAGCAATAATTCTTTCGTAATTCATATCGGCATGTCATGGCCAGTGTTTGTTTCGAGAATGGAAAATCGCACTACATGTGTTCTCCCCCCGACTTGATTGTGATGGCAGTGAAACCTCGGCAGGTCAGGTTAAGCATAAATGTAGTCTATATACAGTGGGAATTGAGTACCTGAGAAGTGTTTGCGGTTAAAGTAGGAGGGATAGGATTGGGAATTAGGAGTGGGTCATGAAATAATGTGGGTTAGGTGCTCCCATAGACCTTGAATATAGGTCTATGGGTGCTCCTGTAGTGGACATATATGAAAGTAGTGTGCTTCGTGACTTGCCCATGTTGAGAGAATGGATGAGAGTCGAGTGGTGAAACGGATATATGATAGAGGAGTGAATAGTGGAAGAGGAAGGGGTAGACCGAGAAAGTCATGGGTGACTGTTTTGGAATGGACCCCCAAGAGGAGGAATATTAGAAGTCTTAAGAATAGGAGATCATGCAAGAAGCAGCGCTTGTATGTAACAAAAGTGAATGAGGTTTGCAAGGATATAGCATTATGGAAGACATTATTGAAAGGGAGTCAGTTTCTTAGGCCTAACAGCAATAACTAAGTTATTTGAATGTGCCTATCCCGAAAGGGAATGGCGTGATGGGTATGTATGTGTCTCATAGTCGTACTTAGCCTGCCGATGAGGCCATCTCAGCCCTCCCGGTCCGTTTTAGCAACTGCCTTCAAGAACAACAAACAAAACAGGAAGTTGACGACGAAAGAGAAATGACTCCGGCAACTGCAAGTGTTGCGGCCGGCGCATCGCGGGGCGACACATGCCGTCATTTCTGCCTGCCGCCTTTCTTTCCCCGCTGGCCGACCCTCCTCGTATGTGTTATTTTTTCCATCTCTTGACCCACACCCGAGCTTAAACGCCCGGCATCCCAAGGATTTCTCTCGCCCTCGCCGCACATGATGCTTTCCGCATGTTGTAGTCTCGGGAAGCTTGAGGAAAGGCCGACTTGCAGTGAGAGGCGGTGGGAGACTTACAAAGAGAGGTACGGAAAACGGTTGGGAGGGTAGTGGGGAAGGTATAGGGGAGCGCCGAGAGGGGGAGAGGGAGTCCTTGGGTGGTAAGGTTCACTTCTCCCATTACACGGGTCATTTGAATGCCTTTCAGTCTTTTGAGGGGCCTTCCGCCTCATTATCTCTATTACGGTCTCATTTCTTGTGGAGGAGCTCTTCTTCGACCGCTTAGATGATGGTTTGTGCCTTCTGTGAATGCTCTCGAAGGAGAGGCGATGTGATATAAACCTTGTTAATTTTGTGCTGTTTTATATTTTGGTTGAGATTTTTCGGAAAAATATTGGATCATACTTGAGGAAATTGTGATATCTGTTAGTCTTTCATGATAACGACGCCTCACAACATTAGGAGTGGTAAGACCTGGGATTTTGCTGCTACAAATGTTAGGGTTATGCAGCAAGGCCTATTCTGGGACAAACTAATATTTAAACTAACAAAACAACCTTTCCCGCGGTGAGAATCGAACTCACGACCTTAGGTCTGAAAATCTCCCAGTAAAAATGAGACAATTGCCTTTAAATGCATTTATCTCCCATCTTTTTCACATCTGTTGGTATGACCCGCGGAAATGTTGTCAAAAATTAATATTCATCTTGCCCTTAAGAAATATTTATTATATATAATATATTGTATTTAACACAGAAGACGCACGAGACACATTCATCTACCCTCTGGCTCTCACAACACATTAAACATTGCCACGAAATTTTAAGATTAGGTAAGAGAAACCTTCATCACAGTAGCAATACTATCTTCATACTTGATGTCAAGGATTTCATGCCATTTCCCATATTTCCTAAAGAAATCGGCCCTTTGCATATTGGAAATATATTATCAATTGCACGAAGGAGAAGCCGTTTTGTCTAGGCCGATTAATCAGCAAAGACTAACAAATACATGTATGGCTTTCCTATGATGAGCTAAAAATTTAACTAAAACCAATTGACAGTGTTCAATTAGTAAATTCTGGTAGCATAGTTGATTTTATTATAGACCTTATTCAGTTTCTCTGTTAATTATTAAAACCTCAGAGAAGTGTTTGAAAATAGAGTGAACAGCGTTCACACACACACACAATTTCAGAATTTCCGTTACATGACATAGCTATGGGGAGGGTCCATAGGAATCAGAACCTACCTCGAAATTTTGAATTTAAAAAAATTCATTTTTCTTTAAAATATTTCCATTATTTTTTTGATAAAAATCCATAATTATAGTATTGTTTCATAAATAACCTCAGAAATTTCAAAAATTCGGTTATACACTCAGTTGCGACTGCACTCTAAATGCCTAAACACAAATATTGCGCCTCATTTTCGAAAATTTTCAGTTGAATTTCACCCCTCCCCCCACCCCTTAGTGTACTTAATATCAAACTTCTCGCCCCCCCCCCCCCTCCGCAGCGAAATCCTGGCTACGTTGAATAATTAATTATTTATGACTTATTGGTAAACCATTATTGAAAACAGAATTCCTTTGCCATTTATGCAAAAATGATCGCAGTTCATACCACATTCTGTTGATAATAAGAACTTAGAAGATGCAATTTTTCACAGATAAAAAAATTATTCGACCCGGGTTTCGATGCACTGCATCATCATCAGGTACACTTATTTGTAAATCAAGGAATATATGCAAGAGGAGGTGAGTGGGGGAGGTTAGGAAAGTGGAGGGAGGGAGTGGCGAAGGGAAAAAATTTCAAGGGGGGAGGGGGGAGTATTATTTACACAAAAATATCGTTAACATTTGAAATTTGAAATAACCAAGCATTGGAAGGAATGCAAGGGACAAGCATTGGAAAAATAGCAAACATTCTGTTAACATCGGCAACAACATTCTCCTCTCATTTCAGTGACCTGATGATTATTTTCGATGCTTAGATATACTATGCTTCACCCCACAATACCTCCGCTATTACGAATTAGATTACTTGTTTTGGGGGGGACAGCGGCCTCCCCCTAAATCAAGTAATATTCGTCACCGCATGAAATTCGTACCTACTCAATGACTTTAATTTTTTTATTTAACTTCATAGTTTTCAAATGACTGAGGATGTTGACGAATTTTTCTTAGCACTTGCGATTAGACGAGAGTAATTAAAAACAACTATTGCTGAGACATGTCATTCCAAATCTGCTTGTCAGAGCCAGACAGTATGGTTACAGGTGGGTGCCCAGAATCCCCTAACATACATCCTGGCTACGCCCACGCAATGCCGACCAAGGATCGAATGAACGAGTCAACCTAGCACATCTCAGTCGATTCATTGCAATGAAGCGAATTTTACATCTGTAAGATAAGATTTTTTATCGGTTAGGAAAAATTCAATACCTGCATTAGTGGTGTTCTGCGTTCATAATTTGAACTGCCCAGAGAGTTACGAAAAGCTAAAGTAAACTGGCTAAGACACAGTGGCTCGCACACACATACCATGACAAAACTTTATCGTTTTAATGTCGTTGGCTCTCTAACATAGGGCTACCCATTATATCGCTCATAACAAGGATTTAAGTTCATACCTACGGAAACCTGTGTATGACTGCGGCTGGGGACGATCCTGGGATAGAGGTGTGAGTGGATGCGGGTACAATTCGCCTGCAACGACTTCATCGGAATAGGAATACATTTGCGTGAAACAATTTTACCGCGCACAATTTACTGTTCGCTGATGCACGAAGAAAAAGTGCTTCCGTTCATAAACGCATTTAAGGGAGTTAGCGATCAGGTTGGTGTTGTGTGCAGAACACTGGCCTCCCATCCTAACCGTCAAAGGCAGAAAATTTACAATGGATCCTTACATGGGTACTGAGTGGAGATCACTTCAAGTGGCACTTCTGTCAAATGGGACGTTAAATATCTGGACCCCTTGGCTCTTTTCTTTAAAGCTTAAGCTAATTCCGACGCCGTGTTTCTCTCCACTGCTCGTCCATTCCCCTAATCGCGTTTGAAATTTTAATGGTAAAATTATTTCACTTTCACTTGACTTAAATTATTTATTTGCCATGTGCATTTCTAATCTAGTGCTGCGTATAAAAAATCCAAATATGCAAGCCCTAGTTCATGCAAACATGTCTAGATTTTCTAGGTCGATATTCCTCGATTTATTTTCTCCATAACTTGACTTCCTTAGACCAAAACAATGACAGAGTTTACCTTTATTTCGAGGATTGGTGCCAAATTGTTTTTCCTGAAATCTCTCATGCATTTTAATACCTTCCCCTTCCATCTCACTCACTTATATTTAATTACCAATATAACCTTAGTTGTCGTCTCCTTAAACTACCAACCGGTCAAAGTTTACGTGCCTAATCCTTTTTTAATATTTCAAATAGTTCCCAGACCTTCCCTGCCATCTTCGTGCGTTCAGTTCTCGACAACGAACCCGAAGGTTGATGTCTTAATGGGTTGGTATTCCGACTAAGACAATTATGGCATCAGTTTCCCTGAAATGGGTTGAGAGTTCGATATGATCGACGATGTCAGGCTGCTCAAGAACTCGGTCTTCTTTAGGTTTGTGAAGAGATCCTGGTTGATACATCCTTGAAACTAATCTTGGGTGCTGGGAGCGAGTAATGGATTTTCTTGGAATCTAGAGGGTGAATCTTTGAACAGTAATGGAATCAACGCAGAGGAAGTGGAATGATTTAGGAATAATCGTCTTACGAAGCATTAGGGAGAAAATACGCACAAAATATGAGGACATTACATTACATCTTTACAAAATAACAATCATTCTGAAATTTCAAGTTCGTGGACAGCTGGACATTGAAAGGCCCAGTACTATTGCACCCTATTTGATGACATTGTTAAGTCATGGTTAATGCCTCAATTTTTTCCGCCTTCGCTAGTGGTGATGAAAGACTTACTGTTAGCATTTTCAGTGTTAAAAATTTACATACTTTTATTAAATATGAAATTAAATTTCTTATAATTTCACTATTATTTTCCGATAAGATTGCGGAGCTTTGTGTCGAAGAATATATGAAGAAAAATATTAAATAAATCAACTTGAAGACCTTGCGTATCCTCTGTGGCATATCTCTTCCTAACATGGAGGGTGCAGCAAAAGCTAGTTATTATGCAATGGCACAAGAATTCACAGAGAAACATCTGGGTAATATTAAATAAAAAGTAACATGTCTCCTAAATAAACATTCTCATTTTCTGATGACTGTCAGCCTGTATTATGATATTATGATAACATGCAGAAATGCACGCTAGCCACTCTACACGCCACACGCTAGCACAGTGGCGGATACAGAAAAAACTCAAGGGGGGGGGGCGCAAGTTATCGCGACGATTGCCTGGCAGCGACTCTGCTTCCCTTATATATGTAGCTCGGTTGTTTCGAGAACATTCGGTGCCAAAATGTTCGCTTCCAGACTTTTAATGAGTGTGAACAAATACAAACAGTAGAATATTCGCGACTTTTCTCGAACAAATGCCAGACAGAATAACGTATCGAGATCACTAGAATGGCCGCGACTTTTCTCGTAGGTTAGCTATCTATTGGCCAGACAGAAACGTATAAAATACGATGACGCGCGCGCGTGCTACATAAGAAAGTACAACTATTCGACTCAGAGTCGACTGACGAAAGACACGAACGAATGGCGTGCGGGCTGACTGGCGGGGGCGGCGAGGGCGGCCCCGCAATGGGGGGGGCGCGCGCCCCCCGCGCTCCCCATATGTAGGTACCCGCCACTGACTCCATGTAGGCATATTGTTTAAGGAACACCATTGCTAAATAAGGATATTTATAATGAAAGATTTAAGTATCGATAATTGGGTACCAATCCTCGAAATTAAGTTAAATTCAGTGCTTGATTTGTTCAGAGTCAAGTCACTGAAGTCAAGTTTTGCCGAAAATTAATCGGGGAATATTATCCTTGAAATAAAAAATATGCTCGCTTAAGTTAAAGCTTTTATAGTTGACTATATTGTATGCCACACTCGATTATCAATGTACGTACATGGCAAATGAATAGTAGAAGTCAAGTGGAATAACGATGTATTTTAAAATAATAATCAATCGTGAATCAGGAAGCCTCCTTGAAGTATCAATCCATTTTAGATTAGAATAGTACTATTCTTAGTAAATAGCTTCAATTTATTTTAACCTTGACTGTTTTATTGGGGTTCAATACAGGAAGTCGGATACCAGGTAAAAACAAATAGCCCTTCAGCCGCATATGTAGCCAGATATCATTTTGTTAAAAGCCCCTCCGAAACTAAGCCTGGATTTCGGCAAAAAATATCATTTTTTAATCAGGACAAAATCGTTTGTCATATGAAAAATTATTGAAACCCGTCTTCGAATATAATAATTATTAATTACTTCCGCTTCAGGTACACAACAGATAAATAATTTAAAATATTTAACAACGGAAGCTATAGATCGACTCCGAGGTTCATGACCTGAATTAAGCCACCATCAATGGTTTATGGATTACATTAACATTGTTTTCAGTACAATAATGGATTTTTTAATTGAATAAATACAAACTCAGAAAAAAGCATAAAACATTTTCACCCATCCGAAGCTATTCTGAAACCATTTTCATAAATGTAATACCTTATTTGCTTCTTTTTATTATTGGTAATAAATTGAATATTTTAAACCCCATGCTTATAAAATGAGCACGATGCGTAAAAAAATGAGGACGTTTGGAGTTTGCACTCAAAAGAATCAACCAAACACTCAGGAATTACGTAAAATTAGGTTAAGATGTCGGTTCGATCAGTAATGATTTTCTCAGGGGAGGGGCAAACTTGCGTATGGAATGACTATACCTGCAATAATCTTAAGCTCATTAGAATCCACCTGCATCTGCAGGTAACCAACCCTAACCGCTGCAAGGGCTTATGAACATTGTGGGCCGTGGGTGTTTGGTCACCAGCCATGGAGAGGGAGCAAATGGTAATATAATAATGGAAGGGGAAAAAAGAGCAAAAAGGAATTGATTGTCCCGAATGCTCTACTACTTCGCTGTTTATGATTCGATCGTGTACAGTGCTTGGCAAAAAGAATTCGTGTATGTAACTTTCCTATCGACCGTCTACCTCTAATTAAGTCGCTTTGTCCAACTTGTAGTTATAATGTGGAGTTAAAATGATTCCCGTATTGCTTAACTCGATTTAGAATGATTTGAACTAGGTACTTCGGTAAATTAGTTTTAGCGTTTTTTCTCAAATTCTTTAGAGACTCCCGTTCCTGACTCACCAATGGTATCTGCCGAATGTAAAAAATTTTTACGCGAAATACCCCTCGATATTTGAAATTTTAACCTAAAATATTTACGTTTAAAACCAGATCTAGCAGCGCCTCTTTCACTTCGATGATCGTCAGAATGCATCCCAGTCACTCCCGTTGGAGGACCCTCGTTGCTTAGGAAACCAAGGGCAATTAGTCTTTTTTTGAAATAACTAACTTGAAAGCACTACGTGAATAAACGTTAGAATGCACATATGTCAAAATTTGCACTTCTGCACATTACTTTTACTCATCAAAGTAGAATTTAGAAAAAGGATTTTTCCGAGATTTATACGTTTTATTTATTTGTCACTTGTATCCTCAAGCTTCTGTATTGAATGTACTGCGGAGCTAGCGGCGACATTAATATTTTTAGTCTCCCTTCAGAGAAGATATACAAATGTACGAAATTCGCGGTGAAATATCAGTCCAAGCGAATTATTTTTTCGCAGCGAATTTCCTACGTTCGTTGAAAAATTATTTACCTGGGAAAGCAACAGACAACTGAAGTCATTTACGCCAGATAGGCAGGTAGGCTGGCAAGAGAAGGATCACTTGGGGAGTAGAAAAAAGGAAAAGTACTATTTAATTAAGCCAAATTTAACCATTTTCAAACGATCGCTTGTGTACATGGACCCAAGGTGGTTTATATGTTACTTGGAGAATTGAAAAATGTGATTTGTAAAACATTTCTACAGTCGGCCAAGTATTGGGTATTGGAAAAGGAGCACATTGATAAATGGTGGAGAAATATGTAATTGGAAATGTGAGTTATATAAATATTATAATTTTTCTTTCAATTCATTCTTGTATTATAGTAATGTGTAGTTGTTTTACAGTGTATGCATTATTAATGAGAGATGCATAAGCACTGGTTTTTATTAGGAAGCGACGTAAATCTTTGTCATTAAGGTCAGCAAAAATATGTAATGTACTGATAATGGACGCAAATAAATTACTTAATTGAGGAAGGGTAATGAGGGACCTGGCGTGGGAATTTGCATGTTCTTTAACGAAAAGCGCTTAGGAGCAACAGCTAAACATCCCATCCGATATACTGGACGCGGAAGGATCTCTCAGGACAATCAAGTAGAGCGTGGGATTCTGCAAAGAAATTTTCGCCACTGCCGGGATTCAAACCCGGGTTCTCGGGATGGGGATCCAGTACTCTGGCCACCACACCTACGCTATTCTCAAACCACAGTCGTATATCGTGTGTAGTCCTTCATTCTGCATGCGTCACTGCTTTACCCACCTGTACGTGCGGTCGCGCTCCCGGGCGTTGGCCTGGTTCCGGTGTCTGACAGGAATGTTGTTGGATCCACTGGAGCAGCCTCCGGGGCTGGGTGTGTCCTCAGTGCTTGCATACACCTCCCTGTCACTCGTGAAGAACCTCTGTTCCTCCCCGCTGTCCCTGCGATCGAATCCGTCCATATCTTCGAGGAACCTAGTCCCGACTCGATAGCGAAAATTTTTGTCGAAGTTTTTCACTAGAACCTCCGCAATGCCAGCATTCCGAGCAAGCTCCCTCAAGAACTCACGAAAACTCCTTTGTCCCAGGAAATGTCACGCGGTTTCAGAGCTAGGGGCGCTCCTCTTCCTGTCGACGGTTGATGCCGTAATGTCCACAAGGATTGGTGTAATCACAATGGAAGTAGCTGAGTATCTGGGAGTGGTTGTGATCCTTCCGGAACGACACAAGTGAGGAAGCTACTGAGCAGAAAGCACGCCTCTTCCTGGCGATTTTCAGTGCCGTAACTTTTGCAAGTATATGTCCAATCACAATGTAAGTGGTAGGGTATCTGGAAGTAACTGTTGAGCCCTCTGGGACACGAATGAGGAAGCCCTTACATACCCTGTGTGGCCACAGAGGGAAGTGCCAGCCGTGCGCTCGGAACTTGGGGTGGATACAAGTATTGAGTGTAGGGGGGCAGGAGGCGGGGGCGGAGGTAGGGGGCTTTGCTGGAGGTATGGGGAGGGGGAGGAGGAGCTGAGCCCACAAACCCAGATGGTTCCGCGGCTGATTCATTTCACACTCCTCGCTCGGGATCCCGTGCAGATGGGTCAAGCTACAGCGGCTCCTATTGCCACCTCAGGTTTTTCACCCATAGAAGCAAAATAGTGTCTTAGGAAGTGTGGAAGGGAAAAATTCTCAAGGTCGAAAAATACTGCATTTATCAATATGTATATTATAGAAACTTGGGCCACGAATCGTTACAAATTTATATTTTACATGATATTCCATTTACCCTATCAGCCGCTCAGTCGTGAATGGGCTGTCTTAGGAAAATGATGGAAAAATATATTGTTTATGTTAGTCCTTGTCGCCATTTCTGTTAATGCACGTAATTCTGTCTGTGTGAATAAAATAAATTATCATTACTGAGTTACGATGAACGATATGATCCTGTTTTTTTTATAAAAGACAAGCCAAAAGACTTATTCGTGTTTTCGTTTCGTACTTGTACGAATGTATATGTATTTCATTTTATTTTTATTTTATGTTCACGGTTCCATCTACTAATATACATCGGGATACGAATAGCCGATTACACTTCGATGTTAGCGTACCCAAAGAGAGTATTAATTATACATATATATTTCCTTTTTTTTATTCATACCCATGTTCGGCAGCGTAGGACAGTAGGATATGTCATAATTTTTTCTTCTCTTGTATCCATATTCCCCAGCCCTTGAGCGCATGCTTTCACTGTTGCTGCTGGGCGGATGTTGTTCACCAACCAGTCAAGTGTCTGTCGCGGCGAAGTACACGGTCTCTGAAATCATTCTTTTTAGTTACCCCTGGCAAAAAGTTCGATTGGCCATTGAAAATTAATACATATAGGTTGGGGATTTTCTTCAAAAAATGAGCCTCCAATTGGTTTGTAATGGTATATGACCAGGGTTCACCTTACGCACAAAATAGAAACGGGTTGTAACAATAAAATTTTTAAGTGAACAGTAACAAGTTTTGATTTAATATATTCAGGTATATGCGCGATTGCCGTAGTTTGTTATTCACAAATTGGTATCTGCAGCACTTCATTATTTCCTCTTCCGCGCGAGTCACTTGAATCAATCGCATTCTCACAAATGAGATGACAATGATAAATTTATAAAATGCATCCATGTTTTCGCCCATTAGTAGCTGTCATGGTTTTGACTTCGTTGGCGAATGTGGCTATTCGAACGTTTAAACTTCGCCCAATGTGGAATACACTATTTTACTCACGTTCAATTCTGTATATTCTCCATGTAGAACTACTAAACTTAATTGTGGGTGAAAAGACTACGGGTCAACAGGAGATGGACCAGTTAAGGGTTAAACAATAGAGAACTTCGGATACGGGTTAAAAGTTTTCGGAACTTTGTCAACGCGGCCAACTTCATTTAAATCCTGGAAAAACCGATAGCACGGCTTAAAATTACTGCCTCCTTAAAATACCCAGGAATTCTCCATGACATTTTTGTAATTGCGTATTATCTTTTTGACTTTTATTCAATTTCTTAGGCCAAGAAATAGTGCAGGGACACTTTAGCCATAAAAAGACCTTGTTCCCGTGTCAAGCTTTGCGCGCTCCTTACTCTTACACCTCTAGTCATGAGATCTTTGCGCGCCTATATTATGTGTTTTTCATCGTACTTATTGGTTATTACGCCCTATTTATTTTTATTATGCTTTCAACAAGCCATTTAACCTGCTTGCTCTGCACAAAACTCATCTCAAAATAGTCCATTCAGGGACAGTGTTGTATGCCATTACAACATGCAGAGTTGACGAGGCAAGGTTATTGTAAAAACTGCTCTCAATTTTTTTATGTTATAATTTGCACACTACATATTTCATTTGTTAACTATAAGTTTATCTTTACGCCACGTTCATTTTAATTGAATAAGATAACCATGTCCAGAGTTTTACGGGAAGCAGTGGCGTAGCTATAGTTTGAGCCGCCCTTCCTTTGTGAAATGCACATAAAACATTCTGTCCATTCCCGCCCTTCCTTTGTGAAATGCACATCAAACATTCTGTCCATTCCCGCCCTTCCTTTGTGAAATGCATATCACTCGAGATCTATTTTGACACAAGTTTAAAATTTGAAAAAAAAAATTAGTTCCCTTATCTATCAATTAAAATACAAAATTATGAAAGGTACATTGCTATCAGTCTATCACTCCATGGCTATAACTACAGCATTTTGTTCGATCGGATTAGGGACCTCGGAAAACATTTCTCAATGACAATCATATAACATTTGTAATTGTTAAATTATGGTATGGTTGCTAATTTTCCTCTTCTTCACATAAAACAAGTGTTTTAAATTTTTTTTGTTGCAAAAAATGCCATCCGGGGCGGACCGCTCCTCCACCCCTCGGACCCACTAGCTATACGTCACTGTCGGGATGGAGTTAAAGCAGTGAGCAGAAAGTAGGATATACCAGCAACTAATCCCATAAAGTATTCAATGCCTTCTTAAAAACATAATTTTCCTCCTGAAATTCTCTTTGAATTTGAAAATATAAATCAAGTGACCACCTTAATTGTGCCATGCGACATTGTGGTTTTATGATAAAATGATTCCTGAGACATACTAACTGGAGTGGAAACAATCGGCGATCAGGTTGATTTGAAGGTCGGATTACTGACCTTTCATCCCTAGGGTCTGGGTTCGAATCTCGGAAAGGGTAGGGATATTTCAGTGGAATCACGATCCCATGTTTTGTGGAGGGTTCTTCAAGCGCGCTACTCCGTGCGTCGAATGGGACGATAAACGGTGGTCCCCTCGGATCCTTTCGCTGAGAGTAGGCTAATGCACGCCGGATATCTCTCTGCCTTTCCTTTACTTCCCATGCCAATCCACCCCCCATCCTAAAAAGTCGCAAATTACCTCAGCGGTTGGTTGCCTCTCCGAATAACCAACCAAGCAAAGATGAGCGTTATTGATTTCAGCCAAAGAAGGAAAATGTTTTTGCTGCTAATCGATTAACTAGATGTTCTCTTAGCGCTTACGATTTTAATGTGACGCGTAATATCTCAATACCCGCGCCGTTTCCCAAGTTTAAGGGACTGACTCAAAGATAGTCATTTCCGCGGAGCATTTTTTCTTCCTCGCTTGCCCTATTTCGGTCTCGGCGCGGATGTCACCATTGCGACCGTTTTAGCGCATTCTATGGGTGCCGATCGTGGCGTCTTGAAGAGCGTTGGAGTTACAGGAAGACAATGACTCGCTTTATTTTATTGTAAAATATCAATAACCGTTTAAATTATGCACTTTTCGAAAATGTGTGGAAAAATCGCTTTGAAGCAGTTTCACGTCGTTTTGACGCATATTACTGAGCCTCGTGATATATATCCCATGAAAAACTGTTTCGCATGTTACGAATCAGTTTGACTTGGGTCGCATTGATATTAAAAGATTCTATTTCATCAGAGTCGAAAAAATAACTTTTGTCCGTCTTTTCCAGGATCCGGAACACTTTGCGACGTACTTGTTTCCATAGTAACGCGTAATTACATGATGCCTGACGGAGTAGCCATTTTCCCATTTAATCGCCACGTCGTCAGACGTGATGAAAATATGTGTTTAAAATTAAAATCCTCAACGTGGCTGGTTTCCCCGGAATAATTAAGTCTGGATATGATTGCATCTTTTTCGAGAAGTGACGTAATTATTTTCGACTGATCCCTTCCATGTATACACCGATGCACACTTGCTATGGGAATCTTTAATAAGCTATAATTTGTTTTTTTCCAACCACTACGTAACAACACGCTAGCTGCTGCAACATCGTGTGGCTGGGGGTATTGGGACTAAAGCCATTAAAAAAGGTACGAGAAAAATGACTTGGGAAAGTGAGAAGGAATGGACCGCGCATGCTGTGTTTAGGGTAGAATTTGTCTCAGCGTGCTCTCTTTGTAGTCTTGACTGATGCGGAGGAAGAAAGTACTCTTGGATGTATCTGTTCCTCAGAGAATCAATTAGCATTAGACGCAATTAATGAATCGAAATTATTTATGGGCATGTGAGAATCAAGTGGTCTTCGAGGAGAAAGGAAAATTTTCGCTCATTCGTTGGAATTGAAATTGAGCTATAGAAGGTTGAGTTCGAGAGATGTATTTTTATGATTGGTGTAGATATAGCATCAATCAGTGGAATAAATCGGGGAGTGAATCTTTTGCGGTTGAAGGAAAAAATATCTATTAAAACTCAGTGGCTGGCAAATAGAAATATTATATTTTTTTTAATATAACCATAATAAATGTAACCATGCAACTTCGTGTAGTACCTAGTATTATAGTTCTCCTATTAATGATTTTGGAAAAACATCGCCGAACAGAATTTGTGTAAATCAGATACTTCAAAAATTATTCAATTAGTATTTATTCCCTAGTCTAACTCTATTAAATCATCGCATTTATTTTGATTTAAAAAATGTATTTCAAGAAACAAAATACTTGATACTGCCATTTGTTCCATGAATTTGTCACCCAGCCATTTCTCATCACAGTCGCATGAGTTTTTCATAATCTATGCTCGGAACATCTGCATGATAGCCCATCTCTTACGTGATAAACGGATATCAATAACCATCATCAATTTATGAGTAGGTTTTTCGGCAACTCCTGGCCTAATTTTAATCATTGCGGGGTTATGTCCAACCTTGTATTACAGAACACTCGCTTTGCCTAATTGTAAGACCGTCTTCATGCCTTCTGCCTCCATTTATATAATCTACAATTCATATTGCTTTCCTTCTCCTTACTTCACTCAATATTTTCCTCACGTCCTCGTCCAACGTTCTCTCCAGTCTACCAATTCTTCGCTGCGCAGTATAGATAGGCTGTTGCCAATTAAGCTAATCCTACAGCAGTGAAGGGCTGCTGATATCTCACACCCCTTCCACTATGCGGGAAATGTCCCGAATCGTTGGTAAAAAATCCAATGCGATTAGAATTAAACTTTACATGAGATTTTTTTAGGCATCTCGGTCCGAATGTGTCATTAAAATTAAGAGGTTGAATTTGGGGTGAACCAACATTCAAAGAAACTTTTAACCCTTATGACAATGGTCCCCATCCCCATGGACTTCAACCTTGACATAGTGGAAGAGTGCGATATTCCACAGAGGAAAATTATTCGCCTTGACCGGGATTCGAACCTGGATCCCTCGATTTCGCGCCGAGTGCTTTAACCAGTTAAGCTACGGAGGCGTCCTTCTCCCCTGTGGAAAATTTGGTGGCTTTATAGGAGCTTGGTGGTCAGAACTGCTAGACATACGATGTCATTAGCAGTCCAAATCGTGCGCTAAGCGCCACAGTCGCGAGGATAAAGCCGTACATAGAACACATTGAGGTGTTCGCTCTTTGACTAATTTTGAGGATACCGGGACCACGGTAGTTACCTTTACGGAGTCACCCGCAAGTGCACATAAGTGTGATATTCCACAGAGGAAAAATTTTTCCTCGGTAGCTTAACTGGTTAAAGCACTCGGCGCGAAATCGAGGGATCCGGGTTCGAATCCCGTACAAGGCGAACGATTTTTCCTCTGTGGAATATCGCACTCATGTGCGCTTGCGGGTGACTCCGTAAAGGTAACTAGAGGCTAGTCCCGGTATCCTCAAAAATAGTGGAAGAGCTTGCGCATTCCAATGACCACTACAGCCAGACTGGTGGGAGCATTAAAAATTGCTCCCCTCAGGACCACCCATGTCGAATAAATCGAAAGGTGGGAGAAAACGAAATGTAGTCCACGCAGCGCCTGTACCTCAATGGGAAGGCAGGTAAAAGGCGAGGGATCAGAGTGGTATTGTGCCAGTGGTGGTGGCCCGTGAAACATACTCTCAGGGAAAGCAACGAGAAATCATTTCAATTACGCATCCAAAGCGAATTTGAACAGTTATTTTGGAAGACATTAAAGGATAAGAAGGCATGAGGAGCTAAAAAGATAATTAATCGTAGGGTTTTATACAAGGTGATTGGTAAGCAACTTCCACATTTCTGGTACATATTTTCACTTTCATCCACATTAGCTGCTCGCCGTCCGAAACTCTGTGCGTTTCCTCATGTCATCCAAAATCGTCCATGCTTCCCTAAGTCGACTTCTTCAACATACCGTCACATCTCAACACGTACTCCATCCATTTTTTCTTCCTTTTCCGAATCTCCTCCACTTACTTCATTTCCTCTCCAACCGTATACAACTCTTCCTCATTCGTCTTCCTCGCTATTAGCTCACTCTCCCCAATCTTCTCCAAACCCATATCTCAAACTCATCCATTCTACGCAATTCCTTTTTCAGCTATGACCAAATTTTTCGCTCATTAAGAGCGATTTTCCATATTAGGGTGTACACCAAATCTTTTTTTTTCTTTTTTTTTTCTATTTTTAAAGCACCCCTCACCAATTTCATTACACATGGGGAAATATATGAAACTAAGGTGGACTAATACCGTTGTGGGGGAAGTTTAGAGTTCATCCTGATGTAGAGTAAATTATTGCAATAGCTTCAAAGTCCAGTCCAAAGACCTAATCCTTTGGTGGAGTATAAAAACGAAAGAATTAGCGCGGAGTTGGTAACGTGGACTGGCAATAATCAAAGAACTTTCTGCGTAATATTGTTTTTCCTTATGGCCCTTGGTTATGACTGACCTCTGGTTGGTTGGTTATTTTAGGAGGCGACCCACAGCTTAGGCAATATATCTTTAGTGGCATCTAAATTTTAAAGCACGGGAAATAGCTGGAAAGCTAGATGTTTATATAAAGATAACCACGACTTGTTTCCCTTCAGACCAGCCGCCACCCTGCCGAGTCGTGTGAGGAATTTCTTCCGAAGATCTGTTTATATGCCACTTTTGGACAACTTCATCAGACTTAAAAGACAGACTTTCAACGGAAGTTATGAATTATTTAATCTTTGAGCCATCGAGCCCAAAACAAATAAAATCGGAAGATGAAGCCGCTATAAGAGAAATTGTAAATATTTATCAGGATCTTATTTATTCGTAACTCATACAGCAAGAGTTCTAATTGCGGGTTAAAATGTTGAAGTGGGTTGTGAAGAACAGAAAAAACTCCCAGGTTTCGTTTTGGAAACATTGAAAAACTGCGGCATTGACATATATCCCACCATCCAAAAACTTCTACGGATTCTGGCTACACTTCCAGTCAGTGCAGCGACCGCGGAGCGCAGTTTTTCTACTCTGCGTCAGCTAAAGACTTGGCTTCGAGCTAATATCGGTGAGGAAAGACTCAGTATTATAAATGAGGTGAATTTGGTGCCGACATGTCTGTTGAAAGTGGGTGAAAATCATGTTTACGCTTTCGAGACGAAAGCTCACCTTTACCATATCATATTACCCTTACTGAGTTTATAATGTTTGTTTTGTTCCTTGTTGCTGTTTCTTTCTTAAACACAGAGAAGTACACTGACATATTGTTTTAATTTAAGACCCTTACATTAGTGCAGGGGCGGATGAAGGTCGTTGTTTTGGGGGGGGGGGGCGGTTCACTACTTTCCGCGGCGCCTGGGGGGTATGCAATACCTCTCAACGAAACGGGGGTCCGGGCGGACCTCCCTCGGAAAGTTAAAAGAAATGAAGTTCTTGGAACGTATTTTTGGTGTGGCTATATTACATAGTAGAAATGATAAATTATTGAGTAAATTTCTCTAATCACATTTGAAAAACGTTTACAAACGATGTAGAGAATGCCATTCTTGTGAAGATGCAGGTCTCCCGGGTTTTACACCACATTCCAATTATATTTAAGCATTGTATACTGAGCTGGTGAAATAAAAACTTCCACTGGAGAACCACCTTAATGATTACCATCTTTTCTATTTTCCCGGGAATTACGGGGGGGCGGCCGCCCCCCCCCCTTAATCCGCCCCTGCATTAGTGTTCATAGATCACTTTTCAAGCATATTAATTATGTTATATTGTTTGGGAATATTTTTAATTAAGGAAATTGGAGTATTTTAAAAATATATTACCTTTTCCGGTAAACTTGTGTAAAACCGTTTACTTTTTAGTTATTTTCTCCAATTATTTATTGTGTAGGTAAGACTTCCGGAGCAATAAATTTAAATTTCAATGTGTATATTTAATTTAAATAAACAATAAATTGAAATAAACATGTGGCACTTTATTATTATTATTATTCTTTTGTATCTTCTACGAAGTGAAGTGAAAATCTGCGCAAAATTTTGTTAAAAATTTTCAAAAAAATTTACCCCCTAGGGGGGGGGGGACAGTTATGACCGTTATGACCCCCCTTAAATGTTAGTCTGTTTCCGCCCCTGCTTGGTAGTTGACGTTTTGGTGTAATGAATATCCGAAGCTTTTCCCTGCTACTCAATCACTTTCATTGCTAGCATTTTTTACTGAGTTTCGCATGACCATGAAATACTCAGTAGCAGGATACGATTTGTAAATGGCGGTTAGTGGTGTTTGGCGGTGCTGATGGGTAGAAAAGAAAATCGTTATGATCGCTACGAATATATAATATTAGAGTGTTTATCGTGGATAGTAAACAAACAGTCGTGATATCATTGAATCGTGTAATTCAACCTATATTAAAAATTGTTGTTTGTATTCAGGGAGAAGAGGAAATTTTTCCGTCCTTCTTATACCTGATCTGTGATATTTTGTGTTTCACTAAATTTACACGACTGCCTAACCAGTGTATGGGCTAGTGTTTACAATATTCCGAGACCGAAATTTGGTAGAACATCTGATGAGCGATAGCGGCAGTAGTTCGTTCAAGAGATGTGGAGTGAAGTGTGACGTGTACAATGTGTAATTAGTATTTTTAATTATTTAAATGCAGTACGGTATGAGAGAATCATGATTTTGTATGCTATGATAATGAGAGCCAGGGATGGGATGCCTTTGTCTGCCACTACCGATTGTAATCATGATGCAAATAAGAACGTGAAGGAAAGTAAAAGGCTTATGAAAGTGCTAGCCAGGAAAACTTCTCGATTTCCTGACAGATGCAACCTTCAGCTAAATGGACACAATATTTTGTAAGGCTTTCTTAACCTTCTTGACTCATCCTAGATTATTGCAAGTCCTAGAATGTAGACGCTGTGATCAAGAGTTTTAATCTTTCCAATTTTAGTTTCAGTACTATTGGGGGCGTTTCGTATTTAGTGTTGTGCGATTCTTCGTACCTAACAGTTCTTGCATTTAGCTTTTTAAACGAATTAGCCAAAGAATTCACGACGAGATATGACGAAAGGAAAATTAATGAATCTCGGAGGCCTTATTCTTTTATTGAATTCGGTATGTTGAATGTTTTTTTGTTTCCTTGTTTCGCCTTAAATTTTTACGTTAACTTGCATTTTCAATGCATTTTTCAGATAACATTATTCACAAAACTAGACAACGGTACAATAAACCCCAAACGTTAAGCACCAAAGTAAACCTTACGCAATTAAGTGCTGACATAAAAGCTAATCCTCCTGCTGTAATAACAAGCGAAGATGTGGAGCCTATGCAAAACGGCTACGGCAAAACAAACCTTTCCACTGTTACTGGTAAGACTAACAAATATTATGGATTTCAAGCTCTTCATTTCCGTTGATCTGTGTTTATGCAATACCTTAACCCTTGCAGTTGGTCCTTCGGCAAAGTTAGAGCCAATGTCATGGTTTACCGTTTTATCAGTTATATCAACCTTATTTATGGCAAGCATCGACATGTATAGAGGCATATCTGCCCTTAGTGTATCAAGCATTGAGGCAAGTGTTGAAAACTGAATGATGATACCTTACTCACAAAATGCCTAAAATTCTTCATATTTAATTTTGCTGTTGTCATTTCAGGAGTATGATGGCCCTTCTCCTGTACATGGTTTGCTCTTTCTCCTTGAAGGCACCCTTCAATGTTTCCAAGTAAGTATTTCAGCCCCAAGTTTAAATGTAGTACATACATACATTCATACCCATCACCCTGTTCTAGTTAGGCCCCGTTTCCACTACTAACATTCTACCATGGTTATTTCAGCTGTCATAACCTACATGCGTTCCAATTAGCTACTTCTAACCGTGGTAAAGCATCATTTTGTGACAGCAATACCAGTCTAAAGGACAATTGACGAACGATATTTAAAAGCGTACGACTTCTCGTCTTACGACCAGAAACTTATGTTATTAATATTATCATCACAATTGTGTTTTTCAATAATTAATCTCGTTCTATACATGCACCTGTGAAGTATCAACCTTAATGATTATCGGTAAACTTAAATAATTGCAGTACAATCTAAATAATATAAGGATTTATAGGAATATGAATTCATCTTTTGAACACTTGCTTTCCTGGACGCTTCTTCATCAGATTTGCAGCCCATATTACATTTTAGCGAATTGATAATTCGTCTACCATTATCGGGAACAAAAATATTAGCAAATTATACATTGTTTTCAGACTGTGGTACCCCATTGTCCACACGAAATGAAGGAACCTTTGATTATTTCACAAACATTTTCATTTCAGCTGCCGACTAAGGTTTCGACTTGTTAAGTCATTTTCAAAGGCTTGATGTTGAGTTAATAATTTGAAATCTCGGTCGACAAGCGAAATAAAAATTATAAATAATAGTACCTATGTAAATAAGAAATAAAGGCCATGATAATGACTTCATAAATCGAAACCTAGTTCGGCATGTGAAAGAATTAATTATATTCTGGACTACATAACATTTCTCTAATTTCATATTATTATCGGTCATGTATAGATTCTCGATTAAAGGGTCCACAACCCAAATATTAAAAAATCCTCCATTTCAAAAATGAAGGCGATGTCTAACCATTAACGATAGGTCGTAGATAAATATATATAGGTTATAAATGTTGAATTCTGACAGTGAAATATACCTCTATGGATACTAAATGGTGATCCCCAAACGCTTATCATTTTCAAGGCATTGACTTCAAAAGTTGAAACATTGGTTGACAAGCGAAATTAGAAATAAAAATAATATGTAAAATAAAAATTAAGGCCTTGATAATGTCTTCGTAGGCTGAAGTCTTGGATAGGCAGTGAAACAAAGTAGTATTGTAAACTAGACAAAATTTCCTTCATTTCATATTATTAGCGATATACTTGAATGGTGTAACCTACCCTTAATAAAATCTATCCTCTCTTTAACTACGCATGGCAACGTCTAATCACTTTTAACCATATCGGTCGTATATAAATATTTATTCTTTTTAATATTGGCTGCAGACGGTGAAACCGTGATCCCTCCACGCTTTCCGTGATTCAACTGTTTTCCCATGATTCTTACTAGGATTTTTACTATCATTGCGTTCCCATTACAAAAAGACACGACGGTAACCACTATTCCCTGATCTTACGAGGGTAACTCAATGCTAGTAGGACTATCTACCATGGTAGGCGTTTTCGAGCGTTTCCATTACTAGCATTACGCGGGTAGAGAGTTACCGTCGTAGAAATGTCAGTAGTGGAAATGGGGCCTTAATGTTGGCTACAGTCAAAAGAGTGTAGTTATTTATGTTCGGCCTAGGAAACTCCCTCATTTCATAATTTCTTCCATACTCCTCTATCCTTTTATACCCAGTATAAATCTGTTACATTCATGCATTGCTTATTACACACTCTTTTTTGTATTATTCCTATTATTCTTCCCCTCAACAGTCTCTTCCTGAACATTCTCGCATGAATTTCTTGGTCACCCCCTACGTCTCACACCATTCACTCCTTAACCCTTCAAGCCCGGAGGAGGTTTAAATGAATCCCATCTCGTAGGTCGGAGGAGATTTAAATGGAAGTGCTGGTTTTCCACTGATTTAAATGGAACCGCCACAAGGCAGTCACCACGTTGCTCGATGGCATGTGAAGTTTGTGCCCAACGTAGTGACTACATCGCTCGTCGTTGAAGGGTTAATCTTAAACTGTTTCATCATCTGAGTTTCATCCATTCTCTCAACATGGCCAAAACAAGGAAGCACACTCCTTTCATATGTGCCCATTACCATACCATCCCACATTTTTTCTTAACCTGACTCCTCCGGCTCATACTGTAACCAACTCTCAGATACCCCATTACCCCCTGCATTTAGCCTACCACTATGCCCATCCTGGGATACCCAAGTTTCACTACCAGACAATAAATTGAAGAATACACTTGTATGCTGCAGTTTTTGCTTCCTTATACAAACAGTCATTCTTTGATATGCTCCATCTACTACCTATGACTTCCCTTCCTACATTCACTCCACTCAAAAATCCTTATTGATCCTTCCTCCTTTAGCTAACATTCAGTCAAGCTGAATAAAATCTTTCGCGCATTATAATAATCTCTAATCACCTCATAATACAATCACTCTCCCCATTTTCCTTGTCACCAGCTTTGGTCTACTACAACAAACACTGCATAGGTCTTTGATGCATTCACCCTCATTCTAATTTTTATGTTGCTATACAGAAGTTATCCAACAGCCCCAGTTATTTCTACGGGCTATCAGACTCCAACCCAGCATCTTCAGTATATGTTTGGTAGACTTCGCTAACTTACATCAGTGCAACCATTTCGCAGACATTTATTCTACATGCCCTTATAAAACATCCATATCCATAAAAACATAATACAGATGCAGTGACATAATGCATCACCTTCATAATATTCAATAGCTGCCAATTCCTGCTATTGTCTCTCAAAACTTTCCATAACTTATTACTATGTACCTTGTTGTATGCCTTCTTTGCATCCATGAATACACTGAATACCTTGTTTTGTACTCCTATACATTTCTCTAATTTTGTCTGAAGTGCTAAGAGCTGATCCATTTACCTCCTCCCCCACAACAAAAACCCACTCATCCTCATTCTCACTTGTCTATACATAGTTCCCAATTCCTGCATCCTGATTAGTAAGGCTCATCTTGATCGTCTACACCATTATTGCATAACACTTCAAAGTACTTCCTGCGAAAGCACCTGAGAGTGCCACACCACACCATCCCACCCAGGAATTTATTACAGGTGGGAGGACACTGCCATTAAATTATGTATATATATTGTATGAATTTTCTTTGATTGAGTATATATTTATTTATTTAATAATAAATCCAAAAACAGTCAAGATGACCTTTACATCGGATTATTAACATTAAATGACTTTACACAGAACAACAAAAAGAAAAACCAATTAGTTATCGAAACATCATCTCGTAAACAACTCATCCGTTGTGACATTTAGGTGGAAAGAAGATAGGAAGGGGAATTTAGATAGGAAGTCTGTTAATAGCGGTTGTGAAAGTTGGAAAAGAGGATGTAATGTATTCAGGGAATGGGGTATTCAGGGAATTTTAGGTAAGAGGTAGCCGGTAGGTAAGGGATCTCTGAGTCACTGATAAACGGGAGTGAGGTAGATGAAATAGGGAAGAGTTCCTTGTTTTACGTGAGGGGACCCGGAGGGAGAACATTGATAGAAGGTCGTTAGACCTGAAGCGGATGTTCATGATTCTGTGGAAAAATTTGAGGTCACTAAGTGTGCGGCGACGTTGCAAGGGAGCGATATCAATTTTTGAGAGCAGATCATGCTTGGTAAGATTACGAAGAGAGGGGTTGCGGTTTTTCACAATGCTGATGAAGAAGTTAAGAGGCCTATTAAGAATTTTGAGATTTGTGGGACAAGCTGAGGACCATATAGGAGAACAATATTCTATAATTGGAAGAACACAGCCAGAAAAGATGGATTTTAGAGCCAGGGGACTTTGAATTTCTGTGAATCTGTAAAGGAGTCCAACTAGAGACATGGCTTTTGAAGAGATATTTTTAATGTGAGGGGCGAAAGTCAGCTTGGAGTCAAAAAGTACACCAAGATCATTACAGGATATAACTTTTGGAATTTGTTGGTCAGAGAAACTATAGGAGGAATAAACAGGATTGGTGCGCAATGTAAAGGACAGAGATTTGGATTTTATGGGATTTACCTTAAGCTTCCAGGTAGAGCTCCAATCTGAAATGGAAGTAAGGGCATCCTGAAGGGCAGAGCTATCGGCGTGGCTGTCAACTCTCCTGAATACCTTGCAGTCATCAGCATACAGAAGAATGTCACAGTCTCGTGAAGAAAGGGATTGGGTGATGTCATCAACATATAGGGCGAACAGAAGGGGGCCAAGTACACTGCCTTGCGGGACACCGGAGGTTACTTTGAGGGATGGAGAGGAGACACCGTCAAGAATTACTCTCTGAGATCTATTTGATAGGAAGTCTACGAGAAGACGAAGAAAGCTGCCGTGAATGTTGAAGCGGTTTTTAAGCTTATATGATAGGAGGGCGTGGTCAACTGTATCGAATGCTTTGGAGAAATCTATGTAACAGACATCAAGTTGGGAAGATTGTTCAAAAGCTTCATTGATGTGATTGCTTATGACTGTGAGGTTGCTAAGGCATGATCCACCTGGAAGAAACCCATGCTGTTGAGGAGACAAGTAGGGAAGTGTGAATGAAAGGAGGCGATTATGAATGACTCTTTCGAAGAGGATGGATAGGACTGGAAGAATGGAAATTGGTCGATAATTATCAATGGAATTCTTGCATTTTGATTTTAATATAGGAGTTACATTGGCCATTTTCCATTGAATTGGAAAAGTGCCAGATGATAAGGCTCTGTTAAAGATCTTTGAGATGGGAACATGTAAGGTATTGGCAGTGCGTTTAAGAAACAGAGACCCGATGCCATCATGACTGGTAGCCTTGTTCACAGGTAAGGAGGAAAGAAGACTGAGGACTTTATTAGGTGACGTGGAGATGACAGATAATGAGTGGGAACAAAGGGGAGAGGTGGGTGGGAACTGTTGGATCTGAGACGGCTGAGCAAAGTTTTTGGAGAAAAAGTTGTTGAAAGCTAGCGACCGTTCATCACCGAAATATGTCTTTGATCCCAAACGTAAGGTAGTGGGAATCCTGGTGGACTTTCTTCTGCTATTAATAAGCGTCCAAAATCTTTTAGAGTTTTCCTTTATGTCTTCGGTGATTGCACTAATGTGAGTGGTGTAGTCACGACGGAGGAGATTCCTGGCATGTTTACGGAGCTTGGAGAATCCTGCGTATGTGTGGGGGCTGGGGTGGGATTTCCAAAGTCTCCAAGCTGCTTCCTTGTTGCGAAGAGTGGTGGTCGCTTCTACAGACATCCACATGGGTCTTTTTTGGAGATTTTGCGGGAAGGGACGAAATCATTTATGGCACTGTGGAGGAAGTCGTACAATAGGTCAAGTGAGTCCTCCACTGACCCACGCTCTAGGAGGCCCCAGGGCAGAAGGGAAAAAACCCGGTTAATGGCATCCCAATCTGCTTTGTTCCACGCACGAACAGTCCTGGGAGGAATGGGGGACCTGGGCCGGCGGCAGGGAGGAGGGGAAAGTTGGAGGGGTTCTACCAGAGGACAAATTTTGTATCATGTCAGAGTGAGAGGCGAGAACTAGGTCCAATGTTGCCAAGTTTCTAGTGGGATTGAAATTGCACTGCAGCAAGCCTAAACCTTTGATGAAGTGGTCAAGAAAAAATTCATCCTGCGTGCTTTTGGGGACTCCATCGTCGTGAGACCTCCAGTCTATGGATAAATTAAAGTCTCCAACTAATATCACATTTGGGCTGAGGGCACGGACACGGAGAACAGATTGAAAACATGTCTCAAGCACACTGGGACCACTGCCGGGTGGGCGATAAAAACAACCCACAAACCACTTTCCACCCGCGACGGAGTTCCCGTCAGCAGATGCACTCATCGCACTGACACCCGTTAGCACTTCAGTCCACACTATCTCACAGTCACTTTCGATATCACATCTGTGTTTAGAGGGTAAAGAAGCATCAATAGCTATAAGCACTCCACCCCCTCTAGAACTTCGGTCCCGCCGATAAATGTTGTGCGTCGTTGAAAAACCAAGTTCACTATCACCAACCTTGCTGTTCAGCCACGTTTCCGACAACGCAATTATGCCGAATTTAGATAGCTCACTGAAGCTTGATATTGTACAGGATACCTTATTTTTCAAACTCCGAACATTCTGGTAGTAAACCTCGAGATTGGGGCCGGGATTCGGATGTACATCACCAGCGAGCAATAGGATGATGAGTACGAGATTCTTGGCCGGGCGAAGCCGCTGGCGCTTCCCGGGGGCAACCGTCGCCGTTCCGGCTAAATGTAACTGCCCGGTGGTGAGACAGCAGGAAGAGAAGGCCGGGATGGATAAATCACGAAAACTGAAGCTAAAACTTGATCGTGGACCGAAAAAATGCGTCCACTGCCGGTTACTAGCTAGCATATTGTCTGGTGACAAATGGATAATTCTCACACTGGGTATAATCACTATTATCACAACCACGAACACAGCGGCAAAAATACGTGCGCGCATACTCTCCGCCATCTTGGAAACATAATTTTTGGGGGAGATGTATCCCCTTTATCCCCCCCCCCCTGGGTTCGCCCCTGATCCCACCCCATCTAACCACTTATTTGTTTATTTATTGAATTCATCCTCTTCTTGTTCTGCCCTTGATGTGCATTTTCAGAATATGCAGCTTGTTCCTGCCTTCAAAACCACTGTATTTTCTCTGACTCATCCAAATGCACTTTTCCTTACTCTTTCACTTCATTTTTGCATTCATTCTTTTTCTCTCTGTAAAGATTGCATGCTTTCTTTCACTCTTCATGAGTTAAGGCTGTAATCACTCTCTAATATACCTCTTTCATTTCACCTGCTGCAATTTTTTATCCATTCCATGGAGCATCATCCTTAAATTTATCATTCCTCTGAAGCTCTCTGACACATTTAAGATATATTTGTCCCATTCTCTTTGCTTATAGAATAGTATACCCACATAATGTATCTATGCTGTATTCTTACCTTGTTGTCAAGCAACGTTTCGTCATCTACTTAACCTGGATCCACCCAATTATTTTTAAAAGATATAGTGTTCATACTGTCAGAGAGTTCTTAGTACCTTGCTAGTATGCCATTGTATTTGTTTTATATTAATAGAAAAAGTAGATCCCTAGATATTGGGTGTGACATAAATGTCACATTGTCACACAGGCGGCCTTGTTGATGACTGTGTAAGTCAAAACCTTGGTTGGAAAATTAAATAAGATTACTGTGGGCTATACAAAGTTTCTCCTTTACTTAGTATTGGGTGGATGTGTTGTCTTTTTGTGAGGATAGAGCTGCACTGGCTTTAATGCGCTCTTCAAGTGTGTACCAACATTTGTACCAATGTATAATATCCTGCAGAAAAGCAAACTCCTCTATACCTTTAAATAACTCATTCATTGGGTACTGATTCTTGGAGATCTTTTATTGTAATGTAATAGGTTGAATGAGCTATTAAAGACAGTACATTACTGACTATAGTTATGTGGTGAAGTACTGACTGACTTAGGGGTTCCTGGAAAAGTTTGACATATTGAGGTTGCGCCATTAGAATTGGCACTTCCACCAGTGAATGCTTAGGTGCATGAGTTGCTTTGTTACAAGCAGTTTATTTCACTTCAAAAGGAGGGGTTTTGGTTATTTACAATTCATAGCTCCAAAGCATGTTTATTAGATGGTGAATTAGTTCATGAAATTAACTTCTCATTACTGTAAATTAATTAGGAGTTTTTGGGGAATTATCCTACAAACTTTGATTCTCCTTGTTAATTATGCTGTCATATCTCATCAATAGATTGGACATTTTTATAAATTTATTATGCATTCCCATATTAGTCATATTTTTTTATTGAACTGGACACATTCTCTATTCTTTCCATTGCTGACAGCCTGGTATATTTTCCATAAGTTTACTTAATTGATTTGATGTTTTAAGGAAAATTGTTTTTCATGGTTTTATCTGTTCTGCAAATGTCTATTTATTCTAGTGTAATTTTTCCTCTTAAATTATCTCTATATTTCTTTTGCCATCCGTCATGATTTACAAATGTGCGTTTTGTAGTTTTATCTTCTAGTCTATTATTCGCGCTATCGCTTGCTTGAGTCATGGGCAGCAGTTGCAATGATGTGGCTACTAGGCTTTGCTGGATGGAGCTGGGCTGTCCGAGATACTTTGCAGCTAATCGTGCGACTGATGGTTGCATCCGCTGCTCATGGCTGCACTCTTCTCCGGCCATTGGCCAAGAAAGCACCCAACTACAACGTTTGACACAGTGACTCCTTCCTCTTCTGTTAGCCAAGATGAGGGAAGGAACTTCATTTGAACTGGTGTACCAAGCCATATTTTAAGTGATAACAACCAATTTTGCATTATTTCATCATTTTCCATAAGTCATTCATTCAAAACAACTGAGAGCTACTGAACAGAGTGGATGAGTGTAGTTTTCATCCGGTTATCAATAAACATTTTCTAATTTCAGTCTGGTATGCCTTACTGGTACAGTGCATTATTGAACTAGACAGCTTATATGTGCTGTCAGGAAAGAGCATCAGCCTTGAGTATGTGAGTTCTGCAAACTTTATAAAATTGTTTAGTGGTGCATAAGTGAAGATTGATTGTATGGTGCGAATTTGTGATTTTGAAGCTGAGGCCATATGATTTTGTATATTTACTCATTGTATTTCCATGTTTATAAAGCTGTTGATTATTTAGCCCTACTTTCTTCATCATGATGTGGAAGTGAGATACCATAATAATGAAATTTACATTTTTTATTCCGGCGTTTTATGGTGAAATTAATTATGTAACTGGAAACCATTCCAACTTCAAAATAGCTCAGTTGTGATCTATAGGACATAGCAATGTGGCAGACAACAATCATATTTGCATACTGAGTCATTATAAGTAACCTTGGAGATCTCTGCATTTAAGAGAAAGATAACCCAACAGCTCAGTTTGATTTTAAAACTGTCAAATTGATCATTTTATTATATTTCATATAAAGGTTATATATATGTACACTATTTAGTTTTTTTACATCAAAAAAGTTTATTATAAATAAGATTTTATTGAAAATGGCACTTTCATTTAATATAAAAAATTTAACTGATATTTTTATCCCCATGAAAATATACATTTGAAAAATTAAACATTCTTTACAATGATAGGTGCAGTTGGACATTTCATCTTCGATCAATAATATAAAAACAAGATAGTAGTATTGCCAAGTATTACTAAAATATTAGTAGATTGGACCACAAATTTATGCCAGAAAATATGCCAAACATTAAACTTTTCCATAAAAATTTGGCACATGTAGCCCTAACTAATTCATGGCAGCCTCGGGTATGGATACGGGATTCCAGGCATCTGGAAAGGATAGGAGGGACTTTCATTAGTCTACATAAACTAGAAAAGCTATTATAAAACACACTAACTTGAAACAGAAGGCATATGAATTAGGAATTCTGATAAGGGAAGAGAGTGGATACAGAAGATGGACTAAGTTGGCTATATGATTAGCGTGAATAATAAAAATGGCCCATTAGAATAAGGAAAACAACAAACACATTCAGAGTCTAGAATTCTACCATAACATGAACCCTGGAAAACTTTCAGGAGAATCCAGGAAAAACCTTTATAAAGCACATGTACTGATATTAGAAATAGCCTTTAGAAAACACATCTACAGACATGGAAAACCTTAATACACTACAGCTACTGACTCTAGGAAAAACCTTTATGCAGCACAGCTACTGAGAATGAACTTGCCATGACAAACATTCTGTATCATGCCATGTTGGTATTAGGTTAAGATCTCTCCTGTTTAACCTTATCAAAGGGTAACATAAAGGTTATTAATTATTTTCAGGTACTGTGCCCTAAACTAGGGGGCATCTTACATCCCCGTAGGTTTAATAAGCTGGAAAATATGTACATATACATATTAGTATGATGTTGAAAAGATCATTTTATTTACGTTGATAGGGAGCTTCAAGTTACCAAGATGAAAAATTCATTGATCCTGATAGATACAAAGGGTTCCTAAGTGTAGAAAACCTAGGGTCAGACTATACACTACGTCAGGCTAGACACAAGTATACAAATATTATACAGTATTTCGAATATTTTTTATGATAATTATTTTATATATGAACATTTCAATTAAATCATTGTTCCTGGGAGAGATATTCATCAGATTTTGAAATACCCCATCAATTACTGACCAACTGCTAGTGTTTTACAGAGGGACATAAAATTACTTGCTTTTATACCAAAGTCAAATTTTGTTATGACTCTAAAGTATATGTAAGTATATTAAGGCTAATTAAATAAAATAGGCAAAAACACCAGTGATAATTTTTCAAAATGGCTGAAAAGAAACATCATGTGGAAATTATAAACTAAACTAACACAATATGCAATAATGGAGAGAAAGTAAAAATTATTGGTCAAAAATGACATTAACTATAATAAAGATCTATTAAAGCAATGTATACATAATTCATCTCTTTTGGAAACAAGTTTACTGAATTAGAAAAGACTTTTTTATGGACATGCGCTGGTTCAAATTAACTAGTTAGCTGGAATCAACTTATGAGGGAACAATTGCTCTCACTTCTACTAGCTATGTAAACATTGCATGTAGCCTTCATACTCATCAACTGCTAATATCCTGAAAATATTGGTGTCAATCTAAATGGGTACATGGAAAGTAATCAAATTTGTTTACATGGCAAATAATTACCTCACCCACATAAAACGTTAATTCAATAGGAAGTGTTCACCTTGATGTCCAGTTTACTTTGTATGAATAATGAATATTCAGGCCGGGTTACAAGATGCAAGAGCCCGTTTGAGTTCGTGTAAGAATGAACAAAATTAAAAGAGGCTATTTCCTGGCCATTCAATCACTAAGTTGTTCTGGTAACATGATGTATTATATATGGGTGCTAATTGGGGCATGAGTGACACATACATACTGACGGAAACCTGAACTCCACACTGAGGGAGCTGGTACATAAGACCACAACGAGATGCTATGAACTGTCAAAACATCTAACATTTAAGATCCTTTCTCAAAAGAACACTTTAAAATCACAACCTGAGAAAACAAGAAGTCAGAAGCATACTCATTTCTTATCTCTTTTCTACTCAAACATTAATTCCCTAAATTTCCATTTTAAGTAATTTCAGTTGTCACTAAAATTAATACGTATAACCTAAATATTAAGGCAAATATAGCATCATCCTATTTAGTCCATAATAAATAAAAAGGGAGAAAATGATAAGCATGAATTTAGGGCCCCAGGTCTATGCCTACCATTAGTACATAAATGATACAAAAACTTTAAAGTAAATGTATCTCTCTCTTAATTGCTGGTGCGCTGGGCTGCTATGTATCTATTTCTTCATGTAAAATATAATGCAAATGTCTGCAGCTAATATTCTTAGAAAACTGTAAATGATACCTCTTTTCCCATTCAACGCATTCAATCACTTTCATTTCCACCTCCAGTGAAATGGTTTTTCTATGCATTTTCCTTGGGCCCCCACTCTTGTCAGATTGCACAGGTCTTGCACTCATGTCAGCAAAGATTAACTCGGTAAGGAATTAAATTTAAAACCTAGATACCACTTTAAGGGATTTGTATGCTGAGAAATTAAAAATCCTGATGCCCTCTGGTCACATCACTGTGGTAACAATAAATCTTTGCCAGCATGCCATTTGAGACAGTTCTTGCCTTTTTCCTCTTAAGCACAATGTTGCAATGACATTCAAATGCAAGCATTTCTAAAGGCCTGTTTACACGGTGCGTATACCCATGTGGGTTCACGCGTAAATACATATTCTTTCAAAAATGCATCGTGTAACCACAACCACTACTTGCGCAAACGCATGGCAGGGTGTTTTTTAGTTTGTAATTATTGCTGAATGATATTTTGCTATAAGAAAAGATGAATCTACTCGCTACATTAAACTGCCTTAACACCAAAATATCTTTCAGCAATAATTACAAACTAAAAAACATATTAGGGAACACAAAGACAAAATAGATAATATCAATAAGTCCGGTATATATAAAATATCTTGCTCCTCATGCGACCTGGCATACGTAGGGCAAACTCGCAGAAACATTAAAACCAGATTTAAAGAACACATGGCCCATTACAGATTCAACCGACCGGAAAAATCCAGCATGGCACAACATTTAATCGACACAGAACACAAAACATCAGAACAAAACCTTCAACTCATCAAACAAACAGATAATCATTTACTTGACGCCTATGAAAGCTTATATATATACAAACTTAGAAGAAACCTTGTTAACCCTTCAAGCCCGGAGGAGTATTAAATGAATCCCATTTCGTAGGTCGGAGGAGATGTAAATGGAACCGCTGGTTTTCCACTGATTTAAATGGAATCGCCGCGACGTAGTCACTACGTCGCTCAACGGCATGTGAAGTTCGTGACCGACGTAGTGACTACGTCGCTCGTCGTTGAAGGGTTAACAGCGACACAGGCCCGATTTCTTTCTCTCCATTATTTTCTATTATAGAGTAAGAAGTTCTCCATTTTCACCGTTTTCGCAATTTTCTAGGTACTCTCTGACCACAACTGTCATTTAGTTTTAAATTTAAATTTTTTTATCAGTTGCAATCCCCACGCTTCACTTCGACGGCCAGTTTGTTTTGTTTCCCCCCCCCCCCCCTCTTGATTCACTACAACGGTCATTAGCTTCCACCCCCCCCTTCCCGCCAACGGTCAATATGACTCTCACCCCCCCTTCCCTACTTCAACGGTTACGTTCCTTCACTACCGCATCTATTGGCC
This sequence comes from Pyrrhosoma nymphula, assembly GCA_963573305.1. Taxonomy (NCBI): domain Eukaryota; kingdom Metazoa; phylum Arthropoda; class Insecta; order Odonata; family Coenagrionidae; genus Pyrrhosoma; species Pyrrhosoma nymphula. Next base: position 62,811,781 of record OY754331.1, on the reverse strand, counting down.
ATTGGCTCCCTTTCTCCCACCCCTCCTCGCCTCCCCCACTCTCGACTTCACCCGCATTCCCACTGCTCACCAATGACTTTTTAGCCGTTACCAATTTACCCCCCCCCCCCCCCCCCCCCCCCCCGCTTCCTAACCCTTTTGTCCCTTCCCTATACATTCTAGGATTGTCCTCCTCTTCATTCACTTTCAACCTCGTGTTGCTAGTGTTTTTTCCCTTCAGCTCGCTGAAGAGGACCACTTTGTGGTCGAAATACGCGTATACGAACTTAACCCTCGTTCCCTGTTTGTTGTTTTTGTTCAATTTGACCACGCTCTTTTTGAGCTGTTCTCCCAGAAATTGTGGCCTTATTGTGTGTGTGAGTGAGTGTTTTGTGTGAGTGAGTGTTTTGTGTGATTGCGTGTGTGATTGTGTTAATAACTTGGCAGCCTTAGTAGATTCAATACAGTTCTCCGAAGGATCCCAGGTTATAACCCAGGAATCCTTAGCTGGGTCTCATTAGCCTACAAAGGATTCCAATTGGGTTGTGTGTGTGTGTGTCTGTGGTGGTCCTTGGCAAGGAAATTACTTTCCCGTAAACCACCACAGGAGGGTATTCTGGTGGAGAGGCTGTGGTTGGTCCCTGTTGCGGAGTCCCCATTCCCGCAAACCAACACAGTAAGTGTTTGATTTTTTGACGAGTGGTGCATATATTTTACGGCCATTGGAGAAATATCTGATCTTGTTAATCTATAGAGGCCGTAGAGCTCATCTACTTTTATTCATTTATTTAATGTGTATATTTTTATGGGATTGTGTTTACCTAGGAAAATTCATATTCTTCGTAAAACGTAAAAAATATCACTTTGGCTCTTATATAAACCGCGATGATATAACCTGGAAATTTTAAAAATTTAGCCATGAAAACCTGGAATTATCCTTAATTTTTTTTTATTTTGACTTTTGTGGACAGCCTTAATGGACATACGTCTAGAAAATAGCCCTTGCTAATTTGGTGAACGTTTTCGTGCAAGCGTTCATGCATGTATACGTGCAGGTACATGCATTGTGTAAACAGGCCTTAACAGATGCCAGTAAATGGATAAGTGCGGAGAACTTCTTCTGTTATGAAATAAAATTTAGCACATATATAGTTCGCATTCCTCAAACTTCATCAAAGCGATATGGCACAGTTACTTCTACTTCTGACAGTGACAGTTTAAGTGCTGAAATCCAGGTCAGCATAGTAAAAGAAGTGTAATGAATTTCAAAAATTTGTGTTTAATGTATGAAACGATATATCCCAATGAATGTTCAAAGGATTTGCAATTATTGATTTCGCCATTACATTGCTGATACCTCATCTAGAAATAGAAGGGCCACTTGAGTGTGAATTGCTTACTAAAGATAGCTTTGGGTCGTTTCTGTATTATATTATGGCTCCACTGTGCTCAAAACCATAGCAAATGGTAATTGAAGATTACCCAATAAACCCCAACAATGTGTCAAAACAGGAAATTGCCCATGCTATGAAGATACATTCACAACAAATCTATTGAAGATCTTTCGAATTGAATCATGAATTTCGAAAAGGGTTCATATTGATTTTTTGAAAAATGTCAGGAGGCAAAAAAAGCTGACTCTGTCAAAACCATTTGCAGCAAGAGCATAGTTTTTTCTGAAACTCCTGTTGAAAGCCTTATGAAAAGCAGATGTGAGTCCTCCTTGCTCATAATACATCTGTCCATACGAAAACATGAAAAAAGAGGGAAAATGTTCATTTACAAAAATTTCCAAAATGAGCCCTTTTCGAAATTCAAGACTCAATTGAACTTTGATATTTTTCTAGCATGTTATCTTGTGCTGTATTTTTAAAAGTAAAAAATTATCTAATAAATGCTATTAAATATTTGATAATTTTAATTCTTCTTTTTAATTATCTTCTCAATGAGAAAAAAAGTATTTTGTCACGGCTCTTGGTTACTATCAAATATGTATTGGGGTCATTCCATGTCAACTCAACCAGGATTTTTGGAGGTTCCCACGCCCACCATCTCAGATTTTCACAATTTTTTCCCTATTGCTAGTTTTAACCCTAGTTAAGAAAAATCCAAAATATTTTAACCCCAATGCCAATACTTTCTGGGATATGAGTATATGTACAGACCAAGGCACAGAAGAAAAATCTGCCCGTGAGTCAAATTGTGCAAATAAACCAATTTTTTTTACCTCTGTAAAAACTAAAAGAAGTCAGCTAAGCCAGTAAAAATTTCAGATGGCATAAATATGCAATTATAGTTCTCAAAAATGCTATCAGAAATATTCTCACTTGTAAACTTTTATTGCTATAAATGTTCGAACATGGCCGTTTTGACAGATTTTCACCAAAAAATGACACTTCTAAGGCGGTTTTACATGGTACATTTATTTGTACAATCTGTCGTGCAAACGCATGTACAGTCAAGTGTGCAAGAATATATTGTACGAACGACTGAATCAGACTGAATGTCGCTTTACACGATGAGTGCAAACACACAATTTTCTGTGCACTTAAGTGGAAGAAATCGATCAAAATTCGCGAGTGTTTTGTTTATCATGTTTATGTTTCACTCATGAATGCTCATGAACATATGTTTTACTCACGTATTTGACACCTTAAAAAGCTGATCACCTGAAATTCTGAACCTCGACTCGATCATCTGCCTACTGATTAATCTCCTGGTTTAGACAAAGCTCTCTTTGACTCTTCTCTCTGGCTTTATATTCGACCTTTGCATCGCTTCGTTTTTTCTCTTCTGGATTTTAGTGCAAAAGTCAGTGAGACGTTTCTCACTGGATCTCCACTCTTGATAGACTCATTTCGTAAGTTTACTTTGTGTGTGTGACAAAGTGTCCGGTCAAAAATTATCAATTGGTAAAGCGATATACGGGACACGTTTTTTTAGTCCCTCCAAATTTCTCTCTCTTGTATTTGTATCAGTGTTTAAATGTATTTTTTTGACGATTTCCGTGTTACTTTCTAACCAAAAGAAATAAAATGAATATTATTATATCACGCAGGATATCAAGAACTCTACTTGTGGGCTTGACCAGTCATAATTTTGAGGGAAAAGGACACAAACCCAAAGATCGTGATTACACTGAAAAACCAGAACACCAAATAACACGACGAAATGACGATGTAAACATTTGAGTGACTTTGAGTCAACTCTTCTCAGGTTCTCCACTGGTTCAAACTATTCAAAATTGCCGACGTAATTAATTCCTTGGGAATGAGTGACGAGTCGTTTCTCGAAACGTCAACAATTATGAATAATTTAAACCGGTGGAGAGCCCGAGAAGAGTTTACAATTAATGATTATATACACAGAATAATAGTTACTCATATTATTCGATGGGAAAGTGTTAATCCTTTTAATAAACAACTTTATTTTCAATCATAACACAGGCACCACAGTTTTCGCCGTATATGCGCGATCTGTTGAATATTACTGGATCGAATTTGTATGATTTTCCGAATGGAATAAGAACAGGTTCTATTTTCCGTTCAGTCTTTCATACATTCGTACAATTTGCCGTTTTACATGGTACAATTTCCTGATACATGCATTAGCATGATAGATTGTACAAAAAAAAGGAGTGTAAAATGGCCTTTAGACACATGCAAATCACATTTTAACACACCATAGCCACTAAAATCAGAGTAAGCATTGAAAATATTAGCAATTTTAAATTGGTATGAGGTCTGGGCCCATTTAGAGTTTAATTGTTGATGAATTTACTAAAAAATACCACCCCGCTAATTTTTTGTTGCAAAATGCCATGTTTTAACTTCTAATAACAAAAAAGGGACACCAAGTAGGATATTGAATTTTTTTTATAACATGCAGTTACCTTCTCCTTGAAGTGAATACAAATCTGAAGCTGCTCCCATGATTGACAATGTCTCCATAATTTATTTAAATGATGCATTTAAAACGGTTGCCTACGACACCTATGTTTCAGGGCTTCCACTTAAAGGTGTGTTGGATGTGAGTATTAAATTGAGGTATAGAAAGCTATCTTGAAAGTGAAATTGAAGAGACTCAAAAATTTGCCATTTCATCATACATACTGAACTTTTAACAAACACACACATATTTCCTTTCATGCATAGTTGTTCGTTCGTGATTCAGAAAGGAAAATAATATCCATTGAATGACTTATAAGGACATATTAACTCAGTTTTAATACCCTATTTACTCTTTATTGTCACATTACTTTCAATTTTAAGGCCTTTGTCTGTGCATAAAATACATCCATTCAATGATCTTGCCACATTACCATTTTCTAGTAAATTTAAGGTTGTACTCAAGTAGGAAATTGAGGTGAACTCAATGAAGGAAAATTAATTGCAGAACAATAAGTCAATGACACCTAAGGCCGATTTGAACAATTTATCAGGTGTGGCTCAAGGAAATTATTTTCACCTGGGCAAGGCTGCCATTCTCTGCATTCACTCCCCATTTCATGGTGCCCCCCTTTCCAGCCAAAACTCTAATGAAGCTTCCTAACAAATGAATTAATGTGTATTAATTCCAAATAAGTCATATTACTATCATTAATACAAATATTGTAGTTGCAATTATATAGAAAACCAATGTTTGTAACAGTAAGACCTTAAATTGGTGTCACCCCTAAAGCAGTGCCCCAAGCAGTTGCTCCAGGCTTAAGCTGCTGCCCCTTATATTAACAGTACAATATGGCTCACTAATGGGCTGAACATAAGAAGACCCACGCAAGTCAAGCTTCTTTTGTACTTCATCAAAATCAATACAAGGGCCACAACGTAGCAGTAGCATGTTTTAATAATTAAAGATTAAACAATTAAAAGTAGTAATTTACAGTAATTAACCACTTCATTCCAACCAGATGCCACCATCAGGTAGAAACATTGAGAATGTGCACTAAGAGTTAAACCTTACCAAAGAAAAAATAAGCTAGACCAACACTACCCACCAACTGAATGACATCACTCTCTACTGCATGCGGTGTTTCACAAATAAATCTCACCTGGTATGGAACATGAGGTGGCAACGGAGGCCTTTGAGCTGAGAATGGCATGGGATGCATACCAAACGGAGGCCTTCCAGGTCCTGGAAATCCGTGCCTTATGATGGGTGGCGGAGGTCTTGAAAAGGCAGCAGATGGAGTTGCCACCGAAGGTATCGTGTAGCCAGAACTTTGGTATGGTGATGTAGCAGGTGTGGGGAATGTACTTGTGCCAGGGGGGAACACTTGCGGGACTGTTGGCGGAGCTGTCCCAACCACACTTTGAGGGTACACAGGAGAGGAGGCAGTCGGTGATGTGGCCGTATATGGAGGGGGTGGGTACGCATACGTGCCAGGGTACACAGAGGTTGGGGGTGGAGGGGGGTTCGAAGAAGACTCAGGGGGTGGGATCGCGGGGGGTGGTGGTGGAGGAGGGGGTGGAGGAGCCTCATCCTCCGGCTCAGGGGGCGGAGGTGGTGGTGGAGGATTCGACTTTAAAGAATTCCCTCCGGAGATGTTTTGTGATGATGCTTTCTTTGATTCCTTCTCCACATATGATGCGGTGACCTCCATACTCTTTACTGATGAATCAGTAGCTTTGGTTGGGTTAGGTGAAGGCTTTGGGCTCATCTTATCATTTCCTTCCCTTCCTTCTTTCCCTTGTTGAGGATTCACATTTGGTAAATGTTCTTCTAACGCACTAATAAGAGCAATAAATGCTTTAACCAACTGAAATGAAAGATGAAGAATAAATCAAATAGGTTAACTGGGGTAAGGTCTTTGTATTTTCTCTCCTGAAAGACACAATAAATATAACATTCACTTAGATTGAAAATGGTACTTATCCACAAAATTTTTCTTCAAAGTTGCAATCCCATGGGAAAGTAAACTTTTCCAATGGGGAAAAAAGGATTCCCTACATCCAAAATGGGAAAACTGAATCAGTAATTGCCACAATCCATAACTTAAGCCCTGAGTTCCTCAACTTTTCACACAGTTAAGTACACTCAAACTATTATTACATACTGTGAATGCAAATGGGCTCACCCACTCACAGACATTGCGGGGAACATTTCATCAGGATATAACTATCCGGCAGGGCCTTTCCACTCTTCAAATCACTACCAAAGGTGAGAAATTTTCAGAGGTAGTCAGAAGGGTGGGTCAAAAAAAATATTTTTTTTTTCGGAACGTTTTAGTGGTGAAAAGTTGCCTATTTAATAAGAAGAAAAATAGCATGCAAATTTTTTAATGCTTGTTTTGTGGTTTAAATAAATAAATTTAACTCGGATCAATAATCTAATATTTTCCTTTTGCGCAACTTCCTAGAAAAAACAGAAATTTACCAATTTTTCGCAATTTTCACTGTGCAACTCTTCGTTCGTTTTACTAGAAGAAAATGAACCAGATCTCACTTGAAATTGATTGAACTGGTTTGAAATAGATTGAACTGGATTGAACCTAGGTGTGGTCCCTCCCTACCCTGCCGTACCTCTCCCCCCCTACCAACTCGGGCATCTACTCACTACCACGTGCTTCACTTCAGTCTTTTGCTGTCTGTTACAAGTGGTACATGTGTACACGCTTTGTGTCTGATGTGTGTTCTGTGCAATACTTTGGATTGTTTTGTGTTATGTTTAATGTTTATTCTAACAACATTATCTAATGATTATGGAGTCACAAAGTATACTCACTAGGAGCATGATTGCAGACTCTACACAGAAGTTTTATTGCCCTATATTTGGAGAACCACGAAGTTTCCTCCAAAATAAACTGCCAACATATGAATGTGTTCTTATATGCTGTTTTGAAGAGAGATACAATTTGTCACTCATGACAAACAACAAAAATTCTCTTAAAGTAGCCTCAACGCAGTGAAACAAATCAAAGGTTTGTATGATAAAGCATCCATTGCTTTGTCGTTTGACTACCGAATTGTAAAACTTACTAATTTGTATCATGATTCCGATATTAAGATAAGGAAGTCGTATATATAAACGTGATAGTGATAAGCCTTTTTATAAAGCTAGGTTAGAAGACTTTAAACTTTCAGCAGTTTTTGACGTCGCTGCTTGTAAATGCACGATGACGGTGAACTCTACATGCCAAAAAACACCAGATGCATGTCAATTTGCAATTCTAATTAAATGTTTATGTGAAAAAAGGAAGAAAATTCCTATCCTCGAGTTGAGGTTCAAGTTTCTTTAAAAAAATTACTATTTGGGGAAAATCGGAACTATTGACAAGACAGTTACAAAGAAGTTAAATATGAAGGCCGAGAGGAAAGCTAACGATCTTAAGTGAGCACTGAGTGGCAAACAAGTTCCTAAAATAGGAGAGTTTTCACATATTGATGAACACAAACACAGTTCTACTGAGGACACCGAGTATGAGGAAGATGAATACAAACCAAGTACATCAACTGAAAACCCCCAATGGCAGATAAGAATCCAACTTAGCACCACAGCGCTAAACAGTGATTGGTTCAGTTTCTGATCGAGCAACAGCTGTCATAGCATCCAGTGTTCTGTGAGACGTTGGGATGATAACCGACACAGACTCTTCTTATGTGGTTGATATGTATAATGTAAGAAGAGACAAGAGTCATGTTAGGATGGATTTGAAAATTCAATTAACACCTCCTGAGGAAAGTTTTCCTTGGGTATTTTCCTTGACGGATGAAAAGATGATACTTTGTTCGTCGAAAAATTGAATGCCAAGCAATTTTGCAGGAATGTGCCAGAAGAATACTTTTCTCTTATCCAGGAACCTGGATCAACTTATATTGGACATATATCTCCTTCCTCGAGTTCATCAAATTATATAACTCAAGCCATTATTTCTCCTTTGTCTGAACTAACAATATCACTAGAAAAACTAGAAGTAGTAGGGTGTGATGGCACTGTAACTAACACTGGATGGAAGAACGGTGTCATCCACCGACTAGAAAATCATGTAGGATGCCCACGACAGTGGAGCATATGCCTCCTATATTTTAATGAGCTTCCTTTTTGCCACATTTTCCAACATATTGACGGTCAAACTGCAGGGCCTAAATCTTTTAGTGGGCCAATCGGGCAGCAGCTCACTTGATGAGAAAAACTCCGTGGTCGAATATGAACCCATAATTTGTTCGATTCCTGATATAGACAGGAATTTGATGAGCAAATACCAACAGTATCTGTTGGACATTTCTAATGTAATCACCTCAGGACATAGTCCAGAAGACTTGGCAAATCGGGACCCTGGTCCTTTGTCCCATTCCAGATGGCTAGAGACCTGCAAAAGGTGGGGTTATTTTATAGCCAAAAGTGGTGTTATTTTTTTGCAAAAGCGGTGTTATTTTACCCTGAAATCAGTGTTATTTTCACGACAAAATATTTGGTGTAAATTAAGTGCTCTCCACACAGCAGGCCCACCTGTTGGCAAAAAATGTTGAATATCATTGATTAGGGGGAATTTAAACAATTAATACCATGCTGTATTCACATTTTATATTTTTGTATATTTCACATACCTAACCAATTTACATAAAAAGGCAAATTACAGTTAAATGTCCGTATTTTCAAATGCAAAAATTGCAAGTGTGGCTAAAATTTCATTTAGATTTGTTCTCCTATTTTTTAGCAGTGTTGTAGGAGGAAAGAAATCTCTCCCAGTCAACATTTGCACAGGGGGTCCAAATTGCTTCAAGGCACTTTAATGCAAATGATGGTTCAAACAATTTTAGTACCTGAATTGCTTTCATTATATCCACTGAACCCTGGAAATTTTGTTGCTGTAATATTCACCGTAATTCCCCAAACCCCAACATCAACTTTACCATCTCAATTGACTCAAGGCTATGAACTTTTTTTCAATTTCGTATTTTTGGCAGGGCTCACCTCCATTGTGAGAACTACTTGAGGGTCAAAAGCTGTTTTCAAATCTAACTCTACTTGGGTCTTCTACTACAAGAGAGCAAAGTTTTATTGATGCCTTTGATGCTATCTGCACTAGTATCGACTTTACAGCTTCTGTTTTAGAAGTTATCATACCTTGCAAGGAATTAGTAGTTTTGTAAAAAAAATGACACTCGGAATATTACTATGGATGCTTGCCATTTTATTCCACTCCCACCGGCAGAATTTTTTTCAACATTAGCCTTATGTTTTTCACTCAATATGTGTTTCGTGCAGCTGTCCTTCCTTTTCCACAAGATATTTGTGTTGTAAAAACGGCAAAGAATTATTTTGTTATCAGCACAATATAATCCATGTAGTCGAAATTCTGCCTAAAACTGCTTTGCCGTCACTGTCCACTTAGGCATTATAAGTTTTGTTGAATGTGATAAAACTGTCACGAAAGAAAATCACTATGCTGATGCTATGACACGCGCCCCTTGAAAGTATGCAACCGCTCTTTGCATCCGGTAACTTCCGTAATTTTCGTCGTTTTGAGTACGGTTCCCACTTAGGTAAGTACATATTAATGTAAGTCGAGGCTTACGTAACTCGTGGACTGCCTGTATAGCAAATTTTGGCATGCATTTTTCACTCCTTTTGTTCATGTTCACCAAACTTGATTGAAATATAAAATCCGAGTAACATTTCTAAAGTAAGTTGTACCGGAAAGGCATTTTCCATATGTACTGCCCGACTAAATGTTTACAGTCGCAATTTTAATTACAGAGGCCGCGAAAATGAGGAAATTCACGTTGGAAATGTTGAAATTCGCGATTGAAATGTTGAAATTCGCATCAAAAACGAAATTCGCGTTTTCGCGGAAAAACCCCAGAATTCGCGCAAAAATTCGCGTTGTCGCATTTGCGAGTTTTGCATGTCCCTACAGATGGCTAACTGCGGCCAACCAAGTCCTTAGGTTGTATATAAATTCATCAGACCCATCCGGAAGCTTAAAAGAAATAGCTGGCTTCATCTTAAAATCATACATGTCTGTGGTTAGCCATCAAAAAGAGCAAATATTTTACTGACGGACCAATACATGTCTTTCAAGCAATCCAAACATCACAGTATTTATCCGACGAATTACTTCAAGTTGTCGATCCAGTAATACAACGAAATACGTTCTTTCCGCACCCAGAGAATGTTCTGTTGGCAATGCTTGTTGATGAAAGAGAACAAATTCGGGAGCTTGGTTACTGAAGGATCTTAAAAGCAAGACAAACCATCCCAAAGAAGAAGACTGTCAGAAATTTTGTACCACCAAAGATAAACTTTCAAGCTTCTGATTACATGGAAATTATTAATTGGAATTTTTGTGAGGGGTATCCTCCCCCAATGCTGCAGGACCTAAGTGAAGATGATATTGAAGAACTCATCAATTCTGACACAACGCCTATCAGAGAAATACTAAAGTTTCCCTGTCACACCCAGGCTGTGGAGAGGTGCATCTAACTTTTGACAGAGGCCTCAAATAAAGTATGTGGATTGAAGCTAGAGATGGTTATATCCGAGCAACACTGAAGTCTAGATCTGTTATGCCTCATTTCTCCAAAAAATCAGACTTTAAATGTGTAGTAGATACAAAAAAGAAAAAGTAATAAACACAGTAAGCCAAATAATTCTACTCTATGGAAAATCTTTGTAAATAGTAGTAAATATCATGTAAATACCACACCTCAAAATTTGATGATTGGTTGGGTAGGGGGTGGGTGGAACTCTAAGTGCAACAACCTCCAGTTCTGGGTCGTTTAGTTCTAACAAAACGAGCGAAGAGTTGCAAAGCGAAAATTGGTAAATTTCTGTTTTTTCTAAGACGTAGCGCGAACATAAAATATTATATTATTAATCAGAATTTAAAAACAAAAATTTGCGATTTTCGCAATTTTTCATAAACTTCAAGTATGATGTGTGAACAGAAGATGCTAACCAATTTACATTTTTGTATGCCATTTTTCTTCTTATTACAATAATCAACTTTTCCACACTAAAACGTTCTGAAAAAAAACCCAAAAATTTTTTGACCCACCCTACTCCCCAAGGCTTCTTTGTTACCAGCTGATTGATTAATTCTTCTGAGTTCCCAGAGCAGACTTATTCCATCACTTACTCCTCACATTTCACCTTTATGCAACGTTGGTAAGTTTTTCAAATCAATGGTATCCCTTTCCTGCAGTTCAACTACTTCATCCTTAGGTCCTATTATTTAAGTAGATGCCATTGTTATCCATGCCCCAGTGGTCGATAAGTAAAGTGAAAAGGATAGTTTTTCGCAAACCAATACTTTAGGTCAAAGATAATTCATATTAAAAATGACAATGAAAAAAATAGTGTAAGGACATTAGATTTATTCAGGGGATCAATGTGCTTCATCATACTATGGGTAAAAATAGCATCTCTTTCATTTCAAATGAGAAAATCCAAAATTTCCTGAAAGTGTTGCTTGAGACAATCGAGTTACTGGTTGTTTGTCAAGAAAAATTTTCTAAGATTGCCTCCTCCCACCCTCCTCTTCATTATACTTCTCCAGTCTTCAAGTGGTCAAACCCCTTTCCAAACATCCTATCTTTTAAGATCTAACCACTATCTCAATTCTCTTCCAAAAAATTGCCACATACATTCCCTCCAAATTAAATCCATTTGATTAGGGCTAACTCTTATGTGAGAGAAGTATTCTTCTTTAAGAGTGCATATTTATGAGAACATAGATCAATATATATTTATATAAACCTTTCTTCTTCTTGAAAATCTCTCGATTTTAATGACTTATCTTCATTCCACAACTCTTATTTTGTTCCTGAAACACACTTAACTGTAACCTGATGCGTCGGATGTTTTCTTCTCCTTCTACGACGTATTTTTATTTTATTGAATGAAAGGCTGTAACTTTGTGATTCAACATTTATTTTAAAATAAATGTGGAATCACAAAGTTACGGCTTTTCATTCAATATGCTAAGCAAATTCCATAAAGTTACGCCTGAGACAACGGGTATTTTTATTTTTATCTCGTTTATTTTGTCTTTCTGCAATTACTTCCGAGCTTCTTCTCTCACCAATGATCACTCTCTTTTTCACTTTGTTTATTTATTTATCCCGTCTCCTAGTTTCCCCATCTTAAACGTTATTTAATTGTGCATCCCCAATACTGCATTTTTACCCCCGAAAACACTACTTATATTGCTATTAGTTTCTGGACGTTGGGTTACATTACATTAGTGGGGTTAGGTGAAACAGCCTTCATCATTTGCAACCAAACCTGAATTCACCAGATATCCCTCTGAAAGAGCTCCAGGTTTCTGCTCCATCTCAAGTTCTTGGCTTTGAGCTTTTGCTGCCAATGCAAGCAGCATCATCAGGCACAACTATCGCACTTGTTCTTGATGATGCTGCCTGCAAAGACAGCGAAAGCTGGAAGCAAACAAATTAAGACGCAGCATGAACCAGAAGCTCTTTCAGTATTTGTTGTGTGAACACATTTCTTGATGATAATGCCTGCAATGACAGTGACAGCTCCAATCAAACAAATTAAAACATCAGAAACTGGAAGCTCTAAAAAAAGATCCAAAAAGGTGCAAAAATCTACTTCCAAATCCACCATATTTCCACCTACTTTTATACGAAAATTCGTACCTTCCAAAAATCTCCAGTGAACATTGTATGAAGCTGTGGTGATTTCTAAAAAATGTATTAACAATTAGAGGAATTAATCTAATGAAAAACGGAAAATATTTCACAATTAGGCACTTTCCAAGTGATTCCCATAAATATCTTCCTCCACAATAAATATATATAGCTTCAATACATGTACTGAGAAATATAAAAAGTATTGATTATTGAAGAAGTGTTTTATATTCTTCTTTTTATAATATAAAACTCAGAAATAAAGGGAATTTCATATTACTTGGATTTTGACAAACTAGTCACAGAATGTGAATGCCTTTAGATAAAATAGCAGTAGTAGCAGCGGTATTCATCGAAGGACACTACAAACTAATTAATGAGATATTTTACAAAGAAGGGTGGGAGATGACAGTATTGCTCTCATCAAAAAGAAACAACGGATCCAATGTAAAAGTGTAATTTAAGCCAGAAGGGCATACTTGCTGCACACAAAGGGAGACACGCAAGCCAGAAATGTTTTGAACCAATTGGTCATTAATATTAATGTACACAAGTACTTGAGCTTTTATTCGGTGCTTTACATTCTTGGCGCAAGTCATCCAAGAAAGATATTAAAAAGTTAGGGATTTAAAGGTAATTATACAATTGGTTGCATTGTAATCCTCCCAAGTAATCTTATCCCATATGTATATATATATGGGATCCCGTGTATATATATATATATATAATCCCGTGTAAGGTGAAATTTTTTGTCTGGATTTGACTCATTTTCATCTTCCCCGCCAAACCCTGTGTTCCTATCCCTATCCATTTCCTATGACTGTATGAATTTATTCGCGCCTTTGAGAGTCTGGTTTTCGTATGAATGAGTGTATATATATATATTCTTTTCAAGTTTTCGCCAATTGGCCACAAATATATAAATCAAAACTTACAGGAGGTAGGAGAAAGAGATAAAGAATTTGTTCTTACGGGAACATTTTGAACCAGTTGGTCCTTCGTCAGCTTTTAGAAGTGACTTCTTAAGCTGACGAAGAACCGTTCAAAACGTTCCCGTAAGAACAAATTCTTTATCTCTTTCTCCTACCTCCTGTAAGTTTTGATTTATATATATATATATAATGTCTAGGTCGAAAATCGCTCTCGGCGACGATGCACATGCATAAATAAAACAGTAATACACTAAACAAACACAGAAACACGTAAAAAGGACACTCACAAAAGAAAACTTGGACGTTTAGATGGTCAAGCCATCATCAACAGCAGTAGAAAAATCACTCCGGCGGCAGAATTGATTCTTCTACCACCGATTATGATGGCTTGACCATCGAAACGTCCAAGTTTTCTTTTGTGAGTGTCCTTTTTACGTGTTTCTGTGTTTGTTTAGTGTATTACTGTTTTATTTAATGCATGTATATATATATATATATTTATGGGGTGGGGAAAGAAAAGTAAAAAGAGAGATAGGACTTACTGGGACGTTTCGGGCATGTAGGCCCTTCTTCAGCTGTAGAAAATTGAAGAAGGGCCTACATGCCCGAAACGTCCCAGTAAGTCCTCTCTCTCTTTTTACTTTTCTTTCCCCACCCCCTGTCAAGTGTTTTTATTGTTGTGGCCTATTGGCGAAATTTTCGTTTTGTGTGTATACATATATATACACATACATACATAAAACAAGGTTGCTGAACACTAGGAGAATCAATGACATTTATAAGAAGAGGAAATATGCAAAACTATTGGTAAATTATTGATAACACATCTGCGAATCTTGGACACAAATAATACCCATTTCTCAGCAGCTGCAATATCGAAGAGTAATTACCCTTAAAATTCAAATGCAATTCCTTTAAATTTGTCAGAAAAACGAAGAAGAATCTCTATACAATCGAAGACTAACAAAACATTATAATAAAATACTAAAAATTAAATACTAATTAAAGACAACAAATGTCAATCAATGATTTGAAATAAGTTTACAAATATGTGAAAACGACCCAAAATATACCTTTTCAGCACTGCTAGCATTCATATTCACTCTATAGTCCAAAAATGATTTAAATAGCTTCAATGACACATTCATTGCTACTTCGGCATCTTCTTCTGTTCTAACAACACATTTAGACTGTAAATGAAAATTCGATGAATTAAATTATAAAAAAATGCCACAATAATAAACTCAAATAATAGGCAAATCATCACAAATATGAGCCCTAACATACCAAACTAGCAACAAGAGCTCCAACAGGATTAGATGCAAGTGAGTTACATTTGGTTTTGTTAGCTGATCTTGCCTTCCCAACAGGAGGTACATTATTACCGTCCTTTAACAGATCGACCCGGATTCTGGAACAAATTAACATAAAAACCTCAAAAAGTCCTGAGCAAACACTTTTCGCAGTATTGTACAAATATCAACAATCCCATTGTTTACCTTTTGACGTTGTCTCTAGTTGATGATGAACGAGCTGCCGAGTTCATTTTATTATGAGAAACTTTCGCTGACTTTAAGGCATTAATTCGTGCTTTCTTTGTACCTGTAAACAAACCGTAAAAAAGAATTGAGGATAACAGAAGTTGAGAAAATAATTACAACCTCAGAAGGCTATCTCCATTGCTCCCCTTTACCTTCTCGACTGTCCAAGGAGTTTGATGCAGCCTGAGATAATGCTCTAGAACATTTCCCCTCAGAAAGGCTTTGAACCTTCCTAGCATTAGATGACGATATACTGTGCGATGGAGACGGGATCTCATCATCTATAAACACAAAAGTTAATGATTGCTCTACTTTCATGAAGCACAATAAATTGTAATTTATCAACGGAAATTTCGTCAATATTATCACATTAGACTATCATGCCATGCATAGATGGACTACATTCCAATATTAATAAGGAAATGGCACAATTTTGGGTGAAGTGCACGCTTTACGTGTAAGTTTATCTGCGAAGCCCATTATGGGTTAGCATTGACAACTACTGGCAGAAAATACACATATCAGTGAATAATGCGAGAATAAAAGCGAAAATGCAGTAAGTTCTAGATATTTTCATGAGCTGAGACATGGTAGAGAGAATTTCAACGAGAAACAGCAACCACAGACTACATACCCGCCATTTTGTATTGAATTGAAGTTGTTGCGCTTTTACAGGATGTCCAGGATATTCACTGAAATAATTTAGAGAAATTTATTCATTGGCGGTCGCCTGAAATGTTATGCCATAGACCGTGTAAATGCAATACCTACCATGGTACGAAGTTTTGACTGAATTCCAAATATGTTTAGCACAATTTTATTTATAACTGCGCTTGTTATGTTACCATTGCATTATTAAAAGCGGGAGTGTTGGTTAGCGTAGATGATTTCGGCAACTTCATTTATATTACTATTTGCTTACCGATTATTTTAAATGGGATCGTTTTTAAGGTTTTCGCACAGTCTGACCTGTTTGTTCCAGGCTAGTAAGTGAATTCTGTGATATTTATTCAGGGGGTGCTATAAATTTAAAATATATTACCGTCAATGTTACTTCATGGGAAACTCATGTTCTCGCCGAAGCATACCAACTAATGAAAGTACCTTAGTAAATCAAACATTCAGCATCGAGTCATTCCATTAATTTATCGTAATTTTATAATGTTCGTTTATTTTAATTGACTACCAATGGTTGGGAATCTACGAGTAGTACGCCAGTTGACGTCAAATTGCTCCCCTTTATATCATATGTTAGTCATCCCTAAGGACTGATATTTTGTGAGAACTGTGCTAAATATGCAGCGGAACATCAACGAGGTAAATAATTTGTCAGTAATGCACATGTTTGAGGAATTAAATCCTGATTATATACGTATTTATCTATCCATAGGTTGAAGTTTCGATTTCAGTGACGTGATCTTTGTCGGCAGATTTGTGAAAAAAGTTTTATTTCTTTGTCAAATCTAGCAACCTCTATTGGTGCAGGCAGTTTTTCGGCAGGACTACGGTGAAGTGTATCATTTACTGAAGCAAGAGAAGAGTGATGGTTCAATTTCTATTGTGAATGATGACTGCCATTCTAAAGTTCTTCTTCATGCTGCTGCCTTCTGTGGGGACTACCGAATTGGAGAAATCCTACTGTCAGCTGGTGCTCGAGTGAATGCTAGAGATACTTCCTGGATCACTCCTTTGCATAGAGCATGCTGCTCAGGGAGCAAAGTAAATTGATATATCTTTGACGATTTTTCCAAATTATTTTAGATTATTTAAAAAGCTCTTACACCATTTATGCATCATTGGATTTCCCAATTGATTTAGTGCTGGTTTCTCCTTAATTTATAGTTATTTAATTCGTGTGTTAGGTGTAGTTATCATAATTCTTTCGTTTGATGCAATGTGTCAGCGTTTAAGAATTCTTAGGGAACTTAATATCAACTAATTGCTTATCGGATATAATATCAATACTTGATGTTTTTCATCAACTTGCCTTCCATTAACCTGGCTGAATCATGCTCAATATCTCATTGACATATTCAATATTGGTTAATTCGTATTCCATGTAGTAGTCTTCTGAAACCTGAGTAGGTACTTGTCTTGAATTCACCCCTATTTATAACTTGTAATAGCAAATTGAATTTGATTCATTTTTACTGAGTGCACATTTTCAGAAAGTAGGATCTCAATTTCCACTGCATTTTCTGATCCCAATCCTTGTTCAATTTTATTTTGTTTGAACTTGAAAAATTAACCCCAATGATTTTTCCTAACTAAAGGCATGATTACATCATGCATAAACTCAAACAAATCCATTCATGAATGCATATCCCATCAAAAATTCATCATGTAACCACACCTACTTGGACGAATGCGTGAATGCATGGTCAGGGAATAGACCCTGTTCTAATTCTGTTCATTTTTGCATTTACACATGTACTCGTACAGATCCATTCATTGCGTAACCATGCCTTAAAGCCTAAGTTAAATTCAGGTTTTTATAGATCTCCTAAAACCCATGATAACTCTAGGATGTATGAAATTTGTGATGTAACTTTAGCTCAGAATAAGTTACCTAGGCTTTCCTCTTGCTGCAACACTATTTTTTCCCATGCATGGTGAAGGTGGTTGTACGAATGAATACAATGGCAAGGTATATTCATTATATGCATAGCAGCAAAGGCAACTTGTGTATGGATGCATGCACTTCAATGGAAGTGTTTCCCGATGCATGCTTCATATAACAATATTGACTGTCTCCAGAAAAAAATGTTTGAGTGAACAGAAAGTGGATTACATCCATCAAACAGATTCATAGTCATAAAAGTAAGACTAAATGAAGGTGTGAAAAGAATTGCTTATGAGGAAGGAGAAGAAGACTGCGGTGAATCAATGTCAGAATAGATAACTGCCAATGAACCAATGTTGACTCATTTCTTTGCTCTACATGATTCTTCATTTTTATTAACTTTATCATTATTTTTCTTGTAATATATCCCAGTCATATGCTTTAATACTAGAATATTTACTATCGTAATTTTCTTAGTGGCCAGGAGTTGCTTATTTTCTAGTTGAAAGGAAACTTGCTCATCTGATAAATACTCTTATCTTTCAGGAGATGGTGGAGCTGCTTTTGAACCACAATGCAGATGTGAATTTAAGAGATCATTTATGGCAAACTCCTTTGCATATAGCTGCAGCAAATGGTTCTGTTCCATGTGCAAGTGCACTACTCTCCAGAACAGATAATCCCAGTATCACAGACCGTGGTGGACGCACTGCTTTGCACCATGCTGCCTACAACGGACACTTAAAGGCAAGAGAGAATTCCTTGAGCATGAAAGTTGATGGCTTAACACTAGTGAAATAGCTGTCGAATAGACTCATTTTTAAACAGGGTACTTGAAAGGTAACCCTGAGAAATTGGTCATCCTTATAAAGTTTATTCATCAGGCTTAAAGACAACATAGACTTAATGCACACATGATAAACCTTAAAGTGCCATGTACATGTTTTTTCTTGAAAATTTGCATAGAAAAATATGGTGTGCATCAAGGGCGTATTCAGCTCAAAACTGAAGGGGGGGCAGCTTTCTGAATTCAACCTCATGGGGGAGGGAGTGACATGCAATAATATGCAGTAACAAAAGGGAGAACAGTGAGCACCATTTATTTAAAAATATGTAAAATTCTTTAAAATCTGTGGAGGGGGGTGGCATGCAATAATTCACAGTAACATAAGGAAGAACACCATGTATTTAAAAAAATTAATTCATGAACTATAGTTTGCGAGGATTAGCTGCAAATTTTTTTTCTACAGCTTCCATTAATTGCCCCTTGTTTGCAAAAACCCATTGATGGTGAATGCTTAGCATTGGGCGCATTCAGGGGACGGAGCGCTCCGGGAGCACTCAGCCAAAATTCTAGGAATTCCCCCTGAATGCGACCGCTACGTAGCCGATCCTACGGAGCGGTCGGCCATTTACAGAGCGGTCTTTTGGGCCGCTACCTGTACTGAGCGCTCGGTGACCGGGTGCGATTTTTCGAATGCTTGTACTACTACTCGGCGTGGTGTCGTCGCGTGACTCATCCTTGCATGCTTGTCTGGTCTGGTGCATGAAAATATGTATTCAATAAATTATTTTCCTGAATGTGATTCACATTTATCTTCAAATACGATTAATATAATGCACTTTCGATACAAGTGTGCGGTTGACTTAGTTACTTTCCGTCTCTTATTCATCGCAAAAGTTGGCTAGAATTAGTGTAGAACTCTTCTTAATTCTCATGGTATTATTGAGATGTTTGCCACAAATAAAATAAACTAGACGTATCTCCCTTGCCAACGTTTTGTGTGCTATTTTTACTTATTATAGGACTGGGAAAATAATACATAAGGATCAGTGAACATAACAGTTTCTTAACGTCTCAACAATGATGTATATTGTATGCCCATAAATTTGTGTCTATCGATGACGGTGTACGATTATGAAAGAAAAATATTAATGTGAATTGTTTGCGAGAGAATTATAAGAATATTTAATAGTTTGTTTCCTAAATGATCATGCATGCCTTGTGGGCTGAGTTAGTTGGGCTATGGGCTAAGGTAACGAACGACATAATTTAATAAGTTTCGAGAGAGCATACGCTTATGAAACAAGCATAGCGGGCATTATTAATATACTTAATATATAATAATACTTTGATCAAGAGCGCAAATAATTAACGGAGAGCTTTCTAGAGATGAAAACCTCGAACACGTCCACATTTTCCATAACAAGGGATTGGAACCACTTGTATTTTAATGCAGCATGCATAAAAGGTATAATATCACCGTAGTGCAACACCCAAAAAATGTGGCCTGTAAAACACCATCATATGTTTGCACATCCGCAAGGAAATCATCGAAGTACATCACCTTTGAACCAAGTCATTTATGATATATATTAATAGCAGTTAACTTGCAATCGATGCTCGGAAGTTCACACAGCAGCACAGCAAAAAATTAACAGTCTTCCCTCGGTGTATCTACGAGAATGCAATGAGCTCACCAAGGTTAGTTGCCCATCCAAGCGTGGTTTATTGTTCATTTATTCAACTCCTTCCGTCACTTCTTTTCGTGGAAAGGATAAACTGAAGAGCATGCTCTATGAGGAAAATTTTCTATCCATTTTGGAAATAAGAAATATTCTAGACGATGCTAGCATGGATTAACACATCTGCAATTGTGCTTACTAATCATAGGAAGGTAATTTTGAGCTTTATTAAACCACTATGAGTCCTTTCCATCAATTATCTCTGATAAGAAATCTGCGGACGGAGAGAGACTACGTTTCAAAAGTTCCACCGTAGCACTCGGTCTTTTTTTCCATTCAGGGGAGCTGAGCACAGGCTAGGTAGCGGTCCGCTCCACTGCTCCCGGAGCGCTACGTCCCCTGAATGCGCCCATTGCTAACCCATTTAACCTATTTCACCAATAGTTGATTTTAGCCATGTTTTAAATCGGCGAAGGGAGCTGAATGAGTGCTCAATAGTGCTTGTTGTGCAGGGTGGTGAAAGCAATATCAGTATTGCCTTTCTAATGCTTGGGAAAAATAATTTACTCTTATTTTAGAACTTCAATGATGTCTGGCACTTCCTGTACCTCATTCAAAATTTTCTTCTCACACATTCCACAAAATTTTTCCAAGCTGGAAGGGCTGCCCCTCCTTGCCCCCCCCCCCCCCCCCTTGGATACGCCCTTGGTGTGCATCATGCTTGAGGGCTGGTGTGAAAATCCATGCCCATTGGGTTGGGTGATGGGCTTCCTTCTTTTCTTTACTCTTGCATGCCAGCTCCCTGCTGGAAACCTAGCATGCACCCTCCCCTGCCTTAAGGGGGTGGATACCGTGTCAGAATAGGCATTTTCAGACCGCTGAGGTTTTCATTGCTGCGGTTGTATGCTGGTAGATAAAATGATCAGTTTTAACCATTGTGGTAAAAAGATAAAGCATTGTGACAAAAGTTTGTCTGTAAAGTTGATACTAATCATTTCAGAGAAGAAATTAAAAACTTTCCTAAATATAGACCATTTTCAACAGAGCAGTATCTAGTAATGGGGAATGATATGAAAGCCAACTTACTTAAAGGATAGTCATTTCTCGAGAATGTAGGTTTCGTGGAATTTTTGTCGTGATAACTGAGGAGGATATCATACACCTTCCTCGGTGAGCTGCCTTGCAGGCAGCACTGTTTTCCCACCGGGGTCCTGAAGTCTGCCCACATTGCCTCCTCTCTACCACCTCCATAGCGCATTTGCAAAATCCTTTTGCATTTTAGTGGATTTAAATTTTCGAAAAATATCTATTCCTCTTGAGGAGGGGAGAAAGGTTCTGGGTAGGGGGCTGAGCTGCTAATGGCCTAAAAAGTTAACATAGTAGTAAGCTACTCTTCAGGTGGTGGGTACCTGCCTCCTCTGTCTATGCTGGTCCCTTGGCTCTCAAACAGTCACTCAGTACAAAAGAAACATACATCATCTTAGTTATACGTATTCATTCACATTGATGTCTCAGCCAACATCTCCTGTATCGTATACAATCACAATTTATAGGAAATCATTTTTGCTATTTTTGTTTGTAAAACTTAGTGTGCACCTTATACTAGGATGCGTAGTACATATGTGGGTGTGGTAATAACTCCACTCATTGAGGTACAGTTCAAATCTCTTCATGATGTTTAATTTGTTATTACAAATCAGTATTTATTCATTTCCTGGAGTTTTATGCAATAAAGGAAATGTGCCCTAGTTTTCAATAAGGAGTGCACTGGTGACTTTATAAATGTGATATTTGATGCATGCTAGTTCTAAAGGTATTTATACCGTCTCTACATTCCTGGCACAGTAGTATGTAAAATATGGTTGAATCTTGACACTTAATTTACTTTACTCTTGTATGCTTATGACAGTAAAACTTAATATTGAAATATTTGTTCCAACACATCAATAAAATGTGCTTTTTCAAAGTTTTTGATCTTGAGTACTTATGATTGGTCATAAACATTTTTATTTTTTAGATGGTTCAGCTTTTGCTCTCCAAGGGTTGTCTGGTAAATGCTTTGGATAAACTAGACCGAAGACCTCTTCATTGGGCTGCCTGTAATGGTCATAATAACATTGTAAAATTGTTGATTAAATGTGGAGCTGATCCAAATGCCATAGATAAGGATGTAAGTGTATTCAAGTAAGACCCATCAGTAGTGATAGCATTTGGTTTTAGAGATCTTGATAAATGTCATATTTTTCAAAATTCTGAGGTCATGTGGTAGGCTTTATCACTAATTTTCATTATAATCCAGTGGAAAGTCAGCACACTTACAAATTTTATGAAGGTTTATTGAAGTGAGGAATCTGTCACATCTGACTTTTTGCTGTCCGCTGTTCACAGCATGGTGCTATGCTATCCAGAGGATGTGCTGTTGAGCAAACGGTGCAACCCATCAAATAACCAATGTGACTTAAAGCAGTTTTTCCTGATCCAATTGCTATTGAGTTCCCGCCATGGAGAGGTGCAAGGAAATGTTTTACTTGTATTATTCATGTTAAAAATAGTGATGATGAGTCGAAAAGTGGATTACGTTCTTTGAACACCTCCTTCCATGCTGCTCTGCTCATAGACCTAGATTAAAATTCTTTCAGACTTTATTCCAAAGAGTAGGTGTGCTTTCTATTGTTGGCTCTTAATCTACCTCAGTATCTTCCATCAACTAACGTATTAAAGTGAAGCAACACTTTGTATCAATATTTTCTGGCTCTGGCCTGACTGTCCTGGATTCTGGTCGGACAAATTATCTGGCAGTTGGCACTGTTCATATGTCTGAACAATTGGGTAAGTTGCTGGGTACATTTCATACCATGGGACCATCTGGTTGAAACCCAGAAAGATAGAAAACATAAAACAGGACAAGGCAAGAGTGATAATTTATGTCTTGCAGTTGTGCTAGGTAAGATGGAAGGGCACACAATACCAAAAAATTAAGGACAAGACAAGGGTATTGATGTAACAGGGAGAGATTCAGGAGAGGTGGTGTGAATAAGTGGAATAATGATATTAAAGAAACACTTAGGGAGTGAACTAAGATTTAGAAATGGAAACCTCTGTATCGAAGGATATCCTTAAACCAAGAATACTTGACAGCAAAGTAGAGAGGGCACTTAGGGAAAAGGCAAGAAAGGCTCTGGGAGTAGGTAACATCCCATTTGAGTTACTGAAGAATTTTATGAAATAATGGAAGCCTAATTTTTTAACTATTGCCTTGGATCTAAAAGGAAGGAATATGGCAAGAAGACTTAGTGAAAGCAGTTTTGAACCATTTCATTCAAGTATTCTACCAGCTGATTGGTAGGTTCTTGGACAGTCCCAATTCTGTATCCCAACCTCATAGAAATTGTCTCGCTTTCCCTCCTAAGGATGGCCCGTTATTAGATCCCTCTTCAATTCTTCATATCTTCTAACTCCTATTATTTCGTCCAGAATTCCTATCCTCCTCCTTCCTCTTCCACGCTTCCCCAGTGTTCTCCCCTCTATCACTCTTTTCAACATGCCCTCTCCTCTCAAAACCTCCTCCATCCATCTCTTCTGCCTTCTCCGAACCTCTGCCACAAGCTTTCTCTCCTCTCCGACCATATCCAATACCTCCTCGTTCGTTTTTCTCGCCATCCAGCTAACCTTCTCCATCCTTCTCCAAACCCACATCTCAAACGCCTCAAGTCTACGCACATCCTCCGTTCGCAATGACCAAGTTTCCGACCCATATAGCACCACGCTCCATATTAAATTTTTCCCCAGCCTTTTCTTTACGTCTCTTCTCAGACCCCCCCTCATCAATTCCCTTCTCTTCGAAAATGCTTCTTTAGCAAGCGCAATTCTGCATCTGATGTCCTTACCACTAAACCCATTCGCCTCCAATATACTACCCAGATACGTAAACTGCTCGACCTGCTCTATCTTCTGCCCTCCCACCCTTATATTCAGCCCCGCCTTCTTACTTCTAGAAAATCTAATTACTTTCGTTTTCTTGTGATTGATCTTCATCCCATACTTTTCGCACTGTACCTCTAATGCATTCACCATTGACTGTAACCCCTTGGCCGACTGACTAACCAATGCTTGATCATCTGCAAATCTCACTGATTTTATCAGCTCTCCTCCTACCTTTATTCCTACCTCCTCCTCCCCCCATGCCTCCCTTACCATTTCTTCTGAATACACGTTAAAAAGCAATGGTGATAGTGGGCACCCTTGCCGCACTCCCCGTCCTATCGTGGCCCATCCCGATTCTCCATTGGCTACCCTAACCTGCGCAGTCTGATTCATATACAAATTCCGAATCAGACTCCTGTCCCTCCAATCGACCCCTAATTTCTTCAACACTCCCATTAATTTCGTCTATTCCACCCGATCAAACGCCTTCTCGAAATCTACGAAGCATGCAAAAACATCCTGCCCATACTCTAGGTTTCTTTCTACCAGCGTCCTCATCACCGCTATAGCGTCTCGCGTTCCCGTCCCTCTCCTAAACCCGAACTGGTCGTCACCCAGGTATTCATTTGCCTTCTTCTCTAGCCTTCTGTTTAGAATCCTCAGAACTACTTTGGCCGCGTGGGATATTAAGCTTATTGTCCT
The DNA here is from genome assembly GCA_963573305.1 of Pyrrhosoma nymphula. Taxonomy (NCBI): domain Eukaryota; kingdom Metazoa; phylum Arthropoda; class Insecta; order Odonata; family Coenagrionidae; genus Pyrrhosoma; species Pyrrhosoma nymphula. The sequence goes on along the minus strand of OY754331.1, from coordinate 62,787,081 downwards.
ATAGTCTTCGCACGTTTTTGCCTTACTCTTCTTTGGTACAGGAATTAGTACAGTCTTCGCGAAGTCTTCCGGCCACACTCCATCCTCATAAATCCTACGAATAAGCGCAAAAAGTTTTCCTCTTCCGTTCTTCCCCATGCTCTTTAAAAACTCTGCAGGTATGTCATCTATTCCCACCGCCTTATTCCTTTACATGTCTCGTAGAGCTCTTTCGATTTCGCTATCTAGGATACTTGGTCTGATGCCATCTCTGTCGATATCGTCTTCCCTTTCTATATCTAACCTATTGGGCCTTATTTCTTTACCGTACAGCTCTTCAACATACTCCTTCCACTACTCCTGGATCTCTCGGTTCTACGATCACCTTTCCCGTCTTGTCTGTTATCGTTGTAATTCCCCTTCCCTTATTACCACCCGTCAGTTCCTTTACTTTCCTATATAATGCATCTGCTTTTCCCTCTTTTTGGTATTTCTCTAACGCGTCGATCTGTTCTCCCCACCACGCCTCTCTTGCTTTCTTTGTTTCTCTTCTAAGCCTGTTATTAAATTCTCGGTATTTTCTCTTACCTAGTTCTGAGTTTACGCTCTTCCATTTCCTTCTCTCCTCCATCTCCCTGATCATCTCCTTCGTGATCCACGGTTTTCTAATTTTAGTTGCACTCACTACGCCTACCGTTGCTTTCGCCGCTTCTACAATTCCATTTTTCAAACTTCCCCATTCATCTTCCACCGATCTAACTCCATGATCCTCACCCATTATCTCATCCACCTTCTCTCGATACTTCTTCTTCATTGCCCCAGTTAATGCCTCCGTATTCCCCTTTCGTACCCTCCTTCCCATTTTTATCTTTTTCAGTTTTACCCGACATTTCATGACTAATAAGTTGTGGTCTGTGTCTGCATCAGCTCCTGGATAAGTGTGCGAGTTTTTAACACTATTCCTGTATCTGTGACGTACCATTATATAATCTATCTGGAACCTGTGTCTCCCGGCTTCTTCCAAATGTACCTACGTCGAGGATGATGTCTGAACCATGTTTTTGTAATTACTAGGTTATTTCTGCGGCAAAACTCCACAGCTTTCTCGCCCCGGTCGTTTCTCCTTCCTAGCCCGTAATCGCCCACCTCCCGCCCATCTCTTCCTTCACCCACCACCGCGTTCCAATCCCCCATTACTACCAGGTGCTTACTTCCTCGTATCTTACCAATTAATTCCTCTAGCTGATCGTACACCCCATCTACCTCCTCCTCTTTATGATTAGAGGTAGGCATATAAACCTGGATTATAACTAAATTCGTTGGTTCTGCTTTTAGTTCCACGACTATTATCCTATCACTCACCTGTTCTGCATACACTAGTTTTCTACCTAGTTTCCTATTCATTATGAATGCAACCCCGCGCTGAATTTCATTCCCTCCACTATAAATTACTCTATAATCGTCGCTCCAGTAATCCCCGTCATCCTTCCATCTTACTTCACCCAGACCCATGATGTCTATACCCACCCTCTCCATTTCTTGCTTTATATTCTCTAGCTTCCCCGCCCTCAGCATTGTCCTAACATTCCACGTGCCTATTCTGATTGTTTCGTTCCTCTTCTTTATCTTCTTTTCCTCTGCTGCTGCTACGTCTGAGCAAGGCTTTCGTGTGATGACGACCGCAGGGGCCTTGCTCCCACCGCTGCCGGGCACGACACCCGGCCCTCTCGGCCGAGTCCCGTAGTTGCCAGGATTCATTATCAATTGAGAACTGTCCATAATTTCAAGGTTTTTGTTTTAATTGAGATAGTATTCTGTGGCCTTACTCAATAGTGTTTTTTACGTGACACCATCATTTCAGAGGCCGCCCCACTGGGGTCAGACGCCTTTTGCAGCCGCCTCACTGAGGTACAGACGCTGCGTGGACTACCATTCGTCTGTCTCCTAACCTTCGACCAATCTGGCATGGGTGACCCTACCAGGAGCAATGCTCCCGCCAGTGCGGCTCTAGGGGTCATCGGAGCACGCAAGCCCTTCCACCACGACAAGGTTGTAGTCCAAGAGAAGAGAGTTTTGGACCATGCCCTGAAAAAGCAGGAAGTGTCAAAATGTAAAGACTATAGAACAATAAGTTTATTTCACATGTGGCAAAGGTGCTACTTAGACTCATTCTTATAAGGTTGGAGTTATGAGCAAGGAAGGCATTAGGTGATGACAAGTTTGAGTTTAGGAAGGAGAAGGCATCGAAGGATACATTTGTGGTGACGACAACACTTATTTAAGGGAACCTATGGTATAATCAAGAAGTTTGTTATTGTTTTGTAAACTTTGAAAATACACTTGACAGTGAATTGGGAGAAACAGGAACCACCCTGGAAAATAGGAGTAGATTGGAGAGATAGAAGACTCATTTGAAACTTGAATATGGCCCAGAAGGGACAAGTAAAGGTAAATGATGGACAGCTACCAGGCTGTTGAACTGTGTTTTTACTCAGTCTCCACAAAAACTTAGATATTTGATTTGTAAATGAATTTGATTGTATGTTTCAATTTACTCATTAAAATTTTTAACTTTTATTTATTTTGATTCAGTTCAAATATTATTCTTCAAGGTAAATTTGATTTGATTTGAAGGGAAAATTTCTGATTTGGTGAGCTCTAATCATAAGGGGTAAAAGATTTCTTTCATTCATTGAATGTGTGTCCTTAATTTTCTCAGGCGTTACTTTGTGGTACTTATTTCCGCAAGTGAGTAAAAGATAACTTTGTATAGTCTACAAAAAATTCTGTATCCAATTCAATTTCAAATTCAATGAACATTTTTGTTGACTAGAAATTTTTCTTTTACTTCATCATGATTGTGTATCCATTAAATGAAATGTTGATTCTTCTCAACTGTCTTAGGGTTACACTCCATTACATGCTGCAGCAGCGAGGGGTCATTATGATGCTGCCAAAGAACTTATTGATGCTGGAGCACATGTAGATGCACCCAGTGTTCAGGGAAATGCCCCTCTTCATTGTGCTTGTTTGGGTGGCTATGCCACACTAGCCAGTCTACTTCTTTCTTCCAAAGCTTCTTTGAACTCAACGAACCTCAAAGGACAGGTATGATCAGTATTCTTTGAAATTATTGGAGGAATTTTGGATCAATTAGAATTTGGAAGTAATACTCACTTATGATGCATTCAGGGTGAATAATCTTATGATGCCTTATGATATTTTAATAAAACGTTGAAGCTCGTACGTGTTGAAAGGATGTCATGATTATAAAATAGACACTTTGTGACTTCCACAAATTTATTCACTCATTGAATGGTTTCTGCTGTTAGGCCATCCCTAGGTACAATCTAATCCGGTGCAATTGTAGGTGAGGATATCCTTACAGCCAAAACTGGTGTGTGTAAATAACTTTGTGAAAGTCGCAAAGTGTCGATTTTATCAATCAAAATGATAATTTATGTTTTATACATTCCTGCCATTTGTTATAGAATGATGTCAGCAGAATTGTATAATTTCTTCAAATATATCATTATTCTAATAGAGCCTCATATTTTTGAAAACTGTGGCTGAGGATGTGCCGATTGTATTTTTAATGTTTTTGACAATTCCTCCTGTCAAAAATTTGAAATCCTGAAAATGTCAAATCCATCATAGATCCATGTCAATTGATGCATTGAACATAATCCCTATTTATTTGCATGTCATGCATGGCATCACCTTAAGGAAATTTGGATGTTGTTAAAAATCAGAAATTTGAACTAGGATGTGGATTTTGAGGATTAAAGAAATTGTGAATTACCTTTGGAAAATATTTTGAGAATTTTGCATTTTTTCTTATGTTTAAGTCAGTTTTTAACACAGTGCGTGACACAGAAAGTTTGTCAACCGGTATTCAAATACAGTAAGTCCTTGACTTATGTGGTTAATTCTTCCCAAAAATTTCCACGTAAGTTGAAACAAAAACTTATCTAGCCATTTTTGAACCATTATGCCCCGTTTACACTACTAGCTTTCAACGCTAGTAACCAGAACCTTAGTAAAAAGTTTGTTGTGTGAGTACTTTGCGCTAACTCTAGTAAACTTGTTACCGCTCTAACTTTACTAGGGTTGGCACTGGTTACTGGTGTTTGAAATGTGTGTGAACGGAAGTCAGTTACAATACCAGTTACAAAATGGCCTCCAAAGTCACTAATTGTTAGCAAAGTGGAAGGATCAAAGCCGAGGCAGCGATTTCGTGGGGAAGAAATCAAGCTCATTCTGGACATTAAGCGCCCACCAAAAATCCCACTTGCCCCACAATATCTTCTTCAACTGTGTATATAATCTTTGTTCTTCAATTGGTTGTTGGTTTTTTCAACTGTTTTTACTCTTCACCAGGGGTTATCACCATCTCTACTACAGTAAACTTGAATACCTATGAACGCAAGTTAGTTAAAGTCGCCATATTAACCATCATTCACATCTAGTAATGTAAACGGGGCATTAGCGGTGCTGCCATGCCGCTTTTACTGCGATTAGCGCCAATTGGCGACGATTACAGAGATCACCACCTTTTGAGAGGCTGTTTAGTTAACTTAATACGAAAATTCCGAGAGTAACAAATCCAAAATTTATTACACCGGATATTTAAATCTAAAGTAAGTATATTCACACAAAACACTTATAAATTGAAAATTTGGTAAAATGAACATACTGATATGAATGCTTGTTCATAATTGGAATAAGTTCTTAATAAATATGTGTATGCTCTTTAATTTGACTTTTACCCTGTACAATTGTTCTAACTGTTGACTCATTCAACCCATAAGCATGTGCAATTTCAACAAACTTTTCATCTTTGTTATGCCACTAAATAATTTCCAGTTTAGTTTCCAAACTTATAGTCTTACTTTTCTTCTTGTCACTCGTAGAAATCTCACCATTCTTAAGTTTCTCAGCCATAATGAGGGTTCACATCCAAAATAAACACAAAAAGATTTTCATGGTATTATGAGAAAACGTTCTCGTACTTGATAAATACTGATCCCAATGATCAAATCACTACGGAAACACAAGTTCGTCTGTCTGCTGCACGAATGTGTTCTTTTTTCTTTGCTGTGATGGACATCAGGCGTCATCTGTGTAGTAGATAATCAACTATGGGTTGACATACGCGGGAAGGTCAAACTACGCCGAAAAAAGATGTTGATGCCGTGTAAGGGCGGTGACAGGTTCGCGTTTTCTTCGTGTTTCTTTCGCCGCAACAGATATTCGGCGACGGCTCGTAAAAGGTCAAACACATATATTCTTATGGAGCCATTACGGCCATGCTTGCGACCAGCAACATATTTGAAAGTGCTGCATGTCGTGTTTATGGAGCGACGCAAAAAATTGCCGATGTAGGTACACTCCCCATACCAACGACTGGGGGACGTGTTGCTGCTTATCGCGCTGTGGACGGGGGAGGTAACTTTTCAATGAGTATTTTTTGTGCTTCTTTTAAGGCATTGCTAGGGACCGGAAAAAATAGCATTTTTTATAAATTGACATATATTGTTTATGAAATTAGTATCCATTTTCCTGAAATTAGCATCTATTTTTTTATCATCGAATAACCTTGAATTTAACTATCAATTCAGAAGCAATTGTTTGCAGAATATGCAATATATCATGGTTATATGCACTTAATGCTCAACATAGTGAATGGGAAAATTATTTTATTTCCATAAAAACTCCAAACTCAAATTATTTCTTCCTCTCTGAGCATATATATGATGAATAAAATTTTTATCTAGGGGCGTGTATGCCTGGGCTCAGCATTCCAAGCTGTGGCGGCATGTGCCACCGGTGGTACACGATGGCCTTGAAGCTGATCTCCCGTGATCCACCGGTGGGTCACGACTAGAGATGGTCCACTCTGATAATTATCTCGGTAATTTTCGTAAATTACCGTGGTATTTTTCGTAATTTACTGTGCCCCCTGAAAATTACTGTAATTTTCTAGATAATTCACCTATGTTTGAGACAATTTTTCATACAGATAAATTCCCAATATGTTCTTTTAAGCCAAGTTCACATTTCCTACGTGTTGAATAATAAATTGAGGCTTGTAAAACTTATTTTTGGAATATTTTACTTAAATTATAACATTATAGAGTAATGTATTAGAATATTCTTCATGAAAATTTCTCATACTTTGACAAAAGAAAGCCAGATTGCGTGCGATCCCTTCCTATTGCTATCGGCTTTCTTATTTAACCATACATTTGCTGTTAAATGATTCAAACTAAAAAATACTTGAAAATTACGGTAATTTTCCCATCTCTAGTCACGACGCCTGTGAGGAGAGACAGCCGTGACCCAATGGTAGTGTACGCTATCGCGAAGGTGTTAAAGACAGGCCTTCGTGTCTCCATCACACTTTTACTAGTAAATAGTGAAGATAGGAAATATCACCAACCTGTACTTCTGTTTACTGACAAAGGTGAAATGAAATTCGTAGCAACGTTCCTCTGCTCATTGCGCGGTATAATCAATTCACATATGCGTACATTATTACGTTTAATTTGAAAATAGGCTGATTTTTTGCGTTCATGTGATAATAATCTTAATTTTAATGAATAAAAATAGGATTCTTCAAAAATAAAAACATGAAAAGAAAATTTTTATGCCATTTCCTAATAGTTTTTTTTTATTCACAACATCATTTCACATATTTACTAATTTTCAGATATTTTGCTTTTATCCCTAATTTTTGCAGAAAATTTGCAACATGTGATTTCTTCCGGCCCCTAGGCATTGTTATTCCATTGACTCACGAGAATATGTACCCGTTGAAAGGGAAATGGCGTGTTTTTAAGTTCTTATTTTCATTTTATCTTTTCTTTTCCTAATGTTTTTTGGTAAGTTATTGTCATTCATCTCTTTTGCAGACTCCACTTCATGTGGCTTGTGCCTCTACTGGGGGACAGGAGTGTGCTAAATATCTAATAAATTCAAAGGCAGACATCAATGCTCAAGCTGTTGATGGACGCACACCTCTTCACATGACAGCTATACATGGCCGTTTTATGCGCTCAAAAATACTCATAGATAATGGTTTGTGATTTAATTTCTTCTTAGTTTTATATATATTGTGGCTTTTTGCCAAATGCATTTTGTTGAAATATTGCAAATTTTTCATTAGTATTAATATATTAGCCACGTCATTAGAAGTGATTTATTAAAATAGATTCAGTTTCCTTGGCCTATCAGCAATAACAAGTTCTTTGACTGTACCTACGCCGAAAGTGAATAGCATGATGGTTATGTATGTCTGTATGTTCATATTATTAGTAGTTTCTCATCAGAATTACCAATTTGAATTACACTTTTTTAATTCTGATGGCATATACGAGTGCAAACCTGACACTTGAAATTCATTTCAATAAGGTTTTGTTCTTTTCTACACTTTTTAAGTACTAAAGTGTAGAAAAGTACAAAACTTTATTGAAATGAATATTAAAAGTTTCTACAAAGTAGAGCCTGTAGCTGTGGATTTTATTCTGACACTTGAAGGCTGGCCAACCTCTCGTTGACAAGTAGTTTCCTGTATTTATGCTTCATACATCATATGAATCCTTGATCGAGTGGCTGAAGAACACTGGTGCAATTAGGAGCAAAAATCGAAACTTAAACATTTTTTTTAAATGCAGTGTTTATTGGGTGTGCTGCGCAGTATCAATGAGTAACAAAATTTCACAATTTTGCCCACCCAGTCCATCCAGTGCTCGCAGGATTTTTTCAAAATTTGTTATGGTCATCCAGGCATTAGAGTTGCATTCATACGTGCAAAGTAATGTCCAAACATGTTTGAAGTATCTGGGGAGTTTATATTTCATTATCGCTAATGGAACCAATTTTTCTGTTCCTTTTTCGTTGTAACATAGGAGGACAGTCAGGCTCTCCGTACTTATTTTGCCTCCATGAATCTTATTTCCTATTGATCTCAATGTTTTATCAGGGAGCAGATTAAAAAATAAGACAGTCTCATCAGCATAAAAACGTCATTCGGGCTGTAGTTTTTAACCCCTTTAATGGGGAGTCTTTTTTGTCGTATTGACTTGCAAGTAAGATTATTGAAAGAAAAACATTTTTGAGCATAAATTCATAATGTTTTAATGTCCCTGTATTGCTAAATTATTTAAATATTTTTTTAAACAAAAAAATTGTCTAAACAATTTAGCAGGACGGGTGTATTAAAACAGGGGAAGGCATTTATAGATGATCTCCCCATTAAAGGGGTTAAGGATGCTTGGGTGGGTGACATATTTCCATGTTTCCCAAATGTTAGTGTCCACACTGGCTGCCTTACACTGTAAACTATCCCCTGGCATTTTTTTAAAATCCCTCCCGTTTGAAGCCTCAAAGTCACTTATGCCCATTTTATGAGCTAAATACAAGCACATACATTTGCAGCAGATATTGAAATGAGAGGGTTACAATTTCGTTGGAAGAAGATCATGTATTCCGCGTCAGGTGTAATATATGTACCTATATTAAGCTAAGACAGTGAAAAGAAGATTCTCTTATGGATGCTATGCCAGGATGCATGTTATGTATTTTGTACAAATAATTATACTGATACCTGTTAATTTTGCAAAATAACAATTGTTATTCTTCATTGGATCCTGCTTATTTGTATGTGGTTATTTCCGAGATGATAGAGCTGAAAGAAGAGCTGAAGAAGACTGTGTATGTGAGAGTGAGTAACATAAATGTGTTCCCCCTTTCAAAAGTAGATTGTACAAGCGCACACTTCTACGGTGAAGGGGATATAATACCTTTTACACTTCATCGACTACTAACGATGCTAACACTACAAATCAATAATTTTTGTTTTTCGCAGTAGTGTGTGAAAGCTTCATTTGTGGCTCTATTCAGATTAGGTCGTCTGCTCTTATTCATTAAATGTCAGGCTTAATTAATTAAAAATTGGGATATTTTTGCATATCCTTCTACCTCTGTTTACAATCAAGCAAGGAGATATTCGTTCAAACATTGCAGCTCCAGATCAGGGCATGTGTCAGCCCTGAATCTGGTGTTTTTCCCCCCTTTCCCTATCATTGCGGGGGTTACTCCATCCTCTCAAAAAAACAGCTATGAGACCGATGGTTTTGGTGTATTGTACGTCACTTTGGAGGTTTATATGGCTGGGAGTCAAGGCCAAGGGAGGTGTATGATAAACATCAATTGAATCATTGGCTTTATGCCGAATAGTCACATCTTATCTTTCTGTCACATCTTATCTTCCTCCTCCCTTACCTCAACCTGCTGCATCAGCAGAGAGGAAGCACGTGCCTCTGGAGAGTGTAGTCTTTTACAATGAATCAAGTTATGCCAAAAAAAAACAATATTTTGGCTGTGTACGACCCATTGGCGTGCACAGATGCCTTGAGATGGAAGGGACTTCTTAAAGGGCCCAAGAGTTGGCATGGGGTCCCGTATAGCGTGGGACATCACATCCTGTCCTAGTGTTCAGGGGGTGGGATGGAGGGGGCACTCAAAGGGGCCTGATCTCCTGGAGGGCTGGCATGGGGGCTTCGGTGTGAGTGGGATGGCTTGTGCCCTCCCTTAGAGCAGGGAGAGGGGACACGGGGGGTCACTTGAGGGGGAAATATGACCAGTGTGGGAGGGAAGTGAAGCGTTTGATAGGTTCGCCGCAAGTGAGAAAGAAAGATGATGGGGGAGTGTTAGCCAAGGTTTTGTAGCAACGGAGATGGAAAGCTGGTTGAATTTTCCTGGTGAGGATTGCCAGGTGGGGAAAAATGAATATGGGAATGAGTGGGCATATCCATTTTGCATTTCCTTAATTTCCGATCCCTTCGGGCAGTCTCAGAAAAGGGATCAGTGAATAACAATTCAAGAAGAAATGTGACAAACGGATGAATGTATATTGTAAAAAATACCAGATCTTCTGTCGAGAGAATCGTTCACTGAACAAAAAAAATCAGTTATTTGTTTTTGCACTTTCCTTTGCTCCATTGTTGCTTCCACAATGGCCTCTGATTTGGATAAATGCTAACTGAACCGAGAGTCAACATCATTAACAATTCGGAGCCTGTGTAATGTATCGAGAGTGAGCAAAACTTCATTCTTTTTAGGAGAAATTAGGACTTGTTCATTTTCATCTTCGTGACTGCTTTCCTTTCTGGGCCCTGCCACTGGCTCTTCCGTTGCCGGGTCTAGCGTTACATCTTCACTAGCTTGGAGATCGTGATCCATAGATATATAATTGCTGGGGGCTACAACCAATGAACTGCCAACTTGCAACAAGTAATGCCTCAACGCCCCTACCCGTAGATCCTGGCCTATCAGGTGACCTGCTTCTGCACTGGCTAGGTAACAACTAACTCCCACCTCTGATGTTTTCTGGGGGTATCGTCCGATAACTCAAGGAAGCGATGAAAGTGCCTCCAGTTGTGCTAGGATGCTGACAAGGCTTTCTGCTCCCTCTCACACGTGTCTTATAGGATGGTTCCACTTATCCTCTTCTTATTTATTATAATAAGGATTAAGCTACAAAACCTTTATCAAATTCTGTATCAATCTGTTGGAATGCAGGTGAGCTCTCTTTTAGGATATTTTTTCATTCACTAGATAGGAGCGAAAGGTTTACCATTTTCCCATAAAAATATATGGGTGCTTGAGTGTTTTTCCTGTTGACGAGTCGTACTTAAGAATTAGTGTGTGTCAAACTAATCGGTTGTATGAACCAAAGGCTGAAAAATTTTACATTGTTATTCATGCTGCATGATAGTGGATGTAAGATTAGCCTTGGAAACTTATCAACAGAAGTCAACTTAGGATATGATAGGTTTGAAAGTCTGGGTCTTTTAAACCATAATAGTACAGTTTTTGCTGTTTTACAATGAAGTATCTGTGTATGTTTCATGTGGTGTTGTGCTAAACGAACTTCTAACTCAAGTTTGTTCAAAATATTAAAAATATTTGGTAAAGTTAAAGTTTTATTTTGTAGTATTTGATTTATGAGTCAATGTTATATGTGTATTTAGTGTTTTTTTGAAAAATGTATGCAAAAGATTTGAATTTCCTTTACAAAGCACAAAACTTTCAGAATCATTGAAAAATTAATTGCTGATATATTCATTGTGTTCAAATTCTTTTTATTTGTGCCATTGCTCTAAAACTGAGTGTGTCGTACATGAGTGAACATAGGTAATACACAAGTTGATTTGAAATTTTATGTCATTAATTTGCAATCATTGCTTTTTGTGATTTGTTGGGCTTAAATGTTGTGTAAATTCCAATGCTTTTTTCTTAATTAGTCATTTTCATGTAGCCTTTTTCTTTCCACAGGTGCCATTATAGACTGCACTGATCGAAATGGTCTCACTGCGTTACACATAGCAGCTCTTAATGGCCATGAACTTCTTTGTGGCACACTGTTATCCTCTGGAGCCAATCCTTCTCTTAGAGGTTTTAGAGGTTAGTTTGACAATGTTTTGATAATGTAGATATGTAAGTGCATAATGGTACTTGCTAATATCCAAAGAGGTTTCATTGAAACTAGTTCTACCACACAATGGCGTAGATTATTCTGTAGTCATAAATGTTGGTGTATCAGCCACTGGTTCCCATTGGATAGTGTTGATACATTTAAATTGGTCCTAGAGATTGTGGAAGTTTATCTAGAACACTCGCAGCCATTAAGATTTGTTTTTTTTTTTAGGTGATGTTTGGTTTTTTTACTGAGCAACCTGTTGTGCACTGTAGCGTCACTTCCTTAACAGTCTAGTGAATTTTCAGAACCTCTTGGAAAGAATTTACTCTTGATACACATTAAAATGCTAAATATGTGTATGGAATATACTTGAAAAATCTAGCTCATTATGTTGACTGCGTAAGACAACTTTAGAGATTTTGCAATGCATAAATTAAACAATCAAAGTCTTAGTCACCCATATGTGAAATTGAGAAAAAAGAAAATGCATGCTGGCATACCTATTGCATCATTAATGTAACTACGTAACTTCATAATAATGACAGTGAAAATTGCCATGTTATCATATTGCTGTTGCATCATTAGATGGCTACATAGTTTCACCTTTGATTAATGACTGCTGAGGCATGAGATGCTATGATGTAGAGATAAATATTTTTATTAACCAGAGATTCTCTACATGTATACCTACCTATCATTGTAAGCTGGTGAAGTTCAGACATTATAAAGTTTTGTCAGACTGACAGTCACTCCGATAAGGCTCTGTAAAATTCTATTTTGGAAGTCTTGGTGGATCCATCTGGTGAGCTTGGGGGAAATCTGGTAAATTCAAAACCTGGTCTAACAACTCAATTTTCAAAGGTACTTGACTAAATCATGCAATTTGACACATTTTTCCTCAGATTAATTAAAAATGATTATGCCATAATTTGAGCATTTTTTCCTGAAACTAGAAGAAGTGAAGAGGTCAATAAAAAACTAAAGAATGTGCAATTGTAGATATTTATGTGAATATAAAGTTCCTGAAACACATGCAAGCAAGAGTTTTATGCTATAACAAATACACAGAATAATGCACAAATTACAATGATTAAAATAAAATAAAGGCATTCACCTTAATAAGAATGCAGCTTTTCTGTATATAAATCTAGAAAATCACAACTCGCTATATTTCAGATTGTTCTTTATGGGATGTTATGCAATCTTCTGCATTGTAAAAAAAATAGAGTTTGGGATAAAAATGTTTTTTCCGTTGCTAATTGTAAGTAATGAATACATTGGGTTTCTTTTAATGTTTTCGGATGTACACAATTGTGTATTGAGTTCCATATATCTCCCTCTTTACGGTCAAGATAATGTAAGAGAGGGATAAAAGCTCATGAAGAAACCTTAATTTACCAATTTTTCTTTGCTGAATAATAGGAAAACAGGTGATTTTTGTGTGTGAATATGCTTTTCTAGTATCACATAGGTTTTATCAGGGGTTATTTGAACCTTATCCAAATAAGTAAAGCTTTTAATATTCCTGGCATTTCACTTCCCAGGTAGAACTTTGTTACATATGTGTTGCATTGGAGGGTATGTGCAATGCTGTCGTAAATTCCTTCAGCGAGGAGTGGACTTAAATGCACAAGATGACACCGGGAAAACACCTTTACATATTGCTGCTTATCGAGGGTACTTTTGATATTTATCTCTTCCTTCATGATCGTAAAGGTTGATTGCACAGCTAAAATATGTTGTTAATTGCATGTATTTATAATTGGTTCAAATAAGCTGTTTGTTAACTGTACTATGTATGTGCCCAAAAACCTTGATTGTATTGCTGCACTAGTATTTGTAGATAAAGTGCTATGAATTATTGTTAACTATATGAAGTATTGTTAACTAGCTGTAAAGTATGTCTTAAATTTCCCTGGGTATGTTAACAATTCATACTTTAACAAGTTGCGACAAAATGATGAATTCTGGTACCAGGAACAGTTATTCCATTAATGTTTGTAATTGCACCATTTATTCTACATCTAATTGCACCATTTATTCTACATCTTTACTGATCAAAATATTTAGAATATCAAATCAGTCAACTGGAATAAAGTTATTTAAGAGGTTATGTTTTGATATACTGCTGAACTTTGTTCTTCTAATAATCTTTACACTTACATGATTCAAATGAAGTCAGACCATCACAACATTTTACATATTTTGGCTTTGATATTTCATCAGCATTCTATAAGTCTTTCATAAAAAAGTTGTTTACTTAAATATTCCCCGGTTTCTAAAAATCAATCATGTGAAAAGGCTAGCACCTTGCTATCCAATGCACTCAAAGTATATTTTTTCCAGTGAAATTACTATCATGTGGGAGGGTTCTCATCTTTGTAACCCCATTGACTCTGTCATCCTCAGAGGATACCTGAGGAAATGAATACTTTCAGCTGGCTGTACCTTACTATAATTCCTTACATCTTATAGCTCTCCTTTTGTGACTGGATTGACATTTACTCTTCCTCCCCACCATAAGAATCTGAAGCCACTGTGTAGGTGTTGCCCATTGCTAACAAGTCCTGAAAATTTGCAGATTCCTCTCCAATTACACCATAAACTCTTTTGATTAGCAATGCACAGAAATTCTTCTTTTCTTAATCATAATATTTTATGACGTTAGGTTGATTATTGCATGCATTACCACTTGAGGCATTGGTGGTGGTGGGTTAGACTCCTCGCCTGCTTATTTTGGGTTTATAGGTTTAAGTTTCAAATGGTTAGATATTTACCATCCAGGCCATGGGTGTTTGCATGTTTATCTAATTGCTAATTGAAACATTTGATGTAAAAGGCCTTTTAGGCTGTTTTTTCCAGATTTTTGAAAATAAAATAAACGATCTATGAGTTCTCATTTTTCACTGAACATGTTCAATGTGGATGGCCTCTTAAGAGGCCATTTCAGTTTCTCGGGAGTGACGGGTGATCCACAAACTCTCGTATCGGTATTTTTGGTTTTTTTGATCCCAGAATTGCTCTAGGGATCGTTGCATGCATTCTGGACCTTAGGGAAACCCTATTTAGCCTGATGCAAGAGTTCGTTTCTAGTTCTCATGGTTTTCAAATATTTTTCAGAAGGAACATCCATGGGGTTTTTTTTTTTTAAGTTTTGTGCAAGTGTCGAAAAATTTGTATCTCTTAAATTTCTTTGCGCACAATTCTTTGGGATGAAAATGTTTGTTTAGAGTATTTTGATTTACAGTTGCATTTATTAAGAGATTTTAACAGATAAAATATTTTAATACACATATTTTTATATACCTAATTTAAAATACTCAATTCATGGGCTATCAAAAGAATGAGTTCATATTTTATTCAAATGTTAACCATGAGATAATTGGTCATCGCTACATGCTATAAAAGTGAAATTCGGTTTTGAGAATACAATTTGATTTGAGTGTAATTCGAGCCTGAGTCTCCCAGTTGCTGCCAAGATGAATTCGTTAGTCAAACCACCGAACAAATGTTCGTGTGTTCGCGCGAACTGAATGTTCTAGTCTCCATTCCACAATGTAGGACAGAAGGCAACAGTGATGGGTTATTCTCCATGGCAATGTTACTCAAAGAAAAACAATGCCAGCTATCTGCCTCCGGTGAGTGATCCATAGTTCTTACACCAAAACAAATCTTATTTGTTAATTTTAATAAAGTTATGTCACTAATCGTTCATATTTTATGTTCAAGATGAAAATTTGAAAAGGATGCATTCTAGCACAGCATTGTCAATGGAAAGCGAGGTGCTCTCAGAAGATGAAGTGAGACACGAAATGGATGATTTGTCCTCAAATGACGACGAGCTGTTAAGTTGGAGTGAGGGTGAATCTGACTCGGAGAGCGAAAGCAGCTGGGATGAGGACTCACAACCATCAATGGTAACATCCGAGGGCATTTCACGGGACTCCGCCCCTCCCTTTTGCTTCCATCGCAAGGTATCCATATTTCAGAACCCATTCTTTTGGTCGACAGCTGCCCTAATACTCCGCGGCTCCCATTCACAGGATCCCCAGGACTGAGAGTCATTTCTTAAGGGAATAGTCCACGTGACTATTTTGACCTTCTCACCAACGATTTTTTCATATTTAGTCACTGATGCAGCAAACGCTAATGCAGACAAAATGTTGACCGAAAACACTTCCACCCAAAGCAGAATTGGTGATTGGAAGAAATTATCCCGAGATGAATTCGAGACTTTCCTGGGACTTCTTTATCATACAGGGACGATTCAAGCCATTCAACTGGTGGACTACTGGAAAAAGAGCAGACTTCAATTTCATGGCTTTTACCAGTAATATGATGCGGGATAGATTCTTAGGGATTTTGCAGACCCTTTATTTCTCTGCAGCACGAGGTGGTGATGAATGGAGTGGAAACTCATTACAAAAAATAATTATTTGAATAAAAAATAATTATAAAAAAACGCGTTTTTGAAACGGACCAAAAAGTATCAAATAATTTCTCCTAGACCCACACCATTTATATCTCCATGCAGATTCATAACCTCAAACAGATTGTCCTGAAAATTTGTGATTGTGAATTTTAATAATTATGGAAATTCTTGTAAGATTGAAAACAAAAAACGTGGGACGCATGAATTAGATAATTGATGCATGAATAGTTCACCTAAGTCACTAACAATTTTACTGTGCTGCCAATAATATATGCAAATGATATGCGCTGTTATGTGAGTTTTCTCAATGACAGCTACTCCCTGCAATCCTTACTATTATGTACAGCTTATGCTCCACTTTTTTCAATCTTACAAGTATTTGCATAGCTATTAAAATTCACAATCACAAATTTTCAGGACAATCTGTATGAGATTATGAATCTGCATGGGGATGTAAATGTGTGTGGGGCTAGGAGTAATTATTTTATACATTTTTGTCCGTTTTAAAAATGTGGTTTTTTTAAAATTATTTTTTATTTAAATAACTATTATCTGCTATTTATTCTTGTGTTATTGTACATATTTATAATAGAAAATTGTTATACTTATCTACCAATAATATATCAATCTGTTTAATTGTAATTTTCCTGAAAATGAAATTAAAGAAGCAAGCAAAATTAATGTTATAAGATTTTTATATCAATATTACAACTTTTGTAGCTCAATTCGGGCAGTGCACCGGGTGAGTGAATTCTTTGGTGCCGACGTTTCGATGGCTGAGTTGTCCATCGTCTTCAGGGCTGAATGATGGACAATGGACGACTCAGCCATTGAAATGTCAGCATCAATGAACTCACTCACCTGGTAGACTGCCCAAATTGAGGTTCTCAAAATTTCTTGCCGGGAAAGCATCAAATATTACAGCTAATGAATTATTATGTTATTATTATAATAGCTGAATTACCCGGCGTTGCTCGGGATCACACTTCCTTCATAACTCATCATGTAAGAGGAGAGGGGTTAGTTAATAATTGTCAAAACAGACTACAGTGTTATCCATTGCTGAATTTATTTATTTAAATAATTTAAAGTACTGTTTTTAGACAAATACAATGTGTAAAAGGCGATCGATTGAAAAAATAAGAAACTTCATTCTTTTGGGTATCTGTTAAAATAAATTTTAACTCTCTATCTTGAGTGAAAGTAGTTTTAAAAATAAAAAAATAAACCACTCCACAGAAACCCAATGCTTAGCATTTCTAATCAGCTTAACTAAGCAAAATGAATTTTAAATGTGTTAAAGACCAAAATCTGGTTGTCAAGGAATTATGCTCTTGTTGATTCCTGAAAAATTTGCATTTTTATGGCAAAAATACGATTTTCAGACAAATACGAATTAAAAAAAGGTAATTAATTGAAAGAATTATAAATTTCATTCTTTCAGCCATTTGATAAAAAAATCCCAACCCTCTATCTTGAGCAGAAGTAATTTTAAAAAGTAAACAATGAAACCATTGCACAAAACCCAATACGTAACGTAGACCAACAAAGGGCCCCTTTATGGTATTTTTTGGGACCCTGAGATCTTTTTAAAATGGCTTATAATTTTCCTTTTGTCTTGAGCTATAAGTCTGTAAAATTTCAGCACGATCGGGAGTAAAACTGTAGTTTTATATAAAAGAGATACAGACAAACATTATATATATACACCGCTTCCGTGGAAATTTTGAAACTAGTATACTATGTGAAAGTTCACGCTCACTTGGCCTATGGAGTTGTCTTATAGGGTAACTCGAGCGCAGCAAGGAAGGCATTTTCCATGCAAAAGAGGTATATAAAGGCCATGATGAGTGTACCCATCAGGACTCATGGAAGTCCTTTGTTTAGGCAACTGAATATCTTGACTTTACCCAGCATATATATTTTTCACTCATGTTTATTTGAAAAAAGAATCCATGTATGTTCATTCCTAACTCGATGGTTCATAGTCACATGACTCGTGGAAGGGAGAATGTTCACCTGCGAGTACAACCACGTGCTGTATGTAAGAATGGCCCTATTCACTCGGTATCACTTTTGTACAATAGGTTACCTACAAACTTGAAATGTATGTCCTCTGTGTCTTCTTTTAAATTAAAACTCAAAGAACTACTTCTTAATAAATGTTATTATAGTACTGATGAGTTTTTTTCGGACAATATTGTAAAGCTATTGTGAAAGGTTATTTATTTATAAATGTTTCTGAATATGTTCTATGTCAACATTGACCAAAAGAAGAATAAAGCTATGTATTATTATTATCGAGGATGGGTGAGGGGACGGGTGGTAAGAAAACGGGGAAGGACACACAGATGATGGGACCTGCATAGAATTCTCTGATTCTATGGATCTCCAACAGACGGGAAGGGGCTCACCAACCACTCAGAAATAACCACACTCATGCACAATGAAATAGCTCCCTGCTTTATTGCGTGATCTGTACTACATTCGCGAGCCCCCTTGCTCGCACGGTCACTCCAACCGATATTCTCCCTCATACACCATCTCTCTTCCTAGACACACACTGCTAAGTCTCGTCACTCTCACATCCTTGATTCGACTGGCTCCTTGTCTTGACACCAGCTCGCAGTGTCAGCCTCGTTCCGAGGCTGTCCGTCGGGTGGCAGCACCTCCTGGCACCTCTCTTATGACCGTAAGCTGACAGTCGGCCTTTTCTGACTTCAGGGCCGTCCTCGGCCCAATCTTGGGGTTGGCCCCCCTCGTGTGTGCTGTCATCTTCTTCTTCCACTACAGGGGCATAGTCTTGGGGGGATTGGCACCATGGTTTCATCCGATCAGCACGAAATACAGAATGAAACCTCCTCTGGGTTCTGCCTGCCCCTGGGATATCTGTCAACAAATACCTGTCTCTGGGGAATACCTTTTCCAACCTATACGGCCCCTTAAATTTGGGTGTTAGCTTTCGAGACGTTCCCGTCGCCTGGGCTTCTCGCTCGACTAACACTAATTCTCCTCGCGCATATCTATTTGGCTCCTTGTGAGCTTTGTCAAACCTTTTCTTCTGTTTCTCCTGAGATGTCACTATGCTGCCTAAAGCTTCCTTCCTAACCTCATCTACAACCTCTTTGCTCACTCCAGGTTCATCTTCCTGCAATGTCATTATAACTCAGTTCCTTAACGCGTTCTGCGGGTGGTACGCGAACAACTGTTCATAAGCTCTGGCTCCTAACATCTTGTTCTCCATTGAGTCCATGGAAAACTGAATGTCTTTCAAGTGCCCATCCCAATCACTTCCATCCTCCGATGAATTCATCACGGTGAATATTTTTGAGTCTACCATCTCATGTTCTTCCACATTCTCTACCGGGTTTCTGCTAATGTTCACCTCGCCTGGCTTACTTAAGATTTTAGCAAAACATCCCCTGAATCTATTTACTAGGTCGCAGACTGCCCCTTTCTCTTGCAGTGACAGGTTCTCATTCATGTCTATCTCGTTCTTCCAGATCCGTGACTCCTCTTCCACCCTCCGCACTTGAGAGTTACTTCCTTTCTTTATGTCAACATTTTGTCTGGAGATAGTGAGTCTCCCGAACTCCTTTACGACTCCAATTCCCGGCTGGTCTAATGCACTCCGCCCTACGATGGTAGCATCCTCCTGAGAATTTTCTGGGACGATTAAATCCTCTACTTCCAAGTTCACATCATCCACCTTCAAGTTCATCTGTTTTGAGCTGATTGCTTTACAACTCCCAGATCCAAAGCCTACTAAGCACTTTCAGCTCGCCTCATACTCTACTCCTAGTTCTTCAGTGACGTCTCTTCTCAAGGTGAAAACGTCGCTTCCTAAATCAACGAAGCCAATGACCTGATCGCCATTTATATCTATCCACTTGTGGTACTCATACTTTATGTTGCAGTTGGGTCGCGTGATTTTCTTAATATTCCCTTTTTTCTCACTTGGGGTCGTTCTCGACGTTCCCTGCGGACAATCTTTCTGCAAATGTCCCACCTGCTTGCACCGGTAACAAAGTCTCTCATGGGCTGCTTTCTGGCACTCCCTAGCAAGGTGGCCTTCTTCACTACAGTTGAAGCATATGCCCTTGCCTAGCATTCTTTCACCACTCACACCCTTGCCTTCGATCTTCTGGTCACTGTCTGCAGGAATTCGATTCTGATAGGTTGCCTTTTCTCCCATTTTCTCCCTATCAGTGACACTCTCGTACAGCTTTATCTTGCGTAATAGTCCTTCCACATCTTCAAAGTCACTCATAGTCAACAGTTTCACTAGTTCTCTATCCCACATACCATTTAAAATTTATTTAAACTGGGACACTTCATTTACTTCACCAGGTCTAGCAATAGTCTTCATCACTTAAACATATGACTCATGTGTCTCGCCGCGCTGCATCCTTCTCTTTATAAGGCACAAGTACACATCGGGTAGGTCCTCCACTGATGGAAAACAATATAATAGTCCTCTCTTGAATGCCTCCCAAGAGTGCACTTCATCAGCCACGCTATTCAGCCATAGCTTCGCCACTCCATGAAGCTTACTAACGAATTGGGCCAACAACACTGACTCGTCCCACCCGTAGGCTGATGCAATGCTCTCTACTCGCCTAACCCGTTGTGCCGAATCTTAACCGCTTCCCTTATGATTTTTTTTACAAAAATGGTCAAAACAGTCATATTTTTTATTTCAGATTCAGAAGCATTTAAGGGAGGCAAATCTGAAAATGTTTTACTTAATTTTTTATTCTGAATAACTAATGATTTATTCAATAATATGTTAATGTTGCCCCTTAACTTAAGAGAATTAGGCCACCTGCCTAGGGTGACCAGATACAGACGTATAAAAAAAGAGGACAAACAGCTTCAAAAAGTAGGACAAAGTTAAAAAAAAGAGGACGCAAGGAAATATATTGGCCACTGAGACGTAAGTTCCAGCTCCACATATTTTACATTTTTCTTTGTATACAGTTTTTCCATTCTTGAAGACAGGATATTTGTTTGCAAGAACATCTGAGAATGTAGACTTGAGTTTAGGCATTGCCCGATATTTTATAAAACTCACTCGTTACTGTAAGCAACAGATCACACATGGAACCACATGGAACTAAGTATAACCAAGACAATGCTATAACGGAAATTAAAATATGCAACCGAAATTTAAAAAATCGATAGTTGCACTTCTGCTCATTGATCAATCCATGACCAGTAGTGAAAAATCGATAAAATCGACGATCCTGCTGGCATCTGTTGATGAGGAATTGAAGAAAAGAGCTATAGAATGGGAATATTGAAAATATGATTTTATTCTGGACAAATTTGTGAAAAAGGAGGATGATGTAAAAATCTGCCCGGTTCCCGGACATTGAGATAAACAGGAGGACATGTCCGGATTTATCCGGACGTCTGGTCTTACCCTACACCTGCCTATCAGTGTAACTTTCCTCCCCGTAAAACTTAGCTAGACATCTAATGAGGAATATATTTAGTTTATATTTCAAATGCATGTACTTTGCCGATAAGGTTAATGTTAACTTTTAATTTTAGTCACTGTACAGTTAGAAACAAAGTACAAACATTCATGGGAGTTAGGCAACCCACATGACGATGACTTTCACTCTGAAAATGATCTAAAAAATTAATTTTATGACAAAAATCAAGAAACTTTAATTCTTTTACTTGATTCTCTTTGAAGAGAGCTGGAATCCCTTTCCTCAGTGTTCCATACGACTCAGTGGAGTGTGATGCGAGCAAGTCTGCTAGTTCTGGAGACATATAAAAATTAACCGTCATTAGGCAATATCATAGGCCAAATAATGGCTTCATTAGAGTCATCACCACTTTTGAGGACATGGGTAAATGGGCAAAGTCTTTATCCAACACAGTCCCCTTTCCCGTGTAAATTGTCGTTGACCACACGTATCCAGTTCTCGATTCACAAAGAACAAATATTTGCCAAATGAAGCTCTTTTTATTGGCATGAACTGCTGCCAGCCCAATGTTCCCCTGTACAAGAGCAGGCTCTCGTCGATGGTAACGCCCCTCTCTGGTGTATGGAGTGCCTTGAACTTTTCCTCCAGCTTCTGGCAAATCGGCCATATTTTATTTAGTTTTGCATTGGGGCGTGTTTGGGGATCAAAATCGTTATAATAGGTAAAATGTAATTATTGCCTAATTTTTACAAATCATAGGTGAGACATTGTGTCCAAAAAAGGGAGAGGAGAGTATAGGTCTTGTCAACCCATAAAACCGTATCTGGCTTCCGGACTATGCTCTGTAGCATTACAAGGGCAAAAACATGAATTTCTGAGCTTGTCACAGCTCGCCACTGATTTACGCTAGAACTACCCGGCCCTGCATTTTCACGCAGTGTTACTGGTGCAGCGATTAGTTTCCCAAGTTATAAAGTCAACAATTTGATCGTTGAAAAAAATATTTTAGGGAACCACAGTCTGGAACCAGGTCGAAGTTCATCGAAGAATTACTTTCATAATGGAAACCTAGGTGGCACTGGAGGAGGATTCGTTGAAAGTATTTCCTCCCACTCCGCTTCCCGCAAAGGTTCCACTGTGCCTTCCGATTCGGAGCTTGTTTCCCGGAGAGAGTCGACTAGGAGCTGGAAACTTCAATGTCCATAACCTCGGAATTACTGCTGGTCATCACTGATTCCTCTCCGGAATCCATTGCTGATTGCCAAATATTACTGAGCAAAAACAAAAAAATTGCCGTGGAATTCACTCCTACTACACCGCTCATGCTAGAACGAAAATGTTCGAACTAAAAATGGAATGTTTGCATCGGTGGAATTTCAGCAAAAAAGTGCGTGTGCTCTAAAAATGAAGGATGCGTATGCTCTGAAACTCAACGAAAGGCTGTCACTATTGTCCTGCCGACAAAGTACTCGTGGAAAAAATCACGATATTCAAAGGACCTCGCCCCTAAGTGTAAAAAGCCCATCCCATACTCATCATAAAATTTTTCTTTTCTGTTTCTTCCATTTCTTGGAAAATAAATACACGTGCGTACCGGAACAGCATGGATTTTCCAACTAACGGTAAATTGGTATCGGGAAAAAACCCATTAGTAAAGGGTTGGCTGGTGGGAAAGTAACCCGGGGAGCAAAGGGTGGCAGATAGTGGCATCGGCCAGCTATATTCAGGCGCAAAGAAAAAGATACGGACATCGCAGACTTGCTCGACTATATTCGGGCACGTCAGATTTTGCACCACCTCGGAGCCCGAATATATGCGAGCTTGTCAGGGAAGGGGTTAAGAGGCCATAAATAAAAATTTAATTTTAAATAAAATTCATTGGTTTTCAGAAGAAAAAATTAAAAACTTAGTCAAATTACTTTATTTTTAGATACTTCACACGAAAAAAAATTTCATGTCACTGGGTGACCGGCAGTTGAAATTCTCCCGCATTGAATGTGTTAAAATGCATGTTTGTATAGTGTTGTCAGTGATTCTGGTTTAGACCAGAAAAAGCCATTTTTGTCAGCCATTTTTCTTGGGAATGCTTAGATCACATAGCGTGTAGCTGAATTGTGCATTTATGTGCATCTTATTTGAAAGGTACTGAGAATTCTTAGGGTGTGATCAATGAAAGGTTTTCCTTGTGTGTTGGACGTGTTTATTTTTTTAATACTTTTAAGTTAACCTCTCTTATTATTCAGGAAAGTTGACTGCCTTGATCTGTTAGTAAGCAGTGGAGCAGATTTTAGAGCAGAAGATAACATCAGGCTCACCCCACTTCATTATGCTGCTGCTAAAGCGCATATTGATTGTGTTATGGCATTGGTTGGCGTTGGGTCTTCAACAAATGCTCGGGATTCCCTGGGACGAACCCCTTTGCACCTTACTTGCATATGTGATATGTTTGATGATAGAATTGATGCTATTGTGTAAGTACATGGTTAAAATTATGCAAATGCATTGAATTTTAAACATAGAATTATCTCATCAGAGTATTTCATTCCCTTAAGTTAACTTCTAGCAATGATTAACTTCGTTCCGTCAATATCATGTAAAATGCTGACATTAATGTAAGAAAGATTACAGTAGAGTGCCGTTTATGATGGTAGGGGATTCCAATCAGATAACCAAAAGTGATGGATAATCCATTCATGTTCAATTTCAGGGTAGTTGTGGCCTTGGTTTCAGCATCATGCTTTCTCAAAGTCTTTCGTGCATATTGAATTTAAATACTTGTTTTTTTACCATTTCTTTTATCAGGCAATCTTTCTTTCCATTATCTTCTCGGAAATATTTCACCAACTAAAATTAGTAATTGTTGATTTGTGAATTTTATTCTCAGACGTGCAATGCTTCCCATTTTTACATACTTGACTTACATACTTTTATATACATTGACTTATGGTATTTGCCTTGTTGTGTGTAATTCATGATCGCAACATAATACAATCATTGCGAG
This sequence comes from Pyrrhosoma nymphula, assembly GCA_963573305.1. Classification (NCBI taxonomy): domain Eukaryota; kingdom Metazoa; phylum Arthropoda; class Insecta; order Odonata; family Coenagrionidae; genus Pyrrhosoma; species Pyrrhosoma nymphula. Next base: position 62,762,743 of record OY754331.1, on the reverse strand, counting down.
GAATTCGGGGCCATGCTGATCGATGAAATTTACTTTGTGTTTTCCGTCCGACTCTGGTCATGGTTGCTGATGCACACTTGCACGACTGCAGCTTGTCGAAGTCCGATTCCCCATACCAAGTTATAGCTAACCTTAGTATGTGTTCTATGGGGATTAGAAGTCCCTTCTCGCATAATAATTCGTGCTTACTCAGCCCACTCTTGAAGTAAACAAGTCAAGGTCAATGACGCTTGATGCCACTGATAATATAACCTCTGCTTCGCTTGCATTGACAAGCTTACAAATTCATTCATTATCCAATTGTTTTTACAGCTTCTGTTACCTCCTGTTATAATGTAGGTAATGAAAAATAATATTATTTATACATATAATGAAGGTTTCTCTCAGGACATAGCCCGTAACTTTAATACGTTTTAACGTACATTTAATCCTGACTTCACGCAATCATCTACAAAACGTTAGAAAAATATGTCCCTTTCTTTTGCATTTTTGCTTTATATATTTTCTTTTTTAATGGCAATCCTAATTTTTCGAACACACAAAATGTCTGGTTCAGAAGTGTCATCTTCCTTTTCTATGAACTTCTTCAAAGTTTTTGCTGATTGCAGGATGATTTGGAGAAGAAACTAATTTTGAATTGTCTATTTCTTCCTCATCACTAATTGAATCATCTATGCTCACTGAATTAGTGCTCGCAGTTCTGGTGGCAAAGGTGATAGCATCATCGTCAAGATGTCCTTACAATTTGTTGTCTTGATTGAGCCATTCAGAATTATGTTAGCCACTGTGTCTCCCATAGATGTCCTTTCAACTATCCTAAACTTCTCCGAAATATCTAACAATATATGCTTCCTCCTTCCAGAAGAATTAGACAATTTGAGTCAATTATTTTCCTGAAGGAAACAAAGCAAATATGAAACAGCATCAGAATCAATATAAGGTCGCTCGCCTGGGTCACGCAAAAGGTGATTCAGGGAACTCACTGTAATGCAGCACTGTCATGTGCATAATTGGATAGCCTGCTGCAGGATAAACCTTTTTTGAGGGCAAAAACTAGCAATTTTCTATATTTGAACACGGTCGCTGGCTGTGAGTGCAAAAAAGTGGTAGTATGTAGGAGGGAGGGAGGTAACAGATAGGAAGAGTAGGGGAGGGGTTGTTGGTCGGTTGATCGAACTTCGGATAATCGGCACTCTATTGTATGTGTTTTGGTGGAAATAACATATCTTTAAAAACATTACTATTTTTATCTCACATTTTGTCAGCAATAGTCAGCCATAGTTTTCATACTTTGAAGATGATAAAAAATTGTAGAAAGAATGGTTTGTCATAAAAGAAAATATGTGAAATTTAGAGTTTTATTTGATACCAGAGGAGTAATGTCAATATGAATTTTTAAAAAAACTAATATATTTATGAGCGATATGGGGCTGGCTATAAATGCCAAATAAAGACTTAGCTATCACTTGTTACTGTAGCAGTAATATTCAGCTAGACTTCATCATCTGTATTTAAATGTATTTAAAGCTTTGAACAAAATCCATTATTTAGCCACTTTAACCATTTCCATTCCAAGTTGAGGGTCATGTTTGTTAATTATTTTGCTTTCTAAGGTTTACTTTTACTTGTATCCCAAATATTGGTTCTTTTTATATCACTTGGCTGTCTCAAACGTAAAGCATTATCTCTGCAGTTGAATCATAAGAAAAAGAATTTGGTCCATAATAGGTTAAGAGAAAGTTCTGTTTCATGTTCCCTTAAGAAGGGAAAACATGACATCTATAATGTAGTCAGACATCACCATGGATAAAATTATATCTGAAATGTTGTTTTTAAAAAATTCTTAAATAATTTTTATATTAACATTTTTTATGTACTTTCATATATTGTATTACTCTGTGACCTATTTTCTTTCTATTTCATGCCCAAATGTTTAACCTGTTGATTTTCTTGCCAGCAATAAGGTGTTCATTCACCTTTGTGTACTGAAACATCAGCAATATTTAAATGGAAAATTAGAACATAAGAAAACTGATGAAAGATGGTTATTATTCTATTCAGTTGCCAAAGATTGCTGTAGTTGTGTGTCCATGGATTCTTAGTATTTTTCCATGTTTTGCAGACAACCGAGAAAACTTGTTGAAATCATTTTTTTTTAACGAGGATGTTAATGGATTCATATTTTTACAGTGACACAATTGAATATTTATTAGAGCATCGAGCTGATCCCGTGGCAGCTGATGGTAATGGCTTTACACCCATTCATTATGCAGCTGCTAGTAGTAATAATTCTAAACCAATGGATCTACTCCTCGGAGCTTTACCAAAGCATTTTCATTTAGATGGGCCTGAGATGCCTCGAACCACCCCTTTACATTTAGGCGTGAGTATACAGTTAAGACCTTTTATTATCTGCAAAAAGGAACTACAGTAGAAACTTGAAATTATGAAGTTGATGGGACCGGAAAAATCGGCACTTCGTATTATCGAATTTTGTATGAACAACATCACAAAGAAGCTATTTTTTGTTTCCTTAAATTAAGATGTACTCCTGCAACGTACTAGCATGATTTACAAAGTTATAATTCATGAAAGTACATATATTTAAATGTGTATTCATACCAACAGGGTTCACATAGTTGAACGCAACTAATGCTGACCATTTTGCTATGAGACAAACACTAAAGCAATGAATTCTAATTTTGTAGCTGTGCAATGCAAATGAAAAGCAGCTTTCTCATTGCATTGTTACCATCATATAATAGTTTTTCTAGCGCCATAATGATTTGTGCTTAATGTTCCTTGAATGTGACGATATTTTTTAGACCAACAGGTTTCAAAGAGCATTGGTATATTCGGTATGTATTTTCGAAAAAGCGCCGGTTCTTGGAAGAATCTTATTATGTATTTCTTTTATTGTAAAGACTGCATTTCGTATCACTGCTATTTCATTCAAGTTGTTTACAACTAACTTCAGTTTGTGACTAGCAAAGTGAAAGTATAATGCTCTCGTACACTTTTCTCAAAGAATTTTCTGAACACCAACATCCTTTCCTGCCATTGTGGAACACCCATTGTATTCTTGTCCAATGGTGTTTTCTGGATCGAGGCACGCCTTTTGTACAAAGTTATTAGTTGCAGATGCTACAGATTTAGCATTTATGTCAGTTAACTGTACAAAACCTAGAAATTCCTCACAAACCATCATCTTTTCTTCGTCAAAAAATCCATCAAAAAAGATGGTGTCTTCCTGCCATGATTCAAACATGCTTTCATGCTGGGCAATAACATTATAACATATTGATATGAATGAAATATAATTTTTCGCTTGACTAAATAAGCCAAGGGGGCGGGGCAAGTGCCCCACCCTTCCCCACAGTGGCTACGCCTATGCCTCCTTCCAAAAGTATATTGTGCAAGCCACACACTTCTATGGTGAAGGTGATATAATTCCTTTTACACTTCAACGGCTACTAACGATACTAACACTACAAATCAATAATTTTCGTTTTTCACTGAACCATGGGAAAGCTTCATTTATGGCTCTATTCAGATTAGGTCGTCTGCTCTTTTTTTCATTAACCCCTCAGCGCTGTCCTGCGTACCCAGTATGCACGATTAAATCACCATATGGTGCTGTCATGCATACGCAGTACGCTCCCTGAACATCTGAATATAATAATTTTTCTTGGTCAGAAATTGTATATTTAACTCCGTCAATTTACTGTATTTTGTGAAGAAATGTGTTCTTGTTCTCCACAATATAATATCAGTAGTATTTTTAAGCTTTTAGTTCTTTTTATCTTGCGATTAAATTTACTTCCAACTCCGTGAGTCAATGAATTTGGTCTTAAAACTCCTCACGTTCATTCTTTTGTACTATCTTGAAAACAGCTGCCTATTCTGCTGGTGACTTGTCAATAAGGGTCAGCCCCTTCAGTATGAAATACAATATATATCCCCCATTAGTTCTTTCTCTTCTCTCTCAGTCCATTTCTTGTGCGTCATCACCTCGAACTCCATGAATGTTTGTTTTCGTCTCGCCAGTCAGAAGCGGAGGGACCATGTGCTTCACTCTGCATTTCTTTGCCCTGTCTTTCATGGATGGTAATTATTGAAGATAAGAGTCCCTCATATCGTCAATGTAAACTGGGACCTCTCAAAATCTTTGCTCGTTCCTCGAAGGAGTTTTGAAACCAAGCTTTTGTCCACTGGAATCTTTCATACTGTGTGGTGTCATTTTCTTCGTGTGTACTTTCTGCATGCAGTTATTTTTATAAATATGTATCTCTAAAATGGATTCAACAAGTAGAAAAAGATTACCATTTCCAAGTGATGAGGAAATAACTGAAACAGTAAGTTTGGAAAGTGATGGAGAAAATTACACCAATGATCCCTCAGAAATTGATACTCTGCAGCCTATTTACGTTGAACTTGAGGATATTGATGAAGCAGAAAGCTGTGAGTGGGAGGGAATGAGAGATTATTTAGGTAAAATAGAAACATTTGTTGGTGGTTTTGGACGTCAAGACAAAGCCAAAACTTTGTCTAATGCTTTAGATATTTTTCAGTTATTTTTTGACGAAGAGTTCATTCAAAGTATTGTTCTTGAAACAAGTTGTTATACTAAGCAACAGATTTCATCAACTGAGCCCCCATTTTCAAGGAAGTCAAGAATTACCGCTTCGAAACCAGTGACAGCAGAAGAAATATACATAACACTGGTACTGTTCATACTCATGGGAATTGTGCAGAAGCCAACACTTCGTGCTTACTTTTCAAGAAAGAGAGTTATATCGACTCCAGGTTTCGTGGATGTAATTTCAAGGGACCGATTTGAGATAATTTGTAAATTTCTTCATTTCCACAACAACGAAGAAAAAGATCAACGGAGTCCTCCGAAGTTAATAACAGTTTTTTCCGTAATTGAACATCTGAATGAAAAGTTTCAGATATTTTTTACCAAATCACAACATTTCAATAGTCTTTGACATTGTGGAAGGGCAGCCTAAACTTCAAGCAATACAAACCACTGAAGGCATCAAAGTTTGGAATCAAGACCTATGTGCTTTGTGATGCAAATACCAGCTACCTATGGTCCTTTCTTGTGTACACAGGTAAAGATACTGTATTTTCCTGAAAAATCATACCAGATAACTCAAACAAGACAACAGCAATAGTTTTCACCTGGTAGAACCGCTGCTAAATCAAGGATGCTGTGTTTGGATGGACAATTTTTATAACTCTCCTGCTCTTGCAACACTATTGAAAAGTAAATACAAGACTGATTGTGTTAGAACGTTGTGGTTGAACAAAAAGGAAATCCCAAAATACGTGAAGGAGAAGAAGCTGCAGTAGGACGAAATATGTGGACAACATTCTGGGCCTGTTGCCATTTTCAAATGGAGAGACAAAAAAACAAAGAGTCTCGATGATCTACATTCCACGGTGTCAAAATGAGAACGGTATCCAAAGGCAAAATAGAGATCCGGAAGCCTCTATGTGTGTTAGACTATAACATATTCGTGGGTGGGGTGGATTTCAAGGGACCAGTTATTGCATATGTATTTGATCGAAAGGAAATGCTACAACAAGTGGTATATGAAATCATTTAGGAGACTATTGAATACAGCAATCCTAAATGCATACATCATTAACAGGGAAAATACAGACAAAAAATTGGACCATCTTTCATTTCGTGTGCAGCTGGTTGAGGGAATATTTTTGAAATATGCAACTGCATACAGGCAATGTGTTACCAGGTCGTCACTCTTTAGGACAATTTAGTGCCACGACTCACTGGATGACATTTTTTGTGCAGGATTCCTGCAACTGGGAAGAAAGCAAATCCCCAAAAGAGGTGTACAGTTTGTATCAAGCATGGGAAAAGAAGAGACAGCATGTACTGGTGTAAACCATGTGCAGTGGGTTTGTGCTTGGATTGTTTCGAACCTTATCACAGGAAGCAGAATAACTAAGGTAAAGTCATTTAAATATTTCCATACTAACGTTTTAAACCACAATGTGTTTCTCCATGAAATGATTAGATAATAATCTCTCACAGCCGAAGAAATGTCACATTAGCGAAACGGGTAACCATATTGAAAGTATCCGCATGATTTTGTATTCTTTAAATTTTTTTAACAAAATTGTAGCATGTAATTATCAACGAAATGCATTGTATATTTTATTAATAATTACATGCTACGTGCATAGAACATGTAAATGAAAAAAATAGTTACATTTTACAAACTGAAAATGTATCCATTGTATTGAGAGAGAGAGAGAGATAAAATTAACAGTATATATTAATCCAAATTTTTTTAAATTAGCGTATAATAACTAACTTTTACGCAGGTTAAAAAAAATTTTCAACACAAAGGACGCTATATCTTTAAAGTTATTAATTATTGAATGGAAGCATGCAAAAAAGGCGAAATCATTTAAATCTCCTCTGGCCGCTGAGATGGGATTTAATTAAATGTCCTCCACGCTTGAGGGGTTAAATCTCAAGCTACATTTAAAACTTGATATTGAATTAAAATTTTGAATATTTTTGCTTATCCTTTTATCTCTGTCTACGATCAATCAAGGAGATTTTCGTCCGGGCATTGCAGCTCCAGGTCAGGCCACGCATCAGGTCTGAATCTGGTATCTTTCCCTCCTTTCCCCGTCATTGCAGGGGTTACTCCATTCACCCTCTCACAAAAACAGCTAGAGATCCATGGTCTCGGAGTATCGTGCGTCACTTGAGAGGTTGATATAGCCTGGAGTCAACCCGTTGCGTCAGTGGAGAGGGAGGACATGCCTCTGGAGAGTGTCGACTTTTGCAATGAATCAAGTTAAGCCCACAATAAAAAATTTTGGCTGTGTTAGCCCCATTGCCATGCACAGATTCCTTGAGAATGGGGGACTTCTTAAAGGGCCCAAGAGTTGGCATGGGGAGCATGCATAGTGTGGGACATCGCATCCTGACCTTGTGTTCAGGGGGTGGGACGGAGGGGGCACTCAAAGGGGCCTTATCTCCTGGAGGGCTGGCATGGAGGCTTCGGTGTAAGCAGGATGGCTCGAGCCCACCCGTAGAGCGGGGAGGGGGGACATGGGGGAGTCACTTGAGGGGGAAATATGACCAGCATGGGAGGGAAGAGAAGAGTTTGATAGGTTCGCCGCAAGTGAGAAAGAAAGGTGATGGGGGAGAGTAAGCCAAGGTTTTGTAGCAACGGAGATGGAAAGCTGGGTGAATCTTCCTGGTGGGGATTCTGGGTGGGGAATAAAAGAATATGGGAATGGGCGGGCATACCCATTTTGCATTTCCTTAATTTCTGATCCATTCAGGCAGTCTCAGAAAACGGAATCAGGTAATAATAATTCAAAAGAAATACGAGAAACTAATGAATGTGTATTTAGAATGTATTAGGGTTGTCACAAGGTATATGGGAAAATTTTTTTTCCACCATATCTTCCGCGGAACCCCCCTAAAAGCTGCCAATTGGCTACAAAATTAGATAGGCAAAGTTTCAGCTCAACTTAACAACGTTAACCCATGCCTCATTGAGGCAGAGGTTTGGAAAATATCAGAATTTTAGAAAAATACGCAGTTTTTCCTCTATAAAATGACAACCATCCGTCATAGAAACCTGAATCTTGTGTCATTTTGTAGGACATGTTGTTGTCTTGAAGTTTTGTAAAATGTTTTTTTTTGCTAAAACTGACAGTTTTAGCGGAATTTAGCATTTGTCAGGCCAGGCCGTGGTCCAAATTACATCAATCACCCTTTTTGGAAAATGGCGAAATTAGATTGGCAATGTTTCAGCTCAACTTGGCAACCTTAACCCGTGCCTCATTGAGGCAGAAGTTTGGAAAAAATGCTAATTTTAGGAAAATATCGCAGTTTTTCCTCTATAAAATGAAAACCATTCGTCATAGACACCTGAATCTTGTGTCATTTTGTAGGACATTTTGCTGTCTTGAAGTTTTGTAAAATGTCTTTTTTTGCTAATACTGATAGATTTAGCGGTATTTAGCATTTTTCAGGCCAGGCCGTGGTCCATATCCTCTTGGTGACTTCACCTGCTAAGGCCTTAAAACTCTTTTACATTCTAAACTCTAAACATTTAATTACAACTGCTTTCCAGGATTTGCTTTCTTTTTTATCATTTTATACATTATAAAGGTTTTGTTACGGGTGTTTTCAAAAATATGTTGCAAAATCAAAATTGGAAATGAACGTATTTTAGGCAAAGAAGAGCCAGTAGAGTATAAAATTGAGAAAAAATAATGTTGAAATGCATTTTATTCGAAGATAATTAATTGTAATTATTGTATGGAAGTGGAAAAGGTAATGGCTTAGATATGGTGGCTTTTGAAGAGTCAAGAAATATTTGTCTGTATTCAGATACAATTTGTAACAGAAACTGACGTTTTTCTTCATCTTTCGTCAAACGGGAATTGAAGTCTTGTATTAATTTTACCCCCCTTTCAGCATTGTCATTAACAACCTCTAAACCACTCACAATTTTTTTAGCTTTTAAATAATGATGATTTTCACATCATTCCTTGGGATCAGTAGTTTTTAAAAACTTGCTAAATTAATTTTCAGGTAATGCCAAACCATCTGCCTAAGGAATATGAATTAACAATAAAAACTTGTGAAAAAATCATTTCACCAATATTTCCTCTTGATTTTTCCAATCTTGCCATCTCAACTACTTTCTCTGCGTTTTTCTGCTGTTACAAATTTTACGTCAATGCCTCCGATATAACCAGGACATCCTATTCCTTTCTGGAGTAACAAAAGTTACTTGTCTTCTACGGTGGTGTTTTCAAGTGCATCCTGATGAGCAACGTCAAATAGGTCGTCAAGGGTTGACTTGAAAGCTTCTACTTTTCGATTTTGAGCGGTGCTTGAAGATATTGTAGCATTTTTTTTGCAGTTTTTTCCACTCTTTGTTCATTTTTTCAATCTTTGCCACACAATCTTTCATGTGTCTGGTTGGTATCTTATCTATCTCCCAAAAAAGTAGCACCTCCTGTATTGTAAGTCTGGCAGCTTCTCTGGTGTTTAATTTCACTTGCCACGTACTATAAAATAAACTACGTGAAAATTGACAGTTAGATGGCAACTTATAGCCATTAATTTGATGACTCGTGTGGCTAATTAAAAAGATCTTGTCTTTTTGTCATGAACTCGTGGTCATTGTTGCTGTAGAAGACGTAGGTAGAGCCATTGTTCCTCAAACCTCAAAAGAAAAAAATTCACTACATAAACGTTCACTTCTTGAAAACCAAATGTCAACTAAAGCTTCCTTCGTGGCCCTTTCAAGAGAAGGAGAACTCCAGCATAGTTGGGAAAACTGGATGGAACAAAATGGTACAGTTAAATTGCTGGTTGCACAGGTTCTACATTGTTTGTTTAAAATGATTTGTCGCTTTGTACTCTCCAGAATTTTCACTGTTGCCGTTTCATCTGAAATTAAGTTGCGTAGCGCCCGAAAGAGCTTCTCGAGAAAGGCATCGTCACATCAATGGGATAAATAACGTAGTGCATCGGCGCATGCGAAGAAAGAATCGGAATTCTAATCTGTTTTTACTTCCTTATACATATAATAAGCATCATTCACTTAGGGGAGTGGATACCATGGCCAGAAAATTTATTTTCAGACCGTTGACTTTTACATCGCCATGGTGGCAGGTTAATAGATAAAGAAAATCTGTTTTCACCGTTTGGCGCAGGAAAGATGTTGTTAGAATTTATTTCATTGGGCGTCTACTTGATATCAACCACATCGGAGAAAAAATTAGTAAACTTGCCTAAAATCGACCTTTCCGCGGAAATATTACTTGGCTGTGAGAAGTGATACGAAAATGAGATTTGATATACGTTCTAGCTGCATTGTTTATCTTTCAATGTAGTTACTTTTCGAGTATGTAAGTTTAATACAATTACTGCAGTCGGGTAGAGCAAAGAGGATCTCCAGCGCTTTTTTCCACAGGCCTTCATGCCAAGCACTGGCGCTTCATAAGTCCAGCAAACGGTGTCCTTGGCGTGCCTCTCGCTCTCCCCTCCACCACCCTGGGTCTCTCTCTCCCCCCACCCTCGCTTAGCCTCGGGGCTCATAATTAGGAGGTCGGAGTGAAGTGATATTTTTTCTCAAGTCAGCATCACATTTCATCAAAAGTATCACATTTCACTCATCCCTTTCCAACGCCCTAACTTCTCAGGGGGCTTCCACTAGTTGGAGGGGAGGGGGGCATTGCTGCCCGCTGGGAGTCCCTTATCAGTTATAACACCGAACTAAAAGTATCACCCCCAGTGTTAATTTAAATATATGTCGAACCTAGATCTGATTCTTTTGAATAAAATAGGATCCGATTTTAGTATCCGGTGAAACGTAATTCCCACGAATATTGAGATCCGATCCGACCATCCCTAAATAGTATCTTTCCCGGCGAATCAGCTTGCATCTTAGAAGACGAACGAATGATTTTAGAGCACATTTTGGAGCAAAAAAAATAAGTGCGTCTTATGGGCCGGGAAATACGGTAACTACATTTTTCGATGCCTGGCTAACGTTTTTCAACTTTCGAACAAGTTCTCGGAACGCGACTTGTTCATAAGTCGAGGACTTCCTGTATATCCGTACTCAACTAGTTAACGTTCTTTTACTCATTTTTGGTAACTCAGGACATGTGGTAACAAAGCCTAACACAATTTTTTGTCTGATTGGTTTCATATTTTATGTGCTTCAATGCCTATAATTGATAGTAGTCCTTACTATTGCAGCATTAGAAATTGAATTATTGTTCAAGTAATTCACATTCAGTGCATAATGTATTTGGCAGCAATGATTAATTAGATGTCTTACTCTGACAAGGAGCGTCTAAAAACGATGCTGTGCTATACTGGAATATTCTTAGAAACGAGTAACTTTTTCACGTCGGGACCAAGACGTGAGGTTCATATTTTCAAAACTTTGTTATTTCGTAATATCGCGTACTGTTACATGCACTTAGATACCCTTTTGGTTGGGATCGAAGATTTTGCTTCGTAAAATCAAAATTTCATAGTTTAGAGTTTCTACTGTAGTAAGTGTGATTTTTAAATTTATTTTTGCCTTTTGGAATAATAATGAGTTATAATATGTTATAATTATTATTATTTTTACTATAATATGTATAATAATTTTTATTATTCATTATAATATATTAGAATAATATAAGTTTGACCATTGTGTAGTGGTAACCTCATGATGTATAGCTTGCTCTTTTGCATTATTAAGCTAGTGCATCTAGCTGGTAAATTTACTTTGTTTTTCTGTTTGATGCCATAATTTTATAAATGTTATGCGATAAAATTCAGTGACTGTATGTATAATCCCAGACATTAACTGCTTTTCTTATGCTTACTCTAAAATTTACCCTGATCTAAATCCTTTTGGATGAAATATAATAGTCTCTTAGCACCAGAATCATGGATGAGACATTGTAGTCCCATTTCAAAATTTAAGATGCATTGTGTTGTACCTTTATTTTTATTGGAAGGCAGAAATTTCCAACTTTTATTATTTCATGCAGTTGTCTATTTATCAAAATAATCTTTTGAATGTAGCTCATGGTCTCCAAAATGCAAATAAAAATGCCCAATACCTCTGAGAGTACAATTTTGTTTCACCAAGGACTTCAGTGCAATTGGTCCTTATGTTTTGCTAGTTGCCTTCTGTGGATTTTGGTTTTAGTTGCTCTAACAAATACCACTCAAATGCCAAAGTTGAGATTTTAAATTGGGAGCTTTTGGCTACCAGGTCGGTGCTTTACTAAGCTGCGTCGTAACTGGCCATTGCTAACGGCTGTTGTGACCAGCATTATTTTTTGCCTTGTCAGTTGTAATTTGAGGCTGTAATTGAGGTGAAATAAAAGGATTAAGTATGTATCATTGTATGTCATTCTATGGGCTGATGGTTATGAATAAGAAATATTTAATTTTTAGTGCTGATTAAGCTGTTGCTTTTGAGTAAGAGGAATGAAAATTTTTGTTAACTCATCCTTTACTGTTAAGTTTATGAGGGTATTGTAAATAACATAATATATCATCACTTCAGGCTTACCACAATCATCCATCTATTCTTCAAATGCTGTTTCCATACTTCAAAAATGTTAATATTCAAGAAGAAAGTGGGAGGACGCCTTTGGCCTTGGCTGCAGCTCGTGGTGAGTGATAGTAGTTAAGACATCTTCTCACCCAGTGACTCTGCTGCCATTCCATTTAAAGTAAGCCCAAATATGGACAAAAATAAAGTGTTTTCGTTCTACAATTTAAAATTTCAACTTAACCATTTTTAATAGGGCTAAATTAATCTAATATACTGAGCTATTACCAAAATTTGAAAGAAAAATTTGAATTTTACTCATAATGAAGAGCAGAAAGTGTAATTAGTTCAAACCCGGAACTTTACCATGTCATATGTACCCGGAACTTCTTAATTTTATAACTAGAAAATTAATGCTTTTGAATACTTCTCCATTCGTTTAAATTAAAGAACAATTACTCTAAGCTTACTGATATTAATATCAATATTTAATATTTTTGCTATTCACAGAGTTTACAGGTTAAAGAAGTCTATGTTATTAAATGTCATTTGTGTGAGTCACACCCGGAACCACAGTCTTATTCCAATTACAACAGTACTGGTTAATTTTTAAATTGCATATTAGATTGTAAATTACCTTCTTTTATGGCTACCTAAAGGTTTACTCCAGTATATTTAAGTTGAATTATTTTATATGAATATTTAAAATTAAATGCTCTCAAGTCACATCCGGAACCAGTGAAATGGCTGTCTGGTTATTTTAAAGAATAGTTTCTATTACAAAAGAGTACCATTTTTCTGCTTGGCACTAGAAGGACCAGACCCGTCATTTTGACGGGTAACCTCTACTTACTTAATCATATTGCCTACAATTTTTTTTCTGTCTTCTTAATTTTTTCTGGTTTTTATTTATTTTTGATGGTACGTATTCTGTAAAAATATAATTTAATTATTTCACATAGAAATGGAGTTATACCACCTGTCTACCTTAAAAGACCAACACCCGTCAAAATGACGGGTTAGGCGTTTCTATTTTATTTGTAATGGTTACGCTTGTTTTATTCAGGAAATCACTACACTATATAACGTCTGGCCATTTTGATGTTTTAGTTAGCACATTTATGCATTTAACATTCCTTATTACATTTTGAATGGAAATAAGCAGCATATCTGCCATACCGAGTGGCGTGTGGTAGGTCAGAGCAGTGGAAGCAGGAGCGACGTCATGAGAGAACGTAAACGCTACCACGAGAAAAAGGACATCTTTTATTAGGGAAAACCATAAATGAGTAAAATCTGTAATCACTTACAGTTGGGGGATCCCTAGTCTCCCTTGGGTGGAAGGGATAAAAGGGTTATGGAAGGAGCAGGGTGCAGGAGTTCGGTGCCCTAGGCCAGCTCAGGGTACCGTTACCGCCTGGAGAAGAAGAATCCCCATTTGGAAAAACCCAAAGTGTGGGACATGTGTACAATCCCTTGTACTATGGCAATTTCTTGTGTCGTGTGAGCGGCAGGGATGACTGACCGATCGCAGCCGACCGAGCGGCAGACTGACCGATTCGCAGCTGCATCCCCAATCTGGAATCCCTTCGTGGCCAATTGCATTTGTGTTACAAGGCTGGCGAAAATATCACTGTAGATGAACAACTACTTCCATGCAAGGCTCGCTGTACATTTATTCAATACGTGAGAAACAAACCAGATAAGTTTGGTATTAAATTTTGGCTTGCTACAGATGAAAATACAAAGTACATGCTGAACGGTTATCCGTATCTCGGTAAAGATGAGTCACAGCCCATGGACAAAACACTTGCGGAGCACGTGGTTTCATGTCTTATTCAACCATTTCATTCAAAAGGAAGAAATGTTACTTGTGATAATTTCTTTATCTCTAAGAAACTTGGGGATACATTGAAGAGGAAAGGAACAAGTTTGGTAGGCACCATGAATAAAATGCGACGTGAGGTTCCTTCGTCTGCAAAAAAAAACACGGGACTGTTATATAAAACGGTTCTTTACAAGTCGGGTGACACCACGCTTACCTCCTATCAGGGTAAAGCAGAGAAAAACGTCCTTCATCTCAGTACGTTGCACCAATCAGTTACTATCGATGCACAAAGCCCAAAAAATCTTCCAGAGACCGTAGCATTTTATAACACTACCAAGTGTGGAGTTGGCATTCTTGACCAAATGACTAGGATGTATACCGTAAAATACGGTTGCCGCGGATGACCAATGCATGTATTTTGCAATGCATTGGATATTGCCGCTAACAACGCATGGGTACTGTACCAAGAAGTCACTGGGGAAAAATTATCTCGCCGGATATTTATATTTCAATTATCAGAGGTACTAGCGGCTCTATTCGTCGAACTTGAAAACCAGTGCCAATTCCACTACAAGCAACTACCAATAGTGATGTGCGCAAGACGTGTCAAAAAGGAGGATGCAGAGGCAAAAACAAGAGCCGGAATAAATGCGTACATTGCAATAAGTATGTGTGCGGGCCCTGTGCAGGAAACGCACAGTACATTAGTATCAGATGCAGTGATGATAAAAATTGATGTATTTCCTTTTTTGCCATGCTAGATTATGCGTAAATAGTTGCTATAAGTGAACAATACGTTAAAGTGCAACTCCTTCCAATAAAAAAGGCAAGTACGACTTTTAAATAATTATATAACAGTTTGAAAACTGACCGCTGTTCATTTTAAATTTTTTATTGTAAAATGATTTGTAAAAAAATACTCAGTTTTATTGATAAATAAAGAAGAATGTTATATTTATTGAAGTTATCAATTAACTTTAACATCAACGAAGAAATATTTAAAATATATACTACCCGTCAAAATGACGGATAATGGTCCTTTTAGGTAGCCATACAACCCCGGTCCTTCTAGTGTTAACCCAGTAACGCCTGTAAAAAAAATTTCTTGGAATCCTGTGAAAAACTATGTAATATTTTAATATAGCTAGTTTGTTGAGTTATTACATCCAATCGTTTTACTTTAACATTGGTAGTTATGGAGATACAGCTTGGTACCAAACGGTACCGCTAGGCGCTTAAGGGTATAAAATTGAAGTTTTCAGGAATTTCCTGTAATTTACTAGTAGCTGTTCAAAATATTTAGTATTACATATTTTTTCACTTTATTATACATTTTGAAGAGAAAATGACATTAAAATTGCAAAAAAAATATACAAATTATTATAATAATAATAAAAATAATCAAATGCAATATATGGAATAGTAGCATATTATCTTATGATGAGTTCACTTACGTCACTCCAGTCTCACTACTTCTGGATCAGCCACGGCCATCTCCTGAACAAATACCTTAACCTGTAGGTATGACCTAGGTCATGGTCCTTTCGTGTCGAAGTAGTTTGAGGACCAACTGATAGATGGTGCTAGTGAATATCAGCCAGCGTTCTCCCAGGAATTTTGAATTAGTTTATGGTGTTAATAGTTTTAATCGTATGTCTAATGACGCTAAGCACAATAAAGGGAAAAAATTTGGAAAGATTATCAAAATGGCGGCGAGTGCTTGTAAACCTTCGTGCAGCTCTTGCGATAACTTGATAAATCCGCACGATAAATTTATTTCTTGCGAGTACTGTTCGCATATTTATCACCCTAAATGCACGGGTCTCAATGATTTGTCAATAAAAGCCCTTCTTGACGCTCGCGAAATTTTTTGGAAGTGTATTTCGTGCCAGACTCGCAAGTTTTCATTAGTAAACATGGCGGCTGATATCGAACTCTTAAAGGAAAAACTAAAACACATTGAAAGTGATCGTGATGTCGTTAATGCAAAGGTCACGAAAGCATTAACCTACTCGGATACTCTGAAGTCTGTTACTGGTAATACCAAAGATAACGGGAGTAACAATAACCAGGATAATTCAACAATTGGGCGATCTAAACCTAGTGCAGCAACTGTGATACCGAATACTGAAGTTACAATTCAAACGGAGTTGAAGAAGCAACCTGATCAGGAGTCAAATGATGGCTACACTGTGAACCATAAGAAGGGGAATCGAAGAAGATCTCACATCATCGGCCAAGAGGAAACTAGTGAGAACGATCTCAGTGGACTCCGAGCCGCGAAAATTGTAAGGTATATGTACATAGGCCGTTTGGATATTGATACCACCTGTGATCAAGTCCTTAAGCATGTGAAAAATAAATTTAACGTAATTTGCGACTCATGTGTAAGAGTCGAAGGAAAAAGTGCCCATGTGGCTTTTAAAATTGGCGTCAATTATACGCTGTGCAATAAACTAAGGAACCTTGTCCTCTGGCCACGTGGTGTCGTAGTCTCCAAATTCATTGTACCTAAAAGTGCTCATCAAAGTGAAAATGATAATGTGTCCAACAGCAATGGTGTTGTACTGGAAACTACCGAAGCCAGTAAATCGGGACAAATCCAAAACGGTGCTCTTACTCGTGCTAAATCGAAAAAGACATCTGACAAACCTTTGTGACTCGTCGACATGAATGTTGATAACCATACTATGATGAATGTAAACAATATTAATAGTCCCAAAAGTAAAAGTTTAATATCAGGGTCACGGAAATCAAATAATTTTGTACAGATTCTGCATCTGAATGTGCAATCCATACGAAACAAAATCAATACCATAAATTTTGAATTGTCTAAAAACAAAATTGACATTTTGATTTTCTCTGAAACTTGGTTAAAATCCGAAGAAGCAGACTTGTTCACCCCTATTAATTATGTACCAGCTGCCTCTTTTATAAGATCTGATACAATACATGGTGGTGTCTCAATATATTGTTCTCCTCATCTGAGGTGTGCACAGGTCAATATTCCACTTGCTGCTGACATTCATTTTGAATGCTGTGCAGCCAAGTTCACCAACATTAATATGATTGTAATTGGTGTATACCGTAGTCCATTATGTGACCCTGAGCTGTTCATCAATAATTTAGAGAGCACTTTACATTTCATTTCTGGGAAGTATGGTCTCAATTTTAAAATATGTATTGGTGGTGATTTTAATATCAATTTTCTGTCTGACAATCAAGAAAAAGTAAGGCTACTGGACATGCTAAATTCTTTTGGTTTTTGTTTGAACTATTATGATCAACCCACTAGAATTTGCAACCTTTCAAGTACAGGCTTAGACTATCTTCTAACAAACATAAATAACCATCTCCATTCAGCTACTGTGCTCCCCTTACACATTTCAGATCATTATGCTCAGTTGCTACATATTGATCCTGCATGTTTTAATCAATCGGCCACAAGGCATGGAAAAGAGTTGAGGAGACAAATGAAAGAATCAAACATGGATGACTTTATGTTCGCCATAATGTCTGTAGACTGGTCCTCCGATTCGAAGGAACATAACACCAATAGCAGGATAAAAAGTTTCCTAGAACATTTCTCAGCTCAGTTCAATAACTGTTTCCCAAAACAGTTAGTTCGTGTAAGACAAGGAACTTGTAATCAATTTTCACCCCATCTTTATGATATGAGCCAGCACCTTAGGCACTGGCACAATGATTGCAAAAGAAACAATGTACAACTTCCTCCTGAGTACAAAGCATTAAAAAGACACTTCAACAAATGTGTGACAAAAGACAGAATCATGCGAAATGATGAAATAATTCTGAACTCTAATAACAAGATCAAATGTTCCTGGGATCTTGTTAAAAGACACACAGGATTCATAAACAAATATTCAAATATTGAGTTGTGTATAAACAAAATAACAATAACTAATCCTAAAGATGTCTCCGAAGTGTTCCTTAATACATTCCTAGATGAGTCGCCTTTAATGAATGCCAGAGGCAGGCAAGAAATGAATTCAAACACTTCTCCACATAACCTTCATATGCATAACATGTTTCTACATCCCACTGATAGTGAAGAAGTCAAATCAACAATAAAATCTCTATCCCACAGCAGGTCAGTAGGTTTTGATGAAATACCAGCAGGAGTACTCAAATCTGTGGCACATATGATTTGTGTACCACTTTGTGATATCATAAATGATTCCTTTTCTTCAGGTGTCTTTCCCGAATCCTTAAAAATTGGGAAAATTATACCAGTACACAAAAAAGGACCAAAAAATGATCCTAAAAACTACAGACCAATCACTTTAGTATCGTCTTTCTCAAAAATAATTGAAAAAATATTTGTTAAGAGGCTAATTCAGTTCCTAATCACTCAAAAATTGCTCTATGAAAATCAATGTGCTTATATAAAAGGTAGATCAGTTCAGCTAGCAATATTCAATTTTTTAAATTATGTCTATGATTCTTTAGATCGATCGGAAAGTACAATAGGAATATTTTATGATTTTACCAAAGCTTTCGATCTACTTGACCATTCAATATTATTAAAGAAGCTGTCGGATCTTGGAGTGATAGGCACTCCCCTGAACTTCATCAAATCTTACCTTTCAAATAGGAAATTGTGTGTGGAATTGAAGTATATTGATGATGATGGGTTTAGTAGAGCACACATGTCGGATATGAAAATCTGGAACCGAGGTGTACCACAGGGCTCCTTACTGGGACCCATTCTGTTCCTTGTCGCAATCAATGATCTACCTTGTCACTTGAAAGAGGGTTTTGTCACTCTGTTTGCAGATGACACAAGTCACACACTTTCAAACAAAACCCTAGAAGGGCTTATTAACCTGAGTCGTGAAGCCGTTCAATCTATGGCTGAATGGACTTACAGTAATGGATTCCTAATCAATGAGACCAAATCAAATTTTCTACTATTTCATTCAGCATATACTAAACACGACCAGTTACCTCTCCTCTATATTAACAACTCCACTATCAGACATCCTGACTACATCTCTTTCTTAGGCTTAAAATTAAATGAAACTCTTGATTGGAGGGATCATATTAACTTTATCTCGCACAAATTGTCTCGTGGTATATACATTCTCAGATCCTTGAGAAACACTGTCTCATTTAATACATTAAAAATGGTGTATTTTAGTTATATATATACTCATTTGTGCAACAATGTTATCTTCTGGGGTCATTCCACCCTCTCTAAACGGATTTTTGCCTTACAAAAAAGTGCTCTGAGAGTTATTTTCAATTTAAAACCTAGAGTTAGTTGCAAGCCTGTCTTTGCTGAAAATGGCTTTCTGACTCTTCCATGTATTTATGTATTGTATTGTGCCTTATTTGTAAAAACACACTCTGAATGTTTTGTAAAGAATGATAATGTGCATTCCTATGGAACAAGAAGAAATTGTGATATGCATATATTTCCCAATAATAGTGCTCAGCATAAGAAAAGTCCCACATACAGGCTCTCAACAGTCTACAATAATCTTCCTATCAAAATAAAGAAAATTGATAATGTTATAAAATTTAAGAAAGAATTATGTACATTTCTGGTAAAGAAGAGATATTATTCCTTGGCTGAGTTTGAAGCACATGTAAAATATGTTTAAATTACATGTATTTATGACGTGTTCTATGATTTGTAGAAATCCCACAGAACAAATAAAAAAAAAATTATTATTATTATTATCAACAACTTGAAAGGATATATCCATTAATTTGTTATTTACGGATAATTGAGGGCAATTATTTAGCTGAAAAGCAAAAACTTAATGGTCCTATTAAGTAACATCTGACCATTACACAATATGAGGAGTAGACATTTCACCTGACAATAGGCTGCATAGTAAATTTATCTCCTCGAAAAGCAACAATGTAGAATAAAGGAGAAAATGTTGTGCATTAGTCCAAGCCTTTCTGAAACCAAGCTAAATTTTACATTTATATGACAAATAATTACCATAGGAAGAGCATGAGAAAATAATTTTTGACTTACTATAATAATTACTTGGTTGATACATCACTCTTCATTAATGGACTTATGGACATGGCGAATAGGCCTCTTTTACTTATCAGTGTAAATGGGTTGAATGCTGTGAAACCCTGGATCTTCCAATTACATAACTTGAAAAATTGCATCGGTAAAATTTATCTGTATTTAGATTTAGGAAGCTGGGTATGTATTATTTACTAGTAGTAGGTTTGGCAGATACCTAAATATCACGTGGTTCTGGGTGCAGACAAAAAACTAAGTGATTTTTTTTCTCATCACCATCCAAGGTATATTAATAATTCTTAGTTGACATGGATAAAAAACAAACAATAATAATATTTGTCATTAAAATGGTACAAAACCACAATAGATATTGTCAAGAAAAACAATAATAATAGAAATATAGATCATGGTATACATTACATTAAAATACATTACCTCCTCTTTATCTAATAAGTTTAAGGTTTAGAACTATGGGAGATGGTTGTGGTATCCCATCAATGTGTATCATATGAAAACACAAGCTTATGGCAATATTACTTGAAAATAGCATAAAAGCAGTGTTGGACATTAAATGAAATTTTCACCTGTTTCATCCCTTATTTGATCCATTATGTATCATGAATCACCTTAATTAAATGCCTTTTCTAGTTGGTAAGTTTTCACCTATAAGGATTATGGTTTGTATATGTAAATTTTTAGCATGTGATAACTTGTATACTCAGTGTTCTTTCTATAAAATTATAAACTTTATTGAAAATAAATCCTGTACAAGGCTCTCACGCTTAGCAACCCAGGGTTTTAATGTAGTCTCCACTAGGAGGCATCACTATCCCAGTCTCTTAAATATGTATGGATCAGAATTTGGTTGTGTTATGTGAATTAAGACTGTTTACTGCTTCAAAGTCATAGTTGAAAGCCTGATGTACATCTACAATAGTTATTGCAAGCAGTTATGTCTTCATTTTAAATGGTATTTCTATTTTTAAACTTTCGTCTAATTTTCTCTTTTTACCATTCATCAGGAAATTTTCTATGTGTACAGCACCTTTGTACACAACATGCCACTGTATGTGTAAAAGACAATATTAATGGTCATACACCAATACATAAAGCTGCTTTACATGGGCATCATAAAGAACTTCAATTTTTGTTGGAATTTGCTGGAAACCTTTCAATAGTCAATGCCAAAGATCATCATGGAAGGTAATGCAAACTTTTCATCATTTCTAACTTTTTTTTCATATGAGTATTGTGTATTAGTAGGATGGCAATATCCCTTTGTTGCCAGAAGGCTGATCTATTGGCCTTCTGTGAATGTGCGTAAGCTACTGCTGGCCAATGTATTGACTGGCATTTTAATCTATTGTAACTGTTTAGCTGGGAATGACAAGTTATCTCATCATGCAGAAATGACACCTAATTTGGGCATGATGAGATATATCTTCATGCTCAAATTTTTGCTGTTTCAATTGGAATTGAGAAGATATCTTGCTTGAAGTTTATTATTTATCTTCTTTAGTCCTTTGAATATACTTTTCATCCAACCTGTGGCAGTTGCTCTGAAACCTTCATTAATAGGACGTGTTTTGGTAAAATACCATATCATTATGTTGTGGTTTTTGTTAATTGATACTGGGTCATGTGGAAGCTGACAAAAGGTTTTATTGAAAACAATACATAGACATGATGCAACAACGTAACTCACAGGATACACAGACGCGCAACTAGTGTTGAATCATGGGTAATAAACAAATCACAAGAGACAATCACTGCTGCCAACTCAAGGATAATACATGATACCAACATAATGGTATGCAACTTACAACACTCCCCCTTTGCTTGGCATTGTTTAGTATTCAACAAAAAATCAGAAATAATTGAGTTACCAAACTCAAAAATAAAGCCAGCTTTCAAAGTTAACAATAATAAAATCTACATTTGTTGCAATTAAATTACATTAGATTCATGGCTCGTCGAAAGCTCTGGGTTTTTGGTCCATTAATTGCTTTAGTAAACAAATCAGCAATGTTATCACTACTGCAAACATACTCATAACTAACAATTCCCTTTTCTACAATGTCCCTGCAAAAATTAAATTTTACATCTAGATTTTTTGATAATTCAGTATTACCATCATGTTTAGTTAGCCACATGGCACTCATATTATCACCTTTGATTATGAAAGGTGTTGACAAACATTTAACTTGACCTAATTCAGTCAAAATATACTTAAACCATAAAGCCTTTTTAGCTGCTTCAAACATAGACATGTATTCGGCTTCACGGGTTGATCCTGCAACAGGATCTCTTCTTTTTGGCAATTTTACATTCCAACTTATGGGTGCTCCAGCAAAAATTGAAACATACCCACTTACAGATTTCCTTTCCTTGGAATTAGCAAATTCAGCATCACAAAACAATAAAACACATTTTTTGCTATTGGTGAAAGTTAACTTTACATCACAAGTTTTCTTAAGGTATAACATTATATGTTTCACATCTTGCCAATCTCTTAAAGTAGGTTCACAATTGCTTTTACTTACTTTACATATGTCTTAAAATATGTCAGGTCTAGTGGTTGTGGCTACGTACAATAACATCCCAACTTCCTTTCTATACTGATATTGATCATATTTGTGATCACCTCCAACCATCCCATCATTTCTATTTATTTCTAAAGGGGATGATCTACCTTTACCATCAATAAGATTAAATTCCTTTATAATTTGTTTGACATAGTCTGTTTGATTTACCAACATCTTTCTATCTGTATATTCTACATTCATTGAAAGAAAATATGTCATATTTCCTAAGAGACTAACTTCAATCTTTACTTCCAACTCTCCTTTGAACCTTTCAACCTGATCTCTTTGACGCCAAATAGCCAAGTCATCGACATAAATCCCTATAATGAGGTTTCTTTTAATGTTTACATGCACACATGGATCTTTAACTAATTTATTTAACCCTAGTTCTACTAAGATTTCGTGCAACATAGAATGCCATTCTTTGGCACTTTGTTTAAGTCCATACAAACTCTTGAGAACTTTACATAGTTTTCCTTCGTCCACTTCAAAATACTTGGGTTGTTCCGTAAACACCACCTCAGGTAGATCACTATGCAAATAAGCTGTTAAAACATCAATGTGTTCCTGTACCCAATCATTCTTTACAGCACGTGCCATCATTAATCTAATTGTTTTTCTTTTTATGACAGGAGCATAAGTTTCATGAAAATCTAGTCCAGGCACTTGAGCGAATCCTTGTGCAACCAACCTTGCTTTAAATCTATTCACGCTTCCATCTGGGCTCCTATTGAGTCTCAAAACCCATTTACACTGAAGGATATTTTTATTAGCAGGTCTATCAACTAAAACATAAGTCCCTTTACTCTGAATACTTTCCATTTCTATTGACATAGAAGCCCTCCACTCATCAGCGTATTTCCCACTTAATGCTTCAGTTACTCTCAATGGTTCATCAGTAAAATCTGAGACACAGAGGTGCAAGCAGAGAAATTACAACATGTACATTTTTTCTCTTTATGAACCCTAGCACTCCTGCGTACAGCATCAACTTCCTGTGGAACCTCCGCAATTGCATGCACTTTGTCATGATTTACAACATTATGATTACCTGAATTTACTTCATCAACAACAGCATTCACAACATTTCGTTCGACTTCATCAGTATTAATTTTTACATTCATATCAATCAAATTCTCACTGTCATCATCTGACTCAGAGAACACCAATGCTTCAGATTTCAATCTATCTGTTTTACCATTGCTCGCATTCTTAAAAGGAAAAATGTCTTCCTGAAATTGTACGTACAATCCAATCATTATCTTTCTAGAGGTTAAGTTATATAATCTGAAACCTTTGATCCTATCTTCATAACCTAAGAACATGCATTTAATCACTCTAGGCTTAAACTTTCCTTGTTTTGGGCTAACCAAGCGGCACACCCAAATACCCTTAATCTTATCTAGTCCTTAGTCAGATTCTCTCCCTTCCACAACTCAAATGGAGTTTTGTTACTGATAGCTCTTGAAGGACATAAATTCCTGATGAAGCATGCAGTTTTATCATTTTTATGCATAGAAACAGTAAAAGAACGATATTATAGAATTATCGCTAACTGGATTGAAAATACCTTACATAAAAAAGACTACGCTTCATTTCATAACTTAAATCATATCTGGTAGATTACGAGTTGATGTAGTTCAAATTACTAGTGGCGCTGTATATATTCCCGCCACACAAGGTCCTGCCGCCACATTCTAATTTTTCCTTAAAACAGGTCCTATTGCTGCTCTCTTTCGTATTTTTTCTGCATAAATGTACAAGACAAAGTAAAAAAATGTTTTTCAAAGGATGATATGCATGAGTAATGGACTTAAGAAGTGAATTATATTTTTTGAAAGAGCGTGCTGTGGTGCAAATTGCGGGAAAACTGAAAAATGTATAGTCTAAATTTGGGGTTCTGCATACATTGGAAACATAGGAAATTGAATGGGACTTTGCAAAAGTGGTGTAAATGCCGGTAAAACGTAATTTCCGATAACGCAAATACAAGGTTTCACTGTAGTAAGTCATTTTTCTTAGGTCCGACCCATTACTTGTATATGAAGGCTCAAACGTGACCAACATTCCAAAATAAGCACCAGTTTTGATTTTTCTTCGAAAATCTTAAAAGTTAAGCAGATAGTAGAATTGTGGAAGGATTTTAATGAAATAAAAAACTATACCATTTGTGATGATGGTACTTTTCCTGTCCTATGCATAAGTTTAAGAGATTATGGTCGATAATTGGGTGCTATTACGTCACTAAATGGCGGACGTTTTTCTGGCAAAATTCCACTTTAATTAGTCATTTTAATTGATCTCCAGCATATGTGCAGCAGATATTTCTACAGATTTTTAATTGAAGACTTCTTAAGATTATTCTGAAAAAATCTTCGAAAAATGTCAGCATCTTTGGGGTAGCAGGTGGGGGTGAGATAGTAGTGTCCTTCACCTTGCCAGAGCATTCGGGGGTAGAATGGGCCTTCCTCGGTGTTCATAATGAATAAAAACACCTGGTATCTTCATCAGATTTCCAAGATCAGGAAGATTACCAAGTGTTTTTATTCATTATGAATATTGAGAACTTCCATCATATCCAGCCTGAAACAGTTATATTTATTTCCTCCTCTGTGTGTTTTTTCATTAAGATGTACTTTGCAGCTTTTAATGTATTGATTTCAGCTGTTGTCATTTTCTGAGTTTTGACGAAAATTTAATTCAGCAGAAATAAAATATTCCAATAATAGTGGTTTGGTGATCGGTCAGGGAAATTGGTGAATCCATCAGGGAAAAGTCAGGGAATTTAAAAATTGGATATCAGTAGCAACCCTAAAATTCCCAAAAGTCACCAATACTGTAGACCACTCTGTGGTAGCTTTCACTCCAATATTAGGCCCTTTGGGAATTTCATTTAGAATTACAACTTTTATGATTGAATATAAAAAGACTTAAAGTTATCCCTGGATAAGTTGAACTTTGACCTGGAAAAGTCATGGAATTCAAATGGTTGAATTCAGTGGGCACCCTGAAGAGTGTATTGATCCCAGGACATCAATAATTACAAGTGTAGGTGAAGTCAATAAAACCAGAAAAAGGAGTAATAAAAGGAAGCACAAAACAATGCAATTTGCACAGAAATTTAGTTTCATTTTATAGAGAGCAGTATTATAAACATTCTTATGTCATTGCGAAGGCGTGTGTCGTTTAAAACGTGTAACCTTAGGGTGATTAGAAAATTGGCAATGTTCGAAATTTTGACCGGCTTAATTGGTTATTGGTTCCAATCCGGTAAAAAAGAAAGGGAAAAAAATTTGGGCTCGATCGGACAACATTTAGGGGTCGCGCAACGGCATCAAATTTTGGAAAATTGCAATTTTCCTGGTAAAAAATACATATTTGCCTAATTTCCAGGGGAATGACTGTCACTTGGGTGGGTGTTTCACACGGGAGATGCTTCCACAGTGTTCCAGCAGTGATTAAACACCAATTACGACTTCGCCCGATGTGGGGGCGCGGCAGAAGGAGGGATAATAGCGACTGTCCGGTATTCTTTGGCGTGGGTAGTGATGCTGTACATTGGGAGCATGGGAACGGCAATAAAAACCCTCACATTGAAAAATATTTTATTTTTATTTTTGCTAACAATGATCACACAAACCATATGTCACTCGGAATTTTCTACAGAATTTTTATCATCATAAATTTTCCCATGCTCAGCTACAATAGCTAACAAATATTGCCTTTGCTGTTCATCTTTGGTTAGGTTATTATCCGTAAGGAACTTTGTTATCAAAGCAACCCCTCTTTCAACCGTGCCATTTCCTACTCTAATGTTCAGAACTAATAGCCGTCCCGTGGGATAATTTTCAATCTTCATCCACAAATCTGGATCCTGAATTAAAAATGATTTGTTAATGCCAAGGAATTTGCTAGTGTTTTTTGTTCACAAAATCAGAAGCCACTTTTCCACTAGAGATAGGATACGCCTTAGCCTAGGGACTCTCCTGCCCTTCCCTCTCGTTACTTTTTTCCCCCATTTCTTGTTTTTCATGTTATGTAATATTTGGATAAAAAAGCGAGCCCCACAATAACTTCAGAAAAGTACCAAAAATGTGCTGCAAATATGTATTTCATAGACTAACTTCCAGTGATTGCCACTTTTTTCTTCTGAACTAAAACTTGTAAGAACTGAAGGTCATTGCGTGGCGCCTCCACTGCAAAAGGTGCTCGGTACCTGACTGGCGCGGGCGCATAGTACGTAATGAAAATGCACACATGGAAGAAGGCGCTCTCGAGCTTAGCAGTTAAATTAAATTGTTTGCTGAGCATCCAAATCTTAATGCAATACAATGCATTTGCCATCCACCGAGCTTTATGGATTGCACTTGACGTTTTGAACGAGTAGGCAGCTTTCCCAGGAACACCAAAGAACATGATGGTCATATCAGAAGCTCGTTATAATCCCCGCGTGGTTATTTAATCTGGAAAAAATAGACGAAATAAAAATTCAATAAACTGGTGACGTAAATAAGAATGGCAGTGCGAACTTTACGTGAAGTTGTAACGATACCTGAACTTCCTGGATGCAGAATTTAAGAACTTCATCGGGGTTGGAAATATTCCTCAGGCAGCGTCAAGACACTAATGTGTTGTAGATTTAAGTAACATTTCATAAAAAAGATGAATGAAAGAAATTCAAATTAATGTACGTCAATTAATGACTCATTGACGTATAAAAGGTACCTTGATGGTTCTCTTTACGATGTTTGCGCACTGAAATGCTCCTTCGAAAATTTCAAGAACGTTTTTATCAACCCTAAGAGTATGTGCAGTTGCTATTGCTGCGGCAGTTATGGCATGGACAGCGTTCCGGTGACTTGTCTGGTTCCTTTCTAATGAGGACGCTCCTTGTCTAAAAGCAGTCTTATTCGCTTCCTAACAGCACCTTGGGTTAGTCTTAAACTCTACATATGACCTATTACATTAAACATTCAAGAGGAATTTTACAAAATAACAATAAGTGCTTTAATTTACTAACCCTTATCCTTGGAATCTTCGTTGGTAAACGATTCTCAGGACTTGCGGAGTATATACGATTCACCTCCACTTTTCCCAATAGCTGATCGAATCTCTTCTTCACTCCTTTTCTGTGTACCAGCTGATTTGGACCATTTTACTTTACCTTCCTCGTGCTTAGCAGTATCCTTGTTGACACAGCTCATGTAACCGAAGCGGTTTTCCCCCAAGGACTTGTAGAATAATCAATCCTATTCTAGCTTCATCATATCCATGGCATTGATATGGTCAATGTCAAGAATATTGGCTTGGTCAGTCATTAACTCATTGCGCCGCGTCTCCCCGCGTTTTCCCCATGCGTGATTTTTTTTTTCTTAACACATAAAAAGCTGATGTTAATGCGTACGAGAATCTTCGTAGTATTACTTGCCTCTGAAATCGCAATTCCTACTTTTTTCCAGAACACCTCAAATTTCCAAATAGTTAGCCTGGCACTTTCACGAAGTTTTCTTCTCATTTTCAATAAGGTGTTTGAAATACTGTAAGAACTGGCGAAGTGCTGGGAGCTTTGGAGTTAAAATACGTGGGATGGAGCCCCCAATCTGCAAATCTGATGGACTTGCCTCGTCTTCTTGCCCATAACGCCTGAGAGAAAATCTGTATGCTGGAGTCACTTACGGGTTTAACCGCACGAAGGAAAACGAGTTTCGCTCCCAAAATATAGCAACCTCGGTGTGCGTAGCCGTACGCGAAGTCCACCGCCCCCGAAAATCCTCGCTGTAAATCATCTAAACTGTAGGGCCGCGAATTTCAGGATGCATCTCTGCTAGAAAACAATATAGTCCCAGCCCATGCACCCAATGTACAACGTCCCTACCTACGCCAAAGAAGATCGAAAAGTCGCTATTATCCCTCACTCTGCCGCACCCCCACATCGGGCGAAGTCGTAATTGGTGTTTAATCACTGCTGGAACACTGTGGAAGCATCTCCCGTGTGAAACACCCACCCAAGTGACAGTCATTCCCCTGGAAATTAGGCAAATATGTATTTTTTACCAGGAAAATTGCTATTTTCCAGAATTTGAAACCGTTGTGCGACCCCTAAACGTTGTCCGATCGAGCCCAAATTTTTTCTCCTTTCTTTTTTACCAGATTGGAACCAAGAACCGATTAAGCCTGTCAACATTTCGAACATTGCCAATTTTGTAATCACCCTAGTGCAGCGGTTCCCAAACTTTTTCTTTCCGCGACCCATTTTAGCCCATACGTTTTAGCCGCGACCCCCTAAAAATAACAAACAATGTGTACATTCAAATGATATTGTTTTTAAAGTAATTATAATCCTCAACTCGCGACCCCTTTCCGAACGGCCCGCGACCCCCCTGGGGGTCGCGACCCCCAGTTTGGGAACCGCTGCCTTAGTGTAACCTGCATATGATGAATTTCTGGTGTTGATGATAAGATTGTGAGACACCACTCTAAAATCATCAATTCTCCTCACGTTATAATTGTGTATGTCCTTGTTAAAAGGAAACACTGAATTCAATGCTGTTCTTTCATGTAGAAGATATGTGCATGGAAAAGTCGAAATATCAAGATCCTGGAAAAACTAATTCAACTATGTAGTATGTTCATTAACACCAACCAAGATTGTCATGTCCCACTTCTGTTGCTTGAAAAATCTTGAGGTATAATAGGAATATCCCCACACAACAATGCCTTATATCAACCTATTAATCATTCGTGAGTAATTCTCACTTTCCCTGTATATATTTAGCCTCATAGAGCTCGTTCGTCTGACATGGTTCATTTATTAGTGTTAAGGAATGATCTGTGTTCCCACTCAAAATCTATTAATGCTCCCATCCTGGTTAATGCCCTGTTTGCATAAGTTTTTGACTTTATTTTTTTTAACGTCTAGGTATCTTTGGCAAATTATTTTTTGTGGTACCTAACTTCATCTCTCATCAGTGATAATTTGGAAACAGTTTCTTTCTTTCAAGGAAGCCATGATAAAGAAGATCATTATGTTCGGTATAACAATATTCAAACTTATCAGGGAAGAGTATTTCACATTTTGCAGTCTTGTACCTAAAAAAATTAACATTCTTAATTTTAGGTCCAGGGTTTTAGCATCTTGACATGAACTTGTCATGATGTCATATCCCTTGTGGGAATTAACATTTTGGAAATGATTTCATGGATGAGGTTCCTCTAAGCAGATTTCAGCTCTGTTATTTTGTCCTACAGTCACTCATTGCGAAAGATGATTGTCACATGTTGTTTGCTGAGATTTTTTGTCCTCCTATTATGCTCTTGTGAATAGGTGGTGTGGACATATTATGTTGTGTAATGTTGAGATGCACTGGGCTGTAAATTGAGGTTATCTAGAAAGTGCAGACTGTAAGCTTCTTTTTAGGGTGTAGTTTGTGCTAGAAATATTCTGTTGTGCAGATTGTTTTCATATGCATTTCATCTTTAAATTATTTTGTCATTATTAAAGTAAGTTTTCATTACTTTTTAATAGGACTGCTCTCATGTTGGCAGTTGAGAGGGGTCATGAGGATTGTGTGACAGTCCTTATCCAGGCGAAGGCTAATTTAGATGATGTTGATGAAAACTCCTTGAATGCCATGTTTAGAGCTGTGAGTAGGACTTAAATATTTTCCTGGGTGTGACACTAGCTTTAAGTATAAAATAAAAAAGCATTTGCTTGCATTTTGAAAAATGACAGTATTTTGTGCTAAATATTTTTTTTCCTTGCCTTTTTGTTAAATTAAAATGCCTTTACACGAGTCAAATAAGGATTGAATAAATGTGGTATTTATCTACATATTTTCAAAATGGATGATGTCATTTAATATTTTATGAGGAAATTTTTGCTGTGGCATACAGCTTTTTATTTCTCTTCATTACAAGCAGGTAATAACTTCCTAAATTTGCATTTCATTGATAGCCACCGTACAACTGATACTGTTTACTTTTCCTGTGTGCAATGCATATATCTTTATAATGCCTATGCAAAGGGCAAATTTCTCAAAGATACAAGTTCACATGTCAACCAACAACAAGTTAGATTTCATTGGTACAATGTTTCATAACAGAGAGTGAAGGACATGAAGGCTAAATATTTTTTCAGGTAAAATAGTGGTTTTAATTCACTTCTTCTAAGTTGTTTGGAATAAGTATGCCATGGAGATTCATATTTTCATGTTGCTTTGTAAATTATACCCAAGAGGCCATGTGTCGATGATTGAGTTGAGAAAAAGGCAGAGTAAATGAAAACAAATAGTGAATTAAATGTGATATTACTTAAAATAAGTGCCAATGGGTGGTATGATGCCAGTCTTAAGATATTTATGTGTTGATTTGATTCAAACTCATTGTCTAATGTATAATCTTTAGTGTTTATTTCTTTTATACTGTTGTAATAAAATGTGGTCATACAAAAATTATTATGTACTTTGGTAAGTATGTTGAATGGGATAGTATGAATTGGCTTAAATATGTCGTATTGAACTTGAATTTTGAATGTTCTTTGTGTTGCAACTATAGATGCTTGTGGATTAGTGAACCATAATTAGCTTCTGTGCTCCTTGCTATTTTACTTGCTAACTCCTCTATAGTAATATAGTCATTCAAGCCTACAGTAAGTCCTCGACTTACGTGGTTAATTCGTCCCAAAACTTTCCGCGTAAGTAGAAATCCACATAAGTCAAAATACAAACTTACCTATCCATTTTTGAACCATTAGCGGTGCTGCTTTTACTGCGATTGGCGGCAATCAGTGACGC
The DNA here is from genome assembly GCA_963573305.1 of Pyrrhosoma nymphula. Lineage (NCBI taxonomy): Eukaryota > Metazoa > Arthropoda > Insecta > Odonata > Coenagrionidae > Pyrrhosoma > Pyrrhosoma nymphula. The sequence continues at coordinate 62,731,439 of OY754331.1, read as the reverse complement.
TTAAAGAAAACTCAATCTTTTGAGAGGCTGTTAAGTTAACACAATACGACAATTTTGAGAGTAACACAAATCCGATCTTTATTTCATTGGATATTTAAATGCATTATATTTCATGCTGATCTCATATTTGCAGCATTGTCTGGAACACAGTAGTTTCAAATTTTCCAATAAATCCCATTTAGTCGACAATTTCTTCAGTTCCTAGCTGATAACTTCACCTGTGTGAGACTCTGTAACAACCATACATCCCAAGCGACGAGATGCTAGTGTTACATCTTTAGTTACATAATGTGCAATAACTGCCAGATATGATGTTGTATTGATTGACGTCCACGTTGTCAGTAGTGATTGATAGTGACTTTAATGTAGATTTTTTGCTGTCTAGCTCAAATCTAATTTTAGAAACTTTTTTTGGAATAGTTCAGGAACAAGTGTTCTAGAAAATGTTTTTGCAGAAGGCAAACTGATTTTACTGTCAGCAATTTCCAACAACTTAAATAACCCTGGCTCCTCTACCAAACTAAAAGGATTAAGACTCTCTACCATCCATTTAGTAATAGCATTTTTATTGCTACAGATTTAGGGTGGTTTTGAGCATATTTTTCTTTCATGCTCACAAATCGATCAATACCCAATGGGCTTATGAACAAATTTTTAGAAATTACATTAAAAAATTCTTTACATCATTTTATACGTGGTAACTAGCTTTTTCCTTGAATGGAACAGTATTTGTGGCGAAAAAATAATGAAAAAAGTAGATGATTTCGAACGGGAGCCAAAACAACAAGAATGGGGAATCATGGGAAATTACTTCACTAGTCATACCGGAGAGGGGATGCATTGGTGTGGTTGCGTGTGGTAGCTCTTTGTTATTATTCATCGGCCTTGCACCGTAGAAAACGCTTTAGCTACTCGAGCTATGGCTTCTGCAACTCAAAACAAATGGTGTTTTGTACCGATGTGTAAAAATACATTTAAAAACTCGCTTGATCTGTTATTCATCACGGTCCCGAAGGATAAGAAAGAACGAGAATCTTGGTTCAAATGCGCACGAAGAGATATGAATCTGTCTCCTTCTTCACCTGAGGCAATATATGCAAACACATTTGCCTAGCTTATAATATTAGAAGTCACATATCCTATTAAATAAGACTCTCGCTACCCTAAGCAGTGGACACCGGTGTTGTCATGAATCATCTGCCAGTGAGTGTCCACTGAGTTGCCTTTCTATCCTTCCCCAACCTCAACGCCTTGTTGCTAGGATATACGACTTAGTGCAAAGATTCAATGAAAGTTGTCATGACTTAGTGCAAAGATTCAATGAAAGTTGTCATAATTTCACCAATCATTTCCTCACCATAACTTGCTCACCATTTATTTATCTACCCTGTGTCGCAAAGTAATTCACTGATTGTGACATAACCAAGAGAATCTCCCATGGTGATGCAACCTGCAATAAACCCCCATACTATGAGCTTTCGTAAAATGAATGAATCATTTTTCCAGTCCTGACGAGTTCTTTATATTGACATTTTACTGTATATTTTTTATTAGGCCTATGTCTAAGTGAACATCACCAATCTGACTGACCCTGATTGGGTTGAAGACTATGGTTTAGTCATTTAATATGAGCAATGAGAACCACGTACAGACTCTCACTAATTTAAACTATTTTAAGGTATGTAAGAGTCTGCTACATGCTGATTTACTGTAACTTTCTGCAGCATTAATGCAGCGGCTGATAAAATTAGGTCCTGCAGAATGTTTTGTTTTTTCTCTCTCATTGGGTTTATAAATCATACTCTTTATGCTAATTGGAGAGTAAAGGCTTTATAACTTTGTTACCTACAGGTGTGTTCATTATATGATTTATGAGGGATCTATCAGTTTATGTATGTGGGATATTTGTTATCCTCATTTTTATGTTAAATAAAAATATACAGCTCAAATAAAGTGATAATTTTAGTTTAAAAGGTTTCAGTGATTGCAATGAAAGTAAAAAGGCAAAAAAATGTAAAAAGATGCTCAGTGGATTTTGGACTTATATTGTGTGCTTGCCATATATGTTACATGAATGTATACATAGGTATAGGACCTAGGCATAAATATAAGAGCAAATTACAATCACAAGTTTATTACAGGTTATGAAGTGTATACTTTTTTTAATTTAATACATAATTTAGTTGATAATTAGGAATATGTATTTTAAAGTTTCTGAATGACTAAAATCAAAGAGTTAATCATAATTTCCAAACATGATTGAAGTCAGAAGGCATTTTTTGTAACTTAATCCAATCATTAAAGGTGGTGCTTAAAAGAAGAGAGTGTGTGAATCTTCTAGTTCATGCTTGTGCATCAATAGACCGTCCAAAGAAATTGCAAACTCCAAAGAAGCATACAGGGGAGGATCATAAATCAAAAGTACCAGATCTTTCGAGGGGGAAAACTGCTTTACATTTGGCTGCGGCATCACCTGATTACTTATGTCTTCTTGCTGTTCTGAACCACAAAGAAGCCCAAAATCTTGTGGACCAGCTGGATGACCAAGGGTGTACAACTCTGCATTGGTGCTGTTATAATGGTAATGCTTCAATTTTTATTGGAAAATTAGAAAGTCAAAGTTGCATACTTTGATAATACAGTGTTTTAGCCCTGTACTGCCTTATGGATGTATGTATTTGAAGTAGTGATGATACCTGTGTTATTTGCTGTCTATATAGGAAGATTTATGACACTGTCTTTTTCCATAATGTCTAATTCCTCAGCACACTTTCATTGTTACTGTGCCATTTGTAAGTTATATGTAAATTAATTCATTGCTTAATGTTAGATTCATATTATAATATAATGGTCGTCATAAGTTAACAAAATACTTGAAATATAGTAATGAAAATTCACTTTTTAGGCCGTGATCAGAACCTAAAGGAACTTTTGAAGACATGGAGTTACGGCCTTAATATAGGCAATAGTTTTTCACCAGTTCATTGTGCAGTGTGAGTATCGCATTGGATATTTTTATGTTATCCAGGGTGTCTACAGCTCCTGGAATGTCCTTAAATACTGGATATATCCTTGAATACAGAAAAGACTCCTGAAATCCTTGAAATATCCTTGAATTTCTTTTAAAGTCCTGGAAAAATGTACACTATATTCTCTGTTATTCATAAAATGCATGTTTTTCCAGGTAATGCATTCTTGTTGTTATTGCAATCAGTGTACTTTATACAGTGTACTTTATCAGTGTAAGCTACCAAGGCATCCTTCTCCCCTGTGGATTATTTGGTGGCTTTATAGGAGCATGGTGGTCAGGACCCGGATCCCTCGATTTCGCACCGAGTGCTTTAACCAGTTAAGCTACCGAGGCGTCCTTCTCCCCTGACCACCATGCTCCTGTAAAGCCACCAAATAATCCACAGGGGAGAAGGATGCCTCGGTAGCTTACACTGATAAAGTACACTGTCTTAAGTACACTGATTTTAATATCAATAAGAATGCATTAGCTGGAAAAACATGCATGCATGCACAATCCGGGTTCGAATCCCAGTCAAGGCAAATGATTTTCTCTGTGAAATATCGCACGAATGTGCACTTACGGGTGACTCTGTTAAGGTTACTACTGTGGCTAGTCCCGGTATCTTCAAAATTGGTCAAAAAGAGCGAATACCTCATCGTCTTCCATGTATGGCTTTATCCTCATGGAATGTGGCGCTTAGCGCACATTTTGGACTGCTAATGACATCATATGTCTTGCAGTCCTGACCACCATGCTCCTATAAAGCCACCAAATAATCTACAGGGGAGAAGGATGCCTCGGTAGCTTAACTGGTTAAAGCACTCTGCACGAAATCGAGGGATCCAGGTTTGAATCCCGGTCAAGGCGAATGATTTTTCCTCTGTGGAATATCACACTTATGTGCACTTGCGGGTGACTCTGTAAAGGTTACTACCGTGGCTAGTCCCAGCATCCTCAAAATTGATTATACAGTAAAATCATCAAATATAATATGTCAAACATAAAACCAAATGTAATAAAGTTTTTGTTAATTTATTGAAAGTGTAACTTCTTTTATGTGCGATGCATAATTTTTTTCACTGCAAAACCACCAAAAATGCTTTGGCAATTTTAGCATAATATGTACCTAGGAAATTGATTGGCACTCACACATTGGATAAAGGAGAAATAAAATTAAACAGCTATTTGTTTCACAATAGCACTTAGAACATAATCCTTAAATTAAGAATGCTAAAGAAAGCTGAGTGAACACATGTAACTTGTTAATTTTTGCTTATGTAATGGACCATTGTTAGTCTGTCAAGGTCTAATTTTTTTTTTATTATTTATCAAATTTCCGTAGGTACTGAAGGCAATAAAAATATTTATGCTAGAGCAGTCCATAGGTGTTTTCATAGAAGGAATTTCCAAACCTTTCCACTATTATTCCACAAATCAAATTGCAGCTTCACAGACTGAATTGGTAGTTTTTTTGTGTTCTTATTGTGAATTTGTGGCTTTAGAGTAACCATTGTAGGAATTGTAAAATGCCGCAAGAAACAACGGCAATTCCCTGTTTGTTTTTTTTTAAATGAGTGTTTGATTAAAATATTAGCTTTTAATATTCATGAATGTAAAATGATAGGGTGATTTGAATACACTGCGGACATATCAAAATGGCTCGACATAGTTTAAAAATGTGACTCCAATTTGTTCTAAAGGCCAGATTTAGAATGTTAATGATGTGAAAAGGAAACAACAACCTAAATTTTGTTGTAATATTTAGAAACATTAACATCTTTCCCATCCTTAGCACAGTTTTTTAAAATTTTTTATTTAATCCATGTTTAGAGCCAAATTACTGCTTTAATAATGATAAGAAAGGAACAGGCTTAAATTTACTGAGGGTTAATATCTAGGACTCAGCTTAAAATGTGTATATGCAAAGGCAAGGTCTTATATTTGTGGTGCAAAACCATGGCATGACGGAGCAACAAAAATGGTTAGGTTAAAATTTTGTAACTTTGCGGCATGAAAAAAGCGATGTTTGACAAGGTGTTCTAGGTTAGGTATATATTATTCTGTAACTCAAAACTTCATTTTTCAAAGAGAAAAAGAAAAATCTCGGCTTTTACGTCTAACACATGATAAAGAGTGTAAGCATCTGCGGGACTTACGTTGTGTCATCTTTGAAAAGGACACATTGGGAGATAATGAGGACAGTGTGCGCATGCGCCAAATTTTAAATGAAAATTTTTGTGATTAATAGCCATAAAAGCTCCACTTACGTACATAACATATGTATATGACATAATGAAATTTCACGCAAATTATCAAGTAAAACAAAAGTCGAGATGCTAAATATCTAAGGCGAGATTTTACCACGGCTAACTGTTTACCATGATGTGGCACACATGCAGAGTTGCCACAGTCCTGGAGAACAGGGAAAAGTCAGGGAATTTATAAATGGTCATGGAAAACCTGGATAAGTCAGGGAATGTTTTAATGCGACCTGGAAATTTCTTAAAGTTTCAACCTTTTCAACCCTTTTAATCGCATGATTTATATTACGATTTGTCAAATGGTTGAAATTAGCTTATAAATGATTTACTAAGATCACGTATCAAGCATAAATAATGCTGTCTTCCCATTTAATTGGTCTGTGTTTTTGGAGCAAGGCAAAAAATGAAGTTTCTACTCGTTATTGCAGCTCCTATTTCACAGTACAGCTACACATCTGCTGCAAGGTTTTTTGAAAGAACTTTCTGGCCTAAACTTGAAGAATCTCTTCCACGTCTCAATGAATGAGTCCAATGTCAATGTAAAATTTGTCACAAACCTGCAGGCACACCTTCAATCCATGCATGATGTTGATGGTCCCTTGCTTGTCTCTATGGGCTCATGTGGGCTTCATACTGTACATAATGCTTTAAAAACAGGAGAAAAAGGCACTGGATGGAATGTGGTACCCTTTCTTAGAGCTTGCTATAATTTGTTCAAAGATATGCCTTTGGGGAGGAGCGACTACAAATATTATACTGAGAGTTGTACATTCCCTAAGAACTGCCCAGTTAGTTGGCTCAACCATGCGGAAGTGGCAGAAACCGTGTTGAAAATTCTTCCAAATTTGAAGAAATTTGTTAGTGCCATGGAGAGGGATGGCAAAAGGGTGACTTCACGACGCTATAAGGAAGTGTGCAAAGGAATGAAGGACAAACTCCTGGGACCTAGATTAGCTTTTTTTCTCATGTTGCTCATATTGTGGAGCCCTTCCTTTGTTATTTCCAAAGTAATGATCCATTTTCACCCTTTCTGTACACAGAACTAACTCGTCTTATGGTGGATTGAATGTCTTTGTTTGTGAAGGAATGACATACTCAAGAGTGTTAGCAGTATTGTCCAAGTCAATATTGAAATGAGTGACAATCTAGTCTCAGTAAAATGTTTAAAATTAGGACATTCAGTGGGAGTAAAGCTACGCAGTGTAGTTCTCAAAGATGCTGAAATATTTGCATTCAAGAAAGAATGCAGGGTGTTCTCGAAGACTAAGTCCTTAAAATTGACTGAAAAGTCACCATTGGAATATAAAGTATGCAAAGGAATTACATATGCTGATCCATCCATGATCTAGGATTTTCCAACTGTGCACTGATGCATTTGGATATAGCACTACAGATTTTTCAAGAAAAGAACTGGCTAACGGACCAGAATTGCAATCAGATTGAAAAGGATTTCAAAAATATTATTACCAATCCTACAGTCATGGAGGTAATGAAAACTTTTAACAGAAAGGATCAGAGTCTGGACCATTTCTGGATGAAAATTTTGTGTGATTCATATTCACCTGATCTCCTTGTCAGTTTCCTTCGCAAGGTCATTCGCATTGTCATATTCGTTAATAGTCAATCCTTGAGTTTATTTGTATGTTTTTTTCATTATTCATTGAATGTATTATTTTGTGATTCACTATCCAGAAGGAAAGTTGTAAGTTTCTTTTCCTGGTATCATTGTAATGTAAGGAGCCATCTTTGTCTTAATTTTTTCTCCCTTTCTAATTTATTATCTTAATGTTATCATTGTTTTTGGAAAAATATTTATGGACATGCCCATCCCCATAGGCTGATAGTTGTTGTTGAATAGTGTTCTCATTTCATATTTTAGCATGGAATAATAACTACATATAATATGTGATCTCAAGTTCATGGATAATAATTGTTTACCCATTCAATATTTTTTTTAGTTTATTTCTAATCACTAAGCTACATTGTACCTTAAGCTGATTGAATTTTCATTTTTAATTTTACTTTGCAGTCTTATTTTCGATTAAAAAAAATACATATTAAAGATGAGAGTAAGATTTTCCTTCTCACATACTGTTGCAATAGTATGAACAAATTATTTATTTTTTAAATTTCACTCATTTTTTACTTTTTCTCTTTATATGGTATTGTGGTATTTTCGGAAGTCTCTCAGAACATTCCCAACGACTTTTAGTTGTGGGAAAGCCCTCCGGAAGTTTCACGTTGTCATGTAATTTTAAATACCTATTTTTAAAGAGCAATTTGACCAGTTATAAAGAATTCCTTTTTACTTAAATGTTCCTCTAAAACTCCTAAGCAGTGATAAAGGCATAAGGAAACGTTCGATATATATGGAATAAGGTAGTGTCTTGTATCAAAATCACATCTTGTCCCCACAGGGTAATTACTGCTACCTAATTTTGGTGTTTTATTAATACTATTAATTTTTGAAAAGGTCAGGGAAAAAGTTTCCAAACACCTGGAAAACCTGGAAAAGTCAGGGAGTTTAAAAATTCAGACTTTGTAACAACCATGACATGCCACCCCCACAACCAGGGTTCAAATCTTTTTTGGAAGGATTCAATTGGATCTTGAATCTATGGATTTTATAAGATTCGACCGATTCCTCGAATCCTGACCATATCACTAGCTTTATTCAACCGATACATAGAAATATTGACCCTGAAAAAGTCACCTTATTTAGCGACTTGAATATAGGTTTTCATTTTCTTGGAAAAGAAAGACATTTATTGACTCACACTAGAGTATATATGATACTCATTTCAATGATTGTTTTTACTTATCCCATATGTAATTTCTTTCAACTGCATAGTACTTAGTGTCCTCTCCTACTTTTATTTTATTTTATATTTTTCTCACCAAAACACTTTTCCCTCACCCTATCTATACACCACATTTTTGATACCATATTATTTATGAAGGGTGTTTGACTTTCCAGGGTTTTGTCTTCCAGAGCAAGAAAAGTGTTGGTTATATGTAGAAGTGGGTCGGTTGTTGATGGAGCTGCTACTCATCTTTTAAATGGGGTTGATGACTGGTTTCCATGTGCTACTGAAGTTTAAGCTGTTTTCTCGGTTGATGTTATCTTTCTTAATTCTAATTTCATTGGCTCAGTAATTGACCCACTGCTATATATATCTGCCAAATTCTGTTCTCTGTTAGATTTAACCCGATGATGGCTGAGTTAGCTGCTGAAATGTTGGTATGTGATTAGGTAACCCGGTGTGAAACCTTTGAAATCTACATTCAATTGGAATATTATTTTTTAAATATTTAATTTGAAAATGAGCCGTAACTAATGCTTCAAATAATGTTAATCATGCATTATGATTGTTTCTATGCAGGTACCGGGGTGGTGAACGGTGTCTTGCTTATCTAGCTGAGCATTTTGGTAGTGAAGCCATTCGTAGTCTTCTAGATGGTAAAGGAAGAACTCCTCTCCATGTGGCTGCTGTTCGAGGGGATCCAAAGTGTACTCTTGCCTTGTTATCCAGGCATGGTGCTTCACCAAACCCCAAAGATCATCGTCAGCGAACTCCTTTAATAGCAGCTGCTCGTGTAGGCAATGCAGCAAACTTAGGTATTGGATCTTCTCTTAACTTTACCTTGCACTGTTCATTAAAAAAGGGAGAGAACCTTTGTGAGTGACAACTCACATTGCTACGCTGAAGTGATAATTTGCATATATATCTTTTGTCTTTTAATCTAGAAATATTGCTGGACTGGAAGGCTGATGTAAGTGCCATCGACAATGAAGGTGCTACTGCTTTACATCATGCCTGCAAGCAGTGTAATTCAGTGTGTGCATTACTTCTCTTGGAGCGAATGGGAGAAGACCCTAGTAGAACCGCCCATATAGTTAACATACAGAACCGCCGAGGACAAACGTAAGTTCATATTTCTAAATTAATATTACCGAATTATTTACCGTGTGGATTATCCAGGCATGATACTCTGTTGACCAGTCATTAACTTAGTTAATTGCAGGTTTACTGTTCATATATAAAAATAAAAAAATGTGCAAATTAATAGGCACTCACTTGGGGTCTTGGTTTAAGTTTATTGCGTGACTCAAATCCTGAAAGGAAATATGGCACTCGGGGCTCTCCTCATCTGGGTGCCTGGGTACAAGGAATGCCTATTGCCCCTTTAGTATCACTGGATCCAACTATAGTAAATCATGTTAATTTTGAGACGAATTCTTCTCAGGCTTTCAACCAGGTTTGGTTCTCAATCTCTGCTGACGTTTCGATGGAAGACTTTTCCATCGTCTTCAGGGCTGTTGATGGAACAATGAAAAGTCTTCCATCGAAACTTTGGCAGAGATGGAGAACTTAACCCAGTTGGAAGTCTGAGTAGTATTCACTTCAGTTATTCGCCGGGAAAGCATAATACCATACATTTGAATTTTGATTTAACCTGGAAATCTATGGATACATTTGTGTAAATAGGTTAACTTCTCCTCCTAACTTCTCTGGGTTAGACAGCATAGCATAAACAAAAGTGGAGCCGAGTCATTGCTGTCAAGTATTTTTTTCTCACAGCTCTTAGTTGTGGTACATTAAGTGTTCATCCATCCCCACTCTAACAAAGAATGCTCGTAATTTAGCTTGCTTTAAATGTGATATTTTTTTCCTTTTCAGGCCTCTGCATTTAAGTGCACAGAATGGCTTGGTTGATGTAACACGTCGCTTATTGGAACGTGGGTCATCCATTTTAGTTACAGACAATTATGGTCTTACTCCTGCCCTAGCTTGTACTCCTAACAGCAGAGTTGCTCACTGCTTGGCTTTAATTCTTTCGTCCGTTGGTTCATTTTTTGGTACAGAATGCCATCATCCATTATCAGAAAATGAGATGGAGAATTTTGAGTCAGGTATGTTGAATTTTGAATTATTATTTTCTTCACATTTTATGCTAATGACCATTCGTGAATTAAATTTTGTTTCCTTGCAATGGGATTGCCTCTAATTTTTTCTCATGGGTGATTATTTTGAAAAAAATTCCAATAGGGATGATTTTAATGGATTTTATTAGAGTTCGTAATGCCAAAAAAATATTTGTTAAGTGTTGGAGGTGTGCTGGAAATGGATATATTTCCTTAAATTGCAGTGTTTCTTATTGCTTCAATCATGACCTGCTAGAAGTGTCATTTTTTAAACTCATCTAGCTGTTTTCTGATCAGAATTCTTTCAGTGTGTTCCCATAACCTCATCTCCAAATGTTGATCAAAAATATTTAATTATGAATGTTCATTTTGACCCCTTCCTATCCTTCACACAGTCAAATGACAGGGTCTCTTTTTTCCCCATATCTCCAAATTCTCCGGCATACCTTATATGAAAAGATTGAACATCACCTTTGCTAGACCCATTCACACCCTCCCATACCCACATTCCACAGCCAAATCCATCCTCCTCATCTTGCTACCACATTCCTTGCCATTATCCCTAATCCCACTCCAAAGTTTCAGACGCGTATCCTGCATTGCACTTGGTCCCTCTCCTGCATCCTGAAACCCTGCCTATCACCTGTATTCCTCACCCATGTTCTGCATCTAAGTCATGCACTCAGATCCTGCAACTACTTCCCTCACGTGCATCATGCACCCATGTCCTATACCCGTTTTGCACCCAAGCAAATTGGCCTCTTTAACCAAGTTTGATTATTTTGATGTAGACCGATGTTCTTGAAGCTATTGTAAGAATGGAAATTCTGATTAATTTATGTTTTTTTTGACTCTCCTCTTTCTAAAAATCGATTATGAGAGGTATTAAATGACTATGAGCCATGCACCCTAAAAACCTAAATCTAGTATGACTTCTGCTTCCACCATTTTGTGCCTCTCATTTCCATTTTGCTCTTCCCCTTTCTCTTCTTACCCAACCATCAGGGACTTCTCCCAAAGATGTCTGCCCAGGTTTCCCTTTTCTCCCCTTCAAAAGGTATACATATCTCTGAAGTTTTCATGCTAACCTTCTCAGCTGCCTCCCAAACCCTTTTCTCTCTTATTAAACAGCAAGCATGCATGGGGTTTTCTTTCTCAGTGTTTCTCTATTCACACCCTACTGAACCATAAATATTGTCCATTCTCTCTCTCACCCAACATATGAGGTTATTGTTCTTCCTGACAGCTTACTTACACCTGTCATACAAGGCCATCTCCACTGCAGATTTCCAAATATCTCCCAAAACCCTATGTATTTGGCGTCATGCCAGTAAGGGCCAAAATAAATAAGTATAGTGGTGGAAAAAGTTAATGCATAACTCATTGGCCTCTGGATGTGGAGTACATGGCAACTTATTGAAAGTGCTCTTCCTTTGACTACTTGACAACACTGAGAAAGCCAGTTGCAAGTTGCAGGAATATTCAAACTCCATATGAATTTAAATAGATTTTATGCATCGAAAAATAGGGTTACTAATAGGGTTCACGATCATGACATCACCTTGGAAGTTATCAACCCGATCACAGTTTTCTTCTCCCTGCAGCCAATTGAGGTTCTGAAGTCGTAGTGAATTCTGTAATTACTCTTGCCATATGTTTAGTACTGTGACCCCTTTGAGCTATTTATCTCGATTGAAACTACGCCAGAAAGGAATTATTCCAATAAGGATACTAAGTTCTTGTTTTCTCGAGATAATATCTACCTCAAAGAAAAAGTTTTTCGTGTGCAGGAAATAACTGTGGATGAAAGTCATTTTAATACGTACCCACACTACTATCAAGGAAGAGTAAACATTACAAAAAACATTTTTGATGCTTTATCTAGCAACTTTTATGTCTAAATACATTAAACTTGGTGAAACAGAATTCTCTCCTAGAGAATTCGCTTACCAAAAGGGGGATAATTTATCTTTTAAAATATTTTCGATACCTAAATACCCTTATTACGATTCATCACTAGTGCACTAGAGATAGGATGTTTCAAATCCTTAAATTTCTTAGTTCATGCTTGTACATTAGCCAATTTCTGAAAACAAATTTTAAGTCAAGGAGATCTAATTTATTCAAGTTTGCTAAGGAGTCGTTTGCATTTGTTCTTTTTTTGGAGAGTAAAAAGAACCACTTGAAGTGGAATATTCTTAGTTGACGCTGTTGCCCAGAGAGAAGAGTGTTCGTCTGCGGCCCAGAAGGTCTTGGGTTCAAATCTGGGTGAGGCCTCTTTGAATGCCATCTCACTTAATCTTCGCGATATGACTTTATTATTACCAAATATTCCTTCTGGTCATCTGATGTTCGTATCCACTCACTCGCTATTTCAGCTATCCATGAACCGCTATCCCTAAATCAGGTATCTGGCCATATCTCTGATTACGTGAATCTCTCAATTTAGTCAACTAACTTGTGGCTATTTTCCGTATTAATTAACATACTAATGGCTAAGTGTAGAAGAAAATTATTGTTTAAAGAAATCAGTTTTCGGGTCTATCTGCCGAATCCGTGACATTAATAACAATTAAGGGTTTGAGTGAGGGACCCAAAGAATGGTAAAGACTCTTCCCATGTCTTTTCATCGGTTTTCATTTAGTTTTTCCTTCGTTAACCTCCAGTTTTCCTGTGTGTAGTGTGGAGGTTGTGTTGTTCAACATTTCAAGTTTACTGCTTGGGCAATGCTGGGTTATACTAGCTTATAAAATATTATTTAGGTTGGGTTTGAAATATTTTAATACACATACCCGCCAATATTATTTTCAACTACTACAATACTTTGATACAAGACACATGTTGCACAGTTTTATTTTCAAAACACTAAATGACAGGCTAATAAGATCATTAATCAATCATATTTGCTCCGTTATATTCCGTTACTAGTTAAGAAAATGCGAAAACTCGCCGTTAATGGTGAAATAAATCTCTGCTTGTGTAGTCTGCTCTGCTTGTCCGTCTATCGACGTGTGCCTCAGAGCGGTAATATTCTCCAGTAAGTCTAACAATGAATCAACCTCCAACACATTGGAGTGTTTTCTATTGTGAATGACGCATAAGTTTCTGAATAGCCCACTGTACCGGAAAGGAGAGACTCATTGCTCTTAGAGAAATGTGGAGGTCCCAGTCAAATTCTTGTGGGTTGGAAGAATAAGTCAAAAGCCACTTCCTTCCAGTGAGCTGTATGTCATCCTACATGGGCTTCTAATCCTGATCTTTGGCAGATGAGTTATCTCACCCAACAGCACCATATTCCGCACACCACTGCTTTCTGCTTCGATGTCGGCGAAAATCGCTTGCTTTTTCCTCATACCTGCAGTTCCAACCAGCTTGAACTGGCAAATTCTCATATCACAGTGAGATTCACAAATTACTTGGTTTGTTGCCATTTGCATGGGTACAAAGAGATATGTCACCGCTGAAATTTGCCAAAAATTGAGATGGTGAGCTGGTGTAACTGGCTAACACACGTGACTGACCATTGGGATATGCGAATTCATGCAATCAAATAATGTATTCACGGCGAGTTTTATTCCTTGCATAATCACACAACCTCATATCATCTGTCAGTCACTGCAACTACATCCTACATGTATTAATTGCCCCAAATATGAGAATATTCGCATTAAATCTCATTTAACTTGGAAGGAGTTCGAACCCAGACCTCTTTATTGCCAGTCAGATACGCCATGCAACTGCACCATCAACCCGTAAATAGTGATTCATTTCATTCATGATCTATTAATTACATTCATGAACTTTCCCAACAAATTAAAGAGTTGATTTTAAAAGTTTTTTTTTAATTTGAAAAGTGCAGCGCAGGCATGATCATGAAGTCAGGTGTCAACGAATAGTTTATCCTTCATTAATATCTAATTGAGAATGAAGTGGGTGTTTTTTTAATGTTTATTATTAATATGTTTACTCGTATGGTATATATTTGTTAAATGAATCCTCGCAATGGCCAACTGGTCATAGAGCTCCCTGCAATAAGAAGTAAGTCGGAAATATATGCCAAAACTATTCGGTATTGATGTGAGAATATTTGTTTTTATTTTCGGAAATGGTATCTTTAGGTATGTTTTATCGTCTATATCCACGTGGACTAAATATCCTTTTATACTAGGTGACAAGCGATGTAGATAATTATATCCTTCTGAAGATCAGAATTTCCTGTATTCACAGAATGATAAGAGTGAAAAAATTACGTCCTGTGGTGAAAATAGTTATTTCAATTAGTGCTTTTGGAAGTAGCTCCACATTTGTTACTTAATTTCAATTCGCTGGGTGAAAGGGACGCAGGACGCTAATATAAAAACGTTTTCAAAAGGTCGATCACAGTAAATGCCAGAGGGAACCCGAGAAAAAAATCGCTGATGCAGTGTCGGACAGACACCACCAAGAAGTAGTCCCTATATAAATTTTATTGTTTCAGGCTTGACTTCAAGGAAGTGATAGAAATCCATTTAGAATAAAAAAGTTATTTATTCAAAATGGATAGTCCCTATATCTTCAGCCTTCCTTACCTCGTGATTCACATTCGAGTTTGGGGAGATGGGACAAGAGTAGATAGGAAAAGCATAAAAAACGCTGAGAACCATGACTCGTCAGCGGTTCGGGGCAAGCATAAGAATCTGGGGAAGCACGCGAAGCGAGATGGGAGGAGCGGCTAACAAACGATGAAAATGCTCATGCAGGGAAAATGGTTAAAGGATATTGCACCATCCGAAAAATACTGCTCCACCATGCCTGGTGATCCTACAGTCATCACTCAAGGAAGGGGATGCTCGGAAGGAAGAGAGGTATAGGTCCTAGGTAGGTAGAAGGCCCTAGGTAGGTAGAAGAGAGGGGTAATTAGTCATGGCACGAAAGCCCCAAAAAAAAGCTTTGGGAGGGAGTGGCCGAAATGTGTATGTATGTACTCGAGGGATATTTGATTGGGGTAAACAGCTGCTGGCGCACGGTGCACCATAAGCATAAGCAAATGCTCAAAATAGCTTGGCGACACTTAAAAGTAACTTATGCTCAAGAAAGCGATACCAAAATCATAATGACTTTGAAATAAGCACTAGGTACTATCGGTGTGATTAAGGTAGAACTCTGAACTTTAAATATTTGTATGAAATTCCGCCGGAGCTCCATAGAGTCGTGTAATATAATTTTAATCATTGTTTATTTGACTACAAAATGTATTCATTGTAAAGTGTTTAAATGTAAACGTTTAGTATCTACGGTTGAAGGAGTGAAGAAAAACACGTGAAAAACTAGGAGAACATCGAAACGGTCATCTTCTTCATCTCGTCACGGCCAAAATATTTGATTGGTGCACTTTGTTATTATTTTATGAAGAGAAGGACATCTCCGCATTACAAATATTATTTTAAAATTAAATTTTACCCATTCTTTGATTTTTAAAATGCCCGATAGCTAGATTTCAATTTCTGAGATGTAGGAAAGTATACATATTTTTATCGAATTTTCGTATGCTTTATGGGAAAAATATTGCAAAACTTTTCATGTAAGGAAATGCTGATATTCTTTCTCTTACTTAAAAATCAAAGAATGAGTGGTATTTAATTTTAAAATAATATTTGTAATGTGGAGATGTCGTTCTCTTCATAAAAAAATAATGAAGTGCACCAATCAAATATTTTGGCCGTAGTGAGCTAAAGAAGATGACCGTTTCGCTGTTCTAGTTTTATCGGATGTTTTTCTTCACTCTTTAGACCGTAGAAGCTAAACGTTTACTTTTAATCACTTTTCAATGAATGCATTTTGTATTCAAATAAACAAGGAAGAAAACCATATATTACATGACTCTATGGAGCTCCAGTGGAATTTCATACAAATGCTTTAAGTTCAGCGTTCTACCTATTTTGCACTGATAGTAACTAACCATCGAAGTGCACTGCCCCAGTGAACCGTTTCGAAATAAATGATATGTTGGGGCGTCATGGGACGAAATTCGACTTCGAGTTACATGTTAAGTGTATGTCGAATTAGCCGTACCATAAAGTATGCAAATTCCTATTCCATTTGCCGGGAACTACTCACAACTTCGAATTAATTGATATTTCAAATTAAGAGGGTTTGAACTAATGGGAGTTTACTGTATGGTGCTCTCAAAATTGCTAGTAGTGGTGGATCATAAAGATCACCTAGTCTAGAAATTTTAAATGCCTGGCACTCTTACCATCTTAAGCTACAAAGATAAGTGTTCTGAAAAACCTGAATTACATGTTCTTCCAGCACCACCAGCTGTGAATCACAAATCAACTAATAGTGGTGGAAGGTATTGACATCATAAGTACTTAGTATCCAGCACCAAGTTAACATTCATCTTCTCTAATATCCATGATAAGGGTTGTGATGGCTGCTGTTCAAATACTAAACATGAGTAAAGTGATGCTAGTGCCATTCCAAAAAATTATATGTTTAAACATTTTTGGATGAATAATTTTCCATTGAGTTTTGCTCTTCACATGCATGACATTTTTCAGTGAAATTAAGGGATTAATCACATTTTAATTGATAAATGAAAATATGAAATCAATTACTTTTAATCTTATTTAATATTTCTATTTAAAAAAAGACTTCACAAATGCTGGTACCCCCCCTACATATGTCTGCCTGACCAAGGGGTTCTTGGCTAAAAATGAGTAAGACTTTGGATGTAGGTTTAACTCTCAATGATTGAAAAAGGCTCCACTTAGTTGAAAAAAATGGCAAAGGATTCCCATGAAGGAAAGACTATAGTAATTAAGGTTGCCAACTTTTTTGAAAAAAAATACGGGAGATTAGGAACTCGACAAAATTTCACTAGAAAACATGACTTTTTGGGTTGTGAACGGCGTGTAAATCATGCTGCATACACTCAGTAAAGATATAAAAAGCACATACCTTACCAAAGTTGAAATTGATAGAATGAAATGTGCTTATGTTATTGATACTAGCTAATACTGACAGGGCCAAGTACGGGAAGTCCCGGGAATAATGGGAGGATTGGCAACCCTAATAGTAATGGGCCTAAGCATTTATGTGAATAGCTCTTGAGTTGTTTTACTTTTTATTTTAGCTTGTATGTGGGTTTTCACCTGTATTTTTCTTTTCCTTTTAGATTTGAAAAGTCATGCTTCATTTCTACGCCATCTGGTACATCTTCAGCATCAGCTGAGAGCAAAGGGTAATTTAGCTGCTGCAGGTTTGGAAAGCATTGGAGATCATCAAAGTGGTTATGAAAGCTGTAACACGAATGTTTTCAGTGGTGATGAATGTTTATGCAGCCCCTGTTCACCAGGGGAGGATGAGGATATCATTCAAGGCAAAAATGGCATGGGAAATTCATCCAACTTATCCAGGCATAGTTCAGATTCAGATTTCTATTGAGAGTTGAAGACTGTAGGATCGTAATGCTTTCAGAGTGCTGTCTTAATGCCTAATTAGATATTTCAATTTTTGGACTGTGTGAGAAAAAAATGTCCAGAATGTTTGCAAATAACTAATTGGGCAGCTGGTGGTGACATTACATGGGAAGAATGCTAATTATCTACTTCCTCTTGTGTTTCGATTTGGCTCTTTGAAACAAATAATTCTCATTTTTTATTCCCTCAAAAAGGAGAGTACATTCCAAAGCTATTTGTGCATTCCATTTCAGTTGGAAATATATTTTTTTGTGTAATTTCGAGAAAATAAGATTGAAGTTTCATTCCTTTTTTTCACTGCTTTGGTTTCAGGCATTGGTGTTGATTTAATAATGTACGTGGTGTACTCAGTTGTAACATGTAAAGTTTAGCTTAATGTTCCAATGTTCGTGGACTCATTGCAAAAACAGGGCAACATTCAGTAGGCTATATGAACTCTTTACTGAAAGGAAATTATTTGTATTAGGTGTTTTCTTAGTTAATAAGTTAGTCAGTGGCACTCTCTACACATCAGTATGAATAATTATACTCAAATCAACATATTATGTTCCAGGTTTTCTTCTATTTTTGTTTATTCATCTTCCAACCACCCACATATGTACATATACTTGTAAATACGTATTGAATGTATAATTGCCCATGATGGATTTTAACTAGTTGTATATGAAAAGAAGCAGAGAAAGCTTGATCATTATATCTTTATCATGATTGGGTTATGGCCACCTATCTTTCCGAACAGGATGACATTTTTGCCTTATGTCTTAACTTGCTTCAGTTTGGTATGTTTAAAGCATACTATTTTGACAGTAAGATATTGTACTTAAGGTATGAGATATTTTCCCAGTAGGTGATATCCCCAGAAACAAAATATATTTTCTAGAGTTTTTGAGATGTTTTCCATATCGCCATTTTGTTCAGTTCTTGCTTAAATTGAGAGATTGTCGAGGCCATTGTCACTGAAATTTCATCAAACAAGTAGATTATGAACAAGTCATCTTAGGAATATATTGATTTTTTTAATGACTGCCAAGGTTTCATTTGTAGTAACATGGGATCACCAGCAGTGAGGATTTATATCATACGTTCTGTGCAGCCAGTTCTTATTCAGTCCATTTTATGAACATAGAACAACTTTTAGACATATAATATGTATTGAGTAGACTAAAAAATTCACCAAAAATAATTTGAATGGTCCAATTTTACAGTAACCATACTTTTTATGACAGCTGAAGCCTGCAAAATCTCTATTTCCACTCAATTTTTATTGTTTAAATATGATAATTATAATGAATTGATCTCTTGTATCTGGAAAAATATTTATGATAGTTGATGATTTATAAGGTTATGAATTAACTGAGAAGTGATATCTATTTCATATCTCTAAGCTGCATTCTTTACTATTAAGGTTGTTGAGTATTGATGATGCCAAATTTGTATTCTTGCATTTGCATTCCTGTCACACTAAAATTGTGTTTAAAAGTTCCAAAATCTATAATTCTAAATTAAGTACAAAATACTTTTGCAATTAAACCAATCTGAATACTCTTTATTATTAGTCTTTTTTGCTCAAGTCATTATGTGCATAAAAGACTAAAACATGTTCCTCCACCAATTATTATTCAGTTGAAGACTGAATGAATCAAGTTTGCCTTGAATTGATGCAAATGCATTATTTTAGATAAATTGTCTCATTATGCTTTAAGGATTAGTGTATTTGTATCAATGCAGTTTCAGCTTGCTGAAGGTTACATTATTGTTAAGAAATGAGATGATTTCCACATTAATAAGAAATTTCTTAAATTTCCTAATTCATGTCCACTAAACTGGGGGCTATCAGAATTTGGTGCTAACAAAATATTTATGCAATGATGCCAATAACTTTATCTTTGGAGTTACCTGAACATCTGTGAAATTTAGCCAAGTGCTATTTACCATAATCATTTCTAGTCTCTTTGCTTACCTCAAATTTCTCCTAAAGTTCTCTTTTTTACACACAACAAGTGTATTTTGTGAGTTATTTTGTAATAGAATAGAATATGACTAAAGGATACTTAATTTACCATTGATGATGGTGACCATCATTTTATTGGAATTATATTTTTTATTACTGGAGTAAATTTCTGCATTTTGATACTATACATGCTATTACATATTTGTAGAAATAAGCTAATAAATTTAGCCCTGCAATCAAGAAGTGTCAGGTATAGGACAAAGACAATAGAAATATTTTGCATCAATATAAAGTATAAATTTAACTTTCCTTCCATTTAGGACTTTATTAGGAAGCAAGTAATATATAATTTTCTTAGGCTTCTTAATATGTAATTGATATCACCATGTGATATATCAGTATGCTTTTCTCAATTAGTTTCATCATTAC
Organism: Pyrrhosoma nymphula; assembly: GCA_963573305.1. Taxonomy (NCBI): domain Eukaryota; kingdom Metazoa; phylum Arthropoda; class Insecta; order Odonata; family Coenagrionidae; genus Pyrrhosoma; species Pyrrhosoma nymphula. The sequence continues at coordinate 62,711,395 of OY754331.1, read as the reverse complement.
ATTGTATGCTTTCTCTGAAAGAGTGAATAATGTTGTCCATCCGCGGAACAAGATTGATGTTCTCATACCATTCCTGTGATATTAAATATCAGTTTGTAAATAAGTATTGTTGAAGTGTGTGAATGCAATACTGCGTGTATTGGAACTCATGGTTTTTACCTGGTTTCTGATAAGCATTAAAAGGTAATCCAAATGGAAATAATTTCCTTGGTCAGGTTCCCTATAACTGGTTATGTAGTTGATGTGGTTTTGGTTTACCAATAGTCAATCCATTGGTTTTCTGATAAGACTATATGAATTGCATTAACTATTGAGCTATACCATTGACTGTTGATCAACCGTTAAGTCCTGCAAGGCTGTAGAGAAATTTAGAGGCAATATAGAGGTTATATTTTGATGTGATTAAAACTATACATATGTATGAGTGTGTTTTAAAATGAACTCAGGTAACATGGGTTTGAATTCAATGGTCAATTTTTATCATTATACTCAATCTGATAAGAGGGTATGAGTAATTGATTTTATCAAATAAGTTTAATGGGTCTAATTTGAGAAAATCAATTCTTTAACACGGGAAGGTACGTAGTTCAATTTATATACTTTTGATTTCCAAAATGGCCATTAATTGTTGCATTTGTGAAATTTATGAACAATCATGACAATGAAATATACAATTATCACTTCTGCACCATGGCATTGAAGCTGTTGTATGCATTGTGTGCTGCAATTCATGCTAATTCACTAGGTACCCTCCATTTAGGGTCATATTTGTGGCAATAATAATTTATTAGTACTTTTCCATATGTCTTGCATTAATTGTCATGAAGCTCTTCTACATTGATAGAAAAAAAATTAGCGCTGAAAGCCTGAGTATTCTTGAGAGCATTATTTATAATTGTGACTATGGATTTAATTTGCCAAGTTTTGTTTGTGAGTGTGGCAATCATTATAATGAATTGTTTGTAGGCCCACCTAGGAGCAGTTATGTTACTAGTTTGGCTTATTGGTTTACTGATGGGTGCAGTTAGTTGGTTAATCAAAACCACTTTAACTTCTTAATTGGTTGTTCTGAATGTAACTCCTTCGCCCATTACCAATGTTAAAATATAATTTGGTTGATCTGGTGTTTACTCTGTAAAATAGCCAGCCTTCAAGTCAGAGAAAAACCAAACTATTGTTCTTAGTATGGGCTGTATTTTGCATTTTATTTGTTTAGATCTTCAATGGACGATTTTCAATATCCTTTAAGTATGAGGAAACCTTTGTGGTTATTTGTAATGCCAAAAATGTCAATGGTCTAAAGGAGTCATGTTTATTAATTATTTAATTAAACATGCTCATATTGTAAACGATGGTACTTTTTGTCAGTGATAATGTTTCAAGAAAATTAAATATAAGTCAATTTATTACAATTTAATACATACTATAATTCCTGTACAGTTTTTTACGTAACAATCGAAATGTAAAAATGTATAGCTACGGTGAAAATCAGCAAATTTATTCTGCAATTTCTTTCAGTTTATCTGCTGCCTCCCTACTGACACGGTGATATTTGGGATCTACAGGCTCATAGTAGTATGCCTTGTAGTCAGCTCGCTCACCCATCTTCAATCTGACCTCTGCTTCTATTCTCCTGCAAAAGCCACATAATTACACAATAAGTAAAAAGGAAAATATGATGCAAGTTAGGATTTCTAAGCTGAACAATGTATTCAGATGACATATAAGTCATAGTGAAATCACTTATTATTCATCCTAGGGACCAGAGAAGAATCTCCCCATAAAATATTAAGATAAAGATCTTGGATTTTCCGTCCCTTTCTCTACAACATTGCTATGAATAAAAACAGCAACCGTTTCTGGTAAAGCTAGCATCATGAGGTCAATAAAATTGCAATGTTGAGTCTTGGCAAAGATAATGGAATCCTCATGAAATTAAGCGAAAAACTAGCGTTTTCTTAAAGCCACTCATTTTTTGTGGTCTGGAGGTTATTTCAGAACCTTCATTCAATTTTCCACATTTTCTACACATTCCCTTCATAAAATATTCTGCAATCCGATCTTGTTTAGTTCTGAATCATGGGGTATACTCCAATCACCTTTTGGCGACACTAGGCTGGGAAATTAGAACAATTTACAAACTTTTCTGACATCTTGGCATATTTGCAGCTCAGGATACAAAGGTAGTGAGACTTGGTTGCAGTCATCTACATGAGAAGTGACATCATGAAAGGGGAGGCACTTGCAGAAGGCATTGGCTAAGGAGTAGAGGGGAGAGGAAAGCACACGTTGCAGGCAATGCCGACCACATCCTTTCAGGAAGGGAAAGTGTTCACAGCACATTTCATGACCATGATTAATGGTCCAAACAAAGATACAACAATATATGGTGATCGTGTGAAGATGCTATCAAAATAAATAGACTAAATGCATCCTTAAAATATAATAAGTGAATTTATAGATTCACTCTGAACACTTTCTGTTGATGACGAATGTAAGAAATGTTATCCTCAAGCAATGAATAGTTCTTATAACACGAGCGTTTTGAATTGTGCATAAACTTCATATCCAAAGGAAAGTTGATCTGAATTAACTATCCCACCCGTGATTCCACTTTCAATCAAAGAAGAATTCTGAAAATTTGTGAATGGCTAGGTAGTGAAATCAGATTTCAAGACTGACTCGCTCAGGATATCCTAAAGTATTTCAATCAGCTTTACAGTTTTGACTGTGTGTAGACCATTCTAAGTGGCCACCCCTCCTTGTTTACCTTTAAAATTAACATACAAATCAGTCTTGAAAAAAGAATCTTGAATCCTTCCCAATTTTATTAATTTCTCCTCCCTTTTCCAGATTTTATAATGGCTCAGGAGTATTGTCAGGGTAAAATTGGAAAATAGCCAACTTTGTACTGTACATAGATTTTGATAACATCATATTGTTTCATGCCAAATGGGGAAGTCTACTAATTTTTAAAAATAAGCTTGCCGTAATTAGCTCAAAAACTTAGATAAAAACCAGTTGGTTCCACTTCTCTATGCTGCTTGGTTTCATTACTATACATGTCGAAAAATGATGTTTTTAAATGGTGCCAAATTGTACAGTAGCGACACCCTTCCGTGACGTCGAGTGAGTGAACTAGCCTCGTGACGTCAGCTGCCACTTCATGGCTGATCCCTATGCCAGGAGAACATAAGTTTACGTTGAGTTGGAACTTATGAGAAACATGGATTTGGCATTTTTTCTCTCTTAAGCTGAACTATATTAATGAATCATAAAGCAAGGCAAGGATATAATGAGCCCTGCATTATTTCAATGAATAAAAATACGGCAACACACAGTCAATATCCTTACTAACATATAAAAATGTAATGATGCCTGTCTGTTGCTCCATCACGCAAAAACTACTGCACCGATTGAGCTGAAATTTGGCATATAGATAGAAAATATATCTGGTTGACACATAGGCTCTATTAAAAAACCCTTAGGGCCCCCATAGCCCCCCCCCCCAGGTGGTCCATGCTATGTATTGGGTTCGGTGCAGTGGTTTCATTTTTTGCTCTTTAAAAGTATGTACTTTCACCCAAAATAGAGGGCAGGGATTTAAAACAAACGGATGGAAGAATAAATGAGGTTTCTATTTATTTCAATCGATTTTCTTTTACTTTGTATTTGTCTGAAAATCATGTTTTTTTTTGCTGAGAAATGCACCTTTTTCTCTGAAATCAACAATAGCATATGTGTTTCCTTGACAACCAGAGATTTGATATTCAAAGGGTATTCACGACTCTAGCATTTATATACCACATTTTCTGCAGAACCATGTTAGCACGTAGAAAGTAAATTTGTAAAAGAAGGGCCCAGAGTCCCAAGGGCCCCATGATAGATTGCTTTGGGGGTAATCGATAAATTCAATGCATATTTACAACAAGCATTCTCTTCAATGTCTATTCTCAAAGTAACTCTCATAGGGGCACTAGAGAGAACATATAGTAAGTGATACACATAAATGAATTAAATAGACTACACACTCAATTAAATGTGCAAGAATATTTACGTGCAGCTAACAGTAATGGTAATACAGTAGAACCCCGGTTAACCGAAATCGGGTTAACCGAAACCCAGGTCAACCGAAACGGTTCCGTAAATAATTATAAGTATGTACGTACTATGTAAACAGCGAGGCGCTGCGCCGAGCCTCTTTCTCCAGAAAGAGTGCCATTAGTTTGTGATTAGCAAGTGTGTATGTTTTCATGTACAGTAGTGTACCGTAAAGGTGTGTGTGTGGGAGGGCATCGAAGCGAAAGCGTGTGGTTATTTCTTTTGCGGATAAATTAGCTGCTATCAAGCAAGTTGAAGAAGGTTGTTTGCTAAAGACTGTAGCGGCTAATTACGGAGTTGGCGTGTCTACTGTCTCGGACTGGGTAAAATCTAAACCTAAGTTTTTAGAGCAAGTCGTAAAAAATGGAAACAAAAACTTTTAGCATATGATGGTTTAACCGAAAAATTGGTTATCCGAAACGGCTCTCCCCCCTTTATTTCGGTTAACCGGGGTTCTACTGTAATGCCACTGTTGTTACAACAAACAGCATTTATTATCATTTAATACTCAGATGTATTACACATAGTCTGCCACTCATTACGATTGCAAACTTTTTTTAGACCAATTCCTACATCATAAACATTACGAGTTATTTATATAAATCTAAAAGTGTTAAAGTGCAGTTAGCTTACATTCACTCAATAATTGAGTTGCCTATTCAAGACTTTCACTCGCCGCTGTGTTTCCCCTCTTTGGACTTAAAAATATATCCATCAACAATAGAAAAGAGTAACCTTCCAAAAAAATCTTCTAAAGCAAGAGGAATGTTTTCTTTATGAGAAAATGAGCCCTTGCAAGAAAAACAACAAACCTTAGACTCGGATGCTCAAAGACATGCCCATCAGCAATCTGATGAGCATCTCCTCGCGGTGTTTTTCTCAGGTTAAGCTAAGAACTGAACTAATTTCATCCTAACCCAGCCTACGAACGGGTAACCAGCTATAAATCTGGTTCAAATACAGATCCATCTGTTTCAAACCTTCAATCTGTTTTAAGATGGCGGACGTTACAATGACGTCAATACATGCTTCTTGCCCGAAAGAAGAACAGAAATTCTGCGCAGTGAAAAACATCCATGCATGAGAATCGTTAAGTGCACAAAAAATCACCTGTTGTAATTTAGTTGGTTCTATATATGGAAAACATTTATTATTATGTATGGGAACATACATTGAGGTAGATGGAGGGGGGATTACATCACTAAGCTGAAGCCTGACGATCGAAAAATCCACCATGATGGTTCCCCCCCTGTTCTTTCTTGACTTGCCATTGAATTGCAAGGAAGTGTGGACTCATTGGTGAAAATTACACTGAAATATTTGCCTTCTACTAGAAAGTTAAGGTAAGTTTTGAATCATATTCTAGTTGTTTGGAGCTGTTAATTGCACTGGATTAATGCATGGATTTTCGTTGGGAATATGAATTATTATTAATTTGTTCTCAGATGATGTGTTGTACTGCGTTCGGGTGCAGTTGTCACAGCGATCACCTTAAACTTGGAGAAACCTTTCACAGGTTTGAGACATTTCTTATTTACACGGATTATATTATTCAGATATTCGATTGATTTTACTAAGAGAGTATAATTGACTGTGTGAGCTCGTAAAAGCACATGTGCTTTCACGGTGCATACTCATTGCATACTCCAATGTTTGTTCATTTGGTCACCTAATACTTATAGACTATGTATGCATTTATTTAGAAAATTATATTTAGGATCTGATTGAATTACTTTTGAATCCATTACCAGTCATTATTAATGGCCAGTAGATATGTACATATGGCATGAGGAAACTGAGATTAACAAGCAACTAAGCTGGTAATGTCGGCTATATTTTACACATTAAACTCCACATGAGTTTAACTATGTAGGTAAATATTAATTTCAATTTTAAACGTGGATGGTTGCATTGGATTAAGGACAGTGGAATATAATTTTGGGCAAATAAGCTCCTAGTTTAAGGGATATTAGAGTCTATGCAGGACATTTTTTGTGCTTGCTAAGGAAGAATCACTATGTAATTGATACCTAACGAAGCTTTTCGCACTTCAGCAAGTGCTGGAAAATGTATAGTAAAGTCCAAAAGTAAGTATATTGTAGATTTAGAGAATACTTTTATAGAAATTATCCAGTGTAATTTAAAGTGTTGTCCGTGCTTAACTCAGCCACAGCATTTCTTTATTCTACTTACAAAAGGAAGTTCAGCCAAGTTCTATATTGAAGAAAAGGAAGGTGATGGATGGAAGTTTATCAATTCTTTTCTCTGTGACATCTGACAATTGTGTGTGTTTGGATTATCACCTCTTATATGTTATTTTCACTGATTAAATATGCTATTTTCACTACTCTAAAGAAAGTTTTATTGTCACTATATTATACGATGTCTTTATACATCAATGCTAATTGTAATGAGGACTATACTGTAGTGTCATCAGTGCTTATCAGGAAACAATGTGAAAACGCAATTGTGGAAGATGAGGAGTGTGAGTCGGTTGCATCCTATTTTTTTAAGTGCTACAATGGTTTTAAGTAGACACAGGAAATACCCATAAGTTGTTAAGTTGTTGGTGCTTATATGAATTAGTGAAATTTTATTGCAATACTATATGATTGCATATGAGTAGAGACCTGCAAAAGTTGGGGTTATTTTATAACTAAAAGTGGTGCTATTTTTTGCAAAAGCGGTGTTATTTTACCCTGAAATCGTTGTTATTTTCACGACAAAATATTTGAGGTGTATTATGTGTCCTCCTCCCAGCAGGCCCACCTGGAGGCAATAAATGTTGAATACCATTGATTAGGGAAAATTTAGACAATTAATACCAATTTCAACAATTAATAATAATAATATTATTATTACCATGCAGTATTCAGATTTTATATTTTTGTACATTTCACATGCCTGAGCAATTTACATAATGAGCCAAATCACAGTTAAATGTCCGTATTTTCAAATGAATAATTGTTAGTGTGGGCATAATTTCATCTTTTAGATTTGTTCTCCTATTTGTCACCACAGGGTTGTAGGAGGAAAGATGTCTCTACGAGTCCACATTTGCAAAGGGGGTCCAAATCGCTTCAAGGCACGTTAATACACATGATGGTTCAAACAATTTTAGTACCTAAATTGCTTTCATTATATCCACTGAACCATGGAAATGTTGTTGCTTTAATATTTTACGTAATTTCCCAAACCCCAGCATCAACTATTCCGTCTCAATTGACTAACGGTCATGAAATGTTTTCAATTTAGTGATTAAGTTTACCTCACCTCCGTAGTGAGAACTACTTGAGGGTCAAAAACTGTTTTCAAATCTTATACTCTAGTTGGGTCTTCTACCATAAGAGAACAAAGTTTTATTGATGCCATCTGCACTAGTAACGACTTTACAGCTTCTGCTTTAGAAGTTATCATACCTTGCAAGGAATTAGTAGTTTTCTAAAAAAGAACCCAGAGTATTATTATGGATGCTTGTCATTTTATTTCACTCCCACCGGCAGAATTTTTTTCAACATAAGACTTATGTTTTTCATTCAAAATGTGTCTCGTGCAGCTGTCCTTCCTTTTCCATGAGACATTTGTGTTGCAAAAACGACAAAGAATTGTTTTTTCTTAAGCACAATGCAATCCATGTTGTCAAAATTCTCCCACACGCTCTTTTGCCGTCACCGTCCACTTAGGCATTATAAGTTTTGTTGAATGTGATAAAACTGACACAAAAGAAAATCACTATGATGATGCAATAACACGCGTCCCTTGAAAGTAGGCAACCACTCTTCGCACCCCGTAGCTTCCGTAATTTTCGTCATTTTGGGTAAGGTTCCCACATACTTAAGCACATATTAACGTATGTTGAGGCTTACGTAACTCGGGGACTGCCTGTATAGCAAAATTTTGGCATGCATTTTTTACTCCTTTTGTTAAAGTTCACAAAAATTGATTGAAATATTATATCCGAGTAGCATTTCTAAATAAAATAGTACCAGAAAAGCCATTTTCAAATATTTACTGCTTAACTAAATGTTTAAAGTCGCATGATAAATGACAAAGACCGCCAAAATGAGGAAATTCACGTTGGAAAGGTTGAAATTCGCGATTGAAATGCTGAAAATCGCGATAATATGCGAAATTCGCGTTTTCGCTAAAAACCCCTGAAATCGCGTAAAAATTCGCGTTATCGCATTTGCGAATTTTGCATGTCCCTACATATGAGTCAGGAAGTTGTGGAGTTTGAGTTGGCTGCATCCTGTTTTTTAAGTGGCTACAGTATTTTAAAGTTGTTAATGGAAATATACTTCCAAGTCTTGGTGTCTGTGGTGTTTCTCACCTGAATCAACTCGAGGAAGATGTGGAGTGAAGGTGTCTTGCCTATGCAATATTTTTAAGAAATCATTGGTGTTCTAAATTTAGGGTGATTTGTGCAGATAGTCCCAAGGCAAAGTCATCAGTGCTTATCATTAATTATTATGTAATGACTACCTTATGAAATGGGAGAATTGTGAAATGAGGATTATCTGGATGCTTCCCTTTCTTTACTGTTTAAGAAATTTCTTTTAATATTGAATGCCTATTTCTCCACCATTTGTGTTGTAACTTCATTTTTTGGCCAATAAAGCACATTATGAATTAATATGCTCTCTGATGTTTTTCACAAACTAATTTTTCAGGAAGTTCCGCCGGGTGAGCAAGAGGAAACCCTAGTCTGACAAATTCTCAACTTGTGTTGAAAGGTATGATTTGCTGGGAAACTTCCTTCATTCAGCTTGAATTGAAAGGTGTCATTGTAACGTATATTCAAAGTTTCATATCAGCGTTTTATTGACATTGTCCTTTTGGATATTTAAACTCATTTACAGCTTTACGAATATCTGGTCATCTGTAGGAAATATTGTAAGTAAGATTCAGTGATTTTTGTGCTACATGCACGCCAAGGTAGGCAGGCTACCTAATTTTGGAATGTTTTTATCAATATTAGTCGTTTGGTTTGTATCTACAACATCTGTAAAAATGCCTTTAGTGCTTAGAATATGCATAGCCAGCGCTTATAGTATTCTGCCCAGCATCTTCGGAGAATTTCTGATCCACCTCTCTTCGCAAAAATGCGTGGTTTTTAGTGACCCAGTGAAATGAATTACCCTGGTAAGTCATAATAGTTCTTAATTATTTAATCCTTGGTGATCATTATTTCTTGTGTGAGAAAAGAGCGTACTCTCCTATTAATCTCTGGGTATGTTAGTGAGTGCTGTACATATTTCTTAATGAAATTGCTTGCGACTTGGTTGTCAGCCTATACATTGTGGAAATATTTGGAGGTTGTGTTTTTAAGAAGGGAATACTTGCTAACTTCAAGGGATTTACTGCTGAAAAACGTCATAAATTTGCAAAATCAGAGTGTCAGCAAAATCAGAGGCAAAGAATATAACAAACAAGATGCAATGACAGGAATTTGTGTTCAAGCTGAACTTTTTTACATGAAACTTTAGGAAAGTTTTAAAGAACAAGTCATATTCTTCAGAGTGAAAATGCAATCGTGCAAATATCGGCAGATTTGTATTCATCATTGGTAGACCAGTTGCATACATCAAGAGAGGAGTTTGAGAGAAAAAATTCACATTCATAGGACATACATCTACAAAATACCCTGCAAGCCACCTCAAGGGTGTGTGGCAGGGGGTGAGTGGTCTCCAAAATGCATTAGCGTAAATTGCTAATGCTTGTCAGGAGGCGATGCCTCACAAGCATGCACTTGCCAAGTACTCTTTTAGCAAATCCCAATTAACGATTAGCTTGGCCGGTATTTTCCCGATTAAATAAAGATAGAAGTACCATTTTGTCTTAAATATATCATATTATTACTTTTTTATTTCACTGTCTTTGATGCTTGCTACGGATATTTTTTGCAGTCTCAGGGTTATAAGCTTTCAAATTCTTATACATAATTCTTTTATTCAAACTGCCTTCAGCTTCATTTTTATGCCACCAACTTATTTTTTAAATCATCCTTGTCATTAATTAATATAATAATGCATCATGAGACGAGTGTATAGCTAATCGGATGCATTTTTAAATCTTGGGAAAAAAATCAAATTTTAAGGTAAAAAGAAAATTTAAATACTCAAAACTGGCATAATACATGGGTGATCCGGGATCAGTGGGTAGACAGGGTGATCGTATAAAAAACGACTTCATATTCAAAGTAAATATTGGTGTTGTTGAGCAGGAATTTCTTGGTTTGTGCTTCGAAGTGATTCAAAGCATTTGAACAGCCACTTCTTTGCCACATAGCACGTGACCTCATGTTTACTTCCCCGGCTGCCTATGCTCAAGCATTGGGTAGCGCCATCTACCTATATTCAAGATCTATGCTGGAAGGCATTAAACAGGAAGATCGAGAGAAGTGGAAATAACCTTCAATTCAATGATACTCAGCTTGCTGGTCCATTTTTGGTTGATTTGCCCTCGAACTATGACGTCATCATTGAATTTCTTGGTTGAGAAGATGAGATAACTACCGAAGTGGTGAAGAGACAACTTTTATGGGAAGAAGCCGATATCAAGATACAAAACTGCTTGGCCTTGACTGCCAGCAAGCAACCGTGGCATGAATATCACAAGGGGAGGATGGAGTTGCAGAAAGCCTTCAGAGACACCAAAGACACGAGCAAGATGGTGCCAACCCAGAATTCTGGAGGAGACTTCAGAAATTGTTATCACTGCCAAGAATCTGGACACATTGCAAAATTTTGTAACAAAATTCAGTGTATTCATTTTGGAGTCTTCGGTCATTAGGCTAAGAACTGTAGTGTTCAAGGGATTCAAGTCAATCAAAACACATCAGAACACACAAAAGTAGGGAATTCAGAAGGGAAAAACTACAGGGCATGTGTGAGTACAAAAGGGATAGGGTTAGCATCCCAAACAACTGGTAAAAATCATTGGTTAATTGACTCAGCTAGATGTACTGATTTAAGTAGTTTAGCATCGTTGGGCTCGGCTCGAATTTGGACGGGTGATCCTCCCATTCTCCCGAAAGCTGCTGCCTGTCTCCACAAAAGAGACTATGAGCGAAACTATCTTAGCACATTAAACGAAAATACTACAAATACTGATTTATGAAAGTTAAGTAGCACGTCTAAAAAATTTTTTCAGAGAAAATACCCACCCACTGGGATATCTATTTTTATATTCCTTTTTTTTGATTCGAAGCTCACCAAATTGAAGTCTCCTAATACTTTACATAGACATTTAATATCACCATTATTCAAATGGACTATTTGTGCCTTAATTTTTTCGCGTACAGAACCTATATGCGTCTGATTACATATTCTAAGAATTTATGTTCTTCAACGTTCATGTACAATTACTAAAGTCTGATTTGAGAATAATTTCTAATTTAGGACATCAAAAAATGAAATATCCTCAGACGGCTAATCGACTATTATAAAACGATAGTTTCATATTGAGAGTATTTAAAACCATTATGCTTACCTCAGTTTCATCCTTTCTTCTTCTTCAAATATCATGTGAAGCATTTTCTCATATTCTTGCTGGGGACTGCTTAGCATATACTTGGCGATAAACCGAGTAATAGGATGCTGAGAAAAAGAATTGGAAGCTGTAACAGCCGTATATAGGTGTTAATTATACACGCTGTAATGAAAAGGCGCGAACAATTCTTACCCGATAATATTCCCAATGCTTGGGTGTATATCCTTCGGGTATCTCCGCAAGCGTTGCAGGACCAATAAATATATTACAATATAATACAACTGCTGTCACTGGAATAAGGCCAACCATTATATAAAAATGAAGAAGGTCTTTAAATTTATGCCATTGCCAACGAGAGGGAACGATGGGCAATGTCCTGTGGCCACCTCCGGACATCCTTGCTCTTTGATCTGAAAGCAGATATATACCACTAATGCGACAAAAATCGATTATGTAAACACCCATTGAAAATATTCATACACAAAACTTCTAGATTACCAAGGAGTACATTCCTGAAGGCGCTTGAACCTTTTCGAAACTGAAGTAAATTACTAGATACAAAACTTCGACGAATAGCAGAACTCAACGAACTCCACCCGGCCATATTTTCAAGTGACAACCGAATCGCGAATATCCAAGAAATGCATTATCAGATTTTTCTCCAAGAGATGGCGCATTATCGATGACTATTTTAATTTCGATCGTGTTCATGGTGTTTGTAAGTTCAAGCAAGGAGTCTATATTAAAGGAGGGGAAAGTCCCATCTGATTGGTGTTACCGAATCCTTCCGCCGGGTAGAAGTTTTCTTTGCCGCCGGTAGATGGTGCTGAGGCCAGGCTACGGGTCACAAACTAGTCATACGCGTTGAAATGAAGGGAGAGAAGCTAATTTTAAAAATTGTGGCATTTTAGTTTTTAAGTGACTACCACTCAAAAATTGAAATGCAAGTTTCCCTAATAACCATATATTGTTTGGCTGGTAGTTTTAAAGGAATTCAAGCGCTGTCGTACGATGAATTGAGTATTCTCTGCTGGACAGTCGTCTGCTTCTTCCTACTGAACCTGCAACATTGAAGTGCTGACTTTACTACGAAAAAATTGCTATAAACAATTTTTTTGCAAAGAAAACAATATTGCATGGAAGGCAACGAAATTTTACGTAGGTATTATTGAAGGGAACTCAATGTAAAAGACCGGAGGGACAAACAATCGGGCCTGGTTTGTACGTCTGGCACATAGGTGTCAAGTGAAACGTCAGAAAAAATGCACTCGTGAGGTAAATTACTCACGTCGTGGAATGCTTTCAGTTGATAGCTTTAGGTAGACGAAATGCTTTACAGAAAAGGTAGTATACCCAATTAAATTCCTTAGATAATCCCCTTCGTAACCCAACTTAGAGGAGCACTCGACTGCTGTATCTTAAGCTATATCACTCTAATGAACTAACAAACCATACCTAATGATTATAGTGACATGTTGGCTACTTCCACAGAAACTGGAGGGAAGGACCACTGGATTTAAAGAACTTGACTCAAGTTGATAACTAATTTATTTCACGAAAACAACATAGGGTACATATAATTGGAACAAAGTATATGCTTAGAAGTCAACTGGGATCAACTGTGAACAAAGGTGGGGATATCACTCATCTCGTTGGCTCTAAATGATTGATTCTAAAAAGAAAATGAAAACACTTCTCAAAATCACTCACTAGTACTAGTCACCTAAGTATTCAACGTTTAGTAAATAATGACATAAGATCAAGTATTTACAAAAATGTAAAATAAAAACAAAATGCAAACAGTTTCTGTTAGCAATCAGTATAAACACGGGTTGATTAGTAAAAGTGCGGTATACCAGTGAAATAATTGATAACACTATATGTACAACATGCTTGAAAAACCAGATGAAATATTTACAAAAACATAAATTAGCAAATGAAAACACTTCTCACAGTCCCTCACTTCAAGCACTAGTAACATACTAAGTCAATGCTTAGTAAATCATGACAAACTTTGAAAAACTCACTATTTACAACATAGAAAAAAGAAAAGATTAGGTATCTACAAAATTGAACATCAAGAAAAATGAGGGATGCGCCACACAATAAATGATGATCACTCGTCTTCCTCTCGCTTCATTTCGAAGCATGTCCTTGTAGCCTGGAAGGCAACACAAGAATCATAAAAACAAAGACAGGTGTATTGTAGCAGTAAATGACTAAGAATCAGTTGTGATGATTAACAGTAAACAGTATCATGTTACTTTACCACATTTTACAGCTTTCCCTTCTTCCTCTGAAGATACTTGCCCCATAAATATCACATCATATAACCTATGTCATTATCAAAAGGCGCCGTGCTATTAAATCCGGAGAGTTAATCGCCGAGAGTGATAGAGATGAAAATACGACTCCAGTTCAGGGAAACAAACACTTTCACGCACTAACTTTTCGCACTCGCCCTTTCTTACTCACAAAAACATTTTTCCGCAAGTCTAGGCATACATTACCGCTATATACATCAACTAATAAATTAACCATACATAAGAATCAAGTAATTAATTGTCTTACACAGTATAGGTACTTACCGCAGCCTTGAACAAACTTTTATTTCGGATTCCCCGTTCAGAATTCCTTTTTTGGGAACTCTTATACCCGGACGTGCATCCAGGAACAAAGCACGTTCGAGCACAACGCACCATTTTCGAAAAATTGTAATATTTACACAATTTAACGCTGTAAATAAAACTCTTGCACACTCTCACCCGTAAGCTCCCACGCTAAAACTTCAGCACAACAACCCATAGCGTGGCACCAGCGCCTCCAAGCGGCGAAAAGTTGCATTCGGTGGGGGCGGAAGGCGTCGACAACAAAGACCTAACGTATTACGTTGCGGAGTCACCAATCCTTATAATTCTATTATTCATGAGTTCAAGATTCAATTTAAAATAAGTCAATTTGCTATGAAATGTTGACGTTGCTATCTCCCTCTCTATGTCTAGATAATGCAACATCTCGTATGTCCATGCAGTAATTCCTGTGTCAAATCGTGTGGCTCTGTATTTGTTGATATCACGTTTCTGTGAGCTTCAGGGCTGTCAGTGCATGCGTATGTGCATTTAAGCTACAAATATTATTTCACGGACTTCCTTGTGTAGTAGTGAAAAACATGTCGGAAGAAAAGGATAAAGATTCTAATGTGCAAGAGTTTAAGTTGGAGCCCGACACAGAATTGAGATTCGAGGTAGAATCCAAGAATGAAGTTTCACTGGAGGTTAGTAAATGTGACCGGGAAATAACTATTAAGTTCTATAGCTATGAAATTTCGGTGTAAAATATTGTTCTATTTGCTGCTGATATTTGAGTTTCCCTTGATTTGCCACTTGTTGATCGTACTGTGCTACATCCGGAGTGAAAATGCCTTCAATTTGCCCAAAGTCTACCCTACCATTCAATCTTTAGTCGCATATTTTTTGGTAATTCCTCTCGGGCTAGAAATTTTGACGCCACTTAAAGGTATTTTTTTTGTTAATGTGCGCTTTCGTCCCGCCAGCCCAAATTCAATTTTTAACCTACTTGCAACAGCTTTATCAACTAAAGAACACCATAATTAATTGTAGCATAAGTAGGTAATATGATAAAATGGCTACACAGCTGTATAGTCTAGCAAGTGTGATGCCTTGTTTAAAGTCTCGTTTTAACTTATCATTCCTAAATTGCAGTTGAAGAGCGGCATGGCAGAGGTGTTTGGAACTGAACTAGTCAAAGGTAAAGCCTATGGTTTCACATCTGGAGCAAAAATAGCTGTATTTACGTGGCAAGGTTGTACTGTAGAGCTGAAAGGAAAAACAGACGTCGTATACATAGCCAAGGAAACACCCATGGTAAGTCCAATAGCAAGCTATATTATTATTAGCTTTGCCTCCTAGCTTTTCTAAGTATTTTACGATTAATTGATGAGTGAATAGTTTTTTGTCTTTGAAAAAAAGACCTACACTTAAGAGCCTATTTATTTCATTTGCATCAATAAAATGAAAAATTGAGGAAAAGGTGACATTAAATTATGGATCAAACATAATCTTTAACCTGTTAAGCGAATGGAAATGTAATTGTAAGAATTTTTTCTATCAATTTACGTAACATAAGTGAATTAGTTCAAATTTACTTTTATGAGAGGAACTCCTCATCATCGGTAAACCCACCTGTGTAAGGTCTTTGGATTGTTGCTGCCTGAGATTCCATTCCCCATACAATAATGCCATATGTAGCCTTTCCTTTTGTACAACACTCTACTTTCCATTTATTAATTCCCACCGAAGATCTCCATGCCTCTTCCCCCTTATGCCTCAACTTTGTCACTGATCGCTTACTAAAAGTGGTAATTGACAGAAATAGTTAAAAGTGACATCCTGTATCCCACGAGGTAGTTTCATCAGCCACCACTGATTCTTACTAATGTAAGCATTATTAACTATAAAATTTCTATAAATATGTATTATACAATTTGTTTATGATGCTGTCATCCCCAAGAAAAGTGGAATTTGAGGCACCGATTTGGTCTTCATCATCATCCTTGGGATCATAGGACATCATGGCATGCTTGCCGGGTTGCATATCCTCAATTTTATAAATAATTTTTTTTAGTGTTTCTACGGGTTTAAACTACTTCCAAGCCCCTTTTCACAAACCTTCTGACAATATGTAAGTGTTTCTTACAAAAAAAATGAGGCGGGGCATGTTCTTTCGCTAAGTTCAAATTTTTACCAAAATTGCATAAAATTGTTAAACTTAAACCGCTTGGCGGAATCTCAGGATGTTCGATAAAAATTCTGAAAAAAATCCTGCATTATATTGAGCCCCGTACACAACTTTTCTGACCCCAAGCCCCTTGAAATTCGAAAAAAAGTTTTAGACGATCACCCCTATTGTAGATCCTGAAAACCTGCTGAAATTTGACGTTGTTCATGCAGGGGAGAAGGCTAATGTGGAGTTGAAGAGGCTTCAAGATTTTGCTTATCCTGCTGGTGATATTCAATCCTTTTGGCTGCAGGCACAGAGGCACATCCTTGCTGCCATTAATCACATTCTTGCCAAGTCTGCACTATAGAACAAGGGTATCATAAAAGCTTTGTGCTACCTCTAACCAGGTGAACGGACAGTAAGCCACAGTAAGTCAGCTACATATTTGCAGGGTGCCGAAGGTACTGCCAATTGAGATCGACCTCGATGCTTTTTGAGACGAGTGGACCTTTCTCTGTGCCAAGAGTGACTCATCTTTCCCAAGCAACTCATCTGAAATCCCTGCAGATGAATATTGGGAAGTTATTTCAAGCTGAAGACGCAGGCCAACATCCTGAAATTAGAGCACAGAGATGCCTTCACCACAAAAGTGGTGAAAGCATCTCTGTCCCTAAGTCACGGTAATGCTTGCGTTGAACGTGATTTTTCTATGTCCAATTTGTACCTGACCAAATGGAAGGCTTGCATGCAAGAAAAATCAGTAAATGCACCTATGACAGTCAAAAGTGCCATGAAGGTGTATGGCGGTCCGGATGCCTTCCCCATCGACGAGAAACTTCTGGGATTACACCAAAATGCCAATCGTAGTTATTCTAACTGTCTCAAGGAAGAAAGGAAGAAGAATGAAGAAGAAAAGAGGAGACAAGAACAGGCTCGGACAGAAAAGGAAGCTTGCTGGAAGTTAGATGGAGCAAAAAAAAGATTGTTGAGGAGGAAGAGCAAGTGCAAGAGTTGGCGGATGTCGTCAAGAGAGGGAAAGCCATTCTGCCAGCTGCTATTCTTCGCAGTGACACCAATAAACGCGTGTCAAAAGCATTGAAGGCGTTGAAGGCAAAAATTTAACTGAAAGAAGCGGAAGAGAAAAACTAAGAAGCTGACACTTTACGGTAGTCTATCGTCAAAAGAAAAACCCAAGTCATCCACCAGCTGGAATCTGCAGCCATAAAAAGCCGGACTGATGTTTATAGAGATTTCTCATCTTGTATTTTGTTCAATTTCATGTATACTGTGTGAATAAAATTGTTCATATTTGCAACTATCTTGTTTTTCTCAATTTTTGTTGGTACTATAACCTCTACCACACAAACCAGACAAAGCTTTTAAGAATAAAATGCATAATAATGCAGATTTGGTCCGATTTGCCTTGATTTTCATGCGTATTATGAGTCCATCTACATTTTGGTTGATATTTTCACAGACTTGGGTCTATGAAGTCTATAAATATAAATATATTTTTTGCCCTGAGTCTATGGGATGCCTCAATTTACCAATCAATGTAATGTATAAAATAATAAAAATGTAAATAAAATGTAATAACTGATGTCAACGTTGCATGTACGTTGACTCAACTGCAACTGATAACGTTGTCCTTGGACGTTGATGCAACGTTGTGGCAACGTGAAGTGTTAACGTTGTTCTGGGATGTTGATGCAACGTTGTAACATCGTCTTCTGCTACTAGGGGATCAGAGCTATCTCTAATCTGTCTCAATGTGTATCACTTCACATCCCACCCCTCTCCCGATTTGTTTTTCCTATTTTCTCCCTATTTTTCCATTACTCTCACTATCTTCCCCATCAGAAATATCCTGATGTCTCTTAATACATCCACCATCCGCTTTTCCTACTCATATTTTACCTGCACTGATTTCTTATCCCCTTATATCATGTCTGACAATTGTTCATTTTCCCTTATCTTTACTTGGCCTTCCAAGTAAAGTATCATTCACCTCAATATCCACATCTCTTAGGTCTTATTAATTATCATAATATATTTTTGTGGTCAGGGTTTTGTAGGAAATGCTCAGATGGGTAAATAATTGATAATCAAAGAGCATAGCAGTGTATATGATTTTTTGGATTGGCCATCTTCCCATTCTCAATGATCTCTTTTTCATGATTTTTAAGTCCTTTGCTTTTTATGGAGAAACGTGTGGTTTTGTATCTTTAATACAGTTTTTATGACCGTCTTGCCCTAATTGCGTTTCCATAAATGCTTAAAATAATCCAATAAGTGTTTGCTAATTGTTGCTAAAACAATAGATTCCATGGAAGTGTATGGTGTAGCAGCACAGCGAATATGCAAGCTATTAAGTATGTGTCATTGGCCATATTGAGTGGATAAGTGTTTTTTAAGCACTTAAGATTAAGCAGGGTGGCCACATGTCAGGGAAATGTCAGGTAAAAGAGGTTGGCTGTCAGGGAAATTTCAGGGATTTTCATGTCTTGTCAGGGAAACTTGTTGTGGTCGCGCCTCTATAAGTGGCTCGGCTCATGTTCCATACACTTCTTTCATGTCCGCCACCATCCGATATATGCCAGGCCACTCATTGAAAGCTTCCTCCCTTTGGCTCTGCCTGGCCATTCCCAGCTACCTTTTCAAATATCTTGGCCGAAAGGTAGGCCAGAAATGTGTGGGGATGGGTACCTTTCAGGAAACCCCGAAAGCCTCTGCTGCCACGGGGGAGAGGAACTACCTCCGAAAGAGGTGGTTCGAACACGATGTTGCCAAGATATGCTTTGCTTCTTTGAGACCCTTATCTGGCCAGCGTTGGAGGAGAAAAATACCCCATGGTTTGTCATTTGCAACATTGTCGGAGACTACACCCGTCTCTCTGCTCGCCCACTCTCTGTTTCCACTTGTGGTTTCTCTCTCACTCGCACATCCTTATTCAGAGATTCATCGGGCATATTGAATGCTCGTGGTGTGAGATAGCTCAGACAAGTTTCATGGCATGCGAGAAAAGCTCGAATGTTTTCGGGCATAGGCCCCCTACTGACAATTTATACAGGCTGTCTACTAGTCGGGAAAAGTCAGGAATCTGGGAAAAAGTTGGGAATTTAGTAATTTCGGGAAAAAATCTGGAAAAGTCAGGAATTCGCTGAAAAATAATCAAAATTCGGGAAAAGGATGAGGGATGGTTGCTAGCAAATTGTCACGATAAAAATTGGAACGGCAGACATAGCATTGCCAAAAATAGATCTTCTGTTTCCCTTGTTGTCCATCTGTCTGTATCAAGGAGGTGTTCTTTTAAACCTCTGTATGTGTGAGTATGTGTGAGTTTGCGACTTTCGTCATTCAATTGTACTAGACGTGGGCACAGTTTCCTGCATGCCACCGTGCGTTAAATCAGCTCGGTCGGTTGCAGGCTTAAGATGGTATACTTCCCTCCTGCCTATGAATGATTATTTCGAAACAATGACCTTTACCTCAGTTATTACAATGCTACAAAAGATTCAAGTGATCTATAGATCGTACTATAGTACAATAGTGACATTTTGCATTTTTCCATGTCTCTGAGGGTGCAACTCTGTGCAATTCCACTAGATATATTGTTTAAACCGTCGCATTCTAAGTTTCTATGCTGCGCATCATCATCGGGTGGAATAAATTAAACTTACTGTGGAATTGCAGTGCTTTCTTTCACCCTCATGGGAATGAATCCCATTCAGTAAAGCAGTTTGCTATTTTGTTATTTGCATTTGTCATGGAATTCTGTTGTTTCATTACGCCATAACGCAGGCATTACCTCTTCATGAAAGAACAGAAATCCACCCATGGAAAGTAAAAACATTATATTACGTAGTCGCCGATGATGCCGTATGTTCCCGCCAGGTCCGAAGAGGTCAGTTTTGATGGTTATGTTTAATAAATGTTTTTTTGTCAGTTAACCATTTTTATTAGTGATGGTTTTGAAGTGAGTCAATTGTTTGTGAACAGTACAGACAGTTTGTTGTAAAATGATGAATACATACAAATATATTTTTTAGCCATTGTATGAATCTTGTGTAGCCAGTTTGCTAGCCTATCTAATTTTTTTAAGTAGCAGCAAATTTTTAAAGTTTATATTTAATATTGTTAAGCAATGTGACTAACATTGGACATGTAAATAAACAGAGACATATTTATATAATATTTCGTGTACAGAAGATTAAAGAAAAGGATAGGTAGCGCGTAGTACTGGACGATCACAACGGTGGTGTGGAACCAATTCCAAGTGAAAAAGTAGACAGGACTGTGAATCGAATTATTGACCTTCACAATAACGCATTAAAAAATTAGACTTTTTGGTCTGGAATTTTAAAGTTTTTGTCTTGAAAAAGTCTTGAATTTCTGTTTCATATATTAGTAGGCACTATGTTAGAGAACTGACTTTTGTTTTCTTTTGAAATGCACTGATAGCACCTGTATCTCAAATATGGCAATGCATTTTACAACGTATCGTGCCATCATTAAAACAAAAAAATCATTAAAAAATCGCTGTACATTGTTTCACGGAGACATTTTTTCAGGGAATTTCAAAATTAAAACTTTGTGGCCACCCTGTTAAGGTACAAATTGCTAAAAGATTTGTCACTGTACTGTAATATGCTATGTGTGTATGAACCAAAACTAATCCATAAAATATCACAAAATATATAATGTTTTTTTCTCTCATATGCTCAATTACTATTTGGATGATTTACATTCCATAATATTAACTATTACTATATTGATTTCATACTTGTGCTTATTATGAAGTGGAATCGGTAATTTAAAATTATTGCAGATTATGTACCTAAATGCTCATGCCGCAATGGAACAATTGAGACGCAAAGCTGAAGGGGAAGGTGGCCGTGGTCCCATTGCCATGGTCGTTGGACCTACTGATGTTGGAAAATCTACAGTTTGTAGGTTACTTTTAAATTATGCTGTCAGAATGGGAAGAAGGCCAGTTTTTGTCGACCTAGATGTTGGTCAAGGGCAAATATCTGTCCCAGGAACTATAGGTATAATATATGAAATATTGTGTCAATTTCTATCTAAATTCCTCCATGTAGAAATGAACAATAAATTATGTTTAGGTTTTGTGATTACAGTTTTTGTAAGGATAAGCTTTTTTCCATTTGCAGGAGCTCTCCTGGTCGAAAGGCCTGCCACTGTGGAGGAGGGATTCTCTCAGCAAGCTCCATTGGTTTACCATTATGGCCACAAGTCTCCTGGCAATAATCCAGCTCTTTACAATATGTTGGTATCAAGGCTTGCTGAAGTCATACAGGAGAGAATGAGCTCTAATCGAAAAGGTTAAAAATTATTTGATCATTTTTTGTAATCCAATGTTTGAGTTGAAAGAGATAGCTTCTGTTTTCTGCGTGTGAGATCTGTGTGACAATGTCATTTCTTTCACAGCAAATGCTTCAGGAGTGGTCATCAACACATGTGGATGGGTGAAAGGAGATGGATATCGGCAATTAACACATGTAGCACAGGCATTTGAAGTTGACGTTATTCTAGTCTTGGATCAGGAGCGCCTTTTCAATGAGTTGGTGCGAGATATGCCTTCATTCGTGAAAGTTGTTTTTCTCCCGAAGAGTGGTGGGGTGAGTTTTTATGTTAACCCTTAATTGCATGCCATAATGGCACCCAATAGTGTGATGATTTGATGATGTTTGATGTATCAAGGGTGTACATTGAATTATGAAATTTACCATCTCTGGTTTTTTGTGAATTATGACTCTTTACATCAGAGACTTCTGAGAAATGCATAGATGCAGGGTATTCAAGGCAGTGCATGCTGTAAATACCAAGTCTTTACTAAAGCAGGCCAAGAGAACAGTTAGGTAGTGCTAAATAATGTGGAATATATCAATTAATGCATGACTTTAGTCCCTACAAATGGCTTTGAAAATTAAAAAGAAAACATATGGTGATTTTTTCAACAGACTCTCAAATTTACTATTGTACACTACCGCAATTTGTTCACACAGAGAGAGGAGTGAAATTTGATTAAAATTAATCATTTACTCCATTTGACATTGGTATTGCATGGTACACAAATGCAAGTGAAACAAAACTAATGAGACTGGATTGGGATCTGCTAGAGACTAGCAGTAAGTTACACATTAGGCAGCAGTTTGTAGAAAAACTCATATGAGTTTCAGGTCAACTTGGCAGGTATTATATTACCCTCATGCTGCTACTTTAGGACAGGCAAAAATGACTATGAGATATATTCAATATCGAACGGGGAGGATCAAGACTTCCTACATCACGTGCTCCATCCACAACTACCACAGGAGCGGATTGTGGCACTAATTATTAGGGATATGCAAGTAGTACATTTTGATCTCGAGTCGAGTACCAAGTCGTTGTAGTTACTCGCAAGTATCGAGTCGAGTCGTATGAACTATGGCAATTTCCCAACCAGGCAATTTAATAATGCATGCACCAACATATTCTCATTTTCCCAATTTTTTAGTGCATATTATCTTCTGAACATATGGCCTGATTTAGAAGGGAAAAGGTGATAAGGAACGTTTATTGTAATTGTGACAGAATTAGGAGATGAATTAAAATTAATGTCTTGATCCGTTCCAATAGGACAATTGAAATGAACTAACCTCTTGTAATTCATCGACAGTTTTATTTAATGACTGCATTGGGTTGAAAACCTGTGTATCCAAAATTCCACAGAAGAGCCGAGAGTAGTCGTAGCAATTAAAGTTAGACAACGAGCTGACTATCAATACCTAATACAGTAGAAGTCTGTTATTACAAGTGTGATATATAGCGAGAATCTGGCGGTAGCTAGTGATTTTTTACCAATGGTTAGTCTTATGGTAATAACATACGAAGTTGGATGGTTGTAGTGAGTGGTTATTTCTCTCGTATCGCCATAACGAGTATGATTTTTCGTTTATGTCATCAAGGTTGCATAATTTACAGGCACCTTCTGATACAAGCGACAAAGTTATTCAAATAGAAATTACTTAGCGGCAATGTATCACCTTGAAAAGAAAATGTACCTGATTTAAGATCCGACTTACGATTTTGCATGCCCCGATGCTCTAGGTACGTTACTTGTCCTATTGATATGAGGATGCGTTTCAAAGCTCTCTCTGGCACTATGCAACATAAGTTCAGATTGTGGAAATATCACGAGGAAGTGCAAAATCTACCTCACCGCTATCACCAGGGTAAGGTTACAATTTGAGTCAACTGAAGTAACGGCTCCTCGATTCGTTTGAGCACCGGCCCACAGTGGGTCAATCAATTGTATATTAGTCTCCTTCATCACCGTGCTAACCTTAATTGAATTTTTTTTCTTGCTGTTGATGTACAGGCATTTGTAGATATCTGTGGGCAAGCTCGGTCGTGCCATTCGTGGCTTGGAGTGGCACATGGAGTGGAATCAAAATTTATGTTGGCACACACAGATGGTTCTTAGAGCGGAGACAAACGATATCATAGGAATATTGTTACAGAAGGGAGGAGATGGTCGAATAAGCTCCCAAAAACGTCCCTGCAGAAGTCTGAAAGAAGTATTCAAAGGTGAATTTTTGTGGCTTACATCGCTCACCCTTGTGATTCGGCCGATACCCATGTCTCGAGTCTCAAAACTTCACGCGCTAAGAATAAAGTTTGCACCCCTCGACTGTGATTGCACTCTTTGTGATCGTTACGAGCTCAACGCTAAATTTTAAGCTTTGCTGAGTTCGAAAAGATGAAATTTAATTTCTGAATCTACTGTTTATGGGAATGTAATATGACAGTTTTACATTTCAGGTTACTTAATAAATAGTTTTTAAGTATGCTCACCGGTTCATTGAAAGCTAGTATCAAATAGACATCTGTAAAAATCCACTAAAACAATTATTCCGTTTCTGGCGTTGAGCAGTTCCAGAAACATTATATTCATATTTCCGGACTTCCATTGATCGTTCTCATTCAGTTAACATTCAGGAGGAAGCGACTGATGGGATGGCAGTGAAATCTAAGGCAGATCTTCTGACGGAATTGTGTATACATTTTGACCCAAATTTCCATCAGCGAACTATGTAGACTTTCAGCTACAAAATTGACATCTCTACATGAATCACGCCGAAATTGGTCGTATTTAAGACTCTAACACTGATTGATGTGTCCATTTTTTCCTTCGAGTAGCATAAAGGTTCAGAAAAATTTATGGAAGAAGATAAACGCCACAGATTTG
Organism: Pyrrhosoma nymphula; assembly: GCA_963573305.1. Classification (NCBI taxonomy): domain Eukaryota; kingdom Metazoa; phylum Arthropoda; class Insecta; order Odonata; family Coenagrionidae; genus Pyrrhosoma; species Pyrrhosoma nymphula. The sequence goes on along the minus strand of OY754331.1, from coordinate 62,686,812 downwards.
GAATAAATAATCAAATTTTCATTATCGATTCACCTAGCTAGTCCAAATTTAAATATAAAATAAATTAATATGCACTTTAAATTCATAAGCATAAATGTATTGTTATAGACCATTTTGAAGATAAGCATTAAATTAAAGGAATAATTGGTCCTCATCATAAAAAAATTAAAGTTAGAAAACGACATTTGAGGGACTCTAACCACAAACCTTAGAGATGACTCAGCAGGACTTAACTCACCAGGCTAATCCAACACCAGTTATCGAAGGTTATATATAGACGGAAATTGAAACTCAAAGTAGAGTAATGAGTAATGATTTTTCTTTCTATTCTAATTGAAATGCAAGAATAATTTAATAGGAATATGAATCATTGTTAGTGTAATGATTTAGGGCTTTTCTCTCTCTCTCTTATTTCTCGAATTATTTTCACGTTCAGTTGTTACGCAACTTCATTTGTTTTATGTATGACTCAGCTCTTGTAGAAGGTAGTGTTTTCCAAACAGTTATTGCTAAATCAGCCCCTGAAATGGAATGCGCTCCGTAGAGACTTCCCCTGCAGTTTGAGGAGAGATGGTAGGAATGGTGTTAGCAGGGCTTTCGGTCGCCGATGCTGCTCGCAAGTTCGGGGTTCACCAAAATTGTTTATATAGGTAGTTGAAAAGAAGTAGCGAAGGAGATATTCAACTAAAAAATAGGCCAAGGACTGGCAGACTTCAATGCTCGACTGCTGACCAGGACTTGGCTATTAGAGATTATGTGCAGGAGCACCCTATCTCTAAACGTGGTTTGGTCTCTCTGCAGCAGGAAATGTGATATGGCTGCAGTTATTGGACCTACAGGAGTAGGGTTATTGGAGCAGGAAATCGACATTACAGGCTGTGCCGGAAGCCTCGTCTAAACGAGGAACAAATTGCATCTCGACTCTCTTTCGCAGAGGCTTATATAGATATGAACCAGGCATTTTGGGATGTGACCATCTTTGCGGACGAGAAGACGTTCCAAAGTAACAAGGATGGTAGAGTAAAATTATGGCGTTCCAGATGGCAAAGGTTGGTCTAAAAAGAAACTTTTTCTATCGTTCCCTTATTTAAATGTGGAACCTCTCTGAATATCTCTAAATTTTCTAAACTGAAGAATTTCTATTAATATGTGCACTTTTTGCAGGTACGAACCACAAAACATGGTTCATAATGACAGATGTGGTCGAATCAGTGTGGTTTAGGGGTGCAATGACTGCCCATTGAATCAAACCCCAAACCGAATGACGGCCAGAGGGTATGTGGAGATCCTTCGAGAAAACTTGCTGCCCCACATGCGAGCCGTGGTCCCCAAAAGCAAAGTTGTATTCGCTCAGGACGACAGCCCAGTACACAAGGCCAAAATAGTGAGGGAATATTTTGCCACTTGTCCAGATATCAGAGTCCTTCCGCGGCCAGCACGCTCTCCAGATTTAAACCCCATCAAGAGTGGTCCGCAGAGCATGAGTGCACCGTGGAGACTCTGGAAGAGCATTTGTTGGAGGTGTGGGCTTCCCTTGGGCAGCGTTCCAGAAATTTGTTGGGTCAATGAGAGACAGGCTACATCAATTAATTATTTCCGAAGGGAAAATGACAAGCTATTCAAATAATTGAAAATTAGCAGTGTTTTATTTATCCGCAAGTATAGAAAATTACTAGGAAGTGAATTATTCCCTGGATGAATGATAATTCTATCTGCCTGACAGAATCGTATTAATTCGAGAGGTAGGAAATTTTCTTATCTGTTATTCGATAGCGACAAAGGTTGAGCAATTTATTTTTACAAAGCAAAAGGCTATTAGGCTCAATCAACCTAATATCAAACATGGAGTTACTTGAGGTATCGACATTCTCATTCATTCTAATGATGTAATTTTTTGCATGTATTATCGGTAGAAAGGTTACGGTTATATTACCTTTACCGGAGTATAAGCTCGGTGAGTAGTGTAATCATTTAGTAATTTAACGGTTTCGTGCTCATGGCCGCCCTCTAGCATTTCTCAAAGGTGATGAATTAGGTCTTCTTAAATGGTTATTTCACACAACTATCAGCTAAGAAAATATTTTATGGAATACCCACAAACAAAACAATATGTGGCTTCCGTCTGTGAAAGATTGACTATTCTAAGGAAATTTCCATACAACTTTCCCTTAAAACTCATTTTCTCGATTTGTAACAAAAATATAGGCTAATATCCAGACGTCCTCTTTGCACGGTTAAATATATATGTAGACTTAATAAATTTATGATACCGAAGGAATTTTTGGTGACCGTTCTTTCTGGTTAGGAATTCTTTGTGAACCTGAACCTGATGCTTAAAATTTATACCCGAGTAGAGTTTCTTCTCCCTTTGTGTTTTTTTTAAGTTTTAAGTATCAAGCACTCAATGTTATAAAGCAATAATATCAAGCAATGTCACCAAGCAATAATACACTATTAATAAGGAGCGAGTTTTAATTATGGCAGTCGGGTTTTCACGCTCATAAGACGGTTAACGGGAACGAGCAAAAATTTATTTGCTAGTATAAGTTGAAAAATAATTCTTAATATGTTGTAATTATGGAACTTCTTTGCATATAAAGTGTGGAATAAATGTTCTTACCTTGAAATAAATTCAACCTTTCAATTTACTTTCTCTAACAAATAATTTAATAACTCCATTTACAAATATCGTTTGCGCCCAAGCTTAATAGAAAAAAATAAAACAGATACAAAGTTAAATGTTTACAAGAAGATAAATGGGGGCGAGTAAGAAACTTTGGCTTGTAGTTGTGAGGCTTACTAAGTATTTGGTCAATTGAATACTTTCATCAACGAAACTATAACAGATATATTATATGCAGATGAGACATAAAACTCATGCTACTAAACATTAGTGGAATGAAGATTTGTTGCTCATATATCAAAGCTCAATTCTCCCTAGATATGAAGGATACTATTAGCAGTATATGACCTACAAGCAGTCCTACCAGTTCCTATGGGCCAAACTTAAGCCTTTTTCTACAAGTCAAGATTGAATTGTTTCAATTTTACTGTGAGTATTTTAATAATTATATTAATGTCCTTTGGGTTATTTTTACCTACAATCCAGCAATTAAATCGCTCTCATTTATTATAGACTACTGAAATTGGAAATGACAACACACTATGTTTTTTCTGGCATGAAGGTTTAGGGCATAGGGGTGTCAATGAAATAGGGACTGTAGTCTATCGATACCTTGAGCACTTGTCTAGTACTAACCCTGGAAAAGATGTTATGCTTTATTCGGATAATTGTGGAGGCCAACAGAAAATCATGTAAGATTACGAATGTTGGAATTCTGTTTATTCATACCTGAGAATTTAAATTATACTAACCTTAAATTGTAACTTCTTCAGATTCATGTTAGCAATTTATCTGTATGCAGTCGAACACCTTGAAATCAAGTTGATTACTCATAAATACTTGATTCGAGGGCACACACAAAATGAGGGGGATGCAATCCATAGCATAATTGAGAGATATTTGACTCGAGCGAAGAAGTCAGGACCAGTGTACGTTCCTGACCAATATATTTCACTTTTCAGAAATGCAAAAAAGAAAGGGAAACCCCTGCAAGTAAGGGAAATGTGGTATGAAGACTTCATAGATTCAAAGAGTTTATTTAACGAGATGGCCCCAAAGATGTCCAAGGATATCTCTGGATAAGATTTTAAAATGCCTGCAGTAAAAATGCTAAAATTTGAGAAAGGCAGCATAGTTTTTTTTCTTTAATTACCTTCAGCTATAAAGAGCCATATTGGGGGGAAAGTGGAATTCAAGAATACAAGGAGACGATTTTCTGATAGGATAGATCCAAGTGACATTGCATTGAAGCCTGCATACACCAGAAAAATTGTCCTCCATAGCAACAAATTGAAAGACATGGAAAGTTTGTGCAACAATAACATGATTCCGCACTTCTACAGGGCGTTATGAATCCTTAAATTGAATTCAAATGTTTTTTTTAATAACTTTCTATATTAATTTGTGTAATAAGTTCGTTTTTTCCTTGTTTAATTTTTGCTATGGTGACTACCATTTTTCTAATTAAAATTATTACATAAAATAATTTTGCAGCATTAAAAAAACTATTATAAACATAAAAAACATTGTTTTGAAAATATTATGTAGATTTACCCAAAAATACCTTAGTTCCTCTTCGGTAGAGCGTCCATTTTGGAGGAATAATGACATAATTACAATCCACGCTAAAAAAAAAGTGGGGGAATACCCCACTACAGTAAAGGTGATGACATCCAAAGGTCTGGAAATTGGAAGTAGGTAATCTAATGCACTATATTATATATGAATATGCTATATTTTTACCATTATTGCCTGTCACGAGAATGTTTGAAATTTTCACGCCTTGTTTTTTGCTCTCCTGTAAAATCTACGTTTTGCAATTGCGTCATTGTTCTTCCGGAACGGCGATATATAGAGCATACAATAATCATGGAAACTTGGCGTTGATCGATTAGGAATACTGCGCATTTCTCCCACATCTTTTCAGCAGTGAAACATATCCCTGGATTTCAGCCGGAAGGAAAACAACCAGCATGAGCTGAGGAAATGCAAGCCTGTCCTTGAGTATTTCTTGTATAGACCCTTCCACTAGGGCGAGAAGGCGCCTCCATTTGGCCCTGACAATCGGACATCTCCAAATTCTCCTCATTTCAATAAACTTTCTCCAATCCCTCCCTCCATCATCGCTAAACAGCCATGGAGTACCAACAAGTTTTCCTCATGGCCACCAGTGGCATTATAGAGCTTGCCCACAGATATTTAGTAATATCCTGTACCTGAAGTAAAAGCCTGTACATATCTCTCAAATTATTTAAAGTAGTAGTTTAAAATGTTTGCTAAAACCTGGACAAATGAATATTTTGTTCTCTTCAACTCTTGGTTATTTGGGTAAATTATCAGCTCATATTACCTGAGGGCAGAAAAACCTAATGTATTAATAAGTCAGTAATAATATTTACGTTTATCTTATGTTGACACCCAGGCACTTTACTCTAGGGGCAAAAACAATATTCTTAGCCATTTTGCATGTGATGTACAGCAGTCTAAACAAATTGTGATTAATTTAGACTGTGTATACGAGTTGTTAGCCATATGAAGTGTTGCATCTAATGGTTCGACAAACGAATTATAATGTTTTCACTCAACTGAATGAGCATCTGATTTTGAAAATATTTAAAACTCATGTATATTATATTCATGCATGAAAACGTTTTATGATTTCCGTATTTTAAAGAAGGGGTCGTCATACGTCAACCATCCAGTTGTTCATGTACATGCCATGAGTTTTTTGTATACAACAGTCGGTCACAGACTCCTGGCGATGGTGGCAAAGTTTTCACCGAGAATGCCTGAGGTCACGAGTTCAAAATCGGAGTAGGAGCATTTTTCTTACATTGCAATATTTAAAACATTTAATTGGTTTTTTCTGACAATGTCCTTTCTGTTGTGCTGTGTATATTTTGTTGTTTTTATTGTGGATCGATAAAATTAAATGATCCTGTAAGTGCTTTTCAGGGATAAAAAACAGTATGGGTTTAAAGGCGCTTACATTTTTGTTCCATTCATCAAACTGTAGCCCCTCCTTTTTGCCACGAGTATAATGTGGCATACTTTGGCACTATTAGGGTGTTGTACTGAATATTCACTGTTCAAAGTAGAAAATAAAACCCAGAAATAACGTAAACAAACCCTGAATCTATCGATGAATAAGGGGGATTATGTCACAGCTGTTGCAATATGGTCATGGCCTGTTTGTGCTCAGGGCTCATATGAAGAGTTTTAATTGTTTATTATTAAAAAATTGGGAATCTATAGATGCTACATTTTGATTTTTGGGCTTTTGTGACAAAGTTACATTTGCAGTATTTTCCAAAATTTATGCAAATACTGTATGTATTGACTTTTTTTAGATATACATATGACTTTTGTTGAATATGCTCTCCGCATTAACTTTTCTTGCTGTGTTATGATTAATTTGATTCTAAACCGTGAACAAATTCCTCAATTATTAGCAATGATAACTAATGTTAAAATAAGCAATATGGTCATTTACCTGCTCCCAGGAGCATACGCCCTTCCATAACTTCCCTGAAATGAAGATCCCTATCCCAGAATAATAAGGAAGTGTACCCATTCAAGCCTCTTATAGAAAGGTTGGGATGTTAAATTTGGAGAAGAACTAGAAAGGAGAAGAAAGTGAAAGTCAAATATGCAAAGATTTTCTCCCCACTCTTTCCCAAGTTTGTACAGAAAATTTTTCCCTTTGTTAAAGGTTTTACTGTGCTTCTTTCATGTATAACCTTGGCAAGAATGCTGAGTTGCTAAGGTGCCAGTTTCTTTTTGTGTTGAAAATTACTTTGCTACTCTTATATTACATCAGAATATTCTTTTAAAGTTTCTTTTTTGTTGATCCATTGTTTCTTTTTAGCAGCTATTGAGATATTAACATGCACTACACCTTTATGTGGTGATGTAGACTATAGTTCTGGCATCGTGAGCCTGACTTGCCAATTTTGTGTTGCTGAAAAACTCTGGCTCTGCAACCCATTATGTTATGTCCCTCAGCTAAGCCACAATTATTGACAGCAAAATTGAGGTAACATTATGGTGTTTTTACGTGTGGAACTGACAGTTTTTTTTTTGCAGGTAGTTGAACGCAGTCAGGCAACACGGGCTGAAGCTAGGGATTTCCGGGTCAAAGAGTATTTTTATGGCCTGAGGTCTCGGCTCTATCCACATTCATTTGATGTCCGATTTTCTGATGTCAGAATCTGCAAAATTGGTGCGCCCTCATTGCCGGACTCCTGTATGCCCCTGGGGATGAAAGCTGAGGATAACATGACCAAACTGGTGTCAGTGACTCCTGGTGAGTTTTTATGTGGAAATTGACTTTGTTGCTACCTTTCTTTTATCAGAGTAGCACAGCAAATTGGGAGGAATGGGGGGGGGGGGAGTGCCCACACTGGGCAGCACTAGTATCAGCCATGGCTTTTGACCCAGAGTTAAATAAGAGCTTTGCTTTTTTAGAAATTGTCTCAGCATATTTCCCAATTCTGCATTCTTTCACCATGAGCTTTGATTTACGGAGCATTTATGAGCTTTGATTTACTGAGCAGTCTGATGGGAGCATTTATGATTTCTCTGTAACTCAAAGGTTATGAAGTCAAATAGAAGTATGTAGCCTACACTGCACTTGTTATCTCTATTACCATTGAAATCCAAAAATTATCAACTTGTATGTGCACTAATTGTGTTATAAGTTCAAAATATGATGGATTTATAAATATTCTTATGCTTATTACTTGGATATGTGATTTGTGCTGTCTAATGATCAGCATAATGGCAATTCATGGTTATAGATCTTTAAAAACAGTGAGCATTTATCTTTTTCTGTAAATACAATGACACTGCCATTTTCTCAGCAATAAATTAAATTGTTAAATAGATGATTACAGTAGAATCCTGATTTAACATTTTTCAGGGGAGCCAAAATTTTAAACACTAAATGCGGACAAACACTAAATGAGGACAAACACTAAATGAGGACCTACCATTTTTTGAGGTTTTAACCCCTTCCCTGACATTTTTTTAAGGAAATGGTTCCAAAAAGGATCATATTTTTTATTGTATTTTTAAATTAGTCATATTTTAGAATGATGGGAAAGCAAGTTTATTTTAGCATTGAGCTTTTTTGTATTAATAATTTCAATTTAAATCCTTATTTTTTTCAATAAAATAAAGTGAGAGAAATTCACTTCTACCTTATCTAGAACAAGTATTTAAGCCAAAATATCTATATTGTTTTGAAAAATTTATAACCCTAATATATATCATAATCAATGAGTACAAATTTTAATTATTTACAGATTTTTTGTGTGTGTTAAGTCCTAAAACATGGTGAGAGACAGCGTTACAACCACAGAGTTACATCGCAATCTGGGTGAAAATATCTGCTTTCCCTTCGAATTATTTTCCCATGCACATCTCTATTTCTAGTACATATAAAGCACTTGCATCTTGGGCTTGCCTTCTTATAAGTGGCTATGATCAGCTCAGGAAAGTGCATTTCTAAGGGGCGGAGAGAGTGAGGTATTGTGGGTGGCCTACCCACTTCAGGAGCCAAAAATTGGGGATGGTACTACTCAATAATTATATTCGATGAGGTCAAGTCTATTACTCAAATATGACTTCCTTCCACCTGATTTTTGATAGAGCATGAAGGAATTCCACAAATACCTCCATTAGATTAATAAATAATTTATCTGTAACAAAACTAACCTTTATCAAATAGGGGCTTCATAACGGATATAACCATTTGTAATGACATGGGCATGCTGTGAAAATCTTGGTCCAATTGGTTGATTTGTGTGTGTAAATTATAGTGGACCACGCATAACCACTTTTTGATTCACATGACAAATAATAAGAAGCCAAATCTTGCCATCTTGGCCTGGCTTGCGAGTCGAGCCTCGAACCCAATCGTCCCTTGTAAAGGAGCAGACTTTCATCCAAAGTCATATCTCAATCTAGGGTGTACAACTCACTGAACTTTATGTTCAACATTTGGTAGATTATCCAAATGTTGTTTAGTTTTGGATTAGTGCATATTTCTGCTACGTATTCCTCATTTTTTTGAAATGTAAATACATATTACCGAATCTTTTGCAAATCGGCGATATGACATTGTTTCCCCAAAAAATGGCGTACACAGAATCCACCGTGTGGTCCAATAATGCTCTTGGTCAGGCTTTTTCACAATGCTCTGCAGCATTATTAGTGCCAAGAAAACTCATATTTCAGGAGCACTCACTTCACGCCATTGTTCTCTGGAACCAGAGGGTTTTTCACGAAGACACTGATTTGCATACCAATTTGTCTCATCAGTAATAAGTTCTATCATTTCATTGTCGAAGAACAGTTGAAAAAACTGGAGTACACCACCATCTTCTTGAACTTCAAAAGTGAGTGATGAAGCACTTTCAAAATTGAACCTTGCGGGTGCAGGATGGGGAGCTTTGCTACTTTTCATTTCTCTCTATTGGTTGTCTTCAATAGGCTCATTTTTGCACTTGGCATCTGATATGGTGTGCTCGGAGAAGCTCGATTCAGATGCAGAAGTTTCTAAATTTCCTTTTTCCACACAATACCCTTTCACTCTCACTTTCCATTGCAGAATGAATAAAGCTTTTCAGTAAAAAAACACTATGGTGACCAAAAATTGCCATCGACCTCTAATCACATAAAAATGGATTTCAGTGAAACGCTGATGGAGAAGGGACACTAGACGTGAATGCTCAGGAGGAGAACGAAGAACTAACGTATGCTTCCGTTGAAAATTTAGGATAAATTGAAATGATTTTATGGCGACACCCTTTGATAACGGTCAAAGAATTTCAGGGGTACATTGGGAATATCCATGAAGACATTGACGTAAGCTTGTATACGGTACCTATCCGAAGAGGATAAAAGTCGGTGAACTTTAGAGAGAAGTGAGGGGTACCGAGAATGATGGAAATCAGGGGGAATAATGACAAAGCCGGTGTCTTCCTGCGCAAAGTCTTGCTAAATGCACGTCTGCATAAGGGAATATATGCCTTTTCCTTATGTGTGTATCCTTCGCATTCAAATATTACCGCAAAGCAAGCAGATGAGGTCGAAAAGCAATGAGGATGAAGACATTCTTTTCCACAGAAGATCTTTCCCATTCATAAGGGTCCGCTGCCCCACTTGAGTGAAGAAATTATGGCCCTATTATGACAGGCATCAAGCAGGGTCGGAAAGCGACCGTACGCCCTACCATTTTCCTGGGGCTTCCCAGACGGACAATGCACTCTTGGTGGCGCCCCTTATCTATTGTCCCTTTTTTCTCGGGTGACCTTGGGAGAAAGAGGGCTGCAGTGTAGTCATGAGCGCGAGAGGAAACCTGAACGTAATGTAATGAAAGGGAGAGCAAGCCATTGCCACTTTCCTGAACATTTTTTGAACTATCAGTGATGCTATAATTGAGAGATTTCTTCCGATTTCGCCCGAAAAATGACAATTACGGTTTGGGTATAAGATGACTATCATTGTCTAAATCTTAACCTCTAAAAGCCATTTTTTATACAAGTGGAAGTCACTAGAGACTCAAAGGTTACTTACGAGTCTGAGAAATTACTTTTTTTTATTATAAAACGTGAAACGAGTTTCACTTTTTATATGGCTGGTTGCATAACACCCCCTGCCACACGTCCTTGATGCAGTTTACGGGTAGATAGGTACGTAATGTATTGCTTATAAGTGATTGTAAAGTATTATTTTTATTGTATCACCATCATGAGTGTATATCGTACGACTGTTATTTTTGCATCCGAAAGTCGCCTTGAATGTAGGAATTTATGTAGGAATGTATTTAGCGTTATGAACCCCAAAAATAAAAAGTAATGCAATATTTTTGCAAATGTAATAACATTTGAATGCGGTATACATGCATTGATATTACATCTAAATATATGAATTCGATATAGAAAGGTGCCTGTAAATAAAAATATGTATATAGGTGCCCGTAAATTATGCAACCTTGATGACATAAAGGAAAAATCGTACTCGTTATGGTGATACGAGAGAAATAACCACTCGCAATAACCGTCCAACTTCGTATGTTATTACTATGAGACCAACCATTGGTAAAAAATCACTCGCTACAGCCAGATCCTCACTATATACCAGACTTGTAATGATGGACTTCTACTGTATTAGGTATTGATAGTCAGCTTGCAGGAGGTCGGAAAACCCGGGCGACTCCAGCCCGTTTATTTATTGCCCGTATTCGTGCCCATCCGAGTGGCGTAGATGCCCATGCGTGCCTATCCCGTGGTCACCCATCCTCCAGCCGTGCGCCCGCCGCGCGCGCTGAACTTTCGAGAGAAGGGAAGGGGTATCCTTCAGAAAAAGGTCTGCGTAGCTGGCCTCATGAAAACAGTGGTTTCTGCAATTTGGAAGACAGCCGCTCGTCCACCCACTCAAGGATCGGCTCAAGAGCGGTGCGTGCCCCTTCTCCTTTTGCCCTTTCCACCGCTTGGAAGGGGAAGAGGGAAGAGAGTGTCTCTGTCTCTCGCACACAGCCAGGCGAGGGTAGTTCATATTTGCCAACCACCTGCAGGTTTCTGCCGACTCCCAGGAGCATTCATTGTACAAGTGTGCATCAGCTACCATGTCGTGTCTAAGAAGTTAAATTACGTGATTTGGCCTATCTCAGATTCTTCACAATAGTGTAACATGTTGCGATCATGAATTTAAATTCTTACTCGCTGACTTAAAATATTTGCATAGAGAAACTACGAGGTGATAGTTATTTTACAAACCTTTATGAGTTAAGTTTATGATATAAAGGCATTGTTTTAAGAATGCTTTGACTAATAAGGACCAAATATGGTTTTAAAACATTGCCAAAGGCCAAAAAAGGGAAGAGGTAAAAAATAACAATTTTTCACGATGTCTTTAACAGGTTCGATGTTACGAAACTCGATTATACAGTTGAGCACCCTTAATCTGGCACCGTCGGGACTCGAGCGATGCCGGATTAGGGATGTTGCCAGACTACGGGTGCTGTGGTAGTAACCAGTATACTTATGGGGTCCGCGATGTTTTTTATGAGGGAATTTGATAAATTTTTGCAAATTCAATGAAATTTGATTAAATTCTGTATAATTTAACATATACAGTCAACTCTCGATTATCCGTGCTATTGGATGCACGATGAGGCACGGATAATCGAAAAACACAGATAACAAAAAAAACGTGGAAAATGTCGTCGTGATATTGACATTTCACTTCGTAGGATGGAAACTATTTCACATAACAGACTGCAGCGGTAACCGTGAGACAACTAATGAAGTACTAAATATTACTATTATTTCAAAATATAATAATATCATTAACATTTATAAATTTATAGCTTCTAATGTTTGAAACACATGTTTGTAACTGACATCTTCCTTATTTTCAGTAAATGTATGACATTGAAGTGATTATATAATACAAAACATTGTTTTATTGTGAGCCTCTGAAAAATATATGTGATTTAATATATAGATTCGGCATTAGTAGGATTAAAAATATTTTGCATTACAATTGACTGCAGGTGTTACGCTAAGAAAACAAGTGAATAACAAAATGCTAGATTAGATTAGATAATAGGTGGAGTTCCTCCAAGGAAGACCTGAGGCACTTACACATAATGGTCCACTATGTCACCACTCGTTTATAGTTCGATCGGAGCTACTGTTGATCAGAAAAAGTATCTCTGTAGGCCATAATGCCGAAAACTGTCAGCATATTTGATCGCCAAAAGGAGTTTGAAAGCGATGGTTTCTATACATATATTTGATGCAAGAAGCAAAATTATGATGTGTGAATTTTGTAACATCCGTATCGAATGGATCAGAAAAGATTCCATCATGAAGCACATAAGGGGCTGTCCATAAATTATGTCACACAATTTTGGACCAAACTAGACCCCCTCCCCCCTGTCACAGTTAGTCACAAATAGTGTCCCCCCCATTTAATGATGTCGCAAAAATGAAAAAATTTCTACCCTACCCCACAGTCTGAGTAAAACTAAGACATAATATGCAGTGTAAGTGTGGATGTCACATGAAGCATGCTCCCCCCCCCCCTTCCCTCTGTCACACATTGTCACAAGATGATGACCCCCCTGCCCCCCCCCAATCATGTGGACGTCATTTATGGACAGCCCCTAAGGGGCAGCAGCAAGCACATCAATTATGTCCAAAAATCGAAAATTGTTGAAGGACGACAACGGACATTGAATAATTGTCCATATCAGACACAATCAGCAATGCAAAAAAAGTAAAGCAAGAAAAAGAGGAATTGATTTGTGACACAGTTAGTACTCTAATGAAAGCTAACATACATTTGGAAAAATTAGACGATCCAAACTTCAAAGCATGGATGAATCAATACATTCCAGGTAAGTTTATGTTTCTGCGTTTCATGTCTATTAATTTTCTGAGGGATATCCTCCAGCACCCCTGATTCGTTGAGAGGCATTGCATACTTAAGCAACTGAATTTTGCAAGCAGCAAGACTTTTTTGTGTTGAAAATTTCTGGATAACAGCAGGAGCAGGAGACATTCCCGGTGCTGATACCTGCAGCGAAAAATATGCTCCACAAGTTGCCAAGAATAGATAGGAGCAGATAAAGGCATCAGTTAAAGGCCAAAAAGTTGCAATTATGTGTGATGAGACCACTTAGAGGATGATGAGTATTCATTGTCTGGCTAAGGATACTGTCCTGCACCGCTTAGCCGAAGTTCTTTGTAGGGGCAGTTAAAGTGCATCAACAGGCAAATGCAACAGAATGCTCCAGAGCTGTAATGGCTGTAGTGCAAGAATTTGAAATTTCTTACGACAATGCCAAAGCTTTAGTAACAGATTCAGCAAGATACATGACTTTGTATGCCCAAATGTGTAACGTTCTCGGCCCTGCAATGACACACATTTAGCATATTGAATGAGAAACAATAACTTTGTAACTTTTATAACTTTGAAACACTCATTTAGTGTTGGGCCCATTAGCTAAATCTTGTAGCCAATTTGTTTTCTACAGAGCTTCATGAGTTGGAGTTATGAGTGTCCAATGGAAAAATGTTCTTTCTCAACGCTAGAAAGAGGAAACATAGATATATGTCTTTCTTAAAAGAGCACTATCCAGAAAATGAATCAAAGACAACTGCTTTTCCATCACCAGTCATAACAAGATGGAATTCTTGGTTCAAGTCAGCAATTTATATTGGGGAAGATATTCAGGATATGGCAGTTTTAGCAAGACTGTGGATGAGGGAGGTGTTGCAGTGAAATACTTTGCTGAATTAGAAGAGCAAAACATTCAAATAATCAAAGCCAATTCAACTTTTCTCAAAGAACATGGGCAACAGATAATTGACTCCATCATCACCTTAGAGGGATCATCATTTCCTTTCATACATAAGTTGCAAAGTAGAATTGATGGCCTACCTGACAATTTTATGATAGTTAGGAAAGGTTTATTATGCAGTCAGACAACTTCTGCCAATAATAACCTTAAGTCAGTGGTAAGGAGGGGAGAGTTAATACAACTGTTTACAAATCTAGGTAGTCTGTGTGAGGTTAAGTTAACTAGGCATTTAACATCAGCCCGGAACTCAACTTCAAGCATGGGAAAATTATTTGATGTGAAGAACATTATCCAAAAAAATGAAGAATCCATTGTGCAGACAGCAGCATCCACTAATCTTATGAATAAACTTGACAGCACAGTGCTACTTACTGGCTATTTGTGCTTGCAATCTACTGTAAAAGAAAAAGGTGAGAAAGTTGATGTGCTCCACACATTGCTGAGCATGAAGGGAGACAACAGTGAGTTTGTGGAACCTTGTGTAAAGGTGTTGTGGGTTCCATGTTCAAATGTGAACTGTGAGCGGCCTATTTCTTCATATGGAAATATACTAAGTGATTTGAGAACCAATGCTTCCCCAGAAACTTTGGAAATACAACTTAACATAATCTTTGGCTCTTCATGTGACTGAGTTATGTCACAATATGTGATTCCTGTATATGTTTATTTCTTATGTAATTTCTGTACATATTTATTTCTTATTATATATATTTATAAATGGTTATATCTTTCAACATGAGTCAACAATTAAGTCAATTGTATGTTTCAGTTGATAAATAAACAACTTTTTCTTTTTACCCCTGTTTCATGAAATTCAAGATTTTTAACCTGCTGTCACTATGATTTTTTTTACAGCTTTCCCTCGACATTTTTACCACTTTTCAGGGTCTCTATACATTACGCTTTGAATACACAAATAATCAGTACCAAGGAAATTGTTGATAGGCAACCCACACAACTAGAGATGGGCCACTTTGAAAATTACCACGGTAATTTTCGTAAATTACCATGGTATTTTTTGTAATTTACCACGCCCCTTGAAAATTACCGTAATTTTCGGTAATTTTCAAGACAATTCACCCATGTTTGAGATAATTTTTCATACAGATAAATTCCCATGATGTTCTTTTAAGCTAAGTCCACATTTCTGGTGTGTTTAATTATAAATTTAGGAATGTTCAACTCATTTTTGGCATATTTTACTTAAATTATAACATTATTGAGTAATGATTAGTCGAATATTCTTCTTTAAAATTTTTCATACTTTGACAAAAGAAAGCCAGATTGCGTGTTGCTGCCTTATTTCTTTTTACAATTTTGAAAATTTTTAATAGATTAATGTCGCATCAGGTATGGTTAAACATTGTATCATCACCCTTTTGCTATCGGCATTCTTATTTAACCATACATTTTCTGTTTAATGCTTAAAACTGAAAATTACTGGCAAATTACCGTAAAAATTTTTAAAATTACCGTAATTTACCATGGTAATTTACCTCAGATGAAAATTACGGTAATTTTCCCATCTCTACACACAACACAGTCCTCAGGCTGGGTGGCCATTGTCACCTTTGTAATGGCCTGTATTTTGCGTATATCTGTGTATTATGTTAACGATCAATGAAGATTAGATAGAATAAGTTAGATATGTATATCAATTTATGTCTCTAATACAATTCTTTGTTTGTTTGAATTAAGAAATACGTAAATATTTTTTTAACTGCCAGAGCATGAAATTTGCGATTTTTGCACCGCTGGGGCTATAATTTTTACACCGCTTTCCCTCGAGTTTATTTACCACTTTTCAGGGTCGTAGCCATAATATGTTCCTGAGGTTAACCAAATTATTTTAAGTCTTTGTTTTCAGAAGTTCTATGGGCCATTTAGGACATTTTATTAGGGTTATTTTTGTTAATGTGCATTTTCTTGTGCAGGATATTATCCTGTAATGAATCATCTTGTTTAATTGTTGATCTACGGTTTTGCAATGTGCAATTTACGTCATTTTGTTGGAGTTGTATTTTTGTCAATATTTTTTCCCCTTCTCAAGTAGAATTGCAGACTTTGGCTCTTTGTTGTGTTTCCAAAAGTCAGTAAAAATCTAAATGTAGGTCAGGAAAAAGTCAGGAAATTTGAAAACCTATATCTTGTAGCAACCCTGATAAATAGCTTTCTCATATCCCAGCCTATCAAATTGAAAGCAGCTATCAATTGTGTTGGTGCCTCATGGTAAAATAAGGTAAAATAACTGTTGATGGCGCATCATTTTCAAGGTGTAGCCAAAAAAATTAAGCAGAAATTAAAGTATGAAACCAAGATAAAAGTCATACAATTAGGTAATTTATGTGCTCTATCCAACTAAGAACTTGCATTTCAAAATTTGAAAACTGTCAAGTGACAGGGCCACCTGTACAGCTAAGGTTAAATTGGAGACATGGCCATTTCCATCATTTTTAAATGGTAGATATGTAAGAAGCTCTCAGCTGTGCATGAATATTGAACCTACTAGGCAGGAAATCACCAATATTTAATACATTCCATTAAAATAATATCAGATGTATTCTATTGTGGTGAACATTGTGATTGGGAGATATCAACATGCTCAGTAGGAAATTACCTTAAGATTAACGTACGAACAACATCTTCTGTATTTCTAATTCATCTCATGAGCTATTTCTTCATGTTCATCCTCTAATCTTGATTTTATTTTTTAAAGGCACTAATCTTCTTCACCACCTGTTGGCAGTGAGCTTCGCTGCATCACTGGATGAAGACGTCATACAGAGCAATGTTGCTGGATTTGTTTGTGTGTAAGTTCATAAATTGCTGATGACTAGTTTTCAAGCTGGTGCAGCTTCGGTATTATCACTTAGCCGCAATATGTCTGAATGGCTATGGTTTGCAGCTGGAAGTCAACCGAAATCCATGGAGTTGTGGGTATCTGAGGGGTAAGGGAGGAAGAGGGTAGGGGTGTATTTCCATAAGCTCACCATGGGTTGGTCAACCTCACTGTGTTGCCATTTACCATGAAGCTGATGCTTTGTTATAGTCATGGAGTTTTTAATATAATGTGCTAGATACACTCTATTTATTATCACATGGAAAGTTTCAAACAATTCATTTTTTTACCTAAAAAAGCCTTTGATGCCATGCATTTCATTTATTAAAATGGTAATTACATATTTCATAAATCTTAAATACCTCAAGTAGCGTAGATGGTAAAATGCTACAGCTGTATGCTGTGGAAGCCATTAGAAGACATTCTACAACACTACGGGAACTTATTCACTCTTTAAAAGTGTTCAGGCCTCTTGTGATCATCGGTACCCAGTGTGTGAAAGCAAATTCTGTGCATTCTTTGTAGTAACAACCATTTCCTTCTTTTAGTTTAGAAGATAAATAAGCCTTTAAAAATATGGTAAGGCCTACTCCCCCTGTAAACATAACTCAGGAGTCAAAACTATGTCCAGGCAATTTAAGAGAAAGTTTAATGTTGAACTTTACAAAAAGCACTTTACAGTAAACGTTGAACTTCATAAATGCCATCGGCCTCGGTGGCGGCGTGGTAACGTCCTCGCCTGCCAAACCAAAGGTCGCGGGTTTGAGTCCCACCTGGGGAGGATTTTTACTCCTCCCAGGACTTGGTTGTGTGTGTTGTCCTTTGTTACTGTTACAACACCTGATTTAAAATGGTCCTCGAGGCTGTATTCAGGTTGATGAAATAAATTTTTTTAAATTTGTGTGGTTGCAATATGAGGAATGCCTAATATTGTTTTCCTTGTGTATTGTTTGGAGGAGAACAGTCATAGACGAAGCAAGGTATGACTGACATTTAACAGTAAAAATACTTTTGAAGATAATAGTTTAATTATAATTTAGTGACATTAATGTTGAACAATTCAACCACTAAATGAAAGGAGAAACAGTTAAGGGAAATTACCATTTCTAATTTATCTTCCTTTTGTAATTAATTATCATTGCACCTCTCTAATATATCTACATCTGATTAATCACAATCAAAAGATGGTGGACTATTGTTAACATGACTTGCATTAGTCCTCCATTTCTAATTTCTTTGTGTTCAGTGATAGGAATATTCAATGGAGCCATTTAAGGAGATTCCACTAGGAAGTTAAATATTTTTTAATTGTTAAGGGTTTAATGAAACCTTAACATATTACTGTGGCTCAAAGTGTGTTGTTTTGTGCAAATAAACTGCTGTAATAGAAAATTACCATTTTGATAGAGAAAACCTTATTAATATTTTTTTGGTATAGGAGGTATATTTCCCAAAACTTCTGGTGTAGTTTCTCCTCAAATCGTGTACTACCACATTTTCTGACCATCAGCCACCATTGCAAATGTTTTTGTCCCGGTCCAAGAGACCTTTTTCCTGTGGCAAATGTTGACTTGTGTCTGCCCTATCTTTGTGAAATGTTTTTAAATGCATTCGCTATAACATTTAACCGCTTCCCTGACAGGTTTTTTTTACAAAACCGGTCAAAAAAAGTCATATTTTTTTATTTCAGATTCAGAAGCATTAAAGGGAGGCAAATCCGAAAATGTTCTCCTTTATTTTTTATTCCAAATAACTAATGATTTATTTAATAATTTCTGAATGTTGCCCCTTAACAAAAGAGAATTAGGCCACCTGCATATCAGTATAACTTTCCTTCCCGTAAACCTTAGTTAGACATCTAATGATGAATACTTTTATTTATATTGCAAATGCATATACTTTGCCGACAACGTGAATGTTAACTATTAATTTTTGTCCATAGTACATCAAGAAACAATGCACAAACATTCATGGGAGTTAGGCAACCCACTTGATGACGACTTTCGCTCTGAAAATGTTATAACAGAATTAATTCTATGACAAAAACAAGAAACTTCATTTCTTTTACTTCATTGTCTTTGAAGAGTGCTGAAATCCCTTTCCTCAGTGTTCCATAGGAGTCAGTGGAGTGTGAAGCGAGCAAGTCGGATAGATCTGGAGATGTATAAAAGTTATCCATCGTCAGGCAATATCATAGGCCAAATAATGGCTTCATTAGAGTCATCATCACTTTTGAGGTCATGGGTAAATGGGCAAAGTCTTTATCCAACACAGTTCCCTTTCCCGTGTAAATTTTCGTTGACCACACGTATCCAGTTCTCGATTCACAAAGAAAAAATACTTGCCAAATGAAGCTCTTTTCATAGGCATGAACTGCCGCCACCCCAATCTTCCCTTGTTCGAGAGTAGGCTCTTTTCGATGGTAACGTCCGTCTCTGGTGTATGGAGTGCCTTGAACTTTTCCTCCAGCCTCTGGCAAATCGGCAATATTTTATTTAGTTTGGCGTTGGAGTGTGTTTGGTGATCTAAATCATTATTATAGGCAAAATGTAAATATTGCCTTATTTTTTACGAATCATCGGTAAGACATTGTGTGTCCAAAAAAAGAGAGAGGAGAGTATAGGTCTCATTGACCAATAAAACTCAGTATCTATCTTCCGCACTCTGCTCAGTAGCATTACAAGGGCAAAAAACACGAATTTCTGAGCTTGTCACAGCTCACCACTGAATTACGCTAGCACTGCTCGGCCCCGCTTTTTCACGCAAAATGTTACTGGCGCAGTGATTAGTTTCCCAAGTTATAAATTCTACATTTTCATCGTTGAAAAAAGTATTTTAGGGAACCTCATTCGGGAACCAGGTTCATCGAAGAATTACCTTCAAAAAGAAACCTAGGTGGTGCCGGAAGAGGATTCGTTGAAAGCATTTCCTCCCACTCCGCTTCCCGCGAATGTTCTGCTGCGCCTTCCGATTCGGAGCTTGTTTCTCCGGAGAGAGTCGACTAGGAGCCAGGAACTTCAATGTCCATAACCTCGGAATCACTGCTGGTCAACACTAATTCCTCTCCGGAATCCATTTCTGATTGCGAAATGTTACCGAGCGAAAACAAAGAATTTGCCGTAGAATTCACTCCTACTACACCGTTCGTATTAGAACGAAAATGTTCGAACTAAAAATGGAATGTTTGCATCGGGTGAATTTCAGCGAAAAAGTGCGTGCGCTCTGAAAATCAAGGATGCGTATGCTCTGAAACTCAACGAAAGACTGTCACCATTGTCCTTCCGACAAAGTACTCGTGGAAACAATCATGATTTGCAAAGGACCCCGCCCCTAGTGTGAAAAGCTCATCTCCATGCTCATCATAAAATTTTTCTTTTCCATTCCTACCATTTCTTGAAAAATAAACACGTGTGTGTACCGCAACAGCATGTATTTTCCAACTAACGGTAAATTGATATTGGGAAAAACCCATTAGTAAAGGGTTGGCTGGTGGGAAAGTAGCCCGGGGAGCAAAGGGTAGCAGATTAGCACGACATGAAACCAGGCGCCAGGTTGCTTAGCGGGCTATCGGCTCTCGAGCGGGTGTTTTCTGACCTCAGGAAAGCGTCAAACATGAAAAAAGAAGGCATTACACATGTTTTGGATTTATCTCTATCTCTCCTTTTTTCTCATACGTATGTGGGCTAGGGTAGCACATACACAGGGCACTTGTGCTGGTTTCTATTGAGAACGTACGACCTCTAGACGTCGTATAGCTGTTTTCGTAAATATGTTTCGCCACCTCCACCAGTATTCGAAGTAGAAAAATGAAAGGGGCTGATGAAATAACATTCGCAACACATCTAAACATTTACGTTTTATCTAAAGAGAACGGTTCAATAGACATTTCCAACATATATAAAAATTACTGGAAGAAAAATATGCAGATGAATAATATAGAATTAGATAGTATATATAGTAACAAATATATATTGCAACAAATATATATATATATATAGTTACAAATATATGTAATAACAAATATATATAGTAACAAACATATATAGTAACAAATAAGGCAAGGAAAGATTCATGTTCTGTTGCTAGAGAAATATGTTATATCCATTTACTGTGGAACTCATCGTAGCAGTGAAAATTAGCGTAAAATTGAAATTGCAACTTTTATAATTATTATAAAGAAAAATGTAATTGGATGCTCGCGAAGAGTGAATGAGGAAATATAAATGAAAATAACTAATTTAAAAATTATTTACGTTTTAGAAAGTTTTTCGTCATGCAAAAACGGAAGTTTTACGTCATAAATTTGCAAAAATTATCGATAAATGACAAAAATTGAAGTTGTGAATTTCGTAAAAAGATCGCAAAAGAAACTCCATGCATTGAGTTAATAAATCGATGGTTACCAATGACAATAAAGGTGAAAGCAATTCCATAAGAGGATAAATTTTCAGTGAGAAAAAAAATTATGACCCTCGAATTGCAGGAATTATTACAAAAAAATGACTATTGTTTTAGCATCAGAAATCAACATTTGAAGAGAGCGCCGCTCGGCTAGTGAGAGCTACGGCCCTAACCTGTTCCTCTGACGGCAGAAAAACGAACTACTAGCAGCTGGAGAGAATATTCGGGCATGAGAAGAAAGGGACGAAATTTTCGGACTTGCCTGAGTATACTCGGGCGCGTCAGAATTTGCACGACTTCGGTGCCCGAGTATACTCGGTTGCGTCAGGGAAGCGGTTAAAGAACTAAAAAATTATATTAAATGTATTCATTCATGAGTATATTTCTATTAAATGAGTTTTCTTTTCTTCAAGTTAGAACAAGTGGATTCTTAGACATGGGCCCATACAATATTTTCCAGGGGGTCCAAGACAGGTTTAAGAAGTGGGGGGCTGAGGAGCCCTCTCCTGGAAAGTTTACAGGGTGGCGATCGTCAGGGAAAACCTGGAAATGTCAGGGAATTTTGAATTTCTGGAAAAGTCAGGGAAATGTCAGGGAATTCTCGTAACAGTCAGGGAGAAACTGGGATAGGAAAATTGTAGTTATTTTTCTACCATTTCGTTTATCGCCCAGTCTTTCTCGCCCTTTATTTCACCAACTAAAACTAATGTCCGTCGCTGGCGTGCATGGAATAAGCCCCATCAATTCGAGGAATATTCAGTTATGAATCTTATTAGTTGTGAATCTTTGTTATTTAGTTGTGAATCAGACGTACAATGTATCCCTTTTGCATATCCTTATATCGATATTTGCCTAGTAGTGTGTAAATTCATGATCACAATGTATTACGCTCATCACAATTAATCCGAGGCTATGTTGTTCGGAAAATTTTACCTCCGGTTTTTTTTAAACTTCCGAGACTCAGGTCGAGAGATAGCTGGAGCACACTGGCTCGTCGTAAATACATGCTTGCAGTTCTAAAAATACGAGACGTAGTTTATTAAAAGTGTAATACAAGTACGATCTCACGTGTAAACAAAATCTTACGCAAGATCATCTTCGATTCCCATACCCTTCGTGAGACTGTAAGAAGAGCCCTCCTCCTGCCCCCACCTTTCACGCTCAACGTAATTGTTGAATGGCCCCCTTAGCTCCCTCTCGACGCAATTTAGTCAGGTCACAAACCACCTCTAATATGATATTCCTGAATATGACCCTCTCGTTTCTAATTGCCTCCTGTCTTTTCTCGCAGTGGCGCGTTTACATTTGGTTTGTTTATCCAAATATTTTTATATTTTTTGGTTCCCTCTGACAGTCAAGGGGTTATAACCACGTGAACCAAATTGTTATTTGCTTCTGAAGGTCATTCGCGCCATCCGATTTTGATCCAGTTCAACAACTTGGCTTTGGTTTGTATTTTTCGCGCACCTTAGTGATACCTGGGCCGGAGTCCGCTAGTAAATTGGCCATTAACTTTCCCTTCGATGCCTTTTCAGTAATCCTAAACTTCCCAGAACTACCACGACGCGACTATAATTTGAATGAGAGTTTAACTTATGAAGGTTTAATATATTTTTTCATTAGAATGTAAAAAGCAGTACTTGTTGCTTTTAATGTATTGATTTCAGCTTTTAGCATTTTCTGAGTTTTGTTGAAAATGTAATGCAACAAATATAAAATATTCCAATTATAGGTGACCTTTTGGTAATCGGTCAGGGAAATTAGTAAATCCATCAGGGAATTCAGGGAATTTAAGAATTGCATATCAGTAGCCACCCTGGTTTAGTAAATTTGATATCTCATAATGTAGGATAAAACTTCGTTGTGATTAAAACTTGCAACTTGAATTAAAAACTCAATTTGAATGACACAGTCTGCGAGAGATGTTTATTGTCTCCTCTTTCAGAGAGTATTGATTCTTTTCAAAACAAAACCATTGCGTAGCAACCATGGCGTGTATCTCCCTGTAGTAAGCTGGCCAACCGATTTCACGGGGAGTGAGTTTCCTGGAGAAAAATGCCAGGGGTTGCCAAGCATTGTTGGTGAATTGCTGTGAGCATGCGCCAACCGAGTGTGCACTGGCATCCGTGAAGAGACCGAGGGTGGCAGAGGGATCCGGATGGGCCAGCATTGTAGCATCCGCGAGACTATCTTTGCATGCCTGAAATGCCAGCTCTAACTCGGGTGTCCAGGGAAAGGGTTGATTTCCTCGTAGGCCGGATCGCGCAGTGTTTAGGGTTGCTTGGTGTTCAGCGGCATGAGGTATGAAACGACGATAGAAGTTGATCATGCCGAGGAAGCGAGATATGCCTTTTACGGTTGACGGTCTGGGATATGCACGAAGGTCGGCGATGCGGTCTTGAGGAGGCTGAATGCCTTGTGAAGAGACATCGTAGCCCAGGAATGAGACCTTGTCGGCGCCAAAGGTGCTTTTGCTCACATTCACCAAAAGTCCGTATTCGTCAAGTCGCTTGAATAGAAGGCGGAGGTGTTGGCAATGATCATCTTGAGTTTTTGAGAATATCAAAATATCGTCGATATAAGCAAAACAAAAATCGAAACCAGCCAGTACTTCGTCTATGAAGCGCTGGAAGGTTTGCCCAGCATTGCGGAGGCCGAAGGACATGAAGGGGAATTCGAAAAGACCGAATAGAGTGGTTATGGCTGTCTTTTCGATGTCTGCCTTGCTGACCGGTATTTGGTTGTACGCCTTGACGAGATCGATGGTGGAGAAAATGATTGAGCCATGAAGATGGTTTCCGAAGTCGTGGATGTGGCGCACTGGGTACTTGTCGGGAATGGTCCTTGCATTGAGTGCGCGGTAATCTCCACAGGGACGCCAGCTGTCCGGTTTCTTGGGTGCCATATGGAGAGGTGATGACCAGGGCCCATCAGAGCGACGTGCAATGCCTTCTTGCAACATGGTTTCGAATACTGCTTTGGCGATGCGCAAGCGGTTGGGAGCTAAGCGACGTGGGGAACACGATACTGGTGGCCCTGGTGTAGTCCTGATGTAGTGCACCGTATTATGTTTAGCCTGGTGTTCTATTCCTCGTGGTCGAGTGAGGCTAGGAAACTTCCGCTAAGATGCTGGCGAAGGCAGAACTCACAGCTGGCTGGACGACTCTAACGCTGTGGTGATCGGAAGTGCAGCGTATGCAGCTTGTGGAGAGTCCAGTTGCGGAGTCAAGTAAGCGGTTGTTGGCGCAGTCCACTAGGAGCTTATAGTGAGCCAAAAAATCAGATCCAATGATCGGGACGGAGACGTCGGCAATGGTGAAAATCCAGGTGTGCTTGCGGCCAAGACCAAAATCTACAGTGAAACGCACGGGTCCATAGGTCTTAATGCGGGAAGTATTGGCCGCTTGCAGATCATAATGAGCGTCGAAGGGATGACCTGGAAGCAGCCTGCGAGGATAACAGCTTACGTCGGATCCGGTGTCAGCAAGGAATAGTTCTCTGCTGACTCTGTCTGTCGCGAAAACACGGCGATTAAACATAAATTGACAACCGACCGCCGCTAGCGTCGGTTGCCGCTGAAGTTTGATGGAAAAGTGCAGGGAGCCAAGGACTTCTTGGCTCAACTACCAAATTTGCGGTGGTACCAGCACTCGCCGGAATCGTTGGATCTCGTTGAGTCGGTGGATGAGCTTCGGCGAGGGGGTGGCGTGGCGCTCCGGCGTTGTGGACGACGGGAGAGGTCCTGAAGCATTGAATGTATGGAGGCAAACTGGCAAGATAGGTCGTCCAGGCGTGCGGATGTTAAATCATCAGAAGTGACAGCAGCGGCTGTGGCCGGTGTGGAAGTAGTGACGAGGGCTGCTGGTGGATTGATGGCAGCAACAGAGCTTGAGGATATAACAGGCGCAATATGAGCAGGAATTGCGGGTGATACCTCCAAAATGCTGTCAGCGATGGCGGCGAGTCGGTTTATAGTGACGGTTGGGTCAACTGCGTGTGGCTGAATGATCGCTTGGACATGGGATGGCAGGCGCCGCATCCAAATCGTATGCAGTAGCTGGTCAGGTACGGCGCCGGACAAAGAGCGTAGGTAGCGGAGGAACTGCGATGGTGTGCGGTCTCCGAGTTCTTCTCCAGTTAAGAGTCGTCAAATGCGTTGCTGTTCGGACATTGAGATGCGCCTGATGAGCTCGTCCTTGAGGGTTGAGTATGGTGCATTCGCTGGCGGCGTGAGAATAAGATCTTCAATCTCCTGAGCTCCGTATTCATCAAGCTGTCCTACGACATGAAAATACCTGGACTCCTCGTCGATGATATTGTAAAGCCGGAACTGGGCTTCGACTTGTGAGAACCAGAGTTGTGGGTTGTTCCTCGAAAAAGTGGGAATTTTGAGAGCAACGCGGCTGGGATGTTGCGATGGAATGCGTACTTGCTGCAGCACGGCAATGGCGGCTTGCTGTTGATGCATCTGCTTAAGTAGGCCCTGCAGGGCATCCCGAAGCTGTGCAATTTCGTTGGCAGCGCCTGGTTGTGGAAGCTGAGCGGCTGGCGGCGGATCAACGATGTGTGGTTGGGTTTGCTGTTGAACAAGATCGACGCCGCGTCCGTCGCGTAACGACCATGATCACGACGGGGTCACCAATTATAAAGTAGGATAAAACTTCGTTGTGATTAAAACTTGCAACTTGAATTAAAAACTCAATTTGAATGACACAGTCTGCGAGAGATGTTTATTGTCTCCTCTTTCAGAGAGTATTGATTCTTTTCAAAACAAAACCATTGCATAGCAACGGTGCACAACGGCGAAATATAAAATTAAAAATTCGGCTAAATATAAAATTACAAATTCAAGAAACTCTACATTTAATTACATACAAGTTAGGACACCGTATCTCATGAGCACATTTTTGGTAAATCTTAGGTGAATGAGAATTTTCTAAATTTATTAATAAAATATTAATTTAATCTTGCAAAAACAATAAATAAATAAAATTGGTTTAGACTATTCGATGTGTTTAATGACGGTGTATTTATAAGATAATATGTATGTGTGCAGTATAAATTTTTTTTTTTTTTTTTTTTTTGAGGTATAAAACTTGAATTTATTTTGAATTATTACACACTTTACATCGTAATATACATGATCTTATCCCATTTTTTACAACTAATGACACAAAAAAAAATAAATCAAAATTACATCATCATGTTGTATTGCAATCACATGGAAAAAAAAATAAATATGGAGAAATAAAAATAATAATATTGCAGTTGAGGTCCTGCTAAGCCAAAGCGGCTTGTCAGCAGGTGCCTTTTGTTAAAAATATATTATTTTTTTTGCTGTGCAGCGCTCTGGACAATTTCGGAGCTCAACAATGCTAGCCTATGAGCCACTCTTTCAGTGACTTTTTTTAGAACAGATATGCTATTAATATCCTTCAATTAATTTGCTTTATTATAAATCGACCATAAAAAAACTTATTAATTGATATATTCATTACATTTAGGGAATACATATAACAATGCGTGAAATTGGTAGTGAAATTGACATACTTTAAAAAATTATTAATTATACATTTTAACCACCTTGTAATATATTTTAAATAAAAAACTGCATTATGACTTAGATAAATGAACTTGTGTTTTTGTTTTTAGTAGACAAAACCAACAAAACTAATGAAATTTGAAAGACAGACTCTAAAACATTTAGTGCTTATTCGTGAGGCACTAGTATTTTTCAGAAAAAGCAAATTGTAAATTTCTTTTCTTCTTCCCAAATATGTCAATTACTTTCTCCTGAAAACGAAGAGTTTTACTCTATTTCTTTGAACACTAAGAAAATACAAGTTTGTGATACGATCCTTGCCCATTATATGTACTTCATAGCCAGGTCATCGCATGGTGAAGTGTGCTAAAGAAATGCTCCACAATGCAGATTGTTGGGGGTATGGTTTGATAGTAAATGAGCATTCTTCTCACTGCAGGATAGAAAATAGTTTCTCAAAGAAGATCATGCAGTTTTGTTTTTTCCAAACACTTTTCCTGTCCAAATATCATACCACAATCTGGCTTCTGCTTCCAAGTTTTCGATTTGAAAGAATTGGTCTAACTTTTTTATATCTCTCATAAAATCTTTTTTATTTTCTCATACTCTTGAGATCTCAAATTTACTTAACTTTCCGGAAGAGGGCTCCTCGGACCTAAGGGTTCTTAAACCTATGTCTTGGGCCCCCCTGGAAAATATTGAATGGGTGCCAATGGCTAGAGGTACACCAAACAACATGCGATCGATCGGTGCTGTTAGAACATGGCTGGTAGTTCTGTATTTTATGTAATAATAACTATTTCACTTAAATTAAGTAACAATTTTATTTGGATTCTTGAAAGATTGGTAGGTACCTCACAGTTATCATTCTATCTGCAACGACAAGCAGACGTGTTGGATGAATTAACCAGCAACTGCCTGCAACAGATTCAAAATCCAACAAATTGTAGCTTATAACTGTAATGCAGCCACACATGCAGTGAACTGGAACAGAATAGAAGACAAAACAGTCAACTTCAGTCATCGGTTGCAGCAGCACATCACACAGTCGCGGCTGCGGCACAAGCATGAACCTAAC
Source organism: Pyrrhosoma nymphula (assembly GCA_963573305.1). Classification (NCBI taxonomy): domain Eukaryota; kingdom Metazoa; phylum Arthropoda; class Insecta; order Odonata; family Coenagrionidae; genus Pyrrhosoma; species Pyrrhosoma nymphula. Next base: position 62,658,952 of record OY754331.1, on the reverse strand, counting down.
CTGTTTTTCTCAACAGCTATTTGAAAGTTGTCCGACCGAAAGTTGCAACTACAGCCGTTTTGCTCCGACAACACTTTATTCCACCTCTACATTAGACTCTACTCTTATTTTGTGAAAGGCTGAAACTATTCTGGGTGACTAAAGAAAGATTTTAAAGTGCAACTGAATAAATTTTTACTTTTACAGGCTTTAAAAAAGAAATTATTAATTTTCATTGCAAATGAAGGAGCATGAAAATGTACATGGATATAAGTTCTGGAAAGAAGTAATAATGGTAACATAAGTGGTGTCCTAGGATCATTGCTGTTGGTGGACCCTTAACTATAAATACTACTATGCACTGCTAAAACGTTTTTACCTGTTTTTGTTGTTTATCTCTTGTGTATGTACATGGGGAAAAAGGAGTGTTACATGGTGGAAGATCAAGCTCTGAATTTTCATGATGGACAATAATATGCCAATGAATGGATAGTGATACTGATTTTTTTTTATCTTCCAGAACCAATGTGGACATGGAAAGGCAGCTCATGACTGTTCTCTCGCCTCAACCTCGACCTCTTCCAAAAACACTTCTTCTGTTATCAGATATCCAATTCATGGATAGCCACTAATACACCTTTTCACTGGACAAATCCAAGCAGACATGGAGTGCACTAATTGTTCTCTGCAGCATAATATTGCTGATATGTTTTGATAAACTAAGTCTTCAGGTTTATGTTCATGGTCCTGAGTGTAAAAAAAATAAATTTGTGGAACTTGATCCTATGGAATCAGACCATAGAAGAAGTAAGATAAGTTTTCTTAACATTTTTTAATGAAGTACAAATAAGATATTGGTCTGGGACCAAGTGAATGATTTTTATCTGCTAAGATTTCTGGTAGACTAGTAAAATTGAATAAAGGTTTTCAAACAATGCTTTCATATTTATTAAGGGAAAAGTTGTATGACTTCCTGTATGAGGAGAGGAACATAAAGAGTTATTCATATGAAAGAAAGTACCTATAAAGGAATTTTTTAAGTTTCCCCAACGATGCCCTTTTTGGGTTCTAAATTCCAAGGAAAAATAGTCGAAATATACATCATTCCTCGTAAATACATAAATGGATTTCCTGAAAATTATACCAATATAGCTAGTAACATCTCTGGGGCCTATACACACAGATAAACATGAGAAATCAAATTGTGCGTAGACATGTCTTATGCTGAAATCAAGGAACTTCTAAATGGAGTGGGAGATGAAGATCCTAATAGTTTTACCCCATGGCCAATCCTGGAAATGCCACATTGCTAAATTCGCGACAAAGAGCAGATGGGGAATGGACAAAGATTAATTTACTTCGTGTTGCCTCCAATGCTCAATGAGCACGGGCTTTTGACTTAACCAAAATACCAATTAGTGATTTAAAATGCGTCCTCCAAGAAATACTTATAACTGAAAGCATGACTTGAAAGTTATTGAACTCCTTTTTCCTGCAATGGACCTCTGCCACTTACCCCAGAGTAAAAATACCTGTAGCCGTGCCAAATTGCTCAACTGGATACGACGCGAAGGTCAACGCCATTAAATAAAGCAAATAAACTGCGTAAACACGAAAGCCGGAAACACTGATATTTTAAAGTCATGGCAAGAGGTCGAGAATATAAGCAATGCAAAGTACACTTAAGAGTTAAGCGCACTGCCATCCTACGATCTAAGTACAACTGTACCGCCGATGCCCTCAACGAGGATCTCTCAACTTGGTGGCAACATATTACCCACAACTTCGGTATCAAGTCACGTAAGTTGCCCAGAAAATGTCTCAACATTGAAACCGCATGTACCATCAACGCTAAAGCGGTTCAATTTTGATATTATTAAGGGAATTTTATTTCCACCAAAAATGTTTGGAGAAGCATGACCTCGCAATAGGAATACCAAAACAACAGACTAGAAATTCCTTTTCTATTGTCCGAGATCAAAACAATCCCGTTGATCAAGTCGGCTGTTTAAAAACATGCCTATTTGTATATGCAGACGACTGACTGTATAACAACCAAAACGCTCTCCATTGAGGAAGTTTGAATTTCCAAAACTTCAATAATCTAACTGATACGGAGATAATTATCAAGTCCCAGGCGATGCACATTTCACATCCCCCTTAGAAAGCAGACACAGCCCCAATGCGCCGTTAATATTTCGACTATTTTTGTTTCCGTGAATGGTAGATGGCAGAGCCATCCGAATACTTGCGGAATTGTCCGTAGTAGATCACCCTACTAGGAATGGGCGACTAAAATTATCGTAGTATTCGGATGTTCAAGGATTTTAGATGAATATATTGATTAAGACTTTCACGGTATGTTAGTGTAATGTGACGTACAAGTTTTCGCGATCAAAGTGCTGACATTTTGTGTTTCTGCCTTTCGTATTTATTGTGTATCTAACTTTGGATTGTTCAGAATGAAACAGCTGAAAACTTGCGGATTTGCGTAATGAATTCTTTACTTCTGTTGGCAGTCGTATTGCACGTATTTTTTCCTACCAGACATCCTTAGAAGTAGTTTATTTGCCTTTTAAGTGCCAGGAAGGATAAGTTGTGCTTAATATTCGGTGACGGGAAGTTGTCACATCTGTACGGTTTCTTTCAAAATCTTTTTAAGTCTCAATTCGGTTGTAGTGAACTCACTTTGAGTTGTTTCCGCGATAAACACACTAACTGTCCATTTTTTCTTAGAAGTAGTTCACCATGTCTTTGAAACCGAAGAGAGTAAACTTCACCGAGACTTGGAACGTCCTTCAAGAGACTGTAAAAGGTGTCATCACATTAGGAAATGTGCCCAGAGCGGTCTGGAATGACCGTTTTAGGTAATATCTTGATATAGTTTTAGTAATGCTTGCATCTTCGATTTGTATTTATCTTAAAGCTCATTGATAGTGTACTTCGAACCAAATGTGTTGTGGAACATTGTTTCATCTTCATAATCTTCCTCTATATCTTATTGATGTCCATTTATAATATATATTTTACTATGAATCGATTCTTACGGCGTTTTCTTTGTTGTCCCTTTACTGCTTCAATTAATTACAATCGTGTGCACTATCAATACTTAATAGTTAACTGAAGCTTAGTGCTATTTGCTTTTTCTACTTTGCCATAGGAATTCGTGTGTGTGTTGTATTTTGTATTGTTTTCATGACATAATTATTTATTTCTGACAGTGATGTTTACTCGTTGTGTGTGGCATTTCCTGAACCGCTAGCTGATCGATTGTATCAAGAGACAAAAGCTTTTTTGGATAGTCATGTTCGAGGTCTGTTGGTGGATGTTCAATCTCAAGGAGAAAGCAACCTTTTGTGGGCTTACCACAGCGCTTGGATGGAATATAGTCAGGGTATAAATTATCTCCACCGACTTTACTTGTAAGTAACTTCCATCCAGAAATTCTTTAATTTTTAAGATTAAGAGATAAGTTCATAATTAGACATTAACTTGACCACTGTCCTTAAGAATTAATTTTCAGGAATAATACATTTTTCTGCTGTTTTAAGTGTCTTGATGTGTGGGAAGCTGTTTAAGTTTTGCTACTGTGTATATCTTGTGAAATTGCTCGCAATCAGTCAATCCTTCATTCACTGGAGTAGAGTTTTGCACTGTGGTCGTAAGGGGGCAATAAAATGGATCAGGCCCAGCTTTTAAGGGTTCTTTCTGTATAAGAGTTTTACAGATGTTGATCCTTATTTTGATGAAGGTTGATCATAGAAAATTAAATCATTCCATTATCTTTTGGGAGTGAAATATAATTTTTTTTATTTGTCATTCCGTTGATCAATATGAAGTAATGTTCAAATTTTAGTCAAGTCTATGATACATATAATATTTTCAATGTATACATACACAAACATGAAAATTTTATTTCTCAAAGAGTTCTTGCAAGTTCCCATACAGCACAGGCCTGAGATATACTCGTTTTGTTTTGGTCTAAATGTCATGCTAGGCAAAAACTGGTATATTTCCAGCATAAATTTCAGACTTTACATTATGCTGTTTTTAATAAGCAATTATATTTGCTTGATGCTACAAATATACTTCTGGACATGTTAATGCCATAGTGCTTTAAATTTCAAAAGTAGGGTGTTTGAGGCATTTTGTGGTAGAAATTAACGATAAAATAATTTTATCGACAGAAGGGAAAGCCCTCGCCTTGCATTTTCTAAATAACTTTCAATTGGGTATTTTGGCATGTATTGATGATTTATGCATTCAAGTAAGTCATTGAACCTGTGCTCGATATTTATCAAGCATCAATTGTTAGTGCTCATAGTAAGAACTACTGGACAAATTTGCCTCACCCTTTCCAAGCGAGAAGGATACAGACTAGATTGAAGATTTCTGTACTAATTTCATCCCAAAATGTGAAGCCTGAATGGAAATGTGTAAATATTGATAGTTTTTACGTGAAATTAAGACCCTCAGAAATAATAATAAGAAAAATGTGCACCATAAAAAGCTGAAATCGGATTTAGTACTCTAAGAGACCATGCCATAAGTTGGTAATAAAAAGCCATTTTATACATTTCTTACACTAAAGCCTCAAGTACACGAGGCGAGTTTACAAGCTACAAGCCAGCTTTTTAACAAGCAGCTCGTAAACTATTCCAGTGTACTCAATGCACTCGCTCCGTTAGCTGCTTGTAAAAACGCTCTGGAAAAAGTTGAACTGCTGGCGACTTTACACTCCACTCGCCGGCTTTTGAGTGAGCTAGCTTGTAAACAAGCCACGTGTACTCACAGTAGCTTGTGCATAAGTTGCTAGTAGCATTGGTCAGCTGACGACAACACGTGGTTTCCACATGCCAGCTAGTTGGCTACTGAGCAAGTGGGAACTTTTGTGTGTACTCTACTACTAGCGTACTCGCAGACTCGCCGGCTTTTTGCAAGCCGGCTTGTTAGTTTGTAAACTCACCCCGTGTACTTGAGGCTTAAGATACAATGGGCAAGTGGGCAAAGCACCTGCTTTAGGACAGTGGGTTTGCCGATTCGAGGCTCCCATGAAAAACCTTTTAGGTAGATTTCGAAGAAAGACTACCTTTTGTAGGTGTTACCAAGATAATAATAATAATAAGTTTTATTGGTCAAAATTATTCAGAAAAACCACAGAACTCGTCAGGAAAAATTTCAAGTACATAAATATACAATAAAAGGTACACATCATTACAGTTTATCAGACATGTCAGAATACAATATTACAAGTGTTATGCATGAAAAACTCACCAATAGAATACAATGCACGTGAGGCTAGCCATGAGTGAACACGCTCTTGAATTTAGTCAAGCTAGTCATTCTGGCTGAAATTGGTAGATGATTAAATAGTCTGATACCTAAATTAGGCAGAGAATATTGAGTTTTAGTTAACCTGCATTGGTTTAGGGATAAGAGATTATTATTTCTTGTGCTGTAGTTGTGAGTTGCACATCTTGTAGGGAAGGGATCACGATTTTCTTTCACATTTTTCAAAACTTTGTACACATATATGCTGTAAACAGTTAAAATTTTCAATTTTATGAACAGCAGGTGACAGTGTTCCCGAGATGGGGATTTAGCAAGTATTCTAATACCCTTTTTTGCAAAATAAATACAGATTTTATGTCAGGGGCATTCCCCCATAGTTCCAAGCCATAGTCCAAGTTGCTGTTAAAAAAAGCAAAATATATACATCTCATGAAATCAGAAGGGACTATCAAACTTAGCTTTCTTAAAATAAAGAGAGCTTTGGAAAGCTTTTTATTTACCTCAGTTATATGGTTGTTATTCCACACTTTATTGGAAACAAAACGACCCGGGTTTCAGCATGTCATGCCATCATCAGGTCCTGATGATGGCATGACATGCTGAAACCCTGGTCGTTTTGTTTCCAATAAAGTGTGGAATAACAACCAAGTGTTTATTATTATTAAAAATGAAGGAGTTCCACTAAGTAACGCCGGAGACAGTGTCTTATATCAGTTATATGATAGCTCCAGCTGAGTTAAGTATCAAGGTAAAACCCAAGTAACTTTGTTGGCTTCAGATTACCTGAGGCAGACTTCAGACTACAGGCAGTCCTCGACTTTCATACACAATGCGTTCCTGAAGATGTGTACGAAAGTTGAACAGTAGAGTCCCATACTAATTAGGGGTTACGTTCCCGGAGAGTTAAATATACATAGTAAAACCTCATATCAATTGTAAGGAAATCTTATTTTTATACAAAAGTTTAAAATACATTAACCACTTCCCTGACGGTTTTTTTTACAAAAATGGTAAAAAAAAAGTCATTTTTTATTTCAGATTCTGAAGCATTAAATGGAGGCAAATCCGATTATTTTTTACTTAATTTTTTATTCCAAATAACTAATGAATTATTCAATAATTTCTGAATGTTACCTCTTAATTTAAGATAATTAGGCCTCCTGCATATCAGTATAACTTTGCCCGAGTATACTCGGGCGCGTCAGGGAAGCAGTTCATTATATTTTAAACAATAAGTAATTACTTTAAAAACTATGCAGTCTTGATGAACGTTTCCTAAAGAATGCCGTTTTGTACTGAGTAAACATATGCATTTCTAATTTTTCCCAATCAGAAATTAACATTTCACTGATAATGTTCACTATCACTACAAAGACACAAAACAAGAAGCATCACGACATTTAATTTTTGGAACCTTAAACTCGATGTCATTTAATTTATTGCAATTAAAGAAACAACAAAATTTTGCAATTTCCTGAACTGGACAAAAGACAAACTAAAATAGGATGATGTTTACTAGGTACATGCCATACACAACTTAGTGAATTTCGCATTGCACTTCCCAGCATTTTGTACATGGTCTATAATTGTATCTTTCCCCTTTACTATTGAACACACAGTTGAACGGCTTAAGTTCATTGATTATCTTGCAGCAAAAGATCCTCCCAGTTCAGCACGTCTAATAATTCCCAACTTATGCTCGACAGTATTAAGTTTATACGACCTACGCGTATTTTCGTTGGTCTCAGTCACATCATATTTACGTTTTCTACTCATTCTTATCATACAACATTAATTAAATTCAGTAAATAAACAAGTTATACCTTGCTCTAAGTTAACACTGCCCACAGTCGCGTATACTAGCGAGCGAGAACGCCAGATGAAACCGTTGAATGCCGGGATGCACCATGCACCATCGTGGGAAATTCAAAAATATTGTTTGAGAAATATCCGAAAGTCCAAATTTTGTGTCCGAAAGTCAAGTAGAAGGTATCAGTTTGGAGCGTACGAAAGTGCAAATTGTATGAAAGTCGAGTGTACGAAAGTCAAGGACCGCCTGTACAGATTAACTTTTGAGTTTTTTCCCTGTTAAGTACAAAACCATTAACTCTAAACCAATCATTAGCCAATGCTAGATGATTATCTGCACTTTGAGCTGCAGTGGTAGTACTTTTACAAACACCCATTAAGGTTGTATCATCAGCGTAGAGAATGGAATCTGTGGGAATTCTGTATGGAAGATCATTGATCATTATTAAAAATAAGATGGGTCCCAGGACAGATCCCTGGGGAACACCATATTGAGTAGGGAGGGAAGAGGACTGCATTCCCTCCATTTCAACACATTGTTGACGGTGAGAAAGATATGATTGGGAAAGAGACAACTCAACTCCTGAGATCCCATAGTATTTAAATTATTCCAGTAGTATTGAGTGTGAAACAATCGAAAGCCTTGGTAAGATCACAAAGGGTCAAAGCTACAGAAAATTGGTCTTCATAAGAGTTGTGGATGATATTGGTGATATATTGAAGGAATAAAACGTAGTCTTCAGAAACTTTGTGGTATTCCATCACAACAATTTATTACAGCGAGGAAACTTTTACAAACCACATAACAATAAACTCAACATTCCACCTGATGATGACGCTTAGCCGTTGAAACCTGGGTCGTGGTTGAGTTTATTGTTATGTGGTTTGTAAAAGTTTCCTCGCTGTAATAAATTGATATATTGAAGAGCTTGTGTAGTAGTTTTACCTTTACAGAAACCATATTGAGATGAACTAAAAAAGCTACTATGTATTTTCCAAATAGTAGTATAGCTGAGATTTAGTAATTACCTCAAAGATTTACCAATGATTGGTATGACTGAAATAGGGTGATATGAGTTAGGGTCATCCTTAGGGCCTTCCTTGTGTACTGGAGTCACCATTGAATGTTTAAGATGATGTGGAAAAACCCCAGATTGAAGACAAGTATTGATTATAATACTGAGAGGCTCAGTTATAGATTCATTTAAGCTCTTGATGAGGTTATTTGAGAGGCCATAAATGTCTTCACTGTTTGAGTTTTTAAGAGATTTTATTACCTTAAAGATCTCATATGGTGTACCCCATTTCCACTTAAAGTGGCATTTGTTTATTGTGTATTTGTTTAACAGAAATGTAGCTTTTGCTTGGTCAGAAGAAGTAGTTGAAGTTATGTTCTCAACTGTCTCAATAAAAAATTTGTTGAGGTCACCTGGAGAGATTGAAAGATCGGGAGAAGTTTTTGTTATGCTTGCCTCTTTTTTAATGACAGTTGTCGTATAGCAGCGGTTGAATTAATTTTCAGACCACTACTTACAATTTATTGTATTTCTTAACTTTATTTTCTCTTTAAGCTTTACATAAAATAGATCGAGAACTTCTCTTTCCTTTTCAATTCAACAATCCCCATCAACAACTCCCTGGCAACCTCGAGACTAAAAGGTATTGAGGGTTTTCTTCATCATTTAGACATACGTCACAGTCCCTGCTGCCTTAAATTTATTGTCGGAATTGGAGATGTATTCACAATTAACTACTCTTTTGGCTTGGGTTACTTGCAGATTGTATTCTTTCTGTACTTTGGTTAGAAGTTCTTTGTTTGATTTGTTACTGTTAGATCTATATGACTTTTGGACAGAAAAAATTTTCTCCTTTAGTTGGAGAATGTCAGGAGTGAAATAGGTCATCTTAGGAGTCCTTGAACAGGTGCTTAAGAACTTCTTGGAGAAAGACATCTCAAAGAGACCCATAAATTCTGAGAAGAAAAGTTTAAAATTTTCCTTCCCATTATGTTTAAAAAATCGAGAACCAAGTTATATTAGAAAGAAGACATCTAAAATGCAATACACCATCAGGTGTGATGGGTCTGACTAATGCACGTTGAGTGCCTTTCTTAGAGGTGCTGTCAGGTGAAGAAACAAGGACATTGAATGTCAGAGCTAAATGATATGAGAAAATTGGATCAATACTCCGCACATCATATTTTGTCTCTTTAAAATTAGTTATGATATTGTCTAGGCATGCAGCAAGTCTGGTAGGTTCATAGTTAAAACAGTGAAGGTTGAATGAGCTCAGCAGATTAGACAATGTACAGGCACTATTGGAGGCTAGGGACATGTCAACATTGAGATCATTACATAGAATGATATTAACATTCTTCCCTTTACTCAGAAGTAATTCTAAAGCTTGTTCCAGTTATCACAAAAAAAACCTGAAAATCTCCATTGGGAGAACGGTATAATGAAGCTACAACTACTTCATATTTTTCACATAGATTGCAGCCATTTCAAAGTTAAGTTCTGAGCAGTAGCTAGATACATCTATTCCAAAAAAGTATATGTTGCTTTTTACATATATTGCCACAACACCGCTCTTATTAACTTCCCTGTAAAATACACTTGCTATTTGGTAGCCTGAAATATTGTACAAGTTGAGTTCTGGAGATTTAAGCCAATGTTCATTAAGACAGAAGATGTCATACGTATTTTTAGGCATAGAGAGTCAAGTAAATGTATTTTGTTTGGTGTGACTTCCGGAAAATTACTACATAGTTTTTGGGTTCATGGTCAGTAGATCCCAAAACTAACACCAACTCAAAAGTTTATATTTCACTTTTTTAGAGTCACAATTACTGCTGTAATTTTGCACAAATTTCTTACAGACTGTTACGTAAAATATGAAGGTAGAAAATATCGGTCACCTGCGCAATGACGTGCCCCGTGTAAAACGGCCTTAAGACTACTACCAAATCTTTTATTTGAAAGATTTTTTTATTACACCAGCCATAAGTGCAAGGGGTATTAAAAATAAAGTTTTTTGGACAAATAATCATAACGGAGGCACAGTATCATAATTGTTCAAAGTTATTGTTGATCTTCTAAATATTACATAAAACTTTTATCTGAAACAATTTGTGATACGACTAAGGCTTACTGCAAAACCTGAACAAAATGAGCTGAATCTATATTTTTTTTAAACTTCTATATCTACCTGTGCCTCTAGGCCAGGGCTAAAGAGATTTTTATAGCCAAAACGTTTTTTTTTAAACTTCATAGTATGAAATATTTTCACATGCATGCCAGGGTAGCATGAGGTAGACATTCTTACATTTATGAAAAATTTCTGAACTCCATGGTCCCAAAACTTTCTGTTAAGTTGAAATCCGCGTCAGTCGAAATACAAACTTACCTATCCATTTTTGAACCATTAGCCGTCGCAGTCGCTTTTACTGCAATTGGCGGCAATCGGCGACAATTACAGAAAATTCTATCTTTTGAGAGGCCATTAAATTAACATAATACGACAATTCCGAGAGGATTACAAATCCATTCTTTATTTCCCTGGATATTTAAATCTAAAGTAAGTATAATTACACAAAACATGAATAAATTGAAAATTTGTTAAAATTATCATACTCCTGTGAATGCCTGTTCATAATTTTATTTGGAATTATATTTGGAATTATATTTGGAATTATATTTGGAATTTATTAATGAATATGTATTATGTTGGAACTATTTTAGTGATTTTATGAGAAAACTTTCTCAAACTTGATAAATAACGATTCCAATGATCAAATCACAACGGAAACATAAGTTCGTCTGTCTGCTGCACGAACACGTTCTTTTTTTGCTGTGATGGACAGTCGTCATCTATTGAGTAGATAATTAACTACGCGTCAACTTATGCGGGTAGGTCAAACTATGCCGAAAAAAGACGTTACTGTGTAAGGCCGGTGACAGACTTACTTTTTCTTCGCGTTCTTGTCGCCATGACATATGCAGCAACAGCTAGTGAAAGATCAAACACACAGATTCTTATGGAGCTGGCCAGGCTTGCGACCAGCAACAGATTTGAAAGGGCTGTGTGTTTATGGCACTACATGAGAAATAGCCGATGTACGCTCCCCATACCAAGGAATGCCAGATTGCGCGCTTGACACTGATTGGAGGTCGTTACCCGGTGTATCTGTCGCGGCAATAGAAACGTGGAGAAAATGCAAGCATGTTACCGGAGTAACTGAACATCTGTGTAACACAGATCCGTGTAAGTCAAGGACTTACTGTACACCAATTTCGCACAGTTTGTGCTGTTTGGGTTATGAAAACTCCTTAAATGTGTAATTTTTTTGTAGTCTTTTGAAAGATGTAATGGAAGGAACATTTTAAATTTCCGAAGGTAGTTTTTCATGAATAACCAATTAGCAGTTTAGTAGTTGATTACTGTAGGAAGACTATTTGAAATTAAAAAGATAATAGCAAAATAAAATTCTTCTGCTCTACATCTGGCCCTGTAGAAATCATATCTTTTTTTATTGACGTATTTATTATTTTCAAGTGAAGTCAGGTGGTACTGAGTCTTGGTGAAAGTGAGGATTAAGAATTATTTTTAATTTTCCCTCTGTGCCATTGATTTAACTTCCTCCAGACTTAAGCATGTCCAGTCCTGTTTCTCAGTCAATTAAGTCAATTGTCCAGTACATTTGAGCATTACACGTATGTGATATTTGGTTTGTTCAGGCTTATTGAAGTTTTGTGTGCACATATAAATTTTTTCTCCTGTCTAATAAACTACTTTCCGTCTCTTTTGCAGATATTTGAATCAGCAGCATATTAAGAAGCAAAAACTTTCAGAGGCAGAAATAATTTATGGAAACTCAACTCCAGACTCACAGGAGCAGATGGAAATTGGAGAACTGGGTGAGTTTTGAAGTGAAAAAATCCACTTAACACAATATATATACCCCAAAAATATACATATTCATGTAATCAATAGTCCTATCCCCCCTACTTGGATGGCCCTATCACCCAGCCTCTGTTCTGTTTAGCAAACTAACTCATCCCATCAAAGATATAAAGTGAGAGCCAAAACGTTTTTCTCCAAAATAAGGTATTACAGTAAGTCCTCGGTATGACAATTTGCATTCCGAGAACTTGTTCGTAAGTTGAATTTGTTCGTAAGTTGTAAAACATTAGCCAGGTATTTCCCAGCCCATAAGACACTAATTTTTTACTCCATAATGTGCTCTAATATAAGCCTGCGTCTTATGGGCCGAGGGTATAAATTCGTCCTCTAGACGCAAGCTGATTCGCTGGGAAAGATACTATTTAGGGATGATCGGATTGAATATAAAGATCCGCAGGTATTATGTTTCACCGGATACTGAAATCGGATCCTAATTCATTCCAAAAAATCGGATCTGGATCCAAAATTTTAAAATTCACACCTAAGTTAATGATGCTTCATATAAAGGGAAGTAAAAACAGATTAGAGTTCCGATTCTCTCTTCGCATGCGCCGATGCACTACGTTATTTGTCCCATTGATGTGACAATACGTTGCAAAGCTCTCTCGGGCACTACGCAGCAATTTCAGGTTGTGGAAAAATCTTGAAGGAGTGCAAAATCTACCTCACATTTACCACTCGGGTAAAGTTACAATTTCAATTGACCGAAATAACGGCTCCCCTCATGTCGTTCGAGCATCGGCCAACACTAGGGTGATATCAACCTAGTGTTGGCTGCGGATGCCCCTGAAAGGAGGCCCAGCCCCTCCCCTCACGAGTGGAACCCACCTGGGTTGAAGAGAAAATGGGCGAGGATAGATAAACACAGATAAGGGGAAGGAGTGATCTTCTCGGGTTACTCCTCTTTCTCGCTGAATGAGTCTCAGGCAGATGAATTTCGTCGTGCCCAGGAGTAAAGAACAAAGAAATTTTTTTTCTTGAGTGGTCTTCTGGGAAAAACCAGTTTAGATGTGTCAATTGTTCAGATCTGACTGAAGTATCAACCTAAAATCTGACAGCTTTATTGTTTCCGGATGTGTGATTGGGAGGAATAGCTAGATGACAAGGCTGGCCTGTAAGGCAATTTTCAGATACCCTAGAAAGGATATTTTACCATTCGTCACGATAAGCTGAATCGAGCCTCGTTATGCTAGTAATAATCATTTGTCATCACAAAACTAATGAGTGAATGGAATAATGCATCTATTTGATACGAAGGCAGCTTGAACATGGAAGTCGATTTCCATTCAAATGTCAAGAGTAGCAATATCTCCAAATACATCACTACTTACAGGGCATCTTTCGGCTTCCGCCTTAACTTATGAATCATCCTTAAAAATTACGATGCAAGTAAACAATGAACATTGAAAATCGATTATGGCAACATCCATTGTTTACAAAAGGCGAAGTAGCAATCTTCTTGGTTGATACTCCCATATAGTTCTCACAGAATGTGTCCCGCGCTCATGAATTTCGTCTCGTCTAATAATTTGCTGTAATGTTTTCTCCTCTTAAACGAGAGGGCATTACGGCCTTAGGAGGTGTGAGAGGGGCAGGTGGGGGAATTAGCTGTCAATGCTTTTTGAGTCAGTGAGCCACGTAGCAGCAGAATGGGACCCCCAGATGATCCCGGGTGGTGCCAAGGAATCACCCAAGCCAAAATATGAGCTAAGAGGGGGAAGAAACTGTCAGCCCCTGGGGATCACAGAGTGATTTAGCACCATCAGTCACACAATACGAACTTGAAAAAAGTATCCGGTGTCAGAAGGGGTGGGGGGGAGGGTAACTCGATGAAGATGCAGTTGGCTGAATCTGAGGCCCAAGTTGACCTTGGCGCTACCATCGCAGCAAAGTGCCAATGAAGAAGTTTGACATGGCTCATGCAATTTCTGTTCCGTAATTTTCGTAATTTCCAACCTGATAAATCACAGTGTGTCTCATAGGCGTACACTATTCTTACACTTTACACACAACATGTTGTAGCTCTGGGGTTAAAATTAATTGCATAGTACATCGACAATAAAGAAGTCACTTAACCTGAAGACCAAAAACAATTTTGGGAAAAACACACTGGCTTGCACGTGACCACAGTACACAATGCTTGGAAGTGAACTGTGCTGAAAATATTTCAAGATAAAAAAGCTCGTCTTCCTTTGATACTATGTAAGTGTCAATGAAATAGCTGGTCAAACACCCGAAATGTGGCGTATCAAGAATCTACTCAATGTTGCAAATTGCCGCGAGGGACAAATTATTGTTGCGAGGGTGGGATATCTCCACCCACGGTTGCATTCTCTTCCACCTCTCCTCAGCTGAGCAAGTTAACCTGTGATAGCATTCGCCAGCAGAAATTATATGCTTTAAGAAGTATACCTTTCCGAAAAATCTGTAACATTTTTGTCTTGATTGGAGCTTATTACCTTAAATTACAGTCAGTACTCGATGTAATACGCGCTTCTCTATGGGGCATAAGTAGTTAGTTTCTTTGTCACGCTTTCTATAAAGTAACATTTTCGAACGCGTGTCCCCGAAAGATAATATTGTTAATATTCATAGCGGCAAAGAGGGGTAGAACCAATCTGCGAGTTGCTGCACGCCGCACCGCCAGCTGCAATGGCCAAATAACTTATCCGGTGGCACCAAATTTGAAATTCCTTCACACATTTGAATTTTTCGATTGGATATGTATGTTCATATCTTTGAAAGTTCGTAAGTCGAGGACTTACATTATAGTGTTGGTGAATGCATGAAAGATGCATTGTAATAAGCTTTCTTCTTTTATGAATTTCTGTGTGTATGTGTACTGTTACTACTAGCAAAGCCTATGACATTGGTGGAATAATAAATATTATATTTTTATTAATACAATATCCAGGAAAACCAAAACATTGTGTGACTCAGCTACTTAGAAATGTCTGCTTCTGATGAATGTCTGGTTAATTCTGTTGCTTTTGCTATATTGGATACAACCCATTCATTGCTTCACCGCAAAATTTTATTGTTGCTCTCTCATTTCTCTGATAGCTACAAAAGTTTTCCTTCCTCAGGTTGAAAGATCAAACAAAATACGTGAAAGAATTTCGACAATTCAGCGGCCCATTTATGTTCATGTATACAATGATATTTTCCCAAAATTTATAAATTGATGATGGTGCTGATCAATCTCAATTTCCTTTTCCTGAGTTACTGTTGAAATAAATGAATTTCTGGAGGAATTGGCTTTTCCTGTTATGCATCATTGAATTTTGAAAAAAAAGGAGATGAATGCAACCATTAGTCTAGGAGGAAAAGAAAGAGTTAGTTGATATGCCCATATTTTTATACTTATGTTGAAATATAATTATCCTGTGCTGTAAACTGGTTTCATAATTGTGGAGTATGGCCTTATATCTTAAAATTTTGAAGCTCAAATGTAGCATTTGATTATCATATAGCCCAGTAACTTAAAATCGTCTGGGAACAAAGAAACACTTGACTCATCAGCCTGCGTTGCTTTGAGCTTTGTGGTGTTTGTTATCTACATGATTGCTCCAAATGAGGCATATCACACACTATAAACTGCCGACTGTACATCTGATATGGTGAAAATTTCCTCTGTGCCGACGCTTAATCTATTGCTGTTGTTTGGCTTTTACAGATGGAATGTGTTACCCTAATATTTGTATTTTATTAGCTGCTTTGCTATATTACTTAATCTGCAGCATTACCTTTGCTTATTCATTTTCCTCATAAGCATTTCATGAATGCAATTTAAGTATTGGTGTTGCATTAGTGTTTAATTCACCAATATGCTTCTTCCTTATTTTCCCCTCACTTTGGACTTCACTGTGGCAGTTCACTTTAAGTTATTATGCTGAAATTCTATTTTTTCCTTTTCTACTTCTGACCCATACCCTTACTAACCAATTCCAACTCTCTAACTTATGAGGTATGACCTTATGGTGGTAGCAAAACATGGTAGCAGTCACTTGAGCAATGCTGGGCATTGAGGGGAAGGCTCGTGTGGAAGGGGCTGGCTAGTGCGCAGGAGGAAGAGGACAGCACATTGCTGGAAACACTGCCAAGATAACTGGGTTTAACTTTAGAGGGTGGAAGTGTCAGCAGTGCACTTCATGTTTTACGTTTATGATCCAAACAAAGTTGTATCAAAAAATGCTGATATAATTTGTAACCTATCGGAAAAGCCCATCTAAACAATTGGATTAAGGGCAATAGAGAGCCAGAAGGTTTATGTGAACAGCAGATTAACCTTTTTACTTTGTCACTGAACGTTTGTGACTTTTGGTGCCCTTATGGTCAAATGTGGTGACTACCTTACTTCCTGATGTAGAGCCAGTTCATCTATCTTTTACTGAAAAGGGTGTTTGTTCAATTGCCACCATGTTTTGAAGTATTTATACATGGCTTAACTCATAGTTATTCTTTCAGTATATTATCCTGGTGTTCTTTATGATTCTCTTGTGGGTGGCAATAAATGCTGAAACCATGGCTAGTGTGAACTAAAATAGTCTGTAAATTATTCAATTCTGTGTTTTGTAAAACATGAGTATATTTAGTGTTTCCAACACATAACTCGTGGAACCCTCCTATACACATTTGAATTGCATCCACATCACCTTTTTCAGAATGTATAGCATCAGTTTAAATGCAAATCAGGCCTTTGACAAATTCCCCAGATAAGAACTAATTATACTGGAAAATCTTGGCATTTGTATTTCAATGTTATCGATTAGAGATGTATTTGTATTTCAATGTCTTTAATTTGTTTGTCTTGATTTTGGCTTCAACTTTTTTTCAGGGCTGGAAATATGGAAGCGTAACATGATAGAACCATTGTGGGATAGCTTAGGAAGCCTTCTATTGGATGGAATTCAACAAGATCGTGTTGGTGACGCACCCTTACATGTAACAGACACAATACGAGGAGTCATTCAGTCATTTGTTAGCGTTGAAGAGTACAAGAAGAAGGGCAATTTAGAGGTAAGCTCCTGATTTTAGTGTTATCCCATTTAGACAATTCTTACTGATAATTGCAATAAGAAAATATATCAATTATTGTATGCAGTTTAATATATCCAATAGCAAGGATACATATATCTATTCATTTGGGTTTCTGCATTGGTGTTATACCAATTAGGTAATTCTTACCAATAAAAATATTAAGAAAATATATGAATTATTGTATACAGTTTAATAAATCCTTTAGCAAGGATATATATTTATATGGGTTTCTTCATTGTACCCTTTAGAGATTTATAAATGGTATTAATGTAACATTTTTATTCTTTCATTTTATACATATTTATGGAATTTGAGGGTTATGAAGTATTTATATAGGCGTGTGATGTAAGGGAAAAACGTTTTGATGAGGAATATGTGGATCATGGCCCAAAATGCAATTCCATGCTTTAACAGGTTCACGGCGGAGGCAAAAATTGACGAACATCTTCAGGAGGGTAATTTTTGAAGAAAAACAAACTACTTAAATATTTTTTACAAATTTTCAGGTAGACTTGTTTGTTCAACTTTTTAAATGATTTTTTACTATAAATGTTAAGCATATGTCCAGAATTCGTTAATTTTTAAATTTTTCCGATTGAGATTATGCAACCACGCAATACTCATTTGATACAAAAAAATTTGCCATTACATACGGTTTTCACCCTTTTTTTTATCTAACCTATGATTGGATTTTTATAAGGTGCAATAAGAAATCAAAATGAAGATACTTGCTTATTTATTTTCTGTCCGTTAATATAAAGGTTACGTGTAGTGTTAGGATATTGTTTGCAATAATTCATAGAATATCATAACTCGTGATGCAGGAAAAAATCTGGATGACCTCGAGCAACTCAAAATCATACAGCAAAGACTCGAAAACATACCATTCCTAATGAACACGCCTTCCCACTCCAATCTGCACTACTCTCCTTACCATTCTGATAAAATAACTGCAACTTTCCCTTGAACACTACTCCACAGCTCGATTGATCCGGAACTGGAAATCCCTCAGAAATGGCCACCACCCTTCCTCACCCCCACCCCCACCATAGCACAGCCGAACAGCCACAAAACACTTCCCAAAAACCAACAAGACATACTCAGGCATCTTCCTTTCCCACCCACTGTCCTTCCACCCATTACCCCGGTCACAGTCCTTTCTCAATAGACTTTGAGCGCGGGCCACCACAGGAGGGATCCCTTCCCCAGAGCACAAAGATTAGAAGACAATGCGGGCTGTTTTTCTTCGAAGATACACGAACACGACAGGCTCTATGCTCGGAGTTGGGACCATGCTTGAGCTACCACACCATTACTTACGGTTACTACACCTTGTGACATGGGATAGAATGCAGAACAGTTCATCGCATTTCTAACTTATAGCTTCATCAATGATGAAAAAGTGGAGACAGACGTGTAACAAGGAGATGGAGAGGTTTTTAGGCATTCTCATCGTTGTGACTATCATCCATCTTCCTAAGATGAGGAGGTCAACAACCCTATGTACCATCATGAACTAATCCACAAAGCAATGAAACATAAATACATAAATGCTTCAAGCTGTTGCTTAAATGCTTCCACTCCAGCAATAATTAAATATGATCTGAAAATAGACTATCAGAAATACAACCACTTACTCATTACCAAATTCAAAGAAACCTTGATTCCCAGCAAAAATATAGTGATAGATGAGTCCATGATTCCTTGGAGAGGGAGGCTTATTTTCCGGCAGTATCTCCCAGGGAAATCACATAAATACTACGTAAAATGTTTTGAATTATGTATGCCAGAGGCCTACACCTTTAGCCTAAAGATTTACACCAGCAAAAGATACACTCCAGGAGTGAGTAGGATTGCGCTGGGCCATCAGGCAGTGCTTGAGCTAATTGAAGGACTTCTTCATGAAGGCAGGACTGTTGATGTGGACAATTGAATGTGGACAAAGTGTGCCTCTTACAGAAGATCTTTTGGGAAAGAAGACCTATGTTTGTGGTACACTGAGAAGCAACCGGGGAGGAAATCCCAAAGAAGTGTCAAAAACACTGTAAAAGGTGAAATTGTGGCAAAAGAAAATGATAGGGGTGTCAAAGCGGTCAAATGGCAGGACAAATGACCAGTTGTAATGCTAAACACAAACCCTGATATGAGAAATATTTTAGTGAATTCAAGTTTGAAAAAACGACAGACGAAAACAGTGTATAAGCCACACTGCGTGCTATCGTACAATGCCGCTCAAAAGGGGGTGGGCATGTCTGACCAGATGTCTGCATACTGTACTAGCATTTGTAGGTCATTGAAGTGGTATATAATGTTAACTTGGGTTACTACTTGGGGCATCCATAGTAAATTCATGGGTGTTGTTCCATACCAATAAAGATAAGAAAAAATGGATATGTTAGCATTTAGATAGAAGATTGTTAACGGGCTGCTGAGAAAAGAAATTGCTGAAGGTGGTTGAATGGACTTGCAATGCTTTTCCCAGTGAAGGCATAAAATTCATGAGCTGGGAAAAATAGGTGGACCAGCCCGCAAAAGGTGCTGTGGGTGCTACGAGAAAATTTGTGCAGAAGAGGGAACGGTGAAAGCTCGGGCAATTGCAAAAAAGTAAAGACATTCTGCAAAGACCATGAGGGGAAGCCAGTATTGCTTGGAATGCTTCAACAAAAAAAATGTGTAAAACATTTGTCAGAAATATTCCAAAGAGCCTATTTTTCTCCTTATTTATAATTATGTGTAGGAGTTACTTACTATTATGCCTATTTTCACTTTACAGTGTGTCCTCGTTTAACGTTGTTAACTCGTTCCTGAAAAAGTAGACGTTAAGCGAAACAACGTTAAACGAAGCATTATTTTCCATAAGAAACAATGTAAAAAATTAAAATCGGTTCCAAACTCACCAATGATAAAGGTATCATAGGGTCCAGTCTGGGAGAAATTCTTGTGTGAGAATAGTAGAAAAGTAAGGGGTATTCGATGAATGGGAAAGGAAAGTGAAAGGAATGCGCATTTATTAAATGTAAGAAAAAAGGTGTGAGATTCTGAGTTTTGGAGAATATAAAGTTTGAAAATGACCAAATTCGCGTATTTTTTGTGATATTTTGACGCCATATTGCGAGATTTTTGGAAGTCCCGGTAGAGGAATACGGACTAAGTTGACGTCTGAAATATGGCTATCCCCAACCCAAATCCCCCCAAATAATCCCAAGGTCAATGTAAAAAATTGAAGAAATATGTGAAAAATTGACATTTGTAGTTAGTAGTACTGCTTTTCTACAATTAGGGGGATGAAATGGTGTTTCGAAAGGAATATATGCATTCCGCAAGTTTTGTTGCGTAGCTGCGTACAAATTTTGGTGATGGGGCTTAATTAAAAATTTGATGCGTGTAAAACTTGGATCTGCTGAAAAAAATGTGAAATTGTTCCAGATGGAGTGATAAGGCACTCTCGATTTGCAGCGACTGCCAAGCATTCGCGTGTCCACGGCTATTTTGTACGGCTTATCTATACACGCGACTGACTGTGCACGCATGAAATGCTGCTTTGAGTTCATTTCTTTGCGTTTGCCCGCAATAGCTGTGAAACATCCATGATGGCAAAGATCGGCAGTCAGAGTATTTACCTACCTATTATTTATAGTGAGATTTTCTCAAAGTAATAGATTGTGCTGTGCCTAAAAGATTTGTTATGGCTTTTGAGTCAGAAATACTTTGAATATAAAAGGTGTTACTATATAAGAAGCTTCCATCATCATGAAACAAAAATCACTTCTCCTAGGGCATTGTTAATGTGTATCTGTACTGGTAATATGCCTTGTGCATGGTGTAATTTTAATACCTGTCGAGCTTAATGGGTGTCTATTCTCTAACTCGAAGCTACGGAGCTTTCTGGCGAAAAGATGCTTCAAAAAGCTAATTGCTCCCATTGGTATTCTCTATCATGGCAGCTACCCGAGAAAGAGCTAGCAGAAGCTACCGGTAGCATATTAGTCTCCTACCAGTATTCTGTAACTGTCACGAAGGTACTTACATAGCCCCAATAATCTACCACGGTAGCCTCATGAAGCGCAGCCTCCGAATACCCAGCTTAAATATTGGTCGTTTTTTAACGTTTATCTCTCTATAACTATCCAACACACGGATATGTTTCTTACATTTCTTAAAGGGGCATTCCTTGCACTTTCACTAGGTTACGTTGTCATTTTCACCACTTACGGGAGTTTTTCACAAAAAGGGTATTAGCGGGATTGACAGAAAGCAAGATTTACCTTCTTTATCTTGGGTAGGTAGCGTGATTCTAGCCCATAATGGGACATTTTGTGGGCCGTGGTTACGGAGGTATCACCTTAACATTTCTTTTGAAACCATCATCTTCGTATATTATTTAAATGATTTGAAGCAACAGGTAAATGATGAGAGCAAATAGCACAAATCATGTCATTGACATGAATCCTAATTCCCGATTATAGTTTCAAACAATCTTATTTATATGAACCAAAACAGCCAAGATGAACGTCGTGCGTTCGTATTATGCGATTGTTCACGAGGTTATGTGAGCAAAAATAGAACATGTTCAAATTTTGCTCACATGATTTTTAATGTGTGGAATATTTCACTAAACATCATGCACGAACATCTTCACCGTCTAAAACGGCCTTAAAACAGGTTTTTACAGTTTTATCCACGGAAAAAACATTGATACGAGCTATTCTATTGGTTCTAAGAATGACGTCACCAGAAATGGAGTTTCCGTGAATTTGCTTTAAAAATATTCTCGTACCTGTCTTTCGCCAAACCTCTCTCAACTTCCTGTTATGTTCCTGAGAAAATTCTGTCTAGTAAGAGAATACGGTTGGTAGATAATTCCTGTAGCTTATTCGAAACTACTGCATCGGAAGCTTCGAGATAGAAAAAGACCCAATGGTATTTCCCTCCACCAGTGTTTTGTTTGAAAACGAGTCTTTCATTACCATGCAAGTGTTCTTGATTACGTGATAAATTGAGTTAACCTCTAAAATGTGTTCTACTTGTCACAGTTACCCCTGGTTGTTATTTTATTAACTTTTATCGCATTCAGTGGGTTCAGTGTTCTCTATTAATCCAAAATTCAATTAAAGAAATACTTGTACGCATTTTTGAATCGGGCGGTATTCCCCGTGCCTCACTACTTCAACGCCATCCACACTTGATGCTGGAACTAATCCTGGTTGCGTAATAACGAAATAACGACTCCTGGTGGTGCATCGACGGCTTTATGTTATAACGTTATATCAAATTTTACGTCATGTCAAGATTTTTACATTGGCAAAGATAGGGGTTTCGTTGGTTCCTTCCTTCAGCTGACGTTATATCAAATTTTACGTGACATCAAGTAATGTTCTAACAAGGTTCTACTGTAGCATTGCATTTATTGTTCTCTTTCTTATTTCATTTTTCATTTTTTGCAAGTGAATCGATTTACAAGTTAGCTATGTATGTACGTTTATAACGCTACGAATACTGGTTACATTGTTATTTTTAGCATTTTTTTAATTTTATGTATTGATCTCCTCTTAGAATTTTTCCACCCCTGGAAGTTAGGCACCACACGTTGTATTTTACTTATTTTTTTTGCCCATGGTGGTGAAAAAGCAGAAAATCGTTTAGTTGAGTACTTTTTGTGTTTTGCTGATTATTAACTCTGATTGATGTAGCCTTGTGATATGCCGTTTAATCTCAATATATTTAAATAACTCTCAATAAAAATTATTAATTTGCCTATGTTTCCGTAAAACATAAGAAAAACATAAAGCCTCCAATTTTTTCCTCCTCTGTGCGCGTATATGTTAAGAACAGATTCTTACTGAGGGGCATGTTTGCCTCTACTCGGCATTTAAAGCAGTGGTGGCGCATACCACCGCACAGTGGTTTCAATCGCTAATCTAGCGGGACAAAAGTCATTTTTGTTACTTTCGAAAAAATGGTCGCCCCTAATGTAATTATATATAGTCAACTGATTGCTTTATTATGATTGATAGCTTTGACAAGGATTCTATAAGTATAACAATGTTGCACAGCTGTAAAGTTATGCATTGAGATTGCCAACCCTCCGCCCAGATCCATATGGTGTCTGACCCACTAGTGCAATCAAGTACCTGCAAGAAAGTTTAAATGAAAGGAACTATAAATTCTAACAGCATGTTTTAGCTAACGGTACGTGGCAATGTTTAGAGTGCTATTTGTAAAAATACAAGCACTTTAAGGTCCTAGATTTCAAATAGTATTCTCTCAGCCTTTACTAACTCGCGGACTGTGGCGCTTAGCGCACGATTTGGACTGCTAATGGCATTGTATGTCTAGCAGTTCTGACCACCAAGCTCCTATAAAGCCACCCAATTTTCCACAGGGGAGAAGGATGCCTCGGTAGCTTAACTGGTTAAAGCACTCGGCGCAAAATCGAGGGATCCGGGTTCGAATCCCGGTCAAGGCGAATGATTTTTCCTCTGTGGAATATCGCACTTATGTGCACTTGCGGGTGACTCCGTAAAGGTAACTACCGTGGCTAGTCCCGGTATCCTCAAAATTTTACAAACTCGTTTTTTCTCCCTTTAAAAATATATAAATTGACTTTAAAAAAATATATGTTGAGATAGGATTGCAAAACCTTCAGTATTACGTAGAGAATTTCACCGAGTTTCATTCATTTCCAGCATTTCTTGTGCATACTTGCGCCTTTTGCGAATAATTCCCTTTACGTACCATGAAGTTAACAAGCGAGGGCCATCCTAAGGGGCATATTGGGGAGCGAGCAAGTGGCTTACAAACCAGGACGATGCCAGGAATATCTGGAGAAACAACGTTTGTACATGCCATAATAAGGTATTTAAATTATATATTTGGAAATTGATATTTTTTGTTTATCGACCTATTAATTATATAATGTGGCTAAACAATAGGTACCGTCAATGTGTATTGACGAGGAAGTAAAATTTTTATGGCTAGAAAGTACTAGTGAAAGCTTTTGAAATTTAGTGGAATTTTAAAATTGTTTATTATCAAAGTTTAATATTTATACGAATTTAAATTCTTACTTTTTTTACATTCTAAATAAATAAGGAAGTCATGTTGCACTCCGTGAAGATCAAGTTACCAACGGTAACCCGCATGGGGTTGTTGCATTGTTGTGGGAAAAAAAGACCACAGATGATTTGTATAATTACGTAGAGTATAAATTAGGATTTGAAAGCTGGTACGAAGATACCTCAAAGGCCATCAGGAAAACTGTGATGCTAATTAAAAGTGATTTTGAAAAATTGTGGAAACAGTGCTCCAGAAAATATGATAGGCTTCCATCAAAGCAGTGACCCTGGGTAAACAGTAATCTGAAATTCCACGGCACTGTTACACAGAAGGTATGTAGTACCTCATTATGTCTCATTGTCAGATCCTATTTTATCCACTTTAAAAGTTGGCGGACCTTGGAAATCCTTTTCTGAAAGCAGCCTGAAAACCAGGAATAGTATACAGTCTCTCTAGTATGTACAGTCTCTTGTGAAAGAAAGATCTAAAGGAGAACTGTTTTGCAAGTCAGCTTTCACTACGGAGCTCAGGAAAACCTTTGCCACCAATATCATATGCATCAGTGGAAGCGTTGTCCTCTTTCATAGAAAATAAACTTACAAAGCAAGAGTCATAAACATCAGAAGAGAGACCAAACAGAGGTGGTGTGATATTTATCCCTCATGCAAAGTAATATGGAATTCTAAGTTGTCTTGCTACCCCACGCCACAACAATTGTTTGCTGAAGAAGAAGTTGTCACCGCTTTCCTTAGATCTGGCAATAAATTCAAACTAAAAATGATATTTAAGTGGGGTTTTGATGTCAGTAGTGGACACACGCAATATAGGCAAAGATTCACATTTCAGAAACAGCAGGACCAGTGGATGATTCGAATATGGTTTTCATTTCTATGGTACCACTTCAGCTAAAATCTGGTACTGAACACAACACCCTATGGCAAAATGCCAGGCCAAATTCGACCAGTTATTGCCCGTAAAATTATTACACCCAGTCCTCGAATAACGCTGACTCAAGTAGCACTGTTTCGCATTAACCCTGTCAAAAATTTAATACCATTTCTTTCTTATTAATGCTCTCGCTCTGCATTAGCACTCTCCATAACTACCGCCGCTTTTGAAAATTTCACCATGATCGCTGTGCCCTAAGCGGTATGTATTAGAAACTGAGGTCGCTAGTTCTGTGTTGTACCACATTTGAACGTTTAAAATTACAAAATATTTGGACAAATCTAATAAAAACATCTGTAAAGTAAGCAAAATTAAAAGTTAGTATTCCTATTATTCATTTATTTGCATTTTCGTTTTTATTACATGTACAACTGAACGACCTTATAGCCTTACAGCTATGCCCTTCTAACCGCAGTACATCCGATAGTTTTGCTAGTTACAAAACAACATTCTTAATAATCCATTTTCGTCTCAAATATTAAGGTCATAAGTGATATGCCACAGTCACTTAAGAAAAAAAGGAAAAGCCTAACCCTTGGCATGAGGTTGGATGTTTTGCGACGACTAGATGCTGGGCAGCGACAACACGAAGTCTGCAGGGTGCTATCTCTGGCTGGTTCCGCAGTAAGGACTATCATCAGAGATGCAGAAAAAAATAAGGAATATGGAAAGACTACGACTTCCTTAACTTCTGTGAGGATAAGAACAAGGAACAGATCAAAGACTATGGTGGAAATAGAGAGGTTATTAAGTATTTGAGGACTTAATTCAAAGGCGTATGCCCGTGAGTTTGCTGGTGATCCAAGCAAAGGCAAAAAGTCTATTCGCGAATTTGGTTAAAGACCTCCCAGGAAGTTCTAGTAGTTCTACTGTCGAAACATTCGCTGCAAGTCGAGGATGGTTCGAACCATTTGAACGCTTTAGAGCACAATATAACTTGCACAACATATCTGTTTGTGGTGAATCGGCCAGTACAGATGATAGTGCAGCAGTGGCTTATATAGATGAAATTGCTGATATTATAGAAATGAATGGATACTCACCTCACCAAATTTTTAAAGCCGATGAGACTGGGTTATTCTGGAAAAGAATGCCAGCCAGGATGTATATTTCTAAGCAGGAGAAACTAATGCCTGGATTTGAAATTTCGAAGGACAGGTTGACGTTATTGCTCGGTGGAAATGCTGCCGGAGACTTTAAGTTGTGTTGTACGAAGTACGAAAGGTGCATTTTTCAATCCGCACGTCCCTCTCTTGAGCCTCAAATTATCACGAAAATATTTGCTAAAAGATTGTGAAATTCAAAGCATATCATTTTTAAATGAAACAGTTGTTTGCGCATAAATATATCGCCCCCATAATATGTTTTCCTAGAATACTTTGTGAGGAAATTTGTACACAAAATTCAAGCCTGACATTATCGGTTACTTCAGAGCGTAATAGAGTGATCCAGTTTCAAATCCCATCCAGGCGATTGCTTTTTTCGTAGTGAATTTCGCACATTCTTGAGGCTCATTGTGTATTGTAATTCCACCTACTCCAGGTTTATCTACGCACATTATGAGATCAAAGAAATACGTGTAAAAGCACTTCCTAAAATGCTTTTCATGGTTTACTTTTATAACTTACTTTCGGAAAGAGTAACTAGGTTTGTGTTTATAAAATTAAACAAATGATCCCCAAGTCCAAAACGAACCAAATGGCTTAGAACATATTGCACATTTCAAGTATAATATGGATTGCGATATCACAAGGACATCCAGATAATGAAAATGCATAAGACATTTCATATAACTTTACGTTAATGAATACGCCAATAAATTAAAATACTCATAAGAAACGAAAGCCTTGAAAAGAGCTAACATAAGCTCATACTTAATAATAGCCATAAAAAATTTGTACAAAAATAGTGCAGCCAAGATCAAAATGGGAAAAGACTTCTCTCAGGGATTCACAATAAATAAAGGTCTAAGACAGGGCTGCTGTATTTCCCCCACACTTTTTAAAATATATTTAGACCAAGTGCTTAAGGGTTGGAAAAGGAAATGCAACTCCATGGGAATACCTTTGAAAGAAAGTACCATATACACCTTAAGCTATGCAGACGACCAAGTTATTCTATCACAAGATTATGAAGATTTAGAATATATGACCAGAAAAATAATAGAAGAATACAAAAATTGGGGTCTTGATATCAGTATCAACAAAACAAAATATATGTGTATGGGAGGAATGCAACAGAATCTTATTTTAGAAAGTGGGCAACAAATAGGACACTGTAAAGAGTATAAATATCTAGGGATGCAAATTGCAGAAAGTAAAACAATGGAGGTAGCCATTAGGGATAGATGCAATAAAGGCAAAAAAGCAATAACACTATTAAATAGCTTATTGTGGGACAATACAATATCCATTGAAAACAAAAAGAGAATTTATAATACCATAGTAAAGAGCATAGTAACCTACAGCTGTGAAATATGGCCACTAACGGAGAAATCAGAAAAACTGTTACTGACGACTGAAATGGACTTCTGGCGAAGAGCAGCCGGTAAATCAAAAAGAGAAAGAGTAAGGAATGAAAGAATTAGAGAAATAATGAATGTCAATGATACCATAATAGATGAGATAATAACGCAGCAGTTGAGGTGGTATGGACACGTAAAACGAATGGGAAATGAAAGACTCCCGAAACAAATGCTGCTGTGGAACCCGGAAGGAAGACGGAGGAGAGGCAGACCGAGGAAAAGTTGGATACAAGGGATAGAGAAAGAAATGAGAGAAAGAGGATTAGATGAAGAACTCTGGAATGATCGGGAGGCATGGAAATTGGGAATCGGAAGACGTAGAACGTCATAAACCGATATATATATATATATATATATATATATATATATAAGAAACGAAAGGAACTCTGGGGATTGAGACCCTTGAGACCTAAGATAGGCTTTTGTTTTCCGTGACTGCTTGCATCTGTCGTGTGCGAGGGATCTTGGCGCGTCTGAACTTTGCAGATCTCACTTTCCTTCTTACACATCACAAGAAAAGAAACCCTACCCCTCCCCTCGGAAATAATCCTTTTCGCAGGTCAAAATTTTCCTTCCGTCAGCCTTTCTACTCACCCAACTGCGGGGAGGAAGGGTTCTCGTTCCGCTTGGAGAGGTTATTGCACTCCCCCCTCAGGGGGGGGCGGGGTGGTTTGGCCGTGTTGTCACATTGCCGTCAAGTTGGGACTTAGAAATTTTTCGGCTCCGAGGTGGTAAGTTTTCTATGAACAGGGCTCCGAGGTGGTAAGTTTTAATTGAACAGGACTGTACATTAACTGAATGTTGTTTTAAATGTAATTTTAAAGTAAAAACTGATTTTTCTCTTTAAAAACCAACACATGAAAAGCTTTTTTTGTTTGGAAAGAAAAAACTGTATTTTTCCTCAACCGGTTTCAACGAATACTTGTCATTTTCAAGAGGTTAATAAAAAAACATATTTATATTTACTTTTTATGCATAAAAAGCTTTTGCCACTGTAATTTTGTGTCTATTTCTATGATTTGACCTTACCTAATGCTTACACTAAAAGAGCTATTAGTTTAAAAGGAAAAATAATTTTGTCCCGCTAGATTCGCTATTGGAACCACAATGCAATGGTGGGAAACAACGGTCTTGAGGCCAATGTCCTGTGCCCCATTGGTTGGTCACAATGCCTGTGAGGAGAGTTGGCCGTGACCCACCTGTGGTACACGCCATTGCGAACGTGTTAAGTGAATTGAAATCTGGTTCTATGTCTTGGTTCTCCATTCTCAGCTTCAGTTATGCTCTAGGATTGAGGCTAATACCACCACTAATACTTTTTATTGGTTTGATATAGGCGTAAATAATTACTCTTAGTGACATTTTTATATCACTATTATGTATTCCATAAGCATATCTCAGCTAGGTATATATGAATTAAAAATATTTACTTCTATTTCTATCTACCCTTGCAATAGATTGACAAATTGTGATTAAATCAACATGATGCAAGGACAGTATAATGAGTTATTCCAAGAAAGGTAAACAATAGAATTGTGAGGGAAGTATGCAAGGAAATATGGTAAATCCTAGAAAAGGCAGCAGCAAGAACACGCTTCTCTTTACCTTTTACTAAAGTTTAGGTTTGGCGATTTTTAGCATATGCGATAAACGTCAAATAAATGGGATATTGTTGATTGTGATATAGAGGGTCTGTGGAAAACAGCTCCATGCAACACAGATTAAAAATTAACACACAGTTTCTATTCATGTACCAAGCTTCACTGGCCATGAATGATGATTCAAAGATTATTGTACATACTTATTTATGAAATCTTTAAATTTTGTATCGCAACAACAACTAAGTGTTTCATGATACAATTTACTCATATGAGTTGTCAAAATTTGCTGTTTCAAAGTTTAAATTACAGTATACTTTTGATAATTAGGACCCGCTTAATTTGGACTCTTGCATAATCTGAACAGGCCTCCAATGTGTAGTGCAGGTGGTTTATTACGGGGTCACGAGATGGCATCACTACCACTTCATTCAAAATTATTTCCTGAGCCAATATATTTGGTTGATACAGTTGACTTCTCACCAAAATAGTATACTTAGAAATTTATTTTCCTATTTATGTAATTTTGTTATGATAAAAGTCTGAAACCTCTGAAACACTAGCAAGAAACACGAGATCATATGGAGAGCTAAATTCATGTGGAATATCACCGAGAGTACTAATTCCAGAGAGAATGAGACCTTAGTGATTGCTGGATGAGAGTTATACTTAGGGATAGGAATTTTTCGGTGGTTTGAGAGGGAGAAAAGCGGTACTTTGAAATTAGGAATTCGGTACTTTCAAAAGACACTTCAGTGTTTTCACAGTGACCACAAATTTATAT
The DNA here is from genome assembly GCA_963573305.1 of Pyrrhosoma nymphula. Classification (NCBI taxonomy): domain Eukaryota; kingdom Metazoa; phylum Arthropoda; class Insecta; order Odonata; family Coenagrionidae; genus Pyrrhosoma; species Pyrrhosoma nymphula. The sequence continues at coordinate 62,628,960 of OY754331.1, read as the reverse complement.
ATATACACATAAAATACCGATTATTTCAAAGCCTAGAAAAGGGTCACTTATACTATAGTTTAACCCAATATGATCTGGGTTATTATGCGACACTTCCCCTTCTCATGTTATGACTGAAGACAATCACCTCGGTGGCGGAACCTGGAAAAGTGGCATTAAATTTAAAAATAAAATTTAATACATTTCGTGTATTGACATGTAACTTTAGAGAATTTCCATCCTTGTGAAAGTTTGCTGCAGTTACGTGCTCCGAAGATTTTAAATGTTTTCCAATTGAGTCTTTCCCTAGCAACCTGACAGTTGTAGAATTTTTACATGACCGTACTTTTATCGATACAATAAAATCCATCTTTTTGATACTGGAAAGCCCGGTCTCTTGCCCTTAATTTTGCATTCGGCATCTCATTAACTCGTCAAAATCACTTGAAAGCACAGAAACCAGGAATAAAACTAGGATACTTAACAATTGTCATTGGAAAACAAACAGTCATTTGACGGAAATGGCAAAAAACTATAGATTCAAATTATAAAATCAGTCTTGGTACCACGCAATAAATAAATATATCGGCAATAGTATTAATGTCGTAGTTGGCTTTGATTGGTGCTTTAAAGCCAGCTTAGCAACCATTGCAATAATGTCGTTCACCATGATGCGAAATTGCAATTTAATTCACAAATTCGGTAGATGGATTGGAAAATAGATTTTCGGTGGAGACAAAATTCTTCTATACCTCTTGAATCAAAAACAAAAATTTGCGAAACTTGCTGCCCACTCAAAAAGTTCGTGACGTCATCAGACATCCGGTTCAGTTTCTAATTCACTCGCTGGAAAGCGAGGGAAGGGGAATGCTGCATAGCGCCCATCGTAATTGGACGGAGCAGCGAGTGACTTCAAAACTTTTCATGTTGGTTCTTTTACGTGAAAGGGTTAAGAACCCCGATTTTTCGAAAAGCAGGCGACTGATCAAAAAACAGAAAAATACGTCTTTCTTTATTTTTCAAACTCTATCAGAATTGGCATTTTAAAAACTCTTGGCGACCAAGCCCATTGAAATGAAACAACTCAAAGCGGCTATTCACGCATGCGCAGTCCGTCTCATATTCAAATCCGTAGTAGAGTCTAATGAACAAATTAGAAAAAATAAAAAAAATCGGAATAATACATGTCTCTTTAGTTTTCAAACTATAATTAGCATTTAAAATCTCTTGGTGAACGATCCCATTGAAATGAAACAACTCAAAGTGGCTATTCACACATGCGCAGTCCGTCTCGTCTTCAAATCTGTAGCACAGGGATTCCCAAACTATGTTCCGCGGAAGGCTAATGGGTAGGGACCCTGAAAAGTGGTGAATAAACTCGAGGGAAAGCGGTGTAAAAATCATAGCCCCAGCGGTGCAAAAATCGCAAATTTCATGCTCCGGCAGTGAAAAAAATATTTACGTATTTCTCAATTTAAACAAACAAATAATTGTATTAGAGACATAAATTGATATATCTAACTTATTCTATCAAATCTTCATTGATAGTCAACAAAATACACAGCTACACGCAAAATACACGCCATTACAAAGGTGACTCAATGGCCACCCAGCCTTTGAGAACTGTGTTGTGTGGGTTGCCTATCGCCAATTTCCTTGGTACTGCTTCTTTGCAGTTATTTTTGATTCTACTTAGTAACTTATGTATGAAAGGAAATAATGATCCCTCTAAGGTGACGATGGAGTCAATTATCTGTTGTCCATGTTCTTTGAGAAAAGTTCCACTGGCTTTGATTATTTGAAAGTTTTGCTCTTCTAATTTAGCTAAGTATTTCACTGCAACACCTCCCTCATCCACACTCTTGCAAAAATGTGTGCCATATCCTGAATATGTTCCCCAATATAAATTGCTGACTTGAACCAAGAATTCCATCTTGTCATGACTGGTGATGGAAAAGCCGTTGTCTTTGATTCATCTTCTGGATAGCGCTCTTTTATGAAAGAAAAATATCTGTTTCCTCTTTCTAGTGTTGCGAAAGAACATTTTTCCATTGGACACTCATAAATTCAAGTCATGAAGCTCTGTAGAAAACAAATTGGCTACAAGATTCAGCTAATGGGCCCAACACTAAACGTGTGTCATTGCAGGGTAGAGAACGTTACACATTTGGGCACACAAAGTCATGTATCTAACTGAATCTGTTACCAAAGCTATGGAATTGTCGTAAGAAATTTCAAATTCTTGTATTACAGCCATTACAGCTCTGGAGCATTCAGTTGCATTTTCCTGTAGTAGCATTTTAACTGCCCCTACAAAGAACTTCTTCTCCACGGAGCAGGACAGTATCCTTAGCAAGACAATGAATACACATAGACCCTTCCTGTCAGTGGTCTTATCACACATATTGAAACTTGTTGGCCTTTACTCCGATGCCTCTATCTGCTCCTTTCTTTTCTTGGCAACTTGTGGAGCATATTTCACTCTGCAGGTATCAGCACCTGGAATGTCTCTTGGTCCTGCAGTTATTCCGAAATTTTCAACACAATAAAGTCTTGCTGCTTGCAAAGTTCAGTTGCTAAAGTATGCAATATGCAATGCCTCTCAACGAATCAGGGGTGCTGGAGGATATCCCTCGGAAAATTAATAGACATAAAACGCATTAACAAAAAAGTCAAGAGTACTAACTGGGTCACAAATCAATTCCTCTTTTTCTTGCTTTACTTTTTTTGCATTGCTGATTGTAACTGATATGGACAATTGTCGCTTATTCAACATCCGTCGTCGTCCTTTAACATTTTTCGATCTTTGGACATAATTGATGTGCTTGCTGCTGCCCCTTATGTGCTTCATGATGGAATCTTTTCTGCTCCAGTCGATTCGGATGTTACAAAATTGGCACATCATTATTTTGCATCTTGCGTCAAATATATATAAACCATCGCTTTCAAACTCCTTTTGGCGATCAAATATGCTGAAAGTTTTCGGCATTATGGTCTACAGAGCTACTTTTTCTGATCAACAGTAGCCCCGATCGAACTATGTATAAACGTGTGGTGATAATAGTTCATCCAGAGATACTGAGAATCGGAAATATCTGCCTGAGAAGACTTGTTTTTTGTAGGTACCTCGCCGCCGCGCCGGCGACGCCGCAACTTATTCGAAATGACAATTAATGCCGGCTTGCCTGACTTAATTATTTTTAAATTTCTTTCGGGACAAATAATGCACCGCATCATACGGAAATATTAATGTTTCCCTATCTCGTACTTTTTACCGCCCCTCCATGCCGGCGACTCTCCAGCCGCCGACCCTCCGCCACGGGCGCCGAATCAGTTCGCTGCGGCGTGATTGCCGTCGCGCCGGAGTCATTTCATAAAGTCGGCAACATAATATACTCAACATCATTCAGTGAATTCGATAGTTTATCCTTAAATAACTCATTTTGTCTACCCGAGGAGTAATTACGACCCGTCAGTAACAGCTTAGGTAGAGAGCTCTTTGAATAAGATTATGACGTCCAATTGACAACTTTATTTGTCTTTTCGCCCAACCGCTAACACAAGATACTCTTGTCTAGCGTAGTTATTAGTCCAATTAATGCTATGCGCAGACTTTCTGAAATCACTTTTCATAAGCGCAATTGCTTGAATGGCAACTTTTCTGAAGAATCTATCGGGATAAATACTATAGTATATGCGTATACGCAGGTCATATTTCAGCGGCGCGACGAAAACGATGTGCCCGACCGCGCCACCATGAATGCGATCTAGGGAGATACACGCAGATATCATGGTCACGTGCATCATCAGACTGATGATAGCGGCGTGGTCACATCAATAATAATTATGTATTTATTTCACACCATAAGTTTGCAAACATTTTTTCACCAAATGGGACGGCGACTTTCATTACGCATTTTACATACATATCAAAATAAAAATTATAGAATTTCATGTTTTATTTTCGCAAAATTTCGTACGATAGGTTTAAAAAAAAGTGAAATTTCGCGCAAAATATCGCACTAACATCCAGATACCGTTAAATTTCGCGAATAAAAAGTTATTCGCGAAATTTCGGTGAATTTCGTTAACGTTAAAATGGCAAATTTTAACTTATTAGGGCTTTAAACATCAAAATAACAACTTTTATGCGATTTAAAAAAAATTCGCGAATAAATCCATTCGCGAAATTTCAGGGTCCCTAATAATGGGTGTTCCGAGTAACCTATAATGGCTTTATATGCTGCTACCTAAACACAATGGTTTTATATATGTGAAGTCCACAAGGTGTTCCGTTAAAATTTCAGGATTTACAAAGTGTTCCATCGCAGGAAAAGTTTGAGAAACCCTGCTGTAGCAGATTACTTAGAATAAATGCTCATATTGCTTTTCCTTTGTTCGACTCACCTTGGAGCGGAGAGCCAGCGATCATAGATGCCGAAAGATGGTTATTCAACTACTTGTAAATAGAAAGCACCGTGGCGTCACGAGCTGTGTATTGCCGGTTAGCACCGTAAATCGAAAGCACCAGATGTCATTCTCCCGCGATTGTTATCGTAACACCGGTTATGCTACAATGAACTGCAAACTTCCACATGCCTCAGCAATATTTGCACGTGATTTCGTTTAAATTGAATTCGGAACATTTGCTTGCAATTTTAATGTTTTTCTTGCGTTTGAAATGTACTTCCAACCATTTTCTCACAAAACAATGAAAATTTGCGTTTTGGGGCACAATTCGTGGCATTTCACGAGTTCAAAAGTCATTTCCCCAATCAGTATGGAGTAGGTTGTAACTAATTACCACTCCTAGGACATTTTTGTCTAAATTCGCTAAATTCGCGATTTCGAAATTTTCCTATCCCTAGTTATACTCTTAAGGAAAAATGTTGTTCACGCACGAAATTTCCAACTTTTCCTCATTTTGATAGAGCCACATAAATTGGCAGTTTTTACTAACAAATATATCGTTTGCTAAATAACCATTTAAGCATCACTTGATTTATGTTTTTCATTACACTTTGTTCTTCTTCACATTGGCATAGGATTCTATTGAACAGCATGGAATTTTCAATTCACTTTTATTATTGTTGGAAAAATTATTCAGTGCCATTACTCACTTGTTCCTAGTCACAGGAGGGTACTTAACTTCTTTGAGTGACCTTCAATAGATTTGCTGTTGCCACGTGTCCAGCCAAGTAGTATTCGCTTTGGCTTGTGTCACACTATTTAATTTCCTCCCACTCGAATGTTGACCCCAATCCCAATAGGCTGAAATCAGAAAAAGTAGAAGTGCTTTTCTTGCTCTGGAAGTTGAAACATTGCTTGGTCACTCTAGATTGATTGCTGCTCATGACATTGCATATTATTTTCCATAGTTATGGCCAGCTAACTAATAAATATGGCTAGAATTAGAATGAGTTCTGCAAGAAATATCTGCCTTTGATTTTCTCTGAAACCACTCAAATTAAAGCTGCTTTAATACCTCTGAGAGCTCACCTAGGGAATACAAAACTATTTCTTTATGTAAATGGTGATCGCTTTTCACGGTGAATTTTATCACTTCATGCAGTATTAGCTGTATTTGCATAAGAGAAGTCATTAATGCCACAAGACTCTATGAAGACTTAGGATCCGAATGTTAACCCAAAGAAAAAGTAGCAACTGTAGAAGATGTCGTAAATATAATCGAATTTCCAACTGCACGACGAGTCTGGGTCTGCCCATCAGCAGCTGAGCATACAGTAGAACAGTTAGTGCGTTGATATGCTATTGACACATACTAATCAACTCAGGTACATAATAAGTTCCATGTTAAGTTTTCCCAATAAATTATATTCCATGCTATCATTAACGGAAAATAGAATCACACTCTATTAATAGTAGCTTCCAATACATTACCATTGTTTTGTTAAAATTTAATATTTCTGTTTAGTATTCTGGAATGCCACGTAATATATTTTCTTTACGTATTATAGTCATATTCAAGAGCACCAATTTTTTCTCAGAAGTGCCTGAAAAATAATGGCCATCGGTGGCCAATTAATCCTGACAACCCCTCACCCAATATAATCCGGATTAGCGAGGGTATACTGTATTGTAAATGGAACCAAAGAACTGGTTTTTTTCACAGGTTTGGCTGGATCTCACAGGATCCGAAAGGACCACTTTGTATTAGACTATCCTATTTATCCTAGATATGTATAAGTCTCAATAAACATTGTATGTACCTAGATCTGAGTTTTTAAAAAATGTCAGCCTTTGCTTTTTCTTGTCATGGCCATGATTTAACATCATGCCTAATATTGTAATTTACTGGTTTCATAATGATTTTAGTTTGTATGTGTTTCTTAGATTTTGTTTTGATTTGTGCCCTGTATAGTTGTGTGATTTGCTCAAGATAAGTAGGATATGTGTCTTCCATAGAAATTTTGAATTATTTTTTAAAATTTAGATGCCTCCTCTTTTTTTTACCTATGTTTGTTGTCTATGTTGACTCATGTTTGATTGAGCATAATCTTTTCATTAATACGTGGATAAGCTAACCTTCATGTGGAGACATTTTCCATTTCAATTGCACTGTTTTTTATACCCTATTTCGATAACTTTTTTCTTATTTCATTCTATTGATTTTTATTTCTGCAGTTATATGAACGCATTTTTGAAGAAAGATTTCTGAAAGCTAGTGGGGAATATTATGAACGAGAAGCAAGCCGTTTGTTGCAGGAATGTGATGTCTCACAATACATGGAGTGTGTTGTACGAAGGCTAGAAGAGGAAGCCCGTAGAAGTCAAAAGTTTCTTCATTCAAGGTGATTTATTCATATATTAATACATTCCTGTTCCCTTCTTTTTTGCAACTTTTTCCTGGGTAGTTTTGTCATGTAATAAATTATCTCATAAATTATTTTACTAATTTCTACACATTTTTATAAACAATAAACAGCATTGAGAAATGTGAGAAGCTCTGCTGCACCTTGATTTGGGCCAGCTTCCATGGTAAAAAGGGTTGAAACAAAATTTGTGATACTCCTTTGAATAGTCATAGGAATAAACAGTAGAAACTAGCAAACCTTTCATGTGTGAAACATACTCTTTTGAAATTAATGTTGTTCTTTCGTAGTGTGCCAAAGTTTTCCACATTTAAGTATGCTGTTGACTGTATTTGGGTATTAGTTATTTATTGAAATGAATGGGATTTGTTAAATTCCTTGGTGTGTTATTTTTATTCCATGTATTTTGGTTTAAACTCAGATAGTTAAATACATTAAGACCCACTTATCCATTGTAGATATGTTCTAACACCTTAAACAGATAACTGAGAATGTAATGTACAGTAGAACTGCCAAGTACCGAAAGCAAAATTTTCCTACAGCAAGCTGTTTTGTCCATTCTCAAGGAAATTTGCCTGTAAAAGTATGGGAAAACTTCAGTTTTTATGAGAAAGAGAAAAGTATAAAAGAGGGAGAAAAGTACAAAATTTTGCAATTAAGCACAAGGTGAAACGTGTGTGCTTTCGTCCTGTCAGCTCAAAGATTTTTTTTACCTACTCAGGAAAGAGCTAAAGCTCTTATATTCTGTCCATATTTTATGCAAATTATGCACCCCCTTTCATACTTTTTGTTATGCTAAGTAGGCTATTAAGCAAATAGCAATGTGTCAAACCTAAGAAGTGCATTTTTCGCTCTCCACCAACGTGAATAAAAGTGGCATTTCTCCTATCTTGTGACAAATGGTCATACAGTCAGGCAGTTACTCCCCTCTGCTATATTGCTTGTAGTTCCTTGTGGAACATGCAGGGAAAAATTGTTATAATAAAGGTAGCATAACATTATTTTTGGACCGTGGTTAGCAACTAGCAACCCAAAGCATAAACCAACTTAGCCACATGGAACCTTGGCCTCGGGTCTATTTCAAACACACATAATCAACCTTCATGCTCGATTCCAAGTCTTACTTGATCTGGAAAGGACAAATAGTAGACGTGAAATCAGTCAGTATCCCCTTACCGAGTTTTTCCTTAACCTCTCCATATGGCGTTGAAAACTCAAAAAATGCGCAAAATTAGTGTTTTTTCAATGCTCCATTTTTTTAAGAATTACTTTCTATGTTTATTCTCCTTGGAATTTTCTCATGGCTTTTACTCTGAATACCACATAGATCAGTTAATCAAAACTTTCAATTTAGTCAGTAATCAAGCATGTGCTGAAGAAAACTGAAAATAAGTTAAAACAAACAAATGATTAGAGGAACCTTGACTACGATTACAAATGGACCCCTTCCCAAACAAGCACAGGAAGAGTGAACGTAACTGAAATGGGCTATTCGAGTATTACAGAAGGTGATTTTAGCCACTCTTGACCGCCCCCTTGTTTCATGTAGGACTAGGTTAGATTTCATGAAAACCTTTCTTCCTTACCATACCATACAGAAGTTTTCACAGGTTTTTGGCAGCATGTGCATGGAAATTTTCTATGAATGATTTTATGTTAAATTAGAGCCCAACCCCCTCCACAAAATGTATTACGCATTGCTTGAATGGCTCCAAGGGCTCCTTGATATGTTGGGGCCCAGAGATGAACACTGCTGACACTTCCGGTCATAAATACAGGGAAGAGGCTGGGACCGGAAAGCAAGAGATGGTCAGGTGTACTCAAAGGATACACCTAACTGGTTTCTGAGACGACCTTCTTTTTCTGATTCAAGGGATGGCCTTAGGTGATGAAAGATGGTGAAAGTGGAAGATAGGGAAGAGCTAACGGGGATGCCAATGAGGTGGGGAAGGAAGCATACAGAAAAGAGAGAAACAGAGGAATCCCCAATTTCAGATTTTACTCCCCTACTTCCAGCTGAAGGCCTACCCCTGACCTAATGAGGAGAGACCTTGGCACTGCTTTGACATCGTTACTTTGGTCGTTTCTTCCATCACTCCCATTGCCTAGGTCTTTAATGGCCATCTTAAAAAACCTTGCTGTGTTGCCCATTCCTCCTGCCCTCTCCCCTTTCACATGTAGCTGTCAATTTTTAACCCTTTTGCTGCAGCACGCTCAGAGCCAGAGTCGCTCCCCCTTGCTGAATTACTCCCTGGATTTTCTTCCCTCCCGTGTTGAATTTTTTTGTGGATCATGCTTGACATTTTCACATCCTTCGCATTCAAATCACAAACGTCCTTTGGACAACAGGAGACTCACGCCAATGCAAAGGTTTTGAAAAGGGGTAAAGGCGTCTCTGAAGGGCTTCCAAAGAGTGTCGACTGTAATCCTAATTTTTGCCAAGTGATCATCTTCACTATACATTCTAATATTCTACTGCAGTGGCAAAGTTATATCTTCAAAATATTAAAACTAGCATATTTATGTTTAGCTTCTTTACATCAAATTGCACAAGGGCCTAGCCACGTTGAAACACCGGTTCCCATCAGATCACCGAAGTTAAGCAACATTGGGCCCGTACAGGGGTTGGAGGGGTGGCCCTCCTCCATACCTATACTGGGGTGGATGGAGAGGTGACACTCCTCCTGACCTATACCTGGAGGCAGGAGGGTAGACCCAGACCAGAAAGGTTGGAGGTGTCCCTCTTCTATACCTGTACCGGGAAGGTTGGGGGTGGCCCCTCCTCCATACCTCTATACTGTGGTGCTCTTGTCCCCTGTCTGCAAGTGGCAGGCAGGTGAAATGTGGGATGGCACTATGGACCAAGAGGTCTGTGTGCCAGGATAACTCCAGAAGACCCTTGCCCACCCTTAAATCAATCACTACTCTCACTCCAACTTCAGACCAAGACTTTACTCCCCTTAGCTCCTCCTCCTCTGATATCATAGGGAGATCACTAAAACCTTTTCTCCTTACAAATAATAAATATCTACATCAAATTGCACAATAACAAATTCCCTACTTATTTGGGTCACTTGAATTTCGTTTTGGTTTTTTGGTTCGAATATTTTGGTTCAACTCTATGAGTCATTTTTCCATTAAGTAAATGCAGTCACCATACCATGCTAGGGAAAAACTCCCAGTTTTTTTATTTGAGGTATTTTTTTTGATATGTTACGTTTAAGTGTAGTCCATAAAGAAAATTTTATTTGGATTAGCTTCCCACATTTGCAAGCGATATTCTTGACTTTTCCTCTTATTATGTGATTTTGCTGAGGAAAGAGCTTTTTCATCCTTTCCCTCTGTCCTTCAAGTAGAAAGGAAGACCAGAGGAGGATGATTGAGTGTATGATGCTTTTCTTGAATCATTACCCATTGGTGTCAAAGCATTGGATATTGCTCTAGGTGCTAATCAACCAGCATCTAGAGCCCCCAGGCCAAATCACATCCTTCTTCCTTCATTCAGAAGACTTTGTGTTAAGAAGGGCTGAGAGCCCGCAAGCTTTGCACTAGGGACTGCTGGTCAAACTCTCCCTTTTGCAAAGCAAGATGATTTACATATTTTGTTTTGAGTATTTATTTTTTTGCTTTTAGCACAGAGGGTTCAATGAAAAACATTTCTGACAAATATACTGTGAAACTTTATATCTTGATATATCAATTTAGATCTATCTATCAAATTTAGATCTATCTATCAAATTTAGATCTATCTATCAAATTTAGATCTACCTATCAAATTTATATCTACTCACCATCTCACCAACTGTTGATTTGTTCTTGTTGTAAATTTTATGTGACTTCAGCTATTGTTGTATTTTTTATTTCTGAATTAATCCAAGACTTTGTACATCTTCCATGATAGTAAGCCCTTCGCACCTTCTCTTCTTTTTTGCTGAACTACTTCACTGCATGACTACTTATACATTTTGGAAGTATCGTAAAAAAATTAATGGTAATTGTCGTGACTACATACATTATGGCTGCAAATACAGACACCAAAATGCTTGAGCCCTATGGTGGATATTTTTTGGACTAGGACGGTAGTTGAGGACAGAGTACTAAGGGTCGTGCACTAAGGGCTCAAGGATGATGCTCCACTTAGCAGAATGGTTTGTTTTTGAATGTCAATTATATAGGCAAATTTTTACTTTGACTTTCCAAGCCAAGTGAACCACAGATAGGGTTGCTCTACAGTACAAAGGTGGAAAAGATCTTGCCATCGAGGCAACATTAAAAATATATTTGTACTACCTACCTACTACTACCTCAGAATGTTTTCAGATTAAATTTTGCCCTGGTTTAAATTCTGTGAGACATTGAAGATTCTCTGTATTTGCATGAGGATTTTCTACAACATAGAGAATTCCACATAAACTCAAAAACTCATCAATTTTTTTCAGCTCATTTGTTAAAGTTCGTGCTCAATGTGAGCAAAAAATGGTGGCTGATCACCTACCCTTTTTACATGGAGAATGTGCAGCTATGGTCAAGGGGGAAAGGAGAAAGGATCTCCGGAACATGTACCCTCTCCTGCGACCAATTCAGCGGGGACTACCAACGCTGGTAGATGCCCTTCTGGAGCATGTGAGGCAGCAGGGATTGCAAGCTGTTGGGAATTTGCGTGGTGAAAATGTGAGTTTCATTCATAAATATTATCGTTTTTAACCACTCATCTGGGTATTTAAATTCTCAGTTTCCTACCCGTGGTGGGTATTTAATTTAGAATCGAGGCGTATTTTTACCTTTTTTTAATGGGAAGTTTTAAGCGGTCAAAAAAATTTCTAGTTCATAAAATTTAGCCAATTTTTTGACCGATTATTGAACAACAATGAAGTAATTTAATAATCAATATTAATGAATTACAAAAATTATTAATATAAATTATTAAAAATATGTAAATATATATGTAAAATGATAGAATCTTCGAAAATATGATATAAATCCATTGTATATTAACTTGTATAGTTCATATTTGATAAACTAATAATGATTAATATAGTTTGAAGGAGTAACATTTTAGTAATGCCATACATTGTTGCTGGCTAATTTTCAATTTTAACATATTCAACGATAATATGCAGGAATTTGTACTAGTTTCAAAATGGAATGTATGGAATAGGTTAAGATATCAATGAAGATTTATTATGATTAAAGAGAGTATTTATTAATTTAAAAAATTAATAACAATTAAAAATTGTTTATTTATAATTTATCACCAAGAGTTTTTACTCTATGCTATATTTTTGAAAATAGTGGTACAGCAGGTGTTGAAAAAATATTTTTAGGAAAAAAATCATGAAAAAATACTATTTGTTGTGAAATATTTGTTGAATTGCCGGGAAAACAAGGGAACCTCCACTTTCTCCTGCACGAACCCAGAGGAGGATCCCAACCTGCATATTCCCCTTCCCGGACGCCCGGCGGGCAGCAACAGCCTCGACTGCAGCTTGACGTCACCATTCACTTCCTACTAAACTTCCCTTCCTCCTCTGCCCATCACACCCAGCGTGGCATAGTACACATTGTTAGAATGTACAAGGGTTACAGTTAATCATGCAATGAACACAATCACTAACCTCTCTTCAAAGAAAAGAATCACACTAAAAAAAATACATCTAAGGAAGGATTATCCACGTAAAATTGAAGAAAAACATGTGCATTTCACTAAGTTTCCCAGGCAATTGAAATGCAAAAATATAAAATTGAAAACTATTGTATAAGTTTATTGCATGAATTATTATGGATAAGGCCGTCACTCCTGCCATCCCCACCCATGTTTTTGTTATAGCCCTGCACTAAAACTGGTTTTACCACTATTTTCCCTCTTTTCTCTACTTCACGTATCATGGAATGTACTTACCACTGTCACATCTCTTTTGTCCTTCCCATTTATGATCTTACCACGAAATGCCACCGATATTTCTCCTTACTTCAATTTTGCAAATTTCACGGATTGGGGAAACTCCTTTCTGCTGGAAACCATTGTTCCGACTACGTCAGTTTTACTTTCAACTAGTTTGTCCACCAATCTAGAGCTAGTGTACCAATTATCTAGGCACAAAGTTTGTCCCTTTCCCAAAAGGGCATCTGCTAAGTCGAAAATGATACAGGCACTAATATTCTCCGCTTTATATCTCTCACTGTACATAGGGTCCTTCCCCGTGCAGATATGAAAATTCCATATATAGCCAGAATTACTTTCGCATACAACAAAAACTTTTACACCATATTTATTCTGCATTGAGAGTATATACTGTTTCCAGGAAATACGACCTTTCCACGTAAGTAGAGGTTCATCTACGACCAATATCCTGGTCAGGGGAGTAAACGATTGCAAATTTATCTCTCAAAAATTGCAAAACTGGGTCTATTTTGAAAATTTCCTATCCTATTCCTATTTTTTGCATTGAACGTGCTGTTATCCGCAAAATGTAGAAACTTTAGCAAAAGGTGAAATCTCTTTTCACTGAATACTTTTGAAAATAAATGAGTTGCTACGCTATCTCATTTGCTGAAATAAATTCCATAATCTGGTTTCACAAATAGTTCGTAACACTCTAGAATGCTCTCCCTATCCTCAACTTTCGAGTCCAGTCTTACCTTCAAACCATCTAACTCGAACTTCTCTCTCACTTCTTCATTAGCACTCAAAACTTTGGGGTAACCAGATTGATTTGTTATCTATTCCTCCTCCAGGACATCTTCTCCCTCCTATTGTCTCGCTGTCACTGACATCAGTATTGTTGTATTCATCGCTGGAGCCACTTTCTTCGTCACTCTCTTCTAAAAAAATGAACTATTTATTCCTCTGTCGGTTAAATCCGTTTTCTTTTGCTTGTCGAAGCTATAATCAGAACCAAAACAAAATTATTTCTAATGAAATATTTTATATAAAATTACCGGAAATAATAACAAAACTGCAAAAATATTTCGCATGTTACTCGAGCAAAGGAAATCTCCAAAAACACCGACAACCGCTACTCCAACACTCAACGGATAACTGGGGACAACTCTACTGATTGAAGATTTTCAAAGCAGCTAATTATACATCTCTTTTATGTGTGAAACCGAGGAGACCACCCTTTGCGAAGGATTAGCAGGGTGGTTTCTTTCGGGAAAAACCCGAGCGTGAGGGGTTTGCCGTCGGGAGTAATAACATGAACTATCCTCCCGTCTTGGTACCATAAAATGTTCCATGGCCAGGAAAAAGACTGGCTTTGGCTGCAAGATATTGTAAAATAGCACATACTTCACTGAAATGAATGTTTGGGAACGAGAAAGCAAATATGTTTTCGTGACAACCTGAGAATAAGAAAAGCGAACGAAGAATCGTAGGGGCAAGGCGAATGCAACCCGCAACACAATTACAACGTTTCAGTACGAGACGTAGAGCTTCATAGAATAGGACAGTAGAACCTATCTAACGATGGAAGATTAAATTAAAAGGATGCCTCTAAGGCATGCAGTAGCTCTGTGGCGGAATATCACGGCATTACCTTAGCAAATCAACCGAAAATCGTCATGACGTATATATACGGCATACCCAGTACTGGAGCAACCGTCCATGACGTATATATACGGCATACCCAGGTGAGTGGTTAAGCCTGTTTCACATGATGCTTGATCCAGCGCAAGACCTAGTATGCTAGTTGGTACTTGATATTGAGGACGGAACCCAGTATGATAGAAACCATGATAGAAGGTTTCACACGATCATTGAACTTGTGCTTGCAATGGAGCGGTACTGTCACCCACTGTTAAAAGAAAATGGAAAATTTCCATGAAAGATGGCGACTTTTGGCTGCTGCAGTAATAGCAGGGATTGTCAAGATATTTTCACCACACATCAATTTCACCGCCAAAGAGTACGTAACACCCACGATAGTGAGGCGCTGATTACAAAAAGTGAAGATCGCACTGTGACTGTAAAAGCTAACGTGATTGGTTGACGGCTACTAGGTCCTACTGGGAGCTAGTAGTAAACTAGTACCGCATCATAATGAAATCAAGTAGCTCAGCCAGTATGATAGCGATTATACTGGCTAGCCAGCATGCCGGTTCTATATCACATGATACTGGAAAGCTATTATACGTAGAGATGGGCCACTTTGAAAATTACCTTGGTAATTTTCGTAAATTACCGTAGTATTTTTCGTAATTTACCACGCCCCTTGAAAATTACCGTAATTTTCTAGATAATTCACCCATGTTTGAGATAATTTTTCATACAGATAAATTCCCAACATGTTCTTTTAAGCCAAGTTCACATTTCCTATGTGTTTATTAATAAATTGAGGCATGAGGTAATGTTGAGGCAGGCATTTTTGGAATATTTTACTTAAATTATAACATTATAGAGTATAGCATTAGAATATTATTCTTGAAAATTTCTCATAGTTTGACAAAAGAAAGCCAGATTGCGTGTTGGTACCATAGTTCTTTTTACAATATCAAAAATTTCTAATAGATTAATGTTGTATTAAGTATGATTTAAACATAGTTATTCCCTTCCTATTGCTATTGGCTTTCTTATTGAACCATACATTTGCTGTTAAATAGGTTTCTTATTTCCTACCTCCATTTGTGTGTGATACGAACGAAAGTTTTTTTGTTTACAACGAAAGTTTTTTTTTTCTCTACGATAAGTGAAGTGCGGTAAAAAAAAAATATCAACAAATATTGGTAAAGGTGAGCTTTCGTTTCGCCAGCAAAAATGCAATTTTCACCCACTTTCAAGAGACTTATCGACACCTAAATCACCTCGCTTATAATACAAACCTCTTCAGGGTGTCCGGCGACCTTGAAAACCTGGAAAACTCAGGGAAATATTTTGTCCTGGAAAACTCAGGGAATTTTTGTATTTTTCCATAAAACCCTGAAAAATGCACAGCAGCCGATTTCAATAAAGGCAGAGAGAGAGGTTTAACCTGCACCTTTGCTTGAATTTTTCTTGGCTCAGCGTAGCCTTGCGCTCCCTGTTCATTTCATACTCTTTTCGTAGCTGTGCACCCACTCGCAGCTTGTGCTTCGTCACCCCACCCTCCTCTCCCTTCGCAGAGTCCAGGGGGCCGATTGCATAGCAAGGCAAATTCCTTACGGAATAATTACCATGTAAAATGGCCGCAACGAATCGAATCGGAATTGATGCCAAAATGCGATTGAATATCTCCATCAGCGGAATGAGAATTCTGCCTGAAAATCTTGATTCCGTTCGAAGAGCTGTACAATTAGAATTCTTGGTGTTGCCAAATTTACGAGAAATCTAAACGTGTGCACATGCGCGGTGGCATTTCTGACAATTATACGAATACCATACGGCCTGCAACCTAAATGGATAATTGGTGCATTGTTATATAATTTATAATTCTCTCCCAGTTATCTCTACCCTCCTCGTTTTAATGTTTGCATAAATAACCTCACCTTTTCTAGGCTCCTAATCTTGGATTATGGCACTGAATAGTATCACCTTGTTGTTTTAAGTGTAGTGCAGGAATGTATTTGCTTGTTATAAAGAGAGTGAATTGGAAAACTTTGCAAACCTATATTCTGATTGATGACCTCTGATGATGATCAATCTAGTTACTCATCTAATACTAATTTAACAATGACAACTGCCTTAATATCAATATTTTTGCAATGGATGTAGTTTTATTTTTTTGTCTAATTAATAATATTCCTCTGTACATATTTGGTCACTTAACAGCCGTTATTTCTTTTTAGGTGCACATCCAGTTCGTGGAAAGCATGTTGGGAGTCTATCAGAAGTATAAAGATTTAATACAAGATGTATTTTCTGGAGATCAATGCTTCATGGGTGCTTTGGACAAAGCCTGCAGCTATGTAATAAATCATCGGCTTAATCCAAGGCAGGCTTGTCGTTCTCCAGAGCTGGTAAGAAAATTAAAGTTTGTTGTTTCTTGGTATATCTCTGGGAGTATTCCTTGCTTTGACATTGTAGGCTATTTATTTGAGAAAAGCATGGTATAATCAGTACTTGTACTCTGCCCTTCCTTTCTACAATATGGGTGGAGGGGTAGGATTATAAAGGAGAATGGAATCTCCCTGGAGTACAGTCTCAGTTATTCAGGTCCTGCTTTTACCAAGATTTGGTATATGCATTTAAAAGATAATGCATTTTTATCAAATGTTATGCTATACTGTATAAATAGCTTATGTAATCTAAGAGAACCATGTTGCTGAAGTGTTGCTTTGAAATCCATTTATATTAAAGTTTTTTCTTCCATTGCGGTTATGTTTGTATTTAATTGATAGTGGTAGTTAGTAACTTATATCTTCTATCATTATACAATTGATTTCTTATTTTTCCTTTCATTAGTTGGCAAAATATTGTGATTCCTTGTTAAAGAAGTCATCCAAAGGGATTTCAGAAAGTGAAATTGATGAAAAGCTTTCAAGGTCTATTACTATTTTCAAATATATTGATGACAAGGATGTATTCCAGAAGTTTTACTCTAGGATGCTGGCTAAGAGGCTCATTCATCAGCAAAGTCAGTCAATGGATGCTGAAGAATCAATGATTAATCGCCTGAAGGTGGGTTTCAATTAATTGATATAAGTTTCTTTCAATAGACATTAATGCTCTCATGGTTGAAATAGGGTAGTTTTTTTACATTTTTCTCCTACTAATATTTTCCTCTGACATTGTTGTAGTGAGTACTGAAATGTGTTTTGTAATTTTATTTTTATTTTCATTTCAGCAAGCCTGTGGTTATGAATTTACGAATAAGCTTCATCGAATGTTCACAGATATTTCTTTGTCTGCTGACCAGAATAATAAATTCAGTGAATTTTTGAAGAAAGATAATGTAGAGTTGGGAATCAACTTTTCTATTTATGTTTTGCAGGTAATGAACATTAATTTATATAAACAACATCATGATATTTTAATTGCTTTGTACTTATAAAATTTATGCCAATGCATCAACATAGTGGTATTGTGGCTTTTTCTCAATAATCAGCATTTTTAGAATGATTTTTTATTTTATTTTTAATGGATTCTTACGCAATTTGGCCTTGTAACTTTGCGAGAATCATTGGTAACCAAAATCATGAATATTTTGATAGAATTTCTCTACCATCTTATTTTCGTTCCAAATAAGGCTGGAGCATGGCCTTTGGGGCAGAGCAGTTTGACATCGTTTGCAGTTCCTCAGGAATTAGAGAAGTCATTACAAATGGTGAGTGAATTTTATGACATCTGTATTAATAAATAATCTGTGATCTCAATTTTCTTTTCTTTAATAAATTCCTTATACATTATTTTGCTATATTACTTTTGAGCGATTAAAGAACATCAGTCTGAATTGGGTCCTTAAATTTTTCCATTGTTTACCTTCTTCTCAGTAAGGAAAATTCTTGTTTTCTGAACATTTAATAAATTTGCTAATTGTTTTAACATTAGTATCTGATTTTTTCCTAGTTTGAAAACTTTTATCATATGAGATTTAATGGAAGAAAATTGACTTGGCTGCACCATTTGTGTCAAGGTATGTAATCTGTGCAGTACCTTTTTACGTAATTTTTTAGTGATATCTACGTGCCTAAGTAATTACAATGATGGTAATTTTGCAATATAATCATTTCCAGGGGAGCTGAAGTTGACATACCTAAGTAAACCTTACATAGTTACAATGCAAACTTTTCAAATGGCAATTTTATTATTGTTTGAAAGGACTGATTCACTCACCCATAAAGAGCTTCAGACTACCCTCCAGTTGAATTGTGAACAATTTTCAAAACATCTGGCATCACTTTTAGACTGCAAAATACTGCTTTGTGATACAGTGGAGGTAAGTTTTTCTTTTTTTAAATGTCCTGTGAGTTTTGGGTTCTTCTCTCTAACCAGTTGTGTGGATAACGACTGTCCCATGCATCGTAACATTTGACATTGGTATTAGGTCTGTGATGGAGTAATTGTCAATAAAACAAAATAAACCAACATCTTTCATTGAGAACTACTTGACAACAAGCTATATGTCTCCAATTAGAAAGTAATATAAAATTAGATCAAGCCCATAGTCCATGTACCATGATACATGGACTGACTCAAGAAATCGCAGATGTGATATTCTCCCTACCTGGTTGTTCAATGTGTTTAATATCGGACAGATTTTTGCAGTGATATGATTTTCTCCTTAGGAAGGGATTCTGGTTTCTGCTGCATCTTCATTTCTTTGGATCAATCTTTCACTGCCATTGCAGCTGGCATCATTAGGAGCATTAATGTGCTTGTTCTTGATGATGCTCCCTGTAAAGGTGGGGAAAGATCAATCCAAATAAATAAAGACAGCAGAAACTGGGAGCCCTTCCAAGAGGAGAGAATGTGATGTTTTTTCTGGCTGGAACAAACAATGAGAGGGAGACGTTGCTCTTGTACCACGTGTGAGATATTATTCTCTTTAATAATGAGGCTTTTCTTCACACAGAATATGGGTCCTGAATCAGTTTTGCAACTGAACCTAAATTATAGTAATAAAAGGACTAAGTTCAGAATAACCGCTGCCTTACAAAGGGAATCCCCTCAAGAAGCTGAAGCTACATTATCAGCAGTTGATGAAGATAGGAAACTGTACCTCCAAGCTGCTATTGTTAGAATAATGAAGTCACGCAAAGTCCTTCGACACAATGCTCTTATCCAAGAGGTAAGTGAATGCTAACAATGAATTCCCTGATTTTATATTGCTATTTCCGTATGATTGTGGAAATAATTTAGCTTACTCCCGAAGGTAAGACTTCAAATAATGGAGCATACTCCCAAAGATTGATTTTTTATTAATGAAGAGCATCTACTCTCCTGGAAATGTTGTTGTTTCCATTATTAAGCTACTGCATTAATTTAGCATGGAAGTTAGGATAAGTAAGTTTTATAATAATCTTACCACTTTTTTTTCAGGTATTGAGTCAATCAAAGGCTACGTTTGCACCCTCCATCAGCATGATTAAGAAATGTATTGAGGCGTTGATTGACAAGCAATACATAGAACGAACTCCAAATTCAGCAGATGAGTACAGTTATGTTGCTTAATGAGCTGAATGTTAATGTGTACAATTCATCTTGGAGGCAAGCTGGTGGAGAATAGAACAATGAACTTGGATGCATGGTTGCTACAGTTGACATGAAATTAAGTCTGGAACAGAAACATTGGAGGTTGACAACTTGTGGAAGATGAAGAAAAAAATGAGTTGGGCACTGTTGTATATAAGTTTTGTTCCTGTAAGAATCTCTAAAGCATGGTTAACTGTGAATATCATGAATGTCAGCCTGTGTTTACCCTGACATTTTATTTATGTGATGCTCCTGGAAAATATGCACTTGCCATTAAATGGTTTATGTATAAAATTTCAAGTATGTGATTATGCGATATTTTTAAGACTGGTTAATATATACCTATTATATATATGTGTGTGTATCTATACCATGAAGTGGTGTCGCAACTGCCAAAAACCATTTGTGGAAACAAATGGTTTCATAAGCATCTATAAATTGACGAGGACTGAGTAATGTGTGTTGCTCAGGAGATTGTGGTGAACACAAACATTTTAATGATACCATGGGAATGTTGTTTCTTTAACGAAGCTTTTATCCTCTAATCAATTATTGCTGCCATTAACTAAGTACTGCGAGAGACCTAAGCAAATTGATCTTCCCTACCATTTACAAAGTTGCCTATTTGTATGGGTGTGATCTTGATACTCATGAAAAAAATGTTGGCGTTCAATAAATTAAGCCAGCATCTTTTGATCAACATGTGTGGTGAAGTGATTTTCCATCGAGAGCCTTTATACTTGGCCACCATTTACCAGAACAGTGTCGAGAATGTGCTGTTGGTGAATTGAAGGCATCTGGATCTGTATGCAAGGAAATACATACAAATGGGGGCCAGGACAACCTTGTATAATAAATTAATTTCATTGTTGCTTGATGCTCTCCATAAACCATTTTGCCATATTAACTTTTTGCATGAAAATGGACAATATGCTTCATTTCACTGTGGTTATTTTAATTTCAACATATACATGTGCTGTGATTGTGTAATTAGTGTACACACATCCGGTGAAATTGGGTTTGTTTTTAATTTATTTGTTACCAAAATTATCCAGTGCACAAAATGCTAAGAATATGAAGACTTTCACTTAGTTAAATTTTCCTCTTCCTGATGTAATGAAGAGGTATGTAAGTGGTGGATACTTTTCAAGAATGACAGCATTGGCCCTGTAATTTATGATCACAAGGAAATTGTTTCCACCCAAATGTAGAAACATCAAACCATTAGTTTTATTACATATATGCAGCACTGAAGCCACCACATGGACATAGATTTTTTTAATTACAGGTTGTGAAAGGCTTGGTGTACAAAGAATATAAGTATGAATGGATGAGAATAAATAAAATGTTTCTGCATTACTTGGGTTTTCATGCCTTGATTTGTTGATATTTGTCTAACCTTGCTATAGGACCATGTTTTTGATAATGATTATTGTTGATGTTGAATATTAAAGGAGACCATTATTCATGTGCTTAGGAAATGTACCTATTTATAATTGTGCAGCATTTAATAAATTTATATCCAAAGTGATTTTATCAGATCGTGTTCATGTAAGTGACATGTATTAGCTATGCACTCTCTTATTTATTTATTTATTAATTTTTGTACTCATTTGCTGCTGTAGAAATGTCTATATTAACATTTGGAAATCCAGGAAAATTGATCACTGTATGAAAATTCTACAAACTATCAGCAGTCATCAATTTGAAGAGAGATTTGCTGTTGGTCAACAATTCACTCTGCTATCGGATTACAGTTTCGTTCTGAGGCAAGTTGTCCCTTTAGCATCCTTCATTATGTGCTTGAAATAATCCATCCTTGGTCATCATCAGTAATTCTTTCCATTATTTCCCCTTCCATTTTTGTTTTCAAGAGGCTTATGTAGCACAAAATGTAGTCTTCTTCTTCTCATAGATTTCATAATATTTTTATTTTTTTCTCAAACTCTTCATAGAACTTCTTCATTGGTGATTCTATCACCCATTTCATCTTCATCATTCTACATCATATTGCAAATTGAATTTTGTTTAATATCTAAGTTAATTATTAATATTATTTTTACTACTACAACACACCTCCATGGCTTCCAATTTTCTTGTTGTGTGGCTGTTATGGTCGAGGCTTCACTGCCACATATGAGCTTGCTCCAAAAGCATGTTTTAATGAAGTGCTTCCTTTCTTCCAAGCTTATGTTGCTGGCTGTAAGTAGACTCTTCTTCTGGCAGTGTATCTTCTTTGCTTGGGTTATTCTACTCACATTATCCTTCTTGCTTCTTCCATCATTGGTGACCCTACTTACCAGATAGCACAATTTTGTCCACTTGAGAAAGTGTTTGCTCTCTAAGTTTGATGGTCATTCAGTCTTCTTGATATCTTCCACAAATCAAAATTGTGGTTTTCTTCGCATTAATTACGAAAATTTGTACCCTTTTAAAAGCAATAGATTCCTTCTTTAATGCAGGAAGCCATGAATGTCATTTTTTAAGTGCATATGTATATACCTTGATAAGCTTTTGATTGGTTTACATTTTCAAGCAAGTGACCTTGCTCAAGGTTTGCCATGAAAATCATATAATTTGGCCAGGGTTCAAATGGTGGATTTGCATTACCTCTTGGGTGGGCTAATCAGTATCATGGCTTTTACCTTAATCATGGAGGAAATCCTGTAGTTTTTTAGAAGAGAAGATGTTTTCCAAGGAAGGTTTCCTTTGCATAATTTGTCAAACTTGCAGGTATGTGCATTCCTTATTTCAATTCCTTTTTGCAATATTTTCATAGACTTCCTACACTGACTTTTAGGTAAGCATTTGTGGTTTTATACTTTTCATACCTGAATACTATATCTGCTGCTTAGTTTTTTAAAGAAATTGATCACATTTTTTACATGTACACGTGTAACTTGGGAAAATGAGGGAATCAAGTTGGTATTGTGGATCGAGTACTATCTTCCCATTCTGAGGACCCAGCTTAGAATCCTGGCTGCGGCAGAAATTCCTCTGTGGAATTCCTCTCATGCAGAGCTCTGCATGTGCAGTGCTCCTGTCAGATGGGTCGTCTAACAGTGGACCTTTTGGCATCTTTCGTTAAAAGCAGGCTAATGCTGATGCTGCATTTCTCTCAACCTTACCTCCACTACCATTAATCTTTCCCTTTGATCTATGCTGCTTTCCTCAGTGGCTCACATTATTTCAGTTGTCAGTCACCTCCCCAAGTAACCAACCCTGGGAGGATGAGTGGCTATCTGATTCGACCTCATCAACCGGGTGAAGACAAAATGTATGTTCTTACCTCACTTAATTTTGGTTCTGGGTCAGAAGCTTTTATGTACATACTTGTTAGGGACATTTATATTTCCTGCTACGTTATTTGGTTGAATGATATTTTGACACTTTCACGGCAATCGACGTGAGACAAAATTTTAACCCGGGCGAGAGAATATTCCGCCCTACCCCCCCTCCCCCCTCCCTTTATCAAACCTATTCACCAGTTAAACATACAGATGGGCCACTCTGAATATTACCATGGTATTTTTTGTAATTTACCGCGTCCCTTGAAAATTACCATAATTTTTGGAAATTTTCTAGATAATTCACCTATGTTTGATCTAATTTTTCATACAGATAAATTTCCAACATGTTCTTTTAAGCTAAGTCCACATTTCCTACTTGTTTAATTATTAATTGAGACATGTACAACTCATTTTTGGAATATTTTACATAAATTATAACATAATAGAGTAATGTATTAGAATATTCTTGTTGATGATTCCTCATACTTTGACAAAAGAAAGCCAGATTGCGTTTTGTTTCCATATTTCTTTTTACAATTTTTTACATTTATAATAGATTAATGTTGTATAAGGGATGGTTTAAACATCGTTATTACCTTCCTATTGCCATTGGCTTTCTTATTTAACCATACATTTGCTTTTAAATTCTTAAAACTAAAAAATACTGGAAAATTATGGTAATTTTCCCATCTAGGTAAACTTCGTAAAAAAATATTTTTTCACAATCACGGCATCCCTTCCTTTCAGTGCCCCAGGCAGTCGCAAATACATTAATCTGTGCTTGATTGCGTCGGATTTATTTAAAAAAAATATATTTGCTTAATTATTTTTATTTAAGACTACTAAGAACGTAATCTAGAATCACAGTGAGAAAATCGAACAATAAAATACTTAAATAGGAACTACTAAATTTCATAAAAGAATACTCATTCTAATTCAGTCCACGGGGACTCATGTGTGGTCTCAAGAGTGACTACTGGAACCAACATGTCCATGTGATTTGTTTCCATATGTTTTACTTAATTTAACCTAGTTTTCTCGCAATTTTACACTGTTTCTTGCGGAAAAAAATTACGTGATATTTGCCGAGACCCCCCTTCACCCCCACGTGAGATTCGGCTTGACACCCTCCCCCCCTAAACTCCTCACGTAATTAATGGATGCCCCCTTAATTGTATTTCATTTACAAATGACAAAACTGCTGTACCCCTTTATATACATTTATAAAGCAACATAGTCCTCTAAGGACAGCTTGAAGGCAATATTCTATTCCCAGTACTCCTTACTCTGTATTGGCTTTAGTGACTTCAGCCTTTGTTTGTATTTCCTTTCTGAATTAAACTGAAAACTCATGTGGGCTTACTGGTGTGTATTTTGCAGTGCCTCTAGGGTGGTAGCTGAGGGCTTGGTGCAATCAGGCATGTTCAAGGGCTCTGGAAAAAGGTTTCACCTTGCAGAGTTGTGGGCATTTGAACTTAGGTTTGATTATTTAAATTATGCAATTTTCACCTTCAATTTCTGAGCCAAGTGAACCATGGATAACTGAAACTGCAGATGCAGGGGCTCTACTTTATAAATATTTTGTATGTTAAAACTCCATTTCTATTTTAACTAAAATGTTTTTATAAAAATGTCCTTTAAATACCGTATTTGCACGAATGTAAGTCAATGTTTTTTGGCTTCCGTCTTACAATCGGAAGCAAAATCCATGACTTTTTTTCCCATTGTGGATTTCCAAAAAGGGAGATAATCTTAGAATCTGGTTCGTCCTAGATTCGTGCAAGTATGGTACATTGCTGAAAATTTAGACTTGTCCATGTATTGCCTCTATTTTCTTCAGTTTTTCAGTGTATGTATATTCAGTATGTTCACATCAAGGTTTGAAGAGCTCCTATTCTTTTCTCTACTAAAGAGGTACACCTTGTTTTTTAACTGAAATGAAAGGTTTGTAAGGAGTAATGAAATTGAAACATTTAGGGTTTAGAAAAAAATGTATTTTAGATCCCATTGCATCGGAACTACAACACTTTTGAAAGAATCATACCACAACGTCAAATCTTATGATTTCAATGGATAAGGTGACCCCATGGTGATAATTTGACAGTCTTAAAGTTTTTGAATTAACACAGGGTATAGTGATTGCAAAAACTTATTTCCAATGAATTTACTCTACTTTCAAGATAATTTTACTTGAGAGTTTTAAGTAACTAACATATACACACATGCACCTACATGATTTTAACATATTTTTGTTGGTTCTTTATCCTGAGAGAGAGAGAGAACTACCAATCTTCCAGCACATATATGTCCCTTGGATTACTCTTTCATCTGAAATATAGATGGTTCTTCATGTGGATTTGACATTTGAAACATACTCCCAACATCTGGTGGCTTGGAGAATCAGTTTTCATGCAATATTCTCAGCATAGTTCATGTAATTAACTCAATCTTTTTTTCCACCATGAAGTATGCTGGGTATCTAGCATTTCCTGAATGACATGCAATTGTGCCGTCACCTTTTTTTCTGGAATCTCTTCCTATCAATAGCATTCCAAAGATTCTTGGGCATGAGTCTCAAAAGTAAAAAAGAAATATCAATGAATAATAACTCTCACAGTAGGCAGACCCAACTTTTGAGAAATTCTTAGGACAATTTGACATTCTGCTGTCACTTAGCCCATCACACTGTCTTTCAAATAATTTACATTACATTTAAATCTCTACTATCAACTGTCTTGAATATATACATGCCCATAGGTTCATTGAGGATTGATTATGATTTCATTTTCATTAGTCCCTAGATATTTAGGGTATCACTCTAATAAAGGGAAACTATAATAATCTCCTTTGACCTTCATGCCTAGAGTGCAGAAAATTAACTGAAATAACAGGGTTTTTGTACTTCAGTGTTGCACAGCTGAATCTTTGGATAATCTCTTTCACTTCCACATCTCATTTGTAAGAATTCAACTAACTCCAATGAAGCTCCAAGGCTCTTTGCTCTGCCGTGCAATGTGATTTATTTTCTTCCAAAACCAGCTGTAAGTAATTTACATTCTTCATCCGATATACCTACATGCCTATTTTAATTCACAAATGAAAAAGTAACTTTGTTTTCTTCCACAGATTTATTCCCTTGTTACCACATGTTTCGACACAACAGTGTCATCATCAGCTAACTGATGATGACATCGTTATGTCGAAACATGTTGTACCAAGAGAATATATTTGTTGAAGAAAACAAAGTTACTTTTTCATTTGTGAAAATCAACTTCAACATAGTTGAGCCTGAAACCATGGAACCTATATTAATTCTTTAAAATTATTTCAACTGTAACCATGGGCTCTTCACTGTTTTCTACCCTTTCAGAAGTGCATGCAATGCCAGAGTTGTTCAACATCCTTAAACTACAAGTCTAAGAAATTGTCATGCACCAAAGCTTCAATAAGAACTGTTACCACATTCAAGCACTCGTTTGCCACCCCTTCAAAGAGTTGTGTCTTGAGCTGAAGCCACAAATGACACATCACCAATGCTGTCACAGAGCTCTTTCCAATTCGATAAGGTCAGACTTCATTCGGGTGTGAGCAGGGAGTGGGGAGAGTTGTCGAGGACCTTGATGCTTCCCAAGGATCTGGAAACAGGGCTCCCAGCATGTCCCTCATCTTCTGGGTCTGCATCCTCAGTGACAACTCCCACACCGTCGTCCCCCACGAGCAGGAGGTGGGTCGCCTTGTCCTCAATGTCCTCCACATCGTCGTCATCTTCTTCATCCTCCTCCTCGTCCTCATCCTCTTCAAGGAGTGGCTTTCCTGGGAGGAGGTGGTAGTGGGCCGAAGAAGGGGGGCCCTGGATAGAGGAGGAGTGTGGGGGCGGAGGGGGGCATGAGGAGAGGATGTGCGAGTGCTGCTGGAGGTGTGGGTGGATGTTCTGTTGCTGCTGGGCAGGGTTGTGTTGCTGATGTTGCTCGAAGGCGTTGTTGGATGCGGAGGCACGATGGTGCATGGTGGAGTGGTGCGGGTGGTGGTGGTGATGGTGGGAGGAGGGGGAGGGCAGTGGGGGGGAGAAGCCCTGTCCCCAGTCCACCATTCCAAGGTACATGTTTGCAGTGGAGGGGGAGGTGGTGGAGGATGAGGAAGACGATGAGGAGGAGGGCATCGAAGCAGGGATGGTGGGGCTGAAAGGTCCCAGCAGTGGATTGACGCCCGCTTCCCACTGGAGGTAGGAGGTTGAAGGATGAGCTGCCAGATGAAATGCAGGAAACAATGCATTTGGTTCAAAAACATAGGTACTGTACAAAGTTAAATTATCCAATCAATGCAGATTCACCCTTAATCCTTTCACTGCCAGAAAATTACAAGTTATGAGGACCAATACCAATTCTGTTTTGTTTTTACTATGTAGTTTTTAAATCCTTAAAAACAAATTTACATAATTTTTCAAAGACTAAGTAAAACATTGAGATGGTGCCTGTTTTTTGTGATTATTCCTATGCGAAAATCAATTTTAAGACAAGAATGCCAAAGTATTTTTAAAGTTTGAGAAAGTAAAAAATGTTGCTAAATGTCAAAGAAAAATTTTATTCTTTGAAACAAGGGAAGGATCATTTATTCCTACTTAAACATTAATCTTTTTTAATTCTTTTTTCAAATTTAAAGT
This sequence comes from Pyrrhosoma nymphula, assembly GCA_963573305.1. Lineage (NCBI taxonomy): Eukaryota > Metazoa > Arthropoda > Insecta > Odonata > Coenagrionidae > Pyrrhosoma > Pyrrhosoma nymphula. The sequence continues at coordinate 62,601,093 of OY754331.1, read as the reverse complement.
ATAATCAATGTATTTTTTTAATACTCACTTAAACTTCCAAGATGACTAGTGCTGCTCAAACAAGAGGAAAGTGATTGAGAAGATAACAGAGGCGAGTCTCCCATCATACTAGGGCTTGTTGCTGATACTGAAAAAATATGAAAAAGGGCTTTCATTGTAGATTACTGCATGCTATAATAATGTATGCACATAAAGCATACAAATTTTGTTTATGCTTAGAGAAATATATCAGGAAAGGTTAAAATCATTTTTTATTTTCAACATTCTCTGAATTTATCAAGAATTTCAGTGCATCTGAATATCAAAATTTAACTCTAATGAAAAATGATCTCCTTCACCATCTAAACAGAGGTGGATGATTGAATAATTACTGCTAACACATCTGGAAGATTGAATTATTTTTTGTTCCTCTGATACAGATTACATTTATTAAATAGCAAAATATCATTTTGATTGGAGTAATTTTTGAACATGAGCTCTTGGAAATTTTAAACCTGATTTAAAGCCATCAAGTCCAAAAATCAGAACTCTCCTTTGTGATTTATGAAACATGATGGTCCTATTCTATGGACACATTTTCTTAAAAGCATGAACTTAGCTGTAGAGCTAGCTATTCAAAAGTGGTTATCTACACCAAAATTGATCGATAAAAATTATTTAACTTGTAGTCAAACCCTTGCATTTTGTGTAGTGATGTGTCGAATCCAAAATTTTTGAAATGCAACTCTCGAATCAAAATCTCTTTTTTAATCAAATCTCAAGTACAAAATATAAAATTCTGCTGTCACCAAATTATGAATCCGTATTCCTTTTCATAAGGTACCCATGTATGCATAGAACAATTACTAATCCATTTTCAATTTTCTTGTAAATTTATGATCCAAAAAGTAGCTCTAGGTTTTCCCTTTAAAAAATCTAATAATCTAGCTTTAAAGAAGAAATAAAATTGAACAGCAATTTGTTTCACAGTGGCATGATTAATTCTTAAATTAAGAATTCTAAAGAAAACTAAGTGAACACAGGTAACTTGTTAATTTTTGCTTGTGAAATGGAGCATTTTTAGTCTGTCAGGATCTAATCTCTTTCTTATATTATTAACAAAATTTCTAGGAGTACTAAAGACACTCTAAAAACATTGATGCAAGAGTAGCAGTCCAAAGGTGTTTTTGTATAAGGTGTTTCAAAACCTTTCTGTGATTATTTTTGTTCAAATTTTAGGCTTTTGCTGCTTCTCAGGCTGGAACTGATTAATTTGTTTGTATCCTCCCATAGTGCATTAGTGGCTTGAGATATGCCATCATGGTAAATATGTGTAACATTGCTGTAAGAATCAAAAATTGCAACTATTTTATAGTAATTTTTATGTGAAAAGTAATACCTAATTTCACTCAATTGGGCGAGTTAACACTTTTATTTGGATATATACGAGTACTTGGGTCCCGACTGGTTTTGATTCTTGTTATATTTTGCAGAAAGAGAGATTCAAATTATCAGCTCTTAATGTATTTTCATAAATGCAAATGATAGGGCAATTTGAATACATGTCTGAAATTAGAGTAAAATGGCACAACAAAGTTTAAAAATGTGACTCTAATTTGATCTTAAGGCTGGATTTCGAATGTAATTAAGTGACAGTCAACAGGAGAAACAACCTCACTTTTCTTTTAGCATATGGTCGGGCAAACATCTATTCCAGTCTTTTAGCCCAGTTTAATTTTGCCTTTTTTATTTAATCCAGGTTTAGAACCAAATATGTAGCTAATTTATTAGTGCTTAGAATGGACTGGGCTTAATTTTATTGAACAGTCATGATGCAGGACCCTGCATAAAATGCACGACCTTATGTATGCGGTGCAAAATCACGGCACGATGGAGCCACAAAAGTGGTTAGGTTAAGTTTTACAACTTTTGCGTCGTGAAAAAAGTGATGTTTGACTAGGCTTTCTAGGTTGGGTGGATATTTTTCTGCAGCACAAAACTTCACTTTTCAAAGGCAAAAAGACAAATATTCGGTCTTTCAGTCAAACACAATAAGCACAGCAGGCATAATATTCTGCGGTGAACGTGTCGGCTTGGAAAATGATGCATTGGGAGGTTACAGAAGTTATGAGGACGGTGTGCGCTTGCACCGTGCACCGAATTTTAAATGAAATTTTTCATGATTAATAGCAGAGGTGAGATTTCGCTGCAATTTACAGTTTGCAGCGACGTAGCACATATGCCACCTGCACAACCAGGGTTCAAATCATTTTTGGAAGTATTCGATTGAATCTTGAATACATGGATTCAATAAGGTTCGATCGAATCCTGACCACATCGCTGATTTTGTGTATTCTTTTACTCTGCACCTGGGACAGTGATGATGTTCTGCGTCATTGAGGGTGAATGCACAGCTGCTTGCTGGGAATGCATATGCTGTTGCTGATGTTGTTGCAAATGAATCTGTTGATGATGCTGTTGCTGGTTTTGCTGTTGTTGTTTTGCCGCTAATTTCTCCTGCTTCCTCCATTTGGCTCGCCTATTTTGAAACCATACCTGTGATATATAAAAGTATATGTGTTACTTGATCAGATGGCAGACAGGAATATCATTTATACTCACCACATGTACGCTTTAAGCTTAATCATATAAAATCTAGTTTCATATATTAAATTAGTCACCTTAAAAAATTCTTAACATTTGAGATGGGCATGTTTGCTTCAGTATGTACCCATTTTTTGGCATCGGTATACTTTTTATTATTATGGTCACACATTTAAGAACCAATGCATAACTAGAGGTGCTTTGTAAATTTAATCAGCTAAAGATAACAAACACCATAATTTTAAGAGTACCAATTTTTTGGAGCTTCCAGCAGCTATTTATTTCCAAATATGTATTGTTTTCTCTTTGCATATCTAATGAAGTGGTATATCCTTCATTAGTGATACACCTAAGGATTGCTCAACCATTATTCTGAATTTAATCTACAAGCACAATTACTTAATGTATGCTAGACAGTCAAGCAATGTCATCAAACTGAAGTATGGTGATTTTTTTTAGGAATACCTGCAGGCATAGAAAAATTGAAAAATTAAAAGAGATTGGAGTAAACATCTCACCTGCACTCTTGCTTCAGTCAGCTCTATCCTAAGAGCAAGTTCTTCCCTAAAAAAGACATCAGGATAGTGAGTTTTCTGGAAGGCTCTCTCTAATTCCTCCAGCTGGAAATTTGTAAAAGTGGTTCTGTGAAATGAAAATTTTGAAAAAACACCAAACTTTATAATCATTTAATTGTATTTCCATGGTAATGCACTCTATTGTAGGCTACATATGTGCACTAAAAATGTGATTCAGTGAACTGTGATAAGAATTGATAACATGCTAGTCGAAGTACTGGTGGCAATAGTGGTGATACAATTATGCTAAGTATACCTTTGTTATAGTAAAATTTAATAGCTCTTTTATGGACATAGCAATAGTTCCATGACAATAGCTCAGTTGAGATCCAAGAGTACACACCAAGGTGAGTGGCTGACACATGGGCATCAAACTCGGAAGTTCCTCAGCAGCAAAGCATTAGCCATCTCAGAGCACACATGGAGTGAACCAGGGCACGTCATAAAATGTGAAGATGCTAAAATAGTAGCTAAGGAAAATTGGTACTTCCCGAGAATAATAAGAGAAGCCATTGAAATCATAAAAAAATGCCCACGAATTTGAAAAGAGAGAACGGATACCTTCTACACGTAGCATGGAAAAGAATAATAAGTTTCCCACGAAATCATAATGCAGCACCAAGATAGGATGCAGATCTGGGTGCCAAAACTAGCCAACCAGGTCTTTATAAGAGTGGCCACTCTCTACCAAAAAATCCTTCACCTGAGGATGCCAGCAGGATAGCTGGCAAAGCTGTTGTGCATTATAAACAACATATGAGGTCGCAACCGGAAAAATGCTGATATCGTCTGATCAACGCCTCAGAAATCAGCGAACGAACACTTAACACCATAACCTCAAGCCCTTTTGGGGCAGCTCACAGGGTAACAGAATCTAATCTGCCTTATTTCTATTGCACAAAGTCTTCCTTTGAAAAACCCATTAATTTTGGGAAAATATAGAATCTGTGGAATGCCCTCACCTGATGAGGGAATTCCACAGGCTATAGGCCCTAATATAAAGGCTTCTCTCAAGTATACACCCTAGATCTCTGGACAGTTTCCCAATTCTCTTAACGACTGTGGCTACCACACACTTAAAGTTATATATATATTAACACCTTACACCAGAGTGATAACAGGAGTGAACTATGGTTAAATAGTGATGGGCATTTCAAAGCTGCATTTCGTACATGAATACATTAAATGCTATCCAGTAATTAAGGCTTTAGGGCACAGAAGAAGGAAAAGATGGTCATGATGCCATACCTCCTAATGCACAAAATTCATTCCGCTGGACCACTTTTCGGTCGACTCCGTGGACGGTCTCTTTCAGAAGAGCATTTCTTATGATGAAACACGGCAGTTTGGCCACAACCAAGAAGGCCCACAACCAATACATATCTCGCCATAAATCACCATGAGAAAATCACTGAGTCAACTGGCTTCAGAAAAACACAGCCCATCCTGTCAGCTATGCATGCTTTTGCACCTCAAACCTCTCCAGAGCACATCAGGAGACCAGATACTGGGTCACAGCACGTGACACTTTATCCCACATGACCCCGTTGGTGCATATATTTTTATTCTCTCATAAAAAAAAGAAAGAAAATATTGGAGGGACTTAAAAAAAATTTTCAAAATTTGCCTTTGGAATAAAAATAAGGTGAACGACAAAATGTGCACATTAAGTTCAAAGAGATCTGTATTGAGTTTTACATTTCATTAGGCTTGAAAGAAAAATGGCAGGATGAGGAAAAATAAAAAGACCCAAAAGCTTTCGCCACATTACCATTAGTTAAGGAGACAGCAGATTGAATAGCCCGAGTCTTAAAAAAACAGAGCATCGCAATGAGCTTTGGTACCATTAAGAAGCAGGAAATATCAACATCCTCGAAAGACAACTCCCCTTGCAGTCTGAAGAAATGTATGAGATACCTTGAAGTTGCGGGGGCAAACCTGCCGCTTAATTCTAACGAAAATTCAAGAACGTAGGAGTGACCTGAGAAACAGGCAATGGAAAAAGTCAGCCTTTGCCGAAGACTGTCGGAATCCAGACATTTACTAAAATTCGAGATAGCAAAGGCATTTGCAAGAAAAGAATTTTAAATGCCCCATTTAATATGCGAGTCCATAGAGATTGTGAAACGGGCCAATACTTTAAATCATGACAATGGCCATCAGCTTTCCCACTCCTGGAAAACAGTGGACTCCACTGAAACCAACTGTGATGAGGATAAAGGAAGCAGCGAGATGCAACACTAGTCACCACAACCGATGACAAAAGAGTGACAGATATCCATCCTTTGCAACTCTCCCATATATCAGATGATGACATACATCAACGATCACTTCGCTCCTGAAGACACTCTGCAAGGCAATCGAAATGTTGAGCTAAAAATGCTTTGACCGCAGCATAACTCAAAAGCCGTATCAGCATTGGCAACAGCTGCGAAAGCCTACATTCTATTCCATATTAGTTTTCACAAGTCTTTTCTTTAGGTCTCTCCTCAGGCCACCCTTATCTCTTCCCTTCTCCGTAAAAATGCTTCTTTACCCACAGAAATTTTACACACAATGTCTTTACCACTAAAGCAATTTTCCTCAGAAATATGTATGTTCTACTCAGATATGTAAACTGCTCAATCCGCCCACTTTTTTGCCCTGCCACCCTTATATTTAGCCCCGCTTTCTTACTTCTAGAAAACCTCATAACTTTCATCTGTAAATTATTTATCTTCATCCCATACCTTTTGCACTGCACCTGTAATGCATTCATCATTGACTGTAACCCAAATTTCAGCAAGGTTTTATACAAACAAGTTGTTCTCGTCCCCAGTCTACGTTGTAGCAGTAGGGGACTGGGGATGAGAACAACTTGTTTGTATAAACCCCTGCTGAAATTCGTTCTGAATTAAGATGGCTAGGGGGTGTAACTGGCTAACACACCTGACCAGCTATTGTTTGACGGTAACCCCTTGGCAGACTGACAAACCAATGCTTGATCATCTGAAAATCTCACTGACTTTATCAGATCCCCTCCTACCTTTATTCCAACCTCCATCTCCCCCATTCCTCCCATACCGTTTCTTCTGAATGCACGTGAAATATCAATGTTGATAGTGGGCACCCCTGCTGCACTCCTCATCCCATCATGGCTCATCCCCTTCCTCCATTAGCTACTCTAACCTGTGCCGTCTGGTTCAAAAACAGATTCTGAATGAGACATCCCTCCAATCAACCCCTAATTTGAACTGAATTCATTAAGTATATCAGGGAATTCAGCTCAATGTCCTACAAGAAATCCCGCGGTGAATTTAAATCCCTTTTATGTAAAACTAGCTGTGCCCAGCATGTAGTACTAATCAGTACTAATGCCCCTTTTTCTTTCTAAGTAGGCACCAATATACAAAGCAGGCACATTTACATGTGCAAAATAAATTGGAGGCAATGATTTTTTATGTATTAAAACGAAGTTGAAAAAATTTATTCAAGTGCTTCCTCTGCAAAATATCATCTCCCGACAAATCGCATCTGCCCCCTGGTTCATTCCTAATGCCTGTATCTGAAGCGAACTCAAAATTCCCACATTACCTGACATGATCACATCCTGCTCCCTCAATTACTCCCTATCCCTTAAACATTCCATAAACCCACTCCTCTCCCGACTATGGTCCCCCTCCCTTCCGAAAGGCCGATTTAAATCCCCTCATCAAATGCTACCACTACCTAAAAATAAATAATTAATTAATCGTTAATTAATTAATTGTTATAAAATGTAGCTAACATTGCATTGTCATCCACTTCTGAGCTATGGTTAAAATTACAAGCCTCTACTAGCACATCAGTAAATATGTTAATTAATTAATTGTTAATTAATTAATCCAATAATTGTTATAATAGATAGCTAATATTGCATTGTCATCCGCTTCTGAGCTATGATTAAAATTTCAAGTCTCAAGCTGTTTGGAAAGTTAGTTTAAATTCTGTTGCAATATTCCACCTGGACAGACAGACAGACAGACATGATGGAAACCGAACTAATATAAACGTGGTTAAAAAAAAAAGAAATGCAGAATTTCGATTTAAAAATTTGATCCCTCTCCATCTATCCAACTTTTCCAACTTAACTAGCCGGTATCTAACTCCTTATTTATTTCCGAACGCCTAAGTCTGAAAATTAGAAAGGGACATTTATAATTTAATTAAATAAATTAATCTCATTAAATTATTTATTAACATTATAAAATTAAAAAAAACAATAATAGTAAAATAATACCAATAGTAACACATACATTGAACAATCCTAATACTTAAAGATTATTATGTATTATTATTGTAACGGTCTCGGTCGATTCCCGTTTCTTTAGAGATGTTTTCTTTTTTCCCCCACTCCTCTACTTTTTTCTTTGCAAATGTGAGACGACCCGCGCTCCTTAGATAAGGACGCCTCTCAAGGTCGCGAGGAGGTAGTGTGTGTTTTGTATAGAATGGTGTGTGTCAAATGCAGCAAGTGGTTTAGTGTAACTGTGGTCATGGAGTGGCGGTGGCGACATTTATCGTCCCTCCCCTCTCCGCATGTGTGTCGCATAGGCGTGCGCACCGTGGGTGCCATGAGTGCCGCGGCACCCCCAAAAACTTTTTGGGAGGGGCGCCAAAATTTTGATGGAACAGAAAACTTGGGAGAAGTCCCTGCTGAAAAGAACTGGAAAACCAATCAATCTAAAAAAAATTTAAAGGTCTGATTTTATTTGCACGATTGTGGGCGCGAAAAAACGAGTAGAATAGTATTAGTATATTAAAAACATTATTCTGATAAAGCTGATTACAAAAAGTTTTTCGTATTTTTTAATCGAATACTCTTCCATATAGTTACTCTGCTTTTATTTCATAAAAATTAAATTACTGAATAGCTAAGATATTTTATGCAAGTATTATCAAATTTTTATTTAATTGCAGTTTTTAAAAGTATTTTTAAGACATATCTTATCCTAGCATCGAAAATTAAAACAGAAATGTAATACCTATATAGATTTTTTTGCTTTTGCACAAATATTGGGGCCTTCTAATTTTGTTGTGGGAGTTGCTTTATGGAACTGGCTTTCCTCCGAGCACTTGGGGTTGAAGACTTATGGTTACGGTCATGGACAAGGGCATAAGGCGGCAATTTTATCGTTGGCACCCCCAATAGCAAAATCCTGCGCACACCTATGGTGTGTTGTGACGAGAAATACCCATATACCCGTGCGTGAGTCGGGCATAAAAAGGCTCTTCCAAGGCGAAAGAGGTAGCGGCTTGGCGGAGGTTTTACCAGTGTTACGGATTTTCCTTCGCCCTTGGGCGAATGCCGGGCCATATGCCTTCACGTTCATGAGACGCCAGTCGGTGTTGGTGGTGGCGATGCGGTCCGTTCAGGGGGTCATGTGGCTTCGGGTCGGGCACCGATGGGGGTGGCGGTCTTCCTCTGGCATGGGGGCTGTCCATAAATGATGTCACACAATTTTGGACCAAACTAGACCCCCTCCCCCCCTTGTCGCAGTTAGTCACAAATAGTGTCACACCCCCCCCCCCCCTTTAATGATGTCACAATAATGGAATAATTTCTACCCTACCCCACAGTCTGAGTAAAACTAAGACATAATATGCAGTGGAAGTGCGGATGTCACATGAAGCATAGCCCCCCCTCCCACCTGTCACAAGGTGTTGACCCCCCCAATCGTGTGGACGTCATTTATGAACAGCCCCATGGGTGTGGGGGTCAGCGCCCGGGCGCGTCGCCCCTTGGGCGGGGCCGGGGGCGCTCGGCGCCTCTTCGTCGGGCCGACAAGTGGGTGGCCGGTTTTGTGTTTTCCGGTGTTGTCTGGGATCCCTGCGGCGGATTTGGCTCCGTTCTTCCCCGGTCCATCACTTCGTGTGTTCGAACACTATATATACAGAGTTATCGGCGCTGAACATGCTTATGCGGAAGAGGTGATTATTAGGATTGTGCTGTTACGTCCTGAAACGTCCGGTTTGGCTGACTGGATCGCCCGCCATCATTCAGGGGAAACGTGAGTGCCGGATCAGGAGGCTACGCTATTTGCCTCACGACGGAACGAGAGGAAGACATTATACCAAAAAGGTGCTGAACGCTGCTATACTCGGCGTAATCACCAAGCTCCTTCATCACGCTGGCTTAAGTCTTTTGGTCGCTCATCACCAGATTCCGTCCCGAATTCTCGCGACGGTGCACGCACGGATCGCCGCTAGCCCACATGCTGCCTGACGATACGAGTGCAAATATCATCAACCTCTACCTCATCTTCAATCACCAGTCTGCACCATCTGTTACGTAAGCCACTGCCACACCGCTCTTGCCCATTTCCCCGCATTCACCACTTTGTTGTGTGAAATGTTATATATTGTCGGACTCTTGGAGCAACGTTAATCATTGCCATCCATATTACTTAATGGTGTCAATAGGTCTCAGGGCCCTATTGCATTTGAAACGCGTCTGATTGATAGCAGACGCTCTCTGTCAATTGTTGCCCCGCAATCAGTCAATTCGACTCGGGATCTTAATGTAAAACGTGCATTTCTTTGCAACTCATAATTATTTCAGCTCAGTCATTTGCATCCCCATCCATGTCATAAATGTGCTTTCATATCATCCATCTCATCGAAACTCACCAGCCATCAGTTATTTAAAAGTATTGCTTATTTCCTGTACTTCGGAGGGTAGTTTGTGTTCTCAGCCACATCATTTTATGTGTTTTGTAATATTCCAACAACGATTGTTTGAGTGCATTAAATCCTTATTTACCAGATATCAGAGAGTGTGGTTCGTCTTACTTTCTAGGAAAAAAGGGGGGAAATTTCCTTCGGTCAGGTGGCTTTCTCCCAGTGACACCATATGCGTATTTCATTCACTACCCGACGACTCGGGATCCTTACAATTACAGAGTAGGCGTACGGCGCCGAAACGCACTAATTACTATGTCACGTCAATTCCCCTGAATATCTGGGTGAGGGAAACGGTCCGTTACATTACAAGAAAAAATTCACTTTCCGCTCCATCAATTAAATTTTAAAGTAATATTAAATTAGTTTTTTCTCAAAATCGTGTCATCACTTCCCCTCCACCAGTCGCCACTCCAGCTCCAACGCCCCCCTCATTATTCTTCCAACTTAACTTTCCTCCCTCTCGCCTATACTATTGTATCGGAATTACCCACGGTTGTAGAGGGCTTGGACTACTCATCTATCATAGACTGGACTCTTGAGCATGCAACGTATAATTGACCATGTGAAAAGCATGGATTTTCCAGATTTAATCCACACATTTGAAGCGATTGACCTTGTTTCTTGCTGATGGTCATTGAGAATGCAAGGCGAACGGGGAACTGTAATCGTTTGACTACAACTATCAAATTAGTCACTGAACCTGGCCTTTAAATGCTGCAGGCGTGAATAGCCATTCGGAGATAAAAATGCAATATTTGGACAAAAACGAAGCCTAACTATAAGAAAATTGAATGAAAGAATTAAATACTGCATTATTTTATGCGTTCTATGATTAAATTTCCATCCAATATCTTCAGTGCAAGTAATTTTTAAAAAGCCAAGAAAGAAACACCTGCACTGAATTCAATACTCAATGGGAGTAAAAGTTAACTATAATGGGGTAAAATCAACCCCAAAAATTGCTATTTAATAATTCATAAACCTTCGTGGGCGTGCGCACAACAACTCAACAAAGTTTCATCGCAATCGGATGAATGGTGTTGGAACGCATAAAAGACGAACAAGCAAACAAACATTCTTTTTTATATATTAGACTAGAAGATTTTCTCTTGAAAATTACATGAATAATTCCAAAAACATATCAAATCCACATGGAATGTCATCAAACTGAACACTATATCATCTACTCCACAAGATAATTTAACCTCCATCAATTTGAATCGGATCAAAGTTTCAGATCCGCATGAAATTTCCAACAACTTCAATCTGCATATATATGTTTCTTCTAAAGTTAATTCAACACCACCATCTATCAATAATAGTCACTGTCGCTCTTTCGAATCTATTTTTCCCACCAGCCCAATTGAGATCCTAAATCCTTGCCGAATAAATCTTCTATCGGGCTTGACGGCATTTACTGGCTGTTTTAACTGTGCTATCTCCCCCTTCACCCACCAACGTGTTCCAATCTCCCATTACCCATCCAATCCATGCGGGCTAAACGAAACAGTAGTGAACTGGATACGCGACTTTCTGAGTGATCGTAAGCAAAAAGTAGTTCTTGACGGAATTAGCTTTGATATAGTTAAAGTGACATCAGGTGTCCCACAAGGAAGCGTAATCGGCCCCCTTTTGTTCATTATATACATAAATGATCTATGCTCTCGAATTAGCAGTAAAATACGTTTATTTGCCGACGACGCTGTCATCTATCGTGAAATTAGTGATCACTCTGACTTTGAAACTATCATCGGATTTAAACAACATTCATGTGTGGAGCCAAGAGTGGGGACTCGAACTTAATCTGAGCAAATGCACGGCGGTACATTTCTTGCGGAGGTCGTCCAACTATTCCCATGTATATGCTGTGGATGGTGTTAACATAAAGGCGACAAATGAAGTGAAGTATCTGGGAGTTACGATTACCTCAAACCTATCGTGGGGAACACATATAAGAAATATTTGTGGCAGAGCTCTGAAGAAGCTAGGATTCGTCAAGCGTATTGTGGGAAGATTCTCAGATGAAAAAGTAAAAGAGAGGTGCTATTTCGCACTCGTCCGGCCACACCTTGAATATGCAGCGAGCATATGGGATCCGGTGCAGAAAGACTTTATCTGGGAACTTAATAAAATACAAAGGAGAGCTGCGCGATTCGTCAAAAACTTCTACGGGCGTACAGGCAGCGGTACACAGATGTTAAACGAATTAGGCTAGGAGCCGCTAGAGACTCGGAGGCTGCGCGCTAGGCTTAGATTACTTGAGCAATTGAGAATAGAAATCTTTCTGAGTGACACGGAGAACATCATATTAAAACCCCACTATATTTCCAGGTCCGACAGAAACGATAAATTAAGAGAGATATTTTGCCGAACGGATAGGTATGGGAATTCGTTTTTCCCCCGAACAATAAGGGAATTCAATAAATGCTAGGCGTAATTTCATTAGAGCGTTCCTTTTTATATGTAAACGGCTGGTGTCCTAACACCCCCCGCCACACGCCTATTGAGGCGGCTTGCGGGGTAGTATGTAGATGTAGATTACTACCAAATGCTTACTCTTAGGTTTACTACCAATTATTTCCTATAACTGATTGTATACACAATCTTCATGTTTTATCCTATCACTCACCTGCTCTGCAGGGACTATTTTTCTACCAAATGTATTGTTCATAATGAATACAGTCCACAGCTCCTTTCCTTGTATAAATATCACTCTACAGCCGCTTTTCCGCTATCTTTCCCACTAACTTCGCCCAGCCCCATGTTGTCTACTCCCACTTCCATTTCTTGCTTTACATTCTCTAACTTGCCTGCCCTTAGCATTGTCCTTATTTTCCATTTACCATTGTATTACGATTTTTTTCGTTCCTCATCTGTACCTTCTTTCCCTCTGCTGCTGCATTTGCTTCTACTTCCGAGGAAGGATTTCATGTGATGATGTCCGCAAGGGCCATTGCTCCCACCTATGCCGGATATGACAGCCGACCCAGGGTTATTTGCCAAGATTCATTTTCATATTAGAACTGTCCTTGATTTCATGGTTTAGTAATTGAGATGGTATTCTGTGGCCTACCCCAATAGAGTTATTTACGTGACACCATCACATGAGAGGCCGCCCCACTGGGGTCAGATGCCTTTTGCAGCCGCCTCACTGCGGTAAAGACGCTGTGTAGACACTGCCAATTTTGGCATACTCTGCTCCTCTCAGACTCGAAATCCACGGAGACTCGAAACCGCAGGAAAATGTCACGGTCTCGCAAGTGCCGGGGAGAGGTTAAGGCAAGTGCGCGATCTCGCTCATGTGTGTGCGGGTGCTGCGTCTACTGGACTTTTATACGGTCCGTCCTAGTGCTGCCACCTTTTACAATCTTTAAAGTCGAGTTGTGAGCGTTCCCACCAATCCACAGTTCGCTAGCACCTGATCCCCTACTCCCCCCACTCCTCCACTAAACAACTTTCCCCTCAAAGGCTGGCGAAATTAGCCATCAGCGGAAGTGCCCTCTTTCCTTCTGACCAGCCAGAAGATATCGCGGAGATTCTACTGAAGGCGTGCTGGCTATACCAAATATTCACGGTATCAAGCCTGCGGATTTACTTGAGTTGTAATATATTTTTTAAATATAATTGTTCCTGTTGGAAGTCAATTCCGTTTTAAGGCTGTTGTTATTTCATTTTTCTTGACTCCGCCTTCCTGCCTCTGTCAATTCAATCGCGACGACGAATTCCCATTGAGTTCCGTCGCAAGACTACCTTCGACCCCTAACCTTCGACCTCTCTAGATGGGTGGCCCTACCGGGAGCATTGCTCCTGCTGGTTTAGCTCTTGGAGTCATCGGCACAAGCCCTTCCTTCCACCATGACAAGGTTGTAGTCCTTAGGAGGAGATTATACCTACCATAAGTAAAAGGAAAATCAAGTATTCTTGATTAATGGAAGCTAAGACAAAGGATTGAAGGAAGGACGAGTTTAACAGGTACTGATTTCAATCAGAACATACCTCTCTCCGGAGGAAACCGGAATTCTCAACCCAGGCCATTTTCTAACCATAAGTGGCCATTTTTTTACCAAAACCATCTCCTTGAATTTGGGATATTATTTGTTAAAGTAGATGTGATGCAGATTGAAATGTATTTAGCAGTACCAACATTTTATTTTCATTCTTTATTATTTTATAAATCATTCTTACTTCGCACATTAAAATCAGAAATGCACAATATTCATGCTTCTAAACATTCATTGGTAGTCCCATTATCAATTAAAATGCAACATTGTGGAAACTGCATCTTAAATACTTTTGGTAGGTTTGTACGATGCTAAAGAACTATTTCCTTCTGTACACAAAGTATAGAAATTAATAAAGGCAAAGGATAAAGAAATTTTGATAGCATTATCAAAATAATGTGAAGTGGCAAACCTACACCACTGTGCAATGATGTATGTCCAACTATGTGGAGGGATTACCAATCGTGATTACATATCCTGTGATTATAATTTAAAAATTAAGCAAATGAAAGACAAATCGTCTTGCATACCTATATCTTCTCTGCTTCCTTTTAATTGGCCCTCCTCCACCTCCTATTGCACTTCCTGGACTGTTCCCGAGGGATGAGAAGGTGATGAGAGAAGAGTTGTTTGGTGATTCTGGGGCTGGAGGTGAAGGGCAAGGAGAGGTATTGGCTGCCTCAACCAGTCCTACCCCTGGACTCCCCATTGACCCAGTCAATCCTAGGGCCACATCTCCATATACTGAAAGGATGAGATTTTATAAAGTCAATTTACTTCATAAAAACACCTGTTTCCATAAGGTAGCTATGGAAGTTAGCTACTATTCTTAAAAAAATAAGTTTCCGAATTAACAGAAACACTACAGGAGTATAAGGTACTCCTTTCTTAGCAACAACATAAATGCCTGCGAACAGTGCCGTCCCTAGGGTAGTACGACAAGTGCCGTGCACTGGGCCCCGCGTCTATGACCCCGTACGGGCTTGCCTTTTTCAGACTGGAGCGGGGAAACACACCCATTTCCCGAAATTGCCTACTAATCATGGGCGCCCATACACGGGGGCAGCGCCCCCCCCCCCCCCTAACCTAGGGGAAAAATAAAAAAGGGAAACAAAAAATGTCATATTTTCAATTTTGTAAACATACATATTTTTAGAAATTTATTGAAACGCATGATGTTTAACTTATCCTTATAATATTTTTCTAAGTTGGTTTCCTTGTTTTAGCTACTTAAATAAGTCCAAGACCCACGCATGCACTATCCTGATTTTTTCGTGGTTTTTGTTAATAGAAAGGAGGGGGAGGAAAATTTGAAATGAATCAGAATGGTTAAAGAAGATGTGGAAGCTGGGTGTTTAGATCCAGTGGCCAGATTAGATTTGTACGCCCCTGAAGAGGTCGTCAAAACTACGAGGCACTCAGCTGGCTCAGCCACCCATCACCTCACACCGTTGTGTATTTCCTAGAATACGACAGCTGACAGGTGCAGTTGCCGGCAGTGCAGTACGATAATCATAAAATTTAGTTTTGTTTTCATTACAGAATCATTCGAAAGTTTATTTATTTGTTCCGACATCTTGACGTTGAATTCTGGATAAGTGTTCTTGTATTTTGAATAATTGTAAATTATTTACTGTGCAGGGTAAATATCTTACGACTTGTGCTCTAATTCTTGGTAAGCAAGTTTTTCAATTCAATTCCTTGGACTTGAATGCATCGGAATCTTAGAATTTGGTCCAGGTAAGCACATGCTCACCTAAATCTTTATCAATAATGCTAAATTACTCACTATTATTATTTAAGACACTTCCAAGTTACTTGACATATAGGCCCTAGTTGAAGTTCCATTTGCAACTACATGCAATAAAATTCGGTCCTAACTCGGGTCTTGGGGACAAAAATACACACGCGTTATTAGCTACCCGCGCAATTACGAGAAGGAAGGTGTAGTTTCGAAGAATTATAATTTCTGTGGTCAATAAAAACATGAAATATTAACATTATTTTCGTATAGACGAAAATACCACCTTCGCGTATTTTTACATTTTAGCCTTTGGGTCTAGCGTCTTATTGTTACTCATGGTCCTACGACATCAAGAATGAAAAACATTTTTATTGCATGCGTAATTCGCTGAAGACGTTTTAGCTTTCAAATCACCGAATTTTTGCATCCCCACCTTCTGGCTGCTACCGACAATGTAAGTGCACGTTACGAAGTCCAGCGACCCTCCAGTCCCTCCACTCATCACGGCTGATTAACAAAGTATCAATAATAACAATGGTCTTACTCGCGCCGGTCAAGAGTTCGGCGGTTTAGCACACTTCGCCGTATGAAGACTTGGCTACAGAGCTTATTAGTTGAGGTGTTAGTATTTTTAAGAGAAAACAAATTGTAAATTTATTTTCTTCTTCCCAAATATGTTAATTACATTCTCTTGAAAAGAGAAGATTTTACTCTTATTTCTGTGAACACTAAGGAGACAATTTTGAGAAACAATCCTCTCCCATTGTAATTCTATATTACCAAAATTTAATAAATGTACGTATTAATTTATAACCATTTTTAATAAAAACTTAGTACTTTTCCACACTTTATTTTCCACAAGTGTGGAAAAGTACTAAGTTTTTTTTTATTAAAAATGGATATCTATCACTTCCACGAAGTCAAGCCTGAAACAATCAAATTATTTATTTATTTAGGTATAAATTTTTTGGTTTCGATTTCTAATAAAGCAAATAAATTAGATTATATACTGAACACTTTCATTTTTTTAGTTATACATCTTCACAAAACACATCGAATACTTTATTTCAATCAATTTAATTTATTTATTGTTATAGCAGCATTAAATTAATATTTTAGTAACAAATTTAGAAAATTCTCATTCACTTAATATGTTCCCAAAAATGTGCTCATGAGACCTCAAATTTACTAAACTTTCCGGGAGAGGGTTCCTCGGACCACCCACTTCTTAAACCTATGCAGGGGCGGATCCAGGGAGCAATCTTGGGGGGGATTTGGAAAATTTGTGTGAGGGTATGGGTCTGTGCGTGCACGGTCGTTCCTGCTCCTGCGTGCTTATGTGATTGTTATGTCATACATCTTATCCCCAAGCTCTTCAGTCATATTTTTCAACGATTGTTCTTCCAGTGGTCACGTATTTGGGCGATGTCTGCTCCATCTAATCTTGCCACCCGTAATACCGTAAACCATTTCTTCACGAGAATAGTGAAATACAGAGTCCCCCACATGCGCGATATGTCCACCAATGCCATTTTGTCTTCTCTCTCCATTTACAATATTCAATGTCTCCGCCTTAAAACTGACCTAAAATTTATTTACAACATCCTTAACTCCATCACAGACTGACTGTCCTGAACTCCTTTCTTTTATAAATTTCCGAGTACCCTCCCGAACTACGCTACAAAAATATTATTTTTATACTGTCTTCTACTGTTGTGTACCCCACAAAATTCTCCAGTAACCAGTGACAAAGTGTCTAATTTTCCAATGCTTGTCCCTTCCCCCCCCCCCCCCCCCCTCGACGCGCCGCGAGACATCACCTCAACGAACTTATGGTTTTTTTCAAATTTCAAATGTTAACGATATTCTTGTGGAAATAAAACTCCCTTCCCCCTTGAAATTTTTCCCCTTCCCCTCTCCCTCCCTCCACTTTCCTAACCTCCCTCACCCACCTTCTCTTGTATAAATACCTTGATTTACAAATTTATGTACCTGATGATGATGCAATGCATCGAAACCCGGGTCGAATTAAAATATTTATCTGTGGAAAATTGCTACTTCTAAGTTCTTATTATATTCAAAAGAGCATTTTTGCTGGGGCATAAGTATCATACGTCCGGAGATCTCGATTGCGGCTCAAACATAAATTTACTAGCTAAGATTTTCATACTCCCGTACCTAAGGCATCGGATGCACATTTTGCATACCGATTAGGCATAACCAACTATGTGGTAAAGCGAAATAGGTGGAAATCGAAGAGGATAAGGGTAATATCGGTCTTTTCTTGGTCGCTTTGACATGTATTTACTCAAAAGGGAAATTAAGAAACCACCGAGAAAGAATTCCCTACACTCCGTCGGAAAGAACTGATGTACTTGTCGTGAATATGACGAAACGTAATCCAATTTAAGAAGTTCAAAAATACATTTAAAACATTAAATCAAGTCTATTTTTAATTAAAGTAACTTTATAACAATAAATATCGGGAGCATAAGAGAAGAAACAGCCTGTTTTTGGATGGTACAAGGACGAAATTCTTTTCAACATTTCAACCAATGAATAATTTTATTGATTCTGGTTGATATTTCGTCAACATGAGTATTCCAAGGGAAGTTACATGTCAAAATCAAGCCAAGGATATAAACTGAATATTTGAAGAGGATAACTTGGTTGTCGAAAATTTTAAGGAGCATACTACAATCAACATTATTTGATATATTTTTACTACCAGAACAATGGATTGCGTCTTAGTGGGATTTAGGTAGCGGTAGTTTTTCTAATGAGAGCGAGTGATACAAATTCTAGGAACCTTAGCTTATGGATTTTTTTACGGGAATCTCTATAGCGATAACTGAGAATGAAAAAGATACACGTGCGTCGGAGTTTCACGCCATTGGAGTTTCTTTTGTATTATATATATAGTTGTGTTTTGCTATGAATTATTTTATGATTACAGGTTTAGACATTCACGAGTTTTAGGATCTATATGGGATATTAGAAAGAGTAAAAATAACAGAAGACATATATCATATATTGCTATGATGTAGTTATGCAATTAGTGATACCTATTTAAAATAAGTACTTACATTTACCATACTTGATACACGTACTATAATTCTGTCAAATAAGTCACTGGCATACAGAGATCCGCGAATATAGTAGAATGCGAAAGCTGTGAGGAGAAGTATCAAATCCAGCATAATAAATCACTATGCCCAGGCACTTGATCGTATTGTTAATTGAAAGAGTTTATCTGATAAATCCAGCAAAACAAAAAGACACGTTTAAGTGGACGCCCAAGACGAGGTGCCGAAGGAGACGTCAACGGGACAAAACAATGTGACACATTCAAGGAACACGATTGCATCAAAACGCGGCAAAGAGCGGATAAGATTGTGTTAGCGCCCAAACGGATGCAGTCACCCATCAACCAACAAATATAATAAATGCCGTTTGTTAACCCGCGCCAACTACTAAGGAAATGAACCCTTACTTTTTAAGGGGTCAGGAGAGGCTGTTAGAAACAAAGTGACTTACACACGCCAGATATCCCTTACTTTTTAGGCGATGGGGGAAGCAGCTTAGCAAGAGGCGTAGATAAGACAAAATAGGGATAGACGAAGCCTCAACTGTGACTCATCTCCTCTCCGTTGAATACTCGTCTTCCGCTGCCCAACTCGAAATTCCCAAAAAAACTTGTTACCGAAAAACAGTTCGCTCGTTAGAGAGAAACAAATGTTTTTTTCTTGCATATCAACGCTATTACGCTGTTGGCACAACGAAGTTTACTATCAAATCGTATGCATTTTATTTTGCGTCTGACCTCTTGGGGGGGGGGGGATTCCCCCCATTCCCCGCTCCCGTGGATCCGCCACTGAACCTATGTCTTGGCTCCCCCCTGGAAAATATTGTATGGGCGCCCATGCTACTACTTACTTATTGTTAGTACATATGGTGCATATGTAAATTTCTTGAAATCATTACAAATTTTGTAGGTTAATTTCCTTCTCTCCATGAAATATGCTTAAAAGATGCTACAATATCAAAAAGGGAATGCAAAGTTAAGGGGCCCCGACTTTCGTTTGCACAGGGCCCCTCAATCCCTTGGGACGGCCCTGCCTGCGAAGAGTTCGGAATTCCACTTCTTATGCAAAAGGAAGGACTTAAAAAAATATTTTATCACAATACTTCGAATTTGATCAAATATTGGCAATGAAGAGCATGTTTTTTCATGACATTGTGTAAAAAATTACATTTCTGCAATCGTAAATTACGAACGAATTACTCGTCGAATTGTCTCCTAAATATCTCTATGAATATCGCTTATCAGATTTTCAGAACAAGCGATTTTTAGCCTCCCCTTTCTAACAAATATTTGAAAGGATAAATTATTTTCGTGTAATGGGCCGCATTACTTTTTTATTTTGGAAGTATCCTGAAGTAGTTCCGCAAGTTATAATTTTTTCCTATTAAGTGTGTATTTATGTAGGCGGCATCGTCCCCAATTTTTAGTGACTTGCCGCGTATGCATATCAGAGGAGACCCTGCATGATGCCTCGTCAAATCAAATAATTAATGCTTAATATCGTGTCGAATATTATCCCTAATTACTTACAGACTAGACTTATTCCCTTAAATGTCTCTTCTCATACTCCACCCTTAAGTTACCCGAAAGAATCAGGTCATTGATCCCAATGAGAATAAGTTCTCCCCCAGATTGTCGCTACAACAGATTGAAGCAAGCCAAAATTTTATTCAGCCCTTTCACTGCAGAAACTAATTTCGGGTTTCACTCATACTGGATGTCAAATCTCCACAAAAAGATTTTCACAATTTTTTTATATGAAAGAATCACAGTTTGCATTGTTTATGCAAACATTTCAAAATGACGTTTAACCTTTGATGCACTGTAGTGAATTTACCTCTATAGATACAAAACCTTTGGGGTATTATATCTATAGAGGTATTGGGGTATTGTATCTCCGCAGTAGAGAGAAAATATTTTTTATCCTTATGGGGTAAAGTTGAACTCCAAGGTCAGCGGATAAAAATGTACATTCCAATATACTGGAACGGTGCAGCAAAAGGGCCAAATGAAATTTTTAATGGAGAATCAGCATTATAGAGGACGTGCGTATTTCCCCAGGGGAAAATTATTATCTTGAGAAATGGGCGTGTAAAAATGCCTCGGCATTGGTCCATGGCCGTGGACCAATCCCGAGGCATTGTTACGACCATGGATACTAGACTTTGTTACGCCAATGGCCGTGGATAGGTCAAGGAGTAGGGAGTTATAATATTGCTTTATTGCGTTCCAGGTTCGGTTGCACTATGTAGAAAGTTCTGCTTAAAATATTTTCCTTGCTCGCATGGATTTCTGGGCCTCATAAGCTGTTGGGTGGAGGTGCAAATGTGGAGGTATTTTCCAAATGGATCTATTTTCTTTGGGGTCATAGCAGTTTTTTCCACGTGATATCTACCGTGGTAAGGAAAGCAGCCATATTTATTCCCCCTGTGCGTCCTTTCACATCTACCTAGGTGTAATCCTCACTACCCCCTTCAAACAGTGAAGTAAACTAATTACTTGCAATGAAATTTAAATACTGATTTATTTTTAAAAGAAAATCATTCTGAATTTCAGGATATGATTGGATTAGGCTCTCCTAAAATCGAATAAGTAATGTTTCTCCCTCGTAAAAATACTTCGTAAATGTTTTTTCATACTGCCAAATCTTTATTCGGCTTTAGGGGGTTGTCTCCCCTCTCCCTCCTCCCGCTACGTCCGTGATCGTTGTTTAATCATCGTGTCTTTCATTTTTCCTCCCCTCAACCCTGCTCCAATATCTGGTTTCCCCCCCTCCTCCTCCGTAACTACACCAACAATAACAAACTGAAATAACAAACTTATGTATGTTATATTTTGTAAACCTCACGATGCCGTCAAGTGGCGAAACGCGTCGTGCAATAATAAAATGTTGTAGAAAATTACTAAGCTATGTCCAATATGAGTACTTTAATGACATTTCCTGAGTTGATCTATCTCCATTTATTTGGAGGGATAGGAGCTTTTTAGGACTTCAAGGTTTTGGTTGATGATGGCAACACTTCCTATAGGATGAAATCATTAGCCAAAGGTTCCATACGGATATTTTTGTATCCTAATAGTACACCGTCGTCTTTAGATATGGTTTCTGGTGGGTGATTTCTTCTAATGTGGAAATGCAACAAATTTCCCTGTAGGGACATTGCTCCCTTACAGGGAAAGTTATTTCCTACGGGGAAATCTAGTTTACATTTCTAGCTAGGAATTTTGGACTTCCTGCAGGGAAACTGATTCCCTACAGGGAAATATTTTTTCCATGCAAGGAATTTTTTATCCATACAAGTAAAGTTATTTCCTGCAGGAAATATTCATTAATCAACGGGGAACTCATGTTTGGATCAACAGGGAATTTTCTCAACGAAGATTCCTATAATATTCAATGCTCCCGGAAAAGTATGTTATTGATAACCATATGATCTGATACTTTTAGCAAGAATTTACATAAGTATAAATATTGCCTTGCAATTTGCCTTAAGAATGCTATGCTCCAGGTGAACCAAAAGTTTATCCCGGTTTAACGGATTAGAAATTTGTTCACTAAGCATGGACACGTCCTAAAAAAGTACCGTTACTTAACCGACGAGTATTTTAAAGCACTTCTTGTACCGGACCTAAAGTACCGACGCAATTTTGTCTTTATTTTTATAAATTTCTTACAAATTAACGTACATTTGACCTAATTAGTCCGGTACTCCCGTAAACTTAAGCAAGTAGATTCCAGTACAGTGGTTAATTACGTAAATATCATCATTAATCATTTTAATTAACACTTAGTGGTAATTAATCTGTGAATCTCCGCGAACACCTAACTTTCTTTCGAACTTGAATAATTACTTGTTTTATCGTGAATAATACAATTAAGGCGGTTTGAATAAGGTCACTTGGTAAAATTTAAATTCACTTGCGATAGAATACATCATTATTCATCTTGGACGATGCTACGCTTTATGTTATTTATATCTGCAACATCTCTCTTAATACCTATCCCTCTGGTCGATGGACACAGTCGAGCTTAATAAAACTATGGATACATTTGCTTGTGGTCGCTCTTGTCATCCAATTCAAGAATGATTAATTCTAAGTTTCATGGGTATTTATTTACGAGCAATATAGTAGATGTAAATCAGTGACAGGCAGGTACAGTTGAATCTTCCGAAGTGTTCACCAAACTATAGTAAACATATATTATCAAAACCTGGCACGATCTCCTAGTTTGTTATACTTACCTATTTTTTATGAAAATAATGTGGAAATACGTTTAACAAATTCACAAAAGTTTTCATTTCAGTTTAGCTAAGATCCGGTATGATTTGAAAGTTAATTTTCACCTCGGAAAGGACGTGTATTAGTCAATTTACAGTTTGGTTTCGCGCTTCACTGTATTCATGTACTTGTGATTGCAAAGTCATTTCACTATTATAATCAGCAAAAAGTCATTAAATTCACCCACGTTCTCTCAAATGGAAAGAACTGTTGCTGATATTATTGCAACTGTTACTTCTCTGCGTGCTCAAATTCATTTTTAGGTCGCAAGCAGATTTATTAATTCTATAAATCCAGCGTGTTATACCAAGGAAGAAGATAGGTATATGCCTCATAAGTTCGCACTGGTACTTAATCAGTATTTCACCATCAGTACTTAGATTCTCGATCCAACAGAAGAATAGCTCTCGACTTCGGTCTATTGGAACATTTCTGGAATATTTTTCACAGTAACACAGTAATCAAGAGCGTCAAACTATTTGCCATCATATCTCACCCAAAAGTCGGCCCGACACGACAGTTTTCTGAGACATAGAAAAAGTGTAGAAAACATGTGGACGCACGGAAGTATTCCATTTTGTCGATTAAATAAAAAAAGCTTGTAAACTATCTCAAGTACTCTTGTCGCTCCAATCGAAGGGAGCTATTGAAATATGTGACCCTATAGTAAATTTGAATCACCAAATAAATATACCGATCAAGATAAGCATTATAATAATCAGCTACCAAGTCTGTAATACCGGTATTTAATGAGACATTCGGTTTTCATTTGTCAGGAATGGGTAACAGAGATGCAGGAATTTAATTTGGGAGCTCATGAGCTATAGCATCATAATACTGGCTCCACTTGACTTAGTGGGTATTTACTACTCGTTCGATTATTGACACTACTATTTTCAGAAATGAATGCTGAAGTCGGCCTTTTCAATACTGAAACTTGTAATTAAATCTTATGGAAATTTGTTATACTTTTTCCTTTCGACAAGTACTTGTTGCTTCAAATGAGAATCCTTACTTAACACTGAAGTAATGTTGATAACACCTAATGTAAATAAATTAAGTGTAGTCATAGTCAAAGGTTTTTTTCATTCTCAGTAATAATCAGTTTAATTCAGTTTATATCAACATATTCCAGTAATACATATTTCCATCATTCAGCTATTTTCCCTTAGCATTTAAACGCTTACACACCATATAGCAGTGCTGTTCAATTATCGCTACTTTCAATATCGGTACCTCCGGTATTGCTGATTTCTAATTGTACCGAAATTGAAAAATAACATTACCTAGTAGCAATCCGATACTATTTTGGTATATTTGGAACCGGTATTTTTCCTAGCGTTTCTGGTCAGCGGTAAGCTAGTCGGTACATGCACTGTAAGATACAACAAATAATAATAAGCAGCGTACATTTCAGCGTAATTTTAGGTAACGTCTATGTAGAGGCAACACTTTTGGTTATAAGTTACCTGCATGAGCTGGAGTGGGGTGAATATGGAAGGAGAAATTCGTTTTTTTTTCGGATTTATTTTTCGGAGAAATGGATTAATGTGTGGGTATGTTTAAATGAATAAACTAAATTAGTTATACACTATCTTTCTGCGAGCAATCCTAACCGGTTCCAACGCTTTCGAGCAATTTTCAAGGGGATCACATTTTTCCCCGTGGCGAATTTTAATTTATACACCATCTAACTTAAGAAAGATAGGGTTAGGTTAGTAGTGGTTGAGGTGAAGGATAAAGGAGGAGAATATAAGGAAATTGTTAAGGTGAAAAGGATAAAACAACGAACGAAAGGTTATTTTGAAGAAAAATTAGTCTGGGAAGGGGGACAGGCACTTGATAAAAAGCTGATTGATTCGTTGTTGTAAAATCTTTGAAGTATTTTTATTCAAAAACCTTGGAATATAATATAATTTTCAAATTAAAATTTCTCTATCATACACAAAAAATAACTACATTAAAAAATAATTTATTCGTTTAATTGCGTCTACAAAATTTCTAAAGTCAAATCACAATCCATTCTAGTTCCCTGAATGGTTGCTGTCACTTTAAAAATTCTGCTTGTTCATCCCGTGAGCATTTCGGTTTTGAATGGCTCACAGCAGCTCTCCACCCTTGCCCTTTTGGCTCTATACTGAATCGCAATTCGTATGCTCTCACGAGCTATTGCTGATCTTCCATACTATACTGACGTATTATGTGGTAAAGGTAATTATAGATGTATGAAGAGATTTCAGGTAAGTACAAAATTCAGTGCTGGGAATTGGCTCGTGTTAATAGAAGGTGTGTTCTTTTGCGTTAAACCGACCACTAGTTTACGGCATTCAACAGACATTTGCGTCATTCGATCTATGGCATTCAGTGCTTGGGTTGCTCCTGGACCCAGTGTCTTTCGACGCAGTATTTCATGCGATGGATTTAGTGAGAAATGACTCGCCATTATGTAGGGGTTCACCTTTTATGCAACGGTAAAATTCAATCTCAAATACTTTGGGAAAGCCAGCAAGTGTCAAAATATTCATTGACGATGGCACTTGTATTCTCCCTGCCTTTTCAATATTCGGCCGCAAACCCGATTAAGAGAATTTTATTATCTCTATAAATCGCGCGACTCTCACAATTATCCAGTAAAAATTCCCCTAAGAATTTTACGTAATCATGTTTGCAATTTATTTTGAGGAAGTGAGTCTGACTGATGGACCACGGAATGTCAAGAAAAACCTCCAAGGACGTACCAAATACTCGCATTTCAAAATGTTGTCATTCCATGGTTAACTCAAGAATTTAAAACATCTTTTATTGGGAATTGCATATTGTTTTTATGAATAATTCATTAAAATTTTATTACACCTAGGAAATAGTTCCCGAACTAATGTCGCTAAGTGCTTGCAGCTATCAATGTCCATTAGGGTTTAATAACGCGATATAACGGTGATAATATTTGTTCATTTTTCGATTGCCTAACTTTCTTCAAATCATCAATTAATTATTGTGGATGAATCAGATTAATCTCTTTCCTTACGCTGTTGTCGGTGTGCAAGATAGGAGTTTTTTTAGTTTTGATCCTAAGACAAGATGGTTCACTACGAAAGAAGTGGATATAAGAAATTATAATTATGATTTTTGGAAAAAAAATGCATTTCACTCTCCAGGATCTGACTAATTCGTGATCAAAAAGTTCATTAGCTCAAACGGAGTCGGAGCTTGGTGCCAATTCGAAGTTTTCATGCTTGTTACGATAATAAATTCCACAAATATCTTCCATGATTGAATAAGATTAATCCGCACGGATGTAAGATTTTTCACATCTTCTTCGAGCGCGTGCCTATAACTATCAGGATGCTTGATTAAACCCTACATTTAAGATGGACGGCTGCGAGGTGGCGGGTGATCTCATGGGGCTACGCTGGTTTTTGTGACCTACCATATAAGTATATATCTCCCCTCGCTCATTCCCATCCAGACCCTCTCATCCCTTCCCTCTCCTTCTAATTAGCTTACATTATTATTGGGTTGGGCTAACCACATTGCAGCTTGACTGGAGAAGGGAGCCATAACGGGGCGAGGGAAGGCAGGGAGTCGAAGGGAAGGGGGAATTTAATGTATTTAGAAATAACTCAATAGACTCTCTGTGTAGTGAGGGGTCGTGGCTACGGGGTAGGGTCTCGGGAGTCTGAAGGGATGCAGTGGTTGGTGAGGCAGCAAGTTTGACAGCTCGGATACTTCCACGCGAATACGGGTTGTGAATCGGTGCTTCGAGGCTGCGAGTGACGTCGCCTTCATTTGTCTTAGCAGTCCGCTCCCATTCAGAGCGTCGTGAGTGGTGAGTGGTGAGTGGTGGTGAGTGGTGGTGAGTACTATATTCACTGTATGCACGTGTTTCCATTTTGTAAGCCATAAGATGCAAGAAGATGAGGTATCGGGAAGCTAAACATTTCAATTGTCGCTAGGCTTTAACTAGCAGTGATAACTTATGATTATGCACATCCAGAACATTTTTCCATGATCTAATGTGGAAATTTTCTCGGGTGATTCTTGTACTTTCTAGTAGAAATAGTGGCATGTGTGCTGAGTGCAAGGAAGTATTTTTTTCTAAAATCTTCTACTTTAAACAGCATTCTGCAGATGTAATAAATATCCATTAGCGGCAGAGAAAACATAGCTTTCCGCAGAAACTTTATTTTGTGATTCACGCATTTTCAGTTAACAGGGTGAAAAATACTTTAATCACCACGGGACTGTTACTCGATATGATAACCCGTAATAGTGACGAGAAGAATTCACGTAGTCTTGTGTTTCGGTGCTATGGTTTTCATCGGTGCTTCGGGTCTTTTGTTTTAAGATTAACTGGATGTGAGTTCGAGATTGCTAGGAGGAACATTACGAACTCAGCGGAATTAGGCTTCACTTCGTAGAAGCATTGAATATCCATTAGCATAAAGAAAATCACTAAGGTCGTAAGGTTCGCTGATTCACATTCAATATCAAAAGCGATAGGATTCGTGTATCGTGTCGAGACATAAAATAAAATTTATGCAGAAAAACTTGATTCTTTTCGTAGTAAGTGAAATCAAATATGTCCATTGTTTTCTCTTGTATAATATATATATATATATATATATATATATAAAATCGGTGACCGAGTTTTAGTTGTGCTCCTGTTCTATAATAATAGATGTGATTCATGAATTAAGTGTTAGATCCAAGTCTTTCGTCAAATATCATAATGGATTTTCATGCATAGAAAGAAATAAAAATTACTCCTAATAACACATTCGAGAAAAAATAGGAATTCATGAATGAAATATTAAACTAATTAATTCCTGTGTGCGGCAATTAGATAGCCAAATGTGTTTAAATATTTTTCATTGTGTTTATTTTTTAAACCTTAAATGGGGCCAAGCGCAATTAGCTTTATTTTCCTCTCTTTATTACAAAAATATACTTTATTTCTGTGGTAGTTTCCATTTCAAGTTTCACTTAGATGTAACACGAATCGGCCGTGTAGGATGAGGCATGTTAGAAAAAATAGTAATTCCTACGTAATGATATAGGTAGCAGCTCCATTCGGCCTTTCTCTTCAGAAAATGCTAGGCTCCTTAAAATAGGTATGCAACTAACTTAGGTATATCAGATAAAAATAATGAAGGGGCCTATGTGAACTAAAGACTACATTCATTTTTTATCAGAAAAATCAGTAGAATTGAAGGCAATACTTATAAATTATCAACATTTTTACATCAAAAGTTTTAAATCTCCCAGAAAAAGAACAGAATTAGTTAATTGAAATTGAAAATAAAATCAATTTGGCTGTTCTTACAAAATGTCTCCAAAAATAATCCCAATAATATTATTACACCCCAAACTTCGGAAGTGCAAGTGAAACGCGTTTACTCGACGGTAAACTTCCCATTTCTTGATTCCAGGTTACCTCAAATTAAACTAATATTCTCCTAAAATAATTATTCATTAAAATATACAATTTTCAATGTAATTATGTAATGGCAAACATCTGGAATCATAGAAGGTAGTATGAAGTGTTTTTAAGCGATTTGCTTTTTTATCACAATCAAGATAATTTCATTATATGTACTTGAATTATAAGCGTCCTGAAAGTCCGTGAGGTGTACATATCATAGGAAATAACGTGCGGGACATTACGGCGGGATTTGCGCACACAACTTTTTAATTAGCCAGAAAAACCCAGTCCTGCTCAAATATCGGGACGAAGCAAATGAAAAAAATATCTCTTGCAAGAGAATTTCTGGGAAAATTACCAAAGTATTGGGTGATGCGCAACACAACTCTAATTTACCGAGGAGCGAAATGTGGGGAAATGAGGTAAACGCTATTTTTCTGCTAACCTATTACAACGTAGTTAACATGATGATCCAACAAGACAGATCGATAACGCAAGATCATGTTCATTTTTTGCGGCCTTTTTATATTTTCTGGATTCTTATACATTATAGTTTAATATACCATATAAATTGAATCACAATATGCATTAACTTTCAATTTATTTAGTGACTTCGCGTCAGACAAGCTAAAGTGAGTTAAGTTTCTTCTTAGAGGGCCCTGAGTGGAATTCTGGACGGTTTTCTGAACACCTAATTATAAGCCCTAGTTGTGCGATCGTCTGCATGAAAGAGCCTAACTGGGAAACTCCATGTCTTAGGGAAAGGAACCCTCACCCCTCTCTCAGTTTATTACTTGCATTTTGCATCCCTTATGCCGAGTTTAATACTTAGATAGTCAAATTATCGTCCACCAAACATCAAAACCTACTGCATGGGGACAGGATTTAAGTTCTGACTATAATATTCCGTATGGGAAGGCCTCGAGATCCAAATTAGGCTTTTTCTGTGAGGAAAAATGTGTAAGTTCAATTTTATTTCCGTTTTTACCACATGATTGAATAAAGTCTCATTTTTTTTGATAATCTACCATGAGGATAGTTGGTGGTTCAGTATTCATTCCGTTCTATTTTTGAAGGTCATTTTCTAGGAACCCTTCTTATGAGAACTATAAGTATTAGTTACAATTAAAAATTCAAAACCATTTGGGGTTTTTCAGGACGATTTTTCACATTTGTCTCATTCATTCCACAATATATTTCCGTGAATATCGTTATGATTACTCTCAAAACACGATACTCATTTGCCCCGTATTTACTTTCCTGTAATTTCGATAAACTTAATTTTCCGGTTTCTAATTTCCTCGATAAATTGTCTTTGCATGTCTACTAAAGAGTTCGTGTACAAAGAGGGATTATTTAAAAAAAAATTGAATATTTAAAATTTTGTATAATATAGTTTTCACTCTGGATTTTGCAAGTGAGGAAAACAATTGAACTATGACAATATTTATTATTTTCAGATCACTTTGTTTAAATTTATTTGGCTTACTTGGTTGTAGTTTAAATAAAGACTTACCAAATAGAGGCTAAAGATATTTTTTTCTCAGACGTTGCCTATAAATTCTTAACATGAAACTACTTCTTCATTAAATTTAGGCGTCAGAAGCCTCCAGCTTAATTGATCGTACCGAAGAAATGTTAAGTGACAAATTATATCCGTAGAGAAAAAGTATTCTATGTATTAAAAAGTATACTATGAGAGATTCTCGAGAATTTTACCTTAACTCTATTTTATTGGGCTCTTGCAATTCATCCACTGCATGCATTTCAGAGTGAAGATATGATTTGCTCTGAAATTCCTATTGCTTTCTTGCAGGTTAGTTGGTTCTTGGGCCGTAGGGGACACTTCAAAAGTCACAGTTGCTGATAAAGTATGTTCTTGGAGTTAATTTGAATTTTTTATCATTTACATATCAAGTATTAGGAGTAGAATCTTATCCTTTTCCATGAAAAATTAGTTTGGTACATTAATACGCCCTCAGTTGTAACCAGCGAGTATACATAGGCAATATCATTAGTTATTAAATCATTAAAATTAAATTGATTTTTACTATTTACATTTCTGAAATTTAAAGAATCTCTCACCACTAGTATGCCTTTTCTGAAAGTAACGGGCATTTAGCGACATAAATATGGCAATCACACATTTTTAATGTTCATTCGCTGAGGAACTCGATAGTCTCGATCTTAGGGGAGGAAGTCATTTGACCTCGGTTCATTCTACGCAACCGGAATATTGTACCGAACCGAACCCACCGGGTGGTGTATTCTATACTTGTGAAGAATCTTGATAGATGAGTTATCGTTGAGCAGGAGGGTACTTACCGAACTTCCCGAAGGGAGACGTGGCTCCGGGCGAAGCCAGGAGGGCGGCGACGCTCGCTGACGCCGCAGCCGCCGCGGCCGCTGCCGCCGACGCCGCGGAGGCCGCGTCCACCCCGAGGGATAGGCCGGGGGGCGGCGGGGGAGGCGAGAGGGTTGACAGTCCCCCGACGCCGCCTCCCCCGCCCAGAGAGCTGAGGAGTCCGTTGATGGAATAGACGGATGAGGCGGCCAGCGACGACACGGATGGCGAGGACGAGGATGTGGCCGCCCCAGAGGATGGCGAGGAGGAGGGCGGAGGGGGCGGGGAGGAGCCCAGGGATATGGGTAGGATGGGCTTGAGGTCCATCGAGGTTCCGAGGGGTGCAAAGTACGTTTTGAGGCCGTCTAGGGTCCCGAAGGATCCTTCTTTTATAATTTATAAACTTTTATCTCCCCTTCGAATCTACTAGGGTGAGGATGATAGCAACCTACGAGCGCGACTCTGGTAAATCTGGTTGGATGTTCCTTCTGCCTGGAGGTCGTGTCTCAGCGTCAATTCTTTACCTAATCACGAAATCGAAGTTGTTTAGTTATTAAATCGGGCTGTATAGTGTTAGGATAACATTGCTGAGATCCAAATCCATTAGCCAAATTTTCACTATAGGGAATTGTTTAAAAAAATAATCTATTGAACTTGTCTGATGCTGAATCCTTAATTGCCTTCTTAATATAGCTATTATGAGTAAAGGAAACAGCAATCACTCAATCATTTACTTTGTGTTTATCCTCGTTTAAAAAAAGCGTCACTAATCGATTTTATGCCACCTTACGGCTGGAACTGTTTCTTAAGTATCATGAGGGGACATTATTCATTTCATATTTTGAAAACCTTAATTTTCATTCGGGGAAAATATCAATTGTAATTTGAATACTAGTTCCACCGTTTCATCTGGTCATAACCCGACGTGCAAGAATTGTCTTGGTGATTCTTCGAGGAGGTCTCCCTTGTGCCCGATGGTGGTGACACCACGTTGTCGCTCGCAACACAAGTGCCAGCGTGGCCGCCAATGGCAGCAAATATGGCCGCCGCCCAACCCCTCCGCGAACCACGAATCGGGACATATATCCGACGCTCTTAGATCTAAAAAAAATGAAAACACAGGCCACTCCCCCAATCAAAGGAATCACGAGACGATGTTAGTGTTACGAAGCCACTGAAACGTCATAGGAACCAGCTAAAACGCGGTGAAACTTCCAGATAGGTTTGCTGGAACGTCTTAGCAGCTGGTAAAGTCACAAAACACGCCAAAGAGTCATCTAAATCAGCTTAAACGTCGTGTAAATTTTCGATCGGCCATGACACTGCTAAATCTTCGTTAAAAACTACTGGTCGTCGGGAAGCACGCCGAAACGTCTCCGAAACCTGCCGAAGAGTCATGAAACTTTCAGCATCCCTGCCGAGAAACTGCTGGAACTTTGTTAAAACTACTGACCGTTTTGAAACACGCGAAATGTCTTCGTTCCCTCACTCTTTGGAGAAGATGCACGCGGGACGTCACCATAGGGTGAAGTAACTGTGGATTTGACCGCAGTCACAGGAAAACTTTGTTTTTATCGAGTCGAGGAAGTATCTTATTTCTGGGTTTTTATGATAACTTTTTGTGGCAGTCCTTTGCACTTCTAAAGCCACCTCTTTGACTTTTCACTCTCTCCCTGCCAAAAAAACTTCTATAACTTTTTTCGATAACAGAGAGAATGTGTCCCGTTCTTCAGTGTCGTTGGCGGAGGAGTGTCCGGCAGGTATATTCCTCGCTCGGGACCTCTTTCGTCGTCGTTGCCGTGGTGGCAAAGCGTTCTGCGTCCGATGGTGGATGACGAAGACCGCACCGTCTCAGCCTTCCGCTGGGGACACTGGAGAAGGAGATAGCGGCCTGCTGCCGTCGACAGGGAAGCCACCACACACGGCAGCACACGCTGCCACACGTCCCAGGGCGCACATCGCACCTCTCATGCATACTACTCTCTCCTCCACACACACTGCCAATCTCGTCTCCCCTGTCCTCCACCACCTCCTCACATAGACAAGCGCAGTCGGACACACGTTGGGGTTCCCCCGCCTTTTAAAACTCCCCCCCCGCTCTTCCTCCTCCTCTCCACCCCTGCCTCGGCCCTCCCATCTCTCTCCCCCTGCCTCCCACCCCACGCCCCAAAAGGGCCGAGCACTATCCCCCCCTCCTCCTGTTTGCCTTCTCTCCCTCACCCACCCCTGAGAGAAGTACACCTCCTTCAATATCCCTCCCAACATTCCCACTCCCTCCCGCTACCATCTCTGACTACACACCCCCACCCGACTCATTTCCTCTTCATTTCAATACACCTCTTTCTCCCGCCTTCACCTCGCTTCCTCCCACTTCTGCGTTCCCTTTTCCCTATCCATATTCCTGCTTCTTCTTCTTGGTTACTCCTCCCCGGTTTCCTACCGCCGGGGAGGAGGCTAGAGTTGAGAAGGGGTTGAACTCACCTCCATGTCAATATTCGGTGGTACTCACACTGTTATTTATCTGTCAAGTGTATGAATAACACGTTTTCCCACGCTTACACACAAATGCATTAAATCTTTGATTTTCAAAAAGTTCATGTGGAATATTTGGGATAAAACTCCTCATTTCAATATTCGGCGCTGATCCTGCTGTTATTTACCACTTAATTGCAAATATACGACGTTTTCCACTGTTTACACCCAAATACAGGCATTGGAAACATTAAATCTCTGAAGTTGAAAAATTTAATGCGGAATTTATTTGGATGAATCGGGTTAAACTCACCTCACTCTTACTTTTCTTCACTATTTTGTCGTTTTCTCTCCATATGTACTAGAGATTTATTCTATGATTACCTTTCAAATAACAAAAACTAGTTGACATCAAGATGTAGGTACAATCACACATCGGAAAATGTCAGAAGGCAATGCTGAAATTTTATTCACTTCTTTCAGAATGTGTAGATGCTTAAGAATTCCAAGGGTGAGACAAGGATATTGCGTGGGATGAATATGTACTAAGTCAGAGCATGAAAGGATGTTGGAAACTACCAGTTATATAAACACTATTTTAATTTAATTGATGTTGAGCTATCTTTGTCTAATTTTGAAAATGAACTAGACCACAACTTTTTCAACGGTCTCTGAAGCCAAGGCTGCAATGTGCATGGATTTATGTAGAAATGTGAGCATGTATATGTAAGAATATGGTAGTTATTTGATAATTTTCAGGTAACTGAAATGGTAGTCACTTCATGCTTTCTCTATTTACCGTGGAGCGTAACGTATGAAAGGCATTTCAATTGCGAAGTTGGGTTTTTTCAAAATTTATCTAAAGATGATAGTAAAAATATACTCCTGCACACTCTCTCGAATTCTTCGAAGTTTTTCACCCTCTCATTAAAAGAATAAAATAGCGAATGTAATCAGTATTAAATGTAATAAAAAGATTGGCTCTCTGAGTGAGGAGACGTTGAGGTTGATTTGTCGGTCGGATTTGTTTGTAGCTTGGGATTTCTGGTTCCCTTGTTGAGGATACGGGCTCAAATTTTAGGGGTAATGCTTGTGAAAGTAGGTACGAAAATTTCGATTTTACCCTCAGAGTCTTCAGATTAAGTAACCCTGGCATTCTTTTTCGCTGTTCTTTTTCGCATAATCGCTGGTGATGTACATACCATCATTGAATGAGATTAGATTAGATAGAGTAGGTTTAGAGAGAGAGAGAGAGGATTACTTATATAATTTCTAAAATGCTCATATTGTCTTTTAATCGCCTTCATTTTCCTCCGCTTATTACGACACTATTGAGGAAAGTCACACGGATGTCGGCTTCACCAAGTTAGGTGTAAATTTTTGCGAAAATGAAGACCTTGAATCTAATTTAATAAAGAAAAATCATCATTAATTTGCAACATACATCCAAAGGCAAGATAAAATATTCCCAGATCTGAGTATGCCATTTCTTCATCCAAAATAACTCTATATCAAACACTCATGCTGCGTAATCAAACTGAATTGTTGTATTAACTTGAGGAGGGTATTGCAAGTGCATTGCAAACTATACACTTATCTTTTCACAGCTCATATCATGCTATTCACAATTTGAGTAAAAACTGTGATTGCTCTTGAATTTTAGTATCAAAATGGATATGTCGATATGGCAAGGAGCTGTCATCGTTCTTACAGTGTTGTCATGTCAAATCATGTTTCGTTTTTTGCTCTGAATGTTATTTTCATACATGTTTAGTTGGCATCCATGAAGTATAACAGTTTTTAGATGCGTAATACGTCTATCAAACCAGGCAAATATTTAGGTGCATACTCCTTTATATTAGGTTTTTTGGAATATTTTAACGTTTTATTTGAGTTTCCAAAGAAATTTCATGCTATAGATGCTTAGTATTAATTTATATTGAAAAGGTGTAATAATTAAAATTTTCATTTTGAAAATGTATTGATGTAATTTTATTGTATATTCCTTTAGGCATTGTGAAAAATATAAATTCTTAGATATGACGTCCTTTAAAATGCTATTACTACGCCTGACATTATAATACAGCAATTCTGTTTGAATTAGAAAAAAGCTTTTATGCTATGTTATATTGAAATGGGCGCATTTCGTATAAGCTCAAGAACTTTTAAAATACTTTTGAGTCTTTGATTTAAAGATTTGAATCACGGATGGAGCGTAAAGGGGTGCAGACCTAAAACA
The DNA here is from genome assembly GCA_963573305.1 of Pyrrhosoma nymphula. NCBI lineage: Eukaryota > Metazoa > Arthropoda > Insecta > Odonata > Coenagrionidae > Pyrrhosoma > Pyrrhosoma nymphula. The sequence goes on along the minus strand of OY754331.1, from coordinate 62,565,645 downwards.
GCAGTTCGGAAGCACTATTCTCTTGATTGATTTACACGATAAAAAGGGTGGGTATAGTATTGTTCTTATTGCAGCTTCCGCGGTGTGAGCAGGAAACGAGAGTACCCTAAAACTGCCCATTAGTCAGTTAAAATTGTCTTTTATGACTATGGGCAAGCTTCCCCTTTTATTCCAAAGCATTAACCCCTTGTGGTTTGATTTCCACTCGAAATTTGGATACATGCTGGTACAGATTTTGAAATATAGAAAAAGATTAAATATTTCCATGATAATTTTTCATTTGAATATGCCCGCCAAACGTTTCGAGTTTTCACGGCATGAGGAATAAAATGGCCGGTTTTCGTTTCGGTTTAAGATTAATGCCCTTTTTTGGCATATTCTACGGTAACATTATTCATGCAAAGTTTATACTCCATAGTATAATTCACTGAAAAATTTTGCTTAGTATCCAGGACTATTTTTACATTTAGGTACAAAATCACCACGTATGTACGAGCATTATTGCGGAGCAATATCATCCGCATTAATGCCAGGGATTTTGATAATGCATATAATGTCACAGCACCCTGACCGGCTCATTCATCTTTGCAGAAGATTAGACACCACCTCGATATGGCGAATTGGACTCCACTCGGTATTAAGACGTCTCCTGGAGCAATTTGATAAATACAGCAAGTTTCGGAATCGCCAAGGATCAGAGTAGCTCTGGAATACGTTCTAGGCAACGACCCTGGTCGTCTTTCGCCATAAAAATTGGCGAAGCCGAATCATCACTCGTATGAATAAAACTGGCCTTTTTAATTTCATTTTACACTATCAGTGGTGGTAATAGCAGCAAATTGCAAAGTTAATATTTATTCCTATGTATGATACTTTCTGATTTTTTAAGAAATAGAATGTGTCAGCTATAAAATGGTGTTTAGCCGTCGATAAAACCTATTAAATTCAAGCTATCCTACCTCCCATCCTAAGTATAGTGTCAGAAATTGTGGTTTCTGAATTATCAAACTGAATATAAAGCAATTTATTTGAATTTCTGCTGAGATTTTTTCTTAATTTCGCAGAAATGAAAGGTGATTTCCATAACATTGCATTATCCACAGTGAATTTTATTGATCACGACCATAGAATCGTTGCAGAGGAATATCATCAGGTGAATTAGGATGTAAGTTAGACAGATTATGTATTCAATGTGCTGAAAGTAGGATGAGGGAAGGTTTGTGGGGTGGGTCCATGGGCGAGGGAAGAGGAAGGGTCTAGGGAACTTCCCTTGCCCCTGCCACTTACCCCAAGCCCTTCTTCCCTTTCCTCCTTCTACTCTCACCACATTGAATATATAAACTGTCTACCTCATGGGGTAACTTACCTGATGATGTTGCTTTACAATAAAACCATGGTCATGATCAAAAAAATACACAGTGGAAATTTTAGTGCTATAAACTCACCTTTCATTCCTACAATAAAACATTTACGCGTACTTATGGCTGAGACTGTCAACTATTTGTTAAAGTTAACTTAACGTTTTTTCTACTATGGATATTCGCATCTACTGGAAAATGCAAATAGTGGTGCCTTTTCTTATCCAACTGTGGACATAAATTCTTTCTGGAGCGGTATTATTGCGTAATGCCTTTCAAAAGGAGAGCGCGCAGCCAACATTCCCGATTTTAAATTCGGACGTCCCACGCGACGACTGTTCTGGAAAGGTAGCACGCCGTCTAATCTGTGCCGCCTGTCTTCTGGGAACCGCCATTCTAATCGCCACCCACCCCACACTCTCACCATTTTGCTCTTCATTCCATTTTCTTTTGGATTTTCTGTTCCTTCGCCCTCTGTTCACCCTTCACCCTTGCTCACCTCACCCTCTTCTTCACCTTATCTTTTGTTATTTTTACTATCACGTAACAGTTACAAGTTAGCTATGTGGTTAGGTGTTAACTTGCATTAGTAAAATATAATAAAACTGAGAATCAATAAATAAGTCAAGTCAAGGCTATGTCGTATGAGTGGTTCCCAAACTAAGATTAACTCATCGTATGAGATACGTACATATCAATTTATCAGTAGGTGAAAAAACCGGGATAATAGTGGATTTGAGGTAGAAACAGAAGAATGAACCCATTCGCATCCACAAACTTAGCGGCACGCAGGCCGAAACTGACCACTTTCACCGTAAGCCCACTGGTACGCAGAAGGCTTAGAACCGGAATTCACCGGTTGAACCTATCTATTAGATTTTGGCTGAAATACATATTCCTTGTGTGCAACTAATCGTTAAGTACCTCTAGTCTAGTATTCATATGAAAAATTTAGATCCATCGAAGCAAAATAACATTTATTTGACTGGTAGATTTCAATCCCCTCTCAATGGATTTGCTGTTTTGGCGTTGGGGTCGATCGAAATATGCAAAGGGAGGAATGCGAATGGGCTAATATAAATAGTAAAAACATTTCTAGTATAAGGGGTAATTTTTTTATTGTGTGACGAAGTGGTACTTAAGCCTAAAGATATTGCTGCCTTACATTATTAGGAAAAAGATTAAATAGATGTTGTTGCCAGTCCATTTCACGCTTGTTTCTCCGCAGGTTTCATTCCGTGTCCGAATTTCGCCCGCACCCCCTCAAAACATGATCGCCCATCCCACTGCTAGAACTTCGATTCTAATGCAAAAACCCCCTTCACCCCTTATCCACCGCAAACCCCCGACCACCACCTTCATCCCACCCTGTTGTATTTTTTCCACTCTTTAGGCTGCTCTCTCTCTCCCACTATTTCCATTTCCCATACCTGGATGCGTTACCCCTCCCACCCATTCCCCCCGTACCTGCCCCACCTCTTTCCCCCCGTCCCTGCCTCGTCGTCTCTTGGAAGACCCACAAAAGCATAGAGCACAACTCCTCCCTCTCTCTTTCTCCTTCTGCCTCCTCCCCCTCCCTCTCTACCTCTCTCCTCCTCCTCCTCTTTCCCTCCTCTCCCCTCATCCCTATTTCCCAGAGATCCCGCCTATTCTTCTTCCCACGTTTTCACTCCGATACGCCTTCAACGTCCACCTCTTCCCTCTATCCCTCTCTGCCCTCTTTTTCTCACCTCAACCCGACAACCATCACTTCATATCCTTGTCCGACCTGAAGGTAGTTCTAGCGATTTTCACAGCACGCATAACATTTAATGAATTGGACCTAATTATGATGAAGATTATCTCACCTTTCTATATTCATCATCAGATGTCTAAAACCTTAGAATTGGTTTGCAGCAGCTCTCCACTCTCCTACCAGCCAACCGCTTCATTCCTACCTAATTCTTCACTTTGGCATCCATAATACTTTACCTGATGTATTCCTCAGTAATTTTTCCCATTAATTTCGCCTTCAATTATTTTTCAGCTTTCTAACGATACCTAACGATCAGCCAATTTGAAATATATTAGCCAAAAATGAGAAGCCGGTTTCGATTAGATATGGTACTGATCTGAGCTCCAGAGAGATGCTATTTTTTTTTTAGTGTCCTGACGAACGGATCGCATTAGAAAGGTAACAGTATGTGTTTCTTGTTTTCTTGGCTATTTTCTAAATTAAATGTATTACTCATCGTAATACTTTTAATAAAATCGCAAAAAAACTTCAGTAGTGAAGCGATTGTAGCGCACGACGTGAAACAAATACGTTAACTTAGAGCATCAATATTACTGAGAAGTTAAGTTGGAAAAATAAAGTTTATACATTATTTATATTTATATTATTACTTCATGCTTCCTACAACTGTTTACATTTCAAAATAAAATTCAAATATGCTCTCCATTATGTCTTGAGGAAAATCTCGCTTAAGCTAAAATAAAAGGTCCTTACCACTAATGTGGAAAATCAGTTACAAGAACTTGAAAATGAATGAAACATGACAATTATTGAAAGGTTTCTTAGCTATGCAAAAGATTTGCATGAGACCTGAATTGAACATGCTTATTCAAGAGTGGGGTACGAAATTCTCACACCTCTTCAGGTTATGAATTGGATCAACTTGAAGGGAAAGGAGTCTCTGATGTGGAAACACGTACAAGAAAGCTACATATTCATGAAAACGGTCTCACCAAATTTCAGTGTAAATGAAGAGCACCAAACAATTCGTTCGATGAGTTTGTATGAGAGAAAAAATATTGTGAAAATAAGTTTAAAGTGTGGGGTGAACTGAAGGATCAAAGTGTCAGTGATAAATGGTGTGAAATATTTCATTTTACTGCATAAACCACGCACTAAGCACTAACAATCTGAAATACCTGGCATGATTTTGTTTGACTCTGCCAGGGTCCAATGCAGCTATCGAACGTGTTTTTTTCATTAATAGTTGTATTGTGAACAGGTGAGAAAAACAACTTCATTTTGATACATTGAAAGCTTTAATCACTGTAAAGACTTATTTTAAGATTTGTCTTGTGCTGACATCCATGCCCAAATATCTAAAGAAAAGAAACTTCTTAATCAGGTTAGGGTGGTAACTATAAACTTGTAGGCCCCGGGGCAAAACTTGATGGCGAGGCCCCTTTATTAGTACAAAATGGAGCACAAAGCAGACGATTGAGCTATCTGCTGCACGCCTGTACAATCAGCTGAGCGTCTAGTGCGCGGGCACTTGCATTTTTATTACCAAGCTGGCTATTTAGCGGGATTTAGAGTAAGCCGTGTTTACACACAAATAAAAAATATTTAAAAGCTGAACCATCCGTGTGGGGCCTTAGGCCTGGGCCTGGGGACCCCGGGGCTGTACCCCGTTTGTCCCGGCGGTAGTATGAACTTTAATCAGGTACCTATATTTTTAAATTCTGTTCTTCTAATCGTTGTAAGTGCGGTTGTGATTCATAGTACAGGTACCTATGGTAAATTTCATTGTATTTTTCTCCCTTCTAACGCGTCCCGCTTTTTATAAAATGTCCCAGTTTTTTCAATTGAAAAACGCAAGTGTGCCGTTTTTTCAAAAATACACTATGGGAACCCTATTTTAGCATGTAAAATTAAGCGAGGAATATTACGGTCGTCTCTAGTTTGATATATACGTAAGGATTTCAGGAGTTCACGGAGACTACCGTATCTTCTGTTAACTGTAGTGGCTTTTTCCGGGTGAATGTTCATTTCAGCAAAAGTTTTCTTAAATAAACCACGATCATAATTGGTTCTCTACCCTTCAGAGATAGGTTTGAAGGAACTAGGAAGTTTTAACAACATATCCATTTTACACGGAAGTTCTTATATCCTTACGCAGTTCCATTCTTTGGCTGGCATTCTCTTTTCTCCTCTCCCTCACTTCTTATCATCAGTCACCCGTGAAAACATTCTCCGTGACAAAGGATTTTTTATTTTGATTCCTCGTTCTTATATTCAAACGCAGTGCAAGCGGAATGAATGGTAAAAATTGACTCCAATGCAAAAAAAAACCACATTAAACTTTGTAATATTCCTGAACATGTTGACCGAAAGATTATCTGAATAAAGAGCTCTCGGATTTCACACCGGGTCAGGTTCTCCATTACTTCCGACGTATCGACGAGTGACTCACCCATCGTCTTCAGGGATTCAAGAATAGATCCAGGAATCCGAATGAAGAACGACCTGATGTGAAACCCGAGAGCTCTTAATTCACATCAATCGTCGGGAAAGCCTGCAGTCATACGACAAGCAATGCGGTGGGCCAATAGCATTAAATGAAGATGGTAAGTTTGTGTATCTGGTTTTATTATTGTTATGTTACTGTACAACAGTATTGACCTTTAAAGGATATAATTTCATCTCACATCAGTAAAGGTTTTCCGTGTAATTTATACCATTATGAGCATTTTACACACCTTATATAGATTAACATGCGCAAAAATGTATATACCTACATTCTAATTTTTAATGAAGCATTTCAGGTTTTCCTTCGACGGCTAACACTAAAATCGTTTTTAGAGTATGATTCATGCAACACAATTTCTCTAGTTTACGAGAACAAACCTATTTACTAACAACATATAATTCTGTGGCTGAAATTCTCTTGTGGAACGGGGGAGTCCTTTTACTCCCCCTGTAAAATGCATCGCCTGCATTACATAAAGAGTGGTTCAGAGGAATTCGTGGAGCTTTTCGGGTTCTAGCCGCGCCGAAGGATGGTTGGTACCTTGCAGATTCGCCTCGACATCGCTCCTGCTCCGTGTCAACTGCTCACGTAAGCTTGGGTTCCTCCCACTCCCGGGTATCCCCTTGATTATCTCGTGAACCATAATTAATACCTTGGCCCCTTTGCCTACCTATGGCAGGGTAACCCTTCTGAGTGCCGTTGCTGATTTTGGGTTTATTTTTTGTTTGCTAATTAAGTTTTATTTTGAGTTACGTTGAGTTTTGACTTGAGAATAATGAAAATTAGAAACTCGGACAGAAAAATTAAGCGAATATAATGAGTATGTCAGTGATTTAATTTTTAGTAGTTTTGATTTCGCTAATTTGCTATTTATAAGTTATTTTCTATTGACTGTAGTGGATTTTATAGGTGAACATTCCATTTCAACTAATTGTAAGATTATCAACAAAGTTAGCATTTGTGTATTCTACCCATCAAGAGTAAGTTTAGATGTGTTTTATACAAGTAAAAATTCCCCATTTCACGCGAAAGACCTGTATATATGCACTATTTCATTCTTTGGCTGGCATACTTCTTTTCTTATTTCATCAGAAATACCAATCCTTTTTCTCCCTCTTGCTCCCTTAATTAACACACTTCCCTAAAGATACTATTGATTTCTGCTTCATCTTTTGTTCTTTCATTCCTCTTTCAAAATGTCTTCTGCTTATTGAGAACCTCAAATCTATTTACACCTCCTCTTTATTCAATTTATGGGAATAGGTCCTTATTCCGATATTATAGCATTTCACTGATAAAACATAAAGAGGAAAGGGGTATTGCACCAATTAGTTAAAGCTCACTCAGCATCACTAGTAAAAATACTGAAATCCAAGTCTAGCTATGCAAGTAACTTCTCCTGCAAAGCAAATTTCCTTATGCAAATTTCCTAAGCAAAATTCGAAGAATATACTCATTAAGTCGTCCCCTTTCGAAATAGTTCTATATGTCAAAATATTCTTGCAATAGAATTTCATTGTTTATCGACTTAACCTTCTTTAATCAGACCACGTCATCCTATGGATATCAGTCGATGGGAAAAGTCTCGCGATTTGTTTGAGTTAAACGTTCAAGAAACATTGTCCCTTCTATATCTGGTGATTTCAGGTACTCATGCATTGATATAAATCATCCTGGATCCACTGGAATCTTTTCATATAATTTATTTTAACTTCCTCTTCCTCGGAAATTCTTAGCGTATCCCGGGAAAATATACCCCTAGGAGTCCACAATATGGTTGGCCCTTCCCACACATCCAAACGCCCACTCTAAATATCCCCGTATGCTGAACTCTGATAACCTCATAGGATTTCCTCAAAATATTGACCGAATGGAAACTCGCAAATTTATATTTTCCTTGTTATAAGGATTGTTGTAAGGTAACGTTTTTCACTGGAGTTTTAATTAAAAATAAGCCTTCAACCTGTAAACCATAAGCCTTTTAATTGACCCATTACTAAAGAGATTGAATAAAAATAATTTAATCAGAAAGATACCTGTTTTCATGTTTAGCGTGTTCTTAGTAGGTATATAGAATGAGATTTAGATCATACTATAGATTAGAATATAGGTTGTTTTTGGGAGACGATCGACAGCTTAGGTGGGTAGGTAAAGAAGGATAATATGAGGGGATGAGGAAGGGTGGAGAGAAATCCGGCGTCGGCATTAGCCTACCCTTAACGAAAGACACTGAGAAGTTCACAGTTAAACTTCACATCCAACGGACGGAGTACTGCACTAGAAGTGCTCTCCACAAGCATCGGGTTTCAACAGAAAAATCTCCAGTTTTTTTAAACCGGCCCGTCGGGTTTGGAAATCAAGATGAAACTGCAAAATGGAAAAGGATCTGTCTAAATAGATATAATGTCTATAATATTAGCTGCCAGATAATCGACTGACATATTATTTCCAGTGGACTTATGAATTTTGATAAGCTGATTTAACTATGTAAAATTGGGGAGGGTTTTTCAAATGAACTTTTCATCTCGGCGGCATCAATTTTATTTTCTAATTAGGTCGTCCTGTGGTACGTCTGAGCCAAAGGGTGGGGAAGTTTCAACTTTGGCGTGCAAGATATAGTCTATATTGTATTGTATTTGAGAGCTTTCAAGCTTATTTTATGGAAGACATTTTTATACGGAAGGTTACTTAATGTTTTCAACAAACGATGAACAGCCGAAACATTAGAACCGAATGAAGGGTTCTTTTTAAAATGTATTTTCAATTATGTAAAATCTGCGTAATTTTCTCTTTCTCATTTTATTTGATAAATCTTATCGTGGTCTTTTCCCAGTTTTAAAAAGTGCTTCGCATATGCATTAAAAGTCTTGTCATGCATTATGGAATTTAACAGGAAAAAGCTGGATTATTTTCAGTGTTATGCTTTCGCATGTAATGAAAATAATGTTTTATCTATATTTATTATTTTATGTATTTTTTTATATGGCTGAAGTTTATAGAAACAGCATGAGTATTCTGGCTAATATTGCGGAAAACTGGTATTTCAAAGCCGCCAGGAAATAATGAGCTACCAGTGCTGCACTTCTTCAGACTGCATCATTTAGCCTCACCTCCAAAACTCATACAGCATATATGCTACACATTTTAGGAAGTGGTTGTTGTCTTAAAACTTATTTACGTCATTATTCTTCAATGCGGAGAAATCATGTGCCCAAAGATGCCAAATCCACGGCAGCAATAAGGGTTTGCGAGGAATTACCCGTTCGTTGATTTCTATGAATAGGTGCACTGAGTCTGGGGTGTACTACAAAAATACATGGGGTGTTTTTTTTATCTCTGATCCTATATATATGGATATATCCATTTTATACCATACATGAAAGGTTAAAGGACAAATTATGTGATCTCGAATAAAATTCACTAATCTGAAGCAATATAACTTTGATGAAAATCAATTACCCGCGTAGCGTCAAAGCAGGATGAAGGCTTTGACTATCTGTGCACAGTTTTATTGTGGTAAACTGGCAATTAAATTTTTTTATTGCACATTCAATAATTTTGCCTTGGGTGGCAATTATGGTATCCAACCCTTTTTAGAATAAACAAGAATTTAAAAAATCTCTCACCTCCCGGTATTGAGCATTGGCGGCTCCAAGGCAATCCCCCCCAAAACCCGGTGTATTTTTTTTCATAGACCAAAAGACCCCCCGAACCTCTGGTCTGGAGCCACCCCTGGTATTGAGGCGTTTTCTTCCAGTTTTGAGTTTAGATAGTAATTAAGAAAACATTCTTTCCATAATCATCGTTTTCCGCGATTTACAACCTTTGTTCATCTGTAATTCGTTACTTAAATTACAGAATTTGGTAATCCATCTCAACAAATCTTGCTTAAAATATGTTTCCTATAAAGGTATTATTTAACCTTAAGTTAAACAAACTAAATGTATCGTATTATGGTTCTTTGTGTATGGACTATTCCTGTTATTATCGACTACTGTGTACCTTCATGTTTTCTAATAGGTAAAATAATACAACTTTCCGGGTACTCATGAGTAAAAGTAATGTTTAAATTTTCATCTAGTGCGACAAAACTCGGCATATTGCGTGAAATCGCTTTACCTTAAGGTACATAGACGCTAAATGAAAAGTTTATTATGTTCTAATAAAAGTGATCGCATTGGAAAGAGCCCCAGCGCCGTTGCTTTATGCAACGGGTTAATTGATATGGTTGTCGGGTTGCATAATATTACGGCGAACATAGCACCGCTAAGGCCCACCTTATCTGACCGCCTTTTCCAATTCGTCGCAATACATTACTGCGTCTACGATATGCCTCCGAAATATTTACTCTTAAATATTTTGATTTAATATTTTTCATTAGAAATGTTTAGTTAATCTTAAAGTAATACTTTTACCAATAAAAGCTCATCACAGGCCAAACGATATCAACGATTAAGAGGATCTTGAAAAGAGGAAGTAAATGAATATATCAAACTTTCCGGTTAGGGATTTAAGTTCCGTGAAAAATATGTCAATATGGTGCATAGTTGTATCATATAATACCTACATATTAATATGGGGTGACATTTGAACATTATTTGGTTTTTCACTTACAGTTTCCATCGAGCGTATTACGCTTCATTCGTGAGTGTATTTTAATATACTTCGCGCAAAAATTTGTTTTACACAGAACCGGCTGAAGATATATTGCCTCGGGTACTATTATGCATTAGGAACAGATTCGTTTTCCGATGAAGATCGTTCCACTACAATTATTCCTGAATTGAAGGAACTTATCTATCTATGTGATTTTTCGAATTCAGTCAACAACTGTGTTTTTGCGCAAATCAGTTTAGCATAAGTGATTTATCCACGCCTTACTTGTAAACGTTTGTACACTTACTTGTAATACTATGCTGTTGTAAACTTTTCTCTAGCTTTAAATCAATTTATACTTGCGATAAAACGAGGTTTAATTAATGAAATGCTAGTCTTTCAAATAATAGGACAACCAAATAATTCTTAGTTCATGACAAACTTGGATGGCGAATTCAAATCTGCTGCCCATAATCCTTTAGAGACAACATCCACCTTATTGGCTATAAAATTGTTAGTGATTTATAATATTTCATCTATATGGTTTATTAATTATATGATTTAGGAAAATTTCATGGTTTAAGGAATGCGGTATTATAGTTGTAAAATGCTTGATTTAAGAAAATTGAATACGGAATATTCCATGCACGCACAAATAGCAACATTACGCATACGGTGCTTGTATGATGCGATGTATGAGGGTAACTGTAGCAAAAGAAGGATGCAGTATGGAGGAAATCATTAAAGCAGAGTCAGCTTTTTTGCCTATCACCTAGAATAAAAGTTTTTTGACTGTACCTACCCCTAAGGGAACGGCGTAATCGGTTTGTATGGGTATTTAAGTAAAATATTCCATGAAACCCTTTCTCGTAAAACCCGTATATCGGTTCGTAGACGCAACACATAAGTGGAACTTTTTCGTAAGATATTGCATTATGATTGGATTTAATTAATTCTTCTCCGATGGAGCCAGTAGATCGCAAAAGTAATGGAAAAATACTTGTTGAACAATAAATGTTAGTATCTTCTTCTGTCTGCAGATGTCTTAACTCATTTTGCATTCCATATATTCAATGGTTTTACGAAAAAATCATGTTTTGAACATCTCGAATTTTCCAAAACTATTCTAGCTATACATAAATTGGAATTGAACAGTATTAACTGATTAGTTGTAACATAAATCATTAGTATTTGACAACATCTTTATTTATGAGTGGGTAATTAGTTATTATTTGCTAGAGAAATATCACTAGCAGCATTCGCCAGTGGGAGATTTCAACGGGGGGTTTCTCAATTCCTGTCTAGGTATTAAAAGAGAGTGCACTATGACGGTGGGAGAGGGGAATGGTGGAACTTTTCTGGGTGAAAGGGGGATGGGAGGGATTTGTCCGGGGGAGCGATGTATTAACGGCGGCGATAAGGACGTGAGGCTAGAGCAGTTTCTCTTCGACAAAGTCTCGAGGTGATGAAAGGTTTCACGTCAAACCTTGCCCCAACCCTTCGTCCTATCCGCAGTCCACTCTCTACCTTCCTCCTCCCACTCTTCCATTTATCCTACTCACATCCCACCCCACTGTTCACATTGCCAGCCCCCCAAACCCTGAGGACTTAAAACCGCATTCCATCTTACGTACCTTCACCCCTTCCCCCATGTCATGCTCGGTATCCATCCCTTTTCGAATATTTTATTTCCTGGCGGTTGAGCATTAGAACCCTAGCGAACGGCGTTTAAGACTATTATATAATAGGGAAGCAGTTTGGTGTGGTAGCTGAAGCGCTGGATCCTTATGGCCCGAGTTCGAATGCCGTCAATGAAGCAAATTTTCCAGCGGTGTCAAGATCCCGACTTGTGATGTGTGGAGAAGTGATGTGAGGAGAGTGCTTAAAGTGAAATACTCCGTCCGTCTGATCGGACGTTGAACAGTGATGACCTTGTGCCTTTCGTTCACTGCAGGCTAACGCTGACGCTGAGTTTCTCTCCATCCCCCCTCCATTGCCTCAAATATCCTCTTCTCGAAACAAGCAACCGATCTGGTGTAAAATATCCTAATTTGTTGCATGATTGATGGGAACGAGGCTTCGTCAACCCTTGGACGGCAAGAAGCCAGTGTAACCAGAAAAGCAACGAATCAATTTCAGTAAGGAGGTAAATTTCTATGGAGTGGATGAAAATTTATTCGCTTTGGTAGCCTTTGAAGGCATATTTCATGAAAAGTGCAGCTCATGCAAGAAAAATGTGAAAATACCGATTTAATTCTAGGGTGAAGTAAACGGTGATTTGTTTAACTAAGGTTCTTCGATAATTTTTATCTTTTCCTGGTTATACGGCTCTCTTTACATTTTATGCTATCCTCTAACTGGTATAACTTAGAGATTAACAAAACCACTCGTTCATATTCTAGCAGAGTGTTTAAGAAACTTATTAACTTGTATCTTATCTATAATACGTATTAAGCACACTAGAATGCAATAAAATGTCTAGAAAGTGTAATTAACAATTTGATATCTTTCCATCCAATATGGCTTAAATCTTCATACACTTTGGCGCCTTTCATTACGAGAAGGCGCCGGGTTTCTCTCCACCATTCCTCAATTCCTCAATGATCCTTCCCCACCAACGTACTAACCCGAGAAGCAAATTACCTCCTGCCGGTCGTATCCCTAATAAATAAAGACTATTACTCAATCTGTTTAACATAATTCTGCATCTATTATTATTTAAATCTTCATCAACCCTTTGAATAAAGGTGTGCCAATGCATTTCGGTTATTAAACTTGTCACATTCTCGTAAATATCACACTTGCATGAAGACACTTTCATCTAATGTCTCGCAGTAAATATTTAGGAAAGCGATATTTGAGAAACTAATTTTTAATTGCTTCTTTTAGACTATTGGTGTAATTTGAATTTTTTGTTATTTTTGTTGTTTTTTTGTTTATCCCTATATATCGTCAGAAAATTGTCGTCATATTTAGTTTTCAAGTATTTATTAATGACCTACTTATTCCAATGATTTCTTTTTTCAGTCCAAAAAATGAACTCGAGAAGAATATAATGAGCCACGACTGTATCACATGTTTCGCAATAAATAAATCAACCCTATTAACTTTTAAAGCATTAAAACCAAAATAAGATCAAGCGGTAATAATTTTCGGTTGGTATGCGTTTCCTTTTCGTTAGATGAAATAGCAAGGATCAGATTCAGTAATTATCTCCTTTTCAAATTTCCCCGGGAAGGACCTCCTCTCATGTTAAGCGGAGCTTATGACATCTTAGGGGATTCATTGAATGTAACCTTTCTGATGTTCCACTTCCAGTGAAGAATGAATAAACGGTTCCTCACTAACAATAAGGGAGCGCTCATTGTTGCGTATGGACATCCCTCCTGTAAATCCGCTATAATTACATTATCAAACTTTATCTAAAAGGTCTGCTTCTTTTGTGAAGAAAGGGAAAGCACAAAGGAAGATTCGTCGGTTTTGGGTTTTCGTGGATTTCCAAGTAATATCTCGTTTTTCATCAATTCATCCGAAAGCATCGCGTTGGGGTTGTGACCAACTTATAAATATAAAGAGATTGGCGAGTGCAAAAGTGATGATCAAAGGTCAGGCATTTTATATGCTTCTTTATAAAAACGATTTTAATCGCGTCAAGTGTTTGTCAGGATTACAAAAAGATAACAGGATAGAAAGCGAATAATGAATAGAAGTAAATTCTGTAAATCTGTAAATTCTGTAGACTACCGTGCAGTTACCGTGAAAATACCACTGATAATGCACAATTTTTAAAAAATTGTCTTTTCCGTCTCCCAAATATGAGTAAAATATTTCAAATCGAAATGGTGCACTTACGACCATTTAACACATATTATCGCAACAAGAATCTCTCATACCGTGTCCCTCTTAACGATGCGTATTAACGATGCTATTTGAAGTATGATACTTTCCCCCTCTTAGCGGGAAGGAAAAATATGTACCAAATTATAATTATGAAATAAAGCTTTTACTATTCCACTTATCATAGAACAGTGGTTCCCAACCTATGGTAAGCACCCAATCTCAGACGTTTGACATTTAGTGGTACGTGAAATAACCTGAATAATGGCGGAAAAGTAGCTAGTATACTCCCATACTACGGGGGGTTCAACTGTTATGGGTACTTTCAAGGAAAATGGGTTACCAAGGGAGGGGTATCTACGCTAATCGAAACAGGTTGGAAACCGCTGATCTAGAACATTGACAGTTGCGATTAATGACAATATTTTCTAGTAATATAACGTTTGAAAGTTTATTACTCCAGAAAGAATTGCTCTATACGTATAGGTAATATGTCTTGGAGATTTTATAAGGTGTCAATGAAGGATACCTGGTTGTTGACACATTTTTCATCTTTAGCGTGTGAACACATAACATATGTTGCGTTTAAAAGTACAGATGAAAATTTAAGTAAACAAATGAAAACTAAAATTTCTCTAAATAAGACAAATATTGAACGAATCTAACCATATAGTGGCATAAGCAATAGCGGAAAACGAAGTACACTGGCATGTGTGATTTTAAGTAAGCAATCTACATCTACGTGGACCCCTAAAAGCCACCTCCATGGTGTGTGGCTGGGAGTGACTCCACATGCGATTCGGATTCTATCAATCTACTCGTGCTGGATGGATTCATGCAAACGGGGACCAAATGTTAGAGTTCAGTCATGCTAACATGCAAAAACTATAGCCAAGTTACAAACGCATAATGCATATAATCAAATCAGCATCCAAAGCAGAAATTTAAAAAAAGTATAATACACAAAGCTACCCATCGCTACCGTTTACATTACTGGCAGCTTCGATCACACATAATGTGGCCTCCAATCATACGCGAAAATAAATGACATTTAAAACTGTCGGTCCTGCAATTAATCTCTTTAATTTTATGCATGTGATCTAACTTACCATGGAAGCCCGAATCTTGGAATGCTCTACACATCTTCGGGAAAGTACTTCGCATCTAATTTAGTTTGGAGATTAAGCCCATTCTTTAACCTATGATTTGACAGCGATTCCCAACCAAATTTTTCTAATAGCCTCGACTTTCTGCTAGAAGTATCATAGCATCTTTTCACAAACCTAGCTGCTCTTCATTGTTCGCGATCTAATGTCGATATCAAGCCTGCTTCATGGAGGATTCCCATAGAGTACTAACAGTGTATTCTAGGTGTGCTATAGAGAAAAACACTGCAATCTTTTACTTTCTCATCGCATTCCCCTGGTATTCTTTCAATAAATCCTAGATTTCTGTAAAGCTTGACGAGTTTTGTGTAATCTCGACAATTGATTTTTTTCCCATCCGGCTTGCGATGGTTCACGGACGTGGGTTCCGACCCGCGTGACCCACGCGACCCCCACGTCCGATATAAGGAGAAAATAACACGTGTGCTCGAGAGCACGTATGGGTATGTAGGTCTCGGGGCATGGAAGGCGACCAAACGGGGCTCTCCGCCAGTCCCTCCCCCCCACCTCCCGGCAGCCGCCCCACCCTTAAAACTCCCTCGCGCCCCTCTTTTTTATATATTCTAGCTTTAGCGTGCGCCCCCGCCCCCTTCTCCCGCGCCTGCCAAACCCCCAACGACCCCTCCGCCTCGCGACTCAAGCCCTCAGTCGACAGCCTCGCTCCCACCCCCCTAAGCCCCTTCCCCTCCCTTATATCTACATATGGCTTCCGTGGGCTTCTTTCGCACAACCACTGTCAGAGACCATCTCACCCTCCTTCCCTCCACGGTTACTCCCTTCCTGCATAATATTCTCTCTCTCTCCCTCCCTCCCTCCCACATTCCCTCTGTCCGTTTCCACCCCTTTTCGTCCAACATCCATCTTTCTCTCTCTCTCTCTCTCTCTCTCTCTCTCCCGTTAACACTTTCGTTCTCTCGAAGCAACTCTCGTATGTCATTATGGGTGCATCTCGAGGAGGAATGTGACGAAGATTATTTCATTTACGCTTAGGAGAAGATTCCTATGATATTTAATAAGGTAAGGGGGTATGGGGTATCTGAGAAGTGTTGGCGATACAAGCAGAACGGTTTGGGTTAGTAGTGAGTGATGAAAGTTAGATGAAAGAATGCGGAATGTGTGCTCCGGTAAAGGATATGTACGTAAGGAGCGTGCTTCGATCGTTGGGCCATGTTGAGAGAATGTATGAGAATCGAATAACGAATATTGAGAGGTGAATGGAGCGATAAGAAGGGGTGGACCGAGAAAGTCATGGATGAATGTGGTGGAAGTTGCTATTAAGAGGACGAATATAAGGAATTTTAAGAACAGGAGGGCGTGTATAAAGCAATGCATAGTATAACAAGTAAATGCAAGAATATGGAAGTATGGAGGAAATTATTAAAGTAGAGTCAGCTTTATAAGGAATCAAAAACTATTAACTGAGCGTACCCCAAAAGTGAACGATGTGCTAGGTATGTATGTGAATGAATGTTTACTCTATTGCATAAGAACTTCTTCTTTTATCGACCACAATATTTAGTAGAACATAATTTTTGGAGTATTAACCTATTTTTAAATAATCAACGCTCACATTGACATTACCGACGTTTCGTAATTTTTTATTGACATCGTCAGGGCTAAAAGTTTTCAAAATATTTAACAATTAAACAAAACCAGGATCTAATAATACTCTATTACCCTTAAGATACGGAGTTTGCCACTGACCTCGTTATTCTGGCTCCGCGAGTACTGGTCAGCTTGCTTATGACACGTCCCGGTTTTATAGTCCCTGGTTAAATATTTTCATGATATGAAAACCGAAATTGATACGTCTTCCATTCAATAACGCTCACGCCAACTCACCGATAATCTCATTTAATATAAAATACCTTAAATCTAAGTGAACATCAAGTTAACAAAAAGATCACCTCATCAAGTATCGCATTTAGCAGGCATTAAAAAACCGGACCTAGGGAAATAGAAAACGATAGCACTACAATTGCTACTGCTGGTTTTATTCTTCACGACCATGGTTTCGTTGATAGGCAACATCATCAGGTGATTAGGCATTAGAAAGTGACAACTACGCGTATGATTTTGCCTGGAAAAGAAACCATGGCCGTCAAAAATGAAACCATTAGTATTAATAACTGCGTTATCCGATTCTTAAATTTTCTTAGTGCAAATGACTTTCCCAAATATACGCCCGGTACTATTTCCTGGTATTGAGCAGTTTAGATGACTCCGTTTCTTGTTACTATAACATTTACCCGCCCACATTTCAGTGTGGTGAATGGCTCATATCGGGCCCAGCGTAGTGTACGCTCAATATTTTATTCATGTCAAATCTCACCTTTATGATTTTGACGCCAAGATGGTTCGATATACACCTTCCTTTTTTTTTGGTGACATATTGACATTGATACCGTGATTTGATTTCCACTAATGGTCAAGGTTTCGATAGAATGAGGCAATGAATGAAACCCCTCGCTCGTATCGATCGCATACCGTGATTTGCATGACTGTGATTAAGTCACTGTCTTCATAAGAACCTCATGGGGTATCGAAGTTAAGACGAAACGATGAAAATTCACAGATGGATATCCCTTTTTTGTCATTATGGGTGTGAATATGCAATGAGGAGCTACTTGTTGATTTCCTTGGGGGAGTAAACGTTTATTTCACCTGTGCAATAGAACTATTTCAAAAGCATCTGCTTAGAGTCACTTGAACTTTATTTAGCTCTAATCCGTAAATGTGTATTCCCAGGGTATAACACAACGGAAGCGTACGAGGCTCCATGATCGTTAACTCTCTCTCTGCCCTTGCGAAAATAACTGAGGCCAAGAAGAAGTTTTTACTGGTCTTTTCTACCTTACGGTCGAATCTAAACGCCGGTCACGATCCATACGACTTTGCAGTGACTAATTTGTTTCAAAATCATCGATATTGGGCATCCCCATCATGGACCCCAATGAAAGGAATCAGTACTCTACAAATATTGAAATAGGTTAATTCCATGGAGTGAGACTCAACTTTGTGAAATCTATTCGTTGCACAAAAGATGAAAACTTCTATATTATACACATATATTATTTTTAAATCACGACCGGTTTCATCCAACAGTGGACATAAACAGATCCATCGCCTACTTAATGCGTACAAAATAATTGGAAATGACCCCGTCAAAGTTTGCCATCCTTCCTCGAACACTAGCAAATTGACGTGAATATCTGTATTCAGAAATTCAAAAAAGAATGCATTTTGGTAGAGATATTTCGGAATTATTAGCGACCAATCTGACCATAAGGTTCTTACTTAAGGGTCACTTTTAGAATAGAAGATCCTTGAAATATAGGCTTAGCTTTTCGGTTATATGTCTAAAAAATAGTGAGTTTACTCATGAAACTGCGGAAAAATCGATTTCTTGAATTGCAGAAATTCTCTGTATCGCTTCATTCTCATCTTACAGGTATTAAATTTGATTTAAGTCATTAAATAATGCGTCTTTTTTGCTTGCTATCAACAAACCTCCACATGATTTATATTTCATTTTTATCCACCGCTTTACGCAGTCACATATATT
Source organism: Pyrrhosoma nymphula (assembly GCA_963573305.1). Lineage (NCBI taxonomy): Eukaryota > Metazoa > Arthropoda > Insecta > Odonata > Coenagrionidae > Pyrrhosoma > Pyrrhosoma nymphula. The sequence goes on along the minus strand of OY754331.1, from coordinate 62,546,879 downwards.
ATTCATTATAACATTCAATAATATTCCTCATTCCTTTCTTCCCATTGGTGTCCAGATCAACCCTGACAGTTGGAAGGTTATGAGTGTATACGAACTAAAATTCCTTTGATCTAGTTTATTGACTGTTATTACCGCAACTAGGAATTTACGCGGAAAAATTATTCATACAATGGTAACGGAGTTCCATTTAAAAACTTCCGCGTCTCACTTCACTCCATTACTTCTCCGGTGGGAAAGACCTTTTGATTAATCCAACGTTGGATTTGAATTACCGGCACTTTTTCCTAAACTTCCTTCTCGGTACTGGGCAAATGGAATACTTTGCGTCCGTGTGAATTTTTTCCACCTCCGTTTCGGTTAATTAACATGCAAGATCGAGTGCTCCAGCGGTATCGAATGCGCTTTCGGAATACAGCGCACACACCGACGCACATATAGCGGACTTCATCTCTTCATGCCTAAGTCTGCGGCGGCGGCGTAGATAGGCACGCGAAATCACCGAATTACATCCACTGGCTCCCCATTTACCCGCGTATGCCCTGCGGTGCAGCGCAATCACACTCGTAAGGATTCCAAGGCCTACCTTTCTTCGCTTCAAACGTGGCTAGTCTCTCCTCCTCATTCTAATCTTGAACCTTAATTGTCCGCCGCTACACCGCGGTATGAATGACTTTGCTAGGGGGATGGGGGAGGGAAATACAACGATGGAAGGGCATACAAAAAAAGCCCCGCGTCAGATTCCCTTTGTGGCTTATTATTATCACTATTATTTATTTTCTTCGTCTCCTCCCTCCATTCTTCTTCGCCCACTTCCCCCTCCCATGTTGCCGTTGGTTGAGCACAGGCGTTACCACTCTTGTTCTTTTCCTCCCAAACCTCCCTGGGCCCTGCTTTAAGAAAATTGGAGTTTAAAAATTGTAAGTCTTGCCTTTTTATATTCTTGGCATTTATTAAAAAAATGTCCCCAATCGACTAATATTTGCAGAATTTACTCATCCTAACTTCCTTTTTATTCACAAATCACTCTTGCAATTCAGATTTAATAGCGAGTGTAGTCATATCATTAGGGAAGAAATCGTAAAATATAACACAGCTTTATGTTATTTTTATCATAAAACAAGTGATACCAGATGGTTGATTTCCCGAAAAGTGAAGCGTTTATGCTATAAGATACCAACCGTTGTACGTTGTTGTTTTTTTTGTAACCATCAGCGATTTTTCCGGCCTAGGTGGTATCGGATGGAGTCCTCGCCTGTTAAATCAAGGGTCTTGGTTAAGTGTACCACTTGGGTGGTTTTTTCTCTACTCAATGTGTGGGTTTTTGTGTAAATTTCTGTTAGTATGGCTACTGCAAAGTCTGAACACATCAATCGCCTGATCAGGATCGCAGGGGTAGGCAAACAACCTGAATCGTCCGGGAAGCCGATAAAATGAAATTGCTGCAAATGTATTGCATTCATCACCATCATCAGTTTCAATCCTAGGATTGGTTGACTGGTGCGCCACATCCTTTCCCGTACGTACCCTGTTTCCGTTGGTAGCTTTCGTTCGTTGGTTTGTACCTAATCTCTGATTGCTATTCTTCTTTCTCATCCCCTCTTTGTATTCACTATTGCATTGTCGCAATAGAAATGACTCGATAAGTAATATCCCTCCAGACCGAGAAAAGTCAGAGACGGGCAAAAGTTCAACGGCGCACCCATACAAATGTTCAATTACCGTCAATTCCCGCAACCAGGGATATGCACCATTTGTTCGAACATATCAACTTTTACAAATACACCAAAAAGAAGAAAGCTGGTACATGAACTAAATAATAAAATGCACATGCAACATTCATGTACCTACGCCTTTATTTTGAGCTAAAACAACGCTTTGTACGTATGAAATAATTCGAATGTGGCTTAGTCAGGGTCAAGGTCCATGTATTTCTCGTGGATATGAGAAAGAATTTACTATTTACGGTGCCTTCATACAACACCTAGTACGCTTGGCCCCAGTTTTGTATTTCTGGTTGAAAGTTCTAACGGCACGATGACCGATGTGGGTATGTTCTCCCATTGATAACGCCAACTTTAACGAACAGACGGTTATGTTTTACACAACTCAAACTTCCAGCAAAAATCGCATTAATGTTAAAGCTATATTATGCATCGGTTAAAGTTAACGAGACACTATAAAATGGGCCTTAATATTTTAAGCCGACTCTGAGAAAAGCAATCAATATAAACATATTCATCGGCGAAAATGAAACTATCATGCTTAACAGTAACATTTCAATACCATATTTATTGAGCGCAATATGGTCATTGAGCGCAAGAATGGTTCAAGTAAAAAATCATCACTATCACTTTTTGGAAAAGGGGGCTTATAGGGAGATAAATTAAAAATTCAACCCTAAGTGCTGCTTTATAGTGGAAAAACACTGAAGCTAGACTCACAAAACAAGACATATACAGGAATGCTTCTGCGCAACTGACTAAAGTACGATAGAAAACTGACTTACACCCATTTTGCTCCCAACGGATCACATCTTATCGGTGGTAGGATAATCTTTAATGTGATATGAATCAGAATTGAGGGTTTCTCATTTGGTTTGATCCGCGTCATGTCCTTCAGAATCCCAGATTCTTCCCTCCACTCACCTCCGAATCACTCCCGTTCCAAAGATCCATAACCACCACCGGGCGCACCTCCTCCCCACTGCCACCATAAAACTTCTTCATTTTTATAATTAGCGCGCTTTTTACTTGCACCCTTCTTCGTTCGACCCCCTCCTCTTTTATCCAACTTCCTTCTCATTTGACGAAGAAAATTAATTTCGTCTCCCTTCTCCCCTCTACGGGAACAGGAAACGCTCTAAGTTGTGTGTCACCCACACCACAGACTTGTGTGTTCCTTTGCTTCCATACCCTCCTCGCGGCATTTAATGCTGTGGCGCGTTGAGACGAATTTGAAAATTTCTGCTGGGAGGGGTGTGAGAAAAGGAGAGTGGAAGAAATTGCGTCTTTTTCAGGTCTTCCCCCCGGGCTCACATAAAAAGGACATTCTCAATTACCTTGGCTGCCGTCTTCGACGGTTACTCATAACAATCACTCCCATCAGGTAGTCAATTTCGACTGCCACACGTCAGAATATACATTCCTGGTTAATTATCGTGCCCAAGAGTAGAAAGAATAGCTGCGGTGGGGAAGATGTGAGTGACACGTTCTCTATGAATGTTTTCCATTAGCAGCCACACGTTTCTGGCCTGGGCTGAACCAGGTTAAATCGCTTGGTTGGGGTGGGTAACGCGGGAATGTTTGGCATATTCACAAGGTTATCATTTTTCATTGTGCAAATTAATGCAATTGGTAATTATAAATGAGCTACGAAAAGTATTTTATGAAGTAAAAAAAGCACAACACGTTGAAAGAAAATTTGATAATTTTTTTCTTGGGTTCATAAGTTAATGCCTTTTCTCCCCGGTGGATTCGTCCTTGTTTGTGCACGGTTCATGACGATGAGTAGCCATAAATTGCATGTTTTAATATGATATTATTAACTGTAAAACGGAATATGATTGATGATACAGTGGTTAGTATTGGGTATCCCTTTCCTCCATTTCAATAGTTAGGTATTTATCTACCCACGACTTCCAATCATAACTAAAACTTTTGCTCGTGATGCTTCACAAAGTCTTCAAAAGTCTCGAGTGTTTTTTTTCTTGACTGACAAGAGGCATATTGCAGCATAGAATTAGGGGCGTTAAACAATATAGCCTTTATTCTTACGGTTTGGTAAAAATTATGAACATTCGACACTGTTCATCAACTCTTCGTAAAATAAGTGGCCCCTTAGGCTTTACGATCAGGCTTTATTGTCTGGATTCCCGATATTTGTGCACACCAAACATCCGGCTTTCTTCCAGGTTTTTAATTCCAAAATTAAAATTGAATACCTAGTCACTTTTTACCAATCACCCAATGATTTTTATCCCTGTTTATGATTTTTTATTTATAATTTAGGTAAATCATTAATATATTGGCAAACTTAATCATAACTTTTCTTATATTCATTGAACTCAAATATACCAAGTTATCTGTTATGCTAAGTTCTCCGATACTTACCTACTCGAAAAAAAAATTCTAAATGACTGCTATTAGAAGCTCCAACAGATACGACTCTTGGTTAGTGGCTATTGATCTCAAGAGAACAAGACAAGCGGCATAATAACAGAATAAATGGTATTATTGAATCTTCTACGTGCTTTCTTATTAGCATAAAACTATAGAAGTATCCATTGCGACTGCAAACATACTCTCATACGAATATAATATTGCAATTTTCTTGTTCACTCACCGAGCATTCCGTAGAAAACTCTTCATACATCCTAACGGCTTTCGGCATATTCTAAGAGCGTACATGTGTTACATGGCATTTGACCAAAGAGGTAGTCGTACCTATCTCTGTTACAACGCCAACAGAACACCGATGAAAATACGTCGTTTTTCTTAAAATGATCAGTAACCGAGCAAAAATCGAGAGACTTTCACATACGCAGAAGCTTTATAAGTTGCGGAAGATTGAAAGAGACAAAACCTCCGCCTCGCCTTTCCCACATTTTTCAAAATTCATCGCTGTTTTCGACTCCTTTTTTATTTCATCGCGTTTGAATGGAGACCTTAGTAAAAGTAAGGTTTCTCTACCTTTATTTGTTGCTCCTGCAAGGAAAAGAATTTTTACTAAAATTTATGGGTGGGTTTTTCCACGCCCCAGCCTCAAAGCAAGGTGTATCGTGAGAGACTAGGAAAAAGACGTAGCAGCTGCCCGATTGATTTTGGAACAAAATTACTTATTTGACGACGTACATAACTGCCATATATATATATGGCAACAAGACCTCGAGCTCATGAAGGAGGATCTTATAAAGACTTTTCATTGTAATGCCGGACTGATGAAATTTCCCTTCAAGGTAAATTCGGTCTCAATTCGAATTTTCCTTTACGGCTGTTTTTGGTCAATGGTTATGAAGACACTATCAATTTGGTTAAGCTGATCTACATACTAATTTTATCCTCTTCAAGTGTCCCATCCACATAGTGCATGCTTAGCGATTAGTAGGTAATGAGAAACTATTGTAATAACTACGTACAGCTATACATGTAAGTATAATGTCATACAAATCAACTATGTCCAATGATAATGAAAGACACGGTCAAGGAATGGTGGTTGTCCTCTCCTCTCCCAATAAGGAGGCTATTAAGGTTGAGACAGCTATAATCCATATCGAATATGTTTGTGCTTTAGCTTTAGGCGTTTCCGCGACAGTCCGGGCGAGACGCCCGAATCACACGATCACTTTTCCCGTCCATTCTCAGGGATAGCGTGAATGACAGCTTAAAAATGAACGTATGACGCGATCACTTTCAGGAATAGCGGTAATGAGAGGGATTTCCCTCTTTCCATAATTTTAGCATTCTATCCCGAACTCGGTCACTAAGCCAATCATAGCGCACGGATGATGTAGCTTTCAATCAAGCGGCATTATGATACTCGGCAAAAGGAAATGATGCGAGAAGGGGCGGCAAAAATGATCGCGTGATCGGGGAAATGATTGCTCGAGCTGTCATTTCCGTGGTTCCTGAAAAGCTATAGCTTATCCGAACTCATACGATAAAATTGATCGTGTGATTCAGGCTTAACAGTCGGGAGGACGCAATCAAGGGTTGGAGTTCTCAAGACGTTGCCGCTAGTCGTTCTAATATAATAAATATTCGTTCTAATATAAGTAAATTGAAATAGGGAAAAATCACCGGGAGATAGATGTGAAAAATTTTTGGGGCACCTTGACTAGACTCTTAGAATTGCATTCGATAACTCTTGGGAACTAAATCGAGTTACCGAGTGAGGTGTAAATTTAAGAATGATTTTAGGTGAACTCAATATTTTCAGGCGTAACTTTGTGAAAATAGATAGTGACTGAATCAATGATAACTTAGAAATTTTCAAAATGGTATTTATTTCAAGACGACCAGTTTCATCGCTTAGGTCGCTGAGTATGTCACCTATGCGAAGAAACCGGCCGTCTTGAAACAAACACCACTGTGGAAATTACCAAGTTATTATTACCACTATTGATTCAGACTCAATGTTTTTAGGGTTGAATTGGGCAGTGAAGTTTAAGTAATATTTGCGGTGAAGATTAGGTGGAAGTGTGAGAGAGAGAATAAGAAAAAAGCTATTGACTTCATGCTATGAATAAGCGGCCATAAAAGTCATACGCAATGTGGGAGAAAGAAAGTTTGCAAAAAGCGCTGTTTGGCCCATGTACTAGTTTAGCATTAGTTTCGAGGGATGGCGATTTTATCGGTTGGTTAATTGGGGAAGCCATCAACAACTGTGGTAATTTGAGTCATAAGAGATTGGAGTCATTAGGGTAATGTTAGTTAGTTAAGGATATATGGGAAATGGAGGGTAGAAAAAAACGCATCATCGGGATTAACCAAAGGTTATATAGGATTAGCATTCTCAGAACAAAAGGCGCCAATGGGTCCACAGTTTGAAGTCCCATTTGACGGACAGAGAACAGCGCTTGAAGTAAGCAGAGAGCATCCAAACAGGAATCGGTATATTATAGAAAATTTTCCACCATTGCCAATGTGGGATTTGAACCCATACCCTCAGGGTGGATGACAGCAATCTAGTCACCTGAACAACCCCATCCTATATTAACATCTCTTTGGATAAGGTGATTCATGACAATTAAAGTGACTCATGTACAATGGTGAAGATGAGGTTGCACAATGTTTATTTGTACTAATTTCCCAATTTTTAGAGGTGTGGACTCCAGATGAGACAGGAATCCCTCTGAATAAATCTACCTTACCACTGGGATACCAACCAGGGCCCTTGGAATGGGAAGCCAGATGTCTAGTCACATCAACAACTCGATCCTGATTTTATGGGTGCATTAAGTACTTGTTGCTGGAATGGCAAACTACCACGTGTATTTTATAATACAATGTAAGAGGTGGTGTTAGCCTGTGTCTTTGATACCTTCTATAAAGCTGTGAAGTAAGCGAACTCTTTCCCATAAAGTTATCTTTTAGCTGGCATCATCCTAAAGAGTGTAGCACTGTTTCATTGAATGAAAACAAAAATTTTAAGAAGTTAAGATGTGGAAGACATTATTATCTCATCAACAGAAATCTCTCACGTTACGCTATATCCACTTAGCAAAATGACCAATATATTCCATCATATATTTAGTATTTTAGCGTTTTTGTGTTCACATCCGTCTCATAAAGGCAGCTGGAAGGCGGGCGATAGTCGGTTGCTGCGTCTACCGACTGCCCTCGGGGTTTTCCTTGGGGAAATTGCACGGAGGGACACACTTATTCGCCTTTCCACCGTAACGCCAGTGGTACCAGCACATGCCAGTGTTGTTTTCCCGGTCACGATTGCGCGAGCGGGAACGGCTGCAGCGTCTCACGTGAGGATGGGAGCCCGAACCTCCGGCAGAAAGGGCTGCTACCTGGCAGGTCAACTCCTCGACACGTTGCAGGAGTTGCTTCTGCGTATACAGTGTTAACCGAATCTCAAAAAGTATTTATTGCAGAAAATATGACCCCATCTCAAAGAACAATTCTACTAGTGGACTGAGACAATGCATTACAATGTTCCTCAATTTTGCTGAATTCACAGCAGCATTGGGTCCATCTTCTCTTCAGCTGGAGTATGCTTCGTATTTTCTGCTAGTCCCATGCTTACAATTATAATAAAAATGGGATTTAAGCATTCTTTATAATACTCTGCAATATTTGTAATTTTCATGAAAGTAGGTGAATTGAGTTTCTACGAATCAACAATTTTCAAAACAATTTTTTCTCTCCAAAGAAGCCTATAGAGTTCCGTTCACCGTGGGAGTCCTTATAAGCCTCCACTGGCTACTCTTGTTTCTCTCAATGGCTGAACCATGGTTATTTTTCAATCACTTGCAGCTGAGTTTTGAACAGCATATGCAAAAGAAGGATGCAGTGGGCTGGGCACACCCAGTGACACAATGAGTTTCTTAGAATCACACAAGAGAGGGGTTCAAAAAATAATCTTAATAACACTTTTTTTCAATAATTTAGCGATAACTTTTTGGTCCATGAATTGCATCTCCTTACTGACTTCACAAATTTGTGGTGCTCCCCCTCCTTGTAATTGCTCTCATTCATTATAAAAGTAAGCACACCCCTAACACACAGATTATTTTTTAAATGGGTGTCCACTTATATTGCTGGCACCAGTGGAAAACCTAATAGGTTATTGGGGAGAAAATCTTTATATGTTTCTAATTTTTTAAATGAATAATATTCAACATCTGTAAAAACAAATTTATTCAGGAAGTAACAAGCCTGTGACAAACATCACTCGCTTTTTCTTTCCCTGCCGCTTCCAACTTTGCAACCCGAGTTCCAAATTGCATAGCCCTTTTTGGGAAGGTACACACACTTTTCAAGCCAAGTTCGAGAGCCATTAGCCTCAGAAGTGCTTTGTCACCAACACCTGACCTCAAAGTCAAAGGATTCCTCCCTAATGTAGTACTACTCCTCTTCTTGGAAGTAAGGACATGAGCAGCCACCTTTTCCCAGGGAGGTAGTGAAGATAAGTAGGACACAACAGCTTCATCGAGGAATGGAAATCTTGGTTGACGTCCATGGTCGGAGCATATTCTGTCATCTCTGCCCATATTTCTGCTAGGTAAATTCTTTACCTAATCAAAACAAAACATTACATTAATTCTAGTAAACCAATTGATTAGCACATGAGAGAGTACAACATTATGATGTTCAACACAAAGATTTCTTAAGCTTTGTTCAGTCATTAAATTAGTGGTACATATCTCTAATAAAGGCTCCCTGAATTATAAGCGCACAATGGATATTAGCATATATTTATTGGGGAGTGCAAATTTACTTCACCAATGACCTTCCCGTATGTTAGCATTATCAGCCATTGCATTTTTTGGCTTCTGAGTCTTATACCAATTACAATATACAAAGCATTTTCATGCTATGCAGTGCTCTTCAAACATAAAAGTTACTTGATTATCATACCTGTTTTGCCATCTCAGAGGCTAACAAGGGCCATCCTCCATCTTCTAATGCAGACCTATGACGTGAATATCCTCCTAACTGTTCATCAGCACCATTCCCAAGGATTGCAACCTATATTTTATACAAGCATACTTTTCAAATACACTCAACCAAACCTTATATGTATCCTTATTAAGTATAGCCCATGATTCCTTTAGCTGTCAACTTCAACTGAAATTCATGGCATGCATTCACAAGCGCATGTTCACGAAGACAGTGATGCCAAAGAGATGCTTCAAGCATCATCTTCACTTGCTGAAGTTACATTTGACTTTGTTCACCTTCAAACATTGGCATCTGAAGACTTATGTCATGAAACAAACTCTGATCTCAAGGAAAAAACACCTATGGGAGTGAAACTGAATACTTCAGAAGTTATTAACAGTTACCTGATCAACATTGCCTCAAAATTTATGAGGACAGAGAAAAAGATAATGTAACGCAGAAACTTGCACAACAATTGAATATGACAGGAAAATTTACACTATGGACCCAATTGATTAACATGAAGAAACTTTTGCTCAGTACAAGAAGTATGGGGCCAATCAAGACCTAAGCATTACTCTTTCAATGAAACTTCTCTCACTTTCCAATTCCACCACACTCCTTACATAAGGTAGTTTGAGCGAAATATCACTTCACCTAGAATTTTATGAACTTGAATTAGTTTTAAAGAATAAACTCATATTTCCAATTATTAAAAAATATTAACCCCTTGCCTAACTACTTTTCGAGCAATCAGCCTAAAATTTTAAGCTGTTTTACGTACATGGGGTAATTACCGCTGTGCCCTCCAGAGGGAGAATATTGAAATATTTTGGGATTTCTAACACCTAGATTTCCTCAAAAAACTAAGTGCATAGTTTGTTTTCTCAACCACTTATAAAAATTAATCAATTACTCACAGCAGTAATTTTTATTGAATCATAAAAAAACCTGTTGTGATGGCATTTTCACCGTACAGTGGGAAAAAATTAGTCAAGTTAGAGACTTATCCCTGTTAAAAATTACCCATTGGCCCCCATTGAAAAAACCTATAGGGAAAGATATTCCCCATTAAATTGCAATGGGGAATATATTGTCCCTATGGGTGCTCAATAGGAAATGAAAATCTATGGGTTTTCAATAGGGAATATTAATTCCCTATGGGTGTGCGGGAATTGGAAAAATCTTGTTTACTCGCAGTAATATTGCATTTATATTCATACTATGTGGCAACATAGGATAACAGTTATGTGGCATTAATTAATGGCAAATAACTTTTTTCAAGATTTTATGGTATTTCCTCAAACTATCACGGAATTATCATTTTATGATTATAGTTCTCGAAGTCACATTTATCCACGGAAGTGACTACATATATACACATCTTCCTTAACGCCAACACTTCAGTAATGGGTGCGAGGATAGGTTCGTAGAGTTGTAGGTTTGGTAATCATGCGATACATGTCCCATCATGTTAGGTAGATACGATGTAGTATAATATGATGTTCTATATCATGCTATGGCATAAGAGCACATTTGAAGTGATTAATGACAAATTATCTTTTTTTTTTATTTTGAGAGAGCAGCGAAGTCAGTGCCATAGCTATGCCCTTTGCTTGAATATTGTTGTCTCTTTGGGGAATATCAGTCCCTATAGCTAATAACAGTCCCTATCACTAATAACAGTCCCTATAGGGAATAGCAGTCCCTATAGGGAATAGCAGTCCCTATAGGGAATAGCAGTCCCTATAGGGAATAGCAGTCCCTATAGGGAATAACAGTCCCTAAAGGAAATAGCAGTCCCCATTGCCAATTCCCTATAAGGAAATTCAATGGGTATTTTCAATGGGGAATTTTTAACAGGGATGTAGATATATTTATTTAATTACTGAAGTTTTTTGTCAAATAACTATATTCTTGCACCATTAATATTACAAAATTTACTTCATGCTTCTTACAGATGCTAAAATTAAAAAATTGAATTTGAATATGGTCTTTATTATGACTAGGGAAATATTTTGCTCAAACTACCTTCAACGCACCTCTTTAGATTGGAAATACAACTAAAAGTAAAAAAAAAACTTTTCCCATCAGTTTTTACTCACTCTAGCAGGTGATGTGTAGTTCTCTGTAATACTATAGGATTCTTTACCATCAGCCCCTCTAATTGAGTAGAGAGTTCCGACACCCCGGGCTGCAAACCACATTGCACAGCCTAAGCTGTCATCTAAGACAGTGTTCAAAGGATGAATTAGATCTGATATAAATTCTTGACGTATCTTGTTTAATTCTGGCACTGTGACATCAATCTGTAATTAAAATTGGAGAGAGTATATGTGTATATTATAAATTTAACATTATCCATAATTTTTTCCTTAAATATACATTGTAAATACAGACTGCAGTAAAAAAGCCAAACATAATAGGTAGTAACAAAAGTTTTTAACACAAGTTGGATCCACTAAGAGCCAATAAAGCATCATCTCAGGAACACTCCTTAATTATTCGGCAGCAATATGACCAATCACAGCAGAGGTTTTTGGGTCCCTATGCCTAAACCTAATTAAACACTATATGTAAGGTGTTCATTGTACAAGAGGCCTAAATTGTATAATTAACTGCCAAATACTATAAAACAAATTACCTGCCTCAAAAAATATTTAAGGTTGATTCATCAAAGGATATTGGCCACTGACAACATTAAAATTTTATTCATTTATTATTTATTTATTTCTACATCCCCAAAAGCAGCACTGACTGCCTTTTACATCGGGTGTTTTAACGTATAACAATGGACGAACACAAACACCCATGTCCTGAGTGGTGAGCAGGCGGAACCGGAACCTGCGACCCTCAGTTTAGCAGGCGAGGACTTAACCCCGCCGCCACTGGGGCCGACAAAGCAAAAGCAAACCATTTTAAAGCAAACATGCATGTACGTCTGACCATGTAAAGCAATATTTTTTTTCTATTAGTCACTAAATTAATAATTTTTTACACTATTTTTTGTTTGTCTAACCTATGTTAATTCTGGGGTAATTAGTTCGTTCTACAGTGAAATGCTTAGTTGAAGTTAGCCTTAGCACAAGCCATTTGCTTTATAGGCTATCTAAGCTTCCCTGAAATGTAAATACAAAATGTATAATCCTGATGTATGGAAGAATAAATACTATTATTATTATATATGCAAACCAAACTCCAGAGATTTGGGAGAACATTTCTCTGGGAACCTTGAAAAAGACTAAATATGACAATGATGACTGAACAATACTGAGCACGCACAGCATTGCGATTAAGCAAAGGACATAAAGGGAAAAAAATACACCAAATTTTTCCAATCATCTTCACAGATAGCTTTAAACCTGATAATAGTCACCTAATCTATTTCTTCCAGAATACACATCCTCCTTACGGAGAAAAACTTAAACAAGAAGGAATCAGTTTTGAATTGCATAAGAGGTCTAGAAAAATAGGAGAAATCTACGACTTCTAAGGCAGCTTGAGAAACTGCAGTATTTTATAACATTATCATCTTCAAAAATGTATGCACAACATTTCTTATTTCCCATTACCTCGATGAAGTTCCATTTCCTGTTGGGACGAAGTAATGCCAGTTCTGCCAAAGCTTGTTTCCCAGTAATTCTATCAGGAACATCACCAAAAGCATGTTCACCTGGACCTTTTCTGGAATAATTCTTTCCTCTCTCTTTCTGGGTTAAATCCAATGCATTTTCTAATTTTAAAACAGAAAATGGCAATATTAGTTCTTGTATATGTCATGAGGACAAACAAATAACAGCAATACATAGCTTAACAAGGTTAGATTCCTCAAACATGTATTTTTAAGTCTAATATTGTTCAGTTTATTCTCATTTCTATTCCTGTTTATTCCTGTGTTAAAATAATGGATACATTATCCAAAATGTTTTCAACAAACTAACAATACTTTTTTTAAACAATTATGATATGATGTACCGATTTAATTTATTTTTAAGTTAAGAATCAATAAGATTTCTAATTAATGCTTATTTTCTTCCATTAAAAAAACATTATTAAATATAAAAAATACCCAAAGCAGATTTATATTTCCTATTTTATCCAACCAAGGTACTATGATTCTTGCATGTATTAGTGGCATAAAGTAGGTCACATGACAACACACAGGGGCTCAATCATACAATTCTAAGGTACAAACTGTGTCCATATGAATGAGTAAATTTTAATCACTATTATGTCAATGTTATTTCTGTTTTCAATCTCTACCTAAATTTAACGCATATTAACCTTCCACAAATTTATTTTTGTTTTAAGTATCTTCTGAAGATCCAGCGATTGAAAATTTGTCATTAACCAACCTATTATCAATCAAATTCTCATCCATATTCTAGATCATTCTTATGTTAATGATGGATACGTTCCCTCATACTCCTAAACACACAACTAAGTGATCATTGACTTGGTTGTTGGTTCACCAAACAAAAGTCATCTAGTATTGATTTTCTTCATTACATTAAATCACATTATGTCTGTTGAACCTTCCGAGACCATTTCTTGCCTTGCCCCAATAAAATGTTAGGAGTTGGAAATACTTTTTTTCATCTTTACTGAAAATCAATAATGTTCTACTTTTATCAATATAATGCTTTCAGATATCAGGAAATTGAATAATTTCACATTGCAGTCATTCAACGTTCATTTCCATGCGCTTATGTAACTTTTGTGATTTATAAAATTGCTGTTACATCAAAATAAGTTATGTTTCTAAGTGAATAATGGGGGTAATGTTCAATTGTCATTTGACTGACTGGACATTAATTGAGTTTTCATCACACAAGGTATAGGAACCTGTAGTTTGGTGAACCTAAATTGAGAATTACGATTCATCAAGTAGTTAGTCTCAACTCAGAAAAGATCTGTAAAAACAAGAGAAAAGCAGTCCAATGAACTTAAGACTATTCCTGTCTTAAACAAGGTAATGGCTGAGGAATAAACAGTTTTTTTAACAGTATCTTCAAGCTGCTATCACTGGGCAGATGTCCTTAACTTTCCATAATGTTCCCTTCTCTTATGTGGTATGCATTTCATTTATTTACAATTCAGGCCAAAAATTATTCATGAAGATGACTTTGTACGTATGTATTTGCAACCAAACATTAGATAACTGCAAATTTTCTCCCCCACCACAAAGAAAGGTTTTCATGAATGTGTATGTATGACCCCTGTGTGCAGTAATTTACTTCTGCAAAGCTACTATAAACTCAAAGAACAAATATTCTTAATTCACAAGAAAAACGTCGATGATTGAATAAAAGTACTTCAACAGTCACTTTAAGTCTCAGAGAACCCACAAGTTACTAATATGTAGTAGTTTATCATAATTTTGTTTTGCCATACATTTTTATCAGTGGTGGTCAGGATTCGATCGAATGCAATTGAATCCATGGATTTAAGATTCGGTCGATTTTTTTTTTTTACTCTCAATCAGTGATTTAAACCGAAGTTTGGTTTGGATAGTTGAGGGTAGAGCTCATCCTGGACTAAGCCACAGGCCTGTGAATTCCACACATTCAGGGTACAGGGGCCAGTTCCTTTCCCTGGGCCACCTCACACTCCGAGGATATTTTGTTCAGGGGCGTCCAAAGGCTTCACCCGGATTTGAACCTGGGACCCTTCGATCAGTAGCCAAGCGCTCTACCCACTAGGCCACAACGCTCCTTTTTTTTAATAAGTCAAGAATCTGTTAGCTTAAAAACATGCAGCAAAAATGTATGAAATCAATGGGTATTAAGAACAGGAAGAAGTTAATGTATTTTACCAGTAGTGTCTAATTCCTTGGGTAATTCTTTAATTTTTTCTCTGGCAAACGCTACATTCAGCAAATCAATAGATTCATTTGCTGGCACAAAGTGATCAGCCAAAAGAGCCAGAACTGTTGAATCTATTCCACCAGAAAAGAGTACACAGATCTTGGGATGTGCACAAGAAGTACCACTGTTCTCAATATTCACAACACCTGAAATGCAAGAATAACAAAATGTATCAATTAATTTCAAATATGGAAAAACTCTTAGAATTTCCAAGGTCAATTCTGTCATGGTTATGACATTTCTGATTTTCAAGTTCAACTAAAATTCGCCTTCAGAAAATGACTGGAAAGTCACCTAAAAATGACATAAGAAGTAAAAACCTTGGAAGTTTGTGTGAGGAAAATATGAGGATATAAAGACTCTTAATCATGGTAAGTTACCATAAATGCAAGCCTGAAAAATTTGGAAACAAAATCTATAAAATAATACACCAATAAGAACAGATGCCCATAAGGTTAACCAATTTTTTCATACGCACATACCAAAGTAAACCATCTACAGCTGACTCTCATTAGGACGTTCCTTAATAGCACATTTTCCTCATTTGGACGTTCATTTCCTCAGGTCCGCATCACAGTGCATGTAAAGGACTTTGCTTAGCACGTTTTGGTTACCTCTTTAGCACGTTTGGAGGAGGACCAAGCCAAATTTGTCCTAGGGAAATAACCGCCTCATAGGTTAATCAGACGATGGATAAATCTCAAGAAGTTTACTTCTCGCATTAAAAAAGATCGTTATCGCTTAAAATACTATTTTATTCGTCATATTATGGTTTTAAAAAATGTTTACGAAGTAAGAAAACAGCAATCTCAAACATAAGAATCACCTATTCAACGCTTAGCAAGGTCCCCACAAGCAGCGCATTTTACTGCGATATTCGTTTGTTTTATCACTGTTGCGGCTGTCGCCGTTGTCGCCTATGGAATTAAAACTGTGTGAGCAACAGGAAATGTGATCATCATCTATTTCATCATCAAAAACCATAGCCTGAATAACATTTTTAATGCCAATGAGATGGTTTATTTTTTAATTTGCTTCCTAATAAAACACTGGCATTTAGAGGAGATAAGTGCCATGGAGGTAAAAAGAGTAAGGAGAGGCTGACTGTCTCATGTTGCAATGAAATAGGAACAGAAAAACTGATTCCGTAAGTGATCGGGAAATATAAACGTCCCAGATGCTTCAAACATGTTCAAACCTTGGACGTATGATTGCAACTCTAATGCCTGCATGACCACCACAACTTTCGAAAAGATCCTGCAAGCACTGGATGCAAAGATGGGTGAATAAAATCGTAAAATTTTGTTGCTTATTGATAACTGCGCAGCACACCCAAGACACTGCATTTTTAAGAAATGTTAAAGTGGTGTTTTTTCCTCCAAATTGCATGAGTGTTCTTCAGCCCCTCGATCAAGGCATCATGCGATATATGAAGCATAAGTACAGGAAACTACTTGTCAATGAGAGGTTGGCCAGCCTTCTCGAGTCAAGAAGGAAAGTAAATATTCTGAAAGCGATGCATTTTGTTAAGCATGCCTGCGACTCCGTCGAAGCCAAGAGCATAAGAAATAGCTTTCGGACCTCTGGATTTCATCGCAGCACAAACGAGGACGATTCAGCGTCGCTGAGTGACGAGGCATCACATGAGCACAACCTTGAGGGCTGGGATCAGCTGTTCGAAGAAGGGGAGGGTATGACCTTGGACAAGTGTGTCGCCTGTGACGCTGATATCGAAGTCTGCAATTTGGTCAGATTCTTCCAGCCCCCATTAGTTTATATGTATTTCCATAAAATTATGCATTTTTGTTTGCAATATTTGAGGAGAACACGCGGGAAGTTCCATTTTTGTTTTGTTACAAGCAATCAAGTTTATGCCATTACGCACAGGAAAGACGATATTCTTGGGCCGGGAGCTCAATTTGTTCATGTTTTCAAGGAGTTCTGACAATCCTTGTAATGCTATAATATTTGTTCATGAAATTCAAATGTTCATCATGGTAAACACAAATATGTATAGCATTTTTGGTGCAATCATTGTAATTTACTACAAGCAATATAAACATAAAGCGCTATTAAGTGAGAAATGGGCATTTGCGCCGTGGATTCATCTGTTCTCCGACCTAATTATTTCATTGGAAGAGCAAAGAGAAAAATATCGCTAGGTGGCTTCGCTAACTTAGCAGCTGAACTTTGTGCAAGCAGCATCTGTAAACTAAACGTGCTGTTTGGTTATTAATGATGACAATCTTGGGAGGTGGAATAGGTGGAAAATAAACTATTTTTACAATAATTAATGATCACTATTTATCTACGGCATGAGCTAAAATGAGCGGAAGGATATCATGCCCCTGCAAGTTATGCCACCAACCAGTAGGCATTTGACTTTCCATGGAATGCCTACCCTGTTTTGCACATTTTCCTGGTTACCACATTCAGAATCCCGGGTCTCTTCATGACCGTGCTAACGAGAGTCCGTTGTATAGGAATAAAATAATAGCACGTTTTCTGTCTGTTACACTATCTGTCCGCTATTTACGGGAAAACCAGTTGATGGATTATTTTGAAATTTTGCATTTGGGTTTTTGAGCGCACTAGGACGGCCATATGCTATATAAAAAAGGCCTCGGGTCTTACGGCTAGGGACCGGAAAAAATAGCATGTTGCAAAAAACACGAATTTTCAACGATAAATACGGACAAAAGCGAAATATCTGCGAAATTAGTAAATATGCGAAAAATATGTGACATGAGGGTATGAATACAAAAAACTAGTAGGAAATGGTAATAAAAATATCTTTCCATGTTTTTATTTGTGAAATTTTATCCCATTTCTATCCAATGAAATTATGATTGTTATCACATGAACATTTTCAACTTAAACGTACCAATATACGCCATTTTTACCATGAGCAAATGGATTACGGGAAAATTCTAAAAGCACGTTGCCTAACTCACAGGGGCGGAAACAAATTCGTAAAAATTGAAATATAAAGAGTGAAATAGTCTATAAATAATAAAATAATAAGTAGAACTTGAGTGATAAGCATTCACATTGAACAAAAAAGCAATTCACATGTTTATTTTAATCGTATTTTAACAAAACTTACATTTTTAGACATATTCTTCCTTCTGAAATCACATAGTAATTACATATATCATAATTTGAATTTTACATTATTGTAGCATTTATTTGTCAGTACTTTATGTAATATTTTATTATATCACATCAGTAAATAAACCAATTATTTACATAATGAATTATTTATATAGTTTTCATGTATGCATGCATGCACACATGCATTTATAAGGACACATTACTAAAAAAACATTTCAAAAGTTGCACTGCATATACAACTCATAAATGAGAAAAAGAAAGATAGCAAAAAGATCAATGCTATGTAGCGTATAAAAAATAATGTGTAAAATTCTTAACACCGGCAATTCATAGAAAATTGAAACTGCGATTTTCTAGATTGTGCAGATTGGAAGTCATGACAGCATTTTCAAACATAAGCAAGATTGGTATTTATCCATACAACTACAAAAAAGCAGTAAAAATCCAATCGATTTGATTCCAAGCCCACAGAAACTGTAAATAAACAGGCATTAAAAAGTCTCCCTTCTTTTTACTTGTACAAGTTCCCCTTTCCTAAGACTAGCTTGCTTTCTACGTACTTGAATATGGAAACAATCTTTGACATGATCGGAGAGTATTAGCAAGTCTTATCCAATTCTACAATAAATCAATCGTAAACTAGGTGACAATTTTTTGAAATAATAATTTTTTCTAATATAAATTAGGTAAATATTTCATGGCAAATTTTTGAAATCTTCATTTCTTTTATGTTAGAAAAAAATTGTTAAAGTGCCAGATTAATGTGTCATAAAAGGGGTTGCATGAGTTTAAACAGACTTATTGATTGAAGTAATGATATATTTGCATATTCTGCAAACAATTGTGTAAGAATTGATAATTAAATTCTAGGTTAATCGAATATAAAAAATAGATTCTTATTTCAGGAAAATAGATGCTAATTTCATAACAAAATATATGCTAATTAAAAAAAAATAGATGCTATTTTTTCCGGTCCCTACTTATGACCTTTGTTGAAAGGCTGTAAAATATCCATAGACTAGGATTTTTAACACCATTGGAGATGTACGTACTAAACCTAAGTACACATAATCTGATCTTATGGATCGAAAGTAAGGGTGGAACCTTGATAAGCCCTGAAGCTCCAAAACAGTGCTTTCTAAGTTACCTCATTACATATAAACTAATTGACCGATTAACATGAAATGTCTCATGTTTTTCATGAGAAAACCAGATAAAGGATTTCGATTAAACTTTTTTGTTGTTATCTGTTAGCTGTTAATGGTTTTTAGCTATTTCAAACAATCGTCTGCCATAAAATATAAATTTGAAATTATATTTATGATTTTTCCATAAGTTTCAATGGGATTTCACATTTTTCACAATGCAATACTTTCTAATTTCACTCATTGAAATACATATATTCGTACCAATTACTTTTATTTTTTATTCTTTAGAATGCTGAAACTCTGAATTGTCTTATTCCTTCGATATTTTTGAATGATTTCCTCCCATTAATAATTATATTCACAATTCAAGGGATATTTTTCCTTTTTTTGTAGCACCATGATTTTTTTATAGTAACAGACAGTGGGTCAGGCTCTCTCTCACATGGCCAGCTGTACCTGGCCTGCTCTAGGATCAGGGTTTCAAGCACTTTATTCCTCTATTCATCAGGGGGACGGACACCCAACATGGTTTACCAGGAGGCCTTCCGGTAAAACAATGTAAACTTGGGCATTGTTTGTTTGGAAATTATTGAACTTAATTTGTTTCAATGGAAGCATCAACAACAACAAAATTAGTATTTGCTGAGGAAAAAAACATTAACAGTGTGCATCTTGCATGCACAATCACATAAACACAAGTACATAGTCCTGCAAATTAATAATACCAACTGCAAGGCAAATGAGTATCACCAACATACCCTTTATGCAATTTTTGCATAATCCTGGTTGAGTTTTGACTCTTGTCTTTACTGACTCTTTCAGCAACTCTAACAATGTCTCCAGCCTAATATCAATGTCAACCCATGATTTTCTCAGCACATCAAGAGCTTCATTAGGAGGAAGTACAGAAATATTTTCACTAGGTAAAGTTAGGCATTCTCCCACACTTTTATTAAAGAGGTTTCCAAGGTATATTAGTGATTTAATTACTTCCTCAGCAATGGAAAACCTCAAACTTCTGGCATCGAGGTTACCTGAAAGCTGAAGTTATTAAAACTAAGACCAATTAGTGAAAACAACCAATTTCATTTATTAATAGAATTTAAGTCTTTCCATTGGCTTAAAAATGGCTGCCATGCCAATTGAATCTGTATGAAAAATAGGAATTTATTGGGTACATTTGAATATTTACTAATAACTCTTTCAGGAATACAAATCAATATTATATAATATGATGAAAATCTTTCCACGGGTGATGAAAATTCAGAGGCTTTGAATACATTTCTCTGTGAATAAAGGTGAAAAATATGTTACCTGATCAAAGGATGGATCACTTCTAAATGGCAACTCAGACATCAAACAACTCCATGGATAAAGTGTAGGAACAGGAAATGCATCAGTGTAAGTTGTGTTGAAGTCAATGCAAAATAGTCCAAATGCTGGAACCTCCAGATATTCATCCTGTAATTAATAAAGTTCTTTTAATGGTAAACACAACACCAAATTTCACAAAGATTGGAGTCATTCTTTGCATGCCTAAAGAGAGCAACAGCTCTACGGCAATAAACTTGTGTTCGCTGCTCATCTCAATTCGATGCCATCCTAAACTTCCACAGGTGCTGTATGGATGAGAGGCACTGCTTTCAAATACAGCTAAACCTCCCACCGGTTGCCCAGCACCTCCCTTAACTTCCATGTCATCCCTACCAATTCTTCCATCCTCTACAATCATAATCTCCTCAAGACTGGTTTTAACCACAGTCTATACAGTCGCGATAAGACAGATACATTTCTTTCAGCTGGAGGTTAGTAGCGCCCCAAGCAGCATACCTGTATAACTACCATAATGCAAGGAGAAAACGAGCACTTTCAACTACTGGCACTAAACCCTATTTTCTTCGTCATGAGTTAATGGAGTTATAGCCTTCATTGGAAATATGTTACTTTGTCTTCCTTAAAAAGGGTGCATGTTTAACCCATTACCGTCCAAGTGGATCATTTACGACCCATCACTCAATATACTGTAGTTATTGCAACAAAGTAGATAGCGCAGATACAAAGTATTCTTCGAGTGTCGGGGAATGATTGCTACGTGTTGAAACCAGTTGCAGCTTATTTGAGTGATTCACTATGGAATGCATGCTCTGCAACCAACATGGAACCTCAGTCCTATGCCTCTTTGCAACAAATGTAAGTATATGTCAGTATAAAGTGCATTGAGTGTGAACATATCTGTAATTTGACATTCCTAAAACTACAAGTAATATCATAAAAGTATTTGTTTGACTCGATCGC
Organism: Pyrrhosoma nymphula; assembly: GCA_963573305.1. Taxonomy (NCBI): domain Eukaryota; kingdom Metazoa; phylum Arthropoda; class Insecta; order Odonata; family Coenagrionidae; genus Pyrrhosoma; species Pyrrhosoma nymphula. The sequence continues at coordinate 62,525,345 of OY754331.1, read as the reverse complement.
AAACCATTAAAGGCTTTTGGGATTGGAAGTAAATTATGGGTCGTAAAGGACCCATTGGGTGCTTCCCCAAGAAAGTATGTTTATCACGAATAACTCACTCAAATAATAATTTAATCTGATTATTCACCACTTTGGATTACCTCGCCGCCATAATTGAGAAAATCTTAAATTCGATTTAATTTAAAGGGAAAATAATGAATGCAATTTTCTTTTGATGATCAATTATGCATCTTATTTTTTTATAAAAATACAACGAAAATTCTTTAGTTTTCGACATACAGACGTAACCTATACTCAATCGGATGCATTTTATTCATTGTTCTGGTGGTCTGACTGTGGCCGAGATCCTCGAGGAGCTTGAATTTTATATTCCTGAAGAAGTTCCTAGGTCTGGGGTGGATATATATATATATATATATATATATATATATATATATATATATATATATATATATATATATATATATATATATGTATATATATATATACAAATATACTTTTAAAACACAGGCACACGAAAATTAGAAGGACACTCACAGAATAATTTGCGGACGTTTCGACGGTCAAGCCGCCATCGTCAATGACAAGAGACTAACTAGTGGTCTGTTACCTCGGGTGGGGGGGGAAGCGGAACAGGAGAAGGGAAGGGGACTGGTGGGGAGCGGGAGCAAGGGGTTGCTATTGGTCAGTGGGCCAAGTTAAGCCCGGGCGATTCAAATGCTCTTAAGCACCAGATGAAAGCCATCTCGCGAGTCCTCAGTTCAATATTAGTTGCTGATTCGGGGAGGGCTTCTAATATAGAGAGAGAGAAACATTTATTGAAGGTCTTACGATGGGAAGCGGTATGTTTAGGAATGGGATCAATGAAGGGAGGACATGTGGTGGAGTGGCGGTGCCCATTCATTCGTATTGAAAGCGGGGTAGTACATTCGCCAACATAAAATGCCGGGCAGAAATTGCACGAGAGACGGTAAACGATATTTGTGGAAGTACAGTTGGCTGCTGAGGAAGATTTATTGGAAGAGGGCGTAGCAGAAGAGCGTAGGAGGGAGCAACATTTGCACCGAGGACGGTTGCAAGTTGTGGAGAGTGGTGGAGAGGGGGCGGTCGGTTGAAGGGAGGGTTTAGTAGATTTTAAGATATCTCGCAGGTTTGCGGGACGCTTAAAAAATACTGTGGGACATGAAGGTAATAGGAGGGCAGTGGAATTATTATTCTTTAAAATTGGGTATAGATCGCGGAGGATGTTTCTGATTTTATGGGAGCCAGGGAAGAATGTGGTGATGAGGCTGAGTCTGTCAGGATGGTGGGTTTTGGCCCGAGGGGTGTAATTGGCAGAGGGGGGCAGGATTTGATTGGTAAGAAGCTTTTTGGGGTACTCGCGTTCTCTGAGGGAGTGATATAGGTTATCGGTGTATTGTTGAAGGGAGTGGGCGTCGTTACAAATTCTGTGGCCGCGGACAGAGAGGGAATATGGAATGGAGCGTTTGGTATGTGGTGGATGGCAGCTATTAAAATGAAGGTAAAGGTTATGGTTAGTGGGTTTTTTATGGACGGAGGTGATGAATTTGTTGTTTTTTAGTAGGATATTAACATCCAGAAATGTGATGGAAGAGTCAGAGACGGAAGAGGTGAAAGAAACCGAAAAGGAAGAGTTTAGCACAGAAATGAAGGAAGATAGAGATTCACGACCATGAGGCCAAAGAACAAAGATATCATCAATATAGCGGGCCCAGAAGAGAGGTTTGAGGGGTTGGTTTTTGAGGAAAGTGCTTTCAAGATGGCCCATGAATAGATTTGCATAAGAAGGTGCCATGCGAGTACCCATGGCGGTCCCTTTGATCTGAAGGAAAACTTGATTGTTGAAGGAAAAGGCGTTTTTAGTTAATACTAATTCTGTTAATTTAACAATAAAGTTGGTGGAGGGAAGATGTGGTTTAGGGCGTTGGGAGAGATAAAAACGGAGAGCTTCAATTCCTTCATGATGGGGTATACTCGTATAGAGGGAAGTGACATCTATTGTGGCCATAAGAAGGTCAGTGTTAGTAGGGATAGGGATGGCGTGCAGGAGGTCGAGGAAGTGGTAGGTATCTTTGATGAAGGAGGGGAGAGACATAACTAATGGTTGCAGGTAATGATCAATCAGTGCTGAGATCTGTTCAGTGGGGGAGTTGATGCTAGAGACAATAGGGCGACCGCGATTGTTGGTTTTGTGAATTTTAGGAAGCATATAGAAATGGGGCGTTTTGAAGTTAGAGGGTGAGAGGATGGCGATTTCGGAGGGAGTGAGGCCTTCGGCTGGTCCGAATTCCTCCAGGAATAAAGTTATATCTTTCTGGAAATCAGCGTTTGGGTCTTGGGGGAGGACAGTATAAGAAGAGGGATCATTAAGTTGCCGAAGCCCTTCGGATATGTAGGCATTTTTATCCAGTACGACAACTGTTGATCCTTTGTCTGCCTTAGAGATGATGATCTCATTGTTGTTGGATAATTTTTTTAACGCGAGTTTTTCTGGACGGGTGAGATTACTTGGTGGAGTTAGTGATTGGAGAAATGACTTTTCGGATAATTTAGTTAGGAAGAGTTTAATGAAGATCTCAACTGGGTGATTAGCATGGAGTGCTTTAGGTTCCCGTTGAGACGGCGGGAGAAATTTGGAGAGGGGCTGTCGAATAGACGAAGGAGTGGACGGGATATTAGGGTGGGCTTTCCAGAAAGCACGCCATCTCAAGTTTCGGCAGAACTTAAGGGCGTCAGTGAGAATATTCACTGGGTTAACTCTTGGGGTGGGGGAAAAAGACAATCCCTTTTGGAGCACTGAAAGCTCGTTTGCATCGAGGGGGAAGGAGGAAAGGTTTAACACTTCGCGGTCAGCGGTGGGGGCGGAAGGTGGGAGGGCCCCATGCGGCTGGGGGCGGCGTTTTGGGAAAACCGGAGGGCCACGTGGGGGGGGTTGGAAGATTGTAGAGGGTGGAAAGGTCCGGCTTAAAGAGAAAGAGTGGAGGGGGCTTGGGAGGGGAAGGGGGCATCAGTTCAGTGAGGGGCAAAGAAATGCCGTTATTCAAAAAAGCAACGCAAATGGTGGAAAGTTTCTGCAAGTGGGTAGCACGTCTACGACATTGGTTTCGCAGTGCAGAAGAGAATATATCATTAAGGAGAGTTACTGATTCGGGGGATGAAAGGGATATAATTTTAACGAGCGAGAGGAGGTCGCAAAGGTGCTTCTTGTAGAGACTCTGATATTCGGAAAGGATGATGCGAGTGCATTCCAAAGATTGACGATAGATGAAGGTGTGAAGTTTAGGATGAGAACTAGGTGGGGTGCCAGAAAGAGGAAGTTTAATGATAAGACTTTTGGGTATGATTCCTAGAGAAAGGCATGAAGAGAGGAACTCGGAGTGACAGCCATATTGAGCAACTTTGTGAGCATGTCTACGTGCTTGCCGTAACCAATAATGAAGGATATTGGGATGATCCATAGTAACAGGTAAAATAAGTGGAAAAGGAAAGAAAGAGAACAGTGGTAAGGAAAGGAAACAGAACACTTAGCTTGTGTCACCACGGCAGAACCGGAACTGATGAGACAACGACGACGAAGAAAGATGAAGAAAGTGGGCTATTCAGCCAATATAATATCTTCTGAGAAACCGCACTCGGCGAATAAAATCACAAATATAAATATACTTTTAAAACACAGGCACACGAAAATTAGAAGGACACTCACAGAATAATTTGCGGACGTTTCGACGGTCAAGCCGCCATCGTCAACGACAAGAGACTAACTAGTGGTCTGTTACCTCGGGTGGGGGGGGAAGCGGAACAGGAGAAGGGAAGGGGACTGGTGGGGAGCGGGAGCAAGGGGTTGCTATTGGTCAGTGGGCCAAGTTAAGCCCGGGCGATTCAAATGCTCTTAAGCACCAGATGAAAGCCATCTCGCGAGTCCTCAGTTCAATATTAGTTGCTGATTCGGGGAGGGCTTCTAATATAGAGAGAGAGAAACATTTATTGAAGGTCTTACGATGGGAAGCGGTATGTTTAGGAATGGGATCAATGAAGGGAGGACATGTGGTGGAGTGGCGGTGCCCATTCATTCGTATTGAAAGCGGGGTAGTACATTCGCCAACATAAAATGCCGGGCAGAAATTGCACGAGAGACGGTAAACGATATTTGTGGAAGTACAGTTGGCTGCTGAGGAAGATTTATTGGAAGAGGGCGTAGCAGAAGAGCGTAGGAGGGAGCAACATTTGCACCGAGGACGGTTGCAAGTTGTGGAGAGTGGTGGAGAGGGGGCGGTCGGTTGAAGGGAGGGTTTAGTAGATTTTAAGATATCTCGCAGGTTTGCGGGACGCTTAAAAAATACTGTGGGACATGAAGGTAATAGGAGGGCAGTGGAATTATTATTCTTTAAAATTGGGTATAGATCGCGGAGGATGTTTCTGATTTTATGGGAGCCAGGGAAGAATGTGGTGATGAGGCTGAGTCTGTCAGGATGGTGGGTTTTGGCCCGAGGGGTGTAATTGGCAGAGGGGGGCAGGATTTGATTGGTAAGAAGCTTTTTGGGGTACTCGCGTTCTCTGAGGGAGTGATATAGGTTATCGGTGTATTGTTGAAGGGAGTGGGCGTCGTTACAAATTCTGTGGCCGCGGACAGAGAGGGAATATGGAATGGAGCGTTTGGTATGTGGTGGATGGCAGCTATTAAAATGAAGGTAAAGGTTATGGTTAGTGGGTTTTTTATGGACGGAGGTGATGAATTTGTTGTTTTTTAGTAGGATATTAACATCCAGAAATGTGATGGAAGAGTCAGAGACGGAAGAGGTGAAAGAAACCGAAAAGGAAGAGTTTAGCACAGAAATGAAGGAAGATAGAGATTCACGACCATGAGGCCAAAGAACAAAGATATCATCAATATAGCGGGCCCAGAAGAGAGGTTTGAGGGGTTGGTTTTTGAGGAAAGTGCTTTCAAGATGGCCCATGAATAGATTTGCATAAGAAGGTGCCATGCGAGTACCCATGGCGGTCCCTTTGATCTGAAGGAAAACTTGATTGTTGAAGGAAAAGGCGTTTTTAGTTAATACTAATTCTGTTAATTTAACAATAAAGTTGGTGGAGGGAAGATGTGGTTTAGGGCGTTGGGAGAGATAAAAACGGAGAGCTTCAATTCCTTCATGATGGGGTATACTCGTATAGAGGGAAGTGACATCTATTGTGGCCATAAGAAGGTCAGTGTTAGTAGGGATAGGGATGGCGTGCAGGAGGTCGAGGAAGTGGTAGGTATCTTTGATGAAGGAGGGGAGAGACATAACTAATGGTTGCAGGTAATGATCAATCAGTGCTGAGATCCGTTCAGTGGGGGAGTTGATGCTAGAGACAATAGGGCGACCGCGATTGTTGGTTTTGTGAATTTTAGGAAGCATATAGAAATGGGGCGTTTTGAAGTTAGAGGGTGAGAGGATGGCGATTTCGGAGGGAGTGAGGCCTTCGGCTGGTCCGAATTCCTCCAGGAATAAAGTTATATCTTTCTGGAAATCAGCGTTTGGGTCTTGGGGGAGGACAGTATAAGAAGAGGGATCATTAAGTTGCCGAAGCCCTTCGGATATGTAGGCATTTTTATCCAGTACGACAACTGTTGATCCTTTGTCTGCCTTAGAGATGATGATCTCATTGTTGTTGGATAATTTTTTTAACGCGAGTTTTTCTGGACGGGTGAGATTACTTGGTGGAGTTAGTGATTGGAGAAATGACTTTTCGGATAATTTAGTTAGGAAGAGTTTAATGAAGATCTCAACTGGGTGATTAGCATGGAGTGCTTTAGGTTCCCGTTGAGACGGCGGGAGAAATTTGGAGAGGGGCTGTCGAATAGACGAAGGAGTGGACGGGATATTAGGGTGGGCTTTCCAGAAAGCACGCCATCTCAAGTTTCGGCAGAACTTAAGGGCGTCAGTGAGAATATTCACTGGGTTAACTCTTGGGGTGGGGGAAAAAGACAATCCCTTTTGGAGCACTGAAAGCTCGTTTGCATCGAGGGGGAAGGAGGAAAGGTTTAACACTTCGCGGTCAGCGGTGGGGGCGGAAGGTGGGAGGGCCCCATGCGGCTGGGGGCGGCGTTTTGGGAAAACCGGAGGGCCACGTGGGGGGGGTGGAAGATTGTAGAGGGTGGAAAGGTCCGGCTTAAAGAGAAAGAGTGGAGGGGGCTTGGGAGGGGAAGGGGGCATCAGTTCAGTGAGGGGCAAAGAAATGCCGTTATTCAAAAAAGCAACGCAAATGGTGGAAAGTTTCTGCAAGTGGGTAGCACGTCTACGACATTGGTTTCGCAGTGCCTACATGCCTACATATCCGAAGGGCTTCGGCAACTTAATGATCCCTCTTCTTATACTGTCCTCCCCCAAGACCCAAACGCTGATTTCCAGAAAGATATAACTTTATTCCTGGAGGAATTCGGACCAGCCGAAGGCCTCACTCCCTCCGAAATCGCCATCCTCTCACCCTCTAACTTCAAAACGCCCCATTTCTATATGCTTCCTAAAATTCACAAAACCAACAATCGCGGTCGCCCTATTGTCTCTAGCATCAACTCCCCCACTGAACGGATCTCAGCACTGATTGATCATTACCTGCAACCATTAGTTATGTCTCTCCCCTCCTTCATCAAAGATACCTACCACTTCCTCGACCTCCTGCACGCCATCCCTATCCCTACTAACACTGACCTTCTTATGGCCACAATAGATGTCACTTCCCTCTATACGAGTATACCCCATCATGAAGGAATTGAAGCTCTCCGTTTTTATCTCTCCCAACGCCCTAAACCACATCTTCCCTCCACCAACTTTATTGTTAAATTAACAGAATTAGTATTAACTAAAAACGCCTTTTCCTTCAACAATCAAGTTTTCCTTCAGATCAAAGGGACCGCCATGGGTACTCGCATGGCACCTTCTTATGCAAATCTATTCATGGGCCATCTTGAAAGCACTTTCCTCAAAAACCAACCCCTCAAACCTCTCTTCTGGGCCCGCTATATTGATGATATCTTTGTTCTTTGGCCTCATGGTCGTGAATCTCTATCTTCCTTCATTTCTGTGCTAAACTCTTCCTTTTCGGTTTCTTTCACCTCTTCCGTCTCTGACTCTTCCATCACATTTCTGGATGTTAATATCCTACTAAAAAACAACAAATTCATCACCTCCGTCCATAAAAAACCCACTAACCATAACCTTTACCTTCATTTTAATAGCTGCCATCCACCACATACCAAACGCTCCATTCCATATTCCCTCTCTGTCCGCGGCCACAGAATTTGTAACGACGCCCACTCCCTTCAACAATACACCGATAACCTATATCACTCCCTCAGAGAACGCGAGTACCCCAAAAAGCTTCTTACCAATCAAATCCTGCCCCCCTCTGCCAATTACACCCCTCGGGCCAAAACCCACCATCCTGACAGACTCAGCCTCATCACCACATTCTTCCCTGGCTCCCATAAAATCAGAAACATCCTCCGCGATCTATACCCAATTTTAAAGAATAATAATTCCACTGCCCTCCTATTACCTTCATGTCCCACAGTATTTTTTAAGCGTCCCGCAAACCTGCGAGATATCTTAAAATCTACTAAACCCTCCCTTCAACCGACCGCCCCCTCTCCACCACTCTCCACAACTTGCAACCGTCCTCGGTGCAAATGTTGCTCCCTCCTACGCTCTTCTGCTACGCCCTCTTCCAATAAATCTTCCTCAGCAGCCAACTGTACTTCCACAAATATCGTTTACCGTCTCTCGTGCAATTTCTGCCCGGCATTTTATGTTGGCGAATGTACTACCCCGCTTTCAATACGAATGAATGGGCACCGCCACTCCACCACATGTCCTCCCTTCATTGATCCCATTCCTAAACATACCGCTTCCCATCGTAAGACCTTCAATAAATGTTTCTCTCTCTCTATATTAGAAGCCCTCCCCGAATCAGCAACTAATATTGAACTGAGGACTCGCGAGATGGCTTTCATCTGGTGCTTAAGAGCATTTGAATCGCCCGGGCTTAACTTGGCCCACTGACCAATAGCAACCCCTTGCTCCCGCTCCCCACCAGTCCCCTTCCCTTCTCCTGTTCCGCTTCCCCCCCCACCCGAGGTAACAGACCACTAGTTAGTCTCTTGTCGTTGACGATGGCGGCTTGACCGTCGAAACGTCCGCAAATTATTCTGTGAGTGTCCTTCTAATTTTCGTGTGCCTGTGTTTTAAAAGTATATTTATATTTGTGATTTTATTCGCCGAGTGCGGTTTCTCAGAAGATATTATATATATATATATATATATATATATATATATATATATATATATATATATATATATATATATATATATATATATATATATATATATATATATATATATATATATATATATATATATATATATATATATATATACATATACATATACATATATATATATTGTGATGGTCTGCGGCCATCGCAGTTTTTTTTTATATTTCCCTTTGTTGGCCTCCACATCAGGCATGAGTTCGACGACGGCTCAATGTGTGCGTGTATGTGTGAGTGCATGGGACTAGTGTTGTTCGAAGTCGCAGAGTCGAGTGGGACCTAAGGAGGTATCGGCGACCTCAGTTAAGTGCCGCCGCTACATCCCAGTCGACCGTCAAATTGTGTGACCCCCCCCCCTCCCCTCTTCACCCGGGTATAAAAAGGCCCGAGGTGAAGAACGGGAGGACTATCTAGATACTGGCGCGTGACGGAGTAGGAGCTAAGACTACTCGCCGTCACTGTACTGCGCAATGGGAGACGAAGCCAGGGACTCTGTGCACGAGAAGACGGGAGGCGGAGCTGGGCAGATCACCAGGGCGGAGGAGAGAAACGGGGAATCTGGGAGGACCCGCGGCATCCAGGAAAAGCGACCAGGATCTGCGGCGGCCAGATTCACCCACTGCCATTCTCCCCCCACCTCCAAGTGATCTGATCACCAGGACGGAGGAGAGAAACGGGGAATCTGACGAGGACCCGCGGGACGCAGGAAAGGCGACCAGGGTCCGCGGCGGCCAGATTCACCCACTGCCATTCTCCCCCCCCCCCCCCTCCAAGTGATCAGTGGTCCTAGATGGTCCATACGAAGAGAAGCTCCCCCCACCAGGGCAACTTATTAGTGTTTTTTTGTGTTGTAATTTAATCGAACAATATATAGTTTAAATGAAAGTCTTGAGTAATTGTGCTTACTCGTTCTCATGCCTGATGCTGAGCCCACTTCCTCCTAGATTGAATTACGTTTTCCTTTTTGACTAGCTGAACACGAGTCGGGGAACCCCCCAAAATCTTTATTTTTTTTCAAATTTTTTAATGTATGTCGGTTTGTGCCTTCGGGACTCATCCGGGCGAGTCTCGGGAACACGGATTCGTTACAATATATATATAAAAGCTTACTCTCTACCTAGAGAAAGGTGGAAGCTACTTTCCACCGAATTATCGGAAGCTCTAATTTGTGAGTGTTCTTTTTTATATATATATATATTAGGGTGTCCCTTATTTTCCGACTCTGAAATTTTTGAACGCTCACCCTCCAATTTTGTTCGAATGACTCTAAAACATGCCTATACAAAATTTTGTTGAGATCGGAGCATTCTAACCCGTGCTCCGACTTGAGCGCGAACTCTCATGAAGAAAAGCCCGGACTTGCCACCCAGTACTGAGTCAGGCCTCAGCCTGTCACTATGTGCATTGCAGTCAGTTCTTTATTTGTTATCCGTCTTGTCACACGTGTTTTCAGGTCACTCATCTAACATAATGTCACATCAATTGCCCAGAGCCAGGGAAAGTGTGTTTTAATAGGAGATATTAAACACCAAATAACTGGACACTAATTACCATCAAATAGACAAGTGCTTGAAGTTTTATTTTGTAACATACGGGAGGTTAAATTAACTGTCAGCGTAAGTGCTAATCTTGTGATTCGTAAGTGCATTATATTTTGGGAGAAAGCATAAATTCCGACAAGACTAAATAACTTGCAATCGGAGTGGACAAAATTGCAAAAATACGCAAACAAGTGTGAAAATATTTTTAAGCATCGTGAAGAGAAGTTTAGAAATAATTTGGACAATCTATTTGAAATTGCACATGCCAATGCTCTTCAAATGACCAAGTTGGAAGAAGACAGAATGCTTTTACTTCGGCAGCAAGAGCCAGGACGTAAAAGTTACCTTGCAGGAGTAGACCAAAAACTCTCGGATAAAGAGGAAAGGGCGAGGAAAAGAAAATTAAAAGCAGAGATAAGCAGTGTACAGCATCTACATCTTCTCCTGTTCCTCCTTCTTCATCATCAGAAGATTCAGTTAACGCACATACAAGTTCCGATGAAATCAACGTTGGTAAACTTTAAGGAGAGACTTCTGAGTGTACATCAATGCAGCATGCTGCAAGGCGTGGCACAAAAGATTTTATCACTCATAAATTAGTGACTGCTTTGGATAGATGTCAGCTGAGTGTAAGAGAATCTGTATACATCCTTCTTGGTAAAGCAGAGATACTTGGTCACAATACCGAAGAACTCTCTATTAATAAATCTCCTATTCATCGAATCAGACAGAAGAAGAAAAGAGAACGTTCTGAAACAATTAAATCTGCTTTCAAGAGTGATATACCTGCAATTCTTACCGTTCAATGGGATGGAAAACTGTTGCCTTTATTAAATTTCAGCGACCAAAATGAAGAATGACTTCCAATTGTTGTTACATTTGGGGACAGTAAGCAGTTCAACGGGGTTCCAAAATAACAAAACTATCCTGGTAAAGAGCAAGCAACGATGTTTGGAAAGCATTAAGGTATTGGGGTATAGAAGACACTGTACAAATTCTCTGCTGTGACATAACTGCATCCAACACTGGACGTTTTAATGGAGCATGCGTCTTACTTGAACAAAAATTGTACAGGGAATTGTAGTTTTTTTCAGTGCCATCATCACGTATATGATCTTGTATTTGAGCGATGTTCATTTGAATGTAAAGTACATGATGTAACAAGCAGTCCTGACATACCACTTCGTAAACATTTTAGGGAAAGCTGGGAAAGTGCCAATGCCAATAATTTTCAAAGTGGCAAAGAGAATGTGGAAATGTTTTTTAGCGAGTCGGAAATTAAAGAAATGTTAGACTTTTATGAAAGTTAATTAGATAAACTAACACTAAGAGGTAATTATCGTGAATTCATAGAGCTCTCTCTAATGTTTTTGGGAGAAGGAAAACTTTTTTCTGGAAAAAACTTAAAATACGCCCTCCTGGGGCAATGGATCAAGCTCGATGGATGGCAAGAGCTATTTATTGTTTTAAAAATATTTCTGCTAATATCGCAACTTAAACTATCCCGTGCAAATAAAAATGCTCTTTAAGATTTTTCTCTATTCATTGCAACTATTTATGTCAAACCGTGGCTTCAGTGCAGAGCAGCTGTGAAAGCTCCTTAGCAAGATCTCTGCATCTTAAAAGTTCTAAAATCATATGAAAGGATAGATTCCACACTTTCAAAAGTAGCTCTAAAGAAATTTAGTCACCATATGTGGTATTTATCAAGAGTTGTCTGTCCTATCACTCTTTGATGGTGAAGCAGACATACAAATCAAAATCAAAATGGAGGCAAATTTAGCCAGAGAGGAAGAGAAGTTTTCTACTCATGGAAAAGAGATATATGTATTCCTCTTTGTGGAGAATTGGATGGACAATTATATAGTAAGTTTAATTTTATCCTGATAGCCATTCTTTAATTTTTTATTCGTTAGTATACATCTCCTAATTCAATCTTATCTTCATTTCGGTGAAAACAATAGACGACTTTGTGTCAACCAAAAGCAGAGATCTGTTTGTTCTCTTGCCCGAAGATGGACACTAGTTTTATTCAAGAATGTCCTTCGACATTGACGAGCAGCACTTGATATGTAGAAGCTCAAAGGATAGTTACGGAGTTAACAGCTGTGAATGACCGTGCTGAAAGGTGTGTTAAATGTATACAAGATTTTTATGGACTGTTGACTGTATATGAGGACCAAAGGCAAATTGTGTGTGTTCAAGAACATCGTATAGGTACTGTACTCAGATTACAAGAAAGAAACACTGAAAAGAAAGTATCCACAAGAATATTAAAAACCATAATGCAGAAAAAGGGAGGAATCAGGCGAGATGTTGTGGAATATGAACATAATAAGAACTTAGAAAAAGTAATTTTCTACTGATAAAAATTTTAATTAGACCCAGGTTTTGATGCACTGCTTGATGATGCAGTGCATCGACACCCGGGTCGAATTAAAATTTTTATCTGTGGAAATTGCATCTTCTAAGTTCTTATTACCATAATGCAGTCTAAAGAGTGAAGATGTATTAAATTGTAATATAAAGTTACATATTAAACATGTACCAATAACTTTTTCACAGATTTAAAACTACAAAAACATATAATTCCTAACATTGAAAAACTTCGCGCTCAAGTCGGCACGGGTTAATTTCGGCCTATTGAGATGAAATTTTGTTTTTGAGGACATCTGACCCAATGAAAAATATTTAGGGGGTGAGCCCGAAAACATTCTCAAAAAAATTTATTTTTGCCAAATAAGGGACACCCTAATATATATATTAGTCCTCTGTACAAGGAAGGTGGAACTACTGACGTTAACTCGCGAGACGAAGGCTGCAATGCCTTATCCATTGTCAGCTCTGTGCAGAAGGAAAGATAGTGAATCAAACAACAGACTTAGAGGCCAAGGATCCCATCACTGTGACTGAAGATCCTGATGAAACATCACTAGTGGTGGAAAATTCACATTCTGAGGGAAAAGGAGGAAAGTAAAACCTGTTTCTTCTGAAGCAACTTTGCAGAACATTGATTCATGCCATATTGCTCTAAAATCCAAAAGTAAAAAGTACCCTTTGGGAGAAAAAATGGGTTAAGGGTGATTTGAATGTACGTGATTATCCCACTCAGCACATAAAACATCCCGCCGCAAAAAAATTAACGCAAGATTCTACACCCAAAGATTTTTAATGACGTTCCTGGGAGAAGAAACTGTTTTAAGACTGGTGAAGTGTAGTGTTAGGTATGCAGTGCAGGACAATAATGTGAACTTTAATTTATACCTAGAGGAAATGTACACATGGCAATTTGTATGTTAGTGGTTACGTGCCTTTACCAAGCAAAAGAATGTATTGGGAGAGAGCTGATGATGTAAATAACATTCTTGTTAGAAATAGCATGCGACCCAATCTCTCAGATGAAATTTTTTGCTATTTGCATGCATGCGACAATATGGAATTGCCCCCAGGGGACAAAATGGGCAAACTGAGAGGCCTTCTAGATGAGTTGAATAGTGCATTTAACAAATTCTCCTAATGAATGCAATATCTCGATTGATGAATCCATGATCCCTTATTTTGGCTGTCACGGATGCAAGAAGTTTATCCCTGGTAAGCCCATTCGCTTTGGCTTCAAAGCGTGGGTAGCTGCTCAGCGCACTGGTTACTGCATGCAGGCTGATATCTATCAGGGACGTAAAGCCAGAGAGGTAAGAGTGCCTAATGTGAGCTTAGGGAAATCAGTAGTTTTGAAGTTAGCAGAATCACTGGAAAATGAATTCTCCAATGTATAGTTTAACTTTTACTTTGAAAATTTCTTCACCTGCTGTAATTTGTTGGAAAAAATAGCAAAAAAGGAGGGTATGTATGGCACAGACACAGTTAGATCAAACAGGGTAGATCACTGCCCCATTACGTCCAAGCAAACGAAGAACAAGAAAGTGAGAGGCTTGTACGAATCATTTGTGGATTAAGAGTCTAACACCACCGTCGTTAGTTGGAAAGATAATAGTGTCGTCAACATCATGTCTAATCAACGTGGGGTCTCTTCGATACAGGAAGTGCCATCATACTCTGTAGCAAGAAAAGAGAAAGTTAAAGTCCCACAGTCTTCCAACAATATAACCACAACATGGGCGGAGTGGGTCTTATTGGCCATAATATTGTGTACTATCGAATTACGATTCGTGGAAAAAAATGGCACAGCTACTTACAAAAAAAATCGTACCACTTCCCGACGCAACCCGCACAACAGTCTATTTAAATCCTTCCTGTAACAACACTGTCGCCCCACTTGACTGCCTAACGCTATCGTGTCAGGCAGACAATCTCCGAAGCAGGAGCACCCAAATGAAACGAGCTGGAGAAGCCTAGGCCCCATGTTAAAGGGGGCTCGAAGATCACTGGCACGGCAGGGTAAAGGGTTTTCATTAGCCGAAATAAATTACGAATGCCCTTCATCAGGGCCATCCCTGGAGATTGAGGGGTCCTGTGCAAATGAAAGTCAAGGGCTCCCATAAATTTGTATTTCCTTATTTATATAGTATCATCTTTTAAGCATATTTCATGGAACGAAAGAAATTAACTTACAAACTGGCAAATAGTTTCAAGAAATTTAAACGTGCGCTAGGTAGTAGGTAATTTCGGGTAATAGGGGGGTTTCCCCTCGCCGCCTGAAAGATTCAAGCCCGGGTGGGGCCCCCATAGGTGCTGAGCCCAGTGCAGCAGCACCTGTCACAGATGGCACTGCCCAACGTAATGCGGACCACCGTCGTCGTGCCTCTCCATATCGCTTGCCGACCCTGCAGGTGTAGGCACAGACTTCAAGGAACCCCAGTTTTCCAAATTACTAAGAGATTATATGACTAAACCGCTTTTCGAGGAACATTCATGGACCATCCACTGTCGATTGTGGTCTCATCGGACTGTCGTTCGTGGAAGTCGGAAACCCAGGGGACAGTCGTCTGGCAAAACCAAGCCTCATAGATGCTGAGGAGTGGAAGCTCACGGGCGAGGAGAGAGAGGATGGTTTTTTTATTCCTGAGACAAGTTTCGATCGCTTTCCTGAAGTGAAAACTGACATTGTTTCAGTTATGTAACGCTACCTGCCATTAGTGGAAAATTATGGCTTAGTAAAGAGAACGACCAATGTTGCTAGTAGTTTTACGAAATAGAGCTGGAAAGGACGCGTAATACAAAACGCAGTGAGAGGAGAGCAGAAAAATCACCGAAAATTGGGACTGCCTGACTAGGCGTCCTGCTCTCGAAGCAGACGAGGTGCAGACGTCGGGCATCATCAGTCAAACTCGACGGCCGAGACGTATCAGTGAAACTGAACCCATTTGATATACATTTGATGAGTACGGCAGTGACTTCAGACTGCTGGACGCCCCAGCGAAACCGCACCTTTACTATTGTAGCATGAAAATTGAGATATAGTTCAGGTAATACATTCAAGCCTTAATGTATTTGGCGACGATGATTAATTAGATGTTTAACTCTGACAAGGAGCGGCTAAAATCGTTACTGTGATTCGTCACTATTCGTATAAACGAGTAACTTTTTCATGTCGGGACCAAGATCCAAGGTTTGTAATTTTAAAACTTCGTTATTTCATAATATCACGTACTGTTAAATACACTTAGATACCCTTTTGGTCGGGACCGAAGATTTTGCTTCATAAAATCAAAATTTTGTAATTTTGAGTTTCATATTTTCGAGTTTCTACTGTAGTTAAACATGTTCACTACTAGAGGCGCTTGCCACAGCACGCTGCAAGTCTCTATTGGGAAAATAACGTGGGTTGACGCGACTGTATGTACATACTGTGGTTTAACTCAGTCAAATTGACGTCCAACTCGTGTCTCAAAAATGACCCGCAACTGAGCAATTATAACAAATGTACTAACCTAAATTCCATGATAATCAATCTCATCACATTGTCTTCATGTTAAAAAGGCTTTTGTTTTTGGCCGCATTTTCATTTTTTTCACTCACGCTCTCATAGCCATTGGAGGATGCATCACCAGTAGCAATGATGAATCATTAGATAATATCCCAAATGAATTTATTTGTTTCCCGACGATGCTGTCAGCAATTTCTGTGAAAGTTTGGAAGAATAAAATGGCTATACACCCAAAACCAAAAGCCCTGTAACCTGAGAGCAACTTGCACAGCAGCAGAGATCTATTTTCTAAGTTATTCTTGCCACACTTTTAATAATATTACAAAAGTTTATTTATAACTAATCACAGAGAGGTACAGGATAAAAGTAAAATGTAATAAATGCCATTTTCTACCCAGAGGGCAAGATCAGGGGGTGGTGTTCCTGAAGAAACAAATATGTACAATGGTATTTTCATTAGCCAGTCAATAATATACATACAGCAAAAAGTGGATTTTTTAGGTGAAGCCTGTACAAGATTGAGTGCAGCGCAGTTGAAATATACTGATTTGGCTCTGAAAGAAATGAAAAGTAAACACTTTTTTCACAACTATATGATTTAAATGAAGGCCATCATCATGGACTCTTCATGGTGACATGATTTCCTTCCCCAAATGACATTGGACCTCTATACATATTGGCTGCATTTATAACTGTCAACTCTACTATTATCTTGGACGCACTCTGAAGCAAGTATCTTAACTGGGAGTGCCACTAAGAAATTATCAATAAACATCACACCATATGAGATAAAAAAAAACATTAAAGCATCTGATGGAAAAAGAAATACCACCAAAAATGGATTTTCCATTTTCTGAGTGAGCAAAAATACAGCCCTGGGAAATGCTTCCAATTGGAAAGCAGAACACCATTATATCCTGATCAAATAGTGTAAACCAAGAATAGCAATGGTCAAGTGAATGCTATTCTGGATTAAGATGTAATGGCTGCATTATCCCAGTTTTAGTACATTTAATTATAAAACTCACCAACTGAGATCTCTCTGCGACAGATGTTAGAACAATACAGGAATCTTTTTTACACCAGAGCAGACTGTGCCTTCCAAGAGTATCCCTACCAAACCAAAGAGTTTTCTTGCTTTGATTCCAATAAATTACACTCCAAGGGCCTCTCACTTCTGAAAAAGTGGCACATATACCAGCAGGCGTGTTTTCAGCCAAGGCCCTTAACAAAGCAGCTGTATCACCAACATCTTCACAGGCTTTCTGCAAATTATATGATAAATTACAAAAATTTACCGTGAGATAGTTCAGGTGCCATCTCTAAATCATATACATTTTTTTTGCTAGTACTAAAGTACTTTGCTAGAACATCATCAGCATCTTTAAGTACAATGTTGGCTGTTTTATAACCTACATTAAACCCTCATATCCAATTACATTGAAACAAAGACAACCAAACATACTTGAATTTTCCACCCGTACCATCAATCACGTATGTAGTTATAAACTGCTGTAAGGTTGAGAAAATGTACTACTACTCTGTGTACATATGCATTTCAATTATTCGCTCATTCCAGAACATATCCTTTGCTTGACCTTTTCTCTGACCAACTCCTTCCATCCATTACGGTAAGATCACTTTTGGTGATTGTCACTGAATATTTTGTTTTTGTACTTGCTCCATATGTGATTTTTTTGTGAAAACTGTTTTTTTTATTGTTAAAAGCTTTTAATTTATTTTAACTGTGATGCTAGCCAATTTAATCAGCCTCTATGTTATTTAGGGGTTACAAAATAAGTAGGTACACATGATCTAAAGGTTTCTATGGTGTATGGCTAGAAGCATTACAGATTTTGGGCATTCCTCCATGTGGTGTCTATTGCTGACAACAGTTTCCCCATCCATCCTGCTGGTATCTTCTGGTCTGAAGTGAAGAGGTGACTTCAGACCTGACGATGCCAGCAGGATAGTTGGAGCAACTACTGTCAGCAATGGGCAGAGGAACACCCGATAGGGCAGAACCATGCAGAGGAACACCCGATAGCTGTTACACTTCATTAAGCGAACACCTTGAATTTTGCATCTTAGTGATGCATTGTAATATTTATACTACTTAACCCGATACACTCTTAGAAGCTTGAGTCCATCCCATGAATCAAATCCTCAATGGTCTATGATTGTTAGTTTCTATCAATTCCCCAAAAATTGGCATTGAAATCACAAGTCCTAGTTAAAACTATAGTACAGTAAGTATAACCTATAGTACAGTGGTCTTTACATTGACTTACATACATGTAGTGCCACATTTCCTATTTGCTGACATGTGCTCTGACTAGCTGCAGTTCAATTCTGTAATGTTGAGGGATGGATAACAGGACTGCCTGAAATTATGGAAAAGGGGATATGGATCCCTTTCACCGCTGTCCCTGACAATGATGGCTTCACATAGCCATCACTTAAGCTATCATTGTTGCTAACCCTGAACTTCAGCGTAAAAAAATAACCACATGATTCACGTTTAACTGATTCCTTTATTAAAGATATTATCAGAGATGAGCCACTGTGTACTTGTCGTTTAAATCCATCACTGAAATTGTTCATTGAGGGCATAGTAAAAATAAATTCAATAATAATGGGTAGAGTATGGAGCACACAGGTGGCCAATAGCGAATAATTACGTTGAAAGAGTACTGATAGGTTCCAGTATTTTGGAAAGTTACTGGTTCATTGAAACACTTTACATTCTAAGTAAAAATTTTAATTACCTTGTATTTACCGCTGAATATGTCACCATTCCACAGTAGAATGTTCCTAAACTCGTCCACAGCAGGTTGGACCACGATTTCATCACCTTGCATCCATAAAACATGGGCTTCAAAATAAAACTTCCTACCCATGGCCACAAGATCGGCAGTGAACGCTCGATCTGGGCCACGTCTTTTCAGCAATTTATTCCATTTTGGCTTATGAAATAATGAAGATAAAGTAAATTAAAACCTCTTTGAATTTGAAAACTAGTTCAGTCAAATATCCTCTACTTTCACGTACTCTACCGCAAGATAATTCGTCAATTTAAGTCCCTGCATATCGCCCATTTAATAGAATAATTGATAACTAATTTGAATCCTTTCTGAAATGAGTTTAAATAAGAAAGTCGTAGCTTAGGAGGCAACGACAGTTAAAATGGAATACCTAATCCACATTTTCAAAACTTTATAACAAAAAATATAAGCATCCGTCAAAGCCTGCTGATTTAAAATAACATTCACCCTGATATATCCTATAATAACATGCACCCTCCTAGGATAAAAAGGAGTCTGTGGACGTCTAAATACTTTAATGACAAGTCTAGTTCTCACCTTTGATTCTGAAATGTCATTATTCTCACACTTCGTTGAAGTAATTGCACAAAATATGCCGCACATCATATAAATTATCTTGTTCAAGGTTTAGAAGTCTGTGCCGTGTTTTCCTATCCACCACAACCGCATATTCAATTTGTTACTACATGCTAACTCCTGACCACTGTATTCCACGTAATAACCAGATTAAAAATAATCCAAGCCACGAAAAATCACTGAAGGTGCTATTTAATTGGTACTTCACCTACTTAACCTATTAGAAAAATATGACAGAAGTTTCACATTTCGAAACAACCATCCAAACATCAATAAGACAAACGACGAATGAAACTCACTCATAGCGCATTACGACATGTATTGATGTTGTAACTTGTTTGGTTGCGTTCATAGCCGAGAGTCAGTCAGTGGTGTGCCATAATTTTGACGTTTAGGCAATATTTGTGTCGATATTTATTAAATATGCTTGATAGCTTGAGATCGGAATGCATTCCTTTGCATTTACTATTTGCATATTCTAATCAGTGAAATTTGAGTGTTAATCATCTAGTGTAACGTAAACCGAAAATGCCTTCCCGGAGTGAAGATATTCTTAAAGGCTTCATTGTGTATCCTTTTTTTCAATATGTCCTTTTACATGTAGTCAAACGTTTGATTTAATTTTGCTGTTGTATATTTGCCTTAACTATGCCTTAGAAACTGGATGAATTTACGGGATGCGGATACTGGCAAAATCTTGTGGCAGGGCAACGAAGATTTGTTAGTACGGTTTTTGCATGGTTATTGAATGTAATTATTTCATTTTTAGCACTTTGATACAAGTAGATATTTTTAAACTTAAATGTGTTGCTAGGTCAATCCCGGACGTTGAGCATGAAGCCAAAGTGCCCAAGAAAATTCTAAAATGTCGAGCTGTCTCAAGGGAAATAAACTTTTCCTCTGTTGAACCGATGGAGAAATTCAGGCTGGAACAGAAGGTTCTTTTTAAGGTTGTAATATGGATTATTTTTATGTCCCGCGCCATATTTTATTTTCCTTGCCTCCTAATTTCAAAGCATCTTACTTCACCAGGGTCGTTGTTTGGAGGAATGGTTTTTTGAATTTGGCTTTGTGATACCTAATTCCACCAATACTTGGCAGTCACTAATCGAAGCAGCTCCAGAGTCACAAATGATGCCTGCAAATGTCTTGAAGTGAGTGTGTTTGATATTTCGCAACCGTTGGGTTTCATTTCATAATATCATTTTGAGGGTTTAAATCAGTGGAATTACCTATTTAAGTTGCATAAATACTATTTTTTTGTTTGCAGTGGGAATGTGGTAATAGAAACCAAGTTCTATGATGATGATTTGCTGGTGTCTACATCAAACGTCCGCTTGTATTATGTGTAGTGTCAATTAACCTATCACATATTGCCCTCTTTACTTCTGCACTGTGTGCATACCGATTTGGGTTTAGATGAAAACTGTCATTCGCGTGAGAGCACTTTACCAATGTTACATTTACAAATTTCACGTAACACAGGCTTTTCTAAGAAAGGTATGATGTAGTTTTTTTTATGTATATACTATGAATGAAGTTTTATATTGGTGAGAAAATCCTAATGGTTTTCATGTTCGCAAGGGTGGATGCTAATTTGGTAATCAGTCATGGATTCGACTTTTCTTGTTATCTGTACCTAATGCATTGGTTTTCCTTAAAATAGCTCAGTTGTATATTTTGTCATTACATTTACATTTTCATGTTTCATTATTGTAAAAATCTTGTTTTCTCATTTTAACACCAATAATGATGATGGTTTTGTCTTCAGGACTTAGGAAAAGCAATCAACTATGGGACCAATTCCATGCAAATTTCAATCAAGCTTTGATGTCTAATTCATTAATATTTAAAGTTGAGATCGCACATTTATGGGAGAATTAATGTCTTCTCATGAGTTAGAAATTTTACAATCACTGGAGAGTTGTATTTAGATGCAATTAAATCTATAGTTGCACTATGTACTTCCAATAGGTGAAAATAAATGAATGTTGCATAATTAAGTAATTTATTTCCTCACCTTAATAGATATAATCATATCTACTGTTAAAAAATAACGGGAAGACTTCCTGGCTGTCCTTTCTTCTATTCTCAATAAGTCAGTTGCAGTCGACACAAAGATTCTTGAACTAAGATTTTTTTTGCCTGTGAAGTTTCACGAGAGACCACCATTTAAAGAAGTTTTTGAGTAACAACTAATTATGTACATAAATTTTTACTAAAATCTCTTATGGAATAGTTCTCCTTTTTTGTGAGAATTAATTTATGCTGATTACCTGCTTCCCCAATGACATGTTATTACCAGTTTTTAACTGCTCGATCCAGTGGAGGGTAGTTCGAGAAAAACAATTTCTACCACAATCAGTTAGGAGATCAGTGGCAGCTTTGTGGTTAATTGGTAAAGGTGAAAATTTATAACCATGATTTTTAAAAATTGCACAGCACATGAGAATTTGTGTGAGGACAGATTTACCGCACACCAGTAAAAGGGAGTAGTATTCAGTGACTATAGTTTTGGAGTGGATATTATATAATTTCTTCTGAATCACCACTGATTTCTTGAAAGCCAAATCCCTCACTAATAATTCCTCAAAATCTGGATAGCAAATCCATTCACACTAACCGAAATGGCTAGCTGTAGGTGGATGTAGTAGAGGTAGATGGAAACTGCATCCCTGTCGAACCCAGATGATCTTTGCCTCATTGATAGCTGTTTCTATAGTACCGTAGTTGGGAAAGTTACCAAAAAAAATTAACTGATTAAAGTTAAAAAAAATAGTAACTTACATTAAAAGTTAATTTTTCAGTTATTTTTAATAATTTTTAAAAAGTAACTTTTAAAAGCTATTTTTTGCAATTGGGATAAAATAAATATAAACTTCAAATTCAAGAAAAATTTATTTAACATTTACTTGAAAGTCATCAGACTTTAGTAACATCCTCATTTCAAAATTTGCATCGTACATCCATCCCGGTCGACTAATTTTTGCGATCACTCCACTCAACCCTGCCGACAATGGGATGTCGCTGAGTAAGTTATGGGTAAACTGGCGCATTTTACTGATACGTTACTTTGAATGAACCTGTACCCCTTGTTATCCATTATAGGTTTTTTGGTAACCCCCTTTCTCGTGTTCAACTATGAGTATTCATGACACAACATTGCCAAGTAAGGCATTCTTGCCCTCGCGGACATGGTCTTCGAGTGGTCTCGTGTTTTCTCGTCATTCCTAAACTTAGGGGGTCACTCCTCTCAACTCCGTTTTTGTTTTGATGTATTCATCTGGGCCTATTCATTGCATTCTTGCACAACTACCCAGCTATATTGCATTCTTAGATACTGTTTCATTTTCCCCTTTGTCTGTTGGGCAAGCTTTGCACCCAAATTCGAACAGGTTGACATTCGCCAAAAGTTAACGAAAAAAAATAATAAGTTAGTTTTGTATCAGTTAATGTATAATTTTAACGATTAAAAGTTAACTCTTCTAAAAAGTAATGGTTAAGTGAAATAGTTTAATTTAATAGCTAAACTCCATTTTTAACGATTAATTTTAACCGTTAATTTTTTAAATCATTATTCCCAACTAGGTATGCATAGTATATATGTATATAGTTTATGGATGGTCAGATCATCCTAAATAAGTGAGATTTTCAAAAGTGCAAACAGTTTATTTCCTAAAACTGTTTTGAAAAACTGAACAAAGATCCTACCAATAATTTCCAACAGACTCTTAAAGCCAGCTTCAAAAGTTGCTGCTAGTAGCTATCACCAAGAGAGAATTGGAGTCTAATCAAGATGAGCCAAATACCCCCAAGGATATATGGACTCCTGAAAACAAACAAGCCCTTATTTGACTGGTAGTTTCACACATATTTGCTCCATCACACTTACTTTCGCTAAAATTCAATCTCCTCTTGAGAAATTTTTCTTCATTTATGTCAACCTTCAGGATAAAAAACTCCATTGAACTGTATTCCAAACTTACTGACGTGATCCTGTCCAATGATAGAAATTGATGGGCACAACCTTTTTACTTCTGTTCCAGCATATGAGGCAATTGACACGGCCATATCCTGGATAAGAAAGGCAGATTGCAGTGACGATAATGTGAAAGCAACTTTCACCTTGTGCACTGATCAAAACTAATTCCTATTCAATAGTAATTTAAATAAACATTGACATGGGCTGTCCATGGAATCCCCAATTTGTACGGAAATCTTCATGGATTCCCTGGAATATAAACATTTTATGTGCAACCTCCCTATTTTAAAGAACATATTTCATTATTACAGCTATGCAGACAATGTAATATGCTTATGGACAGGTTACCTTCAGGTAACTGGACCAATTTTTATCCATTTTTAACTCACTGCATAACTCAATTAAATTTACGATGGAAATAGATAATGATCACCTCAATTTTTTATATTTGTCCAACTCTGTCATTGACCGTTAACATCAATTTGCCATTTATCGTAGAGATACTTATTTGGATGTCATAATTCCTAATAATCATCAGAACACCCACAAACTGGCAGCAATGAATACCATCTTGAACAGGTTTGCAGCCACCCCGCTTCATGACAATCCATTTAACCCTTTCGAGACGGCGGAATTCTCTCCTATGCATGTATACCGAACTGAGTACCAAGAGACTCTTCCTTCCTCTCTGTACGGACCATTTTTGTAGGTATCCGTGGAGAAACTTCTCGCAGGTATACACTCACACTCAGCTTCTTGCTTTTTCGACCTCTTCTAGCGAGGACCTCGCCATTATCTCAGACTCAGGGGGCAGTTATGCTTAACCCGTCCCAGGTTTACAACCTTCCCAGCGGCAAGGGCTCGCGTTGAACTAATTATTAATTTATTGGTTTTACTACATGTATATTTTTCGCTTGCTCTCAAATTGTAGACTTTTAAATGAATTCCTCATTTTTTACTGTGCATATACAAATTTTAAATGAAATTTTATCATCAATTTTAATGGATTTATTGCATAAACCTATTCAAATACAAAACATCGTTATGGATATCTTGAAATCAAGATACCAGTTACTATTGATGGTAGAATTACACTTAAAAATTGTAAACACCATAAAACAAGGAGTTAAATTCTAATTTTATATTTTTTGCGAAAGCAACAAATATTTATCTAGCAAAATCACTGAATAAACAATCATATGACCGTGGACCCTTGCCACAAAGAGGGTGCTAATGCGAGGAAGGGTACAGGTACCTGCTCCCAGATTCCGAGGGAAAGGCTTGATCCCCGCAGCGTTGGGTCCCGAAACGTAGAAGTTGTGTACCTGCGAGAGGCAGAAAGGGGGGAAAGCATAGCGTCGCAAATATGTGATGTTCGTTTGTTTGCGTATGAAAATCTCTGTTGCATATTTTTGATGTTCGTCTTCCTGGTCAGGAAATCTACTGTCGCATATTTCTGACGTTCGTAGCGAAAGGGTTAAAGAAGAACTGGACACAATAAAAATAATAGCCTACCAAAATGGTTATAGTCACCATTTAGCTGTCAAATTGTTAAATAAGATCTTGACTTAAAAAATCACAAATTTGGTACAAAACTCAATAGATGCAAATAAGGGGTTATAAATAAATAACTATAGCTCAGAATTTAGGGTCATTATTTATTTAAATATCCCCCTGACAAACCAGAGAAATGGTGCAAACTGCCTTTTGTAGGCGATATTAGTCATGTATACTTAGTGGCTAGACAAGTACCTAAAGATGTTTTTAAAGTTTGCTTTTATAGCCCTGTAACGTTAGGTAAATTATGTTTTTAATTCTAAAGATCAAATTGACATGCAGCATAAACATGGGGTTTTCTCGATAAAGTGTGCAACACAGTCTATAATGGTCAAATGGGGATAAAATTTATGACTAGCATAAATGAACATAAGAGCTCTGTCAAAAATTATGATGTGACATCCATGCATGCAAAACATAGATACCCGGGGAAACTTCAGCCTGAAAGTTTAACATGTACACAGCAAAAAGGTTTTTAACTTGATTTTTTGAAAAAATGTGTAATTGTAAGACAATGGTGTTCACTCATTACCTGGGTCCCTCCCATATAATTCTTTTAGATGGCTTGTCTGAATTTAAATGTTCACAATTGGCCTCAATTTTTGGTATATTCCATTTTATGCCACAACCCAATACTGATCTAATCCCTTCCACATTGAACCTAAACCATCATTACCCTCCCATGCTCCACGTCCCTCCATTTTCCAACGGCTTGACAAGATTTGCTCAGTTTAACCCCCACCCCGCTTTTCTCCTCATGTCACCTTCAAATTCCTTCCCTTTCCGAAACCGTAACTCCCCAAACCCCCCCCCCCCCCATCCCCCCCTCCCCCTTCGCCCTTTTCTTCATCCCTCTGGTGTACAATATAAGTCTGCCCATAATGCTCTGTCTTTGCAGTCAGAATTTCCCTTGAAAATTACGTTTATATGTTGAAACCAGTTGGGAGTAAGTAATCATTTCAGGCTTAACTTTGTGGAAGTTGGTAACATCCATGATAGAAAACAACTTAGTTTAAATCTACTCAATTTATTGAATACGACCCGGATTTCAACAAGTTACATTTTGTGCCATCTTCAGGTCCTGAATGTAATTGGTCCAGGCACAAAATGTAAGTTGCTGAAACCCGGGTCGTATTCAATAAATTGTGTGGATTTAAACTAAGTTGTTTTCTATCATGGCAGTCGGGAGTAATTTAAATTTGTGTAGAATATTACAAAGTTGTGTTTTTCAACTATGGATAACTTCCACGAAGTGAAGGCCGAAGTTATTTCTATGATATCATGGCAAAGTTGTCAATCTTGAGTAAATTTGGTAGGTAATATCAGCAGACTTTATTCAATGAATTCTCTGTTGGACTTTTCCATGAAAACAACTTAGAATGTCTCATTTATAATCTTTTTAATCAAGTTGAACAGGTACACACGGAGAGATTGGAATAATAAAAGCATAAAACCAGATGTCTTCCCTCTTGATTAATAATTTCAATGGCAAGTGGTAAATTCAAGAGGCATTTGAGTTAATTCTAAGTATACAATGGGATGGCAGGCAAAAATTTTTAGATAGGTTAGTCTCTAGATGGGTCTCTAGGAAGCTGTTCTGTTTGCTACTACATACTAGAGGTTACACTTTTTGATATTTTCCATGAGATCATAGGCAGTGCAAAGAGCAAGGCCAGTGTTGTTTTCCAGGTAAGTTTTCCGTATGTTGTTTCCCCCATATATTTTATGTATGGAGAGTTTAATTTATTGATTTTTTGTTTCCTACTTATGAATATTTTTTCACTTCTACGTTTTTAAAGGTACACATTGTCTTTATCATACATTCTCTCTCTTTTCATTTCATCTACCCTGTGAAAAGTGGATTCTTTCTTCCTTAAGTCATCAACACCCTTTCACCTGTATACAATCATCTATTTGCTTCATCCACCTCCGCTGCTGATAGCTAATCTCCTTCAGCTTCCTTTCCTTCCTTAAAAATTAAAGTAAGAGTTTAAGTTTTCTTGTCTGAAAATTGGGATATTTGACCATTTTAAAATATGTTTACTCTCCCTGTTATGTACTTTGAACTTAGACCATCCGATATTGATATAGTGCACAGAGAAATACCTGAAGGATGACACGTCTCATGTAAGGTGAATTGGTCCCTTTGACATTGAATTTTTATTAGGAAGTAGTCTGGACTTTATAGCGTTAAAAATAAAAGCTGAACTAAAAGAAGCATTGCAATGGCTGTAGCCAAGGTATTCAATTTGAGTACCTCCAAATTGTCACATGTTCTGATAGATGGTACCAAAATTCCTGCCTCATCATTCTAAGAGAATCACCAAACGCATGTAATTTTGGGGACAAAAGAGCCTATTTTGAAATTATGAACTAAAATAGATGCCTACCTACTAACTAAGCTCTTCTCAGTTGTCATTTCCCACTCCCCCAAACAGACATCTTGAACAATTTGGCCCATCTTTACATACCTGTCGAGTCACTCACTGGTTTCAACTACTTATGTCAATTAGGAGATTTTTTTGTGGGTACTATCGAATTTATAACATCAAAATATATTTGATAAATGGTTATCCATTGTGCATGCCTGATAAAACAGCATTTTCCTCCCAGTTCTACAGATTGGCATGAAAATGTTTTTGTGCTAAGATATTTTGAGGAGAAAAATTTACCCATGCTAGGAGGTGAATGTATTGTTGAGGTTGATGGTGAAACAAGGGAGCCAAACTGGCTCTTTAAGGCCCAGTTTTGAGATCTCTGGTTAAATATTTTCTCTATATGAAAAATGATTCCCATTGATGATGATGCTCACATCAACTAACGGCTGTCTTGTGTAATGTACATGATCCTAACTCTTAGTAAACATCAATTTAATTTACCCTAGCTCCCTTAATGAGCATGATTCTCAAAGAACATTGTAATGGTGTATATATATTCTCAAGGTCAACTTCGAGAGCCATCACTAGGGACGCAGAGTTGAAGTAAACATCGGGGACTAGGGATGCTAGGGTATTCGAACAATGATAGGGCGAGTGAGGGGAGTCGTAAGTGATATGCCATTAGGAGCGAACTGATGTCGCGTATGTGGAAGCCGTTGTAATTTGTACCCATCGTAAGCAAACAAAAAGTCACGTGGACGGAAAGGAAAAAGGTGATTTGACTGTTACTGGTGAACGGACAGAGATCACATGGAAGGAAAAGGAGGCCTTGCCAGGAATTGGGAGAATATGAGAAGGAGACTTCGGAAGCATATGGAGAAGGAAACTACCCAGAGCCTGAAAAAGGAGATACCATATACGCCACAAAATTGAATCTGAGTAGAAGGATAAAAATAATAATTTCTCTATATCTAACAGCAGATGCCAATTACTAGATATGTATTAAATGGACGAACACACACAACCATACCCTGGGAGGTGTAAATATCCTACCCAGGTGGGATTCAAACCCGCAACCCTCGGTTTGGGACAATTCTCTTTTAGGTTGTGTTAAATATTTGAATTTATGTTTTTATATGCATGCAAAGATATTCTCTGTCTCTCTCTCATTAAACAAATAATCCAGAGTAGCGTGGAACAGGCCGAGGTAATAATACAAGGAACATATGTTAATTTCTTTGAAAAGCGTAAGATTGAGAAGTAGATTAGATTAAAGAGTTTGGTGGAGTTCCTCCTTTACGGAGTCCCTAAGGCACTCAGACCCATTGGTCCATTGTGCCAACCACCTTATATGCGGCACCCCTAGAGCCTAATAGTTCTATTGAGGGCTAATAGGTCTCCAATTGGGATACCCCTAATTTTGTTGGGTTACAAAAATGGTGATCCCAGGTGTCTGTTCCGAGCTCTCATCAGCACGGGACACTCGCATAATATATGGGATGTGGTTTCATCCTCCTCTTCGCACCATCTACATCTGGCCGACTCGACGTTCCCTAGTAGATGGAGGTGCCTCATTATGTGGTAGTGCCCTGTAAGCAGTCCTACTATCGTTCGAATTTGACCCCTGTTTGATAAGAGGAGTCTCTTGGCAAGTCGCAGGTTAGGTCCTTGTATATGCAGTTTGGCCTGTCGTAGCCCTGATGAATTCTGCCAGATCTCAGAATGTTGGGTTATGCCCCATCTTCTTATCTCTTCCATTCCTGTTCAGGGTCCGATTAGAACAGTGGGGGTATTTTTTTATTATTGCCGAATCTGAGAGAATTTGGAAAATAAAAAGAGCCATATTTTTCCGTTTTTCGATCCGTCATCTAGTTCTTGAGTTATAAGAGATGAAAAACTGATGTTCTTTACCCTTTCACTGGAATGGGGGTGTTGAGGCTTCTTACGTCATCCCTTCAATCAAAATCTGCTGCACCAGTTGCTATGTAGGCAGACCTCCCATCCCCAACTCCACACCCACTCCACTCCCCAAAACAGCCAATGTGTGGAGGTGGATGACATAGAAGTCTAAGTGCAGCTAATTTGATGGGCGTCACCTTTTGTGTATTTTAATTTTCAATTTATGAGTGAATGGCTACGGTTAGAAGATTGATTTTTTCACTAATACTAATTTTTTGTTTCCATCTAATGATTTCGTGAATAAAATAGCAATTTTATTTCCGAGTAAATACCCCCATTGGTTCCCACTTTCGCAAGTTCATCCGCTATTTCATTTCCGGTTACTCCTTCATGTCCAGGTACCCAGAAGATTTCTACCTTGACGCATTTGCTGATAATGCCCAGTGCCTCTCGACACTCCTGCAGCAGCCGTGACTTGCACTATGGCAATGTCAGGGCTTTCATAACCACCTGACCATCAGTGCAAATGTGTATTGGTCTGTCGTGCAGACTCACCTCTTTAGCAACACAAGTTAAGAGTGCAAAAACTGCCGCCTGAAATACTGGGGGGTATTCTCCTAAGGAGATTGAAAGTTTCTTGGCTGGCTTTCGACAGAAGACACCGACCCCTGCTTTCCCATTCTTCCTGGAGCCATCGGTATACCATACATAGGCTCCAATGTGGAGTGCTTTCTCCCCTTCCCTGACCCACTGCTCTCTAGTTGGATAGTGGGTTTTGTACGGGAGGGGTGCATTGTTACATGTTACAGGGCTTTCTGCACGAGTCCAGATACTGTTTCAAGGTACTTTCCCGTAGTGAGAATCTACGTCATCTGCATATCCTTGCGTGTATGCACCAGTCTTATTCAGGCATGTTAACAGGCTATCAACCACCATATTCCACTAAAGCAGAAATAGGACTCCTCACTGAGGGTGTCCCCTTGTTACTGTCACACTCATTGAGCTGTCTCTCAGGATGGCTTTAACAGTCCTTTGTTCCAGCCATAGCCTAATCCAGCTGATGATGTGAGCGTGTACACCATGTTTTGTTGCTGCGAGGCAGATTTGATCAAAGGATGTATTGTTGAAAGCTCCCTCCACGTCAAGAAAGGCTCCCAATCCAAACATCCCATGTTCCAATACGCCCTCAATCCTACTAGTAAGATTGTAGAGGGCAGTCTCAACAGACTTACCCTTTTGGTAAGCATGCCAACACGGATGTAGGGGGTGGTCCTTTAGAGGCCCATCTCTAATATACCTGTCAATTATCTTCTCAAGTGCTTTAAGCAGGAAGGACATGAGGCTGATTCCGCGAAAAGAGTTGGACTTGGAGTAGTCTGTTTTCCCAGGTTTTGGTATAAAGACAACTCTGGTGATCCTCCAGGCTTTTGGGACATACCCATATGCCATGTAAGATCTGTATATTCTTACAATCGGGAGTAGCAACAAATCCAATCCCTCTTGAAGTAGTGCAGGGAAGATCCTGTTTTCTCCGGCAGATTTGTATGGGGCAAAGCTCTTAATTGCCCATTAATGTTATGATGCTAGATGCCAATCTCTGTTCCGTCCCAGACGGACAGGTGGGAGGCCTTCTGTATTGCATCTCCTCCCCCTCCATGGAGTCTGAGAAGTGGGTCTCCAACAGTAGTTTTAATGCTTCTTTATCGGAAGACGTAAAGTCTACCGAGGGAAGCACAAGAGACCCCATGCCTGCTCCTGGGTCCTTTGATATAACCTTATGAAATCTTGAGAGTTGTGGAACAGATTCAACGTTTCCACAGAAAATCCTCCAAGATTCCCTTTTTGAGCGCTTAATTGTAGCCTTATACCTCCATTGGGCTGCTCTATAGTCCCAGTCCTGGGTTAGTGTTGTCCTTTTTGCTTTGTTGAGGAGCTTCCTTCCGGAGGCCCTCCAGTTCTTTGCTCCACCATGGCAGCTTACAGCCCTCCTTCTTAGTCTTGAGGGGGCAACTGTCTTTGAACGATGAGATGATACATTACTGAAGGCAGTCCACAGCATCATCAATCTTGCCAGTCTTCCTGTACTTAAATTGATGAGACTGAGCTAAGGTTCCTCACAGCTTTTCCCTATAATGGCTCCAGTTAGTATTCTTGGGGTTCTGATACATTACAGCCCTATCTTTGGCTCTTCAAAGAGTGAACAGCTTGTGTTGGTGGTCAGACAAAGTGATCTCCTCTGAAACCCTCCACTCATCTATGTATTGCACTTAGGAATTGGTGCACAGGGTTATGTCTATCACTTCCTCCCTTATGCTGTTACAAAAGGTTGGCCGTGATCCTTTATTTAATACCTGTATCTTCTTGAGGTCTTTGGTCACCTCCGCATAGGATGCCCCTGGGCACAATCTTGGCCCTCTTTACTTCCTCATCCTTGGGGGTGTCTCCTGGGGTCCTACGTCTTTTATTAGGAGCTGCTTTGGGGGTCGAAGCCATCCTCCTAGCAGCCCTCTCAGCCTTCTCCCTTACTCTATGCAACCTCTTCCTGGCTGTGCCCGACCTTGGTTTTGAAAGAAGGTTCTCCATTTTGGCGGACACACTTACTAGGGTGCTGGCAAAGGCCGCTGAATCTGAGTCCCCACCCTTAGGGGATCTCACTGCCTCTTTCAGAGAGGACTTGAATGAGTCCGATAATACAATGTCGTCTGTCTTTCTCCCCAAGGGGTTCAAGGTGTGACTATGGGGTGTTATAGTTCCTTGTGACTATAGTTCCTTGAAGGGCCCTCCAAGGATAGGGTAGGGTTGGTGGAGGATCCTCTATAGGGAGCCCTGTCGGGGCTCGCCAACAGTCTCTCCTCCTCCATTGGAATGATAGGACTGAAGTCCTTAGGAGTTCGCAAAGCTGCTCCGTCCCCAGGGTTTTTATTTTGAAAATCCATACGGTTCCCAGGAGTAGCTAGGGAAATAAATGGTCCACCCATGTAGAGCCCCGCATACATAGGTAAGGCAAAATAAAACTGGAGGTCGCCCTGTATCCGGAGTCTCTCTGTTAACGACTTCTTACCCTCCGCCCTGCTGATGCGGTCACCCTTGGCACAGAGAATCACCTTGGTGAGGGGGGCTTTTTATTGACTAGCCATGTCTAGATCCGTCATGTTCAGCGAAAACCAGGGGCACCTTGTGGAGGATGTGGCTCTTCACCATGCATGACGGTCTTGATGAGCGATGGTCACCACCGCTCACCCTGGGATCACACATCTCGCCCCCAAAATTGAGAAGTAAGAAAATTATTTAAAAACTGTGACTGGGGCAGAGTTAACTACATGAAACCAAATTGTTATTATCATCACGTGATGATGCATTTTGCTTGACTTTAATAAGAACTAAGACAAGGCAATTTTCCTCAGATAAAATTTTTAATCGACCTGGGTTTCGATGCGTTGCATCATCATCACGTGATGATGCAGTGCATCACCTACTACTCAGCTACATCAGCTACTCACCAGCTTGCATCGCCAAATTTACGTTTAACATTCGTGGGGAAAGAATCAATTCTAATGTAGTGTCCATATTACATTTGGAGCCACAGGCACTGTGATTACCATAGGTATCTAATTTGCTTCTGAAGCCAATTCTCTCAAAGCTGCAACCCTAGTCCAAGATAGTTTATGTGACCCATAAAAAACAAGTGGATAAGGGACTCTTTATTCAGGTTTCTCTTCATAGGTTGACCTTCTTGAAAATGCTTTTGCTGTCGGTCCTGCCGCTGAAACAGCTGCCAAGAATGCCTACATGGATAAACTCAAATCAAGAGTCCTTTCATCAAACCCTAGCTGCCCTAGCCACGAAAACCTCACATAACAACTCAAGGTGGCTCCGCATGAACCACGAGTATGCACCAAATTCATAACATTCACAAATATCAAGATGTTTTCATTTACTGCATATTTCAATTGTGCTTTAACAATTAGCTTGAAATTGCAGCAAAATATATGTACGAGTGGCACACTGTGACACCTAATGGACCGTGCATCATTAAGGGTAGTGGATGGGGAATCAGGAATGCATATGAAAATCAAATAAATTAGATTCTCTACAAGGTAGGAAGGTGTTGCTCTTCTTGGTATGAAGCTCTCAAGTAGGTATCAAGTAAGGGAAGGAGGATTTTGAATTTTGGAAATAAAGATGGGGAAGTATGAGGAAATGAATGGCACAAAAGGTCCCAAGTCTTATCATCAATATGCTTCCACATTATCCATCATCATCAAGAGCATATCAATCTGGTTCATTGCTACCCTCCATTCCCATTTAACGCTGTCACACACACAGCCTGATCCCATTTGGGATTTCGTCAATACACCAGTCCCTTGGTCTTCCACGCGGGGCTTTTCCCCTGGAGTGTGCTCTATATTACATTGCATCCTTGTTCTTCTGACGAATCTATCTCGCTCTTCTGTTAGGAATGACATTTCACGAGTATTATCAAACCTTGAGGCCATAGTCGTTGGGGTATTTCAATGTCCAGCATTTACTGCTACAGAATTCGGCTGGAGAAACAGACCCTCGGACAAATAAAACTTATCAATGCTACCAACGCGTGAATATTTGAGAGACACAGTATGAATTAATACCCTGAAGTTTAGAAAAGGGTGCCGATTAAGTCATTTAGCAATGAAATTACATTAGTATTTTGGTAGCCAATCAAATATAAACATATGCAAGATGCCCCAGATTGCTAGAGTGAACTTTAGAAACGTTCGCTCGCTTGCATCTGGTTGTCAACCCCTCTTCCGCATCCTTTGTTTAACCCTTTATTCACTCAATCGTGAAGTTAAGGATTATATCGCAATATTCAGGGGTGTATGATGAGCTACTGTGAAATTTCTGTTTTAGTGCGGCTTTTACACTAATAAGCACCCCTTCCAGCCTGCTCACATTTAGGTGATCATGATGAACCCTTAATCACTATTGCGCCAGGCTCCCATCTGCTCGCTGATAGCGCCACGAGCTGTGACACAGTTTCGGAAATTCCAAACATGCGCGTTGTAAAGCATGAACGTAGGACTAGATTCACAGTTTTATATTAATTATGAGGTATAAGGATCTTTTTCGTGAAACATATCGATAGGTTTGTGTGTATATCATCCATATAGACATGTAAGGTAACTAAGACGAAGGAGCTGTTCTTCTTCCTTGCACGGAAAGACAGGCAGATATCAAGACCTACTTACAGGTAGACCAGATCAATGACTGAAGACTAATTTGCGGTTTACGTTAATCGTAATGATTTAATGGTTCCTGTCAATTCTTAAAACTATGTGTAAATCAATTGACGCTGCTGCAGTTTAAGTTTTAAGTGCATGCATGTTTTTATGGTATATTTAGATCACCTTGTTGATGAAAGAATCATAATAAATTGGGCGGTTTCACAAAATGTTGCAAGTGAGGAATTGGAGAATTGGCATCTGTCATTTGTGTATTGTAGATTTTCAACGGTATAACTGCTAATTTATGTTTAATCGTGAAATGAAAATCTATACTTTACGCAAAATTAATTATGACATTTCTTTTACTTAGCAGGCTGAATTTAAAGATTTTTGCGTATGATTAGACCTAAGAAGCTGTTATATTTCTATTTGTTTACAATAAATGGGGTCAACAGTTCATTGAATTGTAATTTATGAAAGAATGCTAAGTTTTTACATTCTGGCAGCTAGTGCCGTGAACATTATTTATATTTGTGATTCTTTAATCAAGGTTACATTTCAAATTGTTTATTTCGCGCTGAATAACGCTACCATTATATTTTTTATCGTGTATCGGCAGTGTTGATGAATGCTATGGCATTATAAATCGTTCTTTTCCACTCATACAGCCATGCTGGTCTTCGTTGATATATTGCTTTCAAGTGCATGGTTGATACGAAAGTGTGGCATTCCTCATGTCTGACTACAAGTGCCTCCATCTCCAGCCCTTAATAGCCAGTCCACTTAGAGGATTTCGCTCTGGTTGTAGAATTGTTACCGAAGAAAGATGATGCCTGGTGGGGGAGTTCCACCCCACCATCATCCCCATCAGCACCTTCAGCATCACCATCATCTCCTCCTCCTACTCTCAGTATGTTGTTTGAAGTCCAATGATAGATTGTAAGTATTTCCTACGATCGTTTTCTAATGATCTAACTTCTTACCATGAAGCAACAGCAGCAGCAACAACAGCAACAACAACAGCAGCAACAACAACAGCAACAAGCACAGGAATCTGTCAATGTTGAAAGTGGTGGGGCTCCGGTTGGCTCTGGAGTTGCAGTAGAGGATGCTGGGAATGTAGGTGGAGGTGGAGTGGCCGGGGGAGGTGTGAGTGGAAGTAATCCTCCCCCTCCACCCCCACACCCTCGCAATCCATTGCTCTGTTATGTCTGTGACGACTATTACAAGGAACCCTGTCTCCTTGGGTGCTTTCACACCTTTTGTGCTCGTTGTCTTCGTGGCCGTGAGATTGACAGCAAGATAACGTGCCCCCTTTGTGGGTAAGTGTGATTTCTGTGTTTTAGTGCTCAGCTAGTGAGATGGCATGAACACAGATTAGCATAGGTTAGTTTAATTGGTGTTCGAGCTCATTTACTAATGTACCTATAGAAATAGAAATGACCAAGAATTAGTGTTTTTATGTAGTTCTATGGATTAAGCGAGTGGGTATATTTATGGGTAATCATGATGTAATTATTAATATCTTTGCCAATGAAGGCCTAAGCTATTTTGCATGTTGGCAAAGGAAATCTTTAATTTTTATTTCATATGCTTGCATGGCTGTTTTTGAGTAAGCCTTTTTCATAGTCTATTTATGTTTCTATCATTTCTCCTCAATATCACATACAAATATCTTCTCATGCTCTGTTTACCCTTTTCAATCTATGCAATACTCTTCATACCTCTAAATTGTTTTTTTAGCGGTTGTATTTATTTTTTGTTATATAGTCTGTATAGGTAACAGCTTTTTGCCAATTACTACGTATGTATTTATTATACATATTTAGACAACACACAACCATGCCCTAGATGGGGAAAAACTACCCAGGTGGCACTCGAACCCACGACCTTTGGGTTGGTAGGCGAGAACATTACCCCGCCACCACTGAGGCCGGCGGATTTCATTTGTATAATTCAGTTCTTGATTAATAAGAGGTCATTAGAAGCTCAATAATTAATTTATCATGGAAAGCTGTGTGTTACCATTCCGGAGGTTGGTTTCAAATCTTGTTGATGACTGTTTTTTTGTAATTGCCAGTTTCTTCTGGAGCGTTTATCGGGGATAGATTTTTGTGAGATGCACATTTTTATTTCAATTAGACTATAATCTGTGGGATCACCTGGACTAATGTTCTGCTCTGGTCAATGCTCAATTAATTCCTTAGGTCTTTTACAGATTTATCTTCAATTTCATAGTTTAGATTTGTCAGACTTACTTATTCATCCAGAATATTTTAGATTACATTTTTTGTAAAGGTTACAAACCATCATTTTCTACTTTAATGCAAAAGATTCCTCCTTTATTTTAGCTAAAGGTTTTATTTTTTTGTGACAGGAGACCTAAAGGTCGAAGGTTGTGAGGTTTATATTTTCTATTGGTATAAAGGATCATATTAATTTTTTTAAATGTTAGGCTATTTCAAATGGCATACTCGTCAGTCATGTTGATGTCATGAATCATAAAGAAAACACTTGTTCTGCAGCCCCATGATAAAGGCATATTTCAATTTGTTCAATCAGATCATATTTTTGTCTTTCCTCTTTCATATGTCTATTTGAAACTTGGTATTCCTCTAAAGGTCATATATTTCCTCTTTGATATGTGTATCTGTAACTTGCAATCCTCTTGGCAAAAGTTAATCTTTTGTTTCTGACAGAATACGTTTGCTTTTGGTTTTCCAAAATCATCGTAGTGAGATAATTTTTCCTATTGAATTTACATCCAACAAGCCTGGCTTCGCTAAAAAGTTAGGTACACTTCTGTTCAAAAAAATCGTACCGCTGAAAATTTCTAAGTCCCAAATTTTTGACAATGTGGCAACATGGCAGAACCACGCCCCCCTGAGAGAGCATTAACCTCTCCAAGCAGCTCTTCCTGTCCGTAGCTGGGCGACTTGAACCACCCCCGGAAGGAAAATTTTGACCTGCGAAAAGGATTATTTTCGAGGGGAGCGTTAGGGTTTCTTTTGTTGTGATGTGTGAGCAAGAAGAAAGACAGAGATCTGCGAAGTTCAGATGCAACAAGATCCCTCGCACATGACAGATGCAAGCAGCCACGGAAAACAAAAGCCTATCTTAGGTCTCAATCCCCGGGGTCCCTTTCCTTTCTTATGAGCATTTTAATTTATACGCTTATTCATTAACGTAAAAATTTTTCAAATGTTTGACACATTTTCGTTATCTGGAAGTCCTTGTGATATCGCAATCTATATTATATTTGAAATGGTGTAATATATTCTGGATCGAAACTAGATCTCTCAATTTCGCTCTGAAGTAACCGATAATGTCAGGCTCGAATTTGAGCACACTGTCCTTGCAAAGCATTAAGGGAAAAAATTTTCTATGGGCGATGTTTTTCAGTGCAAACAATTGTTTAATTTTAAAACCGTGAGCTTTGAATTTCACATTCTTTTAGCAAATAATTTTGTGATAATTCGAGGCTCTGAAAGGAGGACGTGCAGATTGAAAAATGAACCTTTCGCACTCATCTCATCCTTCTTGTGAATTCAGTCATTTTATTATCCAATGCATAACTTCAAATACGTGTATATTATGTGTTCACTAATGACATTATACTGTATATGAATGACTTGAGCTGGCTGGTCTTAGATTAGTGGTTGTATCAGGTTCAATTCGTTACCCTCTTGCCTCACCGCCATTACTGCGTTTTCTATTCGCTGTAGGTCAGATTTTTCTCATGCGAGAACTCTAGAAAAAACATTTGTAATAGCATTCGTATCGTAATTCGTCACTTTTAGGCAGTTTACGGCCTTTCTTCAAGGGAGGGTGATGGAAGGGGCTTCCTTTGGTTTGGAATGTTTATTGCTCTCTAAGGAAAGATTGGAAGGACCAAAGGGGTGGTTCCTCAATGCAAAGATCTTTGCTAATAGAGTTAACTCACAATCTGAGTAGATTGAAAGAGGCATTAGAGAGACTAGAAAAATGAAATTATTGGCATCAGGTTACTCTTATGGTAACAAGGAAATTTAATCCAATTTCCACTGCAAAACAATAATTGAGCACTGGCTGAAGTTCATGATTGAGTGGATCGAAAGTTTTTTTTTCCTAGGCATTCCAATATTGGAATAAAATAGCATCGAGCTAAATATAACTTTCAGGCTGGATGTGGTGGAAGTTCTCGATAATCATAAGGAATAAAAACACTTGGTAACAAACCCTTAATTAGCCACAAAATATTTCCCAGACTAAAGCACCCCCCACCCTCACCCTCCCGCCCTTAACCGTTTTCTTTCCAACTGACTCCTGCCACATGTCCCAAAATCTTTCACACACTACTTCCCCCCCCTTCTCCAGTGCTCTGGTGTGGGCAGTGCACTGGCCATTTAAAACTCTCTGACCCCCCTCCTTTCCCTCACCATCCAGAGTTCTCAAGGAAAGGAGGCCTCCATCATCACTCAGCCCCAACCCCTGCGTCCGTTTCTCCTACGTCTTTCCGCCCTCTCTCCACTCCAACCCTTAGTTCCCTCTCCCCCCGCCACTTCCCTCTCCTTCTTCCCACCCCCACTTATCCCCCTCCTATCCGCTCCTCCCTTAGCCATCCCCCTCCTCCCCCCCACTCCTTAACGCCTTGGTGGAAAGCTATATATATGCTTGACCTAAACCGATGAACCCTGCACATGATTATGCCACAGTGTGGTGAAACGCGTCGTGCCATAGAAATAAATCTGTGGAAGATTACCAAGTGTTTTTATTCATTATGAGCATCGAGCTACTTACATCCGAAGATATTTGATGTGTATACGGCTTCCCTTGCCTATCGAGAAAAAAAATGGAAAATAAGAGAAGCAGAGACATATAGTTCCAAGCAAAGCGAAAGAACTAAATATAATGTTGGATACTCTAGAAAGCTCACTACTTTAAAATTAAAACATTAATTATTAATAGTTTGCACATAAATACATAGCATTAAATTGTAAACTAAGGAAAGGAGTAAAAAAAGGCCGCACTCGTGGGATTCCAGAATGGGAGGTGGGCACAGTCGAGATATCAGCCTGCTTAATGATCTTCATATTATATTATATGATATCTTTGGTTCACGGATTATACTCGCTCTTAACTGAAGTTCAAAATTGAATATCAAAACGGTCACTGTCACAAATACGATAGTATCAGTACGAAACCTGTATTTTTTTGATCCGCACGTCCCTCCGTTTTCTGAGCCCCGCATTCTCACGAAAATGTTCGCTGTAAGAACGTAAAGTTCCAACGCCCTTCCAAAATCTAAACCGTGAGCCATGTCATTCAATACATGCCAGGGTCCTTTACATGGACGAATCAGACAAACGAAAATAATTAAACCGCGTTATTAAAAGCATAGAGTTAAGGCTTAATTTCACGCCATTTCACTAAAGCTAGGCGATGAAAAAGTGGAGCAATAAGTGGCATAAAATAAGTGTCGTGAGCACGAAAATGGTGACATTAGATGGGAAAATATTTACACATCTAATTTTGCTACAGTGACTATTTTAGGCTTTTTTTCCTTTCTCTTTCAATAAATTAGCTCCTGTGAAGATAAAAAACTTATGTCGTAAAAATGCTTTTCGCTGCATTATACGTTTTATATTTTATAAATCTGTCTTAAGCATCATAGATGTGGTTTATAACATGAAAAAGAATGTCGAAACAGGCAGAAATACCAAGAAAATCATGATGTTTTCAAGTAATATAATTGTTTGAATAAATCTAAATGAAATAATTCATAAATTCTCTTCGACACGATTCGATCTCTTCGAGCGATGATTCACGGTAATAGCCTTTTCTAGAGAAAAAATAATGGAAGATATGTCATTTGCTGCGGGATTATTCCCCGTACTCAGATAAAGACTTTCAGTGGATATTTGAGTCCTGGCTTCTACATGGTAGCTTTCTATTACAAGAGAGATCGGGTGAATTTAGCCGACAGAGCGATCGTTCATCCACTCATTTTCACTCACGCATAACCAAACGGGAGTCCTAAATCCAACCCACCTCCTCAGAAAACCCTTAGCAGGTCAAAATCGTCATTGGGGTGGAGGTTCCATCTTGACAAGTGAGTTCGGAAGGAGGGTCATTGTTCCACTTGGAGAGTTTATTGCTCCCCCGCCCCTCGATCTCCCTTTTCTTCTTCTCACACATCACAAGAAAAGAAACCTTACCCCTCCCCTCACCCTCGCTTGAAGAAAGGCCGTAAACTGCCTAAAAGTGACAATGGAAGGGAGCAGCGGCTTCTTATTTCCACTGGGAGCGAAGAAGCAGCGTTGTGGTCGGTTGAGCTGTTTCCGCACATTATGTGGATGTGTGGAAGCAGCCCATGCATGTGAAAACTTACATGATCTCTCGTTCACAGCAGCCAGGAAGAGCGGAAACGAAATGCCCACTTCATTGGCTTACATCCCCCTTGCTCGTTTCGTTTTTTATTAGTTTCCTACTTGTATTAATTAGCCTTATAAGCTTACAATAGGTTGATCCTAAATGTATAGCATTTAGATTTTCTTTGTCTGGGAGTCCTTGAGGTATCAAAATTCCTATTACTTTCAAAATGTCATAATTAATTCTGCACGTGTTACAGGACATTGGTTCAATTTTCTTTACTTCGCCATAAAATATTTGCTGCTTAGGTAATTAAGTTAGGAAAAAATCCACAAAACTCATTGTAGAAAGTGCAATTACGAATGTTTTTTCTATAGATCTGGCATGAGAAAAATCTGACCTATGGCGAATAGAAAACGCAGTAATGGCGGTGAAGCAAGAGGGTGACGAATGAATTCACAAGAAGGATGAGATTAGTGTGCAAGGTGCATTTTTCAATTTGCACGTCCTCCTTTCAGAGCCTCGAATTATCACGAAATTATTTGCTAAAAGAATGTGAAATTCAAAGCTCATCGTTTTAAAATTAAACAATTGTTTGCGCAAAAATATATCATCCATAGAAAATTTTTTCCCTCAATGCTTTGCAAGGACAGTTGTGCATTCAAATTCCAGCCTGACATAATCGGTTACTTCAGGACGAAATTGAGTGATCTAGTTTCGATCCAGAATATATTTCACCATTTCAAATATAATATAGATTGCGATATCACAAGTACTTCTAGATAACGAAAATGCATCAAACATTAGAAAAAATTTTACGTTAATGAATACGCGTATAAATTAAAATGCTCATAAGAAAGGAAAGGGACCCCGGGAATTGAGACCTAAAATAGGCTTTTGTTTTCCGTGGCTGCTTGCATCTGTCATGTGCGAGGGATCTTGGTGTGTCTGAACTTCGCAGATCTCTGTTTTCCTTCTTACTCACACATCACAAAAAAAGAAACCCTGTCTCTGCCCTCGAAAATAATCCTTTTCGCAGGTCAAAATTTTCCTTCCGGGGGTGGTTCAAGTCACCCAGCTACGGACAGGAAGAGCTGCTTGGAGAGGTTAATGCTCTCTCAGGGGGGCGTGGTTCTGCCATGTTGCCACATTGTCAAAAATTTGGGACTTAGAAATTTTCAGCGGTACGATTTTTTTGAACAGAACTGTACATCAACAGTTCTGTAACTATGAAGTGTTAAATTGTCAGTTGCAAAAAAAAATTTTCAATATTTATTTATTAGTAGTGCAGAAAATTAGTCCTCAATTTACAAAAAAAAGTCACAAAATTTTGAAAAAATTACCAATAAGTCCTATGTATTTCCATGAGTATTTTGCAAAATTTAGGTTATTATTTGAAATAAGAGCTTGTAACCCCCACCTTCGTCTGGTTGGTGTTACCTTTGATATTATTTCACTTATTTTATATAAATAACATGTAGAAAACACTTATGCTTAAAATTTATCTCTTAATTTAGTAAAGGTCGATTGGGCCCAATTTACAAAATGAGAAAAAAAAATTTGAGAAATACCTACTGTATGTTCAAAAGCATGGATATAGGAGCAAAGACGATATTTTGTAAAATGAAGAAAGTGACTCAAGCACAAATCCTGGAATGGGAAGGGACGTCCCCTTGCGTATGGGCTGTGTTCCCCTCATGTACCTCTCTCTCTCTCTGTCTCGCTCTCCCTCTGTCTAGCCGTCAAATGTTTCACATTAATGCTGCTACCGAAACTAAGCTTGGTCCTGTCGTTGACAATACTCTGGTTGCACTTGATGGTTACTCCCTGTTTTGAAATGATCGGAATACCAGAGGCGGTGGTATCGCTCTTTTCATACACAACTCATTGTCAGCCACCCATCTGTGCTCATCTTCTCAAA
This sequence comes from Pyrrhosoma nymphula, assembly GCA_963573305.1. Taxonomy (NCBI): domain Eukaryota; kingdom Metazoa; phylum Arthropoda; class Insecta; order Odonata; family Coenagrionidae; genus Pyrrhosoma; species Pyrrhosoma nymphula. The sequence goes on along the minus strand of OY754331.1, from coordinate 62,482,898 downwards.
TATGGTCTGGCCCACCTGGCTGTCCTGAGTACCTCTTCTGTGAAGTAAAACCAAAAGGAGGGATACCATTTTTTGCAGCTGCAGTCTACTGTCCACCTCATGCCCCATTTCTTCTTGGTAATGACTTCATTACTAACCTTGTTAACCATATGTATAGCTACAGCACTAAAATAATCCTTGGAGACTTCAATGCCAATCAAGTATCTGATTCTGATGATGCCCACTTATCACACACCAACTTGTGACTCATGGCTAGATCTCTGTCTTATTGACAAAAATTATACTCTCTATAACTACTGGAAAACAAACACTCCGTCCATAGATCGTCATGATTTCGTCACTGCTTCCCTCACCATACCCATTCTCAAACCTGTACCGAGTGATTTCACATATCGTTTCTATACAGCCATAAACTCTATCGACTCTATTGACTTTCTGCGTAAATGTGATTGGTCTATTTTTGATGTCTCACCAGAGATGGATGATGCCATTGATACTCTCTATAACAATCTTCAATCAGCCATAGACAAATTTGCTCCACTAAAAACAGTTAAACCCAAAAAAAGGAACCATCCATGGTTTACTCATCACCATAGGCATCTGATCACTGAACGTGATAGACTTTATCGTCGTTTCAAAAGAACGCGACACCCCTTGGACCTTCACTACTACAGACAAGCACGTGACCTTGCACATAATACCATAGAAACTGCGAGACTCGACTTTTACTTCAGTAGACTGGCAGGGGTCACAGATTCTAGATTGCTATGGAAAGAACTAAGACACCTGGGAATCTGTCCCAGCCCTGTAAAACCCAACACTACATTTTCAACCAAAGAGCTTAACACGCACTTTGCGGATGTCTCATCTGACCCTCTGGCCCCATCAATCTCCGAATATTTATCCACACTACACCCACATGAATCCCTCCACCACTTCTCTTTTTCAGCGATTACCCTCGGGGACATCTTGAGGGCCGTAAATCGTTCGTCCTCTTAGGCTAGAGGAGCAGATGGTATTCCGCAGAGTGTTATATACTTGGCCCTCCCACCAATAGGACCCTACCTCTCTATTATCTTTAATCAGTCCATTACGAAATCTTACTTTCCTAGTAGATGGAAACAGTCTCTAATACTTGCTCTTAACAAAAAGACCAATCCCTCGTGTCTGAGCGACTTCAGGCCTATTGCTTTATTCTGCTTCCTATCTAAAGTTCTTGAAAGAATTATCTTTCAACAGATCTATGAATACGTTGAATTCAACAATCTCGTCGACCCCTACCAGTCTGGTTTCCACACAGGTCACAGTACCGAGACTGCACTTATCAAACTCATGGACGATATTAGACGGGTTATAGATAGGCGTAAGGTCACTCTTCTCCTACTCTTTGACTTCAGTAAGTCATTCGACTCTGTGTGCTACGTCAAACTGCTCATGAAACTTGAACAACTTGGTTTTTCCAACCAAGTCCTTATTTGGTTAGCATCCTATTTAGCAAATAGGGAGCAGGCAGTTTTGGGTAATGATGGTACGCCCTCTACCTTTGTATCCACCAACTCGGGTGTTCCTCAAGGCTCCGTCCTGGGCCCACTCTTGTTTGCTCTCTACATAAATGACGTTTCACACGGGTTGGATGATCATCTATACCACATTATCTTTGCTGATGATTTACAAATTTACATTCAATGTCCTTATGAGGAATGAATGATAATATAAAAAAAAATGAGTCAAAGCGCTGAACATATTCAAAGTTGGGCTACCAAAAATCACCTCAAACTCAATATGTGTGTGTACAATTATTTTTTAATGAAATTACCTCAAAATATTTATAAGCTACATTATATTCCAGTAATTAAAGGAAATATTTGTATTAAGTGCAGAGTCAAAATCTCTTAAAACAACGTTTATGGTTAAGATTTTTTGATTTCTCGGAATATGTATCAGGTTGTTTTCGCAACACTGCCGGACTATAGCATGCTCCTGGATTACCGGGTTATGGTTGCTCGACTGTAATTGAACCTGCGGGGGAGTATTAATTTTTTACCGAGTAAAAAATATGAAGAATAAAAATGGATTCTTAACCAGATATGATAAAAAATGAAAGAACTCGTGGTGGACAACTGAGATCATTTGCACTGCCTCAATTCCCGAGCTATAACTATGATAGGCAAGACACAGTGTGTGCTGTTCAAACTCTAAGAAATTACGTAGTAGGTAGTGACTGCTGTGAGCAAATGCTTGAGGAACTGCAGAAAATTGAAAATAAGGTGCATAATATTATTAATAGGCAGAGAAAGTCCAAGTAGTTGAAAATAATAAATTTCTAAAAATAATCATGCTATATTCATTAGATAGTTTAAATGGTTGCTAATAGCAAATATAATGTAAATCGCCCTGCCATCTTCATCCTTTCTTAATTTTCAATCTGTCTAAGATGTAGTAGTAGTATTTTGGTTTAACGTGCTTCGACGGCTAAGGTCATTTCGCACTTACTGTCTGCCACGTGCAGACAGGGGTAACAGCACTCGGACGAATCGGAGGATCACCCCTCCAAACTCGAGCCGAGCCCAACGATGCTTAACTTCGGTAACTGATCGGGAACCGGTGTTTCCATCGTGGTAGGCCGTTGCCCTCTAAGATGTTTAATGTATTTTTTTCATCAAATATAAATAAATGAGAAGTGCTAGTTCAAGGAATAAATTATGACACTGCTCTTTTTCAGTTTATCAGTGTTTCTTATTTTTACCCTTACTCCAGTAAAAGAACATGAATGTATAAGTGAAAATTCTACTTTTCCCACAATTTACACTTTTTTTCTAGGGTCCCTGGAAAAGTGTAATTTAGGGGTTTTACTTTATCTATCTCTCATACTGATCCATTCTCCTTTCGAGTCAAAAGGAGGAATTCTATGTGCCATGTGCTTTAAAAGGCTTGAAGGAGTCTTGTTTCCACTTTGTGTAAATAGATGTACGCATGGTCTGTGTGACGTATTTCCTCACTAAATATGACTATTTGGTCGGATGATTCAGGACCTGAAGATGACACCAAGTGTTGAAACCCCGGTCGTGATAATAAATATTTAGTGGAGTTAATTAAGTTATTTTAATTTTTCCATAATGGACAACTTCCACAAGATGAAGCTTACTACTGTTTCTTTTGCTGGAGCTTAACCCTTTCGCTACGAACGACGTGATAGAGCGTCGTAGATTTTTCGACGCAAACGAACGAACGACGTGATAGCACGTCGTACCGCTAAGCTAGCCCCAAGCAAGCCTAAAAGGTGTGTATTATAGACAGGGATGCGACCCGAAAAGGCACCCGAACTCAGAGTCCGACCCTTCATAGCGGTTGGTTTATGGCACGAACTGACCAGTCATACTATAGTTTTTAACTTCTTAAAGTTAAAAATTAATCGCACAATTTTGTTCGTCTTTGTGTTGTACTATTCACGTTGATAAAAATAGTTTTTTAAACAAAGTCATACAATATATATTAACCATTTTACGTGCATTAGTAAACCAAGCCAGTTTAATATACATTAAATTACTATTGCACGTAAAATGGTTAAAACTTATCGTATGACTGCGATTAAAAAACTATTTTCATCAGTGTGAGTAGCGCGACACAAAGACGAACGTAATTATGCGATTAATGTTTCACTTTAAAAAGTTATAAACTATGGTATGACTGTTCAGTTGGTGCCATAAACCTCTCATAAAGGACTTCTTCTCGGGACGCCGTTGGTACCTTTTCTCGGTTCGCGGGAGGGGATTACCTTTCTCGCAGTGCGCGCCCCACTCACAACAGGGGTCCGCGGTCAGTTGCTTGCTGGTGTTATGGAATAACAAACTTAAAGGTTTTTGTGTTATTGGCAAATTGAGCATTATAAGTGCATTGCTTATGTTTAGGTCTACAACCACAAATTTAAAACGGAGTTCTACTGCTATTTTTAACGTAGTTTGTGTGTAAAGGAATCTTTACCATTGATACGATTTTTGTTGCTAAAGAGCTTAATTTAACGATAGAATTTCGTTTAAAAGCTGTAAAGTCATTGTAAAACAAGAATAATTCATTTATGATTAAATAAATATCGAGGCTGTAGCAACAATGTTTTTAGCAAAACCATCGCATAAAAAATAGTTGACCGCGACCGCATGCCGTAATGGGCACCCTAAGCGGAAAAGAGTGGAGATTATCTCAGCCCGGTGGCCGAGCAAAAGGTTCAACACCCCTCTGGCTCCCGACTCAAGTTAGGGAAATAGGTACCGGTGAAGATCCTAGCGTAGTGAAAGCTCCGTACTGGCAAAGCAAAAAAGTTTTCCACGTCCCCGTCGCGAAAGGGTTAAGGTTGTGGCTTCTTTCACTGCCATCTGACGATCTTTCATCACTGTTGAATATACCCATCAAGGCCATAATATGGCACAAAATGACAAAAATATTTCAAAATTGTTTTCTTTTTAGTAGTCACCAAAATCTGCGCTATTTGCGTAAAAACTGGGAAAATCACATAAAAATTCACGTAATCACAAATGCAAAATATGTAGGTCTCTACCAATAAAGCATAGGACTTTTGAATACCCACCTATTCCATTGATTTCACCTCTGTAACACTTGAATGGTATGCAGTTTAATTTGTGGAATTTAGTAGACATTGTCAAAGAAATAAACTTTGTATATTTCACACTTTTTATTAGCAACCCTAAGTGGTTCCAGACTCATACACCATTCTATATGGGATTACCTTACCACTATCATACCTCTGTATTTTTTTGTCCACAAGAGGTGTGTTAAAGAGGCTGAAGCTGTGCAAAAAAGCACCATTTGTTTACACAATATCTTATTAGTACCACTTAATTATTTTAATCCCACTTAATTTTAAGCACTTTTATCGTGGAATTTGCACATCGGAAGTGCTGTCATGTTGCATGTAAAATTTTCTCTGAAGTTAAGTGAAATTTATGAAAAGTTAATAAGAGGAGAATGATGGTTTTTTAATTTCTTGGCTCTCTATTGCATCAATAGTGATTATACCCTTTACATCTGCAATTAAAAAATGCCTTATTATTCAGACCATAGTCTGCTTCCTTATAAGTGCTCTATTTCTCAAGAACCAGTGGTGATTGAGGAAAAGTTATTCTTAACCTTAGCCTCGCATTGATATAGTTGTGTATTACATGTGTACCATTATAATGCACTAAACACATAAGTACAAATAGCAGCATCTTTATTAGAATTTGTATTTTTAATGTTGTGTGGTTCTCATGATTACTTTATAGATGATTTGTTCAGCTGCTTTTACATCTTTCATCCCTAATGCTTATCATTGCCCCTGCATTGTTTTTCTCATTTATGTTAATGTTATGTATTACATGCATGTTGTATTTTCAATTAAAGATGGTTGGTGAGGACTAGAACACATGCAATAAACATATTTATTTCCTTCCTTGTAGTCAGCAGACAATACTCAAAGATGGAACTAGTGTCCCCCCTCCAGATCCATTGATGCGCCAGTTAGTTGAATTATCAGATGCTGAGAATCCACCTTGTGCCAACTGTGATAAGAGAAACAAACCGGCCATGTACTTCTGCAATACATGTGGTGGGAACGCAATTACTTTTAATATTTAGCATGTGTTTCTTTCAATTTCAAACATTTTTCCTTGAGGCATGCAATAAGTAATAGTTGCATCATGAACTTAATAAAAAAACTGTAGCAGTTTATTTACTCAGTTCAGCATCTCATGTCTCACTGATTCTTTCTTAGTTGAATTTCTTTTTATATTTTAACCAGACCTGTCATTTTTGTGTTTCTTTTAAGCATCATTTGAGTAAATTTATTCTTTTGTTTATATTTATCGATTTTCTTTTCATCATTTAGCATGTGGCTGAAGGCATCCAGCTTAAGAGGAACTAGGCTGTATTCTCTTGCAAGAAGAAGTGGAATAATTGAAGCAGAATGCATGATTGCCTCTCTTTCATGTTTACCTACTTTTTCCTGGCTTAAAAAGGTCTATTATTTTACTTTTGGCATCATAGGTATGCCTCCTAATGTTGGCTTTCAAATATATCATCCTATTTAAACCTTAACCCATTAATTCATGTGCTCATTCCTTTTGAAATTAGATTGTTAAACCTTTAGTTAATTGCTTTTAATGCATTTAGATGATTTTATTTTTTCAATTATCTTAGGAAAAATTATAATGCATGTAGGTGGTAACCAATTAGCTACATAATTTTAAGAAATGAAGCAAGATATAATTGATTACATGTATTTAGGGTACTCTTAGACTTACCTATTGTTTAACCTGTTCCTTCAATGATATACATGAGAGACAGAGAGAGAGAGAGTTTTGTGCTTCCAGTTGATGTGTAAATTTAACAAATGTGGAATTTATTCCCCCAGGTTTAACACTGATGGTTCCACAGTCTTGTAAAGTAACAATTTTTCCATTTCCATGCAATGTAATTACTCCAATTATTTTATTTAATATTATATTTATATCCTATCAAGATGATCTATGACACAGGAGTAAAAATAACTGACCATGGCTTTATCCATTTAAGCCTTTTCATTCATCGGGTCCTTAATCTGAATCATGGGTATACATTGTTTATTGCATATGTATTAGGACAGTAAAATCACTGTGTTACTAAGTTTAAGGGACCCAAAAGGTAGAAAATTCTTTTTGTAAATTAGTTGTTGAGAAACTGAGTAGGTATAAATGTGCTAGCTTTAATATTCTGGAAGCATAGGTTTGATATAGTAGTAGAGTTTTGTAATCTATTTTGTTTACAATTTGGCAATGCTGAGTAATGTCATGCATATGTCATTGAACTTCAATTTTGCCCTTGAAAAATCTGTGAAACATTTGCCATTTTATATTTCTAATCGATGAAATCATACAAGGTATTAAATGTTGGTACAGCTACATAAAAGAGAAGGAATCTGTGATTTCCATCTGCCTCTTTCCTTAAATATTTACATTTTTGGAAATGGTTTCAATTTCATTAAAAATATGCTGTGTCATATCATCACTCTGAGGATAATGCACTTCTAATTCACAGTGGCATACGCAGGATTGACTTCTGGGGGGGGGAGGGTTTCATTAATATTTATTTGTATCATCATAAAATGATATTTAGATTATTATCACTAAAACAATAATTATATTAACATTCTCTTTTCGTGAAGACAATTCAATTATATTTTTCAGCCCAATAAGGAAAATTCTAAATGCCAGTTCAGGTAAACGAACGTTAATGAATTCAGGTAAACATGTTTTTGGGGAGGGTTTAAACCCTAACCCCCCCCCCCAGTCCGTATGCACTGCTAATTCATGTAATATTTGAAGACTAATTAAATGTCCACTCACAGTGGTTCATCCTCTTGCACATTTTCTTCCATTGACTTGTCCAATATTGTTGATGCGTGACCGTGTTCTTCCTCATGCAGGTATTTGGCTCTAAACACCAAAATATCTGCATCAACATTAGTAAAGTACTCAGCATTAGCATCGATGTTGGGTGCTCATTTCACATAGCCCATGAAATCTGCAGATGTCCTGAATATCCCTCTCTGTCTGTTGAATACATGCGTTCTCATAATCAGTGGATACTTCTGCTGATGAAAATTCCCACGTGTAAATTTCACTGCATTGGAAGTTAGAAGAGTTTCAACTTTGTTAGTAGTAGCTTAGAGATTGATTTTGTTCAATCATGTCAACTATTGATCCCTAATGACCCTGTATTTGTTGCCTGTATGTGGGAGTCGTTATCATTAGTGGTCTGATATGTGTAAAGAGAGAGGATGGGAGGAATGGGCCACTCAGTAAGAAGGTTTTTCTTTTATTGCCATTTGAGGCCAAAAAGCAACAACAGTGATGGAAAATAGGACTGGAGTGATGATGTCTTAACAATGGTGAGGCCTCTCCTCCATAGGTCAAGGGTAGGCTTTGGGCTGAAAGCAGGAGAGTGACATTGAAATTGGAGAGTACTGTTTCTCTCTGTCTGTATCCTTTCTTCTCCACCTTATTGGCGTGCTCAAACTGCCAGTCTCCCCCATCTCCCATCACTCTAGGCCAGGGGTTCTCAAACTTTTTTCGTTTGCTGCACACTATATCACCGCGTGGAATATAGCGGCCTGTTATTATGTGTTCATACTTCCCCAATACTTTTTTTTTGTGGCACAGTCCAGCAATTCCGCGGCACTGTAGTGTGCCGAGGCACACCCTTTGAGAACGCCTGCCCTAGGCAGTCCCTACCATTAAGGAAGGAATGACATCTTGGAACCCGAGTTATTATGTTGCTGGTTGCATTCCTAAATGATCACCCCTCAAGCTATGGCAAAATATCTTGTACATATTCACCTAGGGCTGCAGAAGAAATTTTCTTGTATGTTTGACCATTTCTTGCCTTCCCATCCCAGCCTCTTCCCAAAATTTATGAGCAGAAGTTTCTGCAGTGTCTATCCATACGAATAAAAAAAGTCGCCCTTGGTGCCATTCAAGTACATATTTATTATATTAGACATTTTGGGAGGGTGGAGGTTTGGGCTCTTCTTGCACGGTTTCATTTAGGGTTGGGGGTGAAGGGATCCGAGATTTCCATACTCTTCTGAATTGACCCCCTCCTAATAAAAAGCCCCCAAATTTCCATGTCCATTTTTGGAAAAAATTAACTATGTTTTGACATTCTTTTCATGCAAAGCACACTTCATATTAAATATGGAGAAGACTAAATCACTACCATTTAACCTGAATGTATGAATGCATGCTACATCTTTTCAATATGTGCTGGACACTCCTTGACATACAAGACGAATGGAAAATTGCAAAAGTAATTCCCATTTTCAAAAAAGGTGAACAAAACAAGTCAGAAAATTACAGAGGTATTAGCCTACTAAATGTAGCATACAAAATATACAGCAAAATCATTAACCTTTATCAGCCGAGCGTGTCTCTCCGGCACAAAAAAATATCGCTAGACTGCCGAGCGTGTTCATTTGGCACACTGCGTCCTCCTTTCACTCTCAAGGCCCCTGGGACTGTCAAATGATAGAAAGTCATATTTTTTTTGCGTCATTTGACTAAGAGTACATCTTTCTTCCATCTGAATTTTTTTCTTTGGGTATCTCACGGTATTATATGTTTTTTGACGTAATATAACATGACGAATCCAACTCCCGTAAACAAGGCTTGCTTGCTGTTTGTATGAGGAGGGAACCGAATACTTTCCTCAGTACAAATGAAGTTATAGACCGCACAAAGATATATATTTCTATAAGAGAAGCATTCAAAATGTAGAAGGCCCTCCTATCATGAGAATTTTTTCTTTGTTATGTCAAGATAATGTGATTTTATTCGACCATCTTTCGCCTAAATGATACATCTCCTTACTCTAGGTTTGTTTACTTGGTGTGAGACCAGGAAACTTCATCCTTTTGCCATGACAGCGGAGGATATATAGCCCAATTATATCCTTATCTTCTCAGAAAGCACTCAACGATAGGAGCATTTTACTTTCATGAGAGGTTTTTTCCTTATTTCCATACGCGTACTAGGTTCCGCTGGACCATCTGTCCTGTGAATGACTCATCCTCTTTGTTCGAGTTTGCTTATCTCGCTGGTAAGGAGGAAAGGGAATCCTTACATGAGCACAAATCAAGATAACAGGATGCTGAATGATGCCTTTGATAGCATGTGAGCCTTTCTGCATACACACTTCGAAGTCCTTCCCGTCTGAAAATCTGTTGTGACTAACATTTTCATATCATCGCGGACTGGCTCGGTGAGAAGTCTCTCCTGAAACTGATCGTTCAAGCGTGTTGTATGCTGTGGCATGAGTATTTTTGAGACAATATCATTAGTAATATCGTAGTTCTAGCAATATGGCTTCTGAAAGTAAACTTCTGGAATAAGAGGAAGATATAGAAATTCTGACAGAGAGCAGTTGTGATGGAGACAGTGACACGGATGTTGAGCCCTCCTGGTGTTTACCGTTACGGAATTTCAAGCAAAGAGTCCATGCGCTCACCGGACCATCGTATGGATTAGATTAAAATCAAGCACCACTCACGATAGGGAATAGTCTCCTCGATTTTGTTAAATTATTTTTTGGAAACAAAATTATTTAGGAGCGAGGTGATTGTGTCGTTCAAAGGAAGAGTCATTTTTTATCAGTATATTTCTAAGGAACACGACTTTGGTGCCCGGAATGTGAAGTTGGGCTGTGTGTAGACCTCTTTTTCATGATCTATCACACAATTGTCAGTATATGAAATGCGTAGCTGGCTGACATCACTATGATAATATTCAGTTCGAAGGAAAATGTGCAGGTATTTACGAAATTTACATGACATCTCATAAATATGGGTTTTATTGCCAAAGTTGCTATTTACGTTTTTGAACTACAGTAATTTTCCTTATGCAAGGTGCACTCATGTTTTCGTATCATAAATATAAAAAAATGTTGCCGTACGTACTAGGTTTTATCATCAACCCTCAGCAGTACCTTGAGCCTCCATCTCTCTCCCACCGTCTCACTTCTTCATATCTCTCAATTACCCCTACCTCCCCCTCCCATCCTCCACCTATCTCTTCCCCCTTCTTTATCAAGAATATTTTCCCTCACTCTAACCCTTTCTTTTTGGAGACATTGTCTCTAAAAAGAAAGGGTTAGAGTGAGTTACTACAGCATCGGCTACTACAGCCCCGCTCAGCACAAAGCACCGACTGCGGTTTTTCACTTCTGACGCAATTGGAATGGTCCGCTAAAGTGAGCTAGAAGTGGTCCATCAATGGCTAAAAACAATCAATTTATGTCGCATCTATTGCTTGGTTACTGCGCGTAGATCTCACGCGGTCTCAATCAATTTATGTCAAAAAATTCACCCTCAAAAATTTAGAAGGGCCCTGGGAAAATTTATACTTTTTGGTCCGTTTTAAAAACGTGGTATATTTATAAAAAAATGTTATTTAATTTATTATTTCACTGTTGAAACCGCATTTGCAACATCACATTACATACTTTTGAAATGACTCTTAGAAAGCTGATTTTTAACTGCTGTCAAGTTTGTCATTGATGATATATGTAAGTGATAGTCATTTGGATGAATGAAAAGTTAGGAACATCTTGGGCTATTTATATGAGGACTAGATTTAAAGCACTATTATAATACTTGGAAGTTTCCTCATCAAATGATTGTTGGAGTAAGTCTGATTCCATTAGAAAGAGACAACTCATCACTCATTCTCAAAAGGCAAGGCAAGACGTCTTTCGAAACGTCAGCAGTTATGAATAGTTTAAATCTGTAGAGAGCCCGAGATGAGTTTACTCATATTATTCACTGGGGAAGCGTTAAATACATTTGTATTTTATTTCATTTATCAGGATATGTCAATCTTGACTGGTTATCTGTTCATAAATTAGTATTTCAATAGCTGTGATTGATAGCACCAAGTTCTTTCAAATGAATGTCTACATATGGTGGTAATGTGTATGTAAAATAGTTTATCTTTATGAACAGGCAGTCCCCGAGTTACGAAATAGATGCGTTCCGACACTAGCAGCGTAAGTCGAAAATTACTCCGTAACTGAGTCCGTGCTCTCAAGATTACGGTTGATTCGGAGACACAAGGGGAAGGTCAGCTCTTACTAACATAACGGCACATGCGCTCCTTGAAAGTAGGCAACCATCCTTCCAATTCCGTAACTTGCCACTTACGAAAAGTACGGATGTACGTAAGTCGAGGCTTACTTAACTAGGGGTCTGCCTGTATCTAAACCATTGAGCATTTGGTTTTTGAGAGACATGATAGTCATGTTGAAACAGGCAAAAATGGGTTAATTTTTATTTGCTTATTTTTTTAGGTCAAGCATTATGTGCACACTGCCGAGAAAACACCCATCGTGCCAAAATGTTCTCTGCTCACGAGGTCATGCATATGTCAAAATGCATGAAAGAAGCTCATAAGAGAGTGAGTAAAATTTTTTATTTTGTTAGTTTTAGTGCAAGTAGTACAATTTCCTTTTCTGCTTTTTACCATGCCTAATTACTAAAGAGGTTGTGTAGTTTTATTAATCTCTTGTATAAACCTTACAGTGTAGCCAGCATGGTGAGCAGTACATAATGTTTTCCAACACTCAGAAGACGATGCTCTGCATTAACTGCTTTCGTGATACGCCTGCTGATGCAAGGTTACATTGTGTTGACATTGACACTGCTTATGCTCAAAGTTGTAAGAAGTTGGATCGAGCAGTATTGGTTAGTGGAATGTTCTTATTTTTCACATTTATTCATATTCTCAAATCAGAATATCATTTGTGTGTTATCAGTAACATTTTATGGTAGATGTATATCTATCTGTGATGGAATGAAATTCCCTTTCATTTGTTTCTTCTTGTAATTTTGTTTAATTTTCCCATCAAGTTCACTTGTTTTATTACTACTACTCACATATCCACCAAAAGGTTTTAGGTCGACATTCCATTTGTAATGAGAAATTTGCATTGTTTCATTTTGAGTTCTCATTTGTGTTTACTATGAAAAGTGACCCCTGGAATTTTTTCTTGAAAAAGAAATTCCCAAATTTCAGGAAATGTGCCTCGTAAATGCTCCACTACAATAAACATCATCTTTATGGATGTTTATTATTATTTTTTTAAATATCCTATCTAATTGTGTTAACTGTATTGAGTTTGGAAACTGTGTTTTTGGTATGTTTTGGGCCAACTTAAAGTATATATTTTTCATCATTTCAGCCCTTGAATTCATGACCAATAGGCAGTTAATGCATAAAAAATAGTTTGAAGTTATTGTAACCCTAGCACAAATTATGGTAAAATAGTGATTCCTCCAACTTTTAGGAAATTTACTTTAGACTTACGTTGAACTGTTTGAAGCTTTAAGATGTCACCATTAATGTAATGCAGAAAAAATTGTTAATAATTATCGGTGTCATCAATCGAAATTTTAGTTTTTCCTTCTTTTTGTGTATGAAATGACCATCATGGATGCAAAAGCTGAAAGTAAGCACATTGTGTCAGTTTGTTTGGAAATGAATAATTCACGTTCCCTATCTCCTCCCCTCACTTTTTTGTCTCTGATTCTGCTCTTCCACACATCAAGCCATTAGTTTGAAAATTAGTGTCCATGTTCAGGGTTGCTACAGGCCAGGAAAACCTGGAATACCTGGAAAGTTCGTGGAAAATTAAAAATGGGCCTGAAAAACCTGAAAAAGTCATGGAAAATGTGAAATTAGCGCCTGGAAATTTGCTTTTCCAAGTTAAAATCAGATTGTTTTCAGTCGGAGAGGAATACCTTTTTAAGTGCATTTTAGGTCTGTTGGGGTGTGGACTTGGATGTTATTAGTGCCTTGCCTGTGTGAGGCAGTGGAGCTCTTATTTGTTGTTTAGCAATTACTTATTCCTATAAGTATGACGAGAATGAGAGAAGTAAATATAAATTTTTAAATACATACAGGGTTATCGAATGTGCGTGGCCAATACGAATGAAACTTGGGGCAGGCCAAGCAGCCGGTAAACCTGACTTGGATGAAGAGTTACCACGTTACTTTGTTTGAATTTCCCTTGTCGTGATTGAGACCTAAATGCCATCAGAAAGGAAGCTGATTTTCCCCCAGGGTAATAGAACTCCATTTCTTGGGGAACTTTATTCCCTCACAGTACATGCGTGAACCTGTTGTCCTCTTATTCTTGGACCTTCTTTTAAAATACACACCAAATAATGTACATTTAAACCTGGAAAAACAAAAATGTTTGCCTGGAAAACCTGGTAAAGTCATGGAATTTCATAATCTTCAGTCTCTAGCAACCCTGTTAATATAATACGTTCAAGAGGTGACGTTAAAATCAAAGTTACCGACATGAAACTGGACATTAAAACTTCTAACTAGGAAGAATTAGGCTCAAGGATCCTATTGAGTGAAGAGAGTAAATATAAAGTACTCCTTGTTTAAAAATTCATGGGGGCAATTATAAAAAAACCAGGTCTTAAAAACTCTTTTGAGTGGTACGATTCGAGGGGAGGGGTACGAAAGTCTTTGTACAATAGTCAAAAAAAGGGTTGAAAAAACTGATTTAGATAATTGGTTCCTTACTATTGTAAAAGCCTTAATTTACAAAAAAATCATTTATTTTTTAATATTAATACAGCAGAGTACAATAGAATAAATATGAAAATTAACATCTTATCAGTCTTGGTGTGTTGATTTGATAGTGATTATTGATATTGCTTTTAATAATATCAGTTCTGACATTTTTCTGGCTGTTTTGATACCCATTGTATGTACTCATTTACTAACATTTTTTAGAAGATTTTTGATGTGAAGGATGCTTATATAACCGTTAATTTTAAATATGATATCATTTTCTCTGATTTTATTGATTGATTGAAGTTATTTTCTTATCCAATGTGTACAGGTATAAAATTCCACTTTGAATAATACATTAGTTGTACATGACTTTTTCATAGAGGGAGCATGGGATATAACTTGCATATTTTTAACTTTTAATGCCCATAAATAGTGCCTATAAAAGTCAGGTGTTATAGGAAAGATAATTATTAATGATTGCATTTTTTTTCTCTCTGAAAAATAATAAAAGCTTTTCATGCAGCATTATTTGCAATCATTGTTAATGGTTTCTAGTGTTTTGGTTAAAAGTTTTTATCAATGGCATAATAATTATCTGAAGGAATTTAATGTATTTCGAGGTACAATATTTTTCCTTATAAGAAAATTTGCTGCATTTGTGAGTATTAACTTTATTTGAATTTTAAAAGTAGTTCCTTCTTCATTAATCAGGATTTGTTCTCATTATTCGGATCTTTATTTAATTTTATTTAATACTTGTTTTTATTAAAATCTACAGGTAATAACCCATTTACATTTTGTGTTGTACAACTATAGTTCTCATATCACTTTCAATTACAATAGAGAGAATCAAGGTACTATTGTTTTTGCAAGTACAATCCAGGTATACAGATGATATGCAAAGTATAACAGAGTTAAATATATGTTTTAGTTTACAATATATAGTTTTTTTTGACTTATGTGCCTGGTAAGTTCTTTATTCTCTTAATATTCAGCATTTTGGTGTAAAAACAAAATCTATATCATTAGGACCCATATAAACATACCTAATCTCTGTATTCTAGACATTGCAGAACTGTAGAAATAGTTTGTTGGGTGAATGCTAAGAAAAATATCATGGTGTGATCTAGTGGAATATGTTGGTACTCTGCATTCACTTTGCCTTGTATCAAGATATAAATTTGATGAACTATATAGGTAGTCATTTGTGTTTTTACTAGCATTTTCCTTTTGCAAAGATAACTGAAAATAAATGATGTCATTGTAAATATTGTATTGTTTCTGATTAGCTGGATTTTGAGTGAGTTCAGGGATAAATTATTGAATGATAATGTGACTTTATTTATGGAATGTTTTGTTACCCCCAATATTAAGATCACAATGACTTTGCATCCTTCAGGCAAAAGACCATTTTTGTATTCTCTACCCTATTTTGTTCAGTAGTATAACTTATGGTAGTTAAAACCACAAAATGTTGGATTCCACCCTAAAACGTAGACAATTATTGCTTTTATTGAAGTTATGTGAAATCATATTATTTAATTTTCAAGTAATACCATATTTCTCTTAATATAAGCCGCACTTTTTTTCTGATTTTGGGGCCTCAAATTCGGGGTGTGGCTTACATTCGAGGTGTGGCTTAAATTCGAGAACTTTCTTAAAAAAATCATAAAAATTACCTATTTGAGAAAACCAGCCATTCAGATTCATGCGGATGCTAGCTAAACTCGCCTAATCCATGGGGAAAGCAAGAAATAAGGCTGAAAAAGGTCAAATTGGTGCACAATTTATTCATATATTAAAGGATAATATAGGTTACATTGTGTCACACTTACATAGGTCATGTAAAAACAGATATATAATTCTAATGCCTAATACTGTAGGAAGTATGGGATGCACTAAAAAGGGTGCAGCTTAAATTTGCATATTAACTTTTTTCCCTGTTTGAGTCCCCAAAAACGGAGTGCGGCTTATATTTGAGTGCGGCTTATATTCGGAGAAATATGGTTTCTTCATTTTGTTAAAAAGTAGGAAATTACACTATTTATGCAGTATCATACTAGTAACTTACAAATTATATCTCTCCTCCATTAATGTTGTTGTTGAAATGGAAATTTATCATTGAAAAATTCAATTCAAAATGTTTATCTTTAGTATCCCAAGAGTACAGGCAGTCCCTGCTTTTCGTCGTCTCAGTCGTACGCTGGGTAGAATATGACACCTCTAATACATTATTCCATCTCCTTGATTTGCTTATTTGGCACATTGATGGTTTTTGCCTTTCTGTTTGATGTGTTGTGTTATGTGTTGCCCATCATATGGGAGTGATTACATGACTGAATGAATTCTTTCATTCTGCCACCGTGGTGATATGCTTACTATGTATGCACAACATATCTAATTCCTTGAGATAACATTCATAAGCTTGGGGCTCTGAGCTTATCAGTTCACGTCTTGATCTGCTGTGGGACACACATACATGCATGTTTTTGTGTCCTTATGTTCCTTGTTTTTTTATCACAGTAATAAAGGCGGCATACAAAGAGAGTGAAAGGCTTCTTTTAGCAAAAAAGCACTATAGAAATCCTGTGTGTTTAGATATGAAGTCCAAAATTATCAAACTGCGTGATGAGGGCATGTCAGTCACTGAAATAGGCCATATGTTTGAATTTCCTTGTAGTACTTTGGGTAGCATAGTTAAAGATTAAGCCAAGTGAAGTGAAAAGTGTAGCTTTATGAAATCAACAGTGATCCAGTAGCGTGATGGACTCATTGCTGATATGGATAAACTGTTTGTTGTTTGGATCAAGAATCAAACTGCATGCTGCATACCTTTGAGTCTTGCCAGGCCAAGGCTGAAAGTTTATTTGAAGACATAATGGAAGAAAACGGTAAAGGATCTCAATGTGACACTTTTCAGGCAAGTCGAGGTTGGTTTGACAGATTTAAAACTAGATTTGATTTGCATAACATAAAAGTGTCAGGGGAGTCAGCTAGTGCCAATGACCAGGCCTTTAGGGATTTCAAGAAGAAATTATTAGGCACAATTGAAAAGAGAGGCTACTGTTTTGAGAAAATATTTAATGTTGATGAGATGGGCTTCTATTGGAAAAAGATACCATCGAGAAATTTACATTGCCTAGAAAGAAAAATCAATGCCGGAATTTGAAGTTGCTAAGGATAGATAAACTTTATTGCTGAAATCAATGCTTGTGTATCACAATGTAAATCCGTGAGATAAAAAGGAACCAATAAGAGAAATCTTCTGGTAGTTTGGAGAAGTAATTCAAAAGTCAGTCAGAAAGAATAACGAAAGAAGCGATATTGATACAGATGGAGAAAAATAACATCAATAGAGACAACGGCTTCAACAAGTAGGACTTGGCGCCCAGTAATTGACGAAATTCAAAGAACGCGTAACGGCTCCCACAACAATGAGGCATCTGTGGCTATATATAACCGCCAGCATCCTCGCTCGGTTCATTATCCATATGGCGATGGATGAGTCAACCATCGAAACATTGATACATTTAAATAATCTTACCCGGTGTGGAACTCGAGAAACTTTCACTTATATAATTCGCCGGGAAAACCTTCAATCCTTTATAATTCAAAAGCTTTTCTAATCATTTCACTCCTGCTGTCCTACAATATCTTAACGATAAAAAGCTATCTTTCAAAGCATTGCTCATTCTGGAAAATTCACCTGGCCTAAACGGGCACTAATATTAACCCAAATATTAAAGTGGAATTCTTGCCTCCCAATACAACTGCATTGCTTCAGCCCATGGACCAGGAATTTATTTCCTCATCTTAGATGCACTTTTGCCAAAGTGATTGCAGAATCTAATAGAGAAGATTCTTCTTCATTAGGTCAGTATTGGAAGTAATTCATTATTGCAGATAGGATCAAAATAGCTGGTGAATCATGGGATGAAGTTAAAGAAAGCATTCTTTGAGGAGCTTGGAAGAAATTATGTCCAGAATTGGTAGTTGATATTCAAGAGTTAAGCCTAGTTTATGATAGGCGTCAACTTCAAATGTTAAACAGGAATTGATTTCACGTTTCACGGCACCGGTTTATGATTGCTGTGAACTGGGATCACGTCGGCAATCTTCGGTCAACAATGTCAATCTTCATGTTTATGTTTACATGTGGCTCAGCCGACATTGACGACATCCGAGATTTTGTTTTTGTACTTAAGAAACAGAAAAAAAATTATTCTTCTCCATCTCGGATATCTTTCACAGAACGAACGTGGATGAAGCACAGCACCACAGCACAACGTGGCCAAAAGAGAAAGGTTATAAATGTAGCCCAAAACTCAAGGCAACAGACAAATGAAAAGTGATACTCGCTAGTCTGTGGTGTGGTCGTACTGCGCTTGCGCCGGCGTCAAACCGTTAACCGTGAACGTCAAAGTTGAGATTGGCTGAACTTTCACGTTGATGGTTGAAGTTTGCGGTTGGCGCTTTCACGCTATCGTAAACCTGTCCATAAGATCCTGTGTGTTCGACTCGACTTTGAAGTTGAATTTCATGTTGACGCCAATCGTAAACTAGGCTTTAGATGATTCTGTGGAGGATTTCACTGCAGCCGTGGTTGATATGGCAAGAGAACTGGACCTTGAAGTGGAACCCTAAAGATGCTCAAGAGCTACTACATTCTCAAACTCAAGAATTGAGCAATGAAGATCTACTCAGGCATTTAGAAAAGAGGGTAGAAAACGATAGTGAGATAAAAGAAGTCCCTCCTGTGAAAACCATCATGACCAAGAGACTTGCTGAAGCCTTTTACAATTTAGAATCTACTATGGCTATTTTCAGTGATGATGATCCCAACATTACATAAAGCTCCAAATTCGATGCAGGGATCTTAAATTCCTATGCTTGCTACAAGGAAATTTACATAGAGTAAAAGAAAGCATGGCTGCAAACTTCTTTGGACATCTTTTTCCTGAAGCAACAACATCCACATCAAATGAGAAATTTATCGACCCAATAGATGATGAATTCTTATTCTGTCAACGGTTTCTGGCTCAACTTAGTTCATTTTCACTAATGAAAAAGAAAACTGTTTTATTCCACCAATTTTTATTCAGGTACAACAAGTTTCGACACATCGGTGTCATCAGCAGGTACTGGTATTTATGTGCTCATTGTGTATTATCAACAAGAGAGTCTACACTCCCAGAAAAGAGTCCATAGGTACATAAGTACACATCTCTACTCAGTGTGAGAATGTAACCTGACATAAAAATGGGGACTGCCTGTGTTAGCAAAGAGTATATTGTTGAGGTTTGTTGCCAAATGAGTTATTTTAACAGGAAGTTCCTTGGGCTATTGTGTTTCCCATTTAGATTCATCTTAGCCATCCAGTACACCATTCTAGTTGTGTCTGTCATCCTTATCTTTGCAAAAGTAAGGCATATAGTGTATTTACTGCATGCAAAATGTTCTTTCTATCATGTTAAAAAAAGCCTAAGAAGATATAGTAGAGAGCCCCTTTACCTGATACAAGATTTTGTTGGTCAACTTCCTCTTTGACACCCCAAATCCTTGCACCATACCTAGTCCATTTGCGAGCTACAGGGGTCGGTGCGTGAAGGGATGGCCTTGTTTAAGATGTTGCTGGAGGAGCTGAGGAGGAACATGGAGACCGAGAAAAACACTATCAATTCCTTTTGCCAGGGCATGCAAGAAGCAATCGCCAAGACCCACGCAAGCATGATCATGGAAGTCCAGAGGTGAGGAATTAATGCAGTGAGCTGCCCGTTCATGCACAGGATCCAGGAGGCAGCACTGATTAATTAAGTGTACTCTTTTTAAGCCTGTGATTTTATTGAATGCTTTGCAACATAGTTCCTAGAATCAGGCCAAGGAGTGGTTTGAATTTCCAGATTGGCATGCCCTGGTACAGTTATTCCTTACCATACGTCGCTTAAAAAATTTTACCCAGTTAAAGAAAAAATCTATTGCTTAAGAAAGTAATGCAAAATCAGGCTGAAGCTATTGAGGAATGGTTACATCTATTGTTTGGTTATGTCCTGTGAGGAGAGGATTGTTTGACTTGTGAGCATTTAATTTCCTATAGCCAGCAGAGTTCTGCCACTTTATTGAGCACCATTCATTTTTCAGTGAACTGGAGTAATTGAGTCCATTCTCCCAGTCTTATATTATGTGTTAAATATTTTGCTAGTTCTACTCTACTCTAATACTTATAAATAATGTGCTACTTCTGAGAACTGTTCTTGCATCTTTCCTTTCCAATCTTTGAAGGTGACTAGTCCAATAATGGGACTCATTAGAACTACAGCCAAAGGTATACTGGTTAACAAGTTATTTTTTAGCTCTGGTATTTGTATACACATCTAAGCAATTTATTATTTTAATTTTATTCTGGTGAACAGCCCTACCATTCTTTCTTCAATGCTTGAAAAATAAGTATTACAATATTTTTATTTACTTACCCTGTTCTGTGATGCCAGATGCTGAGATCGAAGACATTCCATAGGTGCTGCGGAACATGTTCAGCTCAGCTGTGTAGTCTTGAAATATTTTTGGTGAAAAATTTGAAAAAAATTGTAATTGATGAATTTTAAAGTCAGGGACTATATTTTATAATTATGAGTAAATTGACATGTCAGATTATTATCCAGAAATTTGAATTCACATATCTTGTGATAGAATTATTTTCATATTTAATCTTAACTTAGGAAATCATCATGCAGCTGCAGAAGTAACAATAAAAATTACTCTTTTTAATGATAAATAAATCTGAAGTGGGTTTCATTTTCATCCCCTTCATAGTGTCATTTTTTTCATGCTTGACTCATACATTACATTTGCATGCCATTTGTAATAATAAAGAATATCATAACATTGGCGTGAAGTTACTATCAATTTTTTCATCTTTTATGTAGAATAATAAGTTATTTTATTTGTAATTTTCTTGTGAGACTCATCAGGGTTCATCTTTGACGTATTGTTGGGAATTTCTGTACTTCTGATTTTGATTAGGTAGTTAATTTTTTGTGCCTTGTCTTATTTTAAAGCTTATGACTCACAAAAATTGTCATATCCAAGATGTGACAAAGTGGTGATGACTGACTTCTAGCTTAGTTTACTGCCCTAGTTTTTCAAGTACACACATGAATTATAATCATTTTCATTCTCATTGTCATAGCTAAGTTTAGTGAGTGTTAACAAACTGCATGAATTTTGCTTCTGTTTCCATTCTCTTTTTAACCATTGTAATGTATTTTTCATTGCTCACTTCATTGATCATCTATTGTTTACAATTATTTTATTTACGTCCATCCAGTATTTCTATTGGGCAATATTTTGTTTTATTGATTTCCAAAGAAATAAGTATGTAGTTCATCTTATAGTGCTCTCTTCATTATTTTAGAGCTGTGTGTCTAAAGTATCATTATGTGACATGTAGATGCATTTGATTTAGACCCATGGATACCTTACATAACCCATGTGATGCAAATTTTGGTCATTCCCCCCTCACCCCCCAATCCCCCATATCCTCTGTGAGATCGAACAACCACCTTCCCCTTTCATTTCAGGCACTGAATTTATTTTTAATTTTGAGAATTTTGCTTCTTACAGCCATAAACGTATGTGGCTGAAAACTGAGAAATTTAAGAACTTATGAACAATCTAATTGCAATCATTGTCATTTGTACCAGCCCTCTTATTGATTACCCCTTGCTGCTTGTGTGGCTTTTTTGGTTCCTCTCAGCTTAAAGATTACTGTGGATTTGTCAATTTTTTCATTAGTTTAGAATTTCTTTGACATAACTTCAGCCCAACAAGGAAAACTAGGCTTCAATCTGAAAATATGAGGGGTTTTGTCATGTTTTGAACCTTTTTCTTTGGCTGAATATGAGTATAAATTCATATGTGATAAATGTTAAATATAAAATGTGTAGATTATTATCGTATAGCTAGAGATAAATTTGACCACCCTGACCATCTCCTTTCCTTTGCAGTGACCTTCTCTTGGGCAAGATATTGCCACCATTGAGTGCATCACGTAGTTTATGTAAGGTCCTAATTTAATTCTTATTTGCACCTAACTTAACTTTTAGCTGGTAGTGAATCATACCTTCAATAAGTGAAATGCAAGTACACTGTATGAGAAATGAAATAAAATCCTTTCACCTTCCCATGAGAAATGCATTGTAACTAAAACTAAAGGACTGAAGAGGAAGGAAAACTCAAAGGATTCAGCTTAGGGAAGAGCGAGGAAGTTAAGATGCATAAGGAATTGCTGTTTTGATAGCATATTATTTACTGAAATGCAGAAAGTCTTCACCTGAAAGTCAGCATAATAACTGAATGTGAAATTCACTCCCAAGCTGAAGCCGAAGTCTTATGGGGAGTGGCTCCAGCTCTGGTTTATTTTGTAGCTCCAAATCCAGTCAAAATTTTCAGTTTCAAATAACAATTATTATTTTTATATTTTCATATTGACCATTATCGTATAAATTAAAATTCCAGCTCGGACGCTGCCGGCCGAATTTAATTTTGAACACTCAGCAGGAACTCCATGGGTTTAAGTACCACATCCAGGTGCATTATAATGCATGCACGGCTGTAAGACCCCACATCCCAGCGTGCATTTTAATACACACTAGTCCTTTAAAGATTAAAAGACTTTTCTGTGATTTCATATAAAAATACAAAACTTGTTCCTTTTGTTATTCGACTTGCATTAATTTCTTTAAAAAAATTGTAATTAAAATAAAATATATGTACTTAGCATACACCAATTCAATTGTATCTACATATAAAATTATCTGTTAAGATTTGCAGTGTGCAAGTATGACTGCAAATATAAAGTCACTGCCACAATAGAAGCCGCAAGTTTTCCTTATTTATTCTCTAACTTTTAGTTTAAACATTTACTTCTTGTTTGAAAATTCACCAAGTGGGATGTTATGTCCTGCTTTAAATTCTGATGTTGGCATTATATGGCTGTCTCAGAATTTCACAGAGGCTTAAAATATTTTGTGATGTTTTTAGAGCTGAGTAATTTACAGGATATATTGCAGCAATTTCCTCATAGAATGGACAGTAAGGAAGAAGTCAGTCAGTCATGTGAAATGTTGAGCCCCACCGAGCTTCATTATCCAACACTGGAACAATTTGGTTCTGCTTTTTTGTTAACCTTCCGGCGTGCGCGTACGTGTACTGAGTACACTGCAGTAAGTTTTTGGCGAGGAAAACCCTTTTACCGTTAACGAACCTATCAGGGACCCCACGCTATTCCTTCATTTTATGACTACCCATCGTGGTGTGTGGACATTTTTTTTCTAAGTAAAAGTTTCTGGGGAAGCAGAGTTCAAACGTGTCGAGAAGACCGCACAAAGTGTGTTGAGCAGGTTGGTGAATGCAGAAGAAGTCAACGCCAGTGAGTATATTTATCACAAATTCCAACCAGTTGCTACTTTATTGATTGTAAACTAACATTGCTAGTAACTAACGTGAACACTTTTTTTTTTAGTAGGATTGCTAAAAATGAAGCATATCGGGAGGCATTTGTATCGTGCACGCCGTGGCCTATGCTGGGAATGGAAATTCCATCCACGTAAGTACATTTTGTGACTTTACTTTTGTTTACCATTTATAAGTCAAGTCCATAACTAAAAACAGAAAATGATTCTTGACATGCCTTTTGAAATCGTAAAACTTTCGCTTGCTCCTCCGTACAGAAGACGTTGCACTATCAACTCGAAGGATTTTGGACTTCAAAGTAGACTAAAAGGATGATAATGCCATCGATGATGACAGCTCTGAAGGCGAAACAGAGGAAATTCAGTGGGATGATTTGGAGAGCGATTTGGAAGAAGAGGTTTCCGAAGATGAAGACCCTGGGACTGCAGCTGCTCAGAGTATTGAGGATTTCTTCATAGGCAAAGGGGCAAAACTTTCGTCCGCGCAACAACTGGCTCACCCACGCAAGGGTAAAAACGTTAAATCCAAGGTAGTGGGTTCCAGTATCATTGAGAAGTTCAAGTGGATAAAAACACCATGTACGACCAAGACAAAAAAGAAGGGGAGAAACAGTGAAAGTATGTCAGGTCTGAAATCTAGTGCAAAAGACATCACCGATGAATTGAGTGTATTTCAGAAAATGATAGATAGTGACATGGTTGAGGAAATTGTGAAGTGCACAAATGCTTTTATAGAGCGTAAATGTGCTGATGTGGGCTATAAAAGAGAGAGAGATGCTAGAAATACTTCTAAAACCAATATTTGGCCTTGTTTGGGGCTTTATTTCTAATTGGTATAAAACATGGTCGTCATATGAATGTCTTAGAGTTATGAAATCCAGACGGTAGTGGTATTGTGGCACTTAGAACAGTCATGAGTTACAAGAGATTTCTATTACTATGCCTCCGTTTTGATGATTCTATGACCAGACCAGATAGAAGAAGGTCCAATAAACTTAAGGCTATACATTTGATTTTAGATCAATTCGTAGCTAACTGCGTGAAAAATTACACAATTGAGCGAGTACATTGCAGTCGATGAAATGTTGCACCCGTTTAGAGGTTGATGTAGTTTTGTGCAGTATATCCCAAGTAAGCCTGTGAGGTATGGTCTGAAAGTATTTGCCTGTTGTGATGCTAAATCCTTCTACACTGGAAATTAAGAAGTATACTGTGGACAACAGATGGATGGTAAATACTAAGTATCCAATTCTCCCACTGATATAGTCGAGCATGTCGTCCAACCATTCGAAAAAGCAAAATGAAATCTAAATAGAGATAATTGGTACACTATTTGCTTGCTCAGTATTTGCTGTATCAAAAACATTTATCGGCACAATTAGAAAAAAACAAACGTGAAATCCCTTTTGAATATTTGCCAAATAAAGCAAGGAAGGCCAGCTCATCTGTGTTTGGATTCCAAAGGAACACCACGCTTGTGTCTTTCGTGCCACGTGCAAACAAAGCTGTAATTTTATTATCTACCATGCATGATTCACCTGACATCAATAAGGCTTCCAAAACACCTCAAATTATAATAGACTATAATATCACCAAAAGAGTGGTGAATGCAGTTGATAAAATGTGCGTGGCATATTCTGTATCGTGAATAACAAAAAGGTGGTCCATTGCATTATTTTTTGTATTTTTGAATATAGCAGGCATAAACTCACAAATTCTGTATTTTAGTAAACACAGTGACAAAGACCAGTACTGCAGAAGAATGTATCTGAAGGATTTAGCAATAGATGTTATGAGGGAGCATTTAGTGACAAGATCAACCATCTTCACTTTGCTGGCAGATTTATATGCCTACCTGAAGTGCTACCGCCCGCAAGAAGAAGAAAGGGTTCCCTTGATCGGTACGAAGTGTGGGATATGTAAATTTAGCCCTAACAGTACAACAACTTTAAAATGTGATACATGTAACAGATGTTTTCCAAAAAACACTCACGCTTCCATAACTTGCCTCCCATGCCTCGAGGATACCGAACAGCACGATTCTTCGGCAAGCTGGTCAGTCATAAGTTATTTAAAATGTTGACCAATGTACCTATATTGTGCATGAATTTGTTTAAAAATAAATGATATTGATATCCATGAATAAAAATTGCTGTTATTTAACGAAATACCATATTTTTAAAACTAAAAAGTCATTGTGTACTGTGTACACAACGACTTTTTAGTCTTTATATTTCCTTGTGTGATGGAAAATAGTGCACCTGCCGGAAGGTTAAAGAAATTGTACTAGGTACTCATCAGTTTTTTCACAGTAGCTCAAATTTTCTACAATTATTTTTTTGCATAGCTATGGTAGAATCGTTCCATTATGAATAGCTAGTTATAATGAATGAGTGGATCACGCAGTGCTAGAGACGACACCTGCTGAAGCCATTTAGGGAAAATAAGACAAGGCTATCATGAAGAAAATAACAACCAAATACATAATTGTGAGATAGAAAGACTGTGGGATTCTCAGGCCCGATTCGTTAATTCATTTAAAAATAAGAATGTCATCATGGCGCTCTCCAGAGGATTGAGTAAATTTATTGATGGAGAAGCCCAGACGTAGAAATGGGGTTTAAGCACCCCTAAATTTTGGTGCCTAGAGCCTATAGTTCATTTGCTTGCCCCCTAGGTTTACACACTGATAATACTCCCTACATTGTAAATTAAATGCACCTAAGGATTTTGGACGAAATATATTCTTCGGACTTGTTAGAGAAATTAATGAGGTAAAGTCACGTGAGGAAATAATAAGCAAAGAAAGAAGTTACAGGAGTCACTGGTGTTTTGGTTTTTCATACAAAGGTGAGGACAACATTATGGCACCATCAAAAGTACTCATTGAGTAATTTTAAAACCCTTAAATCACAAAATGTTAATAGGAATGAAATTTACTTTATTGAAGTGTGGCACAGATACCCCCATTGTAGACTGCCCTGCTCCTAAGTCTATTTATATGTGAAATCTATTCATCAGAATTGAGGGTGGGGCTGTTCCCTTCCCTGTGCTGTTTTTTGTTTTAAGAAAGATCTGGGGTCGTATTCTGTAATTCGTATCACTGGTGATGAGCGACTGCTGATGATACCACATCACCCATCACCGCCTTTGTGATTCTGTATGCTGGCGAGGTGATGTTCTTCATCCAAAACGGGGTGAAACGATATCACTGCCTAAAAAGCCGGTCTTATCCCATCACCTCCCAATATGGTGTTGAAGCGTCGATGTTTTCATCAGCTGATGGCTAATCTTACATTCCTAATTAGTGTAATTTCTGCGCTCGGCAGACTATTTAAACGTATAAAACTACTATATTTGTAATAAAAAATTACTAATGTAGCTGCCAAGAAAAGTTTTGTTCAAACAGAAATCTTTATTCTATTAGGTGAAAAGTGATTAAGATAACAAGTTCAAGGCATATATGTAATTAAGAAGCCAAATGAATAAGCTTTTAAGACGATATTCCTGGGTTAGTGAAACTTGGGTTCATATTAGGATGCATAGTTATTCAAGGGGAAAATCTGGTTTCACCTCTCAACGTTTTGCACACGTTTTTTGTGATGCTACTAAATATGAGTTCACACAGCTCATGAGGATGAGATATATTGATGCTTAAGCTTAGGGTTAGAATCTAACCATATACTTTTAGCACATAATTTTCATTTATGGAAGAATTAGAGATAAGTGAATAGTTGCCATGTAATTATTTTATTATACATTGGCATAATTAATCACGCTTTTGGGTCCTACCTCCATTCTTTCGTAGGTACCATGTGAGGGGAGTAAACGAAGAAATTGAAATGAAACTTGTGGTCGTACTCCAATACGTCACGGCAATATTTAAGCAAATATTCCCGGGTATATATTGGAAATACGCTTTCTTCTTTCGGAATTTAGATGAACATTTATGTGGAGCTCACACTTATTTCATCGCATTAATTTACTTCAATGTCCCCTTTAAAATTTCAAGTAATTCCCCACAATATCAAACATTATTGGAGATTACAATGCCGAAATTATAAATTGTGGGCTGCTCCGGTGGGCTGTGGGTTAAGGTAACGGTGTCCATTATTATAGTGCCTGTGGCATGAGGAGTAAATAAATATCAGTGGGGAATAAGTCAAGATATTTCCTTATAAATCAGTCATACTTGTAACAGCAGATGATTCGTCAATTATAGCACTGAAGAATTGGTGGTAGAGAAAACTGGATACCTAAATCATTAAACACAACCTAGGAGAGGAACTTGAAATAATGGAAATGCGCAGATATGCTATTTAAATATTCTCAATATGTTCAAACGAGATTCATGTGCACAATACAAGTAGCTTTATTCCTGTAGAAAAATAATTCCTCTTAAGATAGAGTGTACTCTTATTCCGTAGGTATTTTTAGAGAATTTCTACTACATTTCCCAATCGTGAGCTTCGCAAACACTAGTCTGCAGCAGTCCGAGGAGTCCGAGTCTGCTGTTTTGTTTACATTAGTTCGTCTTCTGTTTTAGGAGTCACCGTCATTGGATACCGAGAATTAGTGAGAATTGTACCAAGATGTTTTCATACATATCACCATAACCTCATATTACCTTGCCATCACCTAGTGGTGAAACTACCCCCCGTTACAGAATCGCAAACGGTGATGACGGGTGAAGTTTTTCGGTGATGTTCATCATAGGTGATAATTATCACCCGAATTACAGAATACGGCCCCTGGTCTTTAGAAACTGACAGCGTTTTTACCTGATCATGTCCATTATTCATTATTTCTAGTTGAATGGATTATTTCAAATCCATTTTGGAGTTTACTTTGCTTCTACATTTTTAGATTTGTCTGTGAGAGTAAGTTTTACGGTTCACTCTTTGTAGTGAAATGGATAGGACCCATAATTTTTCAGTTTCAATGTATCGAATTTCACAATAAAGAATACTGTGTGCTGGAATATTTTGTCACACCATCTGTAATACCTAAAAGGGCCCTTGAATGAATCAGCTTCCAATTTTGATGGCATTTATTAATGAAAATTGATGAATGCTGAAGATTCAAAATTTTTTCTTAGCAGACAAAGATTTATTTGTTCCACACATTCCTTTTCGTGTCAATTTTTGAATCTCTGTCAAGCACATTCGCTAATCATGCCTGAATGAAACCAAATATAAAATTGATGATAGGGAAAATGTCGTACAAGCGATTATTCGTATGCCTTAAATATCAAATGACATTGGTTGCATTTTTTCAATGCATTTCTAGATCTAAAGGAAAAATATTCGCGACACTATTGTATCATGAGTTGTATAAGGCCTTTTCTGCACCATTATTATACTGTTAAATCATTGTCCCGAAGGCAAATTTTTCATATAATAAAAATAGTTAGCAAATTCTTGAAAACATTGTTGAATAAATTGACAAAGTTGATCGTATATTCTCAATGGGCACCTTAAGTGTTCCCATGAGGGGAAATATATCTATGATGCTGGTTTCATTGCAGGTGACATAATGTCTTTAACAAGGTGCTATAAGGATGTTACAACTTCTCTATGAAGAAATATATTTTTAATAATAAAAACTTTGTAAATCATTAGAAAAATAGACATCCATATGAGTCTAACAGTGCATTATTACTTATTTTTCTCTGTCATTTTACATTTTTAGCTATGGATTTCCTTTCTTCATGCTCGAAAATCCCCTCCCCTCACACGTTTGACATCCAATATTTGGTCAGAAATAGAGAGCTTATAGGACATAAACTGTAACTGCTGCCTCAGCCACAATTGATTTTTTATTAATGCTTACTTATGTTAAAAGGAAATAACTACTTAGTTGTGCAGATGGTTAAAGTACAGACTATGTTAAACAATGAAATACAACATGGAAAATTGTGCATAATACAATCGACAGCTTAATGAACAAATGAATAGCAATTTCTTCCATTTGGAGAAGCTGGAAATATTTTGAAGCTCATATTTCACCATATCAGATACAAATTCAAGCTCAGGGCTGCATATGTAATTTTATTAAATTGAGTGATTCAATTTTTCATCATGTCGAATTTTTTGCAAGTAAAACCCAGCCGGCACAAAGTGATATGTATCCCAAAATGAGCAGATACTTTCTGTGCAGTTAGGGATAAGTCATTCCAGCTAAGAATAGGCTATCACAAAAAAAGATAGGGTGGGGATAGATTGTTAGATTAGATCGTTTTTAGGGGGGCCTTCAACAGGAGCCTGGGCACTTAAAATTTCTTGGTCCATTGTGCCAACCCCATGCCTGTCTGCTACATGCGGACGGGACAAGAGTGCCATGGTGAAGGTATGTATGGTCACCCATCCAACCTCCGTCCGGGTCCAACATTGCTTAACTTCAGTGACCTTACGGGAACCGGTGTGTCAATATGGCTGGGCCCTTGCCCTAGGGTGGGGATAGAACGTGAAGAAAATAAGGATAGATGTCGACATAGACTGGGACGGGATAGATTGAGGATAAGTTATCTCTAAATCCCCTTCTTTGATTGCCTCTGACAAACCAGTGAGGGCCCGGGCATCAGACAGAATGATTACAGACTACTGCTCGTGGCATAATTATGTAGGTGATAGTTATTTTAATTTTAACCAGTCATTACATTGACATTCGTGTATTGCTGTCAACCACATCAAACCACAAGCTCAAGGGCTTCCACACACCAATATTTGCTCTATAACAGCATCCGTCCTTACACATTACCAATCCAGCAGCTAAACTGAAAACAGAGGACGCCCAGAAAAAGAACTAAAGATGCATTTGCACAACCACGGAAAATACAAATTAACTAAAACAACACATCCCTTAGAAAGGAAATAAACTAATAAATCACCCAAAGAAAATAACATTAGAAACACAGAAATTAGTTTATTGTCATAAGTTTAATTTTATAACATTGAAAGCAGTAGTGTAATTAACAATTCAGGCAGCATATTCAACAATATTGGCCAGGCAGAATTGCTCCCTTGATGCCATCAAGCGATTTCAAAATGGTCTGGAAAAAAATAAACATGCAAAAAAGTTGGTACTTTCCATTGCTCAAGTCGTAAAAACACTTCATACTGTATTCAAATAAGATAAAAAAGGATTCTTGATCACTAACTGAATATTAATGGTGACTCATGTAAAATTCGACTGGGTTCACCCAACAAGGGGAAATTCATGCATACTTTTAGTGTGTATTATTGAATAATATTGGCAATTTTCCACAGTATAAACTTTAATGCGACTGGTTTCGATGCACTGCATCATCATCAGGTGCACTTACTGTTAAAGTAAATGTTTAGGGACGTAATTCGACAGTGGATGGACAATTTGAGAAATAGCTTAGCCTGGATTGCCATGCTAGCATTACGATTAAGAAGTCGTTTCTGGCTTGATCTGGTGGAATATCTTAATTAAATAATATTGACAATATTCCATAATGTAAACTTTAATGTGACCGGTTTCGATGCACTGTATCACCTGATGATGATGCAGTGCATCGAAACCGGTCGCATTTTAGTTTATATTGTGGAAAATTGCCAATATTGTTTAATTATTATATTCCACCAGATCAAGCCTGAAGCGATTCGTTTTTAGTGGATCATTTCAATGTGGTCTGTCATCAAAGATTATATAAATATAATATTAGCACTTTAAGATTTTTAATTGGACAGAGTTCTTTTTTCACTCAAAAAATGGCACCTGTGCCAGTTCAACTTCCACAAAAATTCCATTTGACTTATCATAACTTTTATTCATAATGCATTGACAAACATATAAATATTAAAATTCCAAGTTCGTATTACAAACAGGAACCCTTTTCGAAATCAATTTGGCAATGCTTTTGACAATGCATGAACATAACTAACCAGTCAAAGCTACGACATAGGGTGAGTAAAGTATCTTTGTTGAAAATAACGATAATTAAAATTAAGAAAGTTTTATCTTACCTTAAACCACACGAGCAAAGCCGGAAAAAGGTGCAGAGTTTTCTGTAGTCCCTCCCTGATTACAGAAAAGCAGAGTTCACATGGGCAATCGGGCAATCACTCTCTGTCCATGTTTGTTTCATCTTTGAACTCAGTACATCATGGCAGGGAGGACTATTGAAGTCACACATGTTGATCGCTCTCAGGCAAGCACTAATAATTATGCAACTGATCAAATAATGTTGCGAAAATTTATCGATTTATTATTCTTTCGTGAATACAGTAGAAACTCAAAATTACAAAGCCAATGGGACTGGAAAAATTAGCACTTTGTGATGTCAAATTTCGTATGAACAAGTATTTTACAAGAGCAAGCAAGATGAAGCAATTTTTTTTGTTTCCTTAAGGTGGGTCTATACTTCCAAGGCTACTCAAGTTAACGGTCGCCACCTGTGGTTGACTACTGGGGTGGTAGAAGCCCAACGGGAAACTGTGAAGGTGGCACTGACGAAAATAGAGTGGGGAACGATTATCCTTGGGTGGGGATGGAAATGGTCTACTCCATTGTCAATGCAGGCTTGAACGCTTAACATTGCTATAGCCTTAATACGAAAACAGCATCAATGGTTGTTGATTTTTTGTGTGTATGAAAGATGATTCTTGATTTAAGTGGGCTGAAAATCCTCATTTTGGAATCCAGCCTCCGCAACATGCCCCGGAATATTACCAAAACATTTCGTAAAAACCAAAGTTTTGCTATTTTTTATAAAAAAACAGCCACTTCATGATAAAGTTACTTCACTTAAATCAACAAATAACTCTTCATCTACAGAAGACAAAAATTGCAAGTCTCCAGCTGTCACAGCAAAGCTGGTACTGGGTTGGAGGGAAACATCTGAAATGAGCTTCTTAGCCCCGGTATAGAGCCACTTTAAATTAAGATGTACTATCCCAACGTACATGCATGATTTACAAAATTATAATTCATGAAAGTACATTTAAATGTGTATTCATGCCAACAGGGTGCATAAAGTTGAACATAACTAACTTGTTGGAGGTTGATGCTTCCAATTTTCAGGATTTTCACGGCGTCATTCCATCTTTTCGTGGCGGAAATCCCGAAAATTGGTAGAATCAACCTCCATCCAAGCCCTGTGAAAATCTACATCTAAACAACAAACTTGTCGTTCTTTTTTGCAATGAGTTAGAGATTAGGCAATCAAGCGTCTTTGCAAAATTTTCGTGCAGTTTGGACTAAGTCTATGAAGCTTCATAGCTCATTGTTCTATGTCATGTCTAATCTGGAGAACTCGTAACTTTGGGGTGAGTGATGCGTAATCATCAGCAATATTGATTTATGCAAACACCAAGGAAATGTGTGACTTCAGCAATCATTTGCACCGGATATAGAAATTAGAGGAATACATTTTCATTAGAAGAAGATCACATGCTCCATGTACCTACCTGTATATTAAGCAAAGGCACTGAAAAGAAGCTTCTCTCTAGGATGCCATGGCTGCATGTAATTTATTTGGTACAAATAATAACATGCCCATTAATTTCACTAAATAACAATTGTGGATTCAGCTTATTTGTGTGTGGCTATTTCTGAGATGATAGACCTTATAGAAGAATCCAGGTTAATGTATACCACCTTTCAAAAGTAGATTGTACAAGCCATGCACTTCAACGGTGAAGGTGAGATAATTTCTTTTACACTTAATTGGCTACTAACGATGGTAACATTACAAATCAATAATTTTCTTTTTTTACTCTACTATGGGAAAGCTTCAGTTGTGATTCTATTCAGATTAGGTTGCTTGCTCTTAATTCATTGAATCTCAGACTTTATAAAGATTCGATATTGAATTAAAATCGGGGATATTTTTGCCTATCGTTTTTCCTCTGCTTACAATCAAGCAAGTAGAATTTCATCTGAGCATTGCAGCTCCAGCTCAGGACAGAATCTGCTGTCTTTCCCTCCTTTCCCCGTCATTGCGGGGGTTACTCCATTCGCCCTTTCATAAAAACAACTACAAGACCCATGGTCTCAGAGTATCGTACGTCAATTGGGAGGATGATCTAGATAGGAGTCAAGGCCAAGGGGTGTGTGCAAGGCATCAAATGAATTATCGGCTCTATGCCGAATAGTCATATCTTATATTCCTCCTCCCTTACCTCAACCAGCTGCGTCCATGGAGAGGGAGGACATGACTCTGGAGAGTGGGGAATTTTATCATGAATCAAGATATGCCCACAAAACAATATTTTGGATGTGTTTGACCCATTGGCACAGATTCCTTGAGATGGGGGAGGACTTCTTAAAGGGTGCAAGAGTTGGCATGGGGGGCCTGCAGAGTCAGCGGGGGATGTCGCACCCTGACCCAGTGTTAGCAGGTGGGAGGGAAGGGGCCTGATCTGGAGGGCCGGCACAGGGGACTTTGGTGTGAGAGGGATGGCTCATGCCCATCCACAGAGTGGCTGAGTGGTTGTTGTGGGATGATGCACAGATAATCTGCCAGATGGATAACCTAACGACGGATAATCGACTCTCTACTGTAGTTTGAAATTCTGAAATGCGTTAGGGAAGAAGTCACTGTAAATTTATTACATGAAGCTTAGAAATATTCCAAAACAACCAAATGCTGCTGCAGAGCAAGAACTATTGTGCAGCAGCTGTATCTCATGTCAGCCTTTAAAAGTAAATTCATCCATTGCTACCCTTATAAAGTCCCAAAAAGTAACTCTATAGTTGTTGTCACAATAGGAAATAGAGACAACCATTTCAGTGGGATTAATATTGATAATGGTGCATGAGTTTTTTTGATATAATTTTCTTTCCTCATATCATAAGTAATCATTTAAATATTTCATAATAAATAATTTAAGTGTATCTTAACTTTCCTTCGCATTAACACATTCAATGCGGGCCGGATTTTCATGAAAGTCGTCAAAATCGGCTCGAAAATAGTGAAAGCGCTTCGGAAGGGAACGACCATGTCAATTGACGTGCTCCGCCAGTCGGAGTAGCCGCATTGAATGTGTTAAGGTGATGTTGTTCTTTCCTCGGCCATAGAGAATCACAATAAAGTGCCAAGTATTTACAAATAATAATCTCTCCCTGAATAAATACAGCATATTATTGCTGCTAAAAAATAGCTATTAATGCCACAGATTGCATTTTACATTGAAAAAAACCTTTGAGCACTTTCTATTTTGGGAATAACTGTGAAATTTAACAATGTATATGCCAGGAAAGCTATCAAATCAAAGTGGTGTCCACAAAATAACATTGGCAAAAATACCACTAATGGAATATTGTTGATAGTAATCCATCAATTCTCTAAAAATATTAAACACAAAAAACTATCAACTAAACCTCAGTTCCTCTACTGCGATATCAAGATTGAAGTCTACAACAGGATTGAAGTCTACAACAGGAAATCTTTCGATATCTCAGCTGAAATCCTACATTACTACGTCAAACAAAAACAAAATTTATTCATTGAAAAGTGTTTAAATGTAAACGTTTAGCTTCTATGTCGAAAGAGTGAAGAATCTTGGCAATATTGGCAAAGGACATGGTCAATAGAAACGTAATGGTTGCAATTTAATATTTCAGGCTACGGTGATCTTTGCTTTTATTATAATACTCGTGAGGGGAGTTTAGAGGCTCAACCTATTTACATATCAGGTTGAATCTTGTTGGAGGAGGTTTTCATTTGGTTTTAGCGACTTAAAAAATGTTATTTTTTCTTGGTAAAATATTAGAATTTTCCATCTTCAGCATTTGTTCAAGCATGCATTATTTCAGTTTGCTGACATTTCACTTTATTTAACCATGTGATGAAAGGCATGGTGGATCTGCACTACCATTAACAGAGCATTGACCACTTATGTAGCATTTCAGTTTACAAATAAACTAATTTTAATAGTGCATGTTCTGTACCATTTTGATAATTAAGTGAATTAATTTCAAGGTCTTATTACCATAAAAGTGTGTATTATTAGAGAATATGCCCCATGGTGAAATACTCCTGAAGAATTCTCATGAAGGGCCTAGAAATAGATGCAGGGCGATGCTGTAAATGTTTCCGAATTCTTAAAAACACAAGAGAATAAGGGTGGTTTTCTTATTCCATGCAGTTATAGAGAGGTAATATGTATCACCAGTAGTATGTATTTGAAGCTATTCAATTTTTGTGACCAAGTTATTTTTTAGAAGTAATTTATAAGTGAAAATTTGCAATAGAGAGTAAGCGGGACTTGAAGTTAATGCTGCTGTCCTGTGACATCAGCGTAGTGCAATGAACTCCATGTCTGAACATCAGCATTGTGGCAATACCAGCAACACTGACACAAGGTGGTATAGTGTTGGGCTCTTGGAAATAAACCTTTACCTCTCCAAAAACCGTTAATTTTTTCGTGTCGCCTATCTCTATCCCTGGTAATGCTTATAGCTCAACTTCATCAGCGGACTCTCGAGTATCATTCTCTGGCTTTATGACACGTTGCAATTTTGTTGTGTATGACAATTTTGCTTTATCGCCTAACCATTTGATAACTACTATTACATCGTAACAAGCATTTTCCTTTGCACTCAAGACACTTTTTTTGGTTGGCAGCAAAGACATTACAGGGAGGACACGTTGTAATACTTGTGTGCATTTATTATAGCAAATCCATGTTCTTTTATCTGTGATTTCTTTTTGAGTGCTTCAGAAACTTTTTATTTGTGCCAAAAATTGTGATACCTGGATCAGATAATTTCTCAAACCCTTAATGGCAGGCCCTTCACGAAAGGTTATGAAGACTGACAAAGAAATAGTGGATTAGTTAGTCGATGCGTCAGACAAAAGTTAATCACTCTTTTCATCAGAAAGTGATTTTGAATCTGAAAGTGAGAGTGAATTTGTGCCAGAAATAACAGATAGCGGGAATGAATCCGACTCAGTAGACGACGGATGGCAATTCGTTGAAGAGCCTGAACAACCCCATCCCGTGCTTCATCTCTTCCAGGAAATGGTCGGTCCAAAACACGTGTCTTCATCAGACACCTATTGCATATTTTTACCTGTTCTTTACGGAATCCCTATTAGCTCTTTTTGTCACAGAAACAAATTGTTCACCCACCAGTATCTTTCAACAAACACTGAACAGTTATCACTGCTGCTGAAGAAATGGAAAGATATTACTGTGGCTGAGATGAAGGCATTCTTGGCATGCGTACTGAATATGGGACTAAACAAAGTCTACTACATACATCTTCTTACTGATCAACAGTAAATTCTCAGTCAGTTCCATGGTTTCGTGAAATGTTTTCTAAGCATCGCTTTGCAATGATTTTGCAGTTTTTTCATTTAGTGGACAACATAAAATGCCAGGATCATGCCAACCCTGATTATGATTCTTGTTTGAAGTTCCAACCCTTAGTTGATCATACTGTGTTTTTCGATGTCATTACACACCACATAAACAAATTAGTGTTGATGAAAGTCTTGTGGGCATGAAAAATAGAACAACCTTATTGAAATATTTACCTAACAAGAAACATCATCGATGGGGGGACAAATTCTGGATTCTGTATGATTCTGTGTCAAGTTATTGCCTTATGTTCTTCACTTACAGAGGAGCCAAGTGTGAAGCAGACATAGCTCAAATACAAGAGATGTATTGGGGTATACTGTGGTAATGAAACTTTTACACAGAGGGAATTATTTTCAGAAGGGTTATCATGTGTTTGTAGACAATTTCTTTTTGTGTTCCACTTGTTGGAAAATTTTACTCTCTTGGAACCTATATAACTGGTACTGTGAGAAAAAATAGAAAATTTCTTCCAGAAAATTTCAAAAAGAAATTTTTAGTAGGGGAGAAGTTATACTGTCAGTCGGGACCTGTTCTTGCCTGCGGATTCCGGGAAAAATTATCTCAAGAAGGGCCTGTTCTTCTTCTATCTAGTCGAGCAACTACATTAGATAAGGAAATAAATTCTTACATTCGTGGGAACGAGAAAATTATGCAGAAACCAGAAAATTATGTGGGAGCCAGAAATAATTTGCCTTCATAATAAATTTATGGGGGGTATTGGCACATTGATATGATGCTGTATAATTATATGGATGGAAGAAAGAGTGTACATTATTTGAAGAAAGTAGCGTTCAATATAATATCTAGGATAGTTTTGAATAGTTATGTTCTATAAAAGGAAAATTACAAAGGACCTGGGAAACCTCAGTCAAGGCTAACATTTGTAATCAGTATCATTGAGCACTTGGGCAATGAGTGGGTGGAGGAACAGTTCATCAAAAGTAGGAGTACAAAAACTGGATGGAAAAAAGAGACTATTGATGTATATTCAGCTCTAAAAATAATAGAAAAAGGTCCAGAACTGTCTGCATTAGATATAATAAAGGCTTACATGGTGAGTGTTTGGTCAAACACAAATACTGATGTGGTGAAGAGTACTTTTTCATATTATGCATTTTATCTCTTGAACAAACAGGAATATTAGTGTCAAATTTGGAAATGCTAGAGTTAAATATGTAGCACTTCATAATATATCCACCAATAATTGATAAATGTACAGGTTATAATATTTATATTATTTATAACAAAAATTTTGTTTCATTAAAGATTATTTTAAAATATTTTTTATAAAATTACTTTTTATTGTGACACATCCAACCTTTTTTTAAATAGAAACTAAAATATATTTTCCTTTTTCAGTTAAAATTTAAATATCCTTGACCGATAACAGACAAACAAAAATTGATTGTAAAAAAGCTTGAAATTTGCAGAAATAAGGCGTGAGATTTCTAGACTTGATAACCAAAAATGGCGTGAGAGCGAAAGGGCTAACTGCTAAATACTCAGGTTCATTGTTAAATATCCTGTAAGATATGCACCATATAAGAATTTTATGCGTGAGTGAAATGCCGGTTGCATCACACAAGGATAGGAATATCATGTTTTATATTTCCTATTACGGTTATTACACCCACTCCCTGATTAACGCTCTATATTCGTTCCATGAAAAGCGAGCGCTATTCGAATCATCAAGTTCCATAAAGACTAATGTTATGGGACTTAATTCGTCCCTGAGATACTGCTTTCACTGAAGAAATTTTGGATGTTCTACTGTGAAAATAATAAACTGCGGTTACATTTGCTTTAAAAAAGATTTAACATTAAATGAACGTTGTTTTTATTCTATTTGTTTTAAAATTTTACAGATAAATATGAATAAATAATTGCTGATAGAGAGCTTTGGGCTTTCCCTAAATCCATATGAAGATGATACGCATTTACATTTAACCCATTCAATGCTGACCTGTTGTCATGACATTTATTCCCACGCTGAATGGTTTTTTTCTTTTATTTATATAAAACGAAAAAACATCCAGCAAAGAACGAAACTCATCCACGTGTGCCTAGAGCAAGCCTAAGACGCTGAAGGAAGTTGCAAGTGTCAGCGCCGACGCTTGGGAACTAGGGAAAACCGAGAAAAGTAAGGGACCGATGCCTTGAATTCAAGGCATCCGCATTGAATGGGTTAAGCGCACACATTACAATACGTAATAACTTAAAATTGTGATCCAACAATCCAATAGTTTCTCTAAATGCTTTAAAAAATAACAAAATTGATGAAAAAACTACGATTCACTGATAAAACTATAAATCATAAATAAACATCAAAACTAAGGAACTTGGGTGATAGACATCTTGACTCGAGGGAAATTATTCACACGAATAACCTGTTATAGCCTCGTACTGCATTTTATGATTGTGAGCACTTTGGAAATAACAAAACTGAAAATCTTAGAAAGGACAATGTGCAAAATATGAAAAACAAGGAGCAGTTGAAGGCGCGTCATCGTCACGTAAGTTCTTCCGGTTCTTGCAGTTGATCCACATCGACGTCATCAGTACGATCATTGCTGCTGCTGTCTTTGGATGTGGTGGAGGATTTTCTATTTAGTTTTAGAGAAATAACTGTCGAAAGAGAGTTGTTTTTTTCGTTTTGTTTCTTTCTCGTAATAGTTCCTTGTAACAATTCACAGAATCTTTTAAACTTCTAGCCACTAGCGAGCTTCTTTCAAAATCAGGATCACTTTCTTTTATGAGATTATGTGCACAGTCAACGAGATTTAAGATTTCATTAATATTTGATGTAGTTATAAAACTTTAGTTTTGTTTCTGATTTCTTCATCATCACACACATCTTCGCTCCGCTCTTCCATTTTCCAATGCTGTTGCATTTCTAATAGATCTATATCAGTCAGTTCTTCTTTATTAGCCTCAATTAGGTCCTGAATGTCTTCAGCCTCCACTTCATCTAAACCGATCATGCATGCATGGTCAACTGTTTTATTAATGACGTCCGCAGGTATATCAAAACCAAGGAAGTCAATCGCACAGTCGTCCCAAAGATTTTTCCAAACAGCATTCATAGTTTTTTCGGAGACCTTACCCCAAGATTTTGATATGTTTTCAATGACCTGTCGGATATTATAACAGTGCCAAAATTCCGTCAAGCTCACGCCGGCTTCACCCTCAGATGCCCTTACAGCTTGGTTGAAAGTCTCCCTTAAATAGTATGCCTTGAAAGTTGAAATCACGCCCTGGTCGATTGGCTGTAGAATCAAAAGTTCTGAAATGCCGAGGAGCGTTATCTAATATCAACAAAGCTTTGTAGTCTAAATATTTCTTGATGCAGTACTCTTGTACAGCTGGGCAGAAATAGGTCGTGAACCACTTTTCGAAGACTGCAGTGGTTACCCATACCATCTTATTAGCTTCCCATAGGACAGGTAAGCTTTGCTTATGGCAACCTTTAAGAGTCCTAGGGTTTTCCGAATAATAAACAATCATTGATTTAAGCTTAAAATCCCCAGCAACATTTCCACCTAACAATAACGTCAGTATATCCTTTGAAACTTTGAACCCTGGCATTGATTTTTCCTCCACTGAAATATATGTTCTGGATGGCATCCTTTTCCAGAACAATCCAGTCTCATCAGCATTGAAAATCTGATGAGGCGAATAATTTCCCTTTCCTATCATTGCCGCCAATTCAACGATAAATGTGGCAGCTGCGCTTTCGTCCACACTAGCTGACTCTCCGCGAACAGATATGTTATGTAACTTATAGCGTGCTTTAAAGCGATGAAACTAGCCACGGCTGGCAGTAAATGTTTCTACACTAGAACTGGCTTTGGGCAATTCATCGTACAAACGCCTAGCTTTTGCTTGAATCGCCAACAGACTTACAGGTATGTGCTTTTCAACTAAACCTATCCATACATTCAAAAGTCTTTCCATTTCCATAATAGTTTCACATCTATTTCTTGTTCCTATCCTGACGGCAGCCAAAGGAGTTGCCATTTTCCCATACTTCTTTATTTTATCTGCATTCTTTACGATAGTTCTTACAGTGGAACCAGCGAGAGATTTCTTGCAAATTTCATGTTGGTGCTGTCCAGCATCAAGACGTCGCAAGACTTCTAACTTTACGCCAAGTGGT
The DNA here is from genome assembly GCA_963573305.1 of Pyrrhosoma nymphula. Taxonomy (NCBI): domain Eukaryota; kingdom Metazoa; phylum Arthropoda; class Insecta; order Odonata; family Coenagrionidae; genus Pyrrhosoma; species Pyrrhosoma nymphula. Next base: position 62,441,824 of record OY754331.1, on the reverse strand, counting down.
ATTGTTTTTCTTTTCTTCTTCTCCAGCTGCCTATTATCACTCATTACCTATTTTTATGGGGAAAATACAATATTTGAAATTTAGAAAGGACACAACAAAGAAAAACTCCTAGTAAACATGCCCAGAGCACAGTCGAAAGGTTCATTCATCAAATAATTCCATTACGCAGTAATGATGAAAGGTGGACGAAAGCCTTGATGAAATCGTTTTTCTTCCTTTAATACACTGTACTATACAGAATATTCAGTAATGAAAGTTTTTCGTCAACGATTCTCTCTTCCAGTAAAAAAATAGCGTAGCAGAATAGTTCCGATGGGGTGCAGCGATCGCTGCGCATCGCGGGATTTTCTGGGACTGGTACAGGGTCTTAAAATATTTTCACCGCTAATGCGGAACAGCATTAATCAGAACAGCGTTAATCGGGGAGTGGGTGTACTTTTTTCCACCCATCGAACAGTTTTATATCTTTTTCATCCAGTTAGGCAACGAAAGCTTTACGTTGAAAAAAACTCAAATGTAGTGGCGAAGTTTTTTGTTGCATTCTGATAGACGTTCACTGAAATGTGATGTAGTGTGGAATAAAACTTAATTTTTTACAGGAAATTAAAATTTTAAAGTAAAACTAGGGAATAAGGGGATGGTGAAAAAGTAATTTTGAAGTCAATGCCTCCTCTAATATGTCTTAATGTAATAACCTAGTTTTTAACAAAACATGGAGGTAATGCCTAGGAAAAAATCTTGCCTGCAGTTGGAGTGTGAATATCCATACTCCATGTGCAAGCCATTTTAGCCTTATGTGGTGCATCTTTCACTCAGATTTTCATAGTTGTCAGGCTTTCTGAGATAGGAATCCTTATGGTTTAATGGTAGATGCGGTGATGTGTCTACACTGGTTGTGTAAATGTTTCAGATCGCCAAAATCTTCACAACCTTGCTTCTTCCTTCAAAGTTATGCAAGCAAGCCTCCATATTTTTCCCTTTTCATTATTATATCATAGCATTACAAGAAATTGGGATACTCGAGAAATATCAGCCATTGCATATATAAAGGGCATAATGATACCTCAATCTGCATCGGTTACCTTTGCCATTGTTTATTTCAGCAATTTTTACATTCAAACTTTATTTTACAGTTGTGGATTATTTAATCTCAAACTTGGGAAACAGTTACCCAGCATTAAGTTTTAATTTTCTTACCCCTCTTAACAGGTCTTTGCTCCCCGATGTTTTTCTTTTCCACTTCTATTTTTTCCTTTTACTTCAAACTTTATAAATCTTTAGTTCATATTTTATATGTAAAACCCTAAGTGATACATAATAATAACAAAGTCTATGGTACCTACTATTTTTATTGCAAATTAGACTTGTGTTGTACGTAGTGAAACCTTCAAGACTTCCTTAGCTAATTTTATATTACTCACTAGGAGACATCGCGTGAATGATGTTAGGGATCCAAATGATGCAATTATTTTCTGAAGCTAGAGAGAGAATGAGGGAAAAGTGTCACGGCTTTCTTCCATTTGGATCCGAGTTCGAGAGAAAAACACAACTAAAGAATTTCCCTCCGTATAAATCCTTTGAAATGCGAGTGTTTGTCAACATAAGTTGTGGCCGAGTGGTTAGAGGCGTTGGACCAACAATCCCCGGACTGTGGCGTGGGTTAGATTCCCAGTACGGTCAATTTTTTTTCTTTCGAATATTTTACGGAGTCACTGTACATTACCCATTCCCATACATTTATGGCAGTAACAACAATATTTTTTTTTATTTTCCTACCTATTTTCTGGCAAACAAACCCCAATCCTTCCTCCACCGCTGAACCTCACTAATCCCTCAATGGGACACCAATACCCAACCGGGTAAGAACCGGAGCGAACGCTAGACAAAGAGGTCTTTGAGAACGCCTTGAACAAACATTGAAATGTAGGGTCGTTGGTCTTGGCAACTCCTAAAGAGAAAGAGGGAAAATGGTTTGGGTCAATAAGATCCTAAAGATGTGTAGGGGCTGAGGGAGAAGAAATGAAGAGCGGCTCAAGCGTAGAAGGATGCATTTCCAGGAGTTGCACGTGTTCCTGTGTTTCTCCCGCAGTAAAAGAATTAAGGCTCGCTTTAAAATCCAAGAAAATATGAGAAAATATAAATAAATGGTCTGCAGTTTGTAGAACGGATATGCCTCCGAGCAGATGCAAATGTTTTGGCGACAGAAAAAAAATTGGCTTGGTGCAGAAATATTCTTTGCTTTATATGTTTTTTCGATAAATATCATCCGAAAGTAAGCAATTCCACGCCATGAATAAAAAGTTGAATTCCTTCAATTTAAATAAACATGAGGTGGGAAAATAAATAGTGTTATCATTGCGTGATATTTTTTGAGCTGGAATCTTATATCTTCCTCTCTCCCACGATACAGGCTTACCTTCAATATAATATGTTGCTCCGCAAAAAGGTCATAGCAAATATTTTTTACATAACCTCGGAAACAGTTACCATCTCTTTTCTACTTGTATCATGTTCACCATTGAACGAAAAATTGAGTCACAAAAGTCATTATTCGATTGCAGTTCTTGGGAAATTTGAAGTGCATGCATCGCTGTATATTAAAAAGTAATAATCCGTTCATTGTTTACCACCTTGGGAAAGAGCCACGACCATTCAAAGCCCATCCTATTCACGGAAATATCCTTGTATTTTCAAAATCTACACATTTTAGGCCTCTCGGCATGTGAAACCTCTTTTCGGCCAAACAAGAATCCCAAAATTAGCTTCGAAAGTCTTCCAAGGGGGCTGATTGAAAATCCAGAATATTAAAAAATTGTTGTTACTGCCATAAATGTATGGGAATGGGTAATTTACAGTGACTCCGTAAAATATTCGAAAGAAAAAAAATTGACCGTACTGGGATTCGAACCCGTGCCACAGTCCGTGGATTGTTGGTCCAACGCCTCAAACCGTTCGGCCACAGCTTATGTTGACTAACACTTGCATTTCAAAGGATTTATACGGAGGGAAATTCTTTAGTTGCATTTTTCTCTCGAACTCAGGTCCAAATGGAAGAAAGCCGTGACACTTTTCCCGCATTCTCTCTCTAGTTTCAGAAAATAATTGCGTCATTTGGATCCCTAACATCATTCACGCGATGTCTCCTTGTCAGAAAAAGAAACTAAGTGTAATCAAGTCTACATGGTGCTACAAAAATGTTATATAATGTCTGTATTTTTTTATTTTTAAATATATCTTTCTTATAATCATTAGGTACTTTTATCCTTTAAAAAACTTCTTTTTTATAGTTCACCACATTGAAAAGAAATTTAACTGCAGTATTAAAATTAAATTCCTTATTAATGTATGTATCCAGGGCATGCCATCTTACTCTGGTTATTTTACTGTTGATCTTCATAGGAAGTAAAGTAATTATTCTGGTCTCACCTTGCAATTGTAATTATATAATCCGCTTAAAATGATCCATTTCACAGTGAATCAAGAAGATTCCAAAACAATTTTTAAACTCTTCATCAAATTGTAGTTGTTGATGGGCATAGTTTGTGTAAGTGAAGGATTATCTATGTATGTTTTAAAGTAAAAGACTTCTGATTCAAGATAAGAGATATTATCTCATTACCGAATCATGTCTTCTCATGGTAATGACTTATTTTTATTTATTTAAAATGCATCAGAAATCTTTATGTTAACTGCTGGAGGATGATAACAGTTGATAGGAACCATCAAGAATGCATTTTTGTTATGTATTTTATTTTAATACCATTCAAAGAAACGTTATTACAAAATAATAATGTCACATTTTTACTGTTATTGGGAACTGTTGGATGGAGAAAATAGCTGGAGATTTTATATCTTTAATTAATAACTGTTGAAATCCATTTGGTTAATTAGAATTGGGAAAATTATATAATAATGCTTGTAAGATTTATATGCAGTTCAGATGAGATACTTGTGATTTTATCATGTTACCATTTAATAATGAAAAATGAAAATTTCTCTTTTTCAGTGTCATTATAATGCATGGTGTTGAAAATCAATAATAAGTTTTACGGAAATAATTATGTCATTCATTTGAGATAGTTTTAAGCTGTCAGGGAATGGTTTACATTCTGGTGGTTGTTGTCTTCATTAAATTGAAATGTAATTATACAATCCTTCCAATTGCTAATATAATTCAAATTAATTGGCTGTGGTGAAATTGATCGATGGCGATCGATTTGCTTCTGTTTGTGTTTTAAATGATTCTTTAGACATCGAAAACAGTCAACAGAAAAATAAATAGTGGAATTTTGTACTGTGTTTTTGTCATAATGAATGCTAATATTATTGTTTTCTGTTAACCTCTTCACAGGCAATTTGAAAGCAAGGAACGTCAGTTTCGTGGGCAGCTTTCAAACTTAGGCACTGTTCTCCCAGTTCTCCAAGCCCATCTTCTCCTCTGCTCTGCATTTTCATCTGCAGCCAACAAGTATGAGTTCTTGGATTTATCACATGCAATGATTGACCGTCTTATTGCCATATCACACTTGGGACATTCAGCAAGGTTAGCATTTTCATGAAGAATTGTGTGATAAATGAAGATTAATCATTTTCATTATTGAAATATAGTCCATTGTCATTCCCCTTTGTACCATTTGTGGTTAACAGAAGTCAGACCTCAGAAGTGTCTGACTAGTTGAACCTGAGATTCATGGCATGTTTAGTTGGGTGCTTCATTTCCCTGTCAAGCCTGTCCCATGTCTCTACTGTAGAGATGTTCTATGAAAATGTAACTACTGTATTTCAGTGGTGTAGTTAGGATTTAATTAATGTAGAGGGTACATTATTCATGAATTTTTTTTGATGCACACACTGTATCCATTTTTGTGGACTCCCGTTTAACAAACTTCACCATTGTTTGACACAAGTTCAGTGTTTTCCTTTAGCTCGCCTTTTAACTTGTGATGTAGTTGTATTTTGGCACATACGTATTTCCAAGCTACTGAAGGAGTCCATTGCTTGCATACATCCCTGTATCCATAGTTCATGTAATGAAATAATGGTATGGCTCCTATAATGCTAAATACTCTTATTGGTTCAGTCTGAATTAAGTTTCAGCTTTATGTGACAGAAAGTCCAAATAAATGATTATATTGTACTTGTACATTTTTCTGCTGCAAGGATAGTCATCAGCTGTAATTACCTCAAAAACTTGAGTTTACCCTTTTGCTATAGTGGTCTTCTATTCCTGTACCTGGTTAGGTTTCATAAATATCTTACAGTTGAAAAGAAAATAAATGTACAGCCAATGACCCAAGCAGCACATAGTAAGGAATTTACTTTAGTTTTCTAGATAGTACTCAGATATCGAATAGAAATCACTTCCCATACGGGAAATAACTTCTGTATATTCTTGGGAAAACGATGGGATATGCGACAGAAAGCGAATGTATGAGTTTCGGCAATCAAACAGATATCCCTTCTCTTCGGACAACTGTAGCGCACCTAGCGGACAATAAGTGAACTAAGAGCTTGCTCATGATGGTGCCCGACAACAACGCCATCTATCGGTCTAAATGTCACTTAATCACACCTAGCGACCAAACATAGTACTTCTTGCTGCGCCTAAGGGCGCCTTTTACGATTACAATTGTATAACAAGGATAGGAACTTAGGTTCAACACATACAAGTACTTGCAGAGTCAATTCATTAATAAACATTTTGATATAATTGTCCAATCAAAGAATCATAAGAAAAAAACTTGAGAACACTCAAGAACAAAACAAAGGTGAAATTAATATAAAAAATAACAGGATTGATACATAACAACTTCCATCTAACACTTAGAATACATTACACAATGGTTTACTAAAACTAGTCTCATATAAACAATAAAAAAAATATTCCGTGTCCTTTTCCTCTACGGCAGACTTAAGTTGCCCCTCCGCCTCTCAACCGAACTAGGCGGAACCATTCCCCCATACTTCTCCCAATGGTTACAAGATCTATTTGGGGTCCAGAATGTCCTTTCTTGCTTTTCAGCACCTCTGCAAATACAGAAAAGAATTAAGAGAATAATATGTTTAGTTTAATGCAATGCCGGTATTTCACATACATATTTCACACAACATACCGAAAACCAAATTTATAACCAAAACGAAGGGGAAAAGTTTTTCGTTGAGACTAAGTTGCTGAGTGCTAATTTTGAGGTGATAACGTTGCAATTTTAATATGCAATGATACCGCAGAAACAAAACTTTCAATCGAAACCCCATCTACAAAGAAAGGCAAAACTTAAAGCACACTAAACACCATACTAACGTAAAGTCAACATTTGTCATCTAAAATCTTCACATATTCGTAGCTAAAAACATAAATTGATAGCCTAAGTGCTCTCAAAATGTTGATAACCGTGGGAATAGCCATGTTTACATGCGATGCCCGTTCCCGTGTGAGATGTAGGATTATATCATCAAAATTGCATTGAAGAAACACCCACTATTGTGTATTACAAAAAATTTGCTCCCGTTCTAATTTGAACCATTAGTTCGCGCTGTTTCCAGCTTGTACACGAAACAGCCACCTATCATTGCACGCGAGTGCGGGCACGAGCATCGTGTGTACACAGCTTGAGAAACTTAAAGCCATTATGTACCAAGAAGTATCAAATGAATAGGTACCTATTTGTTCAATAAGATTGCCATTGAATTAATTCCAATCACAATTAAAAGCGATGAAACTCGTTTCGAGTCGTATACACTGGTAAAAATAAACAGCACGGATTCATATCGGTGAAAATAAGTATAACGATAGAAAGACTAGTACTCACTTCCAATCCGGATTCTCTGGTCCTAATTTAATCTTCCACAATGGAAACGGATTTCGATTGATAACTTCACTTCACGTCGAGAGTCCAACTTCGTCAACTTCCTTCGCTGCCTTCGGTGTGCTTCCGCCCAGGGCTTAACAAAAGAAGACCGCATCCGCAAGGGTGCATCTGGTTGAAGCAGACAGGGAAAAGGAATTCCGTGTCTACTTCATAACGTTGTCAAAAAGCGGAGATAAAATTTGTCACAATTATGGTGATAAAATTTGAAAACTGTAGTAATTTATATGTTTTTCGACAAGGTAGTTTCTCCGATTAAATATAAAACAGAATCACCTTTAATGCCTATATATACGTGTGTAGCACGTCGGAAGCCCACTTAGCGAATTGTTGATGCCTGAATAAATATTTTCATTAGTTTTCTGCGCAGGAGAACGAATAATCGGTTATAATTCGAAAAGCTTAATATCTTCATTATCTTATTTTAGCACTATATGCGATGGATGAATGCTACTAAACGCAATTGAACTTCGAGACCCCTGAAATGGATAAGTCGAGGAAGAGTTTTCCTTTAAATACTCGTTAGCGTTCAAGAGTGACCTGCCTTCCCCATGATTGCTCTTCTATATCTGTAAGGAATATCCGCTGTGCCACCAGGGGAATAAATATCCTAGTTACAAATGAAATACAAATTGTCATGTACCACATTGCAAAACTCAACAGCAATCAATTGAAATGCAGTAGAAGCCCCATATAACGTGTAGGGCATATAATGAGAAGCTCGAATTTGCCAGGAATGGCCCAAGAACGATTAAAAACCCTATGATTTACATATAAAATAAATCAGTATTAGCGAGGACAACAAACAGCCTCCTCTGGGGTCATTTACTATTATGAGTGGTAAATGTCTGCTTCAATCTCGGCAAACGTGCGCAAACTTGTGCTTGTCCTCTGTTATCGGAATTATATGGCTCACAGTATTTTCTTCCACACAATTGACAGTGAAATGTTCATTTTGGACATTCATGGCATGCCCATATTCACACAAATAAATTTCTCATAAGTTCGTGCATTTCATTGTTCTTTTGTCATCCTCCTGCTTTTATTTCAAGTTCAGTCCAACTGATGCAACATAATGGCTAGGAAACGAAAGTCATTGGATCTGAAAACTAAAATGCAAATTATTAATTACTGCAAAAGTGGCGAGGAGTCCAAAAGTGAGATTGGGAGGCAATTTGGCATATCGTCATCGACCTTATTCTCATTTCTGATGAATAAGGAAAACATTCATGTGGCAGTACTTCAAGAAGTACGTCCAAGCAGCCAGAAACATTTGCGGCCAGGGGAACATACACAGTTTGAATCTGCCCTTTTCTCGTGGTTTTGCCAGAAAGCTGCCTGAATCCCGATAAATGGCCCATTGATGAAGGAAAAAGCGGAGTATCTAAGTGAGAAGCTCGGTATTGACTAGTTTAAATGTCCTGATGTTGAATACATAAATTGTTATGAATTCGGATACCCTATATTTTAAGTTGTCTATGTATTGTATTGTCTTTTGTAATTGTTTCAAATAGTGTAAATATTGAAAACAGATCAAGGATGATTCATTTCAATGTGCACGAAATGTTAGCACTACAAATCATATGTCTATCTCGCAGCAGGGAGCATGGAGCAGGGAGCATGTCAGTATTCATGGTATTCATCACGGTATTCATTATCAACTAGTTCCCACTTCTGCTGCTAGATGTAAGTACCGCAGAAGATATTATGTGTATCGATATTGTTGGTTCTTTGGGTTTCCGACCAGATCAAACTCTGCTCCATTTCTGCCGACGTTTCGATGAACGACTCATTCATCAAAACGTCGGCAGAAATGGAGCAGAGTTTGACCTGGTCGGATACCCGAAGAACCAGCAATATCGTTACACGCCGGGGAAGCCTTAGATCTTTCATATTACGTGTATCTTGATAGAATTCATTTCGGAACTTACAACTGTCATGTGTGGACTTGCTTGTAACAATCATGTCCCCATAAATTCAAGAGAGTATTCCAGGCATAATTATAATAATAATAACACTAACAACAGTATACTGTCAAGGGCTAATCGTAAATGCTGGTGATATTGGGCTCTAGATTCCGACAAGTCCTACCCGACAGTCACCTGTTTTCTGAGGCAATCTTACAGATGTTGAAGTCCTCTCCTTTATTTCCACCTTTTAACTGGAGAAGATAGCAGCCCGGTGCTTGTGTGGAACTAAATCCCCGAAGGTAATTCTTGATCATGTAGTTATCTAGAATTTTTGCAAATTTTAAATAGCAGAATTTTCTCCCAACCATATATCCATTTTTATACACTTTTAGAAAGGTAGGAGGTATGAAATTTTTTCTCGTTTCCGAAGTGTTTGCCGTAAATAGTCCGTTGCATTGCCATTACTTGCAGCTGCGATATATTTGGCGCACCCTAAACATCGGGGCAATAACAATACAGCAATGCACAGTACAGTACACATGTCCTGGAGTGTCAAAATTTGACATTTTATATAACAGTGTATGACATCTGAAGGCCGAATCACACTAGCGTTTGTTGGAGCGGTTAGCGGGAGCGGGTGTCAGTTATTCCAATCACACTGCACGATGCGGTTGTAGGTGCAGCTCCCGTGTACTGCCTTGTACTCCTCTCGGAGAACATTCTGATGTCAGGATTTTTTAGACCAAGTCGCAAAAATATACTGTTTGTACTCACCTGTGTACTGCTGGCCCATTATCAGTTGTATTTCTTCCCACACCTGTTGTTTCAGGTCGGCTCGCTTGTATATATCAGCTGTACTGTCCCACAGCATTGGCCGCTTTTCAAAACACACCTTAATCCTTTTTCAGCGCCATTTTCTATGTTACTTATGAACTATGCCTGCGAGCCAATAGGTGATTTTTGATAAAACAAAAATGTGCACAATGGCAGCAGACAACGTGGTCATGTGATTAAATCTGAGTCCGTGATTGGCTGCGGTTGCAATTCACGGTTTGAAAAATAGATGGTTGGCTATTGTCGCACCTGCTCACATCAGCAGCTGCCTTCCTGTTGGTTGATGAGTTAACCGCACCCGTTCCCGCTAACTGATCCAACGAACACTAGTGTGAATTGGCCTTTACATGGAATTGATGTCCTTGTAAGTGAATAGGATCATAAGTAATTGAAGTGTTCCAAAATATGATTTTTAATAGCTACCTCAATTGAATGTTTTCACCACTCACCAAAAATTCCCGCAATAATGGCTAAATTAGCGTTAAATTCGTAGGAATTGGCTGTGGAGTGATTATTTAATCATCTTTGGGAACAACAAGAGTTCCATTTAGCGAGTGATTTTTCAGATCCCGAGAGCCCTCGCTATATAGAGCTTTCACTGTATGTCTAAGAATGATCAATGCGAATGAAAACCATGACAAGACTTGCTTATCGAACAAACACACTGTAAGATAAACTTCTTCATCTTCCGGGTGGACTACCGCGTTGGTTGTTGTGGCGAAGACAACAGTTGGCTGGCACTACTGCCAACATCTTCAGGTCGAAGACACTGTCAGTAGTGTCAGCAAAACTGTTGTCTTTGCTGCAACAAACAACATGGTAGTGCCCCAGGAAGATGAAGAAGTTCAATTTAGAGCACCACGGAAGCCTTCGCAACACTGTAAGATAGGCTACCATGGTGATATATAATCATCATATGCAGGAAAATCAATGAGGATGGAATTTGTCCTAAGCTTTGAAATTTCTATCTCTATTCCTCTAATTTGCATTCAGTATGTCACATTAATCCAAAAACTATTTCCTTCCAGGCCAACACAGTCCAGTCAGATCCGAACAAATTTTCGGGCTGAGTTTGGACAAGCACTGGAGCCATGGATAGGGAGCAAAGGGGTGGCACAAGATGCAGGTGGCGTGGTACCGGGGACTGACAGAGTATATGAATCCACCGCAGGCGGTGGTGTTGTTGTTCTTGGATCCGGAGTTGGTGCTTCTGCCCACCTTGTTCATCACCCCTCTCACCCTCATGCCCATCATGGCACTGCTGGTGCTGCACCATCTGCTGGTGGTCCCGGTGCACAGTCTGCCTATTTCCACCCACCATCGCGAAGACAGCAGAGCGCGTTGCGAGCCAAAGCTCTGGAGGGTGAAGGGCCATTCTCCAACCACTGCCGTAGTTTTGATGCTCAGATAAAGGTAATGCAATTTCCGATTTCACGTCATTTCAGATTTATGATAATAATTTTGTAGATTCCTAAACAAGTTTTACACAAGTGTTGAACAATTAAAAAACAATTACAGTAAAAGTCGATTTTGTGCACTTTGATTTTACGTCATTCTTGTTTTTAAGTAGCGATATGCAATTCCGGCTGGAACCAAAGGGATTTTAATGGTAAAAACTTGACTTTGTGTAGTTTCTTGATATTATGCAGTTTGCTTTGATTTTACACAGTATAACTTCAGTCCCAAAGAGCAAAATAATCTTGATTTTACGTAGCATTTTCAGCATTTCAACTAGGGATGGTGGGATATGGTACGACAGTTCCAAAGATCCACGGATATTATGCTTTACCAGATACTGAAATCATATCCTAATTCATTCCAAAAAATTGGATCTGGATCCAAAATATTAAAATTCACACTTCAGTGAATGTGTCCTAAAAAATGAGATGAAAAGAGGTCCAGAGTTCCGATTCTCTCTTTGTATGCACCAATGCACTACATTACTAGTTCTATTGAAGCGACAATGTGTTTAAAATCTCTCCTGGGCACTATGCAACATAATTTCAGGTTGTGGAAAAATTACAAGGAAGTGCGAAATCTACCTCACCCCTAGAACCAGGGTAAGATTACGATTTGAATCGACTGAATTAATGGCTTCCATCGTTTTTTTGGAGCATCGGCCGCATCAACCCAGTGTCCACCCAACCCAAAACAGTAATTTTTATCTGCCAGCAATCGATCGTAGCAGTGTAAATGCCGATGGTCTACAAATACTTTTAACGCGGTATCCTGCCCCTGCATGAGTTTTCAATTCCTTTTGTGTAGATTATCTCAAAAGTCTCTCAGAAGCTGCTCCTTCGACTCTCCTCCATGCTGTCAGACATATTGGTCGAGCATTGAACAATGTTTCAGAGAGAACCATAACAAATTGCTGGAAATCAGCAAGCTATGATGAGACAGAAGTTTATATGGCTGAAGAGACCTCATCTAGGTCCCTGACACTGCAGGATCTGCTTGCTAATGAACTTGGGCAACTCATCAGATTTGCCCAATAATGCCAGTTATTTCACCACTAACCTACAATCAGATAGATGAATAGTTGGCTACAAATGAAGAAATAGTGAGTGCAGAATGTACCAACCTGCCAGCTTCTGATTTATTTGAGGGAGACAGTGGCATGATAGGTGATAGAGAAGTTTTCAGAAATTTGTACAATTTTTGCTCTGCACACCAGTAGGTTGCAGAGGCCTACGTTGAAAACCTGAATGCTTTAGAGACAGTTGTACATCAAATTTTTGATAATGGGATGCAACAAACTAAAATAAGTGACCACTTTCACCTAAAATAAGTGATTTTATATATATTTAAAAAATTCTGTTTAAATAATCCTTATTCCTATCTTAGCTTAGGGAGCATGGTGGTCTAGTGGGTAGAGCACTTGGCTACTGATCGAAGGGTCCCCGGTTCAAATCCGGGTGAAGCTTCCAGACAAATAAAATCCTCGGAGTCCGAGGTGGCCCAGGGAAAGGATCTGGCCCTTGCCTTACCCTGAATGTGTGAAATTCAAACACCTGTGGCTTAGTCCGGGGTGAGCTCTACCCTCAACTATCCAAACTAATCTTCAGGTTGAATCACTGAGTGAGAGTGATTCATTTAGCTTAAAATAATATATATGACTAGGTTTATTAAAAATAAAATGTAAGGGACATAATCTAAATAACTAGACATCTTGCACTGCTGTCACCTCTTCACAAATTCTTGATTTTACATACTTTGATTTTACAGTGCCCATGTTTTGGTCCCTCCTCCATCAATTTTATTTAGCAGTGCCACAATAGAAGTGATAAAAACAATAATAAAAATAACTTTGAAAGGATGCATGCTAATGAAAATTTTAAAAATCTTGTTATTGCTTCTTAGCCTTTTTCATATGGATGAAAACTTCTGCTGGCCAGATTAAATTAGTGCTCTCAGTAGAAACACTATGGGTTTAAATACCACATCCAACATAATTCTTTGTACAAACAGGCGGTGGGTCCATGGTTCCAGTGTACATTTAAATGTACATTATTCCTTAAAAGGTGTAAGCACATTATAGATGTAATATTCTTGATTTCAGAGGATAGAGAATACGGAGCCACTTCTTAATATGGTGCATATGGTGAAGTTTCACTGTGCCTCAATGTAGGTAAACAAAGACTAAAAATAATTTCAATGTACATAATACCTCTGAATGACTATAGCGTCCTTCCATGCAGAGGCCAAAAAGAAGAGTAGCAGTGATTTGAAAAATATGGAAAAGATGTTTTAAAAAATTTATTCATTTATTATGAGAATGCATTGCTCAAAACTTGGAAGGTCTTCTAAATTAAGTCAGTGTTATAATTTCTCTATTTTTGTGTTGTATTTATTTTCATTTTTTTTTAAATTTGTACTAACTGACAAGATCTATTGTGATTCAACTGTATGGTCAGTATCATTAATATTTAATAAATACCTGATTTTTTGTCTTTTGTGAAACCAGGATTTGAGTCAGCAGCTGTCGAACCTGAAAGCCCAGATGCAGGACCTCCACAGGGACATAGTTCTCCACCAACAACAGCAGCAGAGGGCATCATCTTCAGCCGGGGCCTCCATGTCATCCCCTCCACCCCCATCCACCCCACCAACCCCTCCCCCAGCTGCAGCACCACCTCCACCAGCATCAGCGGCTTCCCTCTCCTCCTCACCTCCAACAGCTGCTCAGGCACAAATGCAGCAGCAGGTACAGATAGAGCAGATGGCACGGGTCGAGAGGGTTTCGAGGGAGTGTGCATCCTTGGAGGAGCAGTTGGAAAGGCACCAGGTAGAGCTGGAGCGTTTGAAGAGTGTTTTTGACGCCATCTGGGAAGAGCAGCTGTGTCGCATACATGTGGAGCAGGATATCTTCCAGTCACAGGTGATGAGAGCTTTTGCTTTCTTTTTTGACATTGCTAAAATGGAGAAAAACTGTCCTGAGGTTGACTATTTGTGGAAGCTGAGGGCATTTGCAACATGAATAGTAGATTCGGAGGTTGATGGTTGTTGGGTCATTCGGGAATGGAGGAAGAGTGGAGAGATATAGCATTACTCTATTCTCAATAAAAGACACCAAGGGGATCACAGTTTAAGGTCCTATGCGATTGATGTAGTATTGCACTTGAAGTGCTCTCCACCATGAGAGTAGTCTCCTAAGTAGGGATTGGGATTCTAATGAAAAATCTCCACCACTTCCAAGATTCGAATCTGGGCCCTATGGGTAGGGATGCCAGTTCTTTAGCCACGACACCACTGATTCCTAGCTGAACTATTCCTGAGTATCATGTGATGTATGCCAAAGGCCAACACTTCTACAAAACCTGAAATTTTTGTTCTATGACACAATTAAATATTATCGTCATCATTACTCATTCAATCTGGTTATTTGTTGACTGTATTCCTCCACTCTCTCGTATCCTCAATTTCATGTTTTTTATGTGTGATTTTAAAATATATCCTAAATGAAATGCCATATTCTGATGCATTTGTTATTAATGAATTTGTGATGTTCATATTGATTTTTCTGTGCCTTGCATTACACTTGATAATATGTAAATGTCATTCGGATGTGGTTTTTACAGAAAAATATGCATTGTGCCTCATAAAAATTATTTTAAATGCTATTACTTTACCGGTTGGTTATTGGATACAGTTGAAGAATGAGATTCATTTTTTATACTTTTCCTGTTTAAAGAGAGCATTTTTGTGGGGAAAACCTTTTGTCTCATTTTTTCACAGCCAGCTTTTATGCCTGTGCCCATTGGTGAAAATATAACCAAAGTTTACTAGTTCAATAATGTATCTATCTCTGAAGAGCATGGAGGACTGTGAAATAAAAAATCACTCGCATTTGTTCTCTACATATTACACATAATTCTTACAAAGTTGTAATATCTGTCTGTCCCTTCCTGAAGGTCGGACAAGATGTTAAGAGCTCTAAAACAACTCCAAGTTCTAAACTCTGAAAGCATTTAATATTCTCCATGGTACGCACCAAATGGGATTAAACTCATGACTGCATCCCATACCATTTGTGCAATCGCAAAGATTTGTAATTTCTCCATTATTCTAATTTCCATATTTCCTCTTTTTGTCTTTCCAAAAGATGAATGATATCCTTGCTCTGAGGACAGAAGTGAAGCACCTGAGCTTGATAGCCCATCAGCTAGAACCTTTTGTGAAGGGTGTTCCAGTTTCTGTTGCTCCTGTCACCGTCATGGAGAGGCACCCTGCTCAAGGACCACCTCATTCTACAGGCACCACGTCTGTGCCTTTGGCCCAAGGACAATCCTCTGATGGCCTTACCGCTGCAACTGTCGGACAGTTGGATCCTCATATCCAGTCTCTGCTGGAACACATTGGTTTGCTACAGTTACAGGATGCTCATCAGATGGCTGCGTGAGTAATTGCTCATCTATTTACTGTAGTGAATTTGTGTTGAAAAGAGCCTACTCTTCTACAGAAAATTCCTGAATATACCAATATTTTAATAAAACAGTGCATAAAAACGCAAAGGCCTTCAACAATAATAGCCAATATTTCTAAGTTTCTAGGCAGTCTATTATTCTACACACAGAAACGGGCCACAAAGCCATTGTGGTAATGTCTGCAATTCTAAAATCTATCTCTTCTCGGTTCCATCTACGAATCATCGGTAAGACATTGGTTGTCCAAAAAATAAGAGAGGAGAGGATAGGTCTCATTGACCAATAAATCTCAGTATCTGGCTTCCGCACTCTGCTCTGTAGCATTACAAGGGAAAAAAAAAAATGAATTTCTAAGCTTATCACAGCTCACCACTGATTTACGCTAGCACTGCTCGGCCCCGCTTTTTCACACAAAGTGTTACTGGCGCAGTGATTAGTTTCCCAAGTTATAAAGTCAACATTTTCATCGTTGAAAAAAGTATTTTAGGGAACCTCATTCGGGAACCAGGTCGAAGTTCATCTAAGAATTACCTTCAAAAAGAAACCTAGGTGGTGCCGGAGGACAATTCGTTGAAAGCATTTCCTCCCACTCCGCTTCCCGCGAATGTTCCGCTGCGACTTCTGATTCGGAGCTAGTTTCTCCGGAGAGAGTCGACTAGGAGCCAGAAACTTCAATGTCCATAACCTTGGAATCACTGCTGGTCAGCACTAATTCCTCTCCGGAATCTATTTCTGATTGCCAAATGTTACTGCGCGAAAACAAAGAATTTGCCGTAGAATTCACTCCTACTACACCGCTCGTATTAGAGCAAAAATGTTAGAACTAAAAATGGAAAGTTAGTATCGGTGGAATCTCAGCGAAAAAGTGCATGCGCTCTGAAAATCAAGGATGCGTATGCTCTGAAACTGAACAAAAGAATGTCACAATCGTCCTTCAGACAAAGTACTCGTGGAAACAATCACGATATGCAAAGGACCTCGCCCCTATTGTGAAAAGTCCATCCCATGCTCATCATAAAATTTTTCTTTTCCGTTCCTACCATTTCCTGGAAAATAAACACACGTGTGTGTATCGCAACAGCATGGATTTTACAACTAACGGTAAATTGATATTGGGAAAAACCCATTAGTAAAGGGTTGGCTGGTGGGAAAGTAGCCCGGGGAACAAAGGGTAGCAGATTAGCACGACATGAAACCAGGCGCCAGGTTGCTTAGCGGGCCATCGGCTCTCGAGCGGGTGTTTTCTGACCTCAGGAAAGCATCAAACATGACAATAGGCATTACACATGTTTGGGATTTATCTCTATCTCTCCTTTTTTCTTGTACTTATGTGGGCTAGGGTAGCACATACACAGGGCACTTGTGCTGGTTTCTATTGAGAACGTACGACCTTCAGTCGTAGTATAGCTGTTTTCGTAAATATGTTTCGCCACTTCCGCCAGTATTCGATGTAGAAAAATGAAAGCGGCTGATGAAATAACATTCGCAACACATCTAAACATATACGCTTACGCCATTTTATCAAAAGAGAACGGTTCGATAGACATTTCCAACATATATAAAAATTACCAGAAGAAAAATATACGGATGAATAATATAGAATAAGATAGTGTATATATATTTCTATTATTATGTGCTATTTCTACAAATCGAATGTTTACATAAAAATATGTTTCCACTTAGAACGTAATATAACTGAAATGATTGTAGTCTTGCAAGCACCAGTTAATTAATCGTAATATTCCTGAAAAAGTACTCATATGATCATATCACCTTCATATTCACCTACGTAGGTCATAAATTTGGAGGTTTACTATCGAGTGGAACAAAATGTTCAATTTATTTACATTGAAATGGTCGGCACAGCAGCGTGAATGGGTGATGCAGGTAAAGACATCTTCTTCAAGTCTCTCCAGGCTCCTAAGAACCACTTCTTTCGCAATGCAGGTTTACATGGCACGTTGACGAATACTTTGTCTGGAGTTGATATGTGCGTACTTTTGCATAATGGCACAAAACACTCTTTGTAGATCTTTTTCGCAATAATCTTACCGTCGATATCATCAGGCATCTGCATGGCGATTTTTGGTACTATTTAGCCTGTAAAAATGGATATTAACCACACAGCCAATTAATACAACACAGAACGAATGTAAACAAACTCGACAGCGATTGTGGAGTTAGGGCGATTACGTCACAGCAGATTCAATATGGCCACTGTCCGTTTGTGCGCAAGGTTCGAAATATGATTTTAAATCGCTTATTGTTAAAAAAAAGTAGGAAAGATATGACTATAAAATTTTGTATCTATGGTTTTTATGCCCCAAATTGTTTCCAATGATTTATGTTTTTTTCATGTTCTTCAGAGTTTTTCGTTTTGTGGGAGTTCGTAAGGTAGTTGTTATACTTTGCGGGGCAAGATAAGCGGCCTTGTAAGCCAGAGCTTGATTTGGAGGGGTGAATCTGTGGAGACTTATCCCCAGAATCTGCTGCTGTGCTTTTATACATATTTATGTTTAATGTTCACAATGCTTACTTTTTTATTGTTAGTTTTTATAAGAAATTTTGATTACATGTGTGCAAGTTTTAGTTGCACAATGAAGTCATTTGTTAGCATAGTCTATGGATTCATCCAATTAAGTCCCATTGAGGTTCGCTTTTGTAGTTACAGAGCTGAGGCGTCTGCAGGTGGAAGTGGGCAGAAAATGGATTGCCGTGTGCACCAGCCTCAGCAACAGGTTTCATCACCAGTTGAAGAAAATGTGCTATACATGAAAGGTTTGTAGGAAGATGCTAATTATGGTCATGTTTAACGGTGTTTTTGCCAATGTAAGTTATATTTTGGTTGATTTGAATAGGGAGATAAAGAAAATGACTCTTTCGGTAAATCAAATATATTCTTGAAGTCTCATACCCTTACTTCATGCTCATATGCTTTCTACTCACTGAATCCCCTGACATGCCTTCTCTGGTACTCACTGTATCTCCATCATCCTATGACCTAATGCTGATGGCTCACTATGAATCTCATTGGTTGCTAACAGTCAGCCTTGAGTGTCCCACCATTTGCAGTTTCTTTTGGAGATGAAATTCCCTCATCTTGTTGCAACTTAAGCATTCTGATCCAAATGATCCCAACTTCCTGCATTCAAGCTGAGATGACACCCTGGGAAGTGATTCTAGCCATCATCGTTATCACTAATCTTGCTTAAATTCTTACTATGCTCTTGCACTTTGTAATCAGATTTACAGATCATGAGAATAAAATTAGGGATTTAGATTGTTAGATTGTTATTGGGGGGACCTTCGTCAGGAGCCCGGGCACTTAGACTTTTCTTGGTCCATTGTGCCAACCCCATGCCTGTCTGCCACTTGCAGACAGGGGACAAGAGCACCACGGTAGAGGTATGGAGGATTGGCCTCCCCCTGCCTCACCCCAGTACCAGGGATGGAGGGTGTACTCCCTCTAACTCTCCCGGTCTGGGTATATCTTTCACCGGCCTCCCGGTGGTCTGGAGGGAGTATTTTCCTCTCCATCCACGCCTGGTGCAGGTATGGAGGAGGGTCACCCATCCAACCACTGTCCGGGCCCAACGTTGCTTAACTTCGGTGTTCTGATGGGAACCGGTGTTTCAACGTGGCTAGGCCCTTGCCCATAAAATTAGGGAACTAAACTGCAGAATGGACAGATTTAAAATGTAATTTTTCCCATAAACGATAAAGGACCATAACAGCTTCCAATGAGACTTTTAACTAGGTTTGTGGATAGGTAGTGTAGCTCTTCGTAGTAGTACTCACCAATACTTATATCCTTATCTGCTACCCAGTACTTACAGCATGCCGTGCATGTTTTCAGCATAACTCTTGAATCTCTGTTCATTTATGTAGTTGCAAAATACATAAATACTAACGGTACTTGTACCATTGGTAGCAATTTTGTAGTGTAGTGCATACTTGTAAGGCTTTCCCTCATGACAAGCATTAGCGATTTATGCTAATGGATAATTAGTTGTAGCTACACTATTTTAGGGTACAATGTAATGCATGTTGGTGACTACTCACCCCTGCCACACACCCTGGAGGTGGCTTGCAGGTTATTTTGTTGATGTAGATGTAATTTTACATGGTCAGATATGTTTTCAGTTTTGGTCTACTTTTTCATTGATTGTTGAAAATTATTTGCTGATATTTCTCTGTTAAATTTCTTTCAAAGATAATTAATTTTCAAGGAATGAGGTTGTTCAGCATCTTTGGTCAAGTGTTGACTATCCCTATAATTGGTATTATTGTGTTTTTTATGACCTCTTACTAGACAAAAAATAAGTCACTCAATGGATAAATTATTTTCAAGTTAATATTCATGCATTTCCTGAGGTTGTATGTATGAACTCTGAGGTAACTTTAACACTTCTCCCTAAGAATTGAATGAGAGCTATTATTTGTGCATATTTTGATTTTTTCTGTTGTTTCATTCAGGTCGCTTATAAAATAATTTTGTGGGCATTATATTGTTGATCCATTGTTTTTTTTGTTTGAAGGAAGAAATGTTAATGAAATACATTTTTTTCCTGATAATGCCCTTTTTTTATTAATGGTCATTTTAAAAATAAGCGTTTGAGTTTTTATGGTGATATTGCAAAACTTTCACCTTATAGAAGTTTGTGAATTTCTGAGTCGAAAATAGCATTTTTAAGAACTGAAAGAATGACCAGACTTATTTTTAAAAACAGTTTGTGTACACATTTTTATAATTGTTTTTCATATTTTCTTAAAATTTGCTGAACATGTCATTGCTAATTTCACTTCCCTCCCAATCAAAAGGTAAAGAGCTTGCCTCCAGAACTGATGGTGTTGTGCGAATGAGGAGCCGTGAGAAGGTGACTCGTGACACTGGACAGGGTGCATCGGGTGGTGGGGGAGTGAGTGGGGGCCAAGGAGGTGAGTCCCATCTTCCCGCATCCAAGTCAATGGACGCCGGCATGCCGGGAATCCCAATAGCAGTGGGTGGACTGGGAGGTTCAGGGAGCTCAGGTGGTGCTGGTGTTGTGGTTGTCTATCGGAAGGTACCTGATGGCCCACCGGCCCTACCTCCAGATCGAGAGATGAAGAGAGGTGGTGTGATCAGCCAGCTGATTGAGAAGGCAAGTATTCATATGCTCTTCAGTCATATCAATCTTTTTTTGCTGTATGGTCAGCAGCTCTTTTGTGTATGCTTTTAGTGTTACCCCTTTCTGGGTGTGATTGGCTCAAAGTGCTACAGGTCATTTCATAGGTTTTTCAATGTTTTTCATTATTTCAACTAAGTTGATCTTTATCCTTTCATTTTGATTTTTTAGGAATGGAAAATATACTTTATGTTTTAATATTATGTATAGCGTCACAGTTTTTGCAGCTGTACATATATGTTATGGCATAAATGTACATTTCTTGCCTCCTTGCATTTACGTTATAACAATGTTCTAGTGTATCCATCTTTGAAGCTCGTCTTTACTGATGGATACTTTAGGATTATATGTTGCTCATGCTCAAATTATTATAAGTCCTCCAATAAAAGTTAAATTATTATAAAAAATATCCTAGTTTAGTTTCTACAAAGTGTACTGAAATTTTCAAAGATGTTGGTTGCCCAATCTCAAAATCATTGGTACAAAAAACCTCTAAGTGGTTAAATTTTATTTTCTCTATTGATAAATATACATTTCTGAATATGCTTTTGCAAAACACAACTTAAGAGGTCATGTAAATACAAGGCCACAGTGCATTTAAGTTGTAAAACTAAAAAAATGCTATGTGCTTATGATTTTTAAAAAATTGTCCTTCATACAGAATTTAATATCGTGGATAATTTCTTATATTTGCTCTTTGGCCAGAATTCATTGGATTATTATTAGCATTATGAAATCTGAGAAGTTCAACATCCATTTAAAAAAGCCATGGTTATACCAAAATATTCTAACAAGGAACACTTACGAAGTGTAATGCGCCGATTTGATTCCAAATTGGCACGCTCGCAGATATTAGTGAAAAAATGAATTCTGTGAAATTTTACATGCCCTCGTGCCCTTCGAGCCGAGATATTAGCAATAAAAAATCTTCGAAACGGCAACCCGGGCCCCACGCTGTGACGTCACATTTACTGTCTCTGCGATCCAGCCTCCCGCAGAGAGCGAGTCCCTCCCGGCCGGCGTCATGATCTCGGCCGCTTGGTGGATGGCGGTGAGGCGGTAAGACAGCGCAGCGGTCGTCATTCGTCTCTAGGAAGGAGGCTACACAGAATTCTCTCGCTCTTCATTGCCTTCCCTCAAGCAATGAAAACATATATTTTCGCCCCATAGTGAGCAAGGGAAAGTTGGCACGATGCACTCTTGATGGCCTTACAAAGGGGACCCAAGTGGACCGATGAAAGGAACGACCACTCTGCCCTCAGCCTCCCGCTGCCGGGATAACCACGGCGGTGTTAGTGGACAGGGAAATAATCCATTGTCCTTTGGTGGGAGGTAGGCAGAACTCGTGCATTTCAAAAGAATGTACACAGACTGACGCCTTCAGAGAAGTCTGCATCCTCAAACAAATTGTAGGTACTGTCATAAAATCACCCCATCCTCTTTGGAGAATGGTATTGCTGAATAATGGTCACGGAAGATGACAAATACCTCTGTGAGACCGAAGATAATCTCATATTTGACAGTGAAAATGAGAGGAATGAGGAAACTGTTGAGGATAATGAAAAGAGCAGCGGTGAATCCGAAAGAGATGAAGATGTTTCTCCTACTTCCCCTTATTCTTCGACATCGTACGACGTTTCACTGATGAAAAAACAAAGACCAGAGACATCAACGCTCCAGAAAAGAATGGCAATTGATTTTTGGAAGTCAGGAAAGAAGGGAAATCTTTGACTGGAGACAATTCGGCACAACTTCTGCTTTATCACAAGTCGGACACAACTGCATCGCTACGAAAAGCAGGTAATGGAAGCTGGTGCTTAAAGGGAAAAGTACAGGTTAATCCGTGCAGCTCTTCTCTCCCGCTTCAAGACAGCAAAAGAGGGTCGTCTAGTGGTTCATGTATTTGCGAAGGTGGGCTCTTGAAGAGAATAAAAAAACTGGAGCAGGGAATACCAAACTTAAGAGCAATTCCAGCCTGGCTATGGAAATGGAAAAAACATCACAATATAGTATCGTGAAAGGCGATAAAAGTTGTTTCCAAGAAATATTCCACGGAAGTATGGTCCATCACGGTAAAGGCCAAGGAATTCGTCCAGGAAGTGAGAAATGTGATTGAAGGAGGTGTATCGCAAGTGCTAAATATTGATCAGAGTGGTTTCAAAAAAGAAACTCATTCCGGTCGCACACTGGAATTTCGCGGCGTGAAAATAGTTGAGTCAGTCGTCCAGAGTGTACAAGTACATGCAACCACCCATTCTTATGCGATCCAGCTGACAATTTCAATCGAAGGTGAGCTCCTCTCCCCTCTCCTCATCTGCTTGCAGGAAAAGGATGGAAAATTTCCCATAAATGCAAACATTTTTCAAACCTCCAATATTCATTGTGTTGCATCAACCTCTGTGCTGCTGGTGAAAAACATTCTCAATCAGGAATATTGCAGACATGTTCTTTCCCCAAAAATATACGATGTTTGCGTTCTTTTGGTGGATTCTTCGGGGCCTTACAAAGATCAAGACTGAAGAGACCATGACTGAAGTGATACCAAAGAATAAAATAATTAGTGTGAAGATGATACCCCCAAAAACTACGGGACTTATACAACCACTAGACGAGTACTTTTTCGTATTTTGAAAGATTATGTGTGCGAAGTTTCTGGTCGAGTGTTATTAGATCAGTAAAATGTGAACCTTTTCCAAAGAAACAATATTTTTTAAATGCAATCGCTCACGCATTTCCAGTTCTCTGCTCCAAGGTTAAAATGTTTTATAGTGTTTGCATGGTTTAAGGGAGGGTATTTAGGGAAAAGGCCATACAGTCACATTACTCCTGTGCAATATTGCTTTGATGAAAATATATTTGATAAATACTGTGAAACTAAAGACGATAATGTATGTGGGGACTTCTTATTTATAAAATGTGCCCATTGTGAGTTTCACCTGTGTTTCAATCATATTTTTCAAAATTACCATTTCTGTGTATAAATATTTTTTTTAATTAAAAAACATAATATTTATTTATGTGGCATGTTTTCCATCCACCATCCTTTAAATTAAACTCACATAACTTAAGAACAAATTAATGTACGAGCACTGCTAATTAATGCCGTATTTCGGACTATATGTAGAAAGTGAAATAAATAATAATTACGATTGTTTCAGGTTTCTGCGATTTTTATTAATTTGCTTTTAATTACTCTCTGGATCCATCGCATTTGGTTGCTTTTTTTACGTTTCACCTCTCTTCTTGGAGGCGTCGTCAGGTAAAGAGACATGAAAGTAACTGACAATGACCTTTACCAGACAGCCGACACTCCAATACTTTTCGTGGAGACAAAACCGCACACCGTCCAGCCTAGATCGCAACGCCGGCTGGGAGGGGCTCGCTCTCTGGGGGCGGCTGGATTGCAGAGACTGTAAATGTGACGTCACAGCGTGGGCCCTGGGTTGCCGTTTTGTGGATTTTTGATTGCTAATATCTCGGCTCGTAGGCCATGAGGGCACATAAAATTTCACAGAATTCATTTTTTTCTCTTAAATCTACGAACATGCCAAGTTTGAAACAAATCAGCGCATCACACTTCGTAAGTGTACCTTGTAAGTTCTTTGGGCTAAAATCATCATTGATGTGGCATGCCTAAATTTTCATATTTAGTTTATTTTACCGCTGTGAAGATAATTTTTATCCTTGCTTGTAATCAGCATACTTAATCATGTGGTTGCATTTCTTTGGAATATCAGTTTGTACACATATAAAATGTTATTTTGATGCCTTAATAAGGGCATTAGAGTGATGAACTTTTGTGATCATTATTCTAATATACTTTTTAAAAACTTTTACCCTTGGAAAATTGAGGGGCATTTTAGCATCAAGTTCATTTATAGTTCTTAAACTCATAATCATGGTGAGACATCCTGGGGATGGTTTTTGTCTCACTCAGTGAGTTTCAGTGGCTCATACATATAGTAAATTTCCGGAGAGTATTTATTTCACTGACCTAGGTTTCAGAAATATGTGTCATTATCCAGGTATGAATGGTGTACATATGCAGGTGTACTATCATTTTCTAAATTTCAGGTACGAACCAAGGAAGACAGACGAAAGCCATCATACTCAGAAGAGCCAAGGCCATCTCGCAAGTCACTTGGGGAAGGAGGCCGAGGGTCTAGGGATGATGAACGGGGACCCATTGCTACTCCGTCATCAAAAGCAGTTGCAAAAGGCCCTAGGGGATCCAAAGGTGACTCATCAGGTGTATCCCGTTACGGCTCAGTTCCTGGAGTTGGGAGAGATGGGACAAAGTCATCATCCCTGTATCATAGTGTTGCTCCCGGTAGTGGGGGCTCAAAGTTGCCTCCCCCACCACCCCCTCCGAGATCAGAGCACACGACATCCGAGCATGGAAAATCAGGAAGTGGTGCTCCCCCACCCCCACCGGCACGTCGATCCCACCCATCCTCCTCCTCCCAGTACCAAGACGATGGGCCTTCGTCTTCAGGCTGTGTGGATGTGGAAAGGATAGAGAGCCAGCTCAAGGAGAAGCTTCAAGACATGGGTCGCTCCATGGGCAGGATGATAAGATCAGGGGCACTCAGAGACTCAGGACCTTCTCAAGAGGGTGCTATCCTGGTCATAGATGACGACTACCAGAGGATATTGCTTTCAGAGGGCAAGGCCCGGAGAGCCGCATCTGCGGACTGGACCCAGTCCACTGAGGTCCAGGTCATGGTGCACAGAGATGCAGATGGAAGCGGCGCCACTAGCGGAGCCAGCAGAGGTCAGTCGCCACCTACCATGACCAGCGAGAGGGCCATCGCAGCAAGGCTGCGGGGTAAAGCTCCGACGCCAGAGCCTGCAGCACTTGCAGCACTGGCAGACGCCGTGGCTGCAGCTCTCAAACGGAAGCAAAATTCATGTGAATCCCTCCTCGCTTCAAAAGGTGAGAAGAGCAGAGAGGGTCGAAGGTCTTCAGTGGATCTTGGTAGGAAGTCACCTGGTGGAAGCAAGGGTGGAGATGGGGGGAGCAGTGGAGGGAGCTCTGCCCGAAGCCGTGGGGGCCGTTCGCCCAGGATCCAGAAGCAGAGGTCTTGGGAGACGTTCCCTCCCAAGCGCAGTGGAGGAAGTGGGAAGAGCAGTGGTGCTGAGGATGGCAGCAGTGGTGGTGCACAGGGGTCACATAGGTTTTGCCAGGACCCAAATGAGTTCCAGGGTGGATTTGAATTGAAACCGGCTGGACCAGCCACTCTCAAGAAGGCAGACTCTTTTGAGGGCCATGAAGAAGCTGTCAGAACACTGGTGGCTGCAGTTCAGGAGAACCGATCACACCACCACCATCAATCTCGTAAGATGAAGCCTAGCACCAACTAATTAACACTATGCTCAAATCCAGATAGAAATTTTGAGTTAATATAAATATATAATGTTTTTTTTTAATCTTTCTATGCATTTTAAAATTGTAATGGCCATATGGCCATGGCTATTCCCATACACATTTTACTGGCATGGTTTTGTGTGCCAAATGTAATTTTTTTTTTATGCTGAAGTGATTGTGTTTGTATGCACTGTTTGTGCCAAGTAAAAATAGTTTCATCAGAATTAGTTTTAGTAAAGTATCATAGTATGCTAGTGATGACTTATAGCCTGTAATATGTTTCTTTATTCCCCTGACTGAGTAATTGGTAACTATTGATTAGTAACTCATTGAGGATTAAATTTAGCATTGGAAATATTCATGGGAGAGCAAAATAATACATTTTTCTTGTCTACTTTTCCCCCTCCTTAACTGTATTCTCTCTTTGTCAGTTAAAAGCCCTTGTTTTGTATACTGCTCCATCATAACTTTTCTTTTCTCTGTATAATTTGATCATATTCGTAAGATATTACTTTCAGTGTCTCATTTTAAGTTCCTCGTTATCATTAATTTTATGAAGTTGCCAAAAGTTGTGCTAATTTAAGTCAACTTTCTGATGGTACCACCATATATTTGTTCTGAATTAGTCCTTAAATTTTCTTATATTAATGGCTTGCTTTGAACTCATGAATTTTTAACGTTATATAAGTTACACATAGAATCTTTTGCCTCCTAAAGTTGTTTTATGTTCCTGGAGATGTTCTCTCTATACCCTAAGGAAATATAAATTCTTTGAATTGAACATATGGAATCATATTTGTCTTATTTATTGCTGTGGAGGGAATTAACTACATTCCATATGATGGCTACATTTCAGTAGTTAATAAAATTGATAGTGCCCTACCTCGTTTAATTTTTTTGTGCTTTCTCATGTTTAATACACTTCTTGGTTGACTTTGAGTTTTTATGTGGAGCTACAATTTCTCTCTGTTGCATGTACAGTTATGAATATTCTTGTTTATACATTTCATTTAGAATATTGTTTATACTTAATATCTTAGTAGATACAACCAAATGTGCCATTACTTCCATCATGGCGTCTGCATTGGAGATGGAACTTACAGGCTCTCTTCTGATTTGGAATTGTAAAAATAAATAATTGACTTTAAACAGTTGTTCAGAATGTAAGTAATTAAATGCATTAAGATTTATATATTATGTGAATATGTTTCAAAGAAAATATATACATAAATAGTCAGTGGCTGTAGTTGATACATACATAAGTTAGTGTTGCCTAATTAGCTAGTATATGATAAGCAAACAAATTTGTCTCCCAGTTTGCCTTTCACGAATCTTAATCATCAACTCATATAGATAATGTATTACTCCATCTTTCATTATTTCGAACAGGGTCACTGAAGGTTGCTATGGTCATGTTTGTTATAACTACTTTCATAGCTGTTTTCTTTGAATGGGTCTTCTCCTTCGGGCATGTCAGACAGTACTTATAAAAGGCTATAGAGAACCCACGAGAAGAAACCCTTGTAAGAGTTACAAAATATAGATTATTTAATGTAGTTCCATTTAAAATTTTACATAACAGACAAAGTATATAAATGAAAGTTATTTAATTGTTTAAGTCTGGAAAAGAATAAAATGCCAGTGAAACATCCCAAGCAGTCTTGAAAGATATCTGTATTTATGCCAGTTGAGAAATTTCTTCCCATAGGCATTGATCATCTACTCTCAACTGTATTCTCTATTCTGAAAGACGTGCATTTTAAAAAAACAATATAAACCTGTGTTGAGAAGAAAAGAACTTTTTAGATTGGAGTATTTTCATCAAATGACCTTTGCAATAAAAATTTAACTAGTCTATATTCAGTGGCATAGTATGGTTGGAAGAATGTGATAGTTATTTTTAGCCACATGTATATTATCTAACACATCCAAATTTAATATAGGTCTTACTAGACAAGTTTTATGGCATTCTGTTCAGTTATGCAGTTTATTTTAATTTTCAATACTTTTCCCCTCTCATCCATCATAATTGGAGTTATTAGAGTTCAAATGTGTGGTTTAATAAGTTTTCCCTGTAATTACTCATCGGACATAATTTTATATATTTAATATCAAGGTAAATTATTATTGTTGCATATGGAAATTTTAATCATACATATGTAATTATTTCTCATCCCTTTGAAATGCTTACAGTTTCTATACAGGTAAAATCATTAGGTTAATCAGGCAAAATCCAGTTGACTCATTTTTCTCTTGTTTTTAATCTTTGATTTGAAGCAATACCTACTATTTAACCATTATTATTGAAACTTACTACCTCCTCTTATGTAATGCATCAGATGTTTCATATAAATGAAACTATGAATTGCCTATGAAGTGTAATGTCCTGTGAAGTACTCATTTGGAAATATTAATGTTTGATCATAAAACATATCTTTAAAGTTTTCTATAAATTTTCGTGCCCATCTTGAGCTGAATTTTCTTTTTTTGTTGTCTCAATAAACAAAATATCATTTGTTAAGTCATCTAAATTAATAGTTATTAATTCGTGCGGTATGGCATTGTAAAGTATATCTTCAGTTTCTGACATGCATACGCAAAATGGAATTTTGATTTGCAAATATAATAATATAAACTGGCGTAAGAGACTGAAGTGTTTCTTCCATAAGGGGTAATATTTTGTGTGTCAGCACTCTATGATATTTATTTAATATGGAGGACATGGTACATTAGTCCTATAAGCTAACTAATTCCATAGCAATGATATTAGGTATATATTCCTTTCATATTTTTGTAGTGTAATTGAGAGCTTCTTATATCAGAATTTAGTTAAATTACACTTTCTTTTAGTGTGTCCACTTTGGTCAACTTCCTGAATTTCTATATGTAATGCCCATTCAAGAAAACAAGAATATCCATTAATGCCGAGTAACTCCACAGTTTTTATCATTTCGAATACTATCATTTACTTTGGATGTTTTTCATATTTGAATTTGAGTTCATTTTAATAACGATTTTTCTTTCGTTTCTTTTCTGACTTTAAGACGACTAAAAAGAATTATTTTTAGTGCTTTTTTGTGATGCTCGTAGAGGATTTATTCCAATCGTTTTGCTGCGAGATTGGGATCTTGGGATTATACGTATTCCCGAGGATATGTGATAAATTTTTAAAACTACGCATAACTTCTTAACAATCCTTAGTAGAAGTTTTGGTGCAAAAAAATGACCTAACACTTCTTCCTAATTCATAAAAAATGTGGTTTTTTCCAGACTTTGAATACACTGCCATGTTAGTGAAAAGAAATATGCACATTGATTACTATTTAGTCATAAGTGTAAATAGTTTTATGAACACATAATTAGGAAACTGGTATCTGAGAGATTGTTGTTCATCTGTGCTATATTTTGATTTTATTGTTGAAAGGGGGTTATGGTACTCAAACTACTAATTCATATTATCATATGAATCATAATTATCTATCTAACATACATAGGTACTAGGGATGAACCGATACCAGAAATTGCCGAAACCGATTCCTATACCATTTCTCCTCCCCCCAATACCATTAACGATACTACTTCGTTTTAGGTATAATACAAACTCAATATTCGACCACAAACATTTTAAGCTGGCTCAATCAACTAAGAAACCAGATTACCGAAACAACCATTATTACTCAGGTGAAAAACTAAATTCACTGAAAAAGTTATTTTAATAATAATAGCATATTGAGCATAACTTTGAACTTCTTTGAAATATCTCCAAACTTCACTGCATCTTTTACAGGATATAACTCTTTTTTTCCTTGACTGTTATTACAAATAATGAGATTTTGTCAACTTATTCCCACGCCACCATGATGTTGCAAAAACTTCTTTTTCGACAAAATAAAAGCATATAGTCATAAGTTCATTCGTCTACTTGATGATTTTTTTATTTCCTAATGTAATTACAAAAAAATTATTTAATTTGGTCATCGGAAGAAACGCACTCTGTCTTACATTAGGCGAAACTCACTGACGGCTTTCAGTACCAGAGCACTCTAGCAGTAGAATTCGACACCTCATTTAATTGGCCGAATTGGTGGTAAAAATCTGAAAATTGAAAGTATCTGAAAAACACTGACATGACTGACGATACCGATGCTACCATACCATAAATATTGGCTGATACTTCATATCAGTATCGGTTCATCCCTAATAGGTACCAATGATATTTTGTGGGAAAGCCTTGAGTCTGTCAAAACAGGATTAGTATCATCAACAATTGAAACAAATAAATTCTCGAAAAAAAACAGCACAGGCCCTATTTATTTATCTATAACTTGTATTTGGAGCAGTGTCCTTGGTGTAGGTAGACTATTGCCAATAATGATGTTTGGGTACCATTAGTTTTAAGTTTGAATAAAAGGCTTAATTGTAGAGAATACTCACTTTTCCCTTTAAAATTTTTCATATGGTTGATTCTCGAATTGAGAATTATTGAAAAATAGATGCCACTGTATTTTAGATGAATGAAGGTGAATAAATTGACATGTAATGTTGTTAGCTCAGAGTGCTAGGAGTGAAAATGGGCAGAATTTGCAATGCATTTAAAGAAATACGTATTTAGTTATATTTAAATTCTGTTCTCA
Source organism: Pyrrhosoma nymphula (assembly GCA_963573305.1). Lineage (NCBI taxonomy): Eukaryota > Metazoa > Arthropoda > Insecta > Odonata > Coenagrionidae > Pyrrhosoma > Pyrrhosoma nymphula. The sequence goes on along the minus strand of OY754331.1, from coordinate 62,411,123 downwards.
GTAGGCAGAAAGATGTGGTTGTGAGTGTAAATATATTTAGCTTTATATTAGGTTTATTTTTATTTGAATAATTGAAATTCAATGATCTTCTATCATGTATAGGTTGATCTATGCTCAATGAGTTTTTGCTTCCTCGAACTACTCAAATTTCAAATGAAAATCCGGCCACTAAAGTCACCTATTAAGTAAGATAAATTGGAGCTAGTTTTCATATGATTGATAGTTTTTGTGGTATTATTGAAAATCATATTTAAAAGGTTCATCGTGATCAGATAATGATGAAGGATTTTAATTACATTTCATATGTTCATTTTTTTAACGACTGTTCCATATTTCTTGGCAGAAGTGCATGATGAATTTTTTAACATTGACCTTCTTCAATGAATAGCTATAATCAAAATGATATCTGGGTGTGATCATTAGATTTGTTTACAAATGTAATCATGCAAGAGAATGTGTCACAAATACACATTTTTGGCCCCCTTAATTCCCAAATTAGCACATTTTACAATTATTTGTACAAAATATATTGTTAAAAGGTTTTGACCTTAATGGTCTCTGACATGATATATTTTGTGTCTTTTTGAAAATAGTGCAGGAAGGGGAATCACTCATAGCTAAGTGAATTTACCCTTCTCAGGTTTTCATCACTGTTCTGTGATGGATTGCATGTAATTGCTCAAATTGACCCTTTCACAACTTATAAAATGTGTACTTGCTGTAGAAAGGTATTTTGCAGCAAGACTTTACCTCAGCCTCCCCATATAAATGAATAATTATTACGTATCATTGTGGAGTATGTGTCAATATTACTGTAATTTTCATTCTTCCAGTCCTAGTCTCTTTGTCTGTAGAAGTCAATCATCAATATAGTGTGATAATTGTGATAATAAATTCGTAGATTGTGTGAATTATCTGTGCATAAAACGCTTATTGAGTTGTTTATTTGAGTACATGCCTCAAAGCTGTACTAGCCAAGTTTCATATGATCCCAATTCTTTTTACAATTTTATATGAATCAAAATTAGAATGGGGTCCATTCTTGGGTGCTTCCTGACTGTCTCCCTATGTTTTATTGAATTTGATAAATTTGATCTTTCTATCGCATGTGCTCTGTGCAAGCTTCAGTATGTACTTTCACATGCCTTGTGTTGGTATAATATGCAAGATGAGATTGTTTTGTTAGTTTGCATACTCAGACGTTGCTAATAAGGTGTGGTGTCACTGTTGACTAGTATGACCTGGTAAATTTACTATAACAGGTATTCTCGCGGTAAGCGTGATAGAATTTAATGTACAGTGGCTGATATGTAAATTGTGGGAAGTTGAATGTTAACGTTCATTGAGTTTTGTGAAGTGAGTGAGAAAGAAGTGTGGAAGGAAAGTTAAGTACACAATGGATATGTATTTAAAGTAATTAGATGTGCAACAAAGTTAACTTGTTTGAGTATGGATAACCCAGATGTACTTTGTGTATGTACATCAAAAAATCAAACTCCAAATGTCACTTTGTTTTAAATGTAGTGAAGCTATTTATTGCTTCAAATGAAGAGTGTAGTATTTAATATATCATGAAAATGTACTAATGGTTGTGTTTAGCCCAATGTTGTTGCCTTGTTTTAAAGAAATTTTGATTAAATATGAAAACTCAATCACTGATGTTTTTCTTGCCATATTAAAGAGGTTTGTGTCATTATGTTGGATGTACTAAAATTAGAAGAAATGATGAAGTGCTCCACTAAACACATTGACAGAGAGTAGTTTGTTAACAAAATCTTCCCTGGTCTAGAGCTCCTCCGCTCTCATCAGTATATATTGTTTATAGTGACTCTCAGTTCTTTTCAAGTCCTTTTGAAAAAAAGTGTTACCTATGTGCATAGTGATGAAGTATAGTCATCTATGTAAATTAACTTCATGGAAATGCCCAATCTAAATTCACTGGGACTTTTGGGGATTTTGTGTTTGATGAGAACTACCTACAAAAAAAAGTACCACACCTCACTTTGATATAGCCGATCTCAACCAGCTGCATTATAGTAAAGCCCGAACATGTCACTTAATTACTATGCCGAGGAATTGATGTTGGAACAGTTGATGGAATGGCTAGGCTGGGAGCCACTAGAGACTTGGAAGCTAAACCCAAGGCTTAAATTACTTGAAAAATTCAGATCAGTCGATCTTCAGTTTGACTCTTGGGTTTTATTTTGTCCCGATCTCTTGAACTGATAGGAGCGACAAAATGGTAAGTATACACTGCAATACTGATAGCTACAAAAATTCCTACAGAGCGTGACAAATGGACTCTCTGTTAACATGTAATTCATCTTTGTACTCTACCCCTTCCCTTTAGGTGGCTGGAGTCCTAACACCCCGTCACATAACTCTGTGGTGACTCACAGGGTAGTATGTAGATGTAATTTGCAGAAGTGATGCTGTGGATGGCTTCAGATATCTTCATAGAAACTGAAATGCTACTGGAGGAGAGGATTTCTTTATGAATACATCTGTCATATTAGGCAGACACATGGGGTACTCGGATGTAAAGGGCAAATTAGTGTTTGCAGGGTGATCCTTTCCTACTCCACTCCATCATAACTAATAACACAATTGAAATGTGGTCTTGTAGGATTGGATACATGGTAAAATGATGAAAGTCAGAGAATATCCAACAGACTCGTACATGTGCTGTGCCCTATCTACCTCTAGTATTTCTTTCTTCATATCAGCATAAGTCCTACCTTTCTTCATCCCGTCCATAAAACCTATTCTCTTTCTTCCCCTTCCCCGCTTACCCAACATCCTTACCTCTATCTCGGCCTTCAGCAAACCAGCAAACTGTCCCTCATTACCGCTTCCAGCCACCTACCCTGCCTTCCCCTAATCTCATCCACAAGTTTCTTCTCCTCACCCACCATGTCAAGCACTTCCTCATTGTCTTCCTTTCCATCCAATGCACCTCCATCATCCTCCACATCCACATCTCGAACGCCATCAGCCTGTTTTTTGTCTTCCTTTCTCAAAGTCCATGTTTCTGCCCCATACAATGCTGTACAATACAACTCCATATCAAGCTCTTCACCAGCCTCTTTTTTACATCCTTACTTAAAGTTCACATCATCAGCTCCCTTCTATTATTGAATGCTTCCTTCGTTAGCACTATTCTCCTCCTAATGTCTTTGCTACTATGTTCTGTTTTTTTCTAGTGTAGTACCTAAGTACCTAATTAAATTGTTCTACTTGCTCAAGTTTGTGACTTCGTACTCTTATGTACAGACTCACTTTCTTTGTCCCAGAGATTCTCATTACTTTTGTTTTCTTATGATTAATCTTCATCTCGTATTTCTCACATTGCTTTTCCAATACATCTACTAAAGTTTGCAATCCTTTCGACGACCGACTTAACAATACATGATCATCTGCAAATCTAATCGACTTTATTCGCTGGCCTCCTAATTTGATTCCCTCACCTAGCTTATCCCATGCCTCTCTTACCATTTCCTCAGCATAGATGTTAAAAGAGCAAAGGCAACAATGGGCACCCTTGCTGCACCATGTGACCTATAACTGCCCACCCTGATTCACCGTCAGCGACCCTCACCTGAGCCCTCTGCGCCATATGTAAGTTTTGGATGAGTCTCCTATCACGTCAATCTATTCCTATTTTCCCCAGTATCTGCATTAGTTTCTCCCAGTTTACTCTGTCAAACACCTTTTCTATTTCCACAAAGCAAGTGAAAACATCCTGATTATACTTTGTTTCTGTCTATGAGTGTCCTCACTAGCACAATCACATCTCTGGTTGCCCTCCCCTTCCTGAACCCAAATTGGTCATCGCCTAAATAGTAGTTTACTCTGCTCTCCAACCTTCTATTTAGTATTCTAAGCAAAGCTTTTGCTGCGTGCAAAATTAAATTGATCGTTCTATACTAGGGGTGGATGGGTCAGACTTTTTAGTTTCGGGTCAGGCTGGGTAGGGTATTTTTTTTGACCCTTGGGTCTAGGGTCGAGTTGCATTCTAAAATTTAACCCTTATTTTTCTCCTAAAAATCAAGCAGAAATCCATAAAATATGATATTTTTGAAGGTCTATTGAAACTTATAATCAATCAGGGCCTATATGGCATACTACTGCAGAAGTGTAGAAACTCAACATAAAAATTGAAATGTGTACAAACAGTGGCTTCATTAATCAACTTACCACTTAATTAACACAACTTAATAAAAGATTAAGTTATAAATGATGGAACAAAATAAACGTTTTTACTGTTCTTTATTTCCAACTAAGTTCACTAACAGGCTCATGAAAGATGTATGTTAAGTATTCTAATTTTATTTTCTGCAAACATTCTTATAAATTATCTGATATAAAAATCCCAGTAATATCCTTCTATTTAGTTGCTTTTATTTATGCTTAATTTAACTGTAGGACTAGGGCAAAAATTTTCAACAATGCTCTTGCATTTGTGGTGTAAATTTTCAAAACCAATATACTCCTTCTTAGTGTCTATAATCATCAGATTAGAGAGTAGATTAAGAGTTTCGGTGGAGTTCCTCCTGAGGAGTCCCATAGGCACTCAGACCTATTGGTCCATTGTGCCGACCACATTACTTGCGGTACCCCTAAAACCTTATAGTTTTGCTGAAAGCTAGAATGTCTCCAATTGGGATACCCCTTATTTTGTTGGGTTCCAAGAATGGTGATCCCAGGTGTCTGTTGTGAGCTCTCATCAGTGCGGGACACTCGCATAATACATATGTGGGATGTGGTTTCATCCTCCTCTTCGCACCATCTACATCTGGCCGACTTGACGATCCCTAGTAGATGGAGGTGCCTCATTACATGGTAGTGCCCTGTAAGCAGTCCTACTATCATTCGAATTTGACCACTGTTTGATATAAGGAGTCTCTTGGCAAGGCGCAGGTTAGGTCCTTGTAAGTGAGGTTTGGCCTGTCGTAGCCCTCATGAATTCCCCCAGATCTCAGAATGTTGGGTTATGCTCCATCTTCTGATCTCTTCCATTCCTGTTGAGGGTCCAATTGGAACAATTGGTCCCAGCCCAATTGGGTTGCGGATGGTTCTCGCTTTCGCAAGTTCATTCGCTATTTCGTTTCCGGTTACTCCTTCATGTCCAGGTGCCCAGAAGATCTCTACCTTGACGCATTTGCTGATAACGCCCAGTGCCAGTCGATACTACTGCAGCAGCCATGACTTGAACCATGATGATGTCAGGGCTTTCATCACCGCCTGACTATCAGTGCAAATGTGTATTGGTTTGTCGTACAGCCCCACCTCTTTAACAGCATAGGCACAAGTTAAGAGTGCATAGACTTCTGCCTGAAATACTGTGGGGTATTCTCCTAAGGAGATTGAGAGTTTCTTGCCTGGCCTTTGACAGAAGACACCGGCCCCTGCTTTCCCATCCTTCCTGGAGCCATCAGTATACCATACGTAGGCTCCATTGTGGAGTGCTTTCTCCCCTTCCCTGACCCACTGCTCTCTAGTTGGAAAGTGGGTTTTGTACGGGAGGGGTGCATTGTTACATGTTGCCACCATTGCATCAGACCCCATTGCAAAGATGGAACTTAATATTTGGAGCTCTGTCCATATAATCTGTGACCATAAATACTTCCTTTGTCATACCACTGTCCTAAGTACTTAAGACGATAAGCCCCTGCTCTTGCCTGTACTTCTGCTTCCACATAGAGTGGAGTTAGGTTGAGGAGAGTTTCAAGCGCTAATGTTGGGGTAGTTTTCATAGCCCCTGAAATGCCCATCCCAGCCATTCTTTAGAGGTGGTTAAGTTTACTTCTGGCTCCTTTTTGCTGAGTCCTCTTCCACCATATGATTGCGCAGTGCATGAGACTCAGTTTCACCACCGCAATATACAACCAGTTTATGGCTCTTGGATCAAGTACCTAGGTTCTTCCAAGAGCCCTTCTACTGGACCATAATGAGGCACATGCTTTCTTAGTCTTGTCCTCGAGATGTTCTCCCCAACTAAGCTTTGAGTCCAAAATGACTCCAAGGTACTTGACCGAAGATGTTGGTTGCAGAATCCTGTCCTGTAGGGACAGAGGACCTAATCCTTCTCTTTTTCTCTTATTGCTGAACAGTAAGAGGTTAGTCTTTCCTGGGTTCACTGTAAGCCCTGTCTCTGTGCACCATATCATCGTTTGGTTCAGGGCTTTCTGCATGAGTCCAGATACTGTTTCAAGGTACTTTCCCGTAGTGAGAATCTACATCATCTGCATTTCCTTGCGTGTATGCACTAGTCTTATTCAGGCATGTTATCAGGCTATCAACCACCATATTCCACTAAAGAAGAGATAGGACTCCTCCCTGAGGGCGTCCCCTTGTTACCGTCACACTCATTGAGCTGTCTCTCAGGATGGCTTTAACAGTCCTTTGTTCCAGCATAGCCTAATCCAGCTGATGATGTGAGCGTGTACACCATGTCTTGTTGCTGGGAGGCAGATTTGATCAAAGGATATATTGTTGAAAGCTCCCTCCACGTCAAGAAAGGCTCCCAATCCAAACATCCCATGTTCCAATACGCCCTCAATCCTACTAGTAAGGTTGTGGAGGGCAGTCTCAACAGATTTACCCTTTTGGTAAGCATGCTGACATGGATGTAGGGGGGGGTCCTTTAGAGGCCCGGTTCTAATATACCTGTCAATTATCTTCTCAAGTGCTTTAAGCAGGAAGGACATAAGGCTGATTCCGCAAAAGGAGTTGGACTTGGTGTAGTCTGTTTTCCCAAGTTTTGGTATAAAGACACTAGTGATCCTCCAGGCTTTTGGGACATACCCGTATGCCATGCAAGATCTGTATATTCTTACGATCGGGAGTAGCAACAAATCCAATCCCTCTTGAAGTAGTGCAGGGAAGATCCTGTCTTCTCCGGCAGATTTGTATGGGGCAAAGCTCTTAATTGCCCATTAATGTTATGATGCTAGATGCCAATCTCCGTTCTGTCAGAGACGGACAGGTGGGAGGCCTTCTGTATTGCATCTCCTTCCCCGCCATGGAGTCTGGGAAGTGGATCTCCAACAGTAGTTTTAATGCTTCTTTATCGGAAGACATAAAGTCTCCCGAGGGAAGCAAAAGAGATCCCATGCCTGCTCCTGGGTCCTTTGATATAACCTTATGAAATCTTGAGAGTTGTGGAAAAGGTTCGATGTTTCCACAGAAAATCCTCCAAGATTCCCTTTTTGAGCGCTTAATTGTAGCCTTATACCTCCATTGGGCTGCTCTATAGCTGTCCCAGTCCTGGGTTAGTGTTGTCCTTTTTGCTTTGTTGAGGAGCTTCCTTCCGGAGGCCCTCCAGTTCTTTGCGCCACCATGGCAGCTTACAGCCCTCCTTCTTAGTCTTGAGGGGGCAACTGTCTTTGAAGGATGAGATGATACATTGCTGAAGGCGGTCCTCAGCATCATCAATCTTGTTGGTCTTCCTGTACTTTCATTGAGGAGCCTGAGCTAAGGTTCCTCACAACTTTTCCCTATAACGGCTCCAGTTAGTATTCTTGGGGTTCTGATATGTTACAGCCCTATCTTTGGCTCTTCAAAGAGTGAACAGCTTGTGTTGGTGGTCAGACAAAGTGATCTCCTCTGAAACCCTCCCTCATCTATGTATTGCACTAAGGAATTGGTGAATAGGGTTATGTCTATCACTTCCTCCCTTATGCTGTTAGAAAAGGTTGGCCGTGATCCTTTATTTAATACCTGTATCTTCTTGAGCTCTTTGGTCACCTCCGCATAGGATGCCCTGGGCACAATCTTGGCCCTCTTTACCTCCTTATCCGGGGGGGTGTCTCCTGGGATCCGGCCTCTTTTACTAGGAGCTGCTTTGGGGGTCGACGCCGTCCTCCTAGCAGCCCTGTCAGCCTTCTCTCTTTCTCTACGCAACCTCTTCCTGGCTGCGCCCGACCCTTTTGAAAGAAGTTTCTCCATTTGGGTGGATATGCTTCCTAGGGTGGTGGCAGAGGCTGCTGAATCTGAGTCCCCCTGGAGACTATTTCTTATTGCCATTGCCAATCACCAACCCACTTGGGGAATGTTTTTCTTAAAGCAAAAACGCTACTATATTGACAACGCTACAACTACAGCCCCCTACAGGATACCCTCTCTTTGTTCCAAAAGTCATACAAAATGTGCATGAAAAGGAAAATAAGGAAAGAATTACCGAATATACTGTTCACAGAGAATAATTTTATTCATACAAAGGCTATATATAGTTACTCAGGGTGGCGATCGTCAGGGAAAACCGGGAAATCCTGGAATTTTGAATTTCTGTAAAAGTCAGGGAATTCTCATAACAGTCAGGGAGAAACTGAGATGGGAAATTCTCTATATTTTTCTACCATTAAGTTTATCGGCCAGTCATTCCCGCCATTTGTTTCACCAAAATATCCCACCAACTAAAACTAATGTCCATTGCTGGCGTGCATGGAATAAGCCTCATCAATTCGAGGGACATTCAGTGAGGAAACTTATCAGTTGAGAATCAGACGTACAATGTATCTCTTTTGTATATCCGTATGATTACAAATGATTACTTATTATGAAATAGTAAGTAATTCTTCTTAGGTCCTACCCATTACTTATATTATATATGAAGGCTTAAACATGACCAACATTCCAAAAAAACACCTGTTTTGATTTTTCTTCGAAAACCTTGCAAGTTATGCAGGTAGTGGAGTTGTGGAAGGATTTTAATGAAATAAAATATGATACCATCTGTGATAATGGTACTTTTCCTGTGCTATGCATAAAGTTAAGAGATTATGGTCAATATTTGGGTGCTATTACGTCACAAAATAGCAGACGCTTTTTTCATGCAAAATTTCACATTAAGTAGTCATTTTAATCGGTTTCACGAATATGTACACCAAGATATTTGTACAGAGTATCAATTTAAGTCTTCTTTTTTGAGGTTATTCTGAGAAAATCTTCGAAAAATGTCAGCATCTTTGGGGCAGCAGGTGGGGGTAAGAAACAGATTTCTCCGAATATAAGCCGCACTCGAATTTAAGCCGCACTCCGTTTTTGGGGTCTCAAATAGGGAAAAAAGTTAATTCGCGAATTTAAGCCGCACCCTTTTTAGTGCATCCTGTACTACCTGCAGTATTAGGAATTAGAATTTTATATCGGTTTTTACATTAGCTATGTAACTGTGACACAATGTTAGATAGATAGATGGATTTATTTGTCAGTGATCATTTTACAATGAAATAAACATCGTCAAGTTATAAATAAGACAATAACACAATACATTAAAATATTACTACACTGCTGAACAAATCAAAAGATTATACCACCGGGGATACTGTCAAAATATTCTTGTACAGAGTATAAAGGGTTTGTTATCAACCAATGCTGAAATACCCTTTTGAAATGAGCCATGTTAGCCTGTTTAGCCTCATGAGGAAGCACATTGAAAACTCTAATACTAGCTATATTTAAATAATTATATGTTTTGGTTAGACGGCATCTAGGAATGTCAAGAGTATCACACATTCTCGTATAGTATGAGTGAGAGTCTCCTCGAACGCTATGCCTGTCTAAATTTCTTTTAACATAACACACACTTTTAAAAATATATAGACCATACACAGTCATGACTTGGAGTTGTTTGAAGAGGGGCGATGAGTTGGTGAGTAACCTCATTACCCTTTTTTGGAGAATAAGAATCTCCTTGGTGGCAGTAGCATGTCTCCAAATTTCAAGGCCATAGTTTACATGGCTATGAAAAAAAGCATAGTAGGCAGATAGAAGGTATTCTTGAGGTACCAATGTCCTAAGTTTCCTTAACATAAAAGTAGCCTTTGAAAGTTTCCCAGCAACAGATAAGCTATGAGCATCCCAAAGTAATTTATTGTCTAGTTTAAAACCAAGCAATTTCATGGTAACGGGTGGATTTGCTATATCCTGATGGTGGAACCTATATCCTTTAATATGTAATGATCCGGAAATGGAAGAATTCCATTTCCCAAAATATGCATAAATGTGTTGTTGTGTGACGTCTCAGAATAGCCAGCTATGTCAAACTATACCTCGGGAACTGTACCTTTTACTTTCGAGAACGGCTAACCTTCCTCTTCTTCTTCCCCTCCCTCCCTTGCCATTTTGTCGAAAACATCCTAGTTTCACCTTTCCTATATAATGGCACGGTGGAGACGCTATGAGGGAGTACACTCGACCCTCGTCCGGCAGCCAGTCGGACAGTGATCGGCTAATGGTTACTCTGCAACCATTCACTGACGGTACAGACGCAATGTAGCCGTCAGTGGGAGTCGAAGCGCGGGCCATGGGGCCCGTGCTACCGAAGCGCCTCCATATCCACCCGTGCCATCACCAGCAGCTCCTCTCCTTCCCGAGACATTGGTAATGTTTTCACTTTCTGCTATTCTGGATGCACATATTCATTATTTGCTATTTGTTCATTGAATTGATTCTTATGGGATTTTAAATGGAAATAAACTTTGAGTAAAAGACTTTAAATATTTGTGTGTGATTATTCGCTTCCCGACACCAAGGGCAAGAACCCACGTAAAAACAATATGCTCTCGGGTTCCCAAATATGTGGGGGCCCGGTCGTAACAAATATATGAATACATTGTGCACCAATTTGACCTTTTTCAGCGTTATCTCTTACTTTCCCCGTGACTTAGGTGAGTTTAGCTGGCGTCTGCGTGAATCCGAATGGCTGGTTTGCTCAAATCGGTCATTTTTACGATTTTTAAAAGAAAATTCTTGAATTTTAGCCGCACTCCGATTTTGAGGCCCCAAAATCGGGAAAAAAGTGCGGCTTATTTTCGGAGAAATACGGTAGTAGTGTCCTTCGCCTTGCCAGAGCATTTGCGGATATGAGTGGACCCTCCTCGGTGTTTTTTTTTCATTAGGGTATATACTTGTAGCTTTTAATGTGTTGATTTAAGCTTTTAACTTTTTCTGAGTTTTGGCGAACATTTAATTCAGGAGAAATAGAATATTCCAATAATAGGTGATCTTTTGGCAATCGGTCAGGGAAATTGGTAAATCCATCAGGGAAAACTCAGAGAAAAGTCAGGGAATTCAAAAATTGTATATCAGTAGCCACCCTGTTACTGTAAGTCTAATTGTAATCATACAAGTAGTAAAGTTCTTTTACAAAACGACAAATATATATTGTAACCGGTCCTGTTTGGATGCGGTTACAAGGTTGTGAGCCACCGGAGCTAAAAGGATGGTTCTGGTTTTGTTTTTTTTTTAATTGTTAGATTTTTGTAGCGTGTTTTCTTCGTGAGTGAATGTGAGTGTTCCCCCCGTTTCCTCAGTCTTTTCCCTCCCCCCTTCATCAACTGGCAAGCAACCCTGGCGTTTGGAGAAGGCCGGCTAAGTGTTTTAAGTGTTAAGCCCCCCCCCCCATTCCCCTTTTGCCCCAAAGTCACCGGCATAAGCTGCGTCGGGACCGGGGTCAAGTGCACCCGGGACGATTTTGATTCCGGGTGAAGCTACTTCCCCTTACCTCCCTTATCCCCCCCTTCTCACCCCAACCGGGGCGAGAGGTATATAAGTCGGGAGCCACGCGCTCTCGAGGCGAATAAATTCTGACGGCTGATTCTTGAGAGGACTTCTTGAGACTGATTCTCGCGAGGCGAGGACTTATGAAACGGCTAGTGGCGAACAAGCAGACGACGTGCGGAGGGCGATCCCCTGCAAGAGGAGAAGGCTGGACCCAAGGATCTACGGAAGGGACCGCGGCGTAGGTGAATAGACGAAAAAAGCATCGTGGCCAACAGAGAAAGAGGTTCTGTATCCCGAACCGGCATCCTGGTCGGGAGATCTGCAGGAAGTGAAATCATCGGGAAAGCTGTCCAGGAGAGTTGGTGCCGACAAAGCCGATAACTACTGTCCAAATTTGTGACCATTCCTTAACGTAGAAGAGCCCGCAATTCCCCAACATAGAAGAGCCCGCCATTCATCATAGAACGAATCGCCATTCCCCAACCTAGAAGAGCCCGCCGTTCTCCATAGAACGAATCGCCATTCCCCAACCTAGAAGAGCCCACCATTCTCCCTTGAACGAATCGCCATTCCCCTAAGAAGATCCCAAAATAGAAGAAGATACCGAGTGAAGCCCCGTTAATCGTATCATTTGCTTATACACCCTTTTCCCTATCCTGTACCTGAGTGAGTGTGAATGTGCAAATTGAGATAAATCTTAGTGCAACTAAATGAGAAGAGAATACGAGGAGTACAGACAATTAGAAGCTGCAATCAAACAAAATTGTCTTAATTCTCAGTAGAATCAAAAGGGAGTTTCATGTTTTTCCCACCGTCCAAAGGCGAATTATTTTGTGTCAGTTACTTCTATTTTCTGTGTTTTTTTTTCATAACATTTGATATCTCTTGTTCTAGGATTAGCACCCCTTTTCCCCCTTAGTGTTATCTACAATTGATCAATGGTTTCTTTTGTGCCTTTCGTAAACGAATAAATTGTAAAAGTGTTAATTCTGTGTTTGAGATTTACTTGTCAAATCGTTCTACCCCTCCCCCACTTCTCCCGCCCAAGGTAAAAAGGGAGATCGTGAACCCGCGTTGCATTCCACCCACCCTCATGATCGTGGTCACCCATCGAGAATCCACCCCACCCCAGAAGCTCCGACGAGCTTAGCCGGCATCCTTCCCTTCCCCATTTCCCCGTCACTGAATCCCCCCCCCCATTCTTTGTGCACCTCCGAATGAGAAATTAGGAGGTGACAATATACATATATGTATATATTAAGGTAAACATTTTCGCTAATAGCTTTTCCTGCAGTGTTCAATCTGTAGACAATCTGTCCTGATGCTCCAACAGTAGTCAGTCATCAAGGAAATGAGGTGTGATCGAAAAATAACAGGAATTTTTGTTTTTCTTAAAGAATATTTATTTATTAATCAATGTCAATTTTGAAGGATTTCAGGCTTTGCCGGCGAAGATTTATACGCCGCTATGCGCTGTTTGCGTGAAGCAATCTGAAAAAAACACCCAGAATTATGGCAAAACAACTCGTGGAAATTGCACCACGATAATGCTCCCGCTTACACCTTACTGCTTTTCGTGATTTTTTTGGAAAAAAAAAACAAACCGTTATTTTTCCTCAGCCACTGTATTTGCCAGACATGTCCCCCTGTGACTTCTTTCTATTCCCGAGGCTGTTGACAAGTTGAATGGTGGACACGAGAATCAAGGAACACCAGCGTCACCTTAGATTGGGCCAACCTGAAAAATCGGCTGTTGCAGAGCACAGCATCACAATGGACCATGCCATCCATTTTGAGAAGACAAAAATAATTGCCCGCTCTTCTGGCTACTGCGACCGGCTTGTTAAGGAGGCCATCGAGATCTGGAGAGAAAGACGACACTTTAACCGTGACTTCGGTTACAACCTGAGTCACACTTGGAAACCCATCTCAAGCTTATGGGAGAGTCAAGACCACCGGATGCTACCTAATTTTCCCGCCAAAAATTTTGGACCTGACCTACCCATGGGGTATATATTGACCTTCACCGCTAGTCAAGGCACTCACCTCTGCCCTGAGGACGGTGCTCGACTCAAGCATCGAAACGTTGACCGCCATGGACCTAACAACCTGGTGGAAACCCCGAAAGATCCCTGACACAATGTCAATTTTGTTCCCTTCAGAGTAATCCCCCTTAGATATAATACACTTCTGCCAGCGGTTTTTCCAATCTTGGAAGCACTTCTGGAACTCACTTTTGGCTTTTCAGCTCCTTCAGCAATTCTGTTTTTATCTCATCAATGGTGGCAAAATATCATCCTTTCATGGTTCTCTTCAGCCTCAGGAATAGAAAGAAGTCACAGGGGGGCATGTCTGGTGAATACAGTGGCTGAGGAAAAATAACGGTTTGTTTTTTTACCAAAAAAATCACGAATAAGCAGTAAGGTGTAAGCGGGAGCATTATCGTGGTGCAATTTCCACGAGTTGTTTTGCCACAATTCTGGGCGTTTTTGTCAGATTGCTTCATGCAATCAGCGCATAGCTTCCAGGTAGTATTCCTTATTGACTGTGCGACCATGTGGCAGGAGCTCGGAATTATGAAGCCCGCAAAATTTAAAAATTCCCATTATTTTTTTATCACACCTTTTACATCCCATCTACTCTGATACCGTGACTCCACGATCTTTAAATCTTGGTGGAATCGCTCACCCTGCTCATCACTGACTGTGCCAAGATTTTTCAGGAAGTGAGCAAGATGGGTATGCAGAAAATGCACCTTGATGCTCATGTTGCAACCAAGGTTTGTGAAGCTCTCCAAGAGATGCTAGACAATTTCGTTGTAATTCTGTGCTCATGTATTTCCAAGAAAGTCTATGACAAGGTGTTAGAATGCCAACCAAGCATTCTTTTGGAGTTCTGTCACTGTTCCGATGAAATGTTCATCTTTAACAAGCTGCCGAATCTGTGGACTGTCAAACACACCGGCCTTTATCTTTTCGATAATAATAATAATATTTATTTGCCCAGTAGATCTAGTTACAACGTTTGCACACAATATAAGGCACGTCAGGAATTAATGAAAGTAGTAAACTATAAATAAAATGAGCAACACTACCAAAAAAAAAGTTAACATTGCACAGCACAATAAATATTAATTCATCAGTGATCAATAAAAGATGGTTGACTTACAATCTGATCTGCCATAAACTCATTGACATCATCGTAGAGCTTTTCTCTTAGAAGAGCTTTCAGTTGTCTTTTAAAAGCATCACCACTCATGGATTTTATGGAAATGGGCAGATGATTATATAATTGAATTCCCATCCTCCGCAAACCGTGTAAACATTTTGTGGTCCTGGCATATGTTACATGTAAGTCATTACGACTTCTCGTGAAGTGATGGTGAATGTCTTCAAAAGACAGGCTAGGCAATGCCGAAATGAGATACTTGAAACAGTCTCCTTCAGTTGGCAAAGCTTTAACAAATTACTTCATGAGACCCAGTTTCTTATGCAGAGGTGGAAATATGATGTTCTTTCTGTCGACAAGTGGCTGGTGTAGAATGTTTGGATCACCAGGTTTGAGGTTAGATCTTGGCGGCCAATTCAACTGCACCCAATGCTTCTCACGAGCATCTTCTGTCCCACATACACAGAAAACGGGGATACTTGGCACATCCGTGTTGCTGGCCAAGAAAAAGCAGATCATTTCAAGGTCAACACAGATGATCCATTTGTGCATGTGATATTGCAGCAAATCAATGACACTCTTTATATCTTCATGTTCTTCACACAAATAAACTGAATGGCCTATTGGGACTGCACCAAATAAATTTCCATTGTGGAGGAGGACACATTTCAAGCTCCACTTTGAGCTATCAATGAACAGTCGCCATTCAGTTACATTATAGGCTGGAATTCCCAACTCCTCCATTAAACTATGTAGGTTATGGCAATACACAAATCCACTGCCACTTTGAAAGTATTGCAGAAATGCACTTTCTCTTGAGCTAAAGTAGGATACCTTAGCTCCGTTTTCAAGCAAGTTTTTCTCGTGCAGTCTTGATGCTAGGAGTTCTGAAGCCTCTTTGGTTAGTCCCAAATCTCGTGCCAAATCATTCAACTCATGCTGATCAAATGCTTTACGATTGGAGTCATCTTCAATTTCAAAATCTTCATCGTTCGTGTCACTTTGATGGTACATAGTTGTTGTCACTTAATTTGATCCATCAATCTTAACGGTGGGCATCCTCGTGGCCTTTTTCCCCAAACCTTGCCTTCAGGTACTATCTTCTCTAACCCATAGCGCCTTGAGACATGACCGAAGAATTTTAGGCAATTGCGCAGAATTGTTGGCAGCAATCGGTCTCTCTATGCAATTTTCAATTGGGCTAAAATGGAGGCGGCATTAGTTCTTCGCTTTGTCCATGATATATGCATCATTCTTTGATAACAATACAGTTCAAATGCCGCAATCTTCTTGCGTATGGTGGCTGTGATCGTCCAATTCTCTGATCCATAGGTCATGATAGGGAAGACCATTGATCGAACTATGTAGTCTACTTTTAGTTGACATGCTGATTCCTCTGTTCTTCCATATTTTTTGCATTTTTTGAGCTGCGGTTTTGGCCATCACTATTCTGCGCTAGACTTCCTTTTCACTGCCACCACTGTTAGACAGCAGGGCGCCCAGGTACACAACTTATTTTTTACTGCTGTATCACGAATGAGATTCACTCGACAGTTGAGATCCCTGTTTATCACCATAAGTTGTCATTTTTGGCGATTGAGCTGCAGGCCTGCCTCCGTGCTGAATGTCTCAATGCGCTGTAGTAGAGTGGCCAAGTTTTGTTCTTCATTGCTGAGGAGAGCTGTGTCATCTGCATATCTCAGATTCGTAATCCGTCTGCCACCGATACTGATGCCTCCTTCAAATTCATGTAAGGAATTTCAAATGATCCATTCGCTGACTATGTTGAAGATGATGAGGGATATTAATTACACAGCCTTGCCGAATGCCTTTCCCTGTACAAAATTTGTCCTACAGGACGTTATCGATCCATACATATGCACTGTTGTGCATGTAAAGGGAGCATATTAAGTGTATTAGATGGCCAGGCACCCCCATGGCTTGCAAGGTATGCCACAAATACATCCAGTTGACCATGTCAAACGCCTTTGTATAATCTAGGAAGCAGATGTAAGTGGTTACGTTGTGTTCATATGACTTTTCGATTATTTGATGAGCCAGCATTATTTGTTCACGTGTGCCTTTGCCTGGCATAAAGACAATTTGCTCTTCTGGTAGGAATGCCTTCAGACGTTCATGTATCACATAGAGCAGAACTTTGCTGGCATGTGGTATTAGGGCTAACATCCTCTAGTTGGAGCATAGAGTCCTGTCTCCCTTCTTGTGTAGGAGTATGTACACTGACACCACCGATTCTTCTGGCCAAGCACACGTGGTCCATATTTGGTGCACAGCACATGTAGAAGACATACCAAGCTTTCACCTGGAACCTGCAGCATTTCAGCTACTATGCCATCGAGTCCAGGTTATTTCTACTATTTTAACTTATTATAACTAAGGGCATTCCGAACTTCTTCTGGATAGATGATAGGTTCAAGTGATCTGTTGGTGGCTGCTTCTGTGTCGGCTTCAGTGCCTGTGTACTTCATCAGATCATGGCATTACTCCTGCCATCTACGTATGATCTTGTGTGGTTTTAAGTAACGTTCCGTTTTCCCCATGTATTGCCATGCATCTCACCTGGAATGTCCTTGTGATCTCATTAACCTTCTGGAAGAGCTTACGTGGGTGATTTTGGGTGGAGAGTTCTTCTAGCTCTGTGCATAATCGGTATAGGTGTTCGTTCTTGTCATTCCGCAGTTTTCATTGCACACTTCTTTCAGCTGTAGCTGGTTCTCCTCTGTGTTAGATTGTTGGGCTTTGAGAAGTCTCCGTTCTTCTATCATATTCCAAGTGTCCACACTCATCCATGTTTTCCGTGGTCTCTGCGGTCGACTACATTCATTTTCTGAGTCTTGAAGCATTTCTTTAGTTTTTCCCACGTTTCGTTCGATGTATCTGTCGAAAGATCTTGGTTGAGTATACTCTCAACTCTTTTGTTGGCCTTATCGCTATATATAGGATCCTTGCCAAGGTGCCACCTTTTCTCCACGTTTTTCCTTTTTGGAGTGTTTCAAAGCTTGAGGCAAGCCTCTAAGATAAGCACATTGTGATCACTCCCACAGTCCAATCCTGCGTAAGTTTTTATGTCTTTAACGATTGTTCTCCAATGTAATCTATTTGATTCTGCATGTGGCGGTCTGGTGGCTGCCACGTGTAAAGCTTTCGGGGATGGTGTTGGTATTGTATTTTTGCTGATTGGCTTAAGAAATAAAGTGTATGAATTTGAACTATTGTTGAAGGAACTTTCAGCGGATGTTACAGTACTTTCAGAGCATTGTTTTTCAGAGCGATGGTTTTGATCTTATATCATTCTACTGCCGCAAGCAGCATAAATGTGGTGGTGACTCAGTATACTGTAAACCTGGTATAAATACGACTAATTTAAACTTTAGTGGCTCTAATATTGAACAAAGTTGTGAATGCACATGTAGCATGTTGAAAATTAATTTTAACAAATTTGCAGTAATTTATATTTATCGACCACCTTTGGGTAACACCAATGACTTCATGCAAGTGATCTTAACATTAATTTTCTCATGGATTTGTTAGTTAAATCAGATCTTGTTAATTTACTATTAACTTTTGGTTTACATATATCATGAATTCTGTGCCTACCTGTGTAACTCCTACTTCACAGACCTTGATTGATTGCATTTTTTCAAATATTTCGGCTACACTTATTGATTGTGAGAATGTAAATACTGGTTTTTCTGACCATTTTGGCTTACATTTAACTATTTCCTAGAATGTACCATCTTTTAAGGGCAACTCTACTGATATCTCAAAGAGAATATTTTGTAATGAGTCACTAATGCAATTTACTGCGAACCTATGGCCCATGAAACTTTGGAAGATGTTTATACTGCAGTTAATATTGACCTCAAATAGTACTTTTTCAAATATTTTTACTATGCACTTCAATGCAATTTTTCCAATTAAAAAGACTTTGCTAAAGCAGCATAAGTACTAACAAAAATAAAATATATAACCCAGAACTCATATTGATGTTGAAACACGTTCGTGAACTACACTCATTAAGTAAATCAGGGGATCCAGCTTCATGCCAGTCTTACAAGAAAGCCTGCAGGAAATTTAAATCCCTTTTACATAAAACTAGAAGAATTGCTCTTGAAAATTACATAAATAATTCCAAAAACATCATATAATCCACATGGAATGTCATCAAACTTAACACTAAATCATCTACTCAACATAGAAATTTTGGCCTCCATCAATTTCAATGGGATCAAAATATCAGATCAGCAAGAAATTGCCAACAAATTTAATCTCAGTTCTACAGTGTTCATTATAAAATGAATACAACACCACCATCTATAAATAGTAGTCACAGTCGCTCCTTCCAAGATTAATCTCTGTTCCTTTTTCCCACCAGCCCATAGGAGATCCTAAAAGTGGTCAACTCCTTCCCGAATAAATTCTCAAGTGGTGTTGATGGCATTCCAATGGTTGTTGTAAAGGTTTCTGCTCAAGTTATAGCATTGTCTCTATCGGATATTGTTAACTCCTCCTTTTCTAGTGGCCATTTCCCATCATTTCTTAAAAAGTCATGCATAACTCCTGTTCCCAAAAAAGGTTCTCGTGCTGATTCTGAGAATTATCGGCCAATAGCTGTTATATCTTCCTTTTTGAAAATAATTGAAAAACTCTTCTATAACCGTGTAATGGAATACTTGAATCATCATAAATTACTGCACAATAATCAACATGGATTCAGAAATGGCCGCTCTACATACGCTGCCAATTTGGACTAAATAAAAAGTCTCAACCCTAAGTTACATATGGCAGGAATATTTTTTGACATAAGCAAAGTGTTTGATCTGATATCTCACCACATCTTGTATCATAAACTTAATAACATAGGAATATCTGGAGTTGCTCTGAGTTGGATAAAATCATATCTCACTGACCGTCAACAAATTGTTAGCTATTCATGTAACAATATGGGTAAAGTTGGGACAGTAAACTCACATCCTCTTAAGAAATGCCATAGTAGTTCCCAAGGATCCATCCTTGACCCTCTCTTATTCCTCCTTTTTACTTGTCTTATTTCAACTTGCTTCGTGAGTTTAATCGTATATCCATTACCCAATTTTTGAACCCCTTCCCGTTGTTTAATCTTTCCCAAATTTTGCATACATTTTAATTTTGATGACAGAATCTTGGTAAATTTTTTCGAATTTTTCATGTACTTAGTCAGATTTAATTTAAGTAAATATTTTTGATTTAATACATAGATAAATCATTATAATAAAGCATTACACATTGAATTGTAAAACATTGAAAGCATTGCAAAACATTGAGAAAATTTCAATGATTGTTAAATTAATAAAAGTGTTAAGACCAAAAAGTAGAAAATAAAAATATTAAAAAAAACACTTTTTAAAAACTGGTCTTATTTCAAAATGCACTAAAAAATAGAAATGCACTAAAATGTAGAAAATAAATTTTAGATTGAAATTTACAAAGTTAAGAGACCTTCGCTATTCCAAATTTATAAATATATTATAGTTGAAAGTGCAAATGAATATTTGTTTACTTTATCTGTGTAATATATTCGTCGATTGTTATGAGGCAAGATCATATAATCGTACGTCTAATTGATCATCTAGTTGATAATCATGATTATAAGACCAGGGTGCTCAAATTCAACTTAATTAAATTATTACTTTGCACCCTGGTCATGTCATGGGGAATAAGCATAAATAAATATGAAAAAAATAATATAAAAAAATAACCACGCTTATAATATTCCTGTGTACTAAAAAGTAAATTTTCTTGGTAATTACTGTATTTATAATGACTGATTCATGTATTGTCATCGATAGTAAGTAAGTGTGCCAAATTTCTGCTCGATTGAACATTGGGAAGTTGGTTCGATTGCGACAGCGCCATCAACAGCGCTGACTAGGAGTAGGCGATGCGGGTTGCGTTATGTTAGGATAAAGAAATATAAAATGTAAACCATTTAATTTCAGTAGATTAATTAGGTAATTAGTAAAGATAATGACTGATTCACATAATTTCATTGATATTAAGTAAGTGTGTCAAATTTCAGCTCGATTGAATATTGAAAAGTGGGTTAGATTTCGATTACAAGATTCAATCCAGACAAACAACAAACAGACAGGGCAAGTTATAAGGGTGGCGACCCTTCCTCAAGAGGGAATGTGGACACCACAGTGGAAAGTACAGTAACACTCACTTCACTACAGGTGTGGCCACATTTACCTAAACAAAGTCAAAGTAAATGTTACTACCTTGCCTGTAACTTTGTTGCTTTGACATGTGGAAGGCAAGTAGAAACCACCACATTACAATTCCAAGGAGCTGCCTGTAACCATCACTTTCTTTTAATTTTTTTTCCACTAATTAGCTTATGGAACCTTATAAAAGCAACAGGATCATACACCCTGGATCATTAAGCACGCCGGGGTAGGAATAATGCTTAAGAGCACTAGAATGCATATGAAAACTTTCCTTCAGAGTAAGAAAAGGATAGTCATTGTTAAGATAGCAACTAAGCTGGCAGACACAAAAGCTGTACAAGTCTTTATGCCTATGAAGAAACCGAAGTGGTCTGCGAAAATTACTTGGAATTAAAAAATATGAAAGAAGAATAATACTTGGACAATGGTATGACATTGTCACAGAAAGCCAAGAAGGAAGAACTAAGGGTAAATACGGATTAGGAAAATATAATGAATGAGGAGAACTGCTCAGAATTTCAAACAAATTAATAGCAGCTGTTTAAAAAATAATCTGCAAGGAATTTATACATGGAAGGATATACAATTGGACTTAAAAGTGGATTGATCGATCGATTAACGAAGAGGTACTGCGATGAGTGAGAGATGATTGAAATCTCATAAGAACTCAAAAGAAAAGGAGGGACAACCTACTTCACCATATTTTAAGTGTCTAATAAAGACAGCCAGAAGTACAGTATGACCTCGGCTGAGATACATGGAGCAAATAATGAATTATGAGGAAACAAAGAAATATGTAGAGGTGAAGAGGCTAGCTGATAGAAGCATAAAGTGGAAAGCCATGTCAAACCAACCTTAGGGTTGATGGCCAACAATGATGATGATGACAAAGGCACAATTGTGATTTAACGGGAAGTAAGCCAGTTCATATAAGAGCACATTCAGAATAGACATTTCATAAAGAATGATACATATTCTGAGGTATGTACAAAAACAACTTGAACCCTACTACCTCCATTCATACAATTCCTGTATTTCCTGTGTCCCTTGACCTCTCAATGAAAAAAATGTCTTCACTATGTGAAGTTAGGCTTTCTAAGGTAAAAATCATGTTACCTCGGACATTTGAGACCTAATACTCTCACAAAAAAGGGAAATAATGGCACTAAATGGACCAGAGATTCTGTTGCTCGTTCCTTTTGATTTGCTGACTCATGTTGGAGGTCGTTATGACTTTGAAGTGACTAGCACAGAATTACCAGGGCAACGGCCTTCCACGATGGACACACCGGTTCCTGATCAGTCACCGAAGTTAAGCATCGTTGGGCTCGGCTCGAGTTTGGAGGGGTGATCCTCTGATTCGTCCAAGTGCTGTTGCTCCTGTCTGCACGTGGCAGAAGGTAAGTGCGAAAGGACCTCGGGTGTCGAAGCACGTTAAACAAGAATACTACTACTACGGAATTACCTGTACATACACAATTTGAGGATAAACAAATATTCCATCATACTCAGAATGATTGCATAAAATATGGCCTGAAATTCAATTTTAGGTGTATATATAATTAATTGATAAAGACCAAATAAGAGCTCCAATGCCTCATTAAGGTGAGGTACTAAAAGCACTAAGCCAACCCACACACAGAAAGTGCCTAAAATGGTACTGCTCACTTATTAAAAAAAAAAAGAATTTGGACTTGGGAAAGTAAACTTCCAGGTAAGATGTCATTTTCCCTGACTTTTCGAGAGCCATTTTTAATTTCCCTCACATTTAACCTGCCTGCCACTTGCAGACAGGGGACATGGGCACCACGGTAGGTGTGTAAAGGAGGGGTCTCCCCGGTACAGGTATAGAGGGTGTCCTCCCTCTAACTTTCCCGGTCTGGGTATATCTCCCTCCGGCCTCCCGGTGGTCTGGAGGGAGTATCGCCTCTCCATCCACACCTGGTAGAGGTATGGAGGAGGGCCACCCATCCAACCCCTGTCCGGGCCCAACGTTGCTTAACTTTCATGATCTGACGGGAACCGGTGTTTCAACGTGGCTAGGCCCTTGCCCAAGAGGGTGGGTTATGTTTACTAATCGGGGAGAACTGATGAGAGGGATCTTGTGAAAGTGTGTGAATAAAATGCTTGGAGAGTCTTACACAGAGCATTTTATTGTAAGATGCAGTAAACTGGATACTGAGCGATAAGATGGGACCAGATCAGATGTGTTTGAGAGTTCAGAGTCGGAGAAGGTGAAATGGTCAGAAAGGAGGACAAACATCAAAGTTCTTTGAATTTTGGCTAAGGAGAGATGGTTGCTGGAGGAAATTACTAACATACAAGTCGATTGATAGAGCGAGTAGTATTAGGGAAGATAGGATGCTGAAGACTGAGGATGACCGGCAAGCAGGGAAAAGGAAGGGGGAGATGCTACATGGATTGGTTGAAAAGGTAGAATGTACAATGGGTTAAAGGGACTATAGTGTGAAGAGGTAGGGTACATAGGAATTTTAACGATTAGTATGAGGTTAGCTCTCTCCTATCTTAATCGGTGTATCAAATCAAATAATAATCTAACACA
Source organism: Pyrrhosoma nymphula (assembly GCA_963573305.1). Classification (NCBI taxonomy): domain Eukaryota; kingdom Metazoa; phylum Arthropoda; class Insecta; order Odonata; family Coenagrionidae; genus Pyrrhosoma; species Pyrrhosoma nymphula. Next base: position 62,387,657 of record OY754331.1, on the reverse strand, counting down.
ATTGTGTTAGATTAATCAATTAAGATCCATGGTCATAAAAACAAGTCCTATTTCATAAGACGTACTAGCAGGTAGTGTTGCTAATTATGGGGATTTATATTTCCCGGAGAAGCCAAAAACTATTGTTAACTATATTAGCTTCGTAGGAACACTTTTTTTAATTCATACTAAGATGAAATTATTATAATGGATGGCAAAAGCGGCGCAAAATTGCAAGAATAAGACTTCATTTTTGTCCAGCGCTGAGTCAATGGCGTTTTTCCTAAATGTATGGGACGCACAGGTGAACATTTATTGAAAATTAGGTTTATCTTGTCATTTCCCGCATTTGCTCGTTCTCTAAACATCAAAAGTGTTTTAATTAATTTTACCTTCGATTCTGAAGAAGTTAAGGGAAATTTTATCAGCTGTCGCAAATTACCTTCGCATACTATGATCTACACGTATTCGCAGAGGAGCCTCGAACCTTTAATGAAGATGGTTGTTTTATTTACATACCAAATATGGCACTAGCAAGGCCTACTCACTCTTATATCTGCGCGGTTTGGGCCCTTACCCATTATCAGCTTCAAGAGAAATAAAAAATAAAAACGGTGTACAAGCAGGTCAAATGATACTATGTTCACCAAGCCATCATAGCATACATGGAATTTTACATATTAATCTCAAAATTATGATAACATTGCATTGTTTCCGAGCAATATAAAATAAACGGTAATCGGCATTCGTTCTATTTCGTTCAATAGCATGATGTCATGGCTCACGTGATCTGCGCAGGTGTACAAGATTCCCTCTCCTCCCCCACGTCCCCCTCCAAGTCGGATTCTGCCATAGATTTTCTACATCCGGGACTCTTGGTAGACAAGGGAGAATTGTGAAGGAATGGTGGTTTAAAAGCGTTATCTCAGCGTTATCTACAATAGTGATATTTTCGGATAGCGTATCTTGATTAAGTACCCATGCTGGGCAAATATTTCATTATTGCGGCATGCTTCGGATATGCTGTGTGTGCATCGTATGTGTCGACCCCAGGGCCGTCGTTTGATGGAGGTAAGCAAGATGCTGCAGGTTCGTAGAGTATAGCGTAACAACTGTCAAAATTTATCTTCTTTATTTAGTTAATTTGATTTTCTCGAGATACTATCGTTGTTTTTTGAAACTCTATTTGCTATTTAAGCATGTAACATCTTGTAAGAAACATTAAATTCTGGCAGTTTATTATTTGGTATTGAAAACTGGTGTTCCCAATGCAGATGGCCCACCTTTTCTCGCGTCACGAAAAGTCGGGTCGAATGAAATTGAATATTATGGTGATCGTTGGTTTTTTCTTGGAGTATTTCGATTTTCTCACATAAATGTTGGGACAAAATAGTGACATCTTCGTTTTGCTTTGCTACTTAACGAAGCTACGGACATTGCAGATACACGTTACTACGGTGTGGTTGTTTGGTCCTGTTATGGGAAGAATTTGTCCTTCCAAATCGTTTTCCTATACCGCGTGGTGTATAAATTCTCACAAAAAATACATTGCAATATTATTAATGTAAATTTTATTTTCTAATTGTTATCACGAATATTAATGTCACGTTTCAGTTCCTCGACTGGACATAATAAGTTTGGAGAGCGGGTACCACGGTCTGATTAAAGAAAATGAGACCTTAGTTGAAGTAACCCCGAGGATTAGGGGTGTTGGAGCAAGGATATGCGGCTTTAAGATAGTTAACAAACATCATGGGGAAGCGCCTTTTGAGGTACATGAGTCATGGACGTAATTCCTTGAATTATCCGGTGTTTATTTTCCCCGTGAGATGAGTAATATATAATTTCATATATTTATCCCTGGTAAATGTAGATCGTACTCAAAGATAAAGACCGTGGTGAAGCGGAACTGAGAGCGAGAAAAATCCTCAATTGTGAAAAAAGGAAGAATTACAAATTTGACATTGCAGCTGTGAGCTGTGATGGGGAACAGTCCGAAAAGTAAGTACATATAAGACTTAAGCTAGCATTTCTGTTAGCAATGGAAAGATTTTTCCTAACAAATTGTTTAACAAAACCCGGTCATTTATTGTGTAAGGTCTCCAGAGGAGAAAATACCGCCTCATCGTTTGATATGAAATAGGATGTTTTTATATCAACTCAGCTGATTATAACATTCTTGTTTTTTGTTTTGTAAATATGATAATAAAAAATTCTGTTGACATATAAAAGGTATAATCTTGACATAAATATAAAAAGTGATGTATTTATTATAAGATGTACTATGCTACCTAAAATTTAGAACTATAACTAGCTATACAACAAGTTTCTTCATTGCGATTTACCCAAAACTTAACAAAATCAAAATTTCCAAGCTTATCAACAGCAAAATTCTAAAAAATAATGTATTTCAATGACATCGGTCTCCTGTCGATCATAGCATCTTGTAATCCACTCAAAAAACAACCCTTTCCCTCGGAAATAAACTTTGTCGCGGACTGAAAGAAAAATAACAGTCATCTAAATACCGATGACAGGAATTGCCATTTTCCACTGGCAGACCAGTGCATTTTTACTAGTGGAAAATTGCAATTTCTGCTTTTTTATGTTGAAATTCCACGACATCACGCCTGATACTTCTCGTCATCTAAATAAACTAATGTTCTATGGTTCACTTCTAAGATAATGTTCCAAAACTACACTCAGACATATATATGACTCCTTGGCTTATAACTTCGGACATGAATTGATTAGGATATTCATTGATACTTAAATACTATCCTCTAGCTAGTTCCCATCATTAACGTACTCCTCAACCTTCTTAACAATTTAAACACAACCTTCGCCCCATCAAATCGAATAGAAATACATATATAACTCACTTTTACAAGACCGTTCACCGCCTGTCAAGAGCTTTCGTGGTATTTCTTGTAGAAGAATCTTGTATATGGTTACGTACCGTGAGATATACTAGGCAGCTTTTAATCATTTCCACTATTTCTCCAGGAACACACAGCGGCACTTAAATTAAGGAACAATACTTGCTAATGACATCAAGTGGAGATATAGAAAAGATAAGTTTTGAAATGGTAAAATTTACTGAATGAAGCATAATGAAGCAAGGTACATTGCATAAGTAGACAAAACAATCATCACCCTTTCACTTGGACGTAAACAATCACACACATAATTTAAGATACTCTAAGATGACACAGTAATCCCTACCCAGGACAAATCCTAATGCCTATTGCTAATTAGTCATTACCTGCCTTAAACGCAGACGGATTAATTATTTCAAAAAAATCACGTTGGACACAACAATGCAATGAAATTAAGAGATGACACTTGGGGAGGCAAAATTCATTGAATGAGGAATAATAAAACACTTCACTGTTTATCCATTCACTGGGACTTTGAAAGGCACATTTAAAAGACAAGAGCAATTCACCTAGTCGCAAACTTCACTTCAATTCAAATAGATTCCACATCTTAATTTAGTTAATAGTGGAAACAACGAACTGATTACTGTTACGTCTAATAATGTCTAGTCTAGTTTGAGACGTCTAGTAATGAGAACAAGTCTAGCTAATAATGTAAATATATCATCACTTAGTCCAACGCTATCCAGCGAAGCACATAAATAATACCTGTAACCACTGGCATGCCTCAATGTACACAATCAAAACACATGAAAAACCTTAATTTAAATGTTATCAGCAAAATGACACTGTTGTTTCATGCTCATCGAAACCTAATGATGCAAACTTTATTTAAAACTTTAAATAAAATGCACCACTGGGATAATTTTCTTTAAATCGTCACAGCTAAAAACCCAACACAAGACGTGCGATCGAAGTTATCTCCCAATATAATGATACACAGCATTCTAGACCATGTTTCACATTTGAAGTCCAAGAATAGTATGTTTTAAATGATTTGTAGTTAACAAAATATATCACACTGAGATACTTCTTCAAATATCACTCAAATTAAAAACCAAAATAAACTGTTCTTCGATCCATAATGGCCGCTTCGGCATGTATTTTGCCATCGAAGCCGAGGAGTCTTGCTTGAGGCAAAAAACGTTCGAATGTGAGTTATAGAATCGCGATCGGCAATTGTTATCGATAGAATTCCCATAATCCAGCAGGAATGACTCTTACGCTCGAACATAAAGTTATGGAATCGGCCCCCTGGTATGGGCAGAACCATAGGTGATTGTATTTTCATCTTTCCTGACCCCTAATGATTACTTAATTGAAAATTATTTATTGAGTGTGTTCATTTATAATCTGAACAAATTCTTTTGGTCTGTGTCTCATGCTGATCTCTAATTGTCTCTATCTAGAGTTCATTTATTAAGTAAGGTGTAAAAATTTGAGTGTCCTACTATTTGAGTGGATTTCTCTACACTTAAATTATATTGGTTTGAACTTTTTAAGTTCTGTTTCCTGAAACCTATTTTTATTATCATAATTATATCTAGAAATGTAGTAGTTGGAATTAAAAAAAACTAGCTAAGTTAGAATTAAGTTTGCAGCTATTGCTGCTAATTATTTGATAACAATCTGAAAATCCATTTTCTTTCTTTCCAGTGCCACTGTTCATATATCTGTTGTGGATATCAATGAATACCCACCAACTTTCCTCGAGCCATCATATGTTCGGCAGGTGGATGAGGGCAGGCTCTATGAGGAAGTGGTTAGGGTGGAAGCTACGGATAGGGATTGTACTCCAAAATTTGGTGATGTGTGCAAGTATGAAATCCTTACCAGTGATCAGCCGTTCTCAGTTGACAATGAAGGTAAGTTACCATTCCTTATAAAAAAGTCAATTGGTTATGAATAAAAGTTATCACTGGTTTGTGGAGTTAGTAATGCATTAAATGTACTAGTTGCACCAAATGACTACACAGCTCTGTAGCCACATTAACAGCCTTCCCATTTGTGTAGTTTTGGCACTTCTTGGGATTCCTTGATTTAGCACAGGAATGGCTAAACAGCATCATTATTACCAGGTTTATTAAGTATAGTGATGTTAAAATGTAAGCTGGTTTCTCATGACTAACTACTGTAGGTCATTCTTTATGTGATAATTATACAGTAAGGTGTATGGACAAAGCAAATGTTAGTATTTAAATTTGGATTACAGTATTATACTATTAAGTTTCTTAACATCCTTTTACTCAAGTCCTCTAATTCTATTTCTACTTACATAATGCTAATTGCTGGTGAAAGACTAATCAATGTGTCTTCCTCTCCAACTGCTCCTGAATAATATTTAATTTTTTTTACAAAATCGTTATCTCCCTAAAGTGTATACAGTCAACTCTTGATTATCCGGCTTCGATTATCCGGTTTGAGGACTCTCCGTGCTATTTTCTCATCCCTACACTTACAGTTTGAAAAATTTTCCAATGGTAAAATTAAGTAAATTCTTTGAAAGTTGATGTATCTAAAAAGAATTGCAAGTTTGTAAAAGTCTCTTTTTAGGTTAACTTTTTAATATAATCACAATATTATGGAAATTGTTTGCTACGTTTAAGTATGATGAAAACTCAGCTGCATCTGCTTCTGAAATTATTTTATCCATTCTTTCCCATTACCCTTTGCCACTAAATATTCTTTCTTCTTAAAACGAACAGAATAGTAAATATACAATGGAAATAATTTCAAATAAACTACTTGTAAATAAACTAACTTATATTATACATAAAAATAACTATTTATTGTTCCGTATGTTCTTACTTTTTGGCCTCAATTAATAAATATGAAACAGTATCATTGCTCCCAGGTCATCATTCGCCATTGAACAGTTATTTGTTTTTACCCAGATACGATTGTGCCAGTTCATTCGTGTGGAAATCTCAAAAACTTCAAAGTTGTATTTGTTACTGTAGTGCCGCGTTCTGACCAAGCTGATGCAAATGGCAGAAAAATGGAGGAAAATTGTCCTTTCCATCGATAAAAAAACTAGAGTTGATGACAAGAAATGATAAAGGAGAGACTACGCTTAAACTGGCAAAAGATTATGATGTGGGATTACAAACAGTTGGGGATATAAATGAGAATAAAATAAGCTGATGAAGTTCGCTGTAACCTCAGACAGTGGTTTGGAACCCTCAAAGCTTAAGACTAAGAAGCGATCAACCTTTCAAGATTTCAAGACTTCGTCATGCTTCTTTGGTTCAATGGAAAATGGTTAAGTGGTATAACCGCCTCAGGCCCCATGTGGGCACAGCAGGCTAAACTTTTTCTCGAGTCTCTAGGGATAGAATGGGATTTTAAAGCTTCTTCTGGGTGGTTGACGAGATTCAAGCAGCGACATGGAATTCGTGAAATTGCTATTCACGGAGAGCGATTGAGTGGCAATGTTTCAGCCGCTGATGCATTTCGCTTGGAGTTCACAAAATACGTAAAGGAAGAAGAGTTGGCACCCGCACAGAAGCTCTGGAGAGTGTGGAAATTTTGCTGGAATACATGCGACAAAATGATTTCATCTATTGCGGTGTTATCTCAGCCAGAAAAATAAGAACTGCAATAATAGAAAACATGAAGAAATCAAATAAACAGCAAAAAGTAACTTCTTATTTCCGAGATTCACAATAAAAGAATGTGCTCTATTCTGATATTCACTTCGATAATAATTTTTACATTCGCTTAAAATATGCAAGATATGCTACTTCATTGTTTTTTTACTACCTATATGGTCAAGTTAAGCCCCCATTATCTTTTGTTTCAAGCATTATAAACTATTTATTAGATTAGAAAATATTTATTTATCGATGAATGTTGAAGATTTCATGATGCTCGAAATAAACAAACCGGAAAATTAGCATTTCGTTATTCACTTGTTTTCTTGGCGTAACACATGCAGTCAATTGTTTTGCGAAATATTTTTAATCCTACCAATGCCGAGTCTATATATTAAATCACATATATTTTTCAGAGGCTCACAATATCAAAATGTTTTGCATCATATAATCACTTCGATGTCATACATTCATTGAAAATAAACAAGATGTCAGTTTTTTATTTTTTATGTGGTCAAGCTAAGTGAGTACCCATTATGTTGTGTTTCAAGCATTAGAAGCTATAAATTTATAAATGTTTACGATATTATTTTATTTCGAAATAATAGTAATATTTAGTATTTCATTAGTTGTCTTGCGGTAACAGCTGCAGTCTGTTATATGAAATAGTCTCCATCCTACGAAGTGAAATATCGATATGACAACCACATTTTCCATGTTTTTTGGTTATCCGTGTTTTTTGATTATCCGTGCCTCGTCCGGTATCCATTTGTGTGGATAATCGAGAGTTTACTGTGTGAGTAAAATATTTGCAATTGATATACTTTTCTTTAAGTTGTCGTATTGACTCATAATATGGAAAATAGTTTACATTCATCTGTAATGCTACTAAATGATTATTTTGGTAGATATTCCTCAACATATGGAACTAGTTGTAATTTGATCAAATAATTCCATAGACTTTATATGTGTTATCATGGAAGAAATCTCTGGAAGGTAGTACTTCCTATTGCTATTATTTTAACCCACCAATTGCAGTAATGAGCCACATCCTTGAATTAACTAACAAGTGAGGGAGATTAAGGGATTGAAATTTAATTCTGTATAGCTAGGTACAAACGCTTTGCTGCTCCTTTTGTGAGAAGCAGAAAAATTCAATTCTTTTTCATCTTTGGCGGATTAAAATATTTTCTAGTTTCTCATGAAGCTTCTATGCTGATGATGAAATTAATATTTTAGTAACAGATCATGGGTATAACATAATATAGGCCAATTGCTGTCTCTCACTTTTTATATATCATTAGATGCTTTATGAATGTGTTCATTATATAATATAGGTCTTAAAAAATTAAGCCAAATGGAGAGTGGGGGATTGTTTAGACTTAGAAGTAGCCAACAGTAGCCACCTTTTTATGTGTGATGATGTGAACTAGATGCTGGATTATCCTGAAATGAAAAAGGAAAATAGCCATGGTAGCGGGTGCCATACATGCTGTAAGAAATGTTTCCAAATTATTTTTTTTCATTTGATATAATCTCTACCATGAACCATTGTGTGATAGGATTGTGAAGTACTCAGATGTAAAGTAAAATAATTTTTTCAGAACTTAAATAAGGAATTGGAATTACAGTGTGTCCTCGTTTAACGTTGTCCCGTTTAACGTTGTTTCATGATAACGTTGTCCAACAATTAAAACCCTTAATCGTTCAACGTCGTCAGTGCTTCGCGATAACGTTGTTCAAATTTTGCGCAACCAAAAAAAATGAATAGCGAATAGGAATTTGGCGCCTCTGATGCGTAATTTCCATTTGGCGGAAAAGTTTGACGTTAACTCCTCACAGCGTGTGTCAAAAGTTCACCTGAGCGAATAATTATTGCGTTATTTTGTTTCATAACTGCATGTTTGCTTATTATTTAATACGCTGTTATTGGGGGGCAATGCATCGGGTGATTTAAAACTCAAACCAACGTTAGTGTACCATCTTGAATCGCATGGTATTAATAATACCATGTCCGAATGGTAGATCCAGGGGCAGATATCTACGGGAAAAAATACCTGAAAATCCCATGCCGCCATAAGCTAGAACTGTTGGAAGAAAAAGTTGATTTACTGCTGTTTGAGGTGAATCAAAAATGTGTTTTTCGTGTTAAATTAGTGTGTAAGAGTAAGTTTTCTAAACCCTCCATGATGCAGTAAATCGTTGAGGGTGATACTGTTCCTATAACATTGTTACGAAATAACAAAAATTTTGTACACAGCACCGAGTTTCCCTAGTTCACTCACTATTTTAATTGTTATCCTACGTCTTCGCGATCGCAGCGAGCGAAATTATTGAGCCCTTCACTGCATTCGCATGCGCACGCTCCTGCAGTGAAGAACAAAAATTTCTATTTACTCGGAGGGAAGCCGGTGCTAACAGCACTAAATATCAGAAATATAGGAGGGAAACCTGGTGCTTATTGTTTTAAAAATGCCTTTTCAGTTTGTTTCATCTAAGATATAAAGAACTCTGACTAGTGAAATCATCTGTTCGACTGCCCGCGTAATTAAAATACGCCGTGGTATTTGTATCATAGCGTCCAGTCTGGGAGAAAATTAATTTCACGTGCTTCCCGATCACCTTCTACCACCTATTTCACTTATATGGACTGGTAAAGTGGTGACGTCAGCCGATTGCTAGTCAACTGTTTCATTTTCCAAACAACTTTCAGCGGCCTATCTAATAGCATTGAAAATCTGAACTTCGACAATTTATCAATTTTTTTTCGCTAATAGAGAGACATGTTAGTATTAAATTTAACTGAAATAGTATCATTAATCATGGCGTTAATGATTTCTGTTTTTATTAGGCATCAACAGGCGTTTTAAACTACGAGATCTTGATTTCAAAACATAAAATTTCCGCAGCACCGCCATGTTCCCTAGATGTAAGCCCTAATAGTTACAAATTGTTCCGTAAGCATCTGTGTCATATAATTCCTATCTACGGCTATAAATTAGTTCTAGTTAAACAAATGTTATTAGCTGCTCTACGGACCTTCGATAACTCTATTTTGTAGTATTTATTGAAATTAATTATTTTTAAATTACTCGATGACGAGATATATTGAATTTTCTCATAAAATTACGATACTGAACTAGAGTTTTTGAGTAGAGTTAAAGATGGTAAACTAGACGCTTTCCGCGCCATGAAACAGGATATTTAGTAACTTTGATGCGCGATGTTGGAGTAAGCAAATAGTCAACTAGTTGTTATCAAATTATGTATAGCAGTATTATTTAGTAATTCCATCGATTAGTATTAAAATTAAAATAATCTGCAACAATTTTGTGAAGGACATGACTTATAAGTTGTGGCACACGACTATTTTACGATAATGGGATGATTTCCTCTATTAAAGCATATTGCATTCTCTTCGGGGTCAACCTTTATCTCCAACTGGAAAAATAAATAAAAAATATTGCAATCTGGCACGAAACACATCCATTATGTGAATTTCCATTAAAAGTATGCAAAGCGGGCAGGGTAAAAAATACCAGCCCATATGTGTTTATAGCTTTGGTAAAAAATACGCTGCCAGATCGAGTTTATCGACGGAAAAATTCGATGAATCTCTGAGTTCCATAAGTAGAAAATTCAATTTTCTCACTCAGAATATACGTTAACTATAGAAATAATGCTAGGTCGGTACATTTTGGCATTATACAGAACAAAAGATAGAAAATACCATTTGGGACCATATGCAAGTACACACCATGTATTTAGAGGAAGTATTAGGTTTGGAAGATTATTCTTTAAGCCATTATAACTAAATTAAATCCGCATTTTGTATTTGTATGCCCACTTCTGAAACTATCGTAATTCGTCGGACCGCTGCCAACGACGTCGTCTGCTACGGTAATACGAATGCGTTTTATGAATCAACATTGGTCACGAGGTAAATAAAAAAAATTAGGAGAGTAGTTGACACCTCAAAGCAACTATCTACTGTGAAAAGAGTGATTAACACAATCATAGTAAACAGAAATAATCCATTCATTCTTTCCTTACGGGAGAAACTGCTGTAACACAGATTTGTTTGGATAGAAAGATGGCGATCACCATGGCAACCGGGGGATGTGACGTCACACTTTACCAGTCCATTGCTACGCTGCATATGCGCATTTAACTTTCGTTTGCTTCATAAATCCTTTTTCTTTCGTAAACTTAACACTTAAACCTGTGATGTGAATCTACTTCTGGACGCCACATTGGAAATACTGACCTTTTCTTCCTAGTTCCCCCAGATGACGCAGAGGTCGAGCAGTGTCTTCATTTTCTATACCCACCGCCCATGACTTTTCCCGCCTTCAACTTAAAACTATTCCCGCTTTTCGACGGCTTTATCACACTCAGGAGGGACGGGTAACCTCTCGGAGCTACCCTATAATCTTAGGAGGTATTTCATTCCACTGCCTCTATACGGAACTTTCATCACCAACTCGCCTCTCGCCGTAATTTTACGCAAACCAATCACCATTGGGGTGGGTTGGTTTAAAAGGGTATTCGTGAAAATAAATCGTAACTATCCGCCAAATAACCTATTTTTCCGTTCAGAAATTGCCTTCTCGACGCCGCGTACTGTCCCACCTTAGCACCCCTGTTTCACTCCACAGACACGCAACGTTGTTGGGGGGGTTGGGTAAGGCCATATTTCAGATGTGAAACTAGTCCGTATCCCTCTACCGGGACTCCCAAAAATCTCGCAATATGGCGTCAAAATATCACAAAAAATACGCGAATTTGGTCATTTTCAAACTTTATTTTCTCTAAAACTAAGAATCTCACGCTTTTTTTTCTTACATTTAATAAATGTGCATTCCTTTCACTTTCCTTTCCCATTCATCGAATACCCCTTACTTTTCTACGATTCTCACACAAGAAATCGTTCTTGTTATGAAATGAAGAATTGGTGAGTTTGGAACCGATTTTAATTTTTTACATTGTTTCTTATGGAAAATACTGCATCGTTTAACGTTGTTTCGCTTAACGTCTACTTTTTTAGGAACGAGTTAACAACGTTAAACGAGGACACACTGTACTATTATATTAACCTTTTTGCCAAAATATGCAACGCAAGCCACTGAAACTTGACGTCGCAAGTGAATTGACTGCGATTGGTGGACGGAAACGAGAGACAAATGACAAACTTAGCCAGTTTGATTAACTTCAAGTAGCAGCATTTATATAGCCACAATTATTACAATAGAAAACAAGCCCGTAGGCTAAATACTATTAACTTGGTCTATACGAGACTAACACAAGTCACAACTGGAACCGAGCATATACGTCCTTCTCTGGCTGTGGTCAGGTTCAAAGAGGGCTAGTCTGTTCACGGTACACTTTGTCTGCGCAGAAGGGGAATCAGCTGACCAGTGGAGGAGTGGGGAGAGTAGGGGAGGTGCTATCACTCTTTGGATTGGTGGTATTGTTCACAGGTCAAATTGAAAGTGGAAAAAGATGTCAGCACCAGCGCAGGCCGAATAAAAGCAGGGTGCTTGCAGCATCGCTCTCTGGCACTTTGCGAGACGCGACAGTCTCCTGCGGTTTCTGAGTATCCGAGGATTTTCAAGTCTCGAGGTTTCGAGGAGGAAAAATTGGCACAAGTAGTGTGTGAAAATGGTTGACTTTCACTTTGGTTAAGTATATATGACCTCTGGTAATATTTTTCTGTGTTCATTATTCAGAATTAAGCTATAATAATCATTAAAAGAAAAGCATATCTTGTTTTTGATAGATTTCACATGTTTTTTCGCCTGCCTCTTAATATGCAGGTAATGCTGGGACGAAGTCTAAAGGCTGAAATTTTGCAATAGTTTTAAACGTTGAAGAATGTTTGGGTTCAGTTCAGATGCCCAAAGAAACTAGTAGGAAAAAATGCAAAAAGTTTTCTGAGGTTATTTATTCACTTAATCTGGAATGTGAACAGAATTGCGAATTCAGCTGCTGTTTAGTTTTAATTTTCTTAAAGGCAGACTTTTTTTAAACAAAAATCATGCACAGGGCATTGATAATCAAATTGAAATATTAATGAGGTGGGTCGGGCAGGGCCCATAACAGTTGCATAAAATTAATGCATTTTAGATTTATCGGTTGCAAAAATAAATTTTAATATTTAATGGCACTGACACAACCATAAGTAGAAATTATTTCAACTTAAGTATTTCATTTATCCATTTTTGGGTGAAACCAAAGTATTGATGGTTAAATAGTGATGTGGTTGAATGTGTGCCTGCATCTAGGGTGTCTTCTTTCACTGAGAGCAGTGATGATCTTTTTAGATTAAAATTATAATTTGTGCAACTTCAGTGTAATCAGTATGGAGGGGTCACTAGACAACACTTTATAACCCAAGGCAAAGCTGAATGGAATCAAAGAGAAATTCACACCATCTGTTGAAGTATAGAATTTTATTTATAATACTCATCATTGTGTCTATGCTATCCAGTCTTGTGAAATTGTTGTATGTAATGTTGGATTTCTTATTTAGCGTTGGATTTAGTTTACTCTTTGTGTTTGTCCTTATTCTACACCACCCTTCCATTCCTTATGTATATTGTATTGTTTTTTTTTAAATGTAGAATTTCTATGGTTGAAAAGTATCTTTAGGGTGTCAATCAGGGCGAACTTTGGTATATTTCTCTCCTCATTTCTTCTTGGCATGGAAAGTCTGGAGTAAATTTAGCTTGAAATAGATTGATCATTTCATGAGCAGTAGCATGAAAAAAAAGGCAAATTTGGGAGCTGCTGTCGCCATTTTCTTGTTGAACCTAGGAGTGATTGAACATTATTACCAATGGGAAGTTTCAAGTTAAAGCGGTGGTCCTGCTTAAATTTACTTGCGTTGTTTTTTAGTCCGCGATTTCCCCCGGTCGTGCACTACTGGGGCCGATGTCAAGTGGTGAATGGTGGCACTGGGTTGTCTTCTCCGGCGATCTTCGCTCTCTCCCTGCTATCGGTTGGGTCGTCTTCACACGTTGGGCGTCCCCACTCGTCCTTTTTTTACATACACCGTTTTAACTCTCCCTTCCTCTTCACCAAGTTGCCGTTCCCAACAAAACATCCTCTCTACTCTCAAGTCCACAACAACCGCCCTTCTCTTTCTCGCTACCACGAGTTCCTCACCTATTGTTGGTCCCCATTGCTTCGCCGGGTATACTGCCAACCCTTTCGCGTGTAACAGACGGAGTGGCAACGGTATTGTTACATTTAAAAGAAAGCCCCATTTAAAAGAAAGGTTTCTTAGCGGCTAAAAACATTTCCTTTTAAAAGCCTTCTAAGTCTAGCTCACATATGTTTTATCAAATTATCAAAAGTACCAACGGTATCGTTACATAGTGATATGTTGGAATAGGAGATGACACAGTGTTTACAGTCATTTTTAACATTGTTGGGAGGAAATAATGGAATAATGATTTTTCGGCAAATTTGTGATTTTTTAGAACCTTTGTTAGGAGATCTAAGGGATTTTCATATGAGCTAGTGTGGAAATTGCATGCATTGAGGCGTAACATCCTAGTGATGTCGAATCCTTGTGAATTGTCAAAGGGTAATTTTTGTTGGCTTTACATCCTGGAAAGTATGTAATTTATGGTTTCTTCTGTAGATCTTTGAATGTATTGTTGTGGTAACAATTTGAGGCTTAATAATGCATATACAATTATTAATGTTGTTTTCATAAATTAAATTAATTGGCCAACCTATTTTATCCATTAAAGTAGTGGTAGTAATATCATGGATGATGTTTTGTTAACAGTTGGACTTCAGGTAGTAATTTACAGCTCTCGTGAAAGCTTATGGCCTACGGATGCGCAGCGTTTGTGCTGTCCACATCATACAAATTCCATTTTTTGAAATGCAATAATGCATGGCACAAATGCCATGTCTTCGATTACCCCTACGTCCCTTTTCCCTACCCCTTCCACCAAAATTTACCCCTCCACGACGTCTTCTTCTGCACATCCGAACGCCAAAAGCTTTCGCGAGAGCTGTACAATATACTATCAGGATTATCTTACTTTTGCCTTGCAGCAGTAACTTTGGACCCAAAGCACTTGCCCTTAAAGTATGGATTGAGGATGGTTTACATTTAACATTAGGTCATTACAAGAGACTACATATTGAACTTTAGGAAAGAGAGAGATATTCAAGTGAAGGCTTCATTTTTGGGAGAACCACATTGTTTGGTTGCTGCGACAACAGTTTCACCAGCTTAAGGAGGAACCATCATTTTAGGCATGCCCGAAAACCTGCCCTGATTTTGATATTTATTATTGTCCGTGATTTCTCCTATTAATTGGTGTAAAAATATTACTATGTCATTGACATTTAATGAAGATATATGGATTTGAAAATGATGGAATTTTACGATGATTTTTAAATAGTGTTTTATCGTCAGACAAGCGAAGACTAAGTATGTTCAGCCATTTTGAATGTTGAGTATTAATACCCAAGGGGAACACCATTCCTTCTGAAGTATGTTGGTGTAGTGGTAGTGTGCAGTATAGATGCCGAAGGATAGGAGATCGATCCCCACTGGAGTAAGATTTTTTTTCTCTTTCATTTTGATGGGCTAAGGAGAGATTTTACCACCGAGCTTTTAGCGCTTTGTCATTTTAATATGGGAACTAATGCTCTGCGTTTTTACCTCTCAATGTGTAAACATAATGATGTGAAATGAAAAGTAGGTATATATTGTTAAATAGTTATAAATGATACTAGTAAACTAGTGTGTAACTTTTGCATTTTCAACCATTCCCACCTCCCCAAAATGATTTATACTTTATCAAATGAGATAATAGAAATTGCACGATTAAAAGCAACATACATGTCTCCTGTTGGAAGTAAATCTTTCTTCTTCGTTGTAAATTCACAAAGTCTCTGTGGGGGTGTTCTTGTCTCATTACGTTTTAGTCTAAAAGACTTTTCTTTTAACTTTAAATTATAAAGAAACAATGTATTTTAACTTAAACTGAGCATGTTATGTCAGAAGTCTGTAAAAAAAATCCCATCTACTGATACCTTGTTCTTCGCTATCGCCTTCGTAACAGTTGACAAAAAGACATAGCAAGTTGCTTTTCATTTGTTTTCCCAGTTATTCTTTCCGATTTACTCACCTCGGAAAACTAGTAGAAATTTCCTTATAAGTTACAAGGACTTGTAATTTAAAAGTCTGTTTGAGAAACAGAATGCATCGTAACCATGAAATACTTTTATACACTTGTAATTTGTGAACTTGTAATTAGTAGACTTGTACGTTTGAGAAACAGAATTTCACAAGTTACAAGTGAATAGACTTGTAACTTGTAGCTTTGAGAAACAAGCTCCTGAACTTCAAATGGAAACACGCCATATTACATGCAGTGATCAGGTTCCATGGTCCTTGCTCGCAAAATTTTTAACAAGAATTATTTTCAAGAAACGTAGTTTGTTGACTACATTTTTGCTCTGTGCATGTTAGAACGTGGACTTGATATACCAATGGTCTTGAAAAATAATGTATGTTCCGTATTGTGACTGATAGCTGTTCCATGTTGTGGAAATGTTTTCGAGTTCAAGCATAGGTACATTTAGTATTGTATGTGGTTCTATTTTCTCCCCATGTCAGGCTCATTTTGAATGTGTGTGTGCTCACTGCTGGAACTGATTCAAGTTTCCCTCTGGTTAAAAGTAAAAAAGTAGGTCAAGCCTTGATTCAAGGATAGAAGCTATCTAACCTTAATTTAGGGTGTGGTTGCTCATTTTGGTTTTGTTTTTAGTCTTGAGATCAGTATTGACTTTATAATCTCATGAACTACATTACATTGTCATTGATGTGTTGAACTGCCATCAATATTTATTATTGAGTGAGGAAGGCTGCTGAGGCATATTTTGGTATCAATGAAAGTCTTATAATAGTATCATAATCAACCAGTGAAGCAATACTAGTTGCTTTCTGATGCTTTAATTTCAGTGAACATGGTCTTATTTTGAAAGATATATTACCGTATTTCCTGCCATATAAGATGCACCAGTGCAGAAGACGCACTTGATTTATCAGATTAGAATTTACGAAAAATGCACCTATAAGACGCACTGTGATTTATCAGGTTGGACTTTATGAAAAATACTGAACCGAAGAACAGTGAACCATGTCGCTCTTCTTCATTGGTGCTATGCAGCGATGGTAGCACCAAGGCCAACCTGGGCCTCCGATTCAGCCGACTCCTTTCTTCACCCAGTAGCTCACTCTCCCCCCACCCGAATTGATGGGGATGTGACAACGTGGCCGAACAAGCCCTACTGCGCGGGGGATCAATATAATCTTAAAGCAGTACAAGGAACCTTCCACACGATACCTGGCAAGGGGAAAGACCCATTGAAGGAAAGTTTTAACTTGCGAAAGGGATAATGTCCGAGTGGAGGGGTAAGGTTCCTTTTCTTATGTGTGAGCGAGAAGGAAAGGGAGATCTGCAAGGTTCAGATATGGCAAAGACACAAAAGCCTATCTTAGGTCTATATTCCTGGAGCTCCTTTCATTTTTAATGTTTATTTTATACCCATATCCATTAGTGTAAAAACTTAAAAAGGTTTTAATGAAAGAAAGCATTTGTGTGAGCATTTCTGACAATGCATTTTGTGGCATTTTTCCTAATATAACCTTTATCCTCAGTGTGCACCCGAAAAGTCCATTTAGTGTTTCTGCTCACCGTGGTGCGTACCCAAAACGTCCCACTGGGTTTCTCTGTGGCCACAGCAGTCGTCCTTGTTCTAGCGCTAGCCGAATGGGATGGTTTGGCCCTTTGGACACATCTCGTAGATAAGGGCCTCCCCAGAACTCATTTCATGCTTAAGATAAACAGGTCAGAGACCATGAACTTGGAGTAAGGGAAGTTGATGCTTCGGCAAAATGCACCCCATGTTGAGACTGTAAACATCCTTCCACAGTACTCATGATTAATGATAATACTTAGTACTTTTCTAAAAACATTTTACTGTACGACATGTTTTACCGATTTACGTCGTCGTCAGGTTTGTTTACAGAAGTTTGTTATTTGTGTTGATTGTTGTTGTAGCTACGGGGGAGGAGGAAAAAAAACAAATATTCAGACAGGGTTGAGGGAAAAAACACGTTCATTAAGGGCTGGTGAGGCGGGAAAGATTAAATTTATCGGGAAGGAGTGGGGAGGGATGCGGAAATAATAATTTTTTTAAAAGGTAATTGGATTGTCTGATAATTTCAATTTTTTAAAGTGCTTCCATTTTCAAGCCTTTGGGAAGAACGTGTTAAATTTTAGGTATAAAATTGCTCGTGTGATTGTTATCAAGTAGGTGTTTAGCAAAAGGTGAGCTGGAATCAATGAAAAAATAGAAATGAGGTTTCTCTAATTTATAGCAATATATGGCGAAGTTATCAATTGCAAACGAAGTAATCTGGGATTTTCTGGGTCGGCAGTTTAAGATTATTGATTCGATATGCCGAACCGAGACGGCGCTGTAATTGTTTGAGAAAAAAGCATTTAAAAATCTTAAAAAGCATGTTGTGATATGTAACTCCTGTGAAATTCAGTTATGTCCAGTGGTACACATGTTTGGCTATGAGTAGCAAAGTATTGAGTTCGATGCCCACCCATGGAAACAATTTTTCAAGGTTTTTATTGCTTCAATTTTTACATATTGTGTTCTTATTATCGTTACTTCAATGAAAAATATTTTTCGGCAATTTTGTAAATTATTGAGTCGTTACCAGGGTAGAGATTGGAACAAGGGCTGAAGTAACCTTTTCAAGGGCAGTTATATATTTATTTTTTATATTATATGATTGTAAATTATCACACATAAGGGTGGGAACAGAATAATGGCATTGGAATAAGTGATTGGGGTGAAATCCACCCTGAAGACTGCTAATGGTTCCATTGGGAGTGGATCAGCTAGGGATTGGGAACAGAGGATGAAGGGTGAATAGAAACCAGGCATCGGCATTAGCCTACTCTTTACGAATGGTGCCAATGGGACCACAGTTTAACGTCCCATGTGAGTGACAATGTACTGCACCATTGGTGTAATCCACATTAAACCCAAGGATCAGATTGAATTTCGAAATGCTCTGAAATTTGTACATGAGTAGGATGTGGAAGGCCAGTGCACTACCTAACCATTACAGTTCATCTATATTTATCATTTGCATGTTTCAGGATGATAGTCGTTGTAGAATCAGGCAAAGCAGAATGATTGGCAGCACCACGAGTAATTGGAAAACGCGTTCTTAGGACCCTTTTTTTATGGATTTAAATAGCACTAAATGTCATTAATAAAAAAATAATAGGTTACTTACTCCACTCCTTCCATTTACAGATATTTTCCGCTCAACAAGAATTCCATAGCATTTGTTTACTGCGATTTCCACCCCTCGTGCTTTGCGATCTTCCATTTTTTCTGTATACATACTTCCACTATCTATGTATGATACGATATACAGTAAAACCTCCCTTTTACAATTTTAACGGAGACGGAGGAGAAAAGTGTAAATCGTGGGAAAATGTAAATCGAGGGAAATCTTAATTTTTAGGAAATAAAGCAAAATCATAGCCTAATGTTAAATAATTTTATTTTATTTAACAGTTAATGTTTAATATTTGATAGGTCACCAAATTGAGATATAAATAAATGAATAAACAAAAGTTAACAAAAATTAATATTTCGAGTCTACCTGAAGTATTTGCTACCTACCAACGGTATTCATGCTAAACAGGAGTGGCAAAATTTACCTGATCATATTTTTTGCATGTGCCATCAGGAGCCATGTGTTTGTCTGACTAAGGCAACCGGAATGCTGGAATAGGTGTTAATTGTTGCCAGGATTTCATCTTAAGTTCAAATAGTCTTTGACTATAGAATGGTCATGAAATCAATTTAGGATTTTGTCTTTAGTTTGCCATCTTTTCAATGGAAATTAATCAGTAAAGTGCAATTTTGGTGATGCATGTAAAAATGTGATTACCCCTACTGTGTGTAACCTCAAACATTTCACTAGTTTGTTTCATTTCACAAGTCATATCAGTCAGTCTTTATAAGTACAATTTGTGAAAGTTTTAAATGAAACTGTAGTAGTAGCTTTCTCCTTTTTTCCAAATGAAAAAATCAAAGAGTGGACATTGGATATTATTAAGAGTGGATAGTGGCAAAACTGATTGAGTTTCCATATGATCAGCATTCTAATGGGCCAGATACTGAAAGTTTCATTGCATTTCTTCGGCTTATTGTGGTGGTATTTTCTTAGTCTGTGGATGCGAAGTGGAAAACATGATAGTGTTGATAGCTCATACACCTTTATATTAATCAAGCTTCTGATTCAAATCCCAGTCATTGAAAAAAAATTGTGGTGAATTTCTACTTATGGTGTTACTGGGAGCATGAATTTTATTCTTTATTCCAAACTGAATTTGTCCAAACACTCACTTATACTAGGCAATGCTTAGAAATGTGGTAAACTTGATGAATACCTTCAGATCTATCAACATTATGTCATCCTAAGAGATTGTAGATGATAATGGCCATTAGACACAAAGAAAATTGTTTAAATGAAACACTTAAGAATCTCTACCTGTAAGAATTTGGTGATTCCAATTGATACATATAAAAGTTGAGCTGCCGAGGACCAGTACACCACATGTCTAAGTAATATTTAGCCTTACTTATCCAAAAGCATTACAGTCAACCAGCCAGTGTGCTGGAAGAGTTACAGTTAGCATACTGTCCTTCAGTGTTCAGCATTATAGACATTTGAACTGTCAGGGGTGATCTTTTGCAGATAGTAGTCTCTTACAGAGACATTATATATTATAAACAAATTAAATTGCAAAGTGAGGCACGGTTTCTGGTTAACTGTTAACTGTTTGGTTAACTGGACTGCTGTACCCTTTGTCTGTCATGATGTCATTTGTGTCATACACCTTTCCATTGCTGATTTCTTGATGCAATGTTAAAGACTCACATCAGTTTAGAAGAAATCACTGGAGGGGAAGAATGATTTATTTATTTGTCAGTTAATGGTAGTCTACCTACAAAGTCATGCACAATGATACCACCAACTAATCTGGTATTTTCATATCTACTGTTAGGCTAGAGGTCTACTTGCAAGCTCTCCAGATGGTTATTGGAGAAAATTTCTCCTATCACAAATTTCATAGATAACTATACCCAGCCATGGTAATGCATTGTGTGATTTGTTTGCTTAATGATTAAGGGTAGTCTGTTTATTTCTTGTTTATGATATTTATTTTAATTCTTGTATGTATCTGGAATTGATGGACTAGGCGTCTTGCCTGCATCATATTTTTCTGGTCATTGAAATCTGTGATAAACTGTGTGATTCGAAATTTATTGGCTTTAATTTATTCTAAATGTTGTCTCTTGATTTAAAATAATGTAGGTGTGATTCGTAATACTGAGCCGTTGGACTATGAAAGAAGCCATAATCACATTCTGTCTGTGGTTGCCTATGATTGTGGAATGAAACAGAGTCTGCCCATTATGGTCACCATCAAAGTCAATCGTGTGTGCAAACTGGGCTGGAAAGGTAAGAATGATGATATGATGCTCTGTGTTACAATTATCAGTTTAACAGCATTGAGGATTCCTAACTTCGGGTCTGTCTAGAATACATTGTGTGTACTATATTGGCATAAGATGGATAGTTATTAGTGGATTTGAAATTATTTTTGTTTTAGTTTTATAAACTGCTCGGCCGTCTATGTCACTTCATGCTATAACTTTTTAGTTGAGATTTAATAACCGTGCAAGCCTAAATAACTTCTTTGATGCAATTGTTTGTAAATTGTAGCTTCTTGAAATAAAATTTAATTTTGATTCCAATTATTCATGAAATAGAGAGTTATTTCATAATTGTAATGGTCACTCAGATTGAAAATATTCACACGATTACTCTTGGGTGTGTGCCTATTCAGCCGATAATGGGATAGATGCAGCGCAATTTCTGCTTTTTGGGGATGTTCTTGATAATTCATAGCACCTTGGCTCTTT
Source organism: Pyrrhosoma nymphula (assembly GCA_963573305.1). NCBI lineage: Eukaryota > Metazoa > Arthropoda > Insecta > Odonata > Coenagrionidae > Pyrrhosoma > Pyrrhosoma nymphula. The sequence goes on along the minus strand of OY754331.1, from coordinate 62,366,083 downwards.
TTTTAAATGATATAAATGTCTTTTCCAGGCATTCCTGAACGGATTGATTACTCCCCTGGCTCAGGGAGGGAAGATCTATTTCCTGATGCTGAATTAGAGCTCTGCGATTCGCCATGTGGTGGCAGTACCAGTACTAGTGGAATTCACAGCATTGAAGCGAAAGTTACCCTAGCCACTAGACATATTGGAAAAGGCTGCGATCGGGATACATATTCAGTGCAAAGTCAACGCAAGCTTTGTGGTAATTTTTCTTTTTTTCCTGTTGTACTGCTCACCAATCATTTTCATTCTGTAGCATCCTTTGCTGTTGAAATACACTCAGGATGGTGACAGTAGTGGCAACTTAAGGGAGTTATATAATGCTGGACAAATACGGGGAATATGTAATACAGTAGAAACTCTAAATTATGAAGTTGACTGGACTGGAAAAATCTGCACTTCGTAATATCAAATTTCGTATGCATCTTTCAAAAACATTGTGATGAAGCTCTTTTTTTGCTTCCTTAGATAAAGATGTACTCTCGCGGCATAATTGCATGATTTACGAAGTTATAATTCATGAAAGTATATTTAAATGTGTATTCATGCCCACAGAGTTGCACACAGTTGAACGCAACTAATTTGTCAGAGGTTGATTCTTCCAATTCTCGAGATTTCCACCGCGTCATTCCAGCTTTTCGCGGCGGAAACCCCGAAAATCGGAAGGATCAATCTCCATCCAAGTCCCACGGAAATTTACATCTCGACAACTAAGTCCTTCTTTTTGTTCTTTTTTCTAATGAATGATTAGGCAATGAAGCGTCTTTGCACAATTTTCGTGCAAATTGGACTAAGCCTATGAAGCTTCTTAGCATATTTTTCTATATTATTTCCTAACTGGAGAACTCGTAACTTTTGCGTGAGCGATGTATAGTCATCAACAATATTGATCTATGCATACACTAAGGAAGTGTGCGACTTGCACGATCATTTGCACCGGATATTGAAGACAGTGAAAATAAGATTCTCTCGTGGATGCTATGCGATGGATGCATGTCATGTATTTTGTACAAATACTGATATGCCTGTTAATCTCGCGAAATAACAATCGTTTTTCTCCCTAGTATTCATCTTATTTGTGCGTGGTTATTTCCAATACAATGGAGATGATAGATGAGATTATAGAAGAGTCCAGCTAAATATGTACCTCCTTTCAAAAGTAGATTGTACATTAAAGCCACTCACTTCAACGGTGAAGGCGAGATAATTCCTTTTACACTTCATCGGTTACTAACGATGCTATCACTACAAATTAATAATTTTTGTTTTCCACTCTACTATGCGAAAGCTTCATTTGTGACTCTATTCAGATTAAGTCACCTGCTCTTCATTCATTAAATCTCAGGATCCATTTAAAGATTCGATATTGAACTAAAATTTGGGATATTTTTTGTTATTGTTTTCCCTCTGCTTTCGATCAAGCAAGGAGATTTTCATCCGAGCATTGCAGCTCCAGGTTATGCCACGCTCCAGGCCGGAATCAGCTGTCTGTTCCTCCTTTCCCCGTCATTGCGGGGGTTACTCACCCTCTACCATTCACCCTCTCACAAAAACAGCTACGCGACCCATGGTCTAGGAGTATTGTTCATCACTTGAGACGTTGATCTACCTGGGAGTCAAGGCCAAGTGATGTGTGTGAGGAATAAACATAGAATGAATCATTGGCTTTACGCCGAATAGTCACATTTTATCTTCCTCCTCCCTTACCTCAACTGGCTGCGTCAGCGGAGAGGGAGGACATGCCTTTGGAGAGTGGGGGGCTTTTACTTAAAGGACACAATAGTTGGTATGGGGGCGGGCAGAGTCAGCGTGGGACATCGCATCCTGACCTGGTGTTGAGTTAAGTGGGATGGAGGGGGTACTAGAAAGGGACTGTTCTCCTGGAGGGCCGGAAAGGGGACTTCAGGGTGAAGGTGATGGCTCTTGCCCACCCTTAAGAGTGGGGAGGGGGGGACACGGAGACTTGAGGGGAAATATGACCAGTATGGGAGAGAAGGGAAGCGTTTGATAGGTTCACCGGAAGTGAGAAAGGTGATAGAGAAGAGTAAGCTGCGGTTTTGGAGCAGCGGAGATGGAAAGCAGGGTGAATTTTCCTGGTGGGGATTGCCGGGTGGGGGAAAAACTATATGGGAATGTGCGGGTATTTCTATTTCGCATTTCCTTAATTTCTGATCCATTCGGGCAGTCTTATAAAAGGGAATCAGTGAATAAGAATTGAAGAAGAAAAACTGCAAACGAATGAATGTATATTATATAAAATACTTCAGCTCTTCTGTCGAGAGAATCAATCATTTAACAAAAAAGAATTTATTTATTTTTTCGCTTTGCTTTGCTCCATTGTCGGAGCCTATCACCATGGCCTCTCATTTGGATAAATACAAACTGAACTGGGAGTCGATGTCGTTAACAATTTGGAATCGATGTAATGTAGCCCAAGCGAGGAAAACTTCATTCTTATTAGGAGAAATCTGGACTTGGTCATTTTCGTTCCACGCCCGGAGATTGTGATCTATATATTTAAATTGCTGGGGGTTACAGCCAACTAACTGCCAACTTGTGACAAGTCATGCCTCAACGCCCCTACCCTAAGATCCTGGTCAATCCGGTGACCTGCTTCCGCACTGGCTAGGTAACAACTAACTCCCACCCCCGATGTCCTCAGGGGGGTATCGTCTGATAACCCAAGGAAGAGATGCAAGTGCTTCCAATTGGGCTACGATGCTGACGAAGTTTAATGCTCCCTCTCCGGTGTGACTTTTGGCATCTCATAGGATGGTTCCACTTACCCTGTTCTTGTTTATATCTCTAATAAGGGTTAAGCTACGAAACCCTTTTTTTATTCTTAATCAATCTGCAGGAATGCAGCTGAGCTCTCGTTTAGGATATTTTTAGAATCCCTGGGTTGAAGTGAAAGGGGAGAAAGGTACCTACACCGTTTTCTGATACAAATATGTATGGGTGCTTGAGCGTTTTTTCCCTTGAGTATGCATGTGCCCTGCGCTAGTTATACTTTAGAATTAATGTGCGTAAAAGTAATTGGTTGTACGAACCAAGCGAACTCATATTTCGAAATGGATGGTGACGATTTAGTTTTGTTGCTTTTGTTGGAAGACGAAAAAGAGAACGAACAATGTTGCAAGTAGTTAAAATAGAGCTGGAAAGGATGCGTAATATAAAACGCGGAGAGAGGAGAGCAGAAAAATCACCGAAAATTGGGACTGCCCGACTAGGCATCCTGCTCTCGAAGCAGACGAGGTGCAGACGTCAGGCATCAGCAGTCGAACTCGATGGCCGAGATGTATCAGTGAAACCAAACCCATTTGATATACATTGGATGAGTACGGCATTGACTTCCGACTGCTGCACGCGAATGCCGGACGCGGCTGCCCCAGCAAAACCACACCTTTACTATTGTAGCATGAAAATTGAGATATAGTTCAGGTAATACATTCAGTGCATAATGTATTCGGCGATGATGATTAATTAGATGTTTAACTCTGACAAGGAGCGCCTAAAATTGTTTCTGTGACTCGTCACTATTCGTATCAACGAGTAACTTTTTCACGTCGGGACCAAGATCCGAGGTTCGTAATTTTAAAACTTCGTTCTTTCGTAATATCGTGTACTGTTACATACACTTAGATACCCTTTTGGTCGGGACCGAAGATTTTGCTTCGTAAAATCAAAATTTTGTAATTTTGAGTTTCGTATTTTCGAGTTACTACTGTATTTGCATATCTGGGAATAAAAGGGAGAGGGTACAAGCACTTGTGAAAACAATGATAACACACTAATCTAGTTATCTCCTACTCCTGGTGTCCCTTATTTTTCATTTTTAGAAGTTTCATTTCTCTTGCATTAGTGGGAGGTAGGAAGTGAAATGAATATGCAGGACAGAGTTTATAAAAATATGTGTAAGAATAGACTAGACCTATACCAGTACTCTTATTTTTCAATTAAGTGATATTTCAAACCTTTTTCTCTTTGGTATTCCTTGCTCAAATAGAAGTGAACCAAATGAGTCAGTTGGTCTTATGTGCTGTCAAGTACAGTATCACTGTTTTCATATGGGTTACGATAATTACTTTACAGCTATTAATTTAGAAATTTGGTGAAATGTGACTGTAAAGTCTTAATCATCGGTGTTGTTTGATGGGGTGGAACAACATAATTAAAACAGGGCATTGTTGTATTTTGATTGAGTTTTGTATTTGTTGCCATACCTTAGCATCTTTTCCTACCCCTAATTAAATAAAATAAATGATTTTTCACATTTTTTGACATGGGTATAATGCAATTGTTGTAGTTTTCTAAAGAGAAGAAAAATTGAGATAGAATGTATCCATGCTTTTTTATAACATTGGCCTAGGTTTCAACGGGTAACCATCATTTTCAAGGTAAATAAAATTTCAAATGCCCTGGTGTATATAAGCCTCTGTAAAAGGATGGGGGGTGGGGGGGAGAGTTGAGGGTATGTAATTGTGGGGGCTAGGTAAAAGAAAGGGTGTTTATATTTCAATTTTTCATTCCTTATGAAACTGAAAACTTACACAAACTAAAGCCTTAGACAATTTGTTTTACAGATATACCTTGACTTACATTGTTTCAAGTTAATGTCAGTCCTGCAGATACGTTGGTTTTTATGGCTAATCGATGGATAAAATAGGTCGAGATACGTCGACATTACAGAGTTGGACAAAAATATTAAAATTGAAAAAAACACTTAAAATTGTAAACATATCCGTAATTATATTTAAATTAACTAAACAAATTGTTTTAAAACAAATAATTCAGTCAATTACAATGAAAAATATCAAAGAAAATAAGAGAAGGAAGTTATTGCAGATTAGAATACATCATGGAAAATGAACGGTGATGAATGGAGAAATGTGCACAAAAGAAACATTCGATAACCTGCTAGTATGTAGCAAGTAGTATTCACAAAAGTCACGGCTGAATCTTTTGTGTACATAAGTATATTATGTTTATAGTTATTGAATTCAACATGCATATTTATAAACTTAAGCTTTTTACCACATAGTAGTTAAAGACTTTACATTATCCATGTACGATGCTATAATGGAAAATCAACAAAAAAACCATCATGGATGTGATTATCAGAGTTCTGTTATTGTCCGGCTCTCATCAATCCCCTGTTTCCATAACAGCCATGAGGACTGAAGTTGTTACAACTGTCGGCCCAAATCGCAGAAGGAATGCAGATCTGTGTAGCTGGAACACGTAGTTCCTAACACTTCCAAAACTACATCGGTTGTAGCTGGCGTTGAGGGGAACGATCCGGAAATATATTGCACAATACTCAGAAAAGGAAAAAACAATGGATAATGGCGAGATATTGCTGTTTGATACACAAAGATTTCTTTTTCTTGTGAAACCATTCCAAATATTGCAAAAGGTATCATGAATGTTGGAATCGTAATTTAGTTTGAAATTAACTGCTTGCGTTTCACTTGTTTTCTGAAATTCCTGGAGAAGGTAGCACAGAGTTATAGCTGTAACAATATTGTGGTGGAAATGTGTGTAGGGTTTTTACATTAGGCAGTACAGCTGTTGTGGGAACTGCGCAAGTCAACTACTGATCTGTTTTCAAGTGTGCTGTCTAGAAGTGACGTACATTGTTAGAACTCAGCGTTCAGGAATGCCGATAAATGGAGCAATGTGTGCAAAAGAAACATTTGGTTAACTGCCAGTGAAATTATTTGTTCACGATAGTCATGGCCTAATTCTTTGTGAGTAGTTTTAAAATTTGTTCAAAATACTAATTTTAAAACATGATCTTTTTACCACAGAGTAATAAATACTTCACATTATTCATGTTTGATGCTTTCACTGCAAATGAGCATGAAAAAACATAGTGGATGTTATTATTTTTATGCATAGTTATTTTATTGTCTAGAGCTAATCAAGTCTATTCCTAGTACTAGGTCTAAGTCTAGTACTGTGGTTATGGACATCAGCATTTGTTTCAAGATTAAATAGTGTTTTGTGCTGACAGACAAAAAAACAATGGATAGAAAAATATACCTGTGTTAGTGAAATTTTGTGGCTTAAGCCTGTATTAAAAATTTTTGGTTGATACCAGGACCAAATGTGAATGGAAAATGGTATTTAATATTAATTTTTGATATTTCATTGTATGAAATTGTTTTAAATTTCAGGTGCAAGTGCTGAGAGCATTGATCTCCTTCCAAGCCCAGGTGTGGGTGCTGAATGGACACGTGCTCTGCCCACTGATGAAGGACGTGAAGCAGACCGTGTATTTGAATTTGATGGAGGAAGCAGTGCCGTGGTGGTTCCAGCTAGTTTGGTAGATGAGTCATTAAGTTCAAAGTTTACCCTTGCTACCTGGATGAAGCACAAGAGACACCCGGAGCAAGATCGTCATGTGAAGGAGCACATTCTCTGCTCAGCAGATGACCACAGTAAATACTTTCTTCATGTATTAATTTGTTTTGAAGACAAGAGAAATAGGTACCAAAATTAAGACAAGTTAATACAATACTACTCATACCCATGCAGCATACCATGGACAATAAAAAATCACAAAAAATAAGAGACAAAATGTTATGAAAGATTCACAAAAACGAAACTGTTGACATTTCTAGATGGTATCGTCACTCATGTGTCCTATAACAGAATAATATTGCTCTTGCAATAAAAACCTTCTAGTTTTGGCCTTAAGGATGTTGGTAATTTTTACTTTTTTAAATTCAGAAGGCAATTTATTGAAAACTCTTTTTCCCATCTCCTAGGGGCCTGATTTCATCCTCTCAGTTATAATGCTTGAACAATGAAAATCATTTTTTCCGTGAGTGTCATGATCATGAAGATCCGAGTTTAAGGAGTATTTGACATAATTATTTTACACATTTATAAATCATTTTTTCCGTGAGTGTCATGATCATGAAGATCCGAGTTTAAGGAGTATTTGACATAATTATTTTACACATTTATTATAAGATAGTATAAATACAAGCAAGTAGTGGCAGAATTTTCAGGGAATGAAAGATTGGTTAGAGTGTGATTTGCTGTGCTGAAAGGTAGTGATTCTAACAATTCTTTTTTTGCATAATGAATATATCGTAAAGGAAATAAGATACCCCCCAGAACAAGATGCTTTGTAGCACCCTACTAGGAATTCTGCATAATATACAGTAAAACCCCTAAATTACACTTTTCTAGGGACCCTAAAAAAAGGTTCAAATTTTGGGAAAAGTAGAATTTTCACTTCTACAGCCATGTTCCTTCACTGAGTAAGGGTAAAAATAAGAAATAGACTGATAAACTGAAAAAGAGCAGTGTCATAATTTATTATTTGAACTAGCTCTTCTCATTAATTTGTATATGATGTAAAAAAAGACATTGAACACCTTAGATGAATAGAAATGTGAAATTTGTTTTTCTCCTTCATTATTGATACATAAAATAAGGGATTACTACATATCACACAAAATCAAGATCAAATGAATAAATAAAAGTCACAGAAACAGCTTCTTAAAAATTCACTTCCCTGGTAACTGTGGACCCTACCCATAAATAATAATAACACATATATTAACTTCAGAAAATAATATTTTTGAATCTATCCAACCAACTATTGGATGCTGTGAAATTTTCAATTCCCAATCTTGTGGCGATGTGCAGAGCTTTTTCTCGTACGATGACACCATTTATAGGGATATTTGAAGACCTAGCACTCAAAAACCACTCTTTAAGTAACCCTTCCATTTCTTCATACATAGAGTTCTTAACATATTTTCTCTTTTTAGACAAATTACCGCACTGGTTGGCTTGTTTCAGAATCCCATCGCGATTTCTCACAATAGTATTTAGTGTAGAGATAGTCAATTGTAGCAGTTTCGCTAGATCGACGCGAGTTCCACCATGAGAATCGATTTGTTCTAAAATGTCCATTTTCTCCTTGATCGAAATAGTCCTTTTTCCTCGCTTTTCCATTTCCAAGCAGGATAAAATTACGTCCCAGTTTAGATGAGGATGACTTAACAACACATGAGAATCTGATCAGCTGTGATGTTAGACTAGTCCAAACAATTATTCAACTAAAACATTTGCAAAAAAAATAAAATTTATGATTCAGTCTAATTAAGGTGTGATAAAGCAAGTTTCGATAAGTTTAATTCATTTGTAGCCTATCATAGTTATAACTTGGGAATCGAGGCAGTGCAAATGATCTCAGTTGTCCACTAGTACGAGTTCTTTCATTTTTCATCATGTCTGGATAAGAATCCATTTTCATTCTCCAAAGTTTCTACTTAGGTAAAAAATAAATCCTCCTCCGCAGGTTTAATTACATTGTATAAATTACATAGTTCGCTCCTAGCCTTACAATGTATTCATTTCATAGCTTGAATCATTTCGGCAGATTACGAGTTGACGTAGTTCCAATTTCTGCTACGAGTGGCGCTGTAAAATGTCCCCACCAAATTCAAATTCTTTCTTCAAACAGGTCCTATTACTGTTCTCTTTTGTATTTTTTCCGCATATATATGCTAGACAAAGTCAAAAAGTGTATAACAAAGGATTATATGCATGAGTAATGGACTTTGAAAGTTAAATTTTATTTTTATTGAGCGCGTTGTGGTGCAAATTGCGGGAAAACTGAAAAATGTACAGTCTAAATTCGGGGTTCTGTATACATTGGAAACAAAGGAAATTGAATGGGACTTCGGAAAAGTGGTGTAAATTGCAGGAAAACGTAATTTCCGATAACGCAAGTACGGGGTTTCACTGTAGTTTGAATAAAACATCAATACTCGTGGTGTGCCTCAGTTGTCTAAATTGGAAACAGCTGGAGTGGAGCTTGCTTTTTAGTTTATCCACCTGCATTTCCGCATTAGGTGAAAATTGTATTAATGAGAGTTGCTGTCTTTTTCGTATGTTAAATGGAAAGTGTTAATTTTTTACTGTACTGAAGGCTACAAATTTTCCAATTTTAGGATTTCAATGAGAAATTATCAATATTTTTTCCGAAGGACAAAGTTATCCATACCTATAATTGTTGCTTATAAATTAAACACTTTTCTCAACTATTCCAGTTACTTTATAATTTTATGTTAACTTCTTGCTACTTCAAGAGTACTGCCGGTGTAACTTCATATTAAAATTGTAGAAAATAAATGGGTGTTCATTGCATAATGCAAAGAATATTCTTGACTCAGACATTTCAGTAACTCTAATGAAATATTTGTTTCCCTGAACTGCCTTTTATTTAAACTTACATGAAGATTAGGTGTGATATGTATTACAATATTTTTCTATGCCAACATTTTATCATCAAGTTCTAATTTTATTCTCAAACCTTGTATTTGCTTTCAAACTTGCTTTAAGATCTTTGCTTTGATATCCCAAAGTCAACTTACATTGTGATATATCTATTTTGCTTTACAGAGATGAACAGGCACCACTATGCTCTCTTTGTTCGTAACTGCCGTCTGATTTTACTCTTGCGAAGAGACTTCTCTCAAGGTGACCAGAACGTATTCCGTCCTGCTGAGTGGAGATGGAAGCTACCTCAGGTAATTTTTACCTATGTCCCATCACTGGGACGCCAAAATTTATGACATTGGGGACACCGAAAAATTGTAAATAAAAATCTTCAAAAGCTTTGTTTAAAAACGACAAATACAGAAATAAATTGTCGTAAAAAGGCAAAAGTGGTGTGGAATGTCGGGAAAAGGAGTCATAGTGGAAGGTTTTTTTTTTTCAATTTTAAATATAGGCTTCATACCAATGTGAATAAACAGTATAACAGTACATTTGAGATCCAATACACAAGTTAGGGCTACCCTACGCAATATCAAAAACACAGTAATTGAATTTCAAGTTCTTTTAAATCACATACATTTTATAAGCTAGTCAACAAATAAACATTAGACCTACAGTGGGACTTATGCATGATATTTTTTTTTTACATAAAAAATGTAAAACCTTCAGACTTAAATTCTCGTTCTTGATGAAAAATATTTTGAATCCTGGGCATTTTGTGAGTGGCAATCAATGAGACTTCTACAAATGAAAAAAGTGACTGTATATAGCCTTCTATTGTCACTGCTGAAATGAAGTCTCATCTCAGCCTTCTAGAACAAAATCGCACAATATATCGACTTTCGATATTTTCTCGATTAGTTGATCGCAGATGCAATGAATTCGTGTCTCATGGGGAATACGTAGAATTTTGCATATAATCAGTAAATGTCAAATTTCGTGAAAAGTCACAAATGTAAGTTTCCGTATAAACGCGTGTAAGAGGCGCACCCCTCTTTTTATGCATCGAAGTAGAAGAAAAAATTTTGGGGCTTTTTTTTCTCCTATTGCGTGGTTTTGCGGGCCTAACTTTGAATTTTCGGCTATTATCAAAGCCGCTTGCGATATTCTCATATAATTTATGCGGCATTTTTCATAGGCATATATGGACCTCAGAGGTAAGTATACCTCACTATAATTCGTGGTTAGTTGGTAAGTGCGAACAGTCTCTGATCTCAGAGAAAACAGAGCTCTGATTTTTAAATCCGTTTTCCCCCACCATTTTTTTAATGCACAAGTCGTAGTCGCTGTAAGTCGCCTTTTAAAATGTGGTTAACTATTACAAATTATATTTTGCTGTAAACGATGCCATGAACGAAGCCATGATAGACGTGAATGGCATAGGTTCGGCTCGCCGCCAATCCCAGATATTAAATTTTTCTTGTGCCGCTCTGCTGTTCAACTCATTCTGATTCATAAATGTCGGCCGAGAACGTTTTGCCTAATGACAGTATGTACTGCCATTTCTGATTATCTTAGGTTGAATCACTGCTCGTTTCGTGGCCACTGCCGCGATACTGGTCTGCCGCCCGCAGCCTGCCGCTCATATCGTGACCAAGGCTCGAAGGCAGGCAGATAAAAAATTCGTGTAAGAGGCGCACCCTCATTTTCGGCTGCGATTTCTGGGAAAAAAGGTGCGCCTCTTCCACGAGTTTATACGGTAATAGTCCAAACTGTCACCTTAGAGTCTTCTTTGAGAAAATGAAATTCCTGCATAATTGCAGAATTTCGTAAACATGCTTCACGAAAATATCATGTCCCTACCCATCAGTGTTGATGTATACATTGTAGGATACCTTCACCTTTTACCATTATCAATTATGTGGAAATAAAATAATTTTTTATGATCTATTCATATTGCTACTTGCTTAACTATGGTACCCTTTATGGTTGACTATTTTGTGGAATTCCTTTATATCTACGAAAAGTAGAATTTAATTTTTCTCAAATCGTTTATTGGTAAAGTGAATTTTTATTATGAAGCCAATTATATCATAACGTATTGGAAAGGTTGAGTAATGCATTACATCATTTTTTTGAGAATGCTTTCGCAAATAGCAACCAAAAATCATTTAAAAAGCATTTGAAAAACTAAAAAGGTTAGGGGAAACAAAAATGAATATTTTGTCGTGATTTACTGAAAAGTTTCTAAAATACATAAATCATAAATACGAAGTGCTGATTTTTTGGCTCCACTGACTTGACATTATGAAGTTTCTGCTGTATATGATTTGTATGAATTACTTCCACTCTATGAAATTGGTTTTTTTTGCTTTTCACATTTTCTCATTATTGTGCAATTAACCTGAAAATACCATTTCCATTATTTATTCACTTGTCTATTATTTAGTTTTTCTCGTGAGCAATTTGTTCTCATGGCACCTTTGTTGATACAAACTGTTAGGTTCCATTTTTCTACAAGATGTGGCAGGAATAGACATTGGACTTTTTTTATCTGCATATTTTCTGCCCTCTCTTGCCAAAGGTGGATATTAACTCTAAGATAATGTTGCAGTTATTCGTATCTCCCTCCCAAGATATGGTGCTTGAACAACAGGTTTCTAATTTTTTAGGTTTGTGATAACGAGTGGCATCACTATGCTGTTTCTGTCAAGTTCCCTGAAGTTGAGCTGTATGTTGATGGCCAGTTGTTTAAGTCAGAAAAGAAGAATCCTGAGATAATTGATGACTGGCCTCTTCATCCCACAAAAGGAATCAATACCACCTTGACTGTTGGAGCTTGCTGGCAAGGTTTGTGTTTAAATTTGAAACAGTGTAGTTGTTTTAGTGTAGGTGGATCAACTTTTTTTTGCATTTTACTAATCCATGATTTGTGTTTTGTTTATTATGCAGAGAAATTTTGTTAAAATTAAGTTTATAATGTTTTGTCTGTTGTGCCGGGCATCGACTCTGTTGTTGTTGGTTGCAGTATGTTTATTTGTGTACTAAAAAGTATTTATCTTGTTGTTGAATAAGTAGCCATAAAATGCAGGAGTGTAAAAATTAAAGTGCACAATTTTATTGAGCCAAAATATAATTATGCCACATCTATCCCTTTAAAGATTTTAACAAGTTATGGGCCCAGATCATTGAAAGAGAAGTTAAAGTAATATGAAAGTACAGAAAAAAATGCCTAAGGGTACAGAAAAAAGGGACATTGTCACGGCTAAGAAAGATAGAAGATATTGATTAAAAAAACTATAGATAGAAGAAAATAAAAAAGATAGAAGAAATAAATAGAAAAATATAGATAGTATAAGAATAAATACAGAAGAATATATATAGAAGCATTTAAGTGAAGATGAAAGTTACTGAATATATTGAAAAAATGGGAGATAGAGATGAAAATGAATAAAGAGAAGAGAGATGCGTGATTCTTGGAAAGGAAAATTATTTTACGTGGATTATCTGTGTTGCAGATTATCCGTGTTGCGGATTATCTGTGCATGATTTTTTACTCTTCGTCGATATTTTCTGTGGTAAATATAAAAAAATTCAATCAAAAAACACATTTGGATTTTAGCAATCTAATACAAGCGAGAGCATTTCATGTAAGGCCATTTCTTTCCACTCAAATCCACCTCATAAAACTTAATTGTTTTCCTTACTTACTCATAATGAACATGTTATATTTACCTCATTGCTCATCGTCAGTATCTTTCAAACTTTTGAGCCATGAATACACACTCTCCGGAGCTTTCTCATTGGTATATTTTCAATAATTAACGGTTAGGTCCACGATTAACTTCATGAGATCCACTGAAAAAAGCAATTCACGGAAAAATCTAGTATCTTCCACATATTAACTTTATCATCAGTAATATAGTTCAACAAAAAACTAAATTCATCAAAGAAAAATTCAGTTATGTGTCATCACCCAGGGAAATTCCATTTGTGGCAAGTAGGTCCATGCTGCTCTGTACGTCTGACCAGCAAGGAACCTTTTGCAACAGAACCCACTGAAAAATATCAAGTTCTTTGAAATGCTCACACCTCTGTTTCAAATATTCTAAACATATATTATAAAAACCACTGGCAGTTTCTTCAACACTAGATTCGGCTATATCACCTTCTTTTATGTGATTACCAAGAAGTTCCCTAGCTTTGGTGGGAAGAAATACACAATTTTTCTTGTTCATCAAGTGGTCTTTTAGGTCCTGAAGATGCTTAACAACTTCCACGGCAGATATTTTATCACCTTCAATTTGTTTCATGACATTGTGGAATGTAGTAGCTTGTGAATGTATGAAGTGTAGTCACATTTGGGAGAGCGTCTTCAAAAAATTTCTTTAACACTGCTGGACACTTGGCCTGATTAAAAAAATAGGATTTCAGCCCCTAGAACATATCCAATATTCTCTTCACTGATGGCATAAGAGCAAGCCACCTCGTCTTGCTATGGCCCAGAATCTTTTTATATTCAATGTTCACAAACTTGCAGAAATCCTTAAACGCTTCTACTCTCTGTATAAATGTAGAAATATGAGTAAATTTTCACAACTAGTTTCAACATCCACAGGTAGACAATTGCTGGAAGTTTGAATTGTGTTGTGCACTATGTGTGCACCGCATCCTATACCAACCAGATCCCTCTTCAACGTGCACTTCAATTTTCTGTAAAAATTATTTGTCCCTTTTCTTGATGCACCTCCGAAGTTTGTGTTTGTTGTCTCCACAGAAAGCTACAATCTTGTCATTTAAATTATTTCTTGTAGTAACATCTTCCAAATACGTTGCCACTAAGTCTAATGTTTCCCCTGGCTGAGACTGCAGCTCCAATAGCTTCACTTGTGTGCCTTTGTATGGAGTGAACAAACGTACAATGACTGGAAATAATTTTCTGTTACCGTGGTTTGAGGCATCAGTTGACAAAGAAATATACTTCACGCCACTCAAATGTTCAGTCAGCTGTTGCTGCGAAAAAGGAGCAAAAATGTTTAGTGTTACTGCTTTGCATTTGGTACGCCCACACCTAAACTTTGCTTTGAAACATTTCTGAATTACTTTCGACGAACAGTCCCTCGATCGGAAACTTTGATTGTACCTCACAGTGTGGTAAACCCGTACGCCTTCTGCAGCTGCCACCTTAAGATCCTCTGACGTCGGATTTGAGCTCTTGAAAAATCCTGTGATTGCATTACTTGTACTCGCACTAGATGCCTGTAATTTGTGTCGACTAGTGTTTAAGTGCCTTGTAATATTAGATAGGGGTGTGCGGGTACACGATATATCGGGTCGGGTATTTAGTGTCCGATCCGAACGCTCGATCGTCTCCCAAAAAATTCGGGTCGGGTATTTAGTGTCCAATCCGAACACTATCGTCTTCCAAAAAATTCGGGTCGTGTATTTGGCGCTCGAATTTGAATTTAATCGACTGATCCATCGAGAAATTCCGGTTTGAAATTGGCTATGCACCCGGACAGACAACTAATGTACGTACCACCATAACAACCTTATGCGCATTTACACTACTAACATAGCGACCGTGGTTCGTACTGTCGTAGGCGCTAACCACTGTGTGAACGTGCGTTGGTTACCGATAGAGTAGTAGTTCTTAATGTTGCTACTAAACAGTGGTCAGGCGCTGGTGTCGCGAGCGGAAACCGGAAATGATTAAGGACGATAACCAAAAAAATCAATCAAAATAGTGAAGCATACGGTGCTACTTTGATGTGTATGACATTTTAACACTTTTTATAGGAATTTAAAATCACATTACACTCATTTTTGCTTATTTACGAAAATAATACTTCGCCCTTCTCCATTTTGATTGCCTTATTTGATAATCGTACTTCATCTATTCCGAATTCCGCCATCTACACGAGCGCTGACAACTGTTAAGTGGTAGCGTCCGGAACTACTTGTCTATTGTTAACCAACGCACATTCACACGGTTTTTAGCGCCTACAACGGTAAGGACGAAGGTCGTTAGGTTAGTTGGTTTGTTGAGTGAAGGGGGCACTACTAGATCGCGGCACTTGCAATGAAGCCGAAGTTTCTAAGCAATGAAAACACTATTAGTGCTTTTCATTTGAGTACGGCGATAGCCTATTATCGGAACCAGGTGCCGTCGATCGCCGGCTCACCTCAGAACAGAGAGCCACCAACAGCCGGCGATTCAGCTAATTCTAAAGCACCACGGCGTGGCAATAGCAGTCTATCGGGGCAAATCGAAAACAACCAAAATGAAACATCGATGGATTTATTGATTAGAAAAAATAGATTATTGACTGTCGATCTTCCGGTAGGCCTGTCAGTCAGTGAATCCACTTGCTCTCTTTAAGTGATATTTACCGATTTTATTTTTTGACAATTTCGTCTCTATTTTTGTGACGTGTGAGAATGATACAAGCTGGCCTAGGTGTAGGACGTGGGGATAGCGATGTTGACGGCAATTTGACAGACGGCAATGACGAATCGCGGTCACGCGGAAATCCACCATGGCGGAATATTAAGGCAGCTATCCGGGTGCACTTCGTCCAATTGCCAAATTTGTACGCAACGTGCAATTACTGCAATGCAGTACTAAAAAACCTATAATATTGCTTTCATGTCTCATTTGATATTTTGTTCATAAGTTATAGCCTATTAATATTTGTTTTAAATATGTTACTTCTTCATTCATGAAAATTTACAATATTTAATTCCAAGTGATCATTGATTTCAATGGCAAGCTTAAAATAAAACATTTGACTAACTTACTGATCTAGAGTGGTGGAACTAAAAAATATGCTAGTAAGGATTTGCTTTATAAATCCACAAGAGCTAAAGATCACATTATCTTGTTCACAGGTGTGTTTCAGCTAACCTGCCGATCCTAGTTATATTTTATTGTGAAAAAGCACAAGCTACTGGGTGTAATTTTGCTTTGGAACCTTTTGGGTTGCACTACTTTGTGCTAAAACAATGATGTTCCCACTCTCAGGTCTTAACAAGGCAAACATTTACTGTAATTTTTGTCTTGCCATCGAAACATCCATTTTCCTTAATAATCCAGCACCCACGAATGTGAATACCTCTACTACCTGAACCCGAAAATTACCTGATGCCAGCAGATATTTCACTACCCGAATCTGAACCCGACCCGAAATGAAAAAGTGCTACCCGCACACCCCTAATATTAAATGAACATGTGCAACACTGAAATCCACATTACTGATTTCATGGCGCACATCATATCAGATGTGGTTCTCTCGATGAATCTGTATTTTCTTTGTAGATCTTCGTTAAAAGTACATTTACGTTTTGGCATTTTTCACTGATGGGCTCAATCACACGGATGAAGTAGAAAAAAACTACTTCGCTGGTTGAAAGGTACACACAAAAACGGAAATACTGGAAGTGCTGCCAAGTTTCAATCAGTTTTGATTTTAATATCGAAAATCGAAAAGAAATATCAATTGTCGACCACGCCATGGCTACTGAAGTACTAAGTCTTTCCCGGCGAATGCTACATTTTTGGTAAGGTCTTGCCTGATTCGTCAGTTTTTCCCACCATTCTTTTAGCCATGGCCACTGAAGTTCAGCGGTCACGGCACATCACTAGGGAAATACAAAAGAGATTTTGCGAAAGCGGGACATTTGAGCGTCCCCTAATTGTTTTGGGGGACACCGGGACATAAGCACAAATAGCGGGACGTCTGGTCTTTATGGTTTAGTGATAGTTAGGTTACAGATTATGTATGAGCTCTCAAGAAAAATATATATTTTACTAATTTTTTAATTAAAAACATCAAGTTATGATTTTTTAAGCCTGAAAATGTGGTTTTTTGGCATATACTGTGGAAAATTTTCCCTGTGGGTTTATAAATAATGGATATCTCCCTATCCATTAAAACTTCCATTTGAATATATGGTATATTTATTGCTACCTAATGCAAGCAAAGATGGGATAGATGATGATATAATTGGTTCCAATTGTTTAGGAGTAGGGAAGAATTGCCTCCTTGAATGGTGAGAGTGCTGAGTGAGTTAGAGCAAGCAGAGGGGGGACTTGGGCTTCTGGGGTGTTGACATCCTGTCTCCAAATGGGACTGGAGCTTGTAAATTCCTTTTTTTTTAATATGCCTGCCTTTTCAGCTTTCATTGTAGATTGGTAGAATTATGAAGACCTGTGGCAGTCAAACAGCATAATACAGAACAATCATGGACACTTCGCTTGCCATCAGTCATGAAATGGGCACAAGTGGAAAGTTGTATCAGAGAAAAGCTTTTAAATATATAATATTTTTAGTAATGATGAAGGTAGTAGTAGATAGCAGAGTGAATGGTGTGAGAGGAAAAGTGTAGACCGTGAAATTCATTGATGAATGTGGTGGAAGGGAGACTAAAGAGGAGGAATATTAGGAGTCCTAAGAATAGTAGAGCATGTATGAAGCAATGCATGAGTGTAACATTAGTGAAATAGGCATGCAAGAATAGGGCCTTATGGAGGAAGTTGTTTATAGAGAGCCAGTTTTCCAGGCCAAAAAGCAATAACTAAGTTCTTGGACTAGGTCTACCCCAAAAGCGAAAGGCATGATGGGTATGTTTGTATGATGGATACCAACAGTTAGTCACACATTGTGGCACTGAATTTTTTTTCTGAGAAATAATAAGCAGTCACATCTAAGAGATAGTTGATATAAACCATTATTTCAGGTAAATATGCAGAGTAGACTTCTGGATAATATGGCTGAAAGGAAAGCTGTGACCTCCGAAAATTGATGTATGGATTGTCTGTTTCGTTGATTTCAGTTGGATCTCCCCCTCCATTAGCAAGGATAAGCAGAGCTTTGGCTATCATTTTTTCTTTTTGGTAATGGTAAATATTTGTATGAAAATAGCGTTGTTTCCATATTTTTTGTAGGTTCAGAAAATAAAATGAAGCATCACCTTCGAGGCTACTTGGCTGGATTGTCATTGCTTTTGCACAAGACAGAAAGGCCAGAGGTGCTTGCGTGTTTGCATAAATGCAAGGAATCCTTGGAAGTACCAGCTATGGAGCTACTTGAACCGGGAATGGAGCTTCTGACCAATAGTGGTATGTTTTGTTTGGTTTTAACTTAAACCTAACGTTTTTAGCACCATTAAATTGTTGCCAAATATTTTACCCATTAGCTTTTGCTTCTCCGCATTATGCTGATAATAATCCATCTTTTTTATTCTGAATATCTGCTAGATCTCACCGAGTTGAGCATTGAGGGAGATAACAAAACAAATTTGGAGATTTTGGTTCGAAAAATTGGCTACACAAATTCACGGGAATTCCCAACTCCTGGTCGCAGGAACCTTCACCTTACAACATCTGTTGTGTAAGTTCTATTCTGGACATTGTCACCGTTTGAGTAGTTATCATGCGCATGCTTATAATATTTATGTCAAATAAGTCAGGTAGCTGAGAATCATGTCTTCAGTTATGTATGTTTAGGGATTTAATTTTTTTGTTTATTATTGACAACACCTTTTTAAATGTTTGTGTGGTGGTGAGGTAAATTATATTCAGTGGACTTTAGTTATCCATTGTTGCATTTTATGGTAAATATCTTTGTTTTATGTAATTCTCAATGGATATAAAAATTTTATTGCCAGTTAAATTGACTAAAAGTTGTATTTAGCTGAATCCTGATCCTATAATAATGATAATTGGTTGGTGAAACTTCAGAGTTATGTCAGGACAGATGTAATCCTTAAGCATGTGAATCCTTTTTGCAGTAGGTAACTTTGTGATTCCAGTGAGTAAATTTTGTACATAAGATCCAGTATCTTGTTTGACTGACATTGGATGTTGCCCAACCTTAAATTCACCATGAATAAAATAACTGGTGTAACTGCAGTAGAACCTGTAACCCTACTGTATTGTACACACTGTTATGAAAGGGTGCTTGAACACTATCTCATTATTTCCTCACCTCCAAAATTATATCTTTGATACAGTTGAGCACCCCTAATCCGGAAATCCCTAATCCGGGAATACCCGTAATCTGGCAATATATTCAATGCGTACTTCGTGGAAAATAGAAACTTTCTTGCTGAATCATTGCTTCGTCTTTACTGAAACTGTAACCCACTCTCTACAAAAATTCTCCCATTAAAGAGCGAGTATTAGAAGATTTTTTGCATACATTGTTGTCTATATTAATTATAGTATGCAACGAAGGTCTTTATCTGTGTATATAATCTTTGGTCTTTATTCAGCAAATTGAAGGCATATTGCATCGTTGCTGAGACACAGGTGTGTGGCATCTCGGAGATAGACATTACCGGTCTTACATGGCGCGTGCATGTTTGCTTTATACTTAGTGGCAACTCGAAGTAAAAACTAGCTGTCATCTGCATAGTTTTATCCGTAATAATGTCTAACGTAAGCAGGGATAGCAATAGCAAGGGAGCGAAGCGAAAGCACAGAACATTAACTATCGCAGAAAACACGGAAGTGTTGAAAAAACTTGTTTTCGGTACATCAGTGAAGCGCCTGTACAGCTCTCGCGAAAGCTTATGGCCTTCAGATACAGATGCGATATTGTCCACGTCATACAAATTCCATTTATTGAAATGCACGTATGCATGGCACAAATGCCATGTCTTTGTTTTATCCTTTGTCCCTTTTCCCTACCCCTTCCACCAAAATTTACTCCTCCACGACGCCTTCTTCTGATCATCCGAATGTCATAAGCTTTCGCGAGAGCTGTACGTGTGATATGTACTCCGTTGGATCTTCGACAACCTATGACAACAAGAAGCAGAAAGCGAAGATCTTCAAATTTTTCTGTGAAAGTGACTCTAAGAAAGGGATGGCGATAAGAAAAACCTTGAAAGAAGGGTATAGTGTCATTTTAGATCGCGTACTTATATGCAGTGGTTTCGACTGCGTCGAAGTGAAGGGCTCAGTATTTCAGGCCAAATGTTAAAGGAGCAGGCTAAAATATTTTATAGAATTTGATAGATTGTACATATGTTCAAAAAGGCAACCAAGGATGGACAAGAATCTTCCTCCAAGGCTTCCTCCTCAATCGCTTCCGATGTATCGACAGATAGCTGCACAGATGGAAGCACCGGTATCAGCAAGCGTTGACGGCACGGCTTAGACAGCTCATTAAATCAGCTGATATCGTATTAAACACAGTGGCTTAAGGATTGTAAGGAACATTGGAAGTAATGAAAAATTGGAATTTATGTATACTATTTATCAACTAATAACATTATACTATTTGATGTGCAGCAATGTGTTTATATGTTCTACGCATTCTTTTCGCTCTGCCGTTTTGCAGTACATACTACCGGTTGACTGATTTTGTGTTTGTGAATTTAGAAAGTTTATTTCTTATTTTTTTCAAATTATTTGTTAAATTATGCAGAATTTATTCAAATTTCATTGAATTTGTTATAATTTATCGAATTCCCTCATTAAAAAAATTTGTGTATCCCAGAAGTATACTGGTTATTACCACAGCACCCGTAGTCCGGCAAAATCCCTAATCCGGCATCCCGATCCCTAATCCGGAGTCCCGATGGTGCCGGATTAAGGGTGCTCAACTGTATATGATGTTGCAACTCATCCTTTAGTTCACCATGTAGAAAATTTCAATGAAATAATTGCAAATGCACCTGTAACCCTACTGTAATCTTAGTGGTATTTCATGTTATTTAAGTTCCATTTCATCTCCTGCATAAAAATGAGATGTGTTTTGAATCCCTGTGTTGAAAGATATTACATGCTTGAAACTTCAATATTACATGTTTTCTCTTGTTTTGACCTTAAAGACAAAATAATCATTAGTACCTTGTAAATTCAGCCATATATCATCTGTTGGACACCCTAGTTCTTAGCTATAGCTTATGCACCTCCTTCCTGCTCATTTTCTCTGATAGTCGCTCCTCTCTAGTTGTTTTCCTTTTTCTTAAAGTTAGTTGAACTAGGTTCTTCGTGATGTTGAAAGCCATCGAACCATAGTGAACTCTCGGGGAAATTTGAGGTACCTAACCTAAAATCAGGCTAAATCCTTAAAATTAGGGTGAGGCACCAGCCTGAGTTTAATACAGTAGAGGTCTGATTATCCATGCTAATAGAGGGGGAAGCCTAATCGGATAACCAAAAATGACTGATAATCCATTCATTTTCAGTTTCAAGGTTGTTTTGGCCTTGCCATTTCTGTGCCATACTTTAACAAAGTCTTTCACACATATTGCATTGAAATACTCTGGTTTTCCTACCATTTCATTTATTGGGCAATCGTTCATTCCTTTAACTTCTCCGAAACATTTCACCAAATAAATTAAAACATGTGGTTCGTGACTATGCATGGTATTTGCCTAGCAGTATGTTTTTTAATGTATGATTGCAA
Organism: Pyrrhosoma nymphula; assembly: GCA_963573305.1. Lineage (NCBI taxonomy): Eukaryota > Metazoa > Arthropoda > Insecta > Odonata > Coenagrionidae > Pyrrhosoma > Pyrrhosoma nymphula. Next base: position 62,344,376 of record OY754331.1, on the reverse strand, counting down.
CGTAATAAGATAATCACAAGGAAACTGGGGCTATGGTGATCAGTAAAATTTGCTTTGTGGTTTTTAACTTCTCATACTCCAGTCGAGGTAGTTGATGCACACATGATGACTGCTCATCGGAGTCTGATTCCTCCATCCCAAACTATAGCTAATCTAGGCACGTCTGTTTTATGCAGAGTAGACGTTGCTTCTTAAGTCCCATAAACCTTCATGATTTTTTGACTAACCCAATTCCTAAACTTGTGAAGTCACTGATGCCACCGACACTACTAACCTCCTCTTCACTTGTAGTGGCATGCTTGCAAATTGATTCCTTATGCTAATATTTTTACAGCTTCTGTACCCTCCTATAATAAAGTGGGTGGTGAAAAGTTTCTTTATTCACACAATGAGGGCTACTCACGGGACAGCCAGGAACTTTAATAGAATTTGAGATACAAATAACCTTGTCTTCGTGCTATCATCTACAAAACATTATAAATATCTCTCACTTTCTTTTGCATTTTAGATCTATGTATATTTTTTTAATTCCCATCATAATTTTCCTAACTCACAGAATGTCTGGTACCTAGGTGTCATCTTCCTGTTCCAAGAACTGCATCTACATTTTTGCTGATTACAGTTTGACTTGGGGAGTAACCTGTTTTGAATTGATCATTTCTTCCGCATCACTTTTGAAGTCATCTTCACATTCTTAACTAATGTTGGCATTTTTGGTGGCGGAGATTATAGCATCATCAAGAATCTGAGAAAATATTTTTGATGTTTCATTTACCTGAGGTTGCATATTTTGTTTCTCTCTGCCATTTAGTATAAATTAAATTACATATCTCTTGTTTTTCGGGAATTTTATCTGGCAAAGAGGTCTTAATATTGGATGAATTGTATGGTTATATCATTTAATAATGGACATCTGACTTATCCATTGTGTAATGACGTAATTTTTTCAGCTGTGGTGGTGGAAGGTCAGTAAAAATACCATCTGTGGAGTCATTTGTTATGGTGCTACAGCCATCCAGACCTACAATTGAAGTCAATGGGACAGGCAATGTTGCACGTGAATATGAAGACTTCCGGTTGGGAGTAAGGATCTTCACTGATGTCAGAGTGTCTGTCACTACAGGAGACAACCAGAAGAAACAGAAGCTTTGGAAGAATGGTATGTTTATGAATTATTTATCAAATTCCTTTTTTTTTTCTGTTAGTATTCTTAGGCAAAGTATAGCCTCTCTCATTCCTGTCTTCCTCAATCTCAAATGATTTTCTGACATGTTTTCCTCTATTTTTCCATCTATTCTTCTGTTAATGGATGAGTCGAGAATAGGCAGAGCTTCCGTAGTAGCAGTTTTTACTACTAGGGTACTCCCTCCGGTTGTGGGATAAACCAGGTTACTGTCACATGTTAATGTGTGGGGAAAATCTGTCTACCGTGTGATGTTTGATTATTACTTAATGATACACGTTCCTTATTGCATGAAAATTATTTTATATTAATTGGAATGGAGGAAGGAAAATTATTGGTGTCTCTTGGACAAAGTCACTGGAAAGCTTGATGCATTTGGACAAGCTGCGGCTTCAAGTTTGTGGGAAGTTGCAGTAGTGCGAGGCTTTCCAAGAAAGGATATAATCTTTTTATTTCGTCCTACTACAAGGAGGCATGGACAGGAATAACTGAGGATGATACGGTTTTTGTGAAGGTGTATTCCTTTCCCAGGCATAGAAAGAATAAGCCCGCTCGATTACTCTATTTTGAAGGACGCAATGAAGACGAAAGCTTTGAGATTAGATCCTCAAAATGTGCATGCAAAGCAGGGTAGGTAATATGCAAATAATAATACAGGAATTAGTCTTGCAATATTTTAAATGACGATGTATATACAGTAGGACCCCGCTAATCCGACCTCGGAAGGTCCGACTTTTCGCTTAGTTTAACCGTTCCGTTGCTTATCAGTGTTTGTTTACGGTGTTGTCTACACCAATGAACATTTTGTGGATATGGAAATGGAGGAACATAGCAACAAAATCGGGATTGTCGTCTGCTAAGCAAAATACATTACAGATTTTTTTCTACCAGCGCAAGAACATTAAATCTACAGTAGGTATAGTGTTTCATGACGTTCATAGTGTTTTATAGTGAAAATATCATAGTGTTTGTTGTGTTTTATGGTGTTTCATGACTCTACAATTTATGTTTCTCTTCATTTAATTTAAGTATTTTTATCGCAGTATACTTTTATTATTGGTTTACAGTAATATTACATATGTAAAACCATACATATATCAACATTTTCTATTTAAACTAATTTTATCACGTTTTTACTTAAATTTTTTCCTCTGATAATCCAACCTTTTTTGGACTCAGACCATGCTCTCCTCCGACCTACGAACTAAATAGTATTTAAATTATATTATATATGCATAGTGTAATTATTGGTTTGTTCATTTGTTTCCACTGCGACAATGTACTTACATTTATTTTGATATGAACTTGATGCAATCACCGTATACCACTTAATTATATACACCTCTACTTTTAATTGTTTACTCTATTCTAAAATAAAAGTCTATAAATGACACCATAACAGTTTTTCTCGCTGACAAGTGGTACCCGAGAACACGGTCGCAAAGTTCGTGGAAGATATAGGTTATCGAGACATGAGTCAAAACTTGAACCGAAACTGACGAATGTAGGAAATGAAATACCCTTGACTGAATGAAAACCATGTCCTTATTTATATATTATACACTGTTGTGGCTGTGATCCTTTCAGCTCACGGAACACAATGTGTTTGATATCTTTATAATGTGAAGTACAAGCTCTGCTAATTTGTTCTAACCCATTTTAGACTCGATAAATGCATGCACACTTTTGGGCACTTTGAACTCCTCCACCATTTAATTTCGATGGGGCTGAAGGAGTTACCGGTAGACGTGTCTTGTACATCTGTGGAATAGAAATGGCATAAGCTCAGGGGAAAGAGAATTGAAACTGATGCAGTAATGAATGCTGTATTTGCCAAGCCAAGCCTGGGAAGAAAAAGGAAGCCTCGAACATTTCAGTATTGCTTTGATCCTAGTGAGATTCCTTCACCAGCACAGGTGCAAACATTGCAAATTGAACTTAAAAATGTCTTAAAAATAAAAAAATTTCTTCCAGATAAGACTTCTTTGTAATCCCCGGGAAAAAATTTCTTGAGCAGACACGCATAGAAGGCGAAATTTTTTATTTTCTTTCATCCTGTTGTATTTTTACTGCCCACAGTTTAAATATACTTCCTTCCGCTGGAAATTTTTGGAATGATACTCCTGGTGTTTTACGCGAACTTTTGCAATAAGGAACATCACAGTATTGCACTATTTCTCCCAATAAATGTAAAATTTCTGTGGATCACTACGCACAGAAACGAGGAACTCTGCCAATGTATCCTACAACACGGCTCGCTTGTTGTGGTCATGTGACTGTGTGACGTATTCACTCGACGCGTCCATTACCCTTGTCAAAATTTTGTATTCCTGTGAAACTAGACTAGTTTTGTCACAGGTTATGTTGGTTTCTCCCACTTATAAACATTAGTCCTCTTTTATCTATTTTAAGTTCTCAGTTGTCACAGTTGTCAATTGTCATTGTCTCATTCTGTTTATGTGATAGAAGGTTTACTCACCTTTACTTTATGTTGCTCACCAACTCAATTTTGCACACCTTTATTTTATGTTGCTCTCTATTTTGCATGGCAGAATTAAGGTCCGGTGGGAAAGAATGGGGTATTTAAACTCTTTAACTCTTGATTTTACGTAGTTTCTCAATGTTACGTAGTTTTTTGTTTTTATGCAGTCATACTTTGGTCCCTACAGTCAAATTTTCCTCATTTTTAGATAGTTTTGCAATAAATTATACTAATTGTGAGCAAAGGTATTGAATGCCACAGCCAACCCCAAACTGTTAACAAGCATATCTAACTACAGTAAAATCTGGTTATAATATGCCTCAGAGTACTGTGGGTCTGGGCTTCTCCCCGAAAATCATCAGTTCATTTTCCTCTTATTCTGGCTTTGTATTGAACTTTCAACGAGCTATTCCATAGTGTTATGCTCCTATTTATGATGGAAAAACCACACCAGATCTATTGTTGTTTGGCAGAAACATTAAAATTATTATTCTCAGGTTTCTCTTATCAACCGCTATATTGTCTACCGTATCCCTTGATTATCCGCATAAAATATTTGAGCACAGTGAAATTTCACCGAATGTGGCTTCTCACCACTTCGATTCATATTTACTTGGCATCCAAAACAGTGCCAAGCTTCGCCGACCATGGAATGTGATTCAGCTCTTGAAGGAGAATACCTTGCACAAATACTCTTGGAGGAGAACACCTCGTGCAAATGACACACAAAAACTACTCACTGCACATTGAAAGGCAACATCAGAGATTTCCAATGGCAATCAAACTAGGTGTCCAGGCCCTTAGCCGACAAATGTGATTGGTAAATCACCAAATAAATTATGAGTCGTCCATTATAATGGTGCATTTGAGCATTTAAACCGAAGCAATCAGGTGCTGGGTCGCTAAGGTGTTTCTGGGAGACAGGAAGTGCATAGTCACTTCACCATCATGCATGGGTAGCTGCCAAAGAATTTTAAAATAAGGTTGTCATTGTCATGTTATTCGATGAAATTCAGTGTTAAATGTCAGTTTACACCTGTTAATTTGATGTTAAATGTTGATTATAAGGTTTCTGCGGCGTTGATCAGTTGATCTCTCCATTGTTTTTGGGTTTTCACCGCGTTGAACTTAGTTGGTGACGACATTTTCGCTGATGTTCCAACCAGTGCCTGTCAGCATCTCAACTCGACCTGAGGACGCTGGTTGGAATACCAGCGAAACTGTCACCACCAACTAAGTTCAACGTGATATAAACCCAAAAAAAATGGAGAGATTCACTGTATATGTTTTTGACAGAAATTCTTAATCCTGAAATGGTTGTTATGGCCTGTGCTTTCTTTTTTAAGGTGAATCGATGAGTGTCATTGAGAGAAAGTTGGATTCTTGCAGTGTGTCTGTTTATCCTCCTCTAAACCCTGACCATGAAACTATAACTCTGCCTGAAAATATGCTGGCTGAGTTTGGCATTGTTTCGAAAGTCAACAAAGATGGTGTTCTTATTTCTGGGGCTGATATGATATATAATTATGAACAGGTAAGGGTACTTCTCATTTTATGGCAAATGTTATCTATGAAAATTTGTTCTTTATTTTCTTATTGAAATATATATGGAATTATAAATTCTTCATATTCTATCTATTTTCAGGTGCTACGCCAAATTCAGTACACAAATAGGAAACCAGCCTATTACCTTAACCGGGTGTTTAAACTTACATGCTCTGAGCTGAATGGAAGGTTTTTAAGCAATGAATATGTTCAAACAGTAAGTATTGGTGTCACGTTTCACCTTTTTTGGGTCAACTTAGATCTGTCTTTTAAATGGCTTCCCCTATTATTGTTTTCCTATTTTTAATTTCATGGTAATTTTGAGGCAAGATTTGAATTCTTTTTAAAATTCGGTACTTGGGAGCATGTTCATTAGTAATTCATCTTTATAATTGTGTTCAATTTTGTAATTATTCCCCATTATTACCTCACTTTACTAGATGCATGGATAAGTTGGTGCCAGTCCATTTCTGGGAATTTTAATTGCATTGTTCAAATTCATGTTGGTTGAAAATAATGTGAATACTAATGCAGACTTTTTCATGCCTGTTATTTCTGCATTTATCCCTAGTTGTACCTTAACAAAAAATGAACCAGAAGAATTGTATTAAGTTAATGGAATTCAGTTAAATCTAGTCACAGGTTCTTAATTAGGTGAGACAGTTATTTGGTCAGTCAGTTGCAAGATGTAGCCACTGTGGTCATGTAAGAGGCGCTGCTAGTGAAAAATAGACAAGCTCAAGATATGTGATTATCCTCTTGATAATGAAGGGCTCAGCTAAGCAAGCACTTAGAAACCAAAAAGTGCTCTTTTTGGGATTTTACCAGCATATTATGATCGGTGCCTCTTGCTCTGATTGCTAGTCCTGCGTAGTTCCAAAGGCCTAGAAATGAGCTGTCTTTTAATGGAAAGCAACGAAAATATGTTCCAGAAAAGCTTTAATTGATTGAAATGGGTGTTTTTGTGCTGATTATAAATAGAATCAGTTCTAGTATCCCATTTACGTTACAATGCATGCGTTCAAATCATAATTACTCTTCTGTCTTTAAGTGCAGTAGTCTCAAAGTTAATCATATGTATTTTCACAGCTCACAGTAATACATCCCAGGCTGCCCAAGAAGGGTATGGCAGCTGCCACTTTAGCAGGAAGCAATGCTAGCAAGTGGGCCGGTGGTGTTGGTGCCTCAGGTCATGACCTCCCTGTTAAGGCTTCAGAGATGCCTGGAGGTGTGAAAAAGGCAGCAGCCACTGGTATTCCTGCTTCTATGGGAGATAGTTCTCATCCAGGAAGGCAGTCATCACAATCAGTTGCTGCACCAGCTCCTCGACCTGCTCATGCTCAGGTTAGAATTATATTTTCTAGTAAACTTCATAATTCAGTTGTTTAAATTAAATGACTAAATTGACGTTTTTGTATGATAGAAACAAGCTGGTTAAAGTAACAATTATAAGATTATCTTCCCTAGGCCCTTAGAAACATAGGTGGCCATCTAAAGGTTACCTGAAAATACTATTTTACTGAATATGTCTATGCTAGCATTTTTGTTAAAAAAACTTCAAAATATTTTTTATTAATAATAAACAAAAGGTTTTTTCGGGTGTGCCGCGTGATGATCAGGTTTGGCCTGACGTTTCGTGACCTTTACTGGTCACTTCTTCAAGAGGGAATTGATGTCCCCGTTGCCGGTGAGGATATATATTTTTCTCAGAAGGGTGAGTTGGAGGGGGATGAGGGGTGGAGGGAGAGGTATGTGAAAATTGTTGCTCTCCCTCCACCCACCCTCCCTCCATCCCTCTTCCCCCTCCAACTCACCCTTCTGAGATATATATATATATATATATATATATCCCTCACCGGCAACGGGGACATCAATTCCATCTTGAAGAAGTGACCAGTAGAGGTCACGAAATGTCAGGCCAAACCTGATCATCACGCGGCACACCCGAAAAACCTTTTGATCACCATGAGCCACGAAAGCTTCAATGAACAATAATAATAAACACTTTAAAATAATATGCCATGCTATAATGCAATTTCAAAGTGATTTCTCATCGAGCAATTAACATACACTTGCTTGATATTGACACTTTGAGTGTGGACTATGTCTATAGATGTGGTCCACACTGTGTCAATATGTTTTTCCAGGGGTGGAGCACATCAATAAGACTTGCACCTTTAAACTTTTACCTTGAAAAAATTTTCCCCTGCAATGAATAATGAAAATATTAAGTTATACTGCCTAAGTGTTGAAGTGTTGAATATTAAAAATACCCTTGTATAATTCTGATTTCATGTTGTTTGGATTACTAATAATGGTCTGATTCTCATCTTTTGAAATGTAAATCTTAACCCAGAGTATTTATGTAGTAACTTGTAGCATAAAAATGCAATAATTATCTTATCATATGTTTTATGATGAAATTTGTTTTTTAAAGTAGCTTCTTGGTTTGCTTTAGATATAAATTAACAATTAGTTTAATTTCCTAAACATCAAAAGTTTTGCTTAAAATAATTAATAAAAGACTGGAGAATATAGAGCAAATTACCACTTGGGCATTGACCAGTTTGGGTTTAGGAAGGGGAGGGCTACTTGGGATGTGATTGCGGTGATGACACTTATAGATATGTAGAAACATTGAGTATAACCAGGATGTTTTTGCTTGGTTAGTGGATTTCGAAGAGGCTTTTGACAGATTGAACTTCTATATGGCTCAGAGTGTACTTGTGAGGGTTGCTGACAGTGAATCGGGATGGGCAGTTAAAGATCGCGGGTAATGCAAGGGTGCCCGTTGTCACCTTTCCTCTTTTTCATCTATGCTGAGGAAATTGTTAGAGAGCCATGGGAAGATCTAGTTGTGGGAATCAAAGTAAGAGGCCAGCTAATAAAGTTGGTTAGATTTTTGGACGACCAGGTGTTGGTTAGTCGATCATCATAGGGATTAGAAGCTTTAGTAGATGCATTAGAATTTCAGTGTGGGAAATAAGGAATTAAGATATATCATAAGAAAACAAAAGTAATGAGATTCTCTGGGACTAAGAAAGCGGGAGAGCATAAACTGGAGCAAGTAGAGTTTGTTAATTACTTAGGTAGTATGCTAGAAGAAAATGGGCATAGTAGCAAAGACATTAGCAGGAGAAAAGCATTGGGAAAGGAAGCGTTTAGTAATAGAAGAGAGCTTCTGATGGGGACCCTGGGTAAATGTAATAAGTGTAAATTTTTAGTCATTTTTGTACTGAAATTTCTTCCCAAATAAATTAAGCTCCTTTTAAGTGAGACTAATTATCTGAAACTTTGATATACATTTCTAATTCTTGAAGTTACTAGTCATTAAATTCCTGATGATGTTAGAAATTGATCTTTCAGTGTAATAATGCGGCTTCTAATTTAAAAATACCTATCACTCACTCAGTGTTTCAACCCAAAAGTTGGTTTTGATAGGTAAGAGCAGAGCTCACCCCGTACTAAGCCATTGGTGTGTGAATTTCACACATTCAAGGTAGGTGGGCCAGTTCATTTCCCTGGGCCACCAGCGATTTTCCACGACAATCAGAAAGTCACACCACGAGGATTTTCAGAGGGGGTGTCAGGAGAGACCACCCAGATTTGAACCCGGGATTCTCCAGTCGGTAGCCCAGTGCTCTACACACTAGGCCACCATGACCTCTACCTAAAAATACCCATGAACTTTTGAATTAAAAATTACTTTTAATCCTACATAATGATGAACCACATTGGGAAATGAGGCTTTACTTTACTTATTATTACTTTATGAAAGTCCTTTTTTTAATGATAATGATTTGACATCTCTTTGCTACTGTACTTAGTGGACCTTCTTAATCTAATTCTAGATTCAACAAAGGCATCATGCAGAACTTCATCCATCACAAACAATTGGTGATGTATATTTGCCTGCAGATGTTTCAGACACTGCTCAAGCAGTAGTAGCTGGCGGAAGTAAGTTACTTTCTGTAAGATATTTAAGATTATGCTTATTTGTCTCAGAGTGATTTCTTGAGAAGGAATTCTAGGATAGAATTTGATTCTTCTCTGTATCTGTGGAAGAGTATTACATAATGTTTTGAGACTGTATGATGGCAATGGCTCTTAACCCTTTTAATGCCAGCGGGCTGATATATCGGCCCACGTTGGATGTGTGAAAACTGCAACACTGCTGATTTATTGGCCTAACTTTAAATACCTGAACATAATGGCCTGCCTTTAAAAACCTTTGCATTCTTCGCACATCCTACCCGAAATGGGCTGGCAGTAAAAGGGTTAATCATTAAATTCTAAGATTGGAAATGATGATAAAGTTCAAACTATTCATATCTTCATTCAAAATATTTTCAATTTATTCAGTCCTGTCGTTCAAGAATTAATACATGTAACCCCACTTTTCATAAAGCTGTTTAACCTTTTGACTGTCAAACGAATTTTTAAAAAAGTCATTTTATTTGGTGAAAATTTTTATTTTTAATTTCTGTAATATTTTTAAGTCACAGTTATGGGAATACATTTATTATAATTGTGTGTTATTATAAGTCAATTTTAAAGTTTATTTTCAATTAATATTCTCAATATATTCCAAAAATTGTTTTTCTAAAACTGAGCTTTTGTGTGATAATTTTCAAAGCGTGTAGTTGGACACAAAGCCACCTCACAATCTGGGCAGCAGAATCTTCTTTCTTTCTGCTGCCCTGCTTTGAAGCATACAACACTCTCTCAACAACTCTCACATCTCTTTGTGGGGAAGGCTTTTTCTGTGTGGGCGGAATTGACTTAATGAAGTGCCTCTCCATCAGCCTAGCAGGGGAAGGAGTGTGGGAAGGAACTATTTTTCCTATGTGAGGTTGCCCATAGATTAGAGATTAAATTTTCTGCCAGAGTGATAAGAAAATTTTTCCTCACCAATTTTCCACCATTCTTTTTGTAAATCGCAAATGAGTTGATGCAGCACATATCAATTAGGTGTCGAAAAATTTTATGTAATATTTGGAATGAGGGCTTGTTGCCGTTGTGGCATATGTTCATCATAGCATCACTCCTGTCCACACCCCCATATTTTTATTGTAGTCTTGAGCTACAGCTGGCTTCCTAACAGTGCCTCTTCCCCTTCACTTGGCTCATTTCAGTCCCATGAAATGTGCTTACTAAAGCTACATCCCTCCTGTCCTTCCACTTCAGCACCATCTGTTTTCCCCGAAATGTTGCCACTATTTCCCCCTTCAATTTTTCACTTTCACAAATTGGGGAAACTCCTTCCTTTTTTGACATATAGTCCCCACAACATTTGTTTTCCGGGCACAAAGTTAGTCAACCAGTGCGGGGCTAGTGTACGAGTTACCTAGATACTCTGTGTAGACCTTATTAAGTAGTTCATCTGCTAAATCTAATGCAATTCTTCTTGTGATTAGTTCATCTTTGTAGGTTTTCACTAAACATAGTGTCCTTACCGGTGTAAATTTTAAAGTTCCACGTAACCCGTTACTCACTTGCTCAAAACAATAAATGCTATCCCAAACCTGCTGTGTTTGGAAGGAATGAAATGCTTCCATGATAGGCGGCCTTTCCACAGGAGTAGAGATTCATCCACCACTGTTACTGTTTCAGGGACATAGAGCGTAGAGAACTTCCTTTTCATATGCTCCAATACAGGCAGGATTTTGAAAAGATTTTTATTAGGTCAGTCTTCGCTAAATGTGTTATTGTCCACAAAATGAAGAAATATCAGGAGCAGGTGAAATCTTCTTTCCGGTATAACTTTTCGAATGTAAGGAGTAGATACGCTTCCCCATTTCGAAAATAACTATGGTGGTCGGGGTTTTGTAAAATTCCCATCAAAATAAAGACACCTATCAATGTTTTTATTTCCCCAAGACTTGATTCACTCCACTCGTGCACCCTTGAGCGTGGTTTTAGATTAGGATTACTGTCTTGACATTTGTTTTGCATAAAGGTTCGTCTGCTGAGATATAAGGCTACACAATTCATCATCCACAAAGTTCTCGAATATTTCTAAAATATCCACCTTATTCTCTAACTGCATCACTATGCCACTAGAACCTTCCAAATTGAATTTATTTAGCACGGTTTTGTGCGAGCTCCAAGAAAGAGGATCTGATGATGTGCACTCCACTTCCTCTTTTGTGATTCCTCACTTCTTTCTGATTCAGAGGAACTCACGTCGGTGTGTACAAAAATCTTGTCGCTACCTCCACTTTCGTAGCTTTCTTCCAAAAGTTCGCGAATAGTGTCCAAGGAAGTGGTTTCTATACTCTTTGCATTCTGACGCTTTCCTCTTCTTCGGGATAGGTATTAATACTGTTTTCACGAAATCCTCAGGGCATACTACTTCCTCGTAGATCCTGCGAATAAGTTCGAAAAAGGATTCTCTCCCCTTACTACCGAGATTCTTCAGTTGCTCCGAAGTTAGGTTATCAATTCCCACGGCTTTTCTACCCTTCATCTCCCAAAATTCCCTCTGTTTCGCTGTCAAGTAACTCTGGTGAGGTTATCCTAATCAATTGTTCCTTCATCCTCTTGATCTAGGCTCAAGGGTCTATTCTTGCTGTCATATAGCTCCTCTACGTATTCTCTCCACCTATTCTGGATATCTTTCTGTTCGATTAATATCTTCCCTGTTTTGTCCTTAACTTTTGGTATTGTTTGCCATCTCTTACCACCCGGTAACATTTTCACCTTGGCGTACAAAGTGCTCACTTTCCCCTCCTCCTGCAGCTTTTCCATTTCCTTGCATTGTCCTTTCCACCAGTTGTCTTTTGCCCGATTGGTCACTAGCCAGAGTTTATCATTCAATTCCTTGTACTTCCTCTTGCCTACGTTAGTTGATATTTTTCCACATCCTTCTCCCCTCCATTTTCTTAATCATTTCTTCCGTAACCCACTGCTTCTTAACCATCTTCTTTTCCACTGTTCTTATTGTTTTCTCTGCCACTCCTACGATGCCTGTTTTTCAATCGTCCCATATTTTCTCTATTGTTCCCATTCGCTTTGCTTCACCTATGTTCTTTTCTACCAGCTCTAGGTATTTCCTCCTTCTCAACCCTTTCAATGCTTCAAGGTTCCACCTCTTTATCTACCTTCCTTAACATGGCCTTTTGAATCTAACTTCACACTTCATCATCACAAAGTTATGATCTGAGTCTGCATCCGTCCCTGGATAGTTACGCGAGTTTTTTACACTGTTCCTAAATCTCTGCATTACCATTATACAATCAATTTGGTATCTCCTAGTATCACGTGGCATTTTCCATGTGTACCTTTGCCTGGAGTGATGTTTAAACCAAGTGTTTGTGACTAATTTATTTCTTCTACAAAATTCAATTGCCTTTTCACAGCGATGATTTCTTCTTCCTAGCCCAAACTCTCCCACTTCTAATCCATCCCTCCCTTCCTCCACCACTGGATTCCAGTCACCCATCACTATGAGGTTTATCTTTCCCGGCACTTCTGTAATTATTTATTCTACTTGCTCGTACACCTCTTCCTCCCGATGGTTGCTAGTAGGCATGTATACCTGGGCCCGTACGAAATTCGTCAGGCGTGCTTTTATTTCTACCACTAGTATCCTGTTGCTCACCTGTTCAAAATTTACTACCCTCAGTTTCTTACGTATCTTCCTTCGTCCTTCATGTATGCTCTTCGGCCAGCAGATGGCAGCTTCGGAGAATCTTCTGTGAGGAATATTCATTTCCTTCAACGCCCACACATGTATGCAGGGGTTGTATAACCTTAACCTTTTTCGATATATTTCGTAATTGCCATAAAATACATTTATACCGCTTTAGGGTCACAGGAAATCATTGAAATCCCTTCCTCTATTTAGAGAAGTAAGCTTTTCCTCTCCTTCCCACTCTACTTTTCGATAATGAAGTGGTTTGCATAGATTTTTATTTTGTATTGACATGTCAAAATAAAAATGCTCTCAAGGATATATTATGCAAAATATAAAAAAATGGTATTCCATTGCATTTATAATGCAGTACTTTTTTGGTTGATGGAATGTGTATTTACGTGTATTGATCTGAGATGTCAGTGCTCACTTTAAATTTGAAAATCCTGTTTTAGAGGCTTACAATGCCATATTCTAAATATGAATTTTTATTTAAAACACATTGCATTTCTGTACTTATAAACTCTGTTTCAATTCCAATCTCTAGTTAAATGCTTCTTTTGATGTGCATTACTGATTTAATGATATCTTTTTTTTAATATTTCAGGCCATGCTGTTACTATCATCATTGTTGTGTGTGTGGGCTTCTTGGTGTTTATGATTGTGCTTGGGGTTATCAGGATCAGAGCAGCTCATCAACGAGCTCAGCGTGAGGAGATTGCAGATACTGAAATGGCATGGGATGACTCAGCGCTTAATATTACTGTCAACCCAATGGATGTGAGTAATAACTCAGGGCACCAGTGGAAAATTATTTTTCTCTAAAATTTATATTTTATGAAAAACAGAAAGTGAGCATATCGTGATTGACTTGGAGGATTATTAAAATTCAGTCAATCATATCTGCTGAAGCCTGTTCCTACTCTCTTAACCACTTCCCTGACAAGCCGGCATATATTCGGGCACTGAGGTCTTGCAAAATCTGACAAGCCCACTTATATTCGGGCAAGTCCGCGATGTCCGTATCTTTTTCTTTACGCCTGCATATAGTCATCCGAAGCTAGTAGTTTACGTTCCTGCCGCCTCCCGCACTGTTGAAGGTATAGAGCCAGCAAAGCGACAAGCGGCTCTCTTTTCAAATGTTGATTTTTTATGTTAAAACAATGTTCATTTTTTGTAATAATCCTAGTAATTCGAGGGTCATAATTTTTTTTCTCACTGAAAAGTTATCCTCTTATGGAATTACATTCACCTTTATTGTCGTTGGTAACCTACCATTTATTAACTTCATGCTTGGAGTTTATTTTGCGATCTTTTTACGATATTTACTTTTTCAATTAATTGTTTATATTGAAACTTTTTACATATTTATGATGTAAAACTTCCGTTTTCACATGACGAAAAACTTTCTATATCAGCAAATATTTTTTAAAATAATTACATTCAATTATATTTCCTCAATTACTGTTCATTAGTATTCAATTACATTTTTCTTCAACTATGAATTTTAGTGATTGTTATAAACACGGCAATTTCAATTTTACGCTCATTTTCACTGCTACGATGAGATCCACAATAATTGGAAGAAAATATTTCTCTATCAAAAGAATATAAATATTTCCTTGTCTTATTTGTTTTTACTTATATACATTAATTCCTCATTATTTGCTTGCACATTATTCATCCGGTAATATTTATCTATGATGGAGATGCCTACTGAACACCTTCAGAGAAAATTGCGTAAGAAGAACTAAACGACGAAGACGTCTAAAGGTTGGACGTTCTCAATAGAGACCAACACACGTTATCAGCATACGTGCTACCCTAGCCTACACGAGTGCGACACAAAAGAAGAGATAGCGTTACTTGCCAAACATGAGTAATACCTTCTATTGTCATGTTGGATGCTTTCCTGAGGTCAGTAAACACCCGCTCGAAAGCCGATGGCCCACAGAGCGACCTGGCTCCCGGTTTATTGCCACGCTAATCTGTCACCATTTCTCCCCGGGCTTCTTTCCCACCAGCCAATCCTTTGACGGCCCGCTGAGTGACCTGGCGCCCGGCTTCATGTCGTGCTAATCTGCCGCCCTTAGCTCCCCAGGCTTCTTTCCCACCAGCCTACCCTTTACTAAGGGGATTTTCCCGATACCAATTTACCGTTAGTTGGAAAACCCATGATGTTGCAGTATGCACACGTGTG
The DNA here is from genome assembly GCA_963573305.1 of Pyrrhosoma nymphula. Taxonomy (NCBI): domain Eukaryota; kingdom Metazoa; phylum Arthropoda; class Insecta; order Odonata; family Coenagrionidae; genus Pyrrhosoma; species Pyrrhosoma nymphula. The sequence goes on along the minus strand of OY754331.1, from coordinate 62,329,330 downwards.
TTTATTTTCCAAGAAATGGAATGGATGGAAAAGAAACATTTTATGATGAGCATGGGATGGGCTTTTCACACTTAGGAGCGATGTCCTTTGCATTTCATTTTGACGAAAGGGTGTCAGTCAGTCTTTCATTGAGTTTTGGAGTGCACACACATTTTCTTCGTCTAGATTCTCCAGTTTTGAGTAACGCGATACGTGAGAAAGTATATTCCGTGGCAACTATCCATTTTTTCCAAGGAACATTCCTGCTACAGGGTGTGTAGCATCGCATTGTCCCACAATGGACTCAGAAGAAGAGTCTTCTTTGATGGACAGTGATTCAGAGAGTTTGCAGATAGAAGACTCTGGTTCGGATTCGAGTATTTCCGAGGAATCCACCTCCTCAGAAGACGAAGCTTCTTCTCCTCAGGAAGAAGAATGGAGTGAAATGTCTTCAGCGCATCCTCCTCCAGCACCTGAAAGGTTTCCCTTCACTGGCGAGTCTTCCATGCATTTTGCTATGGACCCGGACTTGAGTGCATTGAAGTATTTCGAGCTTTTCTTTGATGACGAGCTAATTGATTTCATCACCGATGAAACCAACCGCTACACGAGTGATTCTTTGAAAGAAAAAGTGGGGCTAAGCAGTAGCAGCGGAAATTTGTGGCGTGACATGACAAGCTCAGAAGTTCATGTGTTCCTCGCTCTCGTCATGGTATAGAGTGTCGTGAGGAAGCCCGATACAGAATTTTATTGGTCAACGAGGCCAATTCTTGCAACACCGTTTTTTGGTCACCGGTTTTGAAAATTCGTCAATTTTTACATTTCGTGAACAATGCGGACTATGACCCAGGGATCCACTCTAATCCTAATTTGAACAAAATTTGGGCAATTTGTGATCAGTTAGGGAGAAAATTCAAGGAATTGCACTCACCAATGAGGGATGTCACAATTGACGAAAGTCTTCTTCTCTTCAATGGGCGGTTGGGATGGCGACAGTTCATGCCTCTAAAAAGAGCCTGATTTGGGATAAAGATGTACGTCCTTTGTGAATCAAAGAGTGGGTACGTGTGGTCCAGTATAATTTATACTGGGAAAGGTACCGTAATCGACAAAGAACATGCTCATATGTCTATGTCTTCACAGGTGGTCATGTCTCTCATGAAGCCTTTGCTCGACAGAGGCTATTGCCTGACGACAGACAATTTTTATACCTCTCCCGAACTCAGTGAATTATTGGCTTCCCGGCTTACTGATTCGTATGAGACACTTAATAAAACACGTCGAGGAGTACCAGCAGAGCTCCGATGCAAAAAATTGAGGACCGGGGAAGTAGTTGCCTTCAAGAAAGGGAAAAATATGGTTCTGCGATGGAAGGACAAGAAGGAGGTGACTCTTTTATCCACCGTCCATAACTGTGCCGTCAAAAGTGTCTTCAAAAGAGAGAAAGAAAAGGTGAAACCAGTGGTGGTATTAGATTATAATGACACAATGGGGGGTGTGGATCAGCATCTGGCTGATTACCCTGTTCCCAGGAAAAGGGGTAAAAAATATTACAAAAAAATATTTTTTCATATGTTAGAACTCGCTGTGTGGAACTCTTTTGTTCTATACAGGAAGAAAGGGGGAAGTAAAGTGCATCTAGAGTATCGACTTGAGCTCATAGAGCAAATGATCGCAACGCATCACCCGAATGTTGTGTCCCCTAAAGTGGGTAGGCCACCCACAGTGCCCCACCCCCGCTGCCTCACAGAGAGACATTTTCCTGAAATGATCCCGGCGACTGAAAAGAAGGCACACGCCACAAAACAGTGCTATGTATGCTGCAGAAAGCGAGATGCGAGGGGGGAAAAAATTCGCAAAGAGACGAGATACCACTGCGCACAGTGTGGTGTCACTCTGTGTCACCCCATGTTTCAAAACATATCACACCCGTGCAAATATTTAATTATATATTTCAAATGGCAATATTTATGTATTTTATGATAAATAAATGTAAAGTTAATTTCTTCACTGAATATTGTTTAAAAATTGTTAATATTTAAAAAAAAATACTAAAAACCCTTTCAGCTATGAGAAAAAAAAATATTTTTGCTTATAATTAATGCGTAAAATTTAAACTGAAAAATAAGTCATAGATCGAAAATAAACATATTACCTAATTAGTTAAGTGCTATATAACAATACCATAAAATAAAAAAATGTTACTTTTTTTGAACGTTTTACCGAAAAAAATTTGTCAGGGAAGTGGTTAACCTTCCAGCACCTTTTTCAGTCGCAGGAGTGGGCACACCAAGTATGCGGTGCACAATGACTCAATTAAGAATGAATCAGGTGTTTTGTTTTGTTAAAAAAAACTAATTTTGATATTTGTTAGTAATAGTAGTTATTTATTTACTTTACTTTTCACATTTTACATGTTAATTTGTTATTATTACATCTTTTAATACCTGTCTATCTTACCGATGAATCTTGTTACTCGGCATCTTTTAGGCAGGCAGACAAAGGTCCGTGGTTTTTTGCAAATGAATCTACTATATGTAAGATATTTCACAGGTTTCACAATATATTTTAATGTACTTAATTTGCATCTCCTTCATCTTTTGCAACACTCATGGTAGCTGTAGTTAGTGTGGTAGCCCCTGCGGCGCATGTACAGTTAGTATAGCCGACCAGATATGAAATGGTCAATCTTGACCCTAAACGTCCATTTTTGAGACTCATGGCTAAATCTTTTCAGAGTATACTTCTTTGATGCTATTCTTTATCATTATGTTTACTGAAATATAGAATATGAGAGTCTCTGCCTGCTATATTCAAGAAAACAAAAAATAATGGTAGTGGCCACCTCTGCATTCTGTGTGATACAGAATAGGCTTTGCACAGTTTTTCAACTTAATCCACTGCATTTTTTCAATATAATCTGCTATACTTGCGGTTACTTGGTAGCTGCATTGATGTAATTAATCATGAATTGTAGACTTCACAATAAAATAGACAATAAAAAATAAATGGACAAATTAGACAATAAAATTATGGCTTGCTAAGTTATAGTATGTATAATAAAAGTGTCGTGTTCCTTCAGATTCCAAGAGATGAAGTATGTACTTACCTTCCTTTGCTCTGCAGAAATAGGTGTGGGATTTCTTGCTTATTTTTTGGTACTGTCCCGGTCAATGTAATTTTTTTGTGTGAAAATATTGAGCAAAGAAATATTCAATATACCAATTGTAACTGGTAAACTTTTTGTCGTCATTTTTGAATGGCTGCATGAGACTTTTCACTATATCAGATGGAGAATTTGACACTTTATATTTTTCATCCATTTTTTGTCTGCAATTGAGTTTCCATTACAGAGTGATTTTGCAAGTAATTTTAGGCCATACCTTGCTGGCTTGGTGGGAGTGTACTGTAAAAAGATGCATCGATCTCTGAATGGATGCATGCAACATTTCATTGATTGTAGCGTACTTGCTCATCGTGTAATTTTTAATGCAACTACAAATCAATCTAAAATTGGCAGTATTGCTACGAGTTTATCATTTCTTGTAGCTTTTCTGGTTTTAAATTCATGAAATAGAAGATATTGTAACAGAAACAGAAACCTCCTATAACTCACAGCAGTTCTAAGTGCCACAATTCCACTTCTGTCTGGATAAATTTTTTATAACCATTAATTCCTAAAAGCAGAAAATGTTAGGCGTTTGAAGGCATAAAGTGACCTAGGGATAACATTTCATATAAAATTATAATAATTAGTCATAAGAAAGTATCCTTGTGACCTTAGGTCTGTGGATGTCCCCTGTGGACACATTTAAAAGCCACGTTGACACTATATTCAAATACTTGTAACTCAAAAAACAAGTGAGATGATTGATTTGTTGTTTTCCCGGCGTATTTTGTGAATGTAGGTTTCTCAGGTGTTCCATCAGGTTAGGGGCTCCATATCTGCCTATGTTTTGAAGAACAACTCACTCTTCATCAATAAGGCTCTGAATGAGCCTTTCGGAGCCCTAATGATGAAAAGCAAGTCGTTCAAAATGTCTGCTGATATGGATCCCCTTAACTGCTGGAACACCTGAAAAACCTTCCTTCACATAAGTGTATATTGCTTGTCTCTGAATGCAATTCAGCAAGTCTGTTTTTAGTATAGCTGCATTGTAAACTAATTAGGCATTTATGTTATGTTACTGCATCATACAAACTTCAGAGAATCATCTTGAGAAGAAAATTAATAAATATAGTTTTAAAAAAACTAAAAAACACGCTTTAATGATAACTCAAACTAAAAAGTGAAAAATAATTCTTAATATAGAAATAAAAAAATAAATGAAAATATTAATATTTTCGTGAAAAAAGCGTGGGGTGCTCCATTGCTTAGTTAATTTGATATGCCTTTTGTAATTGTTTATCCAAATTACTGAATGGAAAATGTGGGAAAAGATTATGCTTTGAGCCATATTTTTAGTACCATTATTCTACTAATCGTACCGATTGAATATTTTCAAGAATTGATATATCGAGCACCCCACGCTTTTTTCACGATAATATTAATATTTTTAATTTATTTTTTTATTTCTATATTAAGAATTATTTTTCACTTTTTAGTTTGAGTTATTAAAGCGTGTTTTTTAGTTTTTTTTAACTATATTTATTTTTTACTTTTTAGTTTGAGTTATCATTAAAGAGTGTTTTTTAGTTTTTATAAACTATATTTATCTTTCACTTTTTAGTTTCAGTTATCATTAAAGCGTGTTTTTTAGCTTTTTTAAAACTAGAATCATTTTTCACTTTTTAGTTCAATTCTCGTTAGAAAGGCATATTCTTATGTGGTGTAATCTTATTTGCGAACAAGGAATATTGACAAGTCTTATGAATTGTTTCGTAATCGAACTATTTCATCTAATGCTTCACTGTTACATGGGGTTCTACCTGTTAACTTTGAGCAATCAAGTTCTTTGATTCGAATGCCGTCCAAAGATCTTCCACGACTGAGCGCAACATAAGCATGTCCAGCAGCAAACAGTCGAGAGCCTAGATACAAAAAGCGAATATGACGATAAAAAATTCTTCTCCCGTCTAAGCTTGCTGCAATTAAAATTAAATTATAACTAGCCGTTAAACGATCAAATTAAAGACAACAAAAAAAACGTCCTTCATTGAGCCGCGACCTCTGGCCCCCCTCGGTGAGAGTTGACGACGCTAACTACTACACCATCCGATCAACACACTGATGGCGCTTACTCTATCCCTCTAATTCTCATGCAAAGGATCTGTTCAATTGAAGAAAATTATTAATCCTGGCGATCCTGATTAGAATATTGAGAAAATCTTATCAAATTATTGTATTGTCATCGGTCCTTGATGAGTCTACAAAGTTTAAAGGAAATCTGATCGTTCAAAGTGGCTCAAAATCAAGTCCAAAGGAGTCTGTTACAAACAAACTAATAAAAGCGTGTTAAAAATAGTTCAAATTAGAGAAAATTAGATGGGACATATTTACTTTTTCATAAATTTCTTTTCAAAGTATGGAGTTCCACCATACTTTGGAAAAAAACGGTACTTCATCAAGATTTTTTTTTTAAATCTTTAAAAATAATGAAAACTCATTTTATATTTTACTGTCATTTCCCTCAGATACATTTTGTGAGCAGGGATACCACGTTGTCATTTTTATTACCTTAGATGTCAAGTCCTGGAATGAAGTCAGGCTTTCATTTGTGATAGCTAATTTTTATGAGGAGTGTGTGTAGAGCTCATGCGCCCTAAGCTATCAATCAAAGTATCTTCTGCCAAAATTTTGTAACAAAATGAGTAGAAATTTCCATATGAAACACCTAGTTTCCTAAAATCTTGCTATTATTGCCATGGTGATTCCTGATCCAGATGAATTCTTTTTCGTGGCTATTTGTATGTATTTTGTAGCCTTATTTTCAGCTGGGTTTCAGCCTTCAGTTTTCCTGGCCTATTAACACATTCAATGCGGAGCACGTCAATAGACGTGCTTCTGGCTACTCCGACTGGTGGAGCACGTCAATTGACGTGGTCGTTCCCTTCTGAAGCACTTTCACTTTTTTCGAGCCGATTTTGACGACTTTCATGAAAATCGTTCCCGCATTGAATGTTTTAAGGCATAGTGATGAAATACAGTTTTTACCTTTGCTGAGCTTTGTTTTTACCTTACATTTTTCCTTGTCCCTGATATCTTATGCTTGTTGCTCAAGGTAAAATTTTCGGTAAAACATTTTATAAAATTGACGTTTTATGGAATAGGACAGGTTCTATTTCCATAAAACTGTTTTTTGCAACAACCAATGAGATGTTCCGCTCATCGCATTGATAATCTCGTATCCATGGGAAGCCAAACAAGGAAAAAGTAAACAAACATGGCTGGAAGTTCATGGAACATAAGCATATTAAGCACGATAAGAGCGTAGATATATAAACAAAGCCTTCGTGCCTTTGAGGGTGATCAAAAAGTAAGTAAATAAACAATACACATAGTTTTTAACCAAAAAGTCATCTAAAAAAGAGTGCATTTATCACTTCACGTGTTCGCAAAGCGTCTCAAGGATGGCAGATTGGTCAACATTGTGGTTTTATGAATAGTTTTACCGTGTGCTAGCAAGCACGGTTTTTGTACGATTCATAAAAGTTTCAATAAAAATTTTCATCAAACTCTTTTTTAGAAAATTTTACCATGAGCAACACTCATTACTCTTCAAATATTCTGGTACTGTTTTTTTTTTTTCAATATTACCTCCTTTCACATGCATTCATAAATTTGCAGTTATAGACTAAAATTATATAATATAGATTTTAGAAGCCATCTTCTCCCTTCTTAATACCATTCTTGATGAACCATTAGGGCTAAACATCTTGTTCCCCTAAATGCTGTCAATATTGCCATGAGAATTAAGAAGCCTGGGTAGCATGGTAGTTAGCCAAGCTTACTATGGCCCATGGTTCGATGCCCTGTGCATGTGAATTTTTTCTCTTGACAGTTTCTAATTGTTGTTTAAGCTCTCCAAATTGACAGGTCAGGTGAAACATACTACTTCTTTTCTCTTGGCCCTTGGGCCCATTTCCACAGCAGCTGGATGCGCAGGGATCGCAGTCGGGCCACGGCAAGGGAGGCAAAGGTGGGGGAAAGGGTGGTGGCCACTCAGCCTTGACCCTGTCTGGTGGTGCCACCTGTCTCGATGACGACGATGATGACACCTCGGATGATGGGTCGAGCTATCGGGACGACTTAGACTCATCGGATGACGATGAGGAGGAAGATGAGGAGGAGGAAGAAGAGGAGGAAGAGGATGAGGACGACGGAGGGTCTGGGAGGGAAGAGGAGGAGGGGAACAGCGGAATGGGTGGCAAGGGCAAGGATTTGGAGTGGGACAATTCAACCCTGGCCATCTAAGGAGTGTGGCCCCCATCGCCCCATTGTACTTGATTTTTAACATAAAAAAAGAATAAAAGGGAGGAGGTTGTGGAAATGGGGTTAGGGGGGGGGTTGGAATAACTTGGGGTTTGGAGAGGAGGGGGAAGATATTGCTGCTAAACTCCTTAACGCTGCTGGTTGTGGAAGTGAAGATAACTCCTCTTTAAAATGAGGAGTTTTGGCTCTCCCCAAAATGTGCTAGCTCTCCCCTCCCCACTTGTCGCAAATCTCCCTGCGAGAGGCCGCCCATCCCTTTAAACGTCCCCAATTAACATTTGCCTGTCAATGATCCTTCCCTCCTCCTTCCCCCGTCCACAGTTCCTTTGTTATCACTGTCTCACTAATTCCCCTTTTCATGTTTTTCCCCTCTTTGAGTCTGATGAGGTGGGGCTGTTTTAGGAGCTGGTGTGGGTTTTGTATTATCATTTTTTTAAATGTTTAAGAAAGTATTAATTTACTTTAGGCATAAATGTGTGATGTTTATGTGTTTTTACCCTTGTCTTCTTTGTCACCACTTCCTCATCTGTCTTTGTCCTTCCTACCCAACCCCCGTCTCTGAATTCCTTTCTAGCTGTGGGTGTTTTGATTAAATATGCACCACGAAAATATGACACATGCATGCACCAACCTGTTCATCAGTGTGCACGTTAATTCATGCCTTTAAAGTGGTCATGTGGAAACAAGAAGATAATATTTAAAAGTCCAGCTTGAAAGTCTTATGAGGCAAAATCCTTTTTATTTTTTACCGTCCCGATTACCTAGCCCCACGAATTCTTTCTAATTGCATTTATGTGTCTGTGTGTAAATTTTGGGTGCTCCAAATAGCTGAGATCGTGTTGTCGGCAATATTATCATCAGTGTGTCATTATTATAATTGATGATTCTGATTATTGATATGCATAATAAATGTAAAAAAATATCCCAAACCTAGTGAGAGTCCTGAGTTACTGATAGTAGTGCCATACATGCAAATCACTCTGTAGAATCCTATGTTTTATGCCCTTGACTTGCCCTTCATATTTTTGAAATATTTGCATATAAAGACTTAAGGTTTACCTGCAGAGTCAGTTTGCATGATAATTTTGATGTCCTTAAATGGAAGAAATCATAATGTTAAGAGTTGTATTATTCATTCACTTTGTTCTTTAAGAAAACATATCCCAATTATGATACCTAGGGAGCAACTTAACAATAATGTGGATGTTATATCTTTGGCAGCTCTGTATATTTTGTATGTGGTGTGGGTGTCTGTCGTGTCTGTCACTTGGTGGAAGTATTTTTTTTTAATTCCTTAAGTTTTGCCTCCTTTTCCAGGCATTTAATGTGTTCAATCTTTTTATTGTATTGTTATTTATTCCTTGTTTTCTGTGGAACTGACATCCTGAAATATTTTTATAATGTGCACTTTGGTACTGTAATATGGAAGGAATAGCATTTCACTCTCATAAAAGATGGGTAAGACATGCATATCACCCTCTTTCAACGACTATGTCCCCAGTACACAATTTAATGTTGTATCAATTTTCCTTTCTGCTCATGAGCTTATTCACTGAAACTTCAGCACTGATTGACTCGGGCCCAAAAAGAACTATTGAAGAAGTACGCAAGGGTCCATGGGGAGTGTGGAAATAATGATTGTTTTTGGGGAGTTGTGGGATGAATTTGTTGATTGGAAAATAGCACGTCAATGATGTGTTGAGAATTTTGAAGGTGGTCCTTCATAGCCGCCTATGTCACTGGATGGTGCATCCCTTCTTCCTCAACTGACATCGCGACCCCTATTGCTGTCTCAAACTGTCCTCCCTCCCCCCACACATCTTCTATCGGGGTGCTTGCAGCCCTGCTTTTCTAAAGTACCCACCTACCTTTACTATTCTATTTAAATGGCTCTCCATCCGACATGTTAAGGTGTGGGGTTATATTAGCTGTAATAAGCTTTCTTTTCCTCTAGGGTAGGCTTGGGTAACAGTAATATAGTGCACTCTCAACATTGTCATGTTTTTAAAAACCTACTAATGGGAATATAGTATTAGGATATGCACAGCACAGAAATGTCTGTCAAAAAATCTGCTGAGGTACACTATTATCGATTATCCTAACATTTTTATTTTACACTTAACCTTGAATACATTTTTCTGGACATTCCATTTAATGAACTTAATTTAGTTAATCAAATTTCCTGACTTCTTTCATACGGTATTATAAGGAGGCATCTGGAATATAGAGATTAGGTATATTGTCCTACTTAGCCAACGGAGGAAACACCGTATAAATAATTAGAAGAGTCCGCAAGGGAATAGGTACGGTATGCGCGTGTGTGTGTGTGGCTTTCTATGTGCAATGGAGCGCAGCGCCTGTCTTCTCGTTTGGCTTAGGAAAAACCTAAGTGTTGTACTTATCACCATTAGCCTTGATTTTAATTTTTTACAAAATCATGTGGATATCCTTGGATATATAAAAGAACTCAGGAAATGCTGGTAGCAAAAAAAATGAAAAAAAATTGAAAAAGAGAAAAACTTTGTGAAAGCACATCAATATAAGAGTAAGTTGGATGCTGTCGTGGGTGTAGAGCCATTTTTTTCTTTATGTGAAAAGATTTGGTGCAGCTGTATTGACAGTGCAGGTGCATATTCATTTGCAGCACAAGTTTGTACAATATATGGAAATTGTGGTCTTTGTCTTAAAATGTCATAAACACAGTTGTTTAATAAAGCCTACACCCAAAAACATGCCATTGTTACTTTGAAAAATTATTATTTTACATCATACCTATTCAGGTTCTTTTAGCATTCAAAGACTGATGTATCTAATAATTATTTAAAATTTCTTGTTAAAGTTGTCTATTGTGTAAAGATAAGGCACATATTTATTTAGTACTTAAAAATTGGAAATTCTTATGATTTTAGTATATTTTCTGCTTTGATATTCAATTCAGATATCGGAATCCATTTTATGTATGAATGTAATTTTATAAATGCTATAATTTTATTTTAAATTGCTATTATTTTTTAAATAAATGCTTAGTGGCCACATTTTGAGTGTAAGTGAAAGTTAAATGGTACAGTTGCCATTTTTTGAAGTTGACAATTGGCCAAGTATAATATCAGGAGTGCATCTGTGACTTAGCAGCATTTTCCCATCAAACTTTCCATTGTGACGTTGTCCTCTTCGGTGATTGTAACCACCTTGAGTAGGTTTCAGAATGTGCAGAATCACGATAAGACATTAACCTGGTGTTTTGTGTGGAGATGGGGTTTCAAATGTGTATAAGTAATGAAAATGAGGCTATCAGAGAAAGGGTTAAAAGTTGTCACATAAAAGAGAACATCTATTTTTAAACTAACTAGTTGGCTTTATCAGCATTGCTAAATGGCTTCTGGAAGAAAGGGAATGTTTTTATGTTACCATTATCATAATGTAAGCTTTATTTACTTTGTCTAGGAGTGAAATATAATTTTGTAGGAATTGCTTGAAATGGGCTTAGAATGTTAAGGTTTAAAGATTGGGATTTTCTGATTGCATTTGCATGGGGAATTTTGCATTTATTAAGTCCTAATATGTATCAGCAATTGCAAGTGATCATAAGTTGGGGTGGATGTTGGCAAGGTAACATGCTTTTGGAATTAGAAGTGCATTTTTGAAGGGCAACAGGTAAAAATGTTTTGTTCTGTGCTACTTTTAATAGTACATTGAAATCAAAAGCTGTGCATTACCAATTACGTGTTAAGTCTTGTATCCTAAGACAATATTGCCCAAGGGATTATAGAGTATGCTTTTAATACCTAATTCATCTAAAGGAAATACATTTATCTTTTATTATCTAACAATACTGAAAACAAAGCTTAAAGTCAAGGTATTTTAGTACATTGGCCTCAACACAACAAATAAGATTTCCTTCTGGAAGAAAAAACAAGTTTTTATTAAGGTTTGCACTTCCTCTGCGAGTATATGGCTACCTGCATTCTCTATTTCATTTTTATCTTATTGTCACATCAAAAACTGTGGATGTACTATATATTTGTGCATAAATAAATGTTAATTTGTAATATAAGTTCTGGTCACAAACTTATCTTTCCTAAAGATTAATGAGGTGGGTATGTACTTCCCTGAAATTGGTGATCGACAAGTATGAAACTAGCGAATTTTAAGATCCAAAATTCTAATATGAGGAAATTTAAAAACCCTTAACTTTCTAGAAAATATAAATTTGTGTAAATTGCGTGCTGTGATGTGAATGAAAAAGTAATATCATGGTATTAAACTCTTTTTGATTGAATTTCTATAAAGTATTTCACCGTTGAATACCAATTAATGATATTAAATGTATATAAAACCCAAGAGGTGACAAAGTCCTCATGTGGGCAGACAATATTGTTCTCTGCTGTTTCCTTGGTAATGTTTACCCATCCCCAATCGGTTAAGTCACTCACTGTGCATAGCCGTAGGGAAATCCATTTTCGGATTGATGACTGCTGATGATGCGTTAGTTTAAAAAGTTCTCATTTCATTCTAAGAAAATTATAAAAATTAGTTCATTAGGATTCTTAAAATCTTCTAGTCTCCTGTCCCTATACATCCATTTCCATGTGACGTCAACACAGTAACTTAACCATCTTGGATAATTGAGGACAACGTAAGCACTTAATACGTATATATTCATGAATCATTTAAATTATTCATGAATTGACGTAGGTACTTATGTACAATTGCCACTCGCCAAGCATCAGATTTTCCTTAGAACTCCGAAGTTGAAGAGAAATTGTGTGCCCCTTCTGTCTTCCTAAGCCACAAGTTTATGGATCAACAGCTATCTTGGTCCTTGTCATATTAATGTCTAAGCACCTGGTTGGTATGGAGAGAGACTGCCCCAAATACCCTCTAGGAACATGAAAAATGAGAGCTTTTTTCTTTGTGTCTGTAGTATCTTGACCAAGGAGTTGATAGAACAGGCGCCTCATGCATGAACAAAACCGTTTATCTAGTTCTCTTCTGAGAAATTATATTCATCCATTTACCTCTACTCCCATTACCACCTGTATGCAGCGGAGGAAATGTCATTGAGGTGAATTCTGGCAATCGAAAGGTAGGTGTATACATAATAAGCGAAACAAAATTGCAGAGGGGGGTGAAAATTTAACTGATTATTGTTCCTGGACAGCTTAATTGAATACATTTGGAAAATGAAGGAAGTGTGTTCGGAATATCGGCATTGGTACCTACACGTTAACAGACACCTTAAACAAACAACGTATTACGTGAGGCATTTTGGGGGTGGAGGGTTTAGTTCTTGCCTTGTTTGAAAGGAAATAAGTGCATGTTTGTGCAGTCATTGGCATTAATGACGACTCGCCCTGAAGAGGAATACAATTTTCTGTACATCAATGCTTGTGCATGGAGTTTGGAACAGAGTCATCGCAGCTTGCCTCTAGTGAAGTAGCTCGCACGGCCACGGAAGGGACGAAAGAGGAGGGTGCACTCGGCTGCGAAGTTCGCTCAACGTTACCAATTTTAACACTCGAAGTATACTCAGATTTAAAGCTATGTATTAATTTGAAAAATAAGCATGATATTTTAGAGAAAAGTATGAAAATGCTGATATTTATATTTAATGGTAGGAATGACACTGTAACTCTGAAATGTGAAATAATCATTTGAAATATGTATCATTATTATATTATCATTAGGGTCATTAATTTAATTACCATTTCAAAACCAATTTCTATTTACTTTCCTGGACCACAGTCATTCAAATTTTTATTTTTGTTCATGAACACTCGCATGCACAGTGGCGGATTAAGGTCATTGTTTTGCTAAGAGTGCTACTACTCGGGGACTAGGGGAATGGAATGCCTTATGGCCACCATTTTACCTATTCTACCAGGAATTATGGGTGGTCTTCCCCCTCCCTCCTCTACTTACCTGCATTCCCCGTTAATTCACCACTGTGAGTGCATCCAGGAATGTATTAAACTTGGGGAAATAAAATAAAAATAAATGCCATCTTTATTTCTCAAGCACATTTAGGACTTGATAGTCCTTTCTTGCAATGAACTCGTAGCTATAAATGATTCACAAACTTCCATGTCTTGGGAAGTGAAAAACTTACCTAGGTGGGACTTAAGCCTGTGACCTCAGGATTAGCAGACAAGAACTTTACCCCGCCACCGAGGCTGACATGGTCACTTCACTGAAGGAAATGGTTACTTCATAACCAAGGCAAGGAAATAATTTGCTGCCAAATTGCATTGCACTTGTAATAGGCATAGAAAGTTAAACTATGTCATGGATGAAATATGAGCCCAAGGATTGTAAAACTATTTCATGACAATGCTAGGTATAAAAAACTGAATAAATCTATTGTATTAATTTGTATTATTGAGAGAGTGCAACTTAAGTTTGTTAACTTTTTTAGACTCAAGTTTGGTCTTCAAAATTATGATTATCACAGCATTCTTTTAGCACTAGATTTGGAGCCGCTCCACGTTCGTAGAAAGAACCTGGGCATTCTCCTACTCCACAAACTAGTCACGGCATCTATAGATGTACTGGATTTACTATGGGCAATAAATTTCAGCATTCCAATATGTGGTGGTTTGTAATATCCATTTATACTTTTTTGTATTATCTGGTGATTTTTACTGATTTTTTTGTTATTTTTATTTTTGAACCATTGATAATGTATTATGTATTATCCATTTTTTGTTCATGTAGTACCCCATTAAAAGACAGCGAACCCATCAATAAATTACATTAATATTATATTATATGAGAGGAGATATTTTCAAAAACATATGTTTCTGTTGTTCTCTAAAGAGAGATTTCAATATCAACTTCTAGAATATTACCTACTCACAATAATTTTTATCACACATGCAGCAGTTACAAGGAAAGTTTTGCCTTTTTTAAAAGTTATATTGGATCCCCTGGCTTCATCCAACCATCCCTAACCTCCCTGCTATGCATATGTCTACATTAGGAGCTTTAGCTCCTGCTAAAAATGTAGATGTAATTGCAAGAGATTTTTACCCGATGGCTTTACTCTGCAGTAGCCACATATATTCTATTTAAAATATTTATTCCATTTTTAATTAACCCTTCAACGATGAGCAACATAGTCAATATGTTGGGCATGAACTTCACATGCCATCGAGCGATGTAGTGACTATGTCGCAGCGATTCCATTTAAATCAGCGGAAAACCAGTGATTCCATTTAAATCTCCTCTGGGCTTGAAGGGTTAAGTTGCATTTTGCACATAAGATCCACCTTATTCTTCTCTCACTAAGGGTAATCAAGTGCATCTAAGGTGTAAAATAAGATTCAAAAGAATTTTGCCAATAGTTAAGTCATTAGTAGTATAGTCATCTCATTCCATCACGTTTGTTGATACTTTGGTTTAATGACTATGTGTCTTTTTATCAGAAAGATTTATGAAATGAATGGAGTAGTTTGCTTTTATTTCAATCTCTTTTTCTGGTAATTATTTTACTCCCACCTAATATTTTAACTCGCAGTGTATGTGATCAGTAAATATTTCCAAAGAATATATATAATATTTCCATCTCTAATTACTCCTTACAATCAGTTACTGAAACCTTTCACATGTAAATAATGATGTACCTATTAAGTTTGTATATAATGATACCATATCAAAACAGATTTGTGCAGCTTCTTGCTGAATATTTTGTCAACATGTAAATATTTTAATGTTATTTATTTATTATCTTTTCAGAGAAAAAATTAGATCAGCTATATGGATGGAGGTGTCATGCCTAAGAATTCAAGTGTGTCTCAATGCTGACCAAAGCAGCTGCTTGTTATGCTGGGAACCATTAATTTGATTCACTTTGAATTTAATGTTTTTTTTTAAGCATATATTTCCAAATATTATTCAATTTGATGGGTACCTATTGACTCAAATTATAAAGTTTTTGTCATTTTTTACTGATGTATATTTTCAATGAAAGACTTTTCATTGTGTAAAAGTGCTGATGGTTTTTTACATTGTATAATTGTGTAATATTTGTGTTGTGCATCGACATTCAGTGGTTTACTATGGGTATGGACTTTATATGTGGTACAGAATTGGTTTTTTGTGATTTATAATAATTGCCTACTCTTGTCCTATTGTTTTTGAAACAGCACAAATATACTGGTAATGAGTATATTTTTGCTTTAGATACTGGTTGAATGGCATCTTGCAGCCAAGAATCATGCATGGTGCATTAGGTATAAGATATATATTATGTAAAACACCATTTTAGATTTTGTCAATAAAAAATATTGGAATATTTTTTGATAGTCAAAGGGGAATTTTGTTATTCCTTTCACATGATATTTATTTAAATGAACTCACAATATAAGAAAACGCCCATGTTTGGAATTAGTGCTGATTTACTGTCATCGATTAAAAAGATAATTTAATGAATTATCTCGGGCTTTTTGAAATACAAAATGAGTTATTCAGCTGGAAAGGAATGCAATAAAAGAGACTGAAAATGACAATTTAATGTAAGTATAAATAATCTTCGAAATTGCCCAGAATTGGAATGGCAAATGACTTAAACACGCCATTGACTGGAGATACCTTCAATGATGCAAACAATCGCTAGCAATAAAAAGATATTTATGCTAATTTTATATATTGAACAAATTAACAGGGTAATTGCCCTTTCGTTGAAGAAAATTGGAATTTTATTTAGATGATACCATGCCACAAGAAATATAAATACAGCACTAAAAGTCGTACCATAACTCAAATGAAAATACTGTTAAATCATCCGTTACATAACATGATAAGAATACATGTAAATATATATACACTGCAATTACGGCTGAAACATAGGAAATAAATATTAGAAATAATAGAATGTTTGCATAGGCAGTCAATTGATATTTAATCGAACGTGTAGGATTATTATAATAAACTGGGACATAAACCCTGAGTCAAATCACTCATAACAGTAATTCGCAGTAAAGATTATGTCGAAAGAACGACATGTCTACGATCTGTCGTTTCGAAGATACCGCTTGCCCGCCTAGGACCATACCGTAGCGCCACGCAGCAGCCAATAGCAGCGCCCACCCCGTGGCGGAAATCGACCCTAATTTCCCCGCGAAACTCTAACCCTTCGGTCACTTTTCAACCCTTTACTCGAAATCGACGAAAATCCAAAAAATGTTTAGCACGAAATTTTCTGGTTTTCGCGAGGAAATGGGCTGTTCAAGGTCAAAAGTGGGAAGGGTGTGGGGAATCTGCCGAGCGAAAAGTCAGTGAAGGTCGCCTCTGAGCCCTGCGAGGACGCTGGGGAGAGTCAAGTGGGCCGAACCGGGCTGGTTCCATATTACGTGAGAGGGAAAAACAACTGAGTTAAGAGAATGCCTAATTATTACATTCCCTACGAAATAACTCGGCATCCAGGGATCGTAGAGGCGTAACCAATGCCTCGTTTGGAAGGAAATAAATAATAGCATTTTTGTGCGGTCATTGGCATTAATGACGACTCGCCCTGACGAGGAATACAATGTTATGTATTTCAATGCTTGCGCATGGAGTTTGGAACCGAGTCGTCGCAGCTTGCCTCTAGTGGAGTAGCTCACGCGGCCGCGGAAGGGACGAAAGAGGAGGGTTCACTCGGCCGCGAGCTTCGCTCAACGCTACCAATTTTAACACTCGAAGTATACTCAGATTTAAAGCTATACATTAATTTGAAAAATAAGCATGATATTTTAGAGAAAAGTTTGAAAATGCTGATATTTATATTTTGTGGTAGGAATGACGCTGTAACTCTTAAATGTGAAATAATCATTTGTAACTGTTTGAGCTTGTAGTAGCCATAATGAAAAATAAGAATTGACTATTCATAAGGAAAATGTTAGAGTTTAACCGCTTTCGATTACTAAAGCTGTGCCACCTTGAAAAACCTTCTCATTTTCATTATATTTTATAATAATTTCGTGCACCGAACGAATTTCAACAAAGTTGAAAAAAACTGAGCTCTAATGCTAGCCACTGATTAAAGATGGAACTTCGAATTTTTACTAGCGTTTTAAATTAACTAGTTACATTAATTGGCCTGTACTTTTGCAAACAACGTGAAGGATGTGTGGCAGGGGAGAATTTTCCAAAACAGTCGTTGTATTACATGTCACAAATGTCAAAGAAACTACATGTGTTTATTTATTTTCAAATAAGGTTGCCGACTCGCGTTACAGAATAATTGCCGACTCTCGGAACCACCGCAAAGCATAAGCGTGCTTTCTTTGAATAAGAGGTGCATCACTTTGATTGTGCCATTTAGATGTGGCACATGGAATATGTTTGAACTACACGGGAGGTCGATGCTAGCGTCGTAAATTAACTATTGTAACAGAAGATCAAGCCCAACCAATACCTAGTGAGTTCAATGGATTCAATCGATTGGAGCTAACTTCCTTAATACTTATCGTAGAATGTCAGTTCAAAGAAGACCATAATCATCAGGTTGCGTATATCACGCCTACGGGACCAGAAGGAATGGAATCAGCGTAGAAAAAATAATGGAACATTCTCAGCGCACGGAGTAGGTAGGTATATGTGAATCAACAGTACGGGCAGGCGAAGAGTAAATGCATAAGCCGAAGAGATCCGACCAGCTAAAACGAAAAGTGTAGGAGCAGGATTTTAAAACCATTTGCGTTCTGTGAATTCTGTCAATTAGGAGTGGGTTATGAACTATTTGACCTAGCCAGGACGTCGAATTGATGCTTTAATAGGTGGCACCGTATTAGAAGGTCTACGGCAGCAGGACAGAGAATCGAATCTTAGTCAATAGGTGTAACTGGTGTAACTTTACATGACGCTGATCTTTGACTGCCACCACAGATACAACCCGAAAACGCCTTGTTTCGCTCATAATGGTTACAAGACACATTAGAATGGGTGAAAGCTGACACTACGTAAGGTTAAGTAGGTAACCTTAATTGACACTCTGCATATCTTCAATGGAGTAATATCCTGGATTATAATAATACTAAATAAAATTCTCGTGTCACGCTTTTTTGTTTCCAAACTCCTCCGTAACGGCTGGACCAATTCCTATGAAATTTGGTGTGTGTGTTCAGTGGGACTGAGAATATGTTGTAAACTATATTTCATTCTTCTCCAGGGCCCATGAGGCCCTGGAATGGCCCTGAGTCATTTCCATAAGAAATAAATGTAAATTAAGTTCGTTTTTAGTGACTGCAGACCTTTTTCCTTTTGCATATTTAAATTAGTGATAATGGTCACATTAAGTTGAGACATATACTATTGGAATGAACAATAAATGCAAATTCTTATTATTGCAACCGAATTTCGTTTTCCACGTGATTTACGGTGAATTTAGAAAAACACATCCAAAAAAAGCTGAAATTTCAGCGTTTTTGGCTTACTGTCCCCTTGGCAACCGTTAGAATTGTTTACGTTGATTGACATCTCTTTATAACAAAGTTAAGTCACGAAATAAATCCTTTGATGTATTTTTCAACTAAAATTAATGGCCTAAATCGTTTTCGGCCATTATTAATCCTCTAATAGTGCGTGCAAAAGTTTTAGGAATCATTTTCAATTAAAATATAAATATATGAAGGTAGGTAAAATAATAAAATAACAAATACATTATCAGCATACTGTTTTCTAGCATTATGTACTTCAATTAGGTTGTGTGCTTTTTACAGTGAACAGAAAAATATACATATAATCCAGACGCAGTGTGCAATATAAAAAAACAATCGTCCATGCCCACAGTGCTGAACAAGTGTAAAATTATCGTCTGGGATGAATGCACTATGGAACACTAACATTCGCTTGAGGCATTGAACAGGACCTTGAAAGACATAAAAACAACGGCAAACTATTTGGCGGCACTCTGTTACTCCTTTCAGGTGATTTCAGACAAACACTTCCCGTCATTCCACGTTCAACCATAGAGGAAGCATACGCTGATGAGATCAATGCTTGCTTGAAATCATCGCCACTCTGGTGCAATGTTGTAATAGTACAGCTAATCACGAAAAATATCGTACATCCCATTGCACTAGGAGAGTGACAATGTTTATTTTTTTAATTTTCATAATTTGTGATATATGCAGTTTTAAATTTATTGATAAAGATAATGAAAGTAAAATGAATTTAAAAAATGATTGGTGTTTTATTATTTATACAGGTCGTCATCGTTCAAATCGCGCCATTCCTCTTTCAGTCGTATACCACGTCCCCACACACAATAAGTTAGTTATTTTTTATCCGACTACCAAAATATTCACTAGAAATA
Organism: Pyrrhosoma nymphula; assembly: GCA_963573305.1. Taxonomy (NCBI): domain Eukaryota; kingdom Metazoa; phylum Arthropoda; class Insecta; order Odonata; family Coenagrionidae; genus Pyrrhosoma; species Pyrrhosoma nymphula. Next base: position 62,309,624 of record OY754331.1, on the reverse strand, counting down.
ATTTATGTGGCAAAACAACGTTTGCCGGGTCAGATAGTAATACTAAAAATCTTCATGGCAGATAATAGGGACCCTATCGAGAAAGTATAACTTCCTTAATACCGACACTAGAATTTCAGTTCAAAGACGAGCGCCAACCTCACGTGGCGTACAGCACGACTACACATTTTTTATAAGTGGACTTCACGTATTTAAAGTAATGTATATTTCTCATCGCGCTGAGTAGTGGTGAATCAGCTGAGAGGAGAGGCGAAGAATAGTGACGTTCACAAGGCCAAGAAAGCCGACTAGCCGCCTCGGCGATAATACAGGAGATTTTGTTTTTGAAGCGACTAATATTGCAAGTTTGTTCTCATGTAAATAAAGCCCGTGAAAATTACTCTTCATGTATTCAATGGTGTAACATCCTTGTTCAATTTCAACTTTGTTCTCATATAGAAAAGGCCATGTAAATAACACTTCGCATTACGTAATCGCAAGAATTTTCTGGATTGTAATAATGCGAAGTATCGATCATGGCTGAGAATGAGGACCGTCTCCAGAAAGTATATACCTAAAAATTAAACTGGACCACACACATTTCGGAGATTACTAAAAAACTTTCAACATCACTGTATGTACTGAGAAAGCTAAGCTTTCTAATCCCTTCAGAACATCTAAAATCCATTTACTATGCTCTTTTCAACAGTCACTTGAATTATGGGCTTGAAATCTGGGGTAATGCCCCGGCTGTGAAATCAGTTTTCCTGTTACAGAAAAAAGCTGTGAGAATAATAACTCATTCTTCCTTTACTGAACATTGTAGGCCATTATTCGGGAAACTGAACATAATGACAGTCTACAGTCTGTATGTATATAGAGTACTTCTGCACGTGAAAGCTAACCTCCAGTCTTTTACAATAAGATCAGACATACATAGCCATGACACACGTAAAAACAATCACCTCTTTGCATGTCAAAAGAGACTAAAAAGAACACAAAATTCCATTTCTAACATGGGCATTAAGTTTTTTAATCATTTACCGGAGTCTGCAAGAGGAAGCAGTACTACAAAATTCAAATCTGTAGTACACTCTTGGCTGGTATCTAAATCATTATACTCTGTAAATGAGTTTTTCACTCATGCAGCAGACATGGTTTTTTGAACTATCCTGTACTTTATCCAGGTTGTATTATGTAAATTGTAGCCATTATGTTAATTGTAATGTCATGTATGTCCTGTGAACTGACGAGGTCAATTGTAAACCATTTACTTAACGACCAATAAAGCTATTATTATTATTTTAATTGTTACAGTTGTAACATGACCCTCCGAGTCCCCGGCAAGCATCGGTTTCATTGCCGTCATAATGGCCGGAGACTCGAGAGGGGTTGTGCAGAAATCGCAGCCACGTCCGACGCCCATCGGATGAGTGGCTACGCTGCTGTCGGGTCATGCGTCCGCAGTAGACGGAGTGACCCCAGGATGACGGCCTTCTGCATGCGTGCAACTAGTGATTCCGCCTGTGCCACGCAGGACGGAATGCACTTGATGTTATTTAGCAGCGAGCCCTTAACTCCACCGAGCACACCTATGATGAGGACCACCAGTTTCACAGAGTGTCCGGGGTACATCTGCCGAAGTTCGGAAAGCAGGTTTTGATATTTCGTCCGTTTCTCCACCTCTTTCGCATCCATGTTAGTTTCAGCCGGAGCCGAAAACTCGATCACGAACATGGAGCGTGTGAGGTGGTCGAGGAGAACGATATCAGGCTTGGTCGCCTCCAACTGCCTGGTGTTCTCCACTCATTTGCAATTCATTTGTAATTCCTTTGCAAATTGAAACACGGGACAAATCAGTAAAAAATCAGTTGAAAATGAGTTCCTTAAACTGTTGAAAATGAGATTCAAAAGAGTTGCAAATGAGATTCAATAGAGTTGAAAATGAGATTCAAAAGAGTTGAAAATTGGTTTAAAAACGTTGAAAATGACTTCCAAAAGTGCTGTAAAAGTAAATACTTAGGCCAAATAATGTTTAATTGAAGCACAGATTTCACTAACATCAGCAAAATTTGATATCACTAGCATCAGCAAAAGTTGAAATGAAACTCCGCTACAACTAAAAATTTACAAACTTGGCATCTTTAGTTATCGTTTCCAGTTGGCCACCATATTTTCCAAAGTGTCAAAAAGCAGAATCGGTTCTGTTGCTGAGGAAATGGCTAGCTATCCTTGAGAATGTAGACTGTATTGGTGCACTTAAAAGAACTGTAAAACTTAATTCAAAATTTACAAATTTTATTGTTCGTAACGATAGAATAGCATACATAAAAATCACAAATTCAAAATACTTAAAAAGTTAAAAACATTTGACTCATATAATGCCTCCTTAAAATGCTGCCAGTCAACATCTGAGTAACTGCCCCAACTACCATGCCTTTTCTTGATTTTCCAGTATTAGCTTTTTTGCTGGAAAGAATTTAGGATCATTAGACAGCATCACCAAAGTCCTAATGCCAGAAATATAAGAGTACAAACTATGAGAATAGTAAATTTTGCTGATTTCATAGGGTAATTTGTCTACACTATTACCTCTTGAAATGAAGTTGAAATAGGTATGGTAATGCGAGTTCTCCATTTTCGTCCCCCAAGTTTTAAAAAGGGTTCCTACTGCGATTCCATCGTCATAGTCGTGAGCCTCGCTTCCGCACTTCTGAAAAGTAGGAGTGATGAAGATGTAACGATTTCATACACTTTCCAGCATGAATTTTCTATTTAAAAAATGCCTACATGTTTAATTATCACCGCTTAAAAGAGCAGGAGAGGATTGATGCTTTATCTTACCAGAAATCGGCGACGTCCGTCTTTCTAGACTTCTCTCACACTTTTCGTAGGTTACGTACGCAAGGATTCACCCTTTTTCCACTGATTACACGGTTGGCTTCCCACGAAATTTCCGATTGAAATAGCTCATCGTACGATGGACAAACAATGACCTTCGGCTCCTAAAAGTATTCCAAAATTTCCATGGAGTATCACAAAGTTCATGGACAGACAGGAGATATGAAACATTTAATACGGTACAAAGGATATTTCAAGACTTACATTCTAAGTGAACTACGATCGTTAAATCATACCTGTGAATTTCTTTCCTTCCATTCATTCTTCTTGCAGACAATATGCAAACAAATTTACGTAATATACAGCACTGCAACTACTAATTAGTTGTAAATATCACAAGTAAAGCAAGTTATGCAAGTAAACAAACGGAAGAAATCACACCAACGTGCACGAACGACCTAAAACTGAACATCGAATTGCAACCGCCTTCACCGCCAAATTCAATAATGAGACGATAATTAACTTGAAAATCAGTTGCAAACCAGTCCAAGTAAGATGAATTGAAAAACAGATTGAAAATCAGTTGAAAAATAGTTTTTAAGTAAAAAGCAGTTGCATCACAGTTTTATTTAATATGAGTTGTAAAATAGTTTGAAAATCGGTAGCAAAATTGAGTGAAAATCAGTTGCATAAGAATTAAAAAAATAAAAATCAGTTGCGTAACAGTTTAGCAGAAAATCAGTTGAAAAATAGTTTGATAATGTGTTGCAAAATTGAGTGAAAATCAGTTGCATAAGAATTTAAATAATAAAAATCAGTTACATAACAGTTTAGCAGCAAATCAGTTGAAAAATAGTTTGAAAATGTGTTGCAAAATAGAGTGAAAATGGGTTCCAAATGAGCATGACACTAAAAATTGGGATGCAAACCAGTGAAAATCATTTCCAAATCAGTTGAAGATGAGTTTTTTGTGTTTAAAAGAGTTTCAAACGTTTCAAATGAATTGCATAAGAGATATTTTTTCCTGAGTTTACATTTATTTCTTATGGAAATGACTCCGGGCCATTCCAGGGCCTCATGGGTCCTGGAGAAGAATGAAATATAGTTTACAACATATTCTCAGTCCCACTGAACACACACACCAAATTTCATAGGAATTGGTCCAGCCGTTACGGAGGAGTTTGGAAACAAAAAAGCGTGACACGAGAATTTTATTTAGTATTATTATAATCCAGGATATTACTCCATTGAAGATATGCAGAGTGTCAATTAAGGTTACCTACTTAACCTTACGTAGTGTCAGCTTTCACCCATTCTAATGTGTCTTGTAACCATTATGAGCGAAACAAGGCGTTTTCGGGTTGTATCTGTGGTGGCAGTCAAAGATCAGCGTCATGTAAAGTTACACCAGTTACACCTATTGACTAAGATTCGATTCTCTGTCCTGCTGCCGTAGACCTTCTAATACGGTGCCACCTATTAAAGCATCAATTCGACGTCCTGGCTAGGTCAAATAGTTCATAACCCACTCCTAATTGACAGAATTCACAGAACGCAAATGGTTTTAAAATCCTGCTCCTACACTTTTCGTTTTAGCTGGTCGGATCTCTTCGGCTTATGCATTTACTCTTCGCCTGCCCGTACTGTTGATTCACATATACCTACCTACTCCGTGCGCTGAGAATGTTCCATTATTTTTTCTACGCTGATTCCATTCCTTCTGGTCCCGTAGGCGTGATATACGCAACCTGATGATTATGGTCTTCTTTGAACTGACATTCTACGATAAGTATTAAGGAAGTTAGCTCCAATCGATTGAATCCATTGAACTCACTAGGTATTGGTTGGGCTTGATCTTCTGTTACAATAGTTAATTTACGACGCTAGCATCGACCTCCCGTGTAGTTCAAACATATTCCATGTGCCACATCTAAATGGCACAATCAAAGTGATGCACCTCTTATTCAAAGAAAGCACGCTTATGCTTTGCGGTGGTTCCGAGAGTCGGCAATTATTCTGTAACGCGAGTCGGCAACCTTATTTGAAAATAAATAAACACATGTAGTTTCTTTGACATTTGTGACATGTAATACAACGACTGTTTTGGAAAATTCTCCCCTGCCACACATCCTTCACGTTGTTTGCAAAAGTACAGGCCAATTAATGTAACTAGTTAATTTAAAACGCTAGTAAAAATTCGAAGTTCCATCTTTAATCAGTGGCTAGCATTAGAGCTCAGTTTTTTTCAACTTTGTTGAAATTCGTTCGGTGCACGAAATTATTATAAAATATAATGAAAATGAGAAGGTTTTTCAAGGTGGCACAGCTTTAGTAATCGAAAGCGGTTAAACTCTAACATTTTCCTTATGAATAGTCAATTCTTATTTTTCATTATGGCTACTACAAGCTCAAACAGTTACAAATGATTATTTCACATTTAAGAGTTACAGCGTCATTCCTACCACAAAATATAAATATCAGCATTTTCAAACTTTTCTCTAAAATATCATGCTTATTTTTCAAATTAATGTATAGCTTTAAATCTGAGTATACTTCGAGTGTTAAAATTGGTAGCGTTGAGCGAAGCTCGCGGCCGAGTGAACCCTCCTCTTTCGTCCCTTCCGCGGCCGCGTGAGCTACTCCACTAGAGGCAAGCTGCGACGACTCGGTTCCAAACTCCATGCGCAAGCATTGAAATACATAACATTGTATTCCTCGTCAGGGCGAGTCGTCATTAATGCCAATGACCGCACAAAAATGCTATTATTTATTTCCTTCCAAACGAGGCATTGGTTACGCCTCTACGATCCCTGGATGCCGAGTTATTTCGTAGGGAATGTAATAATTAGGCATTCTCTTAACTCAGTTGTTTTTCCCTCTCACGTAATATGGAACCAGCCCGGTTCGGCCCACTTGACTCTCCCCAGCGTCCTCGCAGGGCTCAGAGGCGACCTTCACTGACTTTTCGCTCGGCAGATTCCCCACACCCTTCCCACTTTTGACCTTGAACAGCCCATTTCCTCGCGAAAACCAGAAAATTTCGTGCTAAACATTTTTTGGATTTTCGTCGATTTCGAGTAAAGGGTTGAAAAGTGACCGAAGGGTTAGAGTTTCGCGGGGAAATTAGGGTCGATTTCCGCCACGGGGTGGGCGCTGCTATTGGCTGCTGCGTGGCGCTACGGTATGGTCCTAGGCGGGCAAGCGGTATCTTCGAAACGACAGATCGTAGACATGTCGTTCTTTCGACATAATCTTTACTGCGAATTACTGTTATGAGTGATTTGACTCAGGGTTTATGTCCCAGTTTATTATAATAATCCTACACGTTCGATTAAATATCAATTGACTGCCTATGCAAACATTCTATTATTTCTAATATTTATTTCCTATGTTTCAGCCGTAATTGCAGTGTATATATATTTACATGTATTCTTATCATGTTATGTAACGGATGATTTAACAGTATTTTCATTTGAGTTATGGTACGACTTTTAGTGCTGTATTTATATTTCTTGTGGCATGGTATCATCTAAATAAAATTCCAATTTTCTTCAACGAAAGGGCAATTACCCTGTTAATTTGTTCAATATATAAAATTAGCATAAATATCTTTTTATTGCTAGCGATTGTTTGCATCATTGAAGGTATCTCCAGTCAATGGCGTGTTTAAGTCATTTGCCATTCCAATTCTGGGCAATTTCGAAGATTATTTATACTTACATTAAATTGTCATTTTCAGTCTCTTTTATTGCATTCCTTTCCAGCTGAATAACTCATTTTGTATTTCAAAAAGCCCGAGATAATTCATTAAATTATCTTTTTAATCGATGACAGTAAATCAGCACTAATTCCAAACATGGGCGTTTTCTTATATTGTGAGTTCATTTAAATAAATTTCATGTGAAAGGAATAACAAAATTCCCCTTTGACTATCAAAAAATATTCCAATATTTTTTATTGACAAAATCTAAAATGGTGTTTTACATAATATATATCTTATACCTAATGCACCATGCATGATTCTTGGCTGCAAGATGCCATTCAACCAGTATCTAAAGCAAAAATATACTCATTACCAGTATATTTGTGCTGTTTCAAAAACAATAGGACAAGAGTAGGCAATTATTATAAATCACAAAAAACCAATTCTGTACCACATATAAAGTCCATACCCATAGTAAACCACTGAATGTCGATGCACAACACAAATATTACACAATTATACAATGTAAAAAACCATCAGCACTTTTACACAATGAAAAGTCTTTCATTGAAAATATACATCAGTAAAAAATGACAAAAACTTTATAATTTGAGTCAATAGGTACCCATCAAATTGAATAATATTTGGAAATATATGCTTAAAAAAAACATTAAATTCAAAGTGAATCAAATTGAGGGTTCCCAGCATAACAAGCAGCTGCTTTGGTCAGCATTGAGACACACTTGAATTCTTAGGCATGACACCTCCATCCATATAGCTGATCTAATTTTTTCTCTGAAAAGATAATAAATAAATAACATTAAAATATTTACATGTTGACAAAATATTCAGCAAGAAGCTGCACAAATCTGTTTTGATATGGTATCATTATATACAAACTTAATAGGTACATCATTATTTACATGTGAAAGGTTTCAGTAACTGATTGTAAGGAGTAATTAGAGATGGAAATATTATATATATATTCTTTGGAAATATTTACTGATCACATACACTGCGAGTTAAAATATTAGGTGGGAGTAAAATAATTACCAGAAAAAGAGATTGAAATAAAAGCAAACTACTCCATTCATTTCATAAATCTTTCTGATAACAAGACACATAGTCATTAAACCAAAGTATCAACAAACGTGATGGAATGAGATGACTATACTACTAATGACTTAACTATTGGCAAAATTCTTTTGAATCTTATTTTACACCTTAGATGCACTTGATTACCCTTAGTGAGAGAAGAATAAGGTGGATCTTATGTGCAAAATGCAACTTAACCCTTCAAGCCCAGAGGAGATTTAAATGGAATCACTGGTTTTCCGCTGATTTAAATGGAATCGCTGCGACATAGTCACTACATCGCTCGATGGCATGTGAAGTTCATGCCCAACATATTGACTATGTTGCTCATCGTTGAAGGGTTAATTAAAAATGGAATAAATATTTTAAATAGAATATATGCGGCTACTGCAGAGTAAAGCCATCGGGTAAAAATCTCTTGCAATTACATCTACATTTTTAGCAGGAGCTAAAGCTCCTAATGTAGACATATGCATAGCAGGGAGGTTAGGGATGGTTGGATGAAGCCAGGGGATCCAATATAACTTTTAAAAAAGGCAAAACTTTCCTTGTAACTGCTGCATGTGTGATAAAAATTATTGTGAGTAGGTAATATTCTAGAAGTTGATATTGAAATCTCTCTTTAGAGAACAACGGAAACATATGTTTTTGAAAATATCTCCTCTCATATAATATAATATTAATGTAATTTATTGATGGGTTCGCTGTCTTTTAATGGGGTACTACATGAACAAAAAATGGATAATACATAATACATTATCAATGGTTCAAAAATAAAAATAACAAAAAAATCAGTAAAAATCACCAGATAATACAAAAAAGTATAAATGGATATTACAAACCACCACATATTGGAATGCTGAAATTTATTGCCCATAGTAAATCCAGTACGCCTATAGATGCCGTGACTAGTTTGTGGAGTAGGAGAATGCCCAGGTTCTTTCTACGAACGTGGAGCGGCTCCAAATCTAGTGCTAAAAGAATGCTGTGATAATCATAATTTTGAAGACCAAACTTGAGTCTAAAAAAGTTAACAAACTTAAGTTGCACTCTCTCAATAATACAAATTAATACAATAGATTTATTCAGTTTTTTATACCTAGCATTGGCATGAAATAGTTTTACAATCCTTGGGCTCATATTTCATCCATGACATAGTTTAACTTTCTATGCCTATTTCAAGTGCAATGCAATTTGGCAGCAAATTATTTCCTTGCCTTGGTTATGAAGTAACCATTTCCTTCAGTGAAGTGACCATGTCAGCCTCGGTGGCGGGATAAAGTTCTTGCCTGCTAATCCTGAGGTCACAGGCGTAAGTCCCACCTAGGTAAGTTTTTCACTTCCCAAGACATGGAAGTTTGTGAATCATTTATAGCTACGAGTTCATTGCAAGAAAGGACTATCAAGTCCTAAATGTGCTTGAGAAATAAAGATGGCATTTATTTTTATTTTATTTCCCCAAGTTTAATACATTCCTGGATGCACTCACAGTGGTGAATTAACGGGGAATGCAGGTAAGTAGAGGAGGGAGGGGGGAAGACCACCCATAATTCCTGGTAGAATAGGTAAAATGGTGGCCATAAGGCATTCCATTCCCCTAGTCCCCGGAAAGTAGCACTCTTAGCAAAACAATGACCTTAATCCGCCACTGTGCATGCGAGTGTTCATGAGCAAAAATAAAAATTTGAATGACTGTGGTCCAGGAAAGTAAATAGAAATTGGTTTTGAAATGGTAATTAAATTAATGGGAAAGGATGAATAGCAATGATTATGAGAGCAACCCAGAGAGAGGGAGAGAATATTGAAAAGTGGAGAGCAATTAAAAAAATTCTACTGCAGAATTTGGAAGCATCAAAACAACTCCATAATACACAGAGTAGACACATATGAAGCAAGTGGTAAATGTCAGCCATTCCCATGCCGTTACTCTTCTGGGAGTAAAGGGTTGAACACTGCAGCTTCCACTTAGATATTTATTTAACATGACCATGGTTTCGTAGCAGTGCTACATCATCAGGTGATCAGTAAGTCAAGCATAAGTGTTATATATAGTACAAAACCGTTGGGAAAAGTGGGGGGGGGGTGGAAAGGAAGAGGGTAAAGGAGGAGAAGGGGAGGAGGGGGGAGGAGTGGGAGTGGGGTTTAGTTGTTGGAGGTGAGGTGACTCAGAAAATCCAGCTCTTCCAAGGGGTCTAGTCTGCGTCCCCTCGAGAAGGGAGTAGGGCAGCGGTTGTCTCAGTGGGTGGGTAATGGGTAAGGTAGGGAAAATGCAGGAGGGGAGAGCGTGAGGGATACAAATGATCATTGACGAGTTGTTTTGAGGTGAGGTGACTCAGAATTTCCAACTCTTCCAAGGCGTCTAATCTCCGCCCCTTCCTCTCTAGGTGTAGGGCCTTTGGTGCGAATTCACTGTTGTGGCCTTCGTCCAGCAAATGTTTAGCAAATTGGGAGGTCTCCTTCCTATTTATGAAGCAGGCACGGTGTTCTGCTGCTCTGGTGGCAAACGTCCTCCCTGTTTGGCCGATATAAATGGCTGGGCAATCCGAACACTCTAGCATGTAGACGCCGCTCTATCATCTCCTTGTCTTTGTTGGATCCGAGTAGATTTTTAAGGGTGGTTTTACTATAGAAGGCTGCTCTAACTGTGTCTTTAGGGAGCAGCCGCTGTATTTTCAGGGATAAATTCCCTAAAAAAGGGACTCTGTGCAATATTCTGTTGTTGTCTGGTGCGGTGGAGGTCCGGTATATTAATTCTCGTGCCATTTGGGCCCGTTTTCTTCTGTATAGGGTGTCAACTAATTTGGTGGGGTACCCGTTGTTTACCGCTATTTCCTTTATCGTGAGAAGTTCCTTCTGTGTGTTGACTTCTGACATCGGGATGTGGCATAGCTGGTGAATCATGGAGTGGAGGGCCGCTGTTTTCTGGGGATAACTATGCCTGGAGCTTTCATAAATGATGACGTCGGGGTAGCACTGCTTCCTATAGATCGAAAATTCGAACCTTTGGTGGTGGATCTGACTGATCACCTGATGATGTAGCACTGCTACGAAACCATGGTCGTGTTAAATAAATATCTAAGTGGAAGCTGCAGTGTTCAATCCTTTACTCTCAGTATGATTGACTTCCACAAAGTATTGCCTGAAACTGTGTCCTTTACTCTTCCTCTTAACAACCCTATCGTGGGATCTCATGACAACAAAACAGGGGCAAATTAGTAGTGACACATAAATTTCTGGATGCAATAATGTAGTAGTAGTATTTTTGTTTAACGTGCTTCAACGGCTAAGGTCATTTTGCACTTACTGTCTGCCACGCGCAGACAGGGGCAACAGCACTCGGACGAATCGGAGGATCACCCATCCAAACTCGAGCCGAGCCCAACGATGCTTAACTTCAGTGACTGATCGGGAACCGGTGTTTCCATCGAGGCAGGCCGTTGCCCGCAATAATGTTTACAGAAACTAGAGAGGTTGTTGAGCTGACCCTCCTCACTTAAAAGCCCTCCTTGCAGAGCTTTAACAGCTCTGAATATAGGGTCTCAAAATCATCCACTGCCATGCAATATGAGCCTTCGCAACAGCTATACATCTTCATATTATAACCTGCCAAAGGTGCACGTGTCAGCAGTGTTTGGATACCATTCAAGTAAGAAGGGGAATGGGAAAAAGGAATTGCAAGAGGGAAAGGATGGAAGAAAACTGAGTATCTAGGTGTTTTGCTCTAATTTAGTCGTAGTCAATGGGAAGAAGGCATTTTTGTACTGACCACTTAGGCAGTGTTTATCCTTAGTTTTGTCGCTTGTATCGGCTGTAGAGATGTAAAGTGATGGGTGAAAATAGAGAACATCCTCTGCTTCACCCCAAAATACCCTTGATTTAAATGTTTCAAGTATGTAATCTTAGCATAGTGTGTAGTCTCTGAGTGCCTAGCAGGTACCAACCTATTAATGAATGCCATTAGCTGAATAACATACTGTTCCCTCATAGGAGTTTTAAATGAAACATTCAGGCTTCCTTTGTTTTTTATTTGTCATGAATTAAATCCTTTTGTGGGGGGTCCCAAAAAGACTTAACTCAAGGTAGCCTATGCACTAAGAAGAAATCTCTAAGGAAACATGAATGATTGTTAAGATGAGACATTTAAGCTCTTTGCTACAGTTAGTGTCTCTTCAGTACAATCATCTTCATAAAATTTGAATGTTGTAGTGTACCCTTTGGGTGGTTCCCCTTAACAGTCAGGGTGAGTTGGTACCCCTGAAGGTTTAATATTTCCGGTTGGCCCCGGAAGTATAGATTGTAATTGTGACCATATTGTAATGGTGTCCGTCCGAATAAAGGGCTAAGAGTATCTGGAAACATAGCGTGGTCATTTATATTAACCTCCCTAAGGACCAATGATCGGCAAAATAAAACAGTGAAGATTGTGTTTACTGAGGCAAGGATAAATTTCAAACCATATCACCACTCATTTTTTCATCAACAAATGTTTTTGATGCGCTTATATTACTTGAGTCTATAAAATTTATACAGGGTGAGGCAACATAACTTCCTTTTTTCACAACGCAATGAAACCCATTTCATGAATAAGATTTTTAAAATTTTTTAAATAATGTACGTACACATTTAAAGTTTTGTTTTACACAGTTTTGAAAATCAAATCAGGTAGATGACGCCCCTTATTGTCCATACACTGAGTAAGCCGATTTCTGGCGTTTGTCATGACCCTTACCAGCATAGCAGCGGTTTGTTGGCAATTTCTTCCTGGATGTTGGCCTTCAAGTGTTGTAGGGTCCTTGGATGGTTGACATAAACGCGGGATTTCAAGTAACCCCCGAAAAAAGAAAAAGGCCAACATCTGGGCAGAAATTGCCAACATATCCGCTGCTATGCTGGTAAGGGTTATGACAAACTCCAGAAATTGGCTTACTCAGTGTATGGACAATGAGGGGTGTCATCGACCTGATTTGGTTTTCAAAACTGTGTAAAACAAAACTTTAAATATGTACCTACCTACATTATAAAAAAAATATAAAAAATTCTGATTCATAAAATGGGTTTCATTGCACTTTGAAAAAAGGAAGTTATTTTGACACACCCTGTATATTTGACTCTTCATAAATGTTAATAAGGCCCACTCAAAACTGAAATGGAAGGTTTCTGATCAATACTCATATAGCTCGTAATTTTTTTAACTCCTGAATATTGCACCCCATTTGTGGATGGCATCTTCTCAAGGAATTTTTTAAGTAAAAAAAAATATTTCAGTTCACCCACCATTACAGTTTAATCTTAATTACAATGTCAAATATATTATTGTTTTTAATTCTCCAAAGCTTTCAATGACTGGGATGTATACAACAGCACTCATGACAAACAACATTTTGTCCAGGTCACTGATTCTCAGTCATTTTTATATGGTGCATTGATCACCCATTTCCCAAAATGTTCGGTGTAAAAAGTATGCACCATGTAAAAATGACTGAGAACCAGTGACCTGGGAGAAAATGTTGCTTGTCATGAGCGCTGTTGTGTACATCCCAGTCATTGAAAGCTTTGGAGAATTAAAAACAACAATGTATTTGACATTGTAATTAAGATTAGACTGCAATGGTGGGCGAGTGACAGAAAGGAATCCATTTTTAATGCAACAATTGGGAAAAAAATAATAGCCAAAGGAGAAACTGTAGGGTGCATTGCATTATGTGTAGGAAAATGCAATTGCTCCTTTTTTGGTCAACTCCCTTGGATGAAGCTGAATATTCTATTTTTCTAACCCCTTGCCTGTCTTTTCAGGAGTCATTCCCTTTTTTTCTCAAAAAGACATCTATATCTCCTTTAACACAACTATCTGCCTTGTTCTGTCAATACCCTCGCAGAAAATATTCATTTCAACCCCACAGTCAAAAATGCTCTCTCCCTGCTGCCTTGTTTCTGCCAGCTGGGTTTCCTGAGAGCTCAACGGTAATTCTCTCTACCCTTCCCCCAGGGATACATATTTCCTTCCTATTTTATCCGTACCCTCCACCTCTGTACTCTTATGTACTATTGTGGCAATACAATTGCCTCCCCAGACTATTCACCAAGCTGCTGGAATATCCCTTCCCTTTTTCCCAATTTTAGTAGCAGATCTGGACTCATGGTACTGCATCCATGCTCCAGTCACCATTCCAGCTCCAGCATTGAACACCCTCATCCTGCACATAAGTCTCGTGCAAGCATCATGCACCTGAGTCCCACAACCATGCCACACATCTGCACCCTGCAATGGCACCCCTTACCTGCACCCGCACTTTGCTTCCACACCTTGAACTCACAATCTGCACTCCTCATCCACAACCAGTACCCTCACTACAAACTGGCATCCCACTCCTACACCGGTATCCCACACCTACAGTGGTACCCCAATCACCAAACTAAACCTGAAGTGGCATGCATGGCTGCAGATCTTATAAAAAAATGACTGTGAGCTATTAAAATTTCTCAGAATGAAATTCAGAACCAGAGCTGGATGGCGATAACAAAACTTTTCCAAACCTGAACCAAACAGTGGACAGTTGATACAGTTCTTTACCTTTGAGTCCACGTCACAGAAAATTGAAAACTCATTTTTAGGCGCTAAGACTTCTTAAATCCATTCTCATGATGTACTCGAGAATCACATATACTAAAGAGTTCACAAGGGTGGTTTCCAGGAGGTACACTTGTCAGTAGCCAAATACTTCATGTGGAAGATCCCAGCGCAAGAAATTCAGTGCCATTGTGACAGGTTAATAGCCACCATAATAAGGTTTTCAAACCTGGGTTGGGAATATTTGAACATTTTATTGAAATAAATACTATTCAAATGAAGAACATTATTTTTCAACCTTTGCAAGTCACATATCTCATATTTTTAACAAGCTCTCTACTTTCAAATCTAGGGAAGAATTACAAAACTGTATTTGTCAGAGGTATCCTTTTTACCATGAGATTATGTCCGTCTGATGTATGGTTGATGGCAGCATCTAAAAATGAAAGCTTTTTTCTTTACTTTAGGACATACCTACTATTTGCAGTGAGCATAGGTATGGTACACCTACCTCCAGTTAGCTCATACCTAAAGTCATAAAGCTAATAAGTTAAATGATTTTAAGGAAGTGGAAAAATTATAATTTTTATCACAGTCAATAACTTCTAGTTAGAGATTAGAAAACAATGACAAATGACCATTATTGATATTTATGTTAAATTTAATTTTGCCAAGGAGGGTAGGGTGTAAGCAAGTTTATGAATATCAGATGTCATGGCCATTACTGACCAGTATACTGGTACTGCTTAAAAACAAAACTATATATGTTTCAGTTTAACTTATCACTTTGAAGCATATTGCCTGATATATTTTGCTTGCCAGACCGATAATTTGGACCACCACATATCCAGGGCCGTCCCAAGGGATTTAGAGGCCATGTACAAACAAAAGTCTGGGCCCCCCAAACTTTGCATTCACTTTTCGATATTGTAGAATCTTTTAAGCATATTCCATGGAAAGAAGGAAATAAACCTAATAAATGGCTAATGATTTTAAGAAATATACATATGAACCTACTAAGTAGGAAATTTTGGGCTAATGGGTGGGTTTCACCGCACCATCTGAAAAAGGCAAGAAACTACAAGGGCCCTCATAGACGTGGGGCCCAGTGCAGCGGCACCTGTTGCATCACTAGGGATGGCACTGCACATATCAGTTGGAAAAGCCAGTTATTCTACGTGGGGATTTTTCTTTAGTTAATGTTAGGTACCTACTGAATAGGCCATTGAAGACAATAGAAAGAAAGCCCATGGACTGGGATAATAAGGGGCTGCCCATAAATGACGTCCACACGATGGGGGGGGGGAGGTCACCACCTTGTGACAAGGGGGAGGGAGGTCTATGCTTCATGTGACATCCACACTTCCACTGTATATTATGTCTTATTTTTACACAGACTGTGGGGGGAGAGGTAGAAGTTTTTACATTTTTTTGACATCATTAAAGGGGGGGGTGACACTATTTGTGAATAACTGTGACAGGAGGGGGTCTAGGTTGGTCCAAAATGGTGTGACATCATTTATGGACAGCCCCTAAGAGGGGATTTCTTCACTCTTCTTATCTTTTGTCACACCTCCAATGCCTTCTCCTCTTCACTCCCATTGCCCCCCATGGAAATGTATTGCTGGATATGCAGAAGAGAGTAAACAAATGGACGGGAAGTGGGAGACTTCCTTGACCTTCTTTCTCTATTAGCAGTACTGTTACCTTATCACCACCAGAGAGCCATTTTGCCAAGCTTATCAGCCATAACTTTCTCTCACTCAATATGAGTGGCTTCTGATTGACAGTTGTAGCAAAACTTATGCTTACTCTCTCTCTAAACAGACCAGGGGCACAATCATGTTTGGCCCCCAAATTGGCCTCTGATTCCCCCCCAAACATGATTGTTAGGGGGGGGGGAGGAATCAGAGGTTGTGGCTCACCTGGCCTGATTTTTAAAATCTCTTCCCCCACCCCCACCACTTATAGAGATTTTTCAAGGAGAACCCCCCCACGATTCGGGGGGTTCTCCACGTGTGGTGACTAGAGATGGCCACTCTGAAAATTACCATGGTATTTTCCGTAATTTACAGCATCCCTTGAAAATTACCGTAATTTTCTAAATAATTCACCAATGTTTGAGATAATTTTTCATACAGATAAATTCCCAACATTTCTTTTGAGCCAAGTTCACATTTCCTACGTGTATAATAATAAATTGAGGCTTGCAAAACTCATTTTTTAAATATTTTACTTACATTATAGAGTAATGTATCTGAATTTTATTCTTGAAAATTTCTCATACTTTGACAAAAGAAAGCCAGATTGTGTTTTGCTGTTTTAATTTTTTTTACAATTTAAAAAATTTCTATTGCATTATTAGGTATGGCTTAAACATTATGTTATTCCCTTCCTATTGGCTTTCTTATTTAACCATACATTTGTTGTTAAATGCTAAAAACTAAAAAGTACCGGCAAATTATGGCAATTTTCGAAAATTACTGTAATTTACCATGATAATTTACCTCAGATGAAAATTACAGTAATTTTCCCATCTCTAGTGGTGACACCCAGCACGATTTGCTGGTTAAATAATCCCTAAATGCAGGATTAATCTGTACTTGCTACAGATGATATATGCTCCTTCATTGGAAAGTTTTTAGAAAAATTCATGATGAAAGTTTGTTATATATATAGCTGCAATCTAAAGAAGCTTAACCTATCAGCCACTGTCTGCTCCTAACTCTTGGCATCTGCTCTTGTTTCTCTCCTTTTTTCTCGCTTTTCTTGTTAAGGAAAAGTAATATGATAATGCTTTAATCATATTAATAAATATGTTATGATGCCAAGTAATTGTGAGTTATTTAAAATGTATTATAATGAGTATACCTGATACTAAATCTCCTCATAAATTTAATTTTGTATTGACATTCTTTGCAACCCATTTTTCAATTATATTCATTGGTGTCTTGAGACATTTATTTGGGCATATGGTTTTGTTTCCCTGACATTGTGTTATGCTGTGGACGTGAAGGGTTATATGTATGGTATTTTCCTTAGATCTCTGACAAATTAGTGATTCACTGGGTTTTATTTGATAATTATTTGTTACTTTGGACCCATGATTTCATGATGTCTCTCACGTCAAATCATATTTGTTTTCACTTTTCACGGGTAGATTGCCTTTTTCAATTTGAAAAATTCCAAATAGAAATGTCTAGCTAATTTCTTACACTACTGGGATGGCGTATTATAATATGTTCTTGTGCCTTATCCAGTTTCTTGTCTATCAAGGCTATTATTTTTGGTCAATTGACTCCTAATTTTCTTATGTACCAGTGAAGTAACTGGGTAAATGTCTCATGCTAGTCCAAGGTTTGTTTGATTTCAAGTTAACTTCCATTATTTCGCTTGGACATTTATAATGTGAGATATGAAAATAATTGTTAACGTTCTGGCAGTAAGCAGTGAGCCAAGAAAAGATTCCAAAAAAAATAAATAAATATATATAAATAATCAATCGATGAAAAATCACTTGTGGTGAAAATATATATATCAGCTGAGGTGTCACAGGCGTGACAAGCTAAAAAATATATAGGCACACAAAAAATAGAAAACTCAGACGTTTTTTTGATATTTCGGCAGCTCGACTGCCTTCTTCTGAATTCTTTAGAGTAATGGATGAAGGGACGGGTTAGGAAAGGAGAAAGGAATGGAGGGGAAGAAAGGGAGGGAATGGAGGGGAAGGGAGTTTAATGAAATACATTGATGCCCCGTGGGTGGAAAGCTTTATTCAACCAAATTAATGATAATTCGACTGATTTCAGTTCAAGTAGGGGAACAGTTGGGGGGAGGGAAAAAAGAATTGAGACATTGTAGCAATGGTTGAAGGATTTTTTGTGATGTGAGGCGTGTATTGCAACAGGAAGAGAAGTAGATTGGGAGGGATTTTTACAATTAGCACAGTGATTATTGATGCGTATGTTGAGGGGAGTCGAGGATTTGCCAATATAAAAAGCCGGGCAAAGTTTACATTGTAGGTGGTAGACCACATTACTGGTGATGCAATAGGATGGGGGAGGGTGAGGGAGTGAGTTGAAGGAGGAGTTGGGAGGAGGGGGTGAGGTAAAGATAGGACATAGTTTGCATCTAGAACAATTACAGGGTGAGGAAGTGAGTTTGGAAGCAGCAGGGGTTTTAGAGAGGGGCTTGGTGGATTTGAAAATATCGGACAAGTTGGCAGGACGCCTATACGTGATTGAGGGAGGCTTAGAGAAAATTTTGGCGGTGGAGGCGTGGTTTTCAAGGATGGGATAGAGGTCTTTTAAGATGGAGTTAAGGGACTGTACGCCAGGGAAATATGTGGTACAAATGGAGAGGATGTGGGAGTCTTTGGTGAGTGGAGGTTTGGTTGAGTAGGGATTTTTCTGAATTTTTTGATGAAGGAGGGATTCTGGGTAACCACGCTTGAGGAGGGAGTGGTGAAGTTTGGTGAGGAATTTATCGAGGGAATCTGGGCTGTTGCAAATACGGTGGCCATGGATAGATAGGGAGTAGGGAATGGAGCATTTGGTATGAGAGGGGTGACAACTAATATAATGAAGGTATTGTTGCTTATTAGTAGGTTTGATGTGAACCGTGGTGTGGAATTTTGAGCCTAATAAGGAGATGTTAACGTCCAGGAAGGTGATTTTGGAGCTGGAAATCATGGAGGTAAAGGAGACGGAGGCAGAGGTATTGACGGCGGAAATAAAAGTATTTAGGGAATCAGTACCATGAGGCCAGAGGAGAAAAATGTCGTCTAATTAGCGGAGCCACAGAAGTGGTTTTAATGGATATTTGGACAGAAAAGATTGTTCTAGGTGGCCAAGGTAGAGGTTAGCATAGGAGGGACTAAACCTACTCCCCACTATTGCACATCCCTTTGTTTGTAAAAAGAATTTTTTATTGAATGAGAAGGAATTGTGGGTGAGGATGATATTCGTGAGACCACAAAAAAACAGTGCTAGGGATAAGCGGATTGGGGCGTTTGGAGAGGAAAAACCGGAGAGAAGACAAACCTTCAGTATGAGGAATGCTAGTATAAAGGGAGGTGACATCTATCGTGGACATTGTGATTTGGGTGTCCGGAGGGAGGGAGGTAGAATGAAGGAGTTTTAGGAAATGGTAGGAATCTTTCACAAAGGACGGTAAGGCGTGTACCAGTGGTTGGAGATGGTAATCGACAAATTCTGATATTCTCTCAGTTGGAGAATTGCGGAAAGAAACAATTGGTCGGCCAGGATGATTAAGTTTGTGAATTTTGGGGAGGATGTAGAAGTGCGGAGTGCAAGGGAAAGGGGGGAAGAGCAAGGAGATCTTGGTGGTGGATAAACCCTCCGATGGGCCTTTTTCTTGGAGGAATCAAGTTATTTCTTCTTGAAAGGTGGAGTTGGGATCATTGGGAACTACGGCATAGGAGGAGGTATCGGAGAGCTGTCTATTAGCTTCAGCAATATAGTCGGAGGTGTCTAGAACCACAACAGTGGAACCTTTGTCGGCAGAAGTGATGATGAGGTCAGGGTTATGAATTAATTTTTTGAGGGCAATGGATTCAGCTGGCGAGAGGTTTGATTTGGGATTAAGGGAGTTTAAAAAAGAAGAGCTAGAGATTTTGGACATAAGGAGATTGATGAAAACTTCTGCCGGATGGTTAGAGGCAAGGGGTATAGGTTCATGGGAAGAAGGAGATCAGAACTTAAGCAAAGCATTATGAATGGGTTTGGGAGGTGACTGAAGTTGGATTTGAGAGTCCCAGAATACTCTCCATCTCAAGTTCTGGCAAAAGCCTAGTAGATCCTTGAGAAGGGAAACACGGTTTACTATTGGGGTGGGGGGGAAAGACTATTTTTTGTGTGCCTATATATTTTTTAGCTTGTCACGCCTGTGACACCTCAGTTGATATATATTTTCACCACAAGTGATTTTCATCGATTGATCATATTGTTGCGTCGCAATCATCCTGTTTCTTCTGTCTACGTGCTGCATCCTTGGTTCCTGTGCCGTGAGTCGCAACCACCTTCTTAGTGTCCTATCCTCTTCCTTTCACCACTGTTCATCACCTCCTTTCCTTTTTCCTTCTAAGTCCCTCCTCCATTCCCTTAACCCTTTCCCCCATTATGAAAGCCATTGATCCCATTTCTTCATGGCAGTGCCAAATTAGAAAACTATCCTTTAAGCTAGCCCAATTTACCTGTCACTCTGAGTTCCTCACATCTTGCATCGGCTTGGGCATTTTTCCGAACGGCCTACGCGTTAAATTCCCACTTACGGGCCTTCCTCCCCAACTACACCCTTTCCTCCACTCGTTATCTTTCCAACAATCCCTCCTTCTATGTTGTTTCGTAAGAGATAAATATCATGAGCTTACCATCACGTATCAAAAATCAATCCACTCTTTTATCAACATCATATCTACCTCAACCCCACATTTGCTTTCCACTGTTAACGAAATTCTCAAGTCTTCCCATTGCTCTCTTGAATTTTGCCATGGTAAATCCTTAAAAAAACTCTTTCTCCCCCACCCCAATAGTAAACCGTGTTTCCCTTCTCAAGGATCTACTAGGCTTTTGCCGGAACTTGAGATGGAGAGTATTCTGGGACTCTCAAATCCAACTTCAGACACCTCCCAAACCCATTCATAATGCTTTGCTTTAGTTCTGGCCTCCTTCTTCCCATGAACCTATACCCCTTGCCTCTAACCATCCGGCAGAAGTTTTCATCATTCTCCTTATGTCCAAAATCTCCAGTTCTTTTTTAAACTCCCTTAATCCCAAATCAAACCTCTCGCCAGCTGAATCCATTGCCCTAAAAAAATCAATTCATAACCCTGACCTCATCATCACTTCTGCCGACAAAGGTTCCACTGTTGTGGTTCTAGACAGCTCCAACTACATTGCTGAAGCTAATAGAAAACTCTCCGATACCTCCTCCTATGCCGTAGTTCCCAATGATCCCAACTCCACCTTTCAAGAAAGGTGGAGTTGGAGGAAAGCTTTACCATGAATGATTTACCATGGTGAATGTGAACAACATTGTGGGAAATGGATAAAATCTTGTTTATTCTCAGTAATATTGCATTTACATTCATACTATGAGGCAATATAGGTTTCAATTAATTAATGCCTGACAACTGTTATCGCGATTGTATGGTATTTCCTCTAACTATAATCACGTAATCGCAATTTAAAAATTAGTTCTCAAAGTCACATTAATCCACGGGAGTGGCCATGACTTTCAAGATGCGAGATACTATATAATATCGGAGGCAAGGATGTGAACTTAGAGCCGTAGGACTTACCATAATTAGATAGATACAAAGTAGTCAGGTAGATACAAGGTAGGATAATACAATGTACATACTGATCTCATCACGTGATAATAAAATGGAAAGTATTTAAGACGTGAATTCCCTTTTTTATTTTGAGAGGGCAGGGAAGAGTCAGTGGAGAGGGCAAGGGAGTTTCAAGGGAGAAAGTTTAACCTGAGTAGCTAGGAAAGAACTGTCTGTTGACAAATTATGAACATTAATGTTAATTATAGGATAATTTCATTGACGGCTAAAGCTAGGTAAATTTTTTAATGCTACCTTAAAAATGTTGCACTGATAACGTTGCAGCAATGTGGTTTTTTGGGAAATTCGGATGTTGAGGCAACGTGCATATGAAAGTTGCGACAACCAACATCAATGTTGTGTTCACTTGTACCTTTTCCCATTGTAACATTGTCACAACGTTGTGACAACTTCCTCTGCTACTAGGGATGTGCCAATTTTTGGCACACTCGAAACCTCGAGACTCAAAAACCCTCTGAGACTCATAAACCACAGGAGACTGTCGCGGTCTCGCAAAGCGCCAGAGGGCGAAGATACAAGTTCCGTGACCTGGCTCTGGTCATCATGACCACTCAGGTCATCGCGGTTCCTGCTAGCACCCTGCTTTTATTCGGTCCGCGCTGGTGCTGATATCTTTTTCCACTTTCAAGTCAACCTGTGAACATTCCCACCAATCCAAAGTGTGATAGCACCTCCCCTACTCTCCCCACTTCTCCACTGGTCAGCTGCTTCCCTTCCTGTGCTGACAAAGTGTACCGTGAACAGACTAGCCCTCTTTCCTTCCGAATGCCAAAAAGTCAACATCACGGACATCCTGCCGAAGACATGCTATCTACGCCAAGAATTCAAGGTATCTAGTCTACATACTTAATAGATTTGTAACATTCTTTGAAATATAATTGTTCTTGTTGAAGTCAAACCCAGTTAAAGGCTGTTGTTATTTCATTTTGTCTCAACTCCGTCTCCTGCCTCTTGTCAATTCGATTGCGACGATGAACTCAGATTGAGTTCCATCGCAAGCACTATGGTTAAAAGTAGCTTTGAGTTAGGCAGAAAAAAAGGATAGTTGACCTAAGACAGCATACAAGTTGAACAAATAAGTGAAAATACAACGATTGCTACAAAAGCAAAGCCAATAAAATTAAGCAAACATACAAGGAATAGTGTTTCTTTCTTAATCCAATGACTTTCATTTTGCCAATTCCTTTTACATAAAGGAGATGAGATGAAAGGAGAAATAGAAATCAGAAAAATGCAAAAATCACAAAATGTGCATGGCAATCCTCTTTGTTAAACAGCAAGGAACAAGTTTTTAAATTCCAGACGTAAACATTCCAGTACATAAAAATACTAAAATGTAATCCAAAGTTTTCTGTCCAGTAGGAATACAGGCATAGCTCTTACAGTCAATGAAACACCACATAGGCAATAGTTCCAATTGAATTGGACAATAAAGAGATAATTTTAAAAGAATGAAATTCCATTGACAATCAATGCACATCATTTACTTTCTGGAGAAATGTAGATTGGACACTTTAGGAGCTACTCACTCAGTGATGTACATCCACGAGAGGAAAAATTAGAAAGATCAAAATACACAGGACAATACACAAAAAGAAATGCTAATTTCTTCATAGCCAAGGGAATAAACACAAACTGACAACAAAATTGGAATCCAGTAAGAATTTACCCACCTGGATCAATATTCACTGAATTTACAAGTGAATCCCCTAAATTGATTTCAAATGGAATATTGAGTGAGAGATATGTATACATAAGGATTTAAAAATATTGTCATCAATTTTTAATGACAGATAATCACAGGATAATCAAGTCTAATTGTACAATATACAAAATAAGTAACAGGAGCAAACCAGAAATGGTTCTAGAGAACCAGACCACATTTTAGCTCACCACAATCTGTGAAAAAAAATTTCCGATCTGCCATTACTGGAAACTGACATTGTACAGATGCAACAGAGTATCAAAGACTACACAATCTCTTACTCTTTGCACCTAAAAAAGGTATGTGGTTGCAAAAGAGGAAATATACACTTCAATTACAAGCTATCTTACTCATGTCTTAGGTTCAACAGTGTTAGCATAAAAAGTGAGATGACCTAAACTTAAAATTTTTCCACAAGTACATACTCGGAAATGATAATAAGCTCTCCTGAATATATTTAATTATATGAGAGTCTCCCATTGTACAGTTCTGCAATTCAAAATACTGTGTAGCTTAGATATTCTCGCATCATGTACAATTTTACGCAAGACAAGAGACCTTGGATACCTTGGATATAAATTTTAAGGATAACAATTCCATGAGTCACCATTTTGCAAAATTCAAGAAATTTATTTCCAAATGAACTGCAAAAATCATTAATTTTTATATATTTATTGGGAAGAGATTACCTACATATCACACATGGTCTGTTTCCCAAAAGTTGATCATCATGAACTGGAGAAATATTACTATAAAACATTCCATTCAACACAATTTTCAAATAAACTGTTCAAAGTTTAAAACAGAAGCCATCACTGTATCATGAACCTCCATCCATATTCCTAGAATATTCATTATTCAACAAGGGAGCAATGGAATAAATAATAAAATTTGCAGGCAACACAACTCACAACATAGTGCTTCCACTTCATAATTAGATGCCCGAATAACAACTGGGAATTTATAAATACTGTAACTTAAATCACAGATTAATTCACTTCTTTACTGCCAACAGACTCCTTCCAGTATTGGTTTCCATTATTTACAGTAAATATTGAGCTATTTGACATAGGTACCCTAAACACAGTTCATACAATAAAAACATACAAATATCCAATAAATATTAAATGATTTGGCTGAAATCAGAATTCCTTAGCATCAAACTTTTGCCATGTGCGAGTGAGTGGGCAGATGCAGCAATCTGTTGGCTAACTGCTGTACATCAAATGTCTGGTGACGCATGTACACCTTGGTCTCCCATAACATGTGGACAAGGATATCATCTTTAGTTTCATTCATTTGTATGTCAGATGATAAAGGTGGGGAGAATCTGTAATAATTAACTCCCATTGTAGAGCACCATGCACGTGCTCGATCCACAATATGAGAATCACATGCTGTTGCCTATGAATTATAAAAAAAGATTATAAATTACATCTTATAGTGGAAAAGGATCTCAAATTTGGTCACATAAATGTTCTTAATTCTAAAAAGTGACTAATGTAGCTACTACTTATTATAATGACCCAGCTGACCTTCCCAACCACCTATTCCATAGCTAATAAGTTCTCTATGCAGACGATATATCCGCCATCATCACTGCCGACAGTCCCCAAAATCTAATTGGTCTCAGTAATGTGACTGTCAATGAAATGCAACAATGGTGCAGCAATAATAACCACATGCTTAATGAAGAAAAAACTGTCTTTCTGCAATTCCTGCAAGAAATCTAAATCTAAAAGTGAATCTCTTTCCCAGCAATAATAAAAATCTACTCTGTATAAATACCACTAAGTTCTTAGGGCTTATCATCTCCGATACCCTAGATTGGTCACATCAAATTCAAGCCATAACCGCCAAATATCTGTAGGCACCTATATGATTAGGAAGCTAGCACCTGTTGTCTCTCTTGATACTTTGAAAAAGTTGTATTTTGCTAAAATCCATTCTCATTTATCCTATGGCATTTTGTTCTGGGGAAATTCACCTGCCTCAAGAAGAGCATTTTCCGCTCAGAAGCATCAAGTCAATGTTCCATCTCTATACGAACCCCGGGCAAGCCTCTTTTTTCAAATTCAAAAATACTCACACTGCCTTCTTTATATATATTGATCTGTGCTTGCTTTATACACTCCAATCTGGACAAACTTCCTGCCAATGCTTCTTACCACAATTACTCCACTTGCTCCAGAAATAACATACACACAGCCCCAGAAAGCGCAAAAACCTGTAAAAACGTTTTTTTTCCTGGTAAAAATGGTTTCATATAGGGCAAAAACCATTCTGTGCCCGAAAGAAACCAGATTAAAAACGTTTTATAATGGTTTTCAGAATTTAAAAAAAAACATTTTTCAGAAGACGTTTTATCATGTTTTTAAACAGTTTTCATAAAAAACGTTTTTCAGAAGACGCTTTATCACGTTTTTAAAAGGTTTTCATTGAAACATTTTTGTGGGGGAGTTGATATATAAATTACAGTTTAATTCTGGTGGTCGGCACATTTGGCCGCCAAGACAAAGTTCCGTGGGTCGATTCTCGTGGTCAAGGCCGATATTTTTCTCATGATGAATATTTCAACTAGGTTAACCTATTAATAAATTAATTAATTTTGACAGAATCAATTCAAAATTTGTAAATTTCACAATGGTTTAATTTTATTTAATACCACCCGCGGTTTCATCGCATAGGCGACATATTCTGGTACATGATGCCGCCTATGTGATGAAACCGGTCATATTAAATAAAAAACAATTGTGTAATTTACAAAGTTCAGATTGATTCTGTCAGGATACGCATATTCAGAAAGTATACTTTACAGGCGTTATAACGCCTGAGAATATCAAGTTCATATAGGTTATTTTTGCATCGTTTCAGGAATTTATGTAATTTATTTATGGAAATTTGCGTAGTCACTAGTCATACATTTTAAACTGTAAGCCTGTGTTATATTACAAATATTAGCACTGGCCATGATGTTAATTCTTTCCTTCCTCAGCGGACGGAACGTAAGCATTGAATACCGAGAGCCATAAATTGCATAAGTGTTCCGTTTGTGCCCAATCCAACGTCAACCCTTCGTCCACTGTTATCACTAGGTATCACTTTTAAATAACACAGGTTATTACTGGTATCACTAGGGAATAGAATATTCCCTGGTGGTTATACTTTGTCCACTATCTATGGTGAAAGCGTTGCCTAAATGACACTCGTATACTGAGCGTCACTTAATTAGGTAACGTATAGGCTATAGCCAACGACTGACGGGAAATTGCGGAAAGCAAGTGCTGAACCTGCAGTCGTATCTTTGCATAGACACTTGACTGGGTTCAGCATCTGCTTCCCGCTCTCCACACCCTCACCCTCTGCACCCGCATTCCATGTT
Organism: Pyrrhosoma nymphula; assembly: GCA_963573305.1. Taxonomy (NCBI): domain Eukaryota; kingdom Metazoa; phylum Arthropoda; class Insecta; order Odonata; family Coenagrionidae; genus Pyrrhosoma; species Pyrrhosoma nymphula. Next base: position 62,282,976 of record OY754331.1, on the reverse strand, counting down.
GTGGAATACGCGTGCAGAATTGTGAGAGAGGGACGAGGGTGCAGGGCGCCTGAAAAACGACTAACTCGAAGGGTATCCGCAGGATATATAGGGGTAAGAATATAATCACTTTGCTATCAGTTCCACCTTTTCATTACAATTCATCCTGTAGCGATAATTTAGCACTAATTGGCGAAAAAGTATTAATACAACTCAAAGGCATTTTCATGCATCATGCAGGTGAAGTGCACCCTTTTTCTCCTCTTTCAGTAAGTTTAGCTCAGTCAGTTCCTCTCTGTTGCCCTTCCCCTTGCATTCTCCAACGAAAATTGACTTGTATTTTTTCCACACACCTCACCCTCCTTGTCTCTAAAACCACTCCACTTCTCGATGCCTACCCCCCAAACTCTGTTGTACCCTAGCTAGGGCGTTGCCTTGGACGATACTGCCCTTTTGGAGGGGAGAGGGGGGTTCAGGAAGGGTGGGAACAAAGGCGCTCCAATGATTTCCAGATGTTGACGACAAAGCGAGAGGAACCCACAAGCGGGTTTCGAGGAAAAAGTTTTCTCAGAATTTTCCAAATCTTTCCTTGCGGATGGGTATGTGGGTTATACGATTAGTCATGTTTGGAGAACCATAAAGTGAACATATCTTTGTGCTTTGCTGGTGCCTGTGACATTCCATTGGAAGTAATTACAGTATTGTGGATCCCAAAACATCGTATTCGCAAGATAAGCACTGTGCAGAACAGGAAGAGCACGTCGTGACCATCGAGAAATTGAAGAATTGCAGAAGTCAATAGTAAGTACCTATTTTATAAAATTAAAGGAATGGTTACTAAGCAGTTGCTTTTACATTAGATTTTTCAAAGCTAAAATGTACACTTGGTTCTCTTTTGCCATATTTTGTGCCATGTGGGTGGTGGGTGCAATGGGTGCCGCGGCACCCCCAAAAAACTTAGGAGGGGCGCCAAATTTTGATGGAACAGAAAACTTGGGAGAAGGCGAGTCCTGCTGAAAAGAACTGGAAAACCAATCAATCTAAAATTTTTAAAGGTCTGATTTTATTTTTTGATCTGTAATAAGACTACTCAAACTATCATTGCATGTGCTTCTTTGAAATAGGGTACGGAGCCCGATTATGGGTGCAAAAAAACGAGAAGCAGTATAGTATTAGAATATTAAAAACAGTATTCTGATAAAGCTGATTACAAAAAGTTTTTCGAATTTTTTTCCCTATAGCTACTCTGCTTTTAGTTAATAAAAAGTAAATTACTGACTAGTTAAGACATTTTTTCAAGTTTTATCAAAGTTTTATTTAATTGCAGTTTTTAAAAGTATTTTTTTGACATATCTTATCCTAGCATCGAAAATTAAAGCAGAAATGTAATACCTATATAGATCTTTTGTTTTACACAAATATTGGGGCCTTCTAATTTTGTTGTGGGAGTTGCTTTATGGAACTGGCTTTCCTCCAAGCACTTGGGGTTAAGACTAATGCTTACGGCCATGGGCAAGGGCAAAATGTGGCATTTTTCTCGTTGGCACCCCCAATAGCAAAATCCTGCGCAGGCCTATGGGAGGGCTTAGTCACCACTGCTATGGCACATTTCATTAAGATGAAAACAATATACCTAATAAGCAATCAGTCAGCTCTAACAGGGATAACCCAATTCTTGTCCCTGCGACTTTGCATAGCGTAAGAAAAAGTCAGGGTTTAGTTTAGAACTGTAAAATAGTTATTGGCAAAACATTTCTAATGATGTGTAGAAAAAATAGCTGATATTTAAAAAAAAACCACTAAGTAAGAATACTGGTAAGAAACTTCACTTGCATGGTTATCTTACTGCATTTACATGTTGGGAAAAAGACAAATACATTGCATGCTCAGTTACCTGCAGCTTCCATTATTCATGGAAGGTCTCAGAAGGTATATACTGTGGATACTGTATAACACAAACTTAAGATTTGATCGATCAAAAAAAAAAGTGGAAATTACCACTTAAAGCAACCACATAGTGAATCACATTCCATGGTAATCAAAGCTAGGTACATATTTCAGAACTGTGTACATTTGAATATGTATTGTGAGAAACCACACTTGGCAAAGTTTCCCTATTTTATAGTGTCCATGATTCTGTGACTTGACAGAAATCCTGAATCTCTGATAAATAGTTGTTGAGTCAATCTTGTACAGTAAAGTAAAAATTGAAAGGATGAAGACCCCAATAAAAAAAGACTTACTTGATCTATTAAAAGGTTTCCAAGTACAGACAACCCTGCAAGTAATCTAGTTGAATCTAATAGATTTCCAGGCCTAAAAATATCAATTTCTTTAACCTGTAAAGGAAAGTAAGACCATATTATAAATAAGTAATCACTTTGCAGAAATAAAATATTCTAATTGCATATAAAGACTCTTGCACTGAAATAAGATAAAAAACAAACAGCATTGGAAGGGAGAAGGATGTCTCATTGTCAAAACAAGGGCAATATATCAATGGAGAATCTCATTTTTTGCTAAATGAATATTTTTATGATTCGGTACCTTAGGAATACCTTTTATGCCTTTATGGTACCTTAGGTACCTTTTATGCCCCCAGGAATATCAAAAGCCACCCGGAAGTCATCTATTGAAGTCCAACAGGAGCTCAACTACACTTAACCACCTCCTCAGAAGTAACCATTTAAGATTTTCACCATATGTATTCCTGATTTTTTCACCTTAACTCTTTACTGGAAATGATTTTTTAGTATGAAAAATTGGAAAACATTTACGGGGCACATATAAGTACCGAGTGAACTTCACTGCTTTTCCAGTACAGTTGACCCCCACATTATGATGTTAATGCGTTCCACGGGACTGTTCATAATGTGAATTCCATCGTAAAGTGAGCCAACAAATTATCAGACAAGGGATCGGTTTAACTACATCAACCCCACTGCATTTAGTGGTACACAATTGAGTACTTCTCTACAATAAGGTTCTAATTTATACTTATAATGTGTTTTGTATTTTGTGCCTTGTGTTGTTCCTGTATCCTCACATGAGGTGTATAATGACTGATGACATCTACCATAATGCCTGTTGTGCAACAGATGAATAAAGATTATGATTATAGGTACGAAATATGCTGGAATCAAATGATTAAAAATGCTATTTAACCAATAATTAAATAATAATAATTAAATTTATTTGCATAAACATAAATTTGCATGGATTCATCAAAGTACAATACAGAAAATAGTACAAATAGATACAGTAAGCCCTTGATTTATATCGGGGATACGTGCAGAAGAAGTGCTACATATATTGACGAAAAAACGGAACCAGATTTCTGTGACCACTTTAATTCAATTACTTACCAAGGGTAAACTTGACTATAGTAGGCTTCCCTTGGGTGAAGCTTTTAATGCTCATATTCATGATAAAGTAAGATACTTTGTACTTTTCAATACTACTTAGGTAATTAGTACTATGGGTTTCGCCGATTTACCGCATCGTCTGGTACAAAATGTTTACATCACGGATATACAGTGAAACTTCCTCGAACACGGGGGTTACGTTCTGTGACTATGCCACATTGCGAGAATCTGCATTGGCGGAAGCATAGACCTTATGGAAATAAGGGGGTTCCGTTCCAAGGTGGAACATTATGTGTTCTACATTTTATGTGTACTTACGCTTTACTTATCTAATAAATAATAATTCACATCGTTTTAACAATTACAGCGGTGTCTTCTAGTACAAAAAACACTTAACTATGAAACAGAATCAAAACTTTTTTAATTCGCGTATATGTATATTAAATAATAAATTTTTGTTATTAAAGTTGCTCCGACAAAATACAGGCAATGATGTCTTGTTCTTGCCCTTCAGTGCCCTTGGATTATCTGCTCTATACACCAAAATTGGTTTATTTTTAAAGTCTCCTGCCATGTTGGTGCAAAGGAGAAGAGTAACTCTGTCCTTAGCCGCTTTAAAGCCAGGTACCGATCACTCGTCTTTGGCAATCCAAGTTCGCTTTGGCATTTTTTCCAAATAAACTAGTTTTGTTCGCATTAAATACTTGCTCTAGCTGATAATTACATCTTCCGATAACTTCCACAAACAAAGCTGGGAATTTAGAGGCTGCTTCATGATCAGCAGATGCGACTTCTCTAGCAATCTTTACAATATGGAGCTGAAAGCATTTTTTAAATTTATCAAACCACCCTCGGCTGGTTTTAAAAGAAAATCCTTTTTGTTCTTCATCTCCGTATTGCACTTTTAAGTGGTGTGAATCTGAAGTGCTTTGCTTCTAATGATAGGTCCATCCAAAGGATAATGCTTTTGCGCCTGTCCTTCTATTTAAATGTTCAAATGTTATTCCATTTTCTCTCCTCGTGTGTTTCACCTGCTGACATAGGAGGACGCGGATGCACCGGAACTAACACTAGAACGATTCATTTCTTCAGTCTTCTTTAAAGTCTTTATCGTCGATTCGTTGACAACACACAGTCGTGCTAATGATGCAGCTGAACACCCATCTTGAAGTTTATTCATTATTGTAAGTTAATCCTGCAAAAGTAACACCTTCCTACTCTTCTTCCTAGGATTATCAGCAGCACCTTCGCCTGGTCTTTTTGGACCCATTTCGATATATGAACGAGGATAAAAACACACAATTCGTTACACACGTGCAAAACACTAGCTAACACGATGCACTATGAATCATAGCCATGGAATAAGTGATTCTCCTCAGCATATTCCACCTCTTCTTGGGACAAGAAACAGAGAACAACGACTAGGGGTTCCCTGGGGAAAATTCTGCTTGCCTACTTTGTGTTTCCCCGAATCACACCTCATCAGAACTACCATATCTCCTAAGCTTGACCTTCCAGTGTAGATCACATCAAACAGTCCCTTCCAGTATGAAGAGGGGGAGAAGAACGGGATCCCTTCTTGGAACAGTAGTTATGGTAATGAGAACGGGGGAATCTGGGAAAACATTGTGCTTACTTTGTATTTCCTGAATAATAGCAGGTCAAAAGACGATGTATCCCGGTAGATGCTGACCGTACACCATGCATCTGGCCAATGATGGACTGACCTTAGGATGCCTTCGCTGTAATTTTCTCTACGTCGTGACTCGGCAGCAGGGAAATCTTAGCAGGGAAATGAACTTTGTATGTATGTATAACCAAACAGATAGGTACAAACATTAAATCCTGTATTCATTGTTCCGCCAAGCAATCAGCGTAGCACTAGCGGTTGCAGTAAAATACTTTAGACTGATGAAAATGGTAAAATACCACGCTGAAATACAGATTGATTGTGATGAAGTTCCTTTATTTCTGCATCGAAAAGGAACTTTCATTGGAATAAGCACAGCATAAAAATTACTAATTGTCGTGCTAAAGGTTGAGGTTCAATTCTTGTGTGAAGTAGAAAACTGAAATCTCTGCGGTGAAATTAAATCAATTGCTAAGATGGATGATTAATTTTTATTAGTTTAAGATCTTACAAGGGAAAAAATGTCCTCCAATGGAAACCGCATAAAACTGAAGCTTCATACCGCATTCTGTGAAGCTTGGTGCCGATTTAAAAACAGCATAAATTAGAATCCCCATTGTGGGAAGCTGCGTTCGGCGAAGTTTCACTGTATGACATCGTCGTTTTTTCGCCTTCATTAAAAAAAATTAATTTTAAAAACAATTTCATTTTAATGGCTATAACAATAGGAATATTATACACTTAGATTAGAAAAAAATAAAGTTGTGATGAAGCCCTAAGATCAGTTTTGTATTTTCGAATGTACGTTCCATTTTTCTCCATCATGCACTTCCATGCTTCTTACCTGGACACTGACAGTTGGACAGTAATGTGCGTGGCTTACGTATTTAACATTCTATTCCATGAAAGTAACTGCTCTTATTTAATTGCCAAACTTTTGTGAACTTTTTTTTTTAAATATTCATTACAATTAAGGTTTGTACTTTTCTACAATTTTTAAACAAACTACTACACCTGACGATGCCATAAAATTGGTGAAATACGTAGTGTTAAAAAAAAATAAAAAGTGTAGAAAAGTACAAAACTTTATTGGAATGAATATTAAAAGTTTGTACGAAGTAGAGCCTGAAGCTGTGGATTTTATTTTTTTTTTTATTTAAGATGTTGGCTAGACACAAAATTTACCATGACAGAGCATAGTAGTTAGAGATGGGAAAATTACCGTAATTTTCTAGTATTTTTCAGTTTTAAGCATTAAACAGAAAATTTATGGTTAAATAATAATGCTGATAGCAAAAGGGAGAGGATATGATGTTTAAACCATACCTAATGCAACATTAATGTATTAGAAATTTTTAAAATTGTAAAAAGAACTACAGCAGCAACATGCAATCCGGTTTTCTTTTGTCAAAGTATGAGAAATTTTCAAGAGGAATATTTTAATGCATTACTCTTATAATGCTATAATTAAAGTAAAATATTCCAAAAATGAGTTGTACATGCCTCAATTTATTATTAAACACGTCGGAAATGTGGACTTAGTGCTAAAGTACATGTTGGGAATTTATCTGTATGAAAAATTATCTCAAACATAGGTGAATTATCTAGAAAATTACCGAAAATTATGGTAATTTTCAAGGGGCGCGGTAAATTACGTAAAATACCATGGTAATTTACGAAAATTACCACGGTAGTTTTCAAAGTGGCCCATCTCTAATAGTAGTACAAGAGAATCTAGAAAGGAGGAAGAGGACTGTCCTTAAAACAAGGCTGCCCAAAGGTTTCAGTGTTTGGAAATGGGATTAATGCATGAATTTGACCACTGAAGGGGACGTATGGAGAAGGAACAGGTACTTCATCCATGACACTCGTATGAACCATAACTAAGGTAGGTACTGCGTACATTCTTTACTGTCAACTTTCCCCCCTACTGTCCTCTTGCTTACATCGCTGACTACAGCCACAAACTTCTCGAGTGCTGATTTGTCACAAAAATGCATAATGTGTAAATTATAAGTCAGCATTAACACCGAAAAGGTGGAAAGTAATATTCATTGACAAAATCACTAGAAAAAATGTTGATAATGCCCTGTTGATGGTAGTAAAATATTTTGGCAAGAATAAATCATGATTGCACAAAAGTTAAATATATTTATTTGCTCTTAAACTTATGCACTTTCATAAAGATGGGAACTGTATATCCCACGTCAATTGTTCAGGGATGTCCATCAAATCATTGTACCAACACTTTTTTTAAGGAAAAATCTGATGAAATTATGTCCACAGGAGAAATAGTCACGTACGTAGTTATTCTAATGCATCTTCACAGCAAGAATATAAGCTACTCTCAGCGCTCATCTGCTCGGCACTGTTGTTTTGCATCTTTAACCTGTTTGAACATTTTCTGAATCTCTCCAAACTGGAATCATCTTTGGCCAACATGTTTACTCCTGTTTCAATTGGGCTGAAGGCATCAGACAAGCACTTTGCCATCAACTCTTTCTCGGGAGGTACCTCAAGAGCAATGGTGTCATCCTCATCTTGTCTTGTGGTCATTACAATTGTTGGCCAAGTTCCAAAAAGTTTTCGATATTAATTCCTTTCCATTTGCATTAATCAATGTTTTGACGTCTTCTTCGTCCATCTCATCAAAACCAAATTTCTTCACCAGCTAAATAATTTGCTGTCGGATTTCTTTTTAAAGGTGCATCTTGGAAGCATTTAGAGTTAACACCTTCTGGCCAAATGTTTTTCCAATAACCATTTAGTGTTGATTGTGTCACCTCATAACATAAAGAACCAATGTTGTCCACGGCTTTACTGATGTTGCACTCATTCAAAAAATTTGCGAATCATTTACTACCGTTTGTTGTACTATTTCATTCAACACTGGATGAATGTGATAAACTTCAAGCCCTGCTATGACATCTTAGTCAATTTGTTGAATCAGCAAATTAGGATTTTATGGACGGAATACTGTTTCAATATTGTCTGGGAAATCATCAACATTCGCTGGATGACCCCGGGCATTATCGAAAAGTAATAAAGCCTTGTTTGTGAGACAATCTTCTTCGCAGTAACTTTTCACCAAAGGTGTACTTCTTTGGCAGTAATTTTTCAGTAATGGGTTCAGTCACATTTTTCACCTTTGATTGAATGGGTTCAGTCACATCTTACAACCAAGGTGAAAAATGAGACAACCCATTCCTGAAAAGCTGTTGTCGTCATCCAAGCTTTGCAAGATTTCCTCCATTTCACAGGATTGTCAGTTTTTGATTGATTTCTTAAAGCTCTTGGATTTTCTTCATGATATATTAGTAAGCATTTTAATATTATGTCACCCTCAGAATCTGCACCTTAGAGGAGTGTGAGGAGATCCTTGGACACTTTGAAGCCCTTTCCTCGTCCACAATGTATGTTTGCACGGCCATGCTCTTACAGTATAGACCCATTTCTTCAACGTGAAATACTTGCCATGAGGTATAACTACCTATTTTTATTATTTCATGTAGTTTATCTGGGAATGGCACTGCTTCTGCAGTGCCTCCACTCGGTGCATCACTGGTAGCTTTGATATTATGTAGACTCGTTTGCCACTTAAAATGTGCAAACCACCCACGACTAGCTTCAAAGGTGTACCCACCCATTTCCTCCTCCTCCCTCTCTTCTCCTTTCTTAATGCATTATATCCTCTCTTAAGTCCTTCCATATCGCTCTTGCCTTTTCCAGAATTACCATCAGACTTATAGGAATAGATCCCTGATTTTGGTCTTCGATCCATTTCATGAGAAGGGCCTGCATATCCTCCATAAGTTACCTCCATTACCCCTTCTCTTTATTATATTTGTAAGGAACTCCTTGGCATCACACTTTCTACAGAGATTTTCATGTTTCTTGAATTTACATGTTATGTTTGCACAGTGGTAGGTGGTAAATCCAATGTGTGTGCAATATTAACACCTCGTTCTCTAATTTAGATACGGTGGAGAACCTCCAATTTTGCGTCTTAATTGATTTCTTTGCGGGGATCCTTTGTTGGCGCTCTTCCTGTAAGTTTAATATCCATATTTATGGATAGCCAGTAATCTAATAGATTTAAAAAACGCATTTTATGTCTCAACTCATCTTTGCTACGAGGACGCAGAATTTCGTGTAGCAAAAAAACGATTCTGAGAGAAACCTGAATGACTGAATTCTTGTCTCAAGGATACATTCATTAATAGTTAAGGAGCTATGACCAACGAAATGCATAGTGTAGTTATTTTATGACGATGGATCCTTTTCTCGCTGGCCAAGGAGGGAGGGAGCACACGCTATGATTGTTGGCTCAAACATAACGCTCTCTCAATATCCCTCTTTTCCTCAATCCCCTACTATGTTTTCTGTCACTACTTGAAATTATGTAGCTTACAGAAAAGGGCACCGATACTCCCACAACAGTGCCAAACGGAAAGCCACATGATGCTCGCTCGAAAGGACACATGTTGCTTGTCATCAATGTGGCACAAGTAAATTTTTTCAAGGGGTCAATTGTATAGCAGGATTAAACAACCTAAATGAAAGAATGAAATTATTTAATGATTTTAACACTAATGAAGAGGCAATCATGTCATTAACGAAGCATTTTTTGTGTTAATTTATATACTTTTAAATTAGCTATAAACTTTTTTTTTATTTAACTTGGACAATTTTCTGATGACTCTTGCTAGGATGGACGTAACTTTCAATCAGACTGACGATTAAATCAGAATGATGTAAATCGAGGACTTACTGTACATACATATGAATACAAATATACAGAATGAATAAGTACAGTACAATGATGTTTGAAGATAAGATGAAAAATTTAAGTTTTAACAAGTTGCATCCCAAATATTCATTGATGTCATAGAACAAGTTTTTTTAAAGAATATTTTTTACATGTAATTAGAACTTTCTGTATTCTAAACATTTAATTGCAACCAGAAGTTTGCTGTAGAGGTTTAATTCTTGGTGTGTGATGCCCTTTAGGCTCTTTGACATTCTTTGGCTTTTTAGATGAATAAGTTCATTTGATCTTGTGTTGTAACTACGGAAATCTTAATGTTTTTCAAAAGAATTATGATTAATGTGTATGAAGGACATTGTTTCCATTATGTAAATGCAAGGTACTGGCAAAATGTTGAGTTCAGCATAGATTGGTTTAGTGGGAGTTCCTAATGGAATCTGTTTCAATGTTTTTAAGATTCATTTAAGATTATGCATATGAAATATTTTTTTTCATGCGATGCGAGGATCCCCAAAGGTTAATTTCCAGTGTTATCCTTGAGTGAATACATATATCCATAATAGACTGCCAGACGAACATCCAAGGTTGTAGACTTAGATAATATGCACATTGCATAGCAGAGTGAGTTTAATTTCCTGTTAGTTTTATTTTATGTTCTCCCAATGATAAATTACAATAAATCAAAATGCCTACAAATTTAGTATGATGTTCTTCCTTATTAGAGAAATTATCTAGTGTTAATTTATTGCCACAGTCTTATTCTTAGATAGATTAAAATCTAAGAAGATTGTTTTATCAGCATTAAGAATGAATTGATTTGATTGCAGCCATTGTAATAAATAATATTGTGTTTGATTAACTCCAAGCTGTAAGAGTTCCCAGCTGTTAACTTTAAATACAATGTTTGTATCATCTGCAAATATGACAGGTTCTGTTTGAGGGAGATATTGAGGTAGATAATAGATCAGGTTCTCAAATGGGTTACTTTGAATAGAATGGAATCAGTAATCAAGAGGAAGACCCAATACGAATTTAAAAATAGTTTTTGTAGAATTGTTCTGATAAAAACAGAACCTAATTTGTAGAAAGCTAAAAAAAGCTTATTGTGCATATGAAATGACAAAAAAAATTGATTTTCATTAATATAAGCACTGCACCTCTAAAAGTAATGGCCATACTTACAGGAGCAATTGGTGGCATTCCAGTGCCAATTGAAACCACTGTGGCTGGCTTGAATATTTCATTCTTACGCCCCATAGCATTTAAAGCAACATTTCTCCTATGTATTTCTGTAAGTGTATCCAATGTTGGGTTATTTGATATTAAACCACCATCTAAGAAACAACCAAATTGCCTGAAAAAGGAATCAATTAAATGAAGCCTGAAACAATTGAAAGGCAAAATATAATTCTCTAAAACTATTTTTCCATAGTTAATTTTGAAAAAAAATTGAGTTGGTTCTCAAGCCCTAATATTAAGTCCCACAGTTAGTCTCTTAAGTATACTTATGCAACAAAAGAAGCACAGTTCAAGGGAAGCTTTGTAAGTGTTAAGTTGATTAAAGGATTTTGTTACAAAATGATATCCAAAAAGGTATCATAAAAATTTCAATGGATTTTTAACTTCCTTGGAGCATTTAAAAAATTACATAAAAATAAGCTATCATCATTTTAGTCTCATGAATGCATTAGAGTTAATTGACAAGTGGAAAGCTAGCACAGAATTCAAAAATAAAAAAATAGAGAATCATGATAATGTCTAGCAATCAGGATAACTGAATATCCCTGGATAGGTCAAATTTATGTAGGCAAAATAGCTAAGCTATATAGCCAAAAATAAATTGAGAAAGAAACCTTAACTGACAATAAGACGACAAAATCTGTGCTTGAGATGAATTTTGACTATAATTGTGGTTCCATACCTATTATTATTATTCATACCAATACTGTATGTGGCTACTGGTAAGAGACAAAGAAAGATAATTTAATAATATAATTCTCACAAACAAAATGTGGGATCTCAAGTCACCAGATAGTTAAGAACAAATTGGATGAGAAATGCATGAGCAGCACTGATACCCTGAACATACCCCTTCAGCGTAGAACTTCAGTGATATGAAGTAAGGGGTATTCAATGGATTATTTGATTGACACCATTACTACAGGGTCTGTCACAAAAGTAGTAGGACTGATTTTTTTCCTAGACAGATGGACGGATGGATGGCGGTTTCTCTGGCTGGGTCTCAAGAAAGGCTGGAGGCCAGTGGCTCCCAGCCTTTGCGGAGTGTGGATCGTTCATTTGCGAAACCTCTATAACGTGACCTCGTTATGCTCTATCATGAACCGATTATAGGAACAGCTCTACGCCATCAAATTTTGCGTGAAACTGGGCAAAACCAGGAAAGAGACTCATGACATGCTCAAGGCAGCTTATGGTGATAACGCCATGGGTAGATCGGGTGTTTTTGAGTGACACAAGTTGTTTCGAGAGGGTACAGAAGATTTTGAAGACACCAAACGTTCAGGATGCCCTTCGACCTAAAAAGTGATGAAAATCTTGCAAGAGTGAAGGCTTTGTTGGACAGGGATCGCAGTTTAAGTATTCGCATGGTTTCTGATGAACTTGGCATCCCTAAAAGTGATGCGCATCGACTTGTGAGCAAAAACGTGGGCATGAGAAAGGTGTGTGCAAAGTTGGTCTCATGAGTCTTCTCGGACGAACAAAAGGAAACTTGCACGTGGATCTGCCAAGAGCTTCTCGACCATGTGAGTGAGGATCCAAATTTTTAAGACAATGTCGTTACTGAGGACCACTAGACTTCTTCCTCTTCCCCCGCCTCAAATCCGTGCTGAAAGGACGTCATCACGGCGTGGTGGAAGCGTTACAACAGGCCGTGATGAGAGAGCTTAGCAGCATTCCGGGTACCACCTTCCGGAAGGCGTACGAGGCATGGAAACCCACTAGCAGCGGTGTGTGCATGCACAAGGGTGCTACTTCAAAGACTTTTGAGTGAATGTATCAATTCTGGCAGTAATTTTTTTAAATTGACTCAGCCCTACTACTTTCGGTACAAACCCTGTAACTAAAACCATTTGATGGGAAAGTCAGCAATTAGCACTCATACTTGGGTCTAGAAAAAATATCATATGCCTTGGGAATGTTAAATTCCATTCAAATACATACTAGATGAAATTCTTGAAACTTTAGCTCAGAAAATATATAATGGAATTCAATTCAATCACTTGTACTCAACTATTAGTCATTGAAAGCCTGTAAAGAGGATGGGCACAAAGAAAGGGTTGGAATTGTCACTTGATCTGCAAAGGGATATTAGCACATTTATTCTTGCTGCCCTTAAAAAAAGCCACCACTTCATGAATTACCTCAATTGACTGGATTTTATTTGTGGATTCATGATTCATCTATGAGCATTCTTCCTCTTCACCCAGCTTATCCTCTCCATTCTTCTCCACACTCGCATATACTCTATGCTCATCTTCATAATGCAATGAGCAAGTTTCTGAACCATACAGAGCGGCACTCAATATAAAGTTTTGACTTTACAGGTATACCTTGTCATATGTCGTTAATTGGTTCCGTGAGGCATGACATAAGTTGAATTTCCATGACCCTGGGAGTCGATTTAGCATCCCTATGATATACACTATTTTATGTATTATATATACATAATAATATGGAATAGTGTATAAATGACATATGCATTTAGTTTTTAAAAACCTTACAACTAGTTAAAAAACTAACATACTTGAAGGCAAAAGTTAAATAAGTAATAGTAACTAGAAAGATGACAAAGCATTTTTGCAATAGTTTTCAATATAAGACATTGGTAATGCATTTCTATTTTTTCTATTGCAATGCTCATTTCACAACACAACAGCACACTTGCTTCGTTTCATTTATTTCAGACTCTATTCTCTGAGCAGCGCCCTTCAAATCAGATCGGGAATAGACTTGATGAGTCCTAAGCAATAGAAGAACTATGCATCAAATTAAATGCAAAAACTATGTTTTTTAGTGCTCATTTTCAACAAAAGTATCGAGCATGGACAATGTAAAGTTTTTAATTACTCCATGGTAAAAAAACTAACATTTTTAATTAGTATAAGTAAAGACTTTAATAACTTAACTCAAAAAACTAGGCCGTGACTATAGTGAACATAAAGAATCCCACTCCGAAAGTTTACCAAACATTTCTTCTGCACATATCACTCCATTCATTGCCGTTCGTGTGCACTGATATGCTCCAAACTGTTCTAACTTCAACACCTATAATGGAAAGCTCTCAGTGTTACCGCTTCAGTCTCTGACAACACTAGTCCACGTGCTTCCAAACAGATCGGCAGTAGATTTGTGTGCTCCATTTCCACAACAGCCATATGGACCGACGTAAAAACCCTACACGTATTCCCACAACAATGGTATTACAGCCAAGGTCAGTGGTTACAGCTCTAACTCTGTACTGCACTCTCCAGAGATTGCAGCGAACAAGTGAAACGCAAGCAGTTAATTTCATACAAAATTAGAATTCCCACACCCATCCTACCTTTTGCAATATTCGGAATGGTTTGAAAAGCAAATGAATCTCTTGTTAACAAACACAGGAAAATCACACCACTATCTATTTTGTGTTACCACTTTATATTTCTGGTTCCTCCCCTGCAATGCCTGCACCAATTGATGCAGGGATGGCAGCGTCAGGAACTACGTGATCAAGCTCTACGGACGTTACATTCCCACCATGATTTGTGGCTACAGGCGCAACTACCTTAGTCCATGTGGATGTTGTGGCGTAGTCCATGTGGCTGGTACTAATGAGCGCTGCACAATAAAACAACTTTGATAATCGCAGCTGCAATGGTTTTAAAAATCAATTTTCAACATGTGTCATGCATGAATAATTTACAGTTTTTAATTACCATATAGTATAAAGCTTACGCTTTTAAATACCCATTGTGAATTATTTCAATAACTATACTATAAACATTCAGCCGTGACTTTTATGAATACATACTGCTTAAAACTTACCGGCAGGTTACCGAACGTTTCTCCTGAGCACATCACTCCATTCATCACCATTCGTTCACGCTGATTTGCTCTAATCTGTGCTTACTTCCCTGATTTGATTTCTTAATTTTTTGTAGCAATTTACTTTGAATTATTTGTTTTTTAATGATTTAAGTGGTACGATTTTGAAGGGCTGCCTCCGTAGATGCCTGCCCCTGCTTTGTCCTGTATTCCTCCATACAGAACTCACTTGTGGCAAGGAATCGCACAGTTATACTCCTTGTCTGTCTTGGATCACAAATCAGGGAAGCCGGACCCTTTCCTCGATCACTGTGCAGAGGTGATAACGACCCTCTTCTCAGTACCATCCCCACTCACGGCCAACCATTCGTTTACTCATTGCATTTACTAAAAATATTTGCTTCTGGGCCTACTTTTTTATTATAGGCCCAGAAGTTCATTTCTTGTTTTGTTCATCATTTAATAATTTTAAATGGAACATTACCGTATTATTAACAAATTTCTTGTATAATGAACACTCCCAACAATTATGTTTATAACAGAGTTCCGTTTCGTTTTCGTTCCGTGGAAATGCATGGAAAAAACATAATGTAATCCTGAGCTTATATTTTCCCAGCATGCTACAAATATTGTTATAGTAAATCCACTGAGTATGTAAACAAATGCTTGACCACGGACACCCGCAGTGAAGGCATCTACCACTGAGATGAAAGGTTGGAGATTGAAAGTTGGGGAAATGATCTAGTTATCATTTTTAGGGTTGATCCTTCAGTCGGTTCTACATAACTGATGCATCTAAACCGGTTTTCCCGAAAAGACTCCTCTCGCTTACGGCACGACGAAATTTATCTGCACGTGGCTCATTCAGCAAGTTGAGAAGGGAGTACCTGAGAAGATCGCTCCTTCGCCTTATCTGTTATTGTCTACCCCGTCCAGCTTCGCTTCGACACAGGTGGCTTCCACTAGTGGTGGAAGGGTTGGGCCTCTTTTTGGGGGATTCCGCAGCCAACACTGGGTTGATGCTCAAACGAAATAAGGGGAGCCTTTATTTTGGTCGATTCATATTGGAACCTTACCCTTTAATTACCCCTGGGACTTTTTTTGCTTGCTTGCATCTCGCAGATCCATATTGACATGCCGTTCGCTCTCTTGCATGGAAAGATTTAAACCATTTATAAATGGTATTCATATGACTCCATTGAAAAATCTATGAGTGAGCAACGTTAACTTTGTAGCGAAAGGGTGGAATGCAAAATTTTACCATTAATAATGTCGCATGGATTTATTTGTTATTCCTTCTCTTAGACAAAATTTAATATGAGAATAGTCAATCTTCCTCATTGAAACGGAAACCACTGCATCTCAAAGACTAGGCTTAGCCATTGATTTTGCTGATTATTTTATCGTTAGGAAGCACCCCAGACTTGTCCAGAGAAAATAGGGCTGGATGATGACACCCTGAAAAGTTCTCATGGACAAAAAAATGAAGGAGATGACTGTAGCCATCAAATGTTGACTGACAATGAAGTAGATGGTAAATGAGTGCTTTCGTCCCGCTAGAACTAAAATTTTACATCATATAATATTTTAAAAAGACGTAAATGAAATTGTACTTTCAAAGGGGTTTTTCTTCATTTTCATTTTTCCCAGGCAGTTTTTAGTATTCTATGCAATGGTATTTAACTTTCATTGAGTATTATACTTTTCTAATTAATATCTTGGATAACTTTTCTTAAATACATCTTATTTTCAAATTTTATCCCTCAGTACAATTCACACTCCCACAGGCATGATTGTCTAATTATGAACACACTTGATTTTGCCATACGTTTAAATGCTTTACCTATGTATACTTAAGCCTGAGCAGCCAAAAAGCTATGATTATGTTCTGAAATTCTATTGTACATTTTGGTTCCTAAAAATAATAATATCTCCAATACAATTAAAAGTTTTATTTTCTAGAGTAGAATATAATATATAATGATCTCTTTGTAGTGAAAATAGTTTCAGCATCATTGTGTTCTCATATGTTGTGAAATCTCAGCACATTTTTCAAAATTCGCTAATATCTTGATTTTACATAACACCCCATTTTTGGGTCCCAATGTGTTACGTAAAATCAAGACTACTGTACATATAAATTATAACCTTATCTCTTTACCACAAAAATCTTCATGCCACATGAAACCTAAAGACAGGGTAATAAATACTCAAGGAGTGATGGCTACAATGGAAAATATATGTTATAATATGAAATATAAATGTTAAGAATGATAGGACTGCTACGAAATGACAAACTTACTTGAAGTATGATGGTGCAGCCCCAGTAGCTCGAGCCACCTTCCACAGGAGTTGCATCTCTGGGCCAGTTGTGGCCTCAGATAAATGATTGCAAGAAGATTTGTATGATTTACCAATATTATCAGCTGCACCCATTATAGTAGCCGGGGAATCATAATTTCGAAACATGAACAACTCTGCAGGTTTTCGATCTCCCAACACTGTAGTTATCATTAGCCTAAAATGGATAACAAAACAAATATGAACAACATAACTAGTAAATTAGATGTATAGGCTGACAAAAATGATAAATTAAAATACTATTTTTACAAAAGTGGTGCTAAAATAGAAATTTTTAATTGGACAGTTGAAATTGTCCCAGTAAGAAGAAAACATACAAATAGCAGCAGAAAATCCTTAACATGGCTAAAAAAACATCTCTGAGAGTTTGCAAAATCTAAGTATGAATGTAAAATAATTATATGTACTACGGACTGGTCACAATGACGAAAGCAAACCTCAGATGAGGTGGGATTCACGTTGCCTTGAGAAAATGGCCTCAGTTTTCTGTGGGTAGGCTAAACAGATTCAAAGACTGAAATGGAATTTGGAGACTTACAAAGTAGTATAAATGTACTTCAAGTAAAAAGCTGACTTTAGTTAAAAGACAACTGAAGGAAAAATACTAAAGCTTTCACATAAAAAAATGTTAATCCTGTGATTAAGGATTTGAAATTATTTGCATACTCTTCATTTCAAACGTTTTTGGACATAGATTTCTACATCTTGTCATCAGCATCAATGGGAATTTTGCCCCAAGATACATATGCAACCAGAAATTATTACAAGAAATTGGTACAGTCCATTCGCGTAAACCTGGCCGACACTCAGTAGTCTACTGCGCAGGTGGGTCTAGTCCAACTCATAAAATAGGATAAGCAGCGCTTACTGAGAGGGGAGCCTCGCACGAAGTTTTCCTGCGGTGGAAAGGGAGGGGGAAAGTAGAAGAGAACGGTTCCCCTTCAAATCTGAAGTCGAATGGGCTGACTTGTTTACGCCCGCACGTTGTCCAGGTCAGCCAAGGCAAGAATACTGTCAGAGAAGAGGTAAACCACATAAGGCTTGAAAACCCTACCCCTTGATGGGCGAAACTGTAAGAACTTGGACTAGTCCGAACCAAAATCACTTAATGAGCATGAGATATGGCGGGCAGATACCCCTCCAATGTTCCCCCTCTCCTCCACTTATTTCCCCTCTCACGAGTTGTCATCGGCCAGGTTAACGCGGATGGACTGTACATATGTATTTTCAATAATCCAATCCGGTTCTTAGTCAGCCTCGAGGATGACAGATTGATTAGGTTCAACTACAAAATAGATTCCTTGATAAATGTCCTTTCAAAAAATTACCTTCGGACTAAAATCTTGGCAAAATATTTATTAATGGATTTTTAATCATTATATCAGTTCATTATTTCTTTTAAGATTTCAAATGGACAAATAAAAAATACTTAATACCATTTTGGCATTTGAAACCCTTTCAGCAATTGACACATAATTAAAGCTTCTACTCACCTGGGGTGCCGAACATCAGCCATCACAGTGGTTGCACCAAGAGTGTCTTTAAGAATACATTCCAAGGGTTCACTGGGATATGGTCGACTTCCAGTCATCGCCTGATCCTTTAGTTTAAAATACATACCCATACACTCAAGAAGTGATTTCCCTACATTTAAGAACAAGAATATTAAAGTCAACAAGGTGTGAACAGCTTATCTACTTAAAATATATATTATCACTGAATTCCATACTACAGTAATTATATTATAATACACAATGCCAATAAACCCTTATCCAATTATGCATACATAGAACATCGTTTGGTAAACTTAATAGAAGGGGTCTTTTCTCAAGGGTGCTTTCCTGACATATTTCCACCATTTGAGTGCCTGTTAAAATTGCTAAATGCACAAATTGGAATTCATAAAATCGAAGCCTAAATTACTAAAGTTTGGGCCTACAATATAGCAGCCATACAATGCAACATATGCTGACATAGGTTAACCTGTTGGTACTCATAATTTGATACACATATATGAATATGCTAATTTTTACTGACCCTATCACTGCCAGCAAATCCCAAGTGGGGTGTACTAGACTCCCAAGGCTATTTCTTGGTATTTTTTAATTTTGTAGTTTTGATTTTAAAATAAACACACTCATTTACTCCACTTTATCTAATTTTTAAAAGATTAGAAGAACACTTTGGAATAGGACTGTAAAAAATATAAAATTTAGATAGATTTTTGAAGGCAATTAAAGTTAAAAAAAAAATGAGTGCATATAAATGATATAGGCAACTCATAGAGAAAGTACAAGTATCACTTGTTTGTTAATGGTAAAGCGATATACTGCCAAGCTACAAAAGTTAACTGAGTTATATATTGGAATGGCTTGTAAAGCATGGCAAGTATAATTCTCAGGGGTACAGCTCATGGTTGTGTTTTTTTTTAATTTTGCCGCCATTCATTTGTATGTTTGTTTGATGATATTACATTGTTGTAATGAATGTTGTACTGTCAACATCACACATGAGTTATCCATCAAATTATATTGAAATTTTTTATATTCTTGGTTATTATATTCTTAATTAATTAACTGGTTTTAACATGAGAGAGAATAAATATGATATCATGTTCAATGTGTAAACAACGGAACAATAATGTTTTTATTTATTTTATAAAACCAAAGTAACATATGTAACCAAGTAAATGTTTACATGTCAACCTTACAATTACATACCTAAAACTGACTGAGTTTAGCCAACTTCTCTCAACAATATTAATATTAAAGATAACTTGAATGAGGATTTGGGTCTACTTGACAAATGGTTTTATGGAAACAAAATACAGTGTGTCCTCGTTTAATGTTGTTAACTTGTTCCTGAAAAAGTAGACGTTAAGCAAAACAACATTAAACGATGCAGTATTTTCCATAAGAAACAATGTAAAAAATTAAAATCGGTTATAACTCACCAATGGTAAAGGTATCATAGGGTCCAGTCTGGGAGAAATTCTTGTGTGAGAATAGTAGAAAAGTAAGGGGTATTCGATGAATGGGAAAGGAAAGTGAAAGGAATGCGCATTTATTAAATGTAAGAAAAAAAGGCGTGAGATTCTTAGTTTTGGAGAAAATAAAGTTTGAAAATGACCAAATTCGCGTATTTTTTGTCACATTTTGACGCCATATTGCGAGATAAGTCCCGGTAGAGGGATACGGACTAATTTTGCATCTGAAATATGGCCTTACCCAACCCTCCCCCCCCCCAACAAAGTTGCGGGTCTGTGGAGTAAAACAGGGGTGCTAACTTAGCACTGCTAAGGTGGGACAGTACGCGGCGTCGAGAAGGCCATTTCTGAACGGAAAATAGGTTATTTGGCGGATAGTTACGTTTTATTTTCACAAATACCCTTTTAAACCAATCCACCCAATGGTGATTGGTTTGCGTAAAATTACGGCGACAGGCGAGTTGGTGAAGAAAGTTCCGTATGGAGGCAGTGGAATGAAGTACCTCCAAAGATTATAGGGTAGCTCCGAGAGGTTACCAGTCTCTCCTGAGTGTGATAAAGCCGATGAAAAGCGGGAATAGTTTTAAGTTGAAGGCGGGAAAAGTCATGGGCGGTGGGTATAGAAAATGAAGGCACTGCTCGACCGCTGCGCCATCTGGGGGAACTAGGAGGAAAAGGTCAGTATTTCCAATATGGCGTCCAGAAGTAGATTCACATCACAGGTTTAAATGAATAGTTTACGAAAGAAAAATGATTTATGAAGCAAACGAAAGGTTAGTATAACGCGCATATGTAGAGTAGCAATATAAGTGAAATAGGTGGTATAAGGTGATCGGGAAGCAGGTGAAATTAATTTTCTCCCAGACTGGACGCTATGATACAAATACCATGGCGTATTTTAATTACGCGGGCAGTCGAACAGATGATTTCACTAGTCAGAGATCTTCATATCTTAGATGAAACAAACTGAAAAGGCATTTTTAAAACAATAAGTACCAGTTTTCCCTCCTATATTTCTGATATTTAGTGCTGTTAGCACCGGCTTCCCTCTGAGTAAATAGAAATATTTGTCCTTCACTGCGGGAGCGTGCGGATGCAAATGCAGTGAAGGGCAAAAATCTTGCTCGCTGCGATCGCGAAGACGTAGGATATCAATTAAAATAGTGAGTGAACTAGGGAAACTCGGTGCTGTGTACAAAATTTTTGTTATTTCGTAACAATGTAAAGGAACAGTATCACCCTCGACGATTTACTGCATCATGGAGGGTTTAGAAAACTTCCTCTTACACACTACTTCAACACGAAAAACACGTTTTCGATTTACCTCAAACAGCAGTAAATCAACTTTTTCTTCCACCAGTTCTACCTTATGGCGGCATGGGATTTTCAGGTATTTTTTCCCGTAGATATCTGCCCCTGGATCTACCATTCGGACATGGTATTATTAATACCATGCGATTCAAGATAGTACACTAACGTTGGTTTGAGTTTTAAATCACCCGATGCATTGCCCCCCAATAACATCGTAGTAAATAATAAGCAAACATACAGTTATGAAACAAAATAACGCAATAATTATTCGCTCAGGTGAATTTTTGACACACGCTATGAGGAGTTAACCTCAAACTATTCCACCGAATGGAAATTATGCATCAGATGCGCGAAATTCCTATTCGCTATTAATATTTTTTGGTTGCGCCAAATTTGAACAACATTATCGCGAAGCACTGACGACGTTGAACGATTAAGGGTTTTAATTTTTGGACAACGTTATCGCGAAACAACGTTAAACGGGACAACGTTAAACGAGGACACACTGTAAAATAAAATTTTAATAAATCAAAGACAATGATTTTTGGTGTCACATCTCAATATCAATTTGCTATCAACATTAAAATGAAAATTTTCACTGATGTAGTGGTGATTTATACTGAAAGTACGAAATATCTTGGAGTCATAATTGATAGGAAGTTAAGGTTTGATGAGCATTTTAATTACACCTGAGAGAAATTTGCCAAAAAATTCGGCCTTACCTCGAGAATTAATAAATTTTGAATGCAAGAGAGCATAAGGGAAATTTATAATACCATAAACCTGCCACACTATTGATATTGTCTGACCATTCTGTTAACCCCTCAAGCGTGACTATAAATGGACGTATAAAATCCCCCCAGCATGTGCGACGCAGCAGTTGCGTCCGCTTAAATCCATACCTCAAGCGTGTGCGACGCACCGTTTGCATCCACACTTTTCATTAAGAATTCCTATTGCTCACACTCTGATATATATATACTTCCAGTGAGTATATATGTGTGCTTAAGGTGCCTGCTTTCTTTTTGTGCTTCTTTGTTGCCTGTATATATGAGTTCGTATTTTTAATTTTTTTTCCTGACTCATGCCTGGTAAAGAAAATGCTTACTCGCGACCCGGCGTCTTGTGCCTGATTGTGAACAGATCATTCCACTCACGCTCTGATTTATTACTCTCAGAGAGCTTATGATTGTGTGTTGATGCTGACTGCTTTCTTTCTGTGGTTCCTTGTTATCTGCACTTCACATTTTCCCCTTCTCTCTCATCCTGGAAATGCTTTCGCAGGCATGGTCCATCCAGGCTTGGTCACTCAATGTTTCTCAGAACCTCATAAGGTCTATCCTCGTCTCCTATCTTATTTACGATGTTTACGGAGTTGAAGGGTCGAGGTTTCTTGACGCCTATTGCCGAAAGGCCTAAGCTGCATTGGTGGCTTTTTTATTTTTTTCTTCCGTTGGACAGGCCCCTTACTTCACCCCTCTTCAGTTCGCCATGGCATCTAGCTCTCGTGAGTTGTCTGGCCAGGAAGTGCTTCATGCTTTGGAAGAAACGAGTAACGAAAGTTTAGACACAATTTCTGAGGATTCTAGTGGATATACTTTGGGCTCTAGTTCAGAAGAGGAAGAGGAAGAACCTTCTCATTTTTCTGTGAATAATCAAGAAAATACTTGGGAAGAAATCGACAGTGCTAATCTTCCTCTTCCTTTTCCGTGTGATTTAGTTGGGAAACAAATAGTGCAAGTTCAGTGTGCCGATGATCCCCTAGAATATTTCGAGTTGTTTTTTGACGATGATCAAATTACGATCATAGTAACTGAAACAAACCGTTACGCGGAACAGTTTCTTGCTCACAAGAAAGAAAAAATCTTAATGCAAAAAAAATCGCGCTCTCAAAAGTGGGTTCCCACAACTCCGAACGAATTTAGAGTGTACCTAAGTTTGCTTATGTTGATGGGGATAATTCAGAAACCAAGTATCAGAATGTACTTTAGTAGGAAACACATCTTAGAAACACCTTTTTTCCCCAATGTAATGAGCGAAGAAAGGTTTTCGTGGCTGACCAAATTTCTGCATTTTGTAGATAACACCGAATAGGAAATTGCGGAAAGAGATCCGAAATTG
The DNA here is from genome assembly GCA_963573305.1 of Pyrrhosoma nymphula. NCBI lineage: Eukaryota > Metazoa > Arthropoda > Insecta > Odonata > Coenagrionidae > Pyrrhosoma > Pyrrhosoma nymphula. The sequence goes on along the minus strand of OY754331.1, from coordinate 62,259,409 downwards.
TATGAAATTCTTCCAATAAGTGAATATTTGAAGAATAAATTCCAGAAAGTATATATGCCAGGTAAAGAAGTCAGTGTCGATGAATCTTTGTTGTTGTGGAAAGGTAGGCTTTCCTGGAAACAGTATATTCCAATGAAAGCTTCCCGGTTTGGCATAAAAATGTTTGAACTTTGTGATTCCGCAGGATATTTGTGGAATTTTATAATTTAATGTGGTTCAGGAACAAAATTAGGCTGTGAAATAACCAAACACACAGATATTTTTTCTACAAAAGTTGTACTAAGTTTGTGTGAGAAACTATTAGATTCGGGAAGATGTGTATGCATGAACAATTATTATAGTTGTCCCGATCTTTTCCAGAGATTGATTCAGAGGACAACAGATGCTGTTGGGACAGTTAGAATCACACGCAAAAGTATACCAATAAATCTTAAAAAGAAACTGAAGAAAGGAGAAGTGATTAGTGCAAAGTGTGGTAAATTGGTGGCGTTGAAGTTGAAAGATAAGAGCGATGTCTCAATGCTGACAACTAAACATTCAGACGATATGCAACCCGAAAGTCGAAAGGGTGGGTTAGAATTGGTAAATAAGCCTACTTGTGTAATAGATTATAATAAATATATGGATGTTATAGACGTGAAAGATCAACTTTTAGAATCGTTCCTGCTAGAAAGGAAAAGGACAAAAGTGTGGTATAAAAAATTATTCAACCACTTAGTAAATACGGCTGTGTTAAATGCTTACATTATTTACTGCAAGGCTGGAAACAAGAAAGATCATCTATCTTTCAGAATAGACTTAGTGAACAAGATCATGGGCAAGTACCGCGGGCAGAATTTAGAAAAGCGCAAAGGACGGCCCTCAGATACCGACACTGAATTAACGCGATTGACAGGTCAGCATTTTCATTCAAGAAAATCCTAAAACAGATACTTTTAAAGTTGGAAGAAGAAGGTGTGTGGTGTGTATGAAACACGGAAAGAGAAAAGAAACAAGGTACAGGTGTAAAAACTGTCTCTCTGCCTAGACCCCTGTTTTGAGCGATACCATACTCAGATCAACTACTAAACATCGGATATGGAGAGCAGAAAAAAATAAATGGCATGAAAAAATGTAAGTATAAATTTCTAATGGTACAGTATAAACAATTTTAAATACAATATAATTTTTTTGAATTTTTTAAAATAGCGATTACAATGCTAAAAATATTTTGGCTAATGTCTGCCAAAATTCTTCGCTGCTTGCAAAAAAAAGGCACCCTGAGCGATTTAAATACCTCCGATTAAAGTCACGCTGGAGACATGGAATTGAGTGGATGCATATGCTGCGTCGCACACGCTGGAGGGGTTAATGATGAAATATTATAGGACACAAAGACTACTGACTTTGAAAAATAGGGCTGTGAGAATTATCCTTATATGTGATAATTATACTAAGTGTGACTTCACGCTCAGGCCAATGGCTCAATGGCCTGGCTCAACAACCAACAAATGCTGGACTTTGAAGAGATAAAATTTATTCATAAAATCAAATTGGAGCTGATGCCTCCTTATTTAGCCAACTTGCTTAAAACCAATTGCAATATGTACAGTAAAACCTCTACATAATGAAATTTATGGGACCAATAATTTTCCAGTCCGTTAATCGGTCGTTCGTTCCTTAGAGGTGTTTTGCACATTGCATCACTCCAGGGGCAACGTAAATTTTAATTTTTTTTTTGAGCCCTGATACCATTCCTGTTGATTCTGATGTTAAATGACCTCCTGAATCCGAATATGACATCCGTTTTCCTCCATCACCCACCATTTTCGGGGGGAAGCCCCCCCCCTCTTATTTTTATCACTATGTGATAATTTAGATAAATAAATATAAATTTATTGTTCTAGGACGTTTGTCCTATGGAACAAGTATTACATACATACAATCAATGGTCTCTGTGGTTTTAAAAGCCAAAAATAAGTATTGGAACTTATAAATATATGAATTCAAGAATAGTTCAGTAGGACAATATTTACAACAAAAAATATGAATAGCATAATGATTGACAGGCATACATACAGAAACAGGAACAAGGTAATGCATATCCAAGTGGTTTATAATGAAATACAATAATATTTTTCAAATATAAATGATAACATTTTGAATTTAAATTGGTGTATATTTATAGAGTTAACTACATTATCAGGAATACTGTACCATATTCTTAGGCCAGAATTTATTGTAGAAAAGTGATATACATTTGTCCTACACTTTGGAATTTTGAATTGTCTTCTGGCTCTAACAAGTCTGCCCGAATCGGTCAGGTTTCTAATGATGTAGTCATACAGATATTCCGGGGTTTTAGATGATAATATTTTATAGATGAAAATAGACAATTGGAATATTTTTCTATGTTCCAGTTTCATCCACTTTAACTTAATATAATAGGGAGTTACATGTTCGTAAATATTGGCTTTGAAAATATATCTTACTCCGGCATTGAACAGTGTTTGTAATTTTTTATGTGACTCCTTTGTTAAATCAGCAAATACGAGTGATCAATAATCAATATGAGGAATTAATAGGTGATTAACGAGTTTTTTGCGCAGCTCAAATGGAATTAGATGCTTAAATTGTTTCATCTGCGCCAATGTCTTATAAACTTTGTTGGAAATAGAAGCAACATGTTCTGTCCAAGTTAGAGTGTTGTTAATATTAACTCCTAAGTTCATAATTGAAGTTGCATAATCGATTTCGGTGATAGTTCGAATAATTGATCGAAACTGGTAAATCGCGAATAAATATTGAAAAAAGGAGAGGTCCAAAAATAGAACCCTGAGGCACACCGCAGGGGATTGATAAAAAACTGGATAGTTGATCCTCATTTCCCTTAACTGCTTGGGTTCTCTGAAGTAAATAAGACCGAAACCACTGAATTGCTGGTAGAGAGAAACCAAGTTTTTCCATTTTATAAAGTAATAGGCCATGATTAACACAGTCAAAAGCTTTCGTAAAATCAAAGAGGATTAGGATGGTTACTTTCTTATTGTCTATTGAGTGCCGGATATCTTCGGTCACTCTTACGAGGGCAGTTTGAGTACTATGTCCTTTCCGAAATCCAGACTGATATTTATCTAGTAGGTTGTTTGATGAAAGGAAGTCTGCAACTGAGTTGTGTACAAATCTTTCTAGTGGTTTCGAAAAAGTACATAGCAATGAAATTGGACGATAATGCGATGGCTCAGCTGGATTCCGGAATTTCTTTATTGGTTTGATTATTGCAGTCTCTGCAGTTTCTTTTGGGACCAGAGTAACATGAGCAACATTTTTTATAAACAAGAGTAATGCTTTCTCGCAGAGGCCAGTTCCGTACGATGTAATGTTTTTCTCGGGCTCGGCTGTCCCTTTCACAAAGGAAGCAGCAGTATTTCGTGAAGCCTGATTGTAGTCCCGTGAGTAGAGTGACAACTTTCAGGTCAGTGCAAACTTTCCAATTATAGTCATGATAATTAATTTTTTCAAGGATTCAGCATATTTCCATACGTCTCCTTCATATCAACAGAGTATGCAACCGGGACTGAAGGTAACTCATTCCCATTGGCCAACAGGACCACTTTCAAGCTTGTCTTTGACGAATCTATAAACAGTCTCCATTTTTCTGGGTCACATGGCATCAGTTCTATCATCAATGCATTTGAATTAGGGCAAAACACCAAGCCTTCATCTTCCGTAAAAAGTAATTTCAGTGTTGACTGTCTGGTCCTATAGGAAGAGATTTTTACGCCCTTTTCTAAGAGATTCCACTGCTGAAGTCGAGATCCAAGAAGTCGAGATTTCGTCTTAGGCAACTCCAAATCCCTTACGAGATCATTAAATTCTGACTGAGTAACGAGGTGAGGTTGTCGATCAGCTGAATTATCAGAACACTCTTCATCATCGGTGGAAGTATCACTTGGTCCCGGCTGTTGTTCAAAGTCTTTCAAAGCAATTTCTGGCTCTCGAGTATAGGTTTATGGGGGCTCAGGGATTGGCAAAGACTTGTTTGGGAATCCCTGTGCTACAGATTTGAAGATGAGACGGACTGCGCATGTGTGAATAGCCACTTTGAGTTGTTTCATTTCAATGTGATCGTTCACTAAGAGATTTTTAATGCCAATTATAGTTTGAAAACTAAAGAGACAGGTATTTTTCCGATTTTTTATTTTGGTCTGATTTGTTCATAACAGTCTACTACGGATTTGAAGATGAGACGGACTGCACATGTGTGAATAGCCGCTTTGAGTTGTCTCATTTCAAAGGGATCGTTCACAATGAGATTTTTAATGCCAATTATAGTTTGAAAACTAAAGAGACACGTATTTTTCCCTTTTTTGATCTGTTGCCTGCTTTTCAAATTACCGGTGGCGAAAAATCGGGGTTCTTAACCCTTTCACGTAAAAGAACCAACATGAAAAGTTTTGAAGTCACTCGCTGCTCCGTCCAATCACGTTGGGCGCTATGCAGCATTCCCCTTCCCTCGTGTTCCAGCGAGCGAATTACAAACTGAACCGGATCTCTGATGTTGTCACGAACTTTTTGAGTGGACGGCAAGTTTCGCGAATTTTTGTTTTTGATTTAAGAGTGAGTGGCGGAATATAGAATAATTTTGTCTCCACCGAAAATTTATTTTCCAATCCATCTACCGAATTCGTGAATTAAATTGCAATTTCGCATCATGGTGAACAACTTTCTTGCAATGGGGTTTCTCCATTGCAATGGTTGCGTAGCTAGCTTTAAAGCACCAATCAAGGCCTACTACGACATTGTCGATATATTTATTTATTGCGTGGCACCAAGATTGATTTTATTGTTTGAATCTCTAGTTTTTGGCCATTTCCGTCAAATGACTGTTTGTTTTCCAGTGACAACTGTTAAGTATCCTCGTTTTATTCCTTGTTTCTGTGCTTTCAAGTGATTTTGACGAGTTATTGAGATGCCAAATACAAAATTACGCGCAAGAGACCGGGCTTTCCAGTATCAAAAAGATGGATTTTAATGTATCCATAAAAGTACAATCATGTACATACTCTACAACTGTCAGGTTGATTGGGAAAGATTCAATTGGAAAAATTTAAAATCTTCGAAGCACGTAACTGCAGCAAACTTTCACAAGGATGGAAATTCTCTAAAGTTGCATGCCAATACACGAAATGTATTAAATTTTATTTTTAAATTTTGTGCCACTTTTCCAGGTTCTGCCACCGAGGTGATTGTCTTCAGTCATAACATGGCTAGAAGGGGAAGTGTCGCATAATAACCCAGATCATACTGGGTTAAACTATAGTATAAGTGACCCTTTTCTAGACTTTGAAATAATCGGTATTTTATGTGTATAAATATCAATTTGTGGTCACTGTGAAAACACTGTCTTGTTGAAAGTACCGAATTCCTAATTTCAAAGTACCACTTTTCTCCCTCTCAAACCACCGAAAAATTCCTATCCCTAGCCATAACAAATCTTTTAGGTGTAGCACAATCTGTTACTTCAGGAAAACCTAACTATAAATAATAGGTAGGTAAATACTCCGACTGCCGATCATTTCCATTATGGATGTTTCGCAGCGATTGTGATACTGTGGGTGTGTGGGTAATAATACATTGAAAAAGTTTCCTTGGATGAATGCGGAGTTTTTCCATATTTTGGAAATGTTAAGCTGGAGCTGGGGATGATTTTTTATTTAAATTAACAATCCTTTCAATTGTTTATCACTGGGATTATTATTAAGCAAGATAATTGCTATTCTATAATGTAAGTAATGATAAAAAGTCAAAATTTTATAAGATCTCCATATATTTTGCGACATTTAATGAGTTAGGAAGGGGTAGGGGGGCGAGTGGGTTGACTATGCCGAAAAACAATCGAATATAGCCATAAATAAGGCTGCAAATACTAATTCAAGACAGTTTCAAGGGTGGTCTCGGAGGCAGATTTTCATACTACTTTCACTTTATTTATTGATTCTCTAAATGTATTTGGACAGAGAAAACTGGAAAGAAGTAGCAGAATGTGTTGTATTGCTCAGGGGTTGACAAAATGGACAGATGACTTATCCAAAACGTAAACATGAATGAGACTGCGAAAGTTAGGGTAGCAGATGAAGAATAAGGGGATCATTAATTGGTTAGAGAATTAGGGCTGTGCACTATTGACAGAGCTGCTCAACATTCTTGCAGGGGGAAAACATGCCAAGAAGACATGGAAGAAGGTTAATGTAGAAGTGAAAGTTCAGAGAGAGAGTTGATGAAGTAGGTGAAGGAAGAAGAAGTACAGAGAGGATAGCCATTTTAGACTACATGAGGGTAGGTAGAACAGGCAGGGAATTGAAAAAGGAATAGTGGAGGGAAAGGAGACAAGCCAGTAAAACATTCACTTTTCATATAGTTTTTTGTTTGATTTTAATTCAAAACTACCTAAATGGTCGAATATTCTGAATGATATCATTAAATTCTTATAACTTGAAATGTGCACCTATGGCATATTATCCCTAGAAAAAACAATTTCATAAGGTCAAAAGTTTTGCTCTCTGTCAAAGCATGAAAAATTTATCAAATCTACCAAAAAACAAGGTACAATCACAAAAAACACATGGAGCACCACACCAAAAATCAGCAGAAGACATTTAGACATCACTGGAATACATCCACACAAAGCCTGAGCACATATTAGAGGAAGCTTAATGTAATACAGATGGGAACTTAAAAGGCAAAGCTCACAGAGAAATGACAAGAAATTGTCCCAGTTTCCTGCACCATAAAACTGAATTAGGCAGGGATTGGTACAAAATATTATGAAGTTTTGATAGATATTTTAGTATGATAATGATACATACTTCAATAAATTGAAGATGCAAGCAGACATATGGCTTTAAAACAAGCAGGCATTGAGATTTGTAAGCATGCATAGAGTTCATGTACTAGAATAGTCCCAAGAGCCTTTTCATAGTGGGTGTGCCAGTATTGGTCTATTCATTCCATTAGTAATGAAGGAGAGTAGTTACAAGAACACAAGAGATATGTTCATAAACAAATACATGGCAAATTAACTAAAGAGGCTTTATAAAAGTAATTATGGAGGAGTTAAATCTATATGCCTTCTGTCTGCAATCTTTATAAATTGGCAACAAATAGTTTATGTTGAATTTTAGAATTGATTTATTAATGGGAATATATACAAACCGGTTGCTAAGCCTAAGGCTAATATTCCACCAGTGCTGGTTCCAGACACCCAATCAAACACATGCTGAATAGGTTTTCCACCCAAAGCTGTCTCTAGTTCCATCAAAATGCAGATGAGAACCAAACCTCTGACGCCACCACCATCCAAACAAAGAATGTTCCCTCCTACACGAGAATTCTCGTTCTCCGCTGCTACATCTACATTCCAACCTACCCTATGAAATGGAGACAAAATCGATATATTTTAAACAAATTACAGAGTACTATAAACGAAAAAATATATATAGTCACAAGCTGAAAATGAAAATGTTGGAAAGTGCCAGCTGGGAATTCCATAAATCATACAAATTGGATCATATAATTCCAAGCATTAATTTACCATTTAACCAATGTCTACTGTACCAAACTAATTTGGCGGCACAACAAATAATAATAATAAATAATAATAATAATGATTTATTTCTGTTGGTTACCAAGTAACATAGAAATCGTCAAAAATAATACATAAAGATAGCAAATAAACATTTGTTAAGTAGCAAAAAAAAACATAACAGGACTTAGTAAAAAAAATAAAATAAGTTCAAGTATGACAGCAATCACACTTAGGTGCCATGAATTCAGAAATGCGATAATTTGCTTTTTCAAGAAGTAAATTCTTCACACGGTTCTTGAACACTGGCAGAGAAGAAAGTGATTTAAAATCAGATGGTAATTTGTTATAGATTATTGAGGCTGCATGATGAGGACCATGTAGAGAAAGGGAAGTGGAGGCTTGGGATAAGTGGATGTTAGTACTATTTCGTGTGTGGTAGGGGTGCACATCATGGTGAGAGAATATTTGGGGGTTTTGATTGACAAATAAGGCACAGTTAAGTATATAAAGGAATAGGAGTGTGAGGATGGTATGGTTCTTGAATAAAGGTCTGCCAGGGGTACGGAGGGGGAGGTGAAGCATTGCCTTAATGGCCTGCTTTTGGAAGGAAATCTTGTGGGAGAGGTTGTCATTACCACAGAATAAGATGCCGTATGAAATGTGGGATTGGATTTTTGAGTGAAATAGGAGTTTCAGGGTATCCAGAGCGACAATCGGAGCTAATTTTCTAATCAAGAAGATTCCAAGGGTAATGTTTTTCATGGTGTACTGTATGTGGTCAGACCAGTCCAGGTTTTCATTGATTACTAGACCAAGAAACTTGACAGAATGTGATTTGATGAGGATGTTATCCTTTGAACGAAGTAAGAAACTGGAGGTGGGAGGGTACCTATTGTGGTGGAACTGCAGGTGAAGAGATAAGCAGATATATAAATATAAGCAGAAAACAAAACACTGAGTTGACAGTGACTCAAGGTTTTCCTGAAGTTACAGCCTAGACCAAGAACCTTATAAGAGGACGTTTATCTCCTACTTCGATCGTGTTATCAACGGCCGCGAAAGAAATCAAGTTCCAACTAGAGGGGCTGCAACTGCGTGGGAGGCCAAGAATTTCTAGTCTTAAAATGATTGTGTTAAATGGCTGTTGTGGGGTGAGTTTGAGTGGAAGGAGGGAAGAAACTGTGTAGGAGAGGTGTGTATATGCTAGAGAAGCAACTGCTCGATTGCTGCGCCACGTACAGTGGATAAGAGGAAACGGCATTTTTTCACAAGATGGCGGAGAGGAAAAATCGCACTTCTCAGGTTTGAAAGTTTCCCATTCCTAGAGTAAATGATGCATTGTTGTGTTGAAAGTATTTTACAAATGCGCAAGGTTTGCATAATAAGTGAGGTGAATTTGGTTCCGATAACTCTGTTAAAAGTGGGTGAAATTACGAAAACGCTGGCGGGACGAAAGGTCACATTTACCGAGGCCTCCCTAGCAACACCAGCGCATTAACTGGCGACCCATAATTTGAGCAAATGACGATCGGAAGCGCACCAAGATTTCCGTCCTCATTGTAAGGTTCATGGCCTAGACAATAGTAGAAGCCTAGACCAAAAATTGGCCCAGAGGTAAATTTGAAACTTGATTTAATTTTATAATATAATAATATAATTTTATTCTTCTATAAATGAATAGATTACTGCATTCATTTACAAATGGGAAGTTAGGTACCCTACTATGCAATAGGCCTGCTTTTAGGTACCTTCAGTTCAAATTTAGCATGCAATGTTGTGTTAGTAAGAAAAGATATGATATATACATTAACAATCATGATAAAGAGCATATATGAGAAAAAAATCAATTTTTGAACAGAAAAGCAATTTTTTTACAGACCAAATAACTTTGACTCTGGTAGCAAAATAATGAATCTCAACTAAGCACAATTTCAATATTATTATAAGACATAAACCATTGCTTAACTAAACTAAGAACATGTTTACTATTTGTTACCTCTTTTATTTCATTCGGTAATTGATTACATAATTTCAGTCCAATGTATAAAAAGGATCTTTTGAATAGAGTTAAAAATGCATTAGGCACAGGGACCCAGTGGCCTCTTCGAAGATTAAACCTTTCGTGACAGTCCATAACTTATGGCGAGGGGAGGAAAATCCCACACTACTACCCCTCTTTGGACTCATCTTAAGAAAAAACATGCAAATGTTTTTAAATTGATGAAAGTATTCCTCTTCCACGCTCACTGACTGTGCAAGAAGAATTAGTAGTGGAAATTCAAGATGTTGATGAAACTGAATCTGCAACTTCTCTTCCTAGTCCAATTGCCAATCCCAGATTTTCACCTGCTTCAAATGATTCTAATGATGCTGCCAGTGTTTCCTCAGACAGTTCATACATTTCAGTTTCACCATCCCCCTCAAGTTCCCACATGAAATTCAAATCTCCTCCTAGAAAAAGAAAATCAACTATTCCCAGTGCTCAACCTACTATGGAGAGTTTTATTGACAAAACTCAGAGTTTTATTGACAAAACTCAGAGTTTTAAGTCTGGTGACAAAAAACGTTCAATTATTACAAGATTGATAGAAGAAACGATATGTCTTGACAATCAACCTATATCAGTTGTAGAAAATAAAGGTTTCCGCAAACTGATCAATCACTTAGAAACATGGTAAACCATTCCATCCAGAAAATATTTTGCAAACAAAGTTATCCCAGATCCGTATGAAGAAACAAAGAAAAAAATAGAAAAGTTGTTTTCTGAAGCTAACTACGTTGCTCTTACAACAGACATGTGGACATCAACAGCCACCGATGACTACATGAGTTTGATGGATCATTTTTTGGATTCAAGTCATGCTTATCATCATGTATGCTTGGAATGTGTCCCATTTCTAGAGCTTTCACACTCCAGTGTGAATATTCACAACTTCATTGCACTAACTGTAGAAGATTGGGGTTTGAATGACAAAGTTGTATGCATTGTCCGAGATAATGGGAGGAATATTGTATCTGCACTTGAAGGGAGTCCATTTAATCACATTTCTTGCTTAGCTCACATTCTTCAACTAGTGATTAAAGATGGAATCCTCAACAAACCGATGGTGAAAGATCTTGCAGCAAAATGTCGCATCATTGTGGGTCACTTCAAGCATTCTACTAAAGCAACAAAACAACTAAAAGTGGCCCAAGTACAACTGAATATTAAAGAGTATAAGCTCATACAGGATGAACCCACAAGATGGAACTCCCTTTTGCAAATGATGAGGTGTCTTCTGGAACAGAAGCAAGCAATAACATTAGCTGCCTCTAACCTGAGTTTTAATGTAGACATAACTCCATCACAGTGGGATGCTATCAAGCAATTGATCGATGTTCTAGATGTTTTTGAAAGAGCAAAATTTGTTGCTAGTGGAAGTTCAGTCACAGTTTCTGAAGTTACCCCCTTGTGAATAGCATTATTAATTTCCTAGAAACTAAGAAGTTTTCGCATAGTCATCTACAAGGTTTCGTCAATGATTTGCTGTTTTCCATTAAAAGTCTGTATGAATTTCTGGAAAAAGGACAATTTTTCACTTTTGCCACAATTCTTGATCCACGATTCAAAATCAGTGTATTCCAAGATTCAAATAATGTTGAGATGATGAAAAATCAATTGGCTTTGGAGATGACAGGTCTGTCTAAACAATGTCAACCAACAAAAACAGATACCTTAGGAAAAGTGCAACCGAAAATAGCTGATGTAAGAAACAACATACAATATGGAGACTTTATTCAAAATTAATGGTAACAGCACCAAGTTCTCACAGAAAGAGTCAGGATACTACAGAAGAGGACATTCGAAGATACCTGGAAGAAGATTTGCTTAAACCTTGTGACAACATTTTTTATTTCTGGAAAATGAACAGTCTGTATCCTCACTTGAAGGAATTATTGTCGAAGTATTTAATCACACCTCCATCAACAGTTTTTTCTGAGCAACTCTTCAGCACCTCAGGTCTGATATGTGACGAGAAAAGAAGCAGATTGGATCCTGAACGAGTTAGAATGCTTGTTTTTCTAAATAAAAATCTGTCAAAGATGATAAGATTTTAATGATATTATTGATGCAAATGATTTTATTAAATTTGAAATAAAAAAAGTTGATCTAAAAAATGTATTTGGTATATACCTTTTTTTTATACATTCGTCAAATGAAGTAGTAGAATAACATTTTATACGCTATGTGCAATTCTAGTATTCCAGGTAATCGAAATTTGAGACGTTCAAATAATCGAGCTATGATTTAATATTCAAATTCGATATTCGAGTTCGAGAAATCTGCTATTCGGCCCATCTCTAGGCAAAACCATTACCGAAGGAAATGAACAAATTTTTAAAAATTGTTGCACATAAAAAATTATAAATTAACAGGCAACAAATAATTTAACAATGGTAAATGCAAAAAACACAAATATATATTATAAATGGGTCACTCCACGTCAAGTGGTCTAGTTTTAGAGAAGTGCCCTGCTCGACTATCTCGGATTTAAATGAAATTTTCTGTGGATAGTTGTACATACCTTCAATGAAAATTTGTTAATTTTTAGGTCCAGTAGTGAAATACTTTTGAAGATATAGCCGTTTGTGTGACTCCATATCACGGCCATCTGCCACATGAATGTGAAATTTTCGCAACTTTGAGACATGATATCTCTGTAGCCTTTTTGCCAAAACAAATGATACGTACCTATAATTGTACACATTTTAGTGCTCTGTTAAATGAAAATGATCATAGCATTTTCTCGAAGCGAACTGAGTAGATAAAATGTAGCAAAGTTGGCCTCAGAAATTAGTTCTCCAAAAAACTTTCAAACTTTAGCGTGCTCTCGTCTCTTTTAAGAATTATTCAATGGGTATCAAATTCCATTTACAATATTTCCATGCTAGTGAGTTTTTGATAGAGTAGTTTCAAACACCTAGCTTTTTTCGTTAGTTTACAAATCACGTCTAAAGTTCACGACTTTTGTAAAAAGGTCAAAAATAGGGGGTTTTCAACCGTTTCTGCAAAAAACTACCTTCTACAAATGCCGTTAAACCTATCTCATCAGATAGAGAATATTTTTAAGCACCTAGAAAAGTGAATTTAATTAGCTAACGCAGACACACCGTGGCGTGGCAAGGAGGTCCATGGATGAGATACCATCAGCCTTGTTCAGCACTATGCAACAACGAACTCCTGTAATTACACGCGTGGGGTGAGATGATAGCTATCCTATGAGCGCTAGTTTTTGCAATGTCACCGAAACCATGTAATTTAGAAGTATTCGCCACTGGAAACAGGCAGTTCTGCCACTTCGGAGTTTGTGCCTGTTATTTAACAGGTTTATATTGACACACCCATGTTATATTGCGTTAGTCCATAGTGACATTGTCATTACCAATCCAAGTACTTGAACTGGCAACCCCATCGCCATAGGGCTCGCGCCCGATAGCCGTGCAATAACAGCCACAAACGTTCTTTTTAAGGTTCCCAAGCCAGCAATTTGGTGTCTTCCTTGAGGTTTCAAAGCTCTTTGCTGTTGTATGTCCGAATTTAAAGATATTTATCTAATTTCGCAGGAAATGGTTATCAAAGTCATGATTAAAGTTTGATCAACTGTTGAAATCGTTTTTTCATCTTACTACATTTACTTATAATTTTAGACTATGCAGTCTTAACAAATTCATATTTTCTTCCAGATATCGTCACGGAAGGAGCAGGGAGCATGCTGACGAGGTGTTGATCCGGAACCTAGCAGGTGAACTATGTTCTTTCGGGCCAATATAATGATTCAGCAGGACCTCGAGAGTGCATAAATGTTAACAATGCATCATTTTTGTCACTTGTTACTTCAACAACAATGCCGATCCACCATTCACTCTCGTAGACAGAGGAAACATAGCACCGGGAGAATATTTTACGTAATTTAAAAGACACTTTGGATGAGTGACAAAGGTTAGCGACGAAATTTATGTAATCATTTGACATTTACTGACTCGAATTGAGTGTGAATTGCACGGAATAAATTGGTGATGCTCTCTAGTTTCAGAAATTGTTCTACCTTTTTTTCCATCTTTGTTCTTGGAACTTTTTACTGTAGGATAACAATAATGAATAATTCTTGGTATTTTGAGATATAAATGAAAAGATTTAACTGATTATTGCATGCCATGCCCATAATTTATTAACACGTTGCGTACCGGGTTATTAAATGGGTTTTAACCCTCCGTTCCCAGCGGATTATTAAAGTCTAGTTTTTGAACATGCATTGCTTCAGTAAAATTGTCATAACTTTCCTAAAAATTAAAATTTTTTAATGGAACTTTGAACGTAATACTCACAAATAATTTTAGTATTTCTTCTTTGTGTGATACTCCATGAAACATTTTCCTTTGTGGAGTGGAACACCGCAAGATGAGCACACATACCTCGTCTCCTTCCTAATTTTCCTTGAAGCACACACTTTGCATCTTCTTGTGTGGTATTTTTTCTTCCCCTTACCCACGATAGGAACGAGATGATGTTTACTAAGGTCTCTCGAGAGACCATGTGGGTGATCCCTTGACGGAACACGCTGCGTCGGCTTATCACCGCCGTCGGCCTCCGAAGATGACTCATCTCGCTCCTCTCTGCTCGTTGCCCACTCTTTGGCGGTCTGGAGCAGAAAGCCTTTCAATCGAATGCTATTTGATTCATTTATGGTTTTAAAAATTCTAAAAGCATTAAATAGAGCATAATTTATAAGCCACAGAACTACTTTCTTTGACTATTTCATTGTTTTTCTCATGATCGTATAATACGATAAATACATATCCGCCCTGTCTACACCTTTCATGAACTTATTGTATTTCAAAATGCAGATAGGTTTTTTGATTGGCAGTCCTGTAATCCTATCTGTCAGTTGTGTATTACCCATCCTAGCGCTGTGAATAGTACTAATCATCCTCACCTCCCTTTTGTCTTTCCAAATCACCAGAAGCACTTCACCTTTACGTGCAAACGTGTACTGTCCCTTTTTCAATTTTTTCGCCTCACTCTTCAATGTGGCAGGGAGCCCTCTATTTAGCCTGATGGTTCCATAAACTCTTACTTTATTTTCAAAGAGATTTTCTGCTATTTTTAAGCTGTTATAATAATTATCTTGGTAGATATGATACCAAAGATTGAGATGAGACTGCAGAAGCGAAAGGATGGTTTGTTCTAATTTTTTTCCCTCGGCCGAATATATTTCTAAATTACCAATGTAGCCAGAATCTCTTTCACAAACCATACGAACTAGTAACCCATACTTTATGATTTTGGCTGGATTATAGGTCTTGATTTTCAATCTTCCTCTCCACGGAATCATCGCTTCATCAAGTGATAGCTCCTGCTTTGGTTTGTATATTTTTTTAAATTTTCTATGAAGTATTCCAGTACGGGTCTTATTTTATATAGCCTGTCCGTCGCACCCATAATTTCCTCGTTATCACTGAAATACCATGCTTTCCAAATCTGTTCAAATCTATTTCTCGTCAGTAATTCTCCATATATATTCATTGCAATAAAAGGATCAGTGCTCCAATACTCCTTCAGTGAATCTTTTCTCATTTTCCCCATGATAATCAAAATTGCAAAGAATTTTTTTTCATTTCAGCAATGGTTACATCTGACCACTTCCCTGTTTTGGTGATTGTTTGTATTTATGTTGATATTTATGGTAATACAGATTGGATTGAATGCACATCATTTCGAAAAAGTCATCGGCAACAAACAGTGAGACTACATCAAGGATACTGGAAGAATTGTCTGGTACATGTTTTACTCCAGGTTGGCCCAAAAATTCTATCAGAATCTATTTTTTTCCATGCAATAGAGATTCCTGGTGAAGTATTGTCTTCATTGGCACTCATATCGGAGTCACTTTCACTTATGAAGAGAGGAGTGGATTTTCTATTTCTGACCCTCACTATACAATATCGGAATCACTTCCGCTCTCGTCACTCTCTTCGTCATACTCTAATGGCACATCTGACAAATCATCGGCGCACAGATCTAATAAAATTTCTTCCTCCCGCAAAGCACTCTTTCCTATGTGATGCCATGATAAGGAATATTCCTTTAAATATTTCGAAAAACACGGATTGAGTAAACTCTCTCGCAAGACAAACACAACACCAAAATCACAATTCACTGGGACTCAAGAAAACGAACTGTTCAAGACACATCGAGAGAAGGAACTGACCAGAGCCGTAAAAGAACTACGGACGATTCATTATTGCCCCCCTCATTCTTTTCACAATGAATGTTTACGTTGGAGCAGAGCTGAGAGTACATTCCATTTGCCGGGAGTGGAACTTGAAGGCGAGGCAGATAAGAAGGCCCTCAAAGCGATACAGATAAGGTTACTTGCCGACGCGACGGCTCGGCTAGGGCCATGTGGATAAACACTAGAGAAATAAGGAGGAAAGGAGTTGGGGTACCCACGAGGAAGAGATGAAAGAAATATTACCTCCGAAATGAAGAGGGGCGACGAATAAGTTTCAAGCTGTTGAAATTGAGACACCCTGCCATTACAGAAAACCGATGTGGGATTTAAATACTGTTAAATGGCTAATATCGTCAAAATTACTTAAAATAATGTTAAAAAATTATGTTGTGACTATTTTTATTTATTAACAAAAGGCAAATGAAAAATTACCACAAAAAACGTAAATAATGTAAATTAAAAGTTTAAAATGGTGCTCCCAAATGACGAGAATTCTCGTCATCCGTCCGCAACGGTTGGGATTTAAATGACGAGAATTCTCGCCATGCGTACACAACGTGTTGAAAAGCACCATTAACTATAGCTAATGCAACACATTAATAAGAAAGGCTGGTGTGACTGGCCCTCATAATCACTCCAATCATACATTACATACCTCTCTGTGCACCTAAGCATTTGATCAATAAGCTCTTCAGTTTCTGATTTTCCAGACAAAGGATTTCTAGGAGGAGGATCTGGAGCCAGCCCATCAAAAGTTCCACTGGGTGAGCACCCCTCATGGCATGGGAAGTTCATTCCTGGAGGACAACGTGCTGCACCCACTGCATGGAGGGCATACAAGGCATTGGGTGATGATTGATCAGTGGTTGCCACAAGATGCCTGGGTGTTACTCCAGCATTATTCCTGATGAGGAAGTAAAAGCAAATGATGAACACAAATCAAAAACTCATCAGCAATTACCTCAAATTTCACATGGAATTTCATTCATATGATGATGGAAAATCTTAATTCCTGCTCTTACTGATGTCAGGGATTGACAGCTTAAATCCATAGATATAAAACTTACTTTAATTATTTTGTAAAACAACTAGTTCAATACTTTTTAAAATAATAAATGTATTTTGAATACCTTATCCCGGGGGGGAAGCCCACTGTTAAAAATCTGGACAAAAAAAAATGAACAAACAGATGAGTACTGGCAGAATTAGAAGAAAATAGAATAATAATAATAATCCCAGCATGTGTGGGAGGTGTAAGAGCAGAGGGACTCAAAGCGGGGAATCGCAGGATGCAAGGACAACTTGCTCATTGATGGTGCATATGCCAGGATTCCATCCGGCATAAGCAAAACCTATCAATG
The DNA here is from genome assembly GCA_963573305.1 of Pyrrhosoma nymphula. Classification (NCBI taxonomy): domain Eukaryota; kingdom Metazoa; phylum Arthropoda; class Insecta; order Odonata; family Coenagrionidae; genus Pyrrhosoma; species Pyrrhosoma nymphula. The sequence continues at coordinate 62,242,208 of OY754331.1, read as the reverse complement.
ACCTGGGTGGACTACAAGTAGGCCTTTGACACAACTTCGCATGAGCTTTTGATTGCCATGCTGAAGGTGATGCAAGTCCACCCAGAGGTAGTGTCCTGCATCCAACGCCTGTTACCACTCTGGAAAATGTGCTTCGTTCTAAATTCAGGCAAGCGATCAGTTTCCACAGAGTGGGTAACATACCACCGTGGCATTTTTCAAGATGACAGCTAGAGCCCCTTACTGTTCTGTATTTCCCTCCTACCACTGTCCCTTAGGCTGCGACGAGGTAGAGGATACATGTGCGGTGTTCCAGGTGACAAGAAGCATAAGGTCACCCATTTTTTATATGGATGACCTGAAGCTTTATGCTTCTAATGCAAAAGACTTTCGCACTGCCCTGGACACGGTACTGGAATACAGTGAAGATATAGGGATGGAGTTGGGATTGGATAAGTGTGCATCCATCCACCTGGTGAGAGGAAGATTTTCGGAGATCAAGGAAGACATGCAACTAGTTGACGGGAGCGTCATTCGTCACCTCGAGGACGATAATAGCTATGAATACCTCAGCATCCCCCAGCGCCGAATGCAGGAGGTTGCAGCAGTGAAGGAAAGGCTCACCGCCAAATACAGACAGAATCTCAGGAAAATCTGGAGTTCTGAGCTGTCTGGCAAGAATAAGGTTCTTGCCATGAACCTGTTTGCGGTTCCTGTTAGATCGAGGTCGGGTACATTTATCGTTGCACTTAATGAAAGATCAGCAAGGATTTGCGATAACTCAGTTACTACCACATTAGCGAGAGAACACGTTTACATAAACATCACCGGAAGTAGACTGTGAAAAGGCGCCAAAACAAATGCCAATCCATAATACATGCAAATACAAAACAAAGAAATGCCCATAGATTCACAGATTATTACTGTCATCAAAAACAAACACCAACAGTTCCTACACTGCTGTATACCTTCGGATGCATGAAGTGGAACGTCAACAAGTTGCAGAACCTTGATAGGGGAACGAGGAAGATGATGACCATCTATAGAAGCCTTCATCCGAAATCTTCCGTCGCCAGATTGTATCTCCCTCACAATGTAGGTGGTAGAGAACTATTGAGTCTGGAGTGTCTCCACAACAGAGTTGTCCTGGGCCTAAGTCTAACACCATACAGATGCCGCATTCAATAACTACTCATGATAAAATTTTACACTAATTGAAACATACCATGGGCCCATGTATGAAGATCCATCACCACAAATAGCAACTGACATCCATGACATAACTTAAATGAAATTGGGAGATATGCATAATACATTTAATTCTATGTCAAGATCCACCTTTTTCAAATGTTTTCATTCTAAATCATAGCAATTTTGTTAATCTCTTTGTTGACAAGCAATTATATTTCATGTTCTATTAAAAATACTTCACCTATACAGTTATACAGGGAGTACAGGTGCACATCTATTCCTATCATTAAGGGATAGAAGGTATCTTAAAACTGCAGGTATCTCAACGCTATTCTCATTTGGAAGCATTTAGAATTAGCAATAAAATGTTTGCAAAACACTATGCCCCAATTCAACGGTACATATAGACTTACTTCACATTGAGATCAGCCCCGAATATAACAAGTGCCTCAATCATCTGAGTGTTTCCTTGAAGAGCAGCTAAATGTAATGGTCGGTTTCCATTATTATCACCAATATTTATAGCTGCCATGTGGCTCAATAATGACACTACACAGTCCAACCTCTCACGCATAACCTGTAATAGTAAAATGAAATTAATTAAGTGATGCAACGATTGAGATATTTTCAGACTACCCACCAAATTCATCAGTAATGTCACTCAACAGGGAGTGAACATAATAGAATACAGACATATTAGCTCAGATATATGAATTGAGTATATTTCATATGTTAAAGTATGCTGGGTAAGGAAGGTATTTATGGATTTTCATGTTTTTATTTTTTAAGGAGGTTAAACTAATGATGTGACAAATGGGCTGCCATGTTACACAATGCTTAAATACCAGAGGAGGCAGACGCAGTTGATTTCCTAATTTAGTGGAATATGTGCAATGATTTGTATCCAGTAACATGTAGGCAAACAAAGCTACTGATTTAAATTACCATAACATGAAGAGCAGTCTGCCCTTCAAAATTGAGAGCATTCTTCTCACAGCCAACATCCAACAGTACTTCAATCACTTGACGTGAGCAAGCCCAATGAAGAGGTGTGCCACCTAATTTCATATCCTGAAAAATAAAACAATATTTTAATTTTTTTTTAAATTTCACTGATGTTTTCAACAAGAATTACAATGCAATTCTGCAACAGCAAAAAAAAATAATAATCTCTAAATAATGATTCAGGAATTAAAGTTCTAATATATAAGAATTTTAATGGGAAACACTGATGAAGGATCTTATTAAAAACGCATGACAATAAATCATGTTGCAAACAATGAATTAGCCCTTGAAAGTATATTTGATAAGGAGAATAGGTATTTAAGAGCTTAAATGTACGTAAGAAGCAGTAAGAAGAATAACCTGTAAGCATGAAGATGATGACACCTGAATTTTTTATTATATGAAATAAATAGGATGGCTCATGCCAAGCATACCTCATTTCTGAAATATATAGTCTATCAGATATTAAAAAACTAATTTCTAAAATTAAGCAACACACATTATCCATATTTTAACTGAAAAACATAATTATCAGTTCTACCATGAATTTGACATGCACAAATACAATTATTCAAAATGCTCACTTTATAGGCCTCTCATTACATCCAGTAATTCGAGTGTAAATACAACTTTTTTAATCACTTGAAGTGATAAATTCTAATCAACTTGTGATGAAATAACTTTTAAATATCTGTATACAACTGAAAAAATACAAAATCCTTGAATACCACTTGCTTTTCATTGGCAATGAATCTTAATACGCTGGAATGAGCTTTTCCTTCTGTCTTCTCATGTTTCTCATCACCAATTCAATTATACACCCTGTCCTCGATTAGCGCTCTTAATTCATTCCAGTAAATTCGAGCGCTATTTAAAACAGAGCTATTAGAAGCATAAAACTCCATAAGGACTAATGCTATTTTAAATAATTCATTCCCAAGTTTTTATTGAAGGATAATTGAAACTGAACGAGTGCTATTATATGTATAATAGTGCACGTTTTCCTTAATCTATATATTTGAATAATGTAGTGCAGGTATTTTACGGAAAAAAAATATTTAAAATTCAGCAAGAAAACAATAATAAATCAAATTTAGTCATAATTTTTTTGAAATTCTTGTATTGCACGAGATAAAACAAAACATCGCACAGTTGAGCACTTCATATTGTTAAAACTCTAGGCATCATCATTAGAAAAGTGGCACATTATAAATATAATCTGTAGTTCTAAACGGATAATAAAATTGGTTGATATGTGAGAGAAATAAAAAAAAGGAAAGGCAACTAGAAAGCATACGAAAACAATACAGAATGGAAATCGTACATATCAAAATCGCACTTTGATTCGATAGAAACTTCGATTCATAAATAATATCTAGTCGAAACTGAACTAACATTTTGTTTCAGAGAAAGAAAATACTCTTTACATCACATGAATGGAATCACAATATGCTGAAAAACAATGAAAACATACAAGATAATGAGCGAAACTCTGAAGCTAAGTTGTTAATCATCCTCATCCGTTCTCTTAGAACTCTCTTCAGTTTGAGAAAGGTTGACCCCTGAAGGATTGGCAAAAAATGTATCCTAAGTGAGTTGTTTTGTTGTTTTATTTTTTTCTTGAAGCAATTCTCTATAGAAATTCACAGCAAAGTTTATCCCTCTTGCAACCTTCGAACTTTTTTCCTCATCAGGGTCTTTTTCTACCATCAAAGCACAATCACTATCAATGTGTTTTAATATTTCAGTGATACCAGATGACGTTAAACCTTGTGAATTTGTTTTAGCGTCATTATGATCATCACCGATTTCCTCTATTTCCTCATATTGTTGCATTTCCATCAGTTCTTCATCCGTGAGTTCTTCCCTTTGTGCTTCAATCAACTCATGAATATCACGTTGTTCGATTTCTGCTAAACCTACTTTTCGTGCGAGGTTAACTATCTCATCAACGGCTTCATGTGATAGTCAAAACCTTGAAAATCGGGCACACAATCACTCCAAAGGTTTTTCCACACAGTGTTCATAGTTTTTTGGCCGATTTCATCCCATGATTTAGCAATGTTTTCTATAGCATGGTGGATATTGTAGCTTCTCCAGAATTTTTTTAAGTCCATGCCATTCTCACCCTCTGAAGCCTTCACAGCTTGAGCAAATGTTTCCCTTGGATAATATGTATGCCTTAAACGTTGAAATGACGCCTTGGTCCATGGGCTGCAGAATAGCAGTTGTGTTCGGTGGCAAAAAAACGACATAGACTTCTGGACTTAAATCGCCAAGGGTTCTTGGATGGCCTGGAGCATTATCTAGTATCAACAAAATTTTCAAATCTAAATTTTTTTGTGCACAGTACTTTTTTACTGCCGGGCAGAAGTAAGACGTAAACCAATGCTCAAACACGGGAATTGTTACCCAAGCTTTTTTATTAGATGTCCAAAGGACAGGTAGATTTTTCTTGTCATAGCCTTTCAAAGCCCTCGGGTTTTCTGAATGGTATACAATCATTGGCTTCAACTTAAAGTCTCCAGCAGCGTTTCCACCAAGCAATAACGTCAACCGATCCTTCGAAACTTTGAATCCAGGCATTAGTTTCTCCTGCTTAAGAAATATATATGTCCTGGCTGGCATTCTTTTCCAGAATAACCCAGTCTCATCAGCATTAAAAATTTGGTGAGGTGAGTATCCATTCATTTCTATAATAGCAGCAATTTCATTGACATAAGCCACTGCTGCACTATCATCTGCACTGGCCAATTCGCCACGAACAGATATGTTGTGCAAGTTATATCATGGTGTAAAGCATTCAAACCATCCTCGACTTGCAGTGAATGTTTCGACACTAGAACTACTAGAACTTTCTGGGAGATCTTTAACCAAATTCGCGAATAGACTTTTTGCTTTTGCTTGGATCATCAGCAAACTCACGGGCATACGTTTTTGAATTAAGTCCTCCATCCAAATACTTAATAACCTCTCCATTTCCACCATAGTCTTTGATCTGTTCCTTGTTCCTATCCTCACAGAAGTTAAGGGAGTCACAGCCTTTCCATATTCCTTAACTTTTTCTCTATCTCTGATGATAGTCCTTATTGTCGAACCAGCCAGAGATAGCGCCCTGCAGATTTTGTGTTGTTGCTGCCCAGAATCTAGTCGTCGCAAAACATCCAATTTCACGTCAAGGGTTAGGCTTTTCCTTTTTTTCTTATCTGACTGTGGCTTATCACTCATGACCTTAATGTTTGAGAAGAAAATGGATTATTAATAATGTTATTTTGTAACTAGCAAAACTATCGGATATACTGTGGTTTGGAGGGCTTTATAGCCTTAAATACAGCTACGCTGTACTTATGAAACCAAAAATTTCAACAGGGATGATGGTTAAAACCTAGCTACCACTTGGAGGAGGGTATTGGCACGTAACGCTATGAGAAATGGCGCGAAGAGTGGTTTTTCCACCATAATTGACCACCAATCAGATGCGATCAGCTCCAGTTTATAAGTTGGACCAAAATGCAGCGCAGGTATCTTCGACCTGAAGACGCCTCCAGGACGGGAGGAGAAACGTTGCCAGAAAAACACAACGACGTGGCAGATACCCAGTAGAAGAATGGAACATTCACCTTTATATAATATTAAATTTTAAAATAATAGAACTTACCTGAGAATAGAGTTTGTGGGTAAACTGGGGCAGGTAATCAGACACATTACCAGGAGGTGATGGTGTAGAGCAACTAAAGGAATTTGAAGATGATGCAACACGAGTGGCTGTAATATTTACATCTGCTCCTGCAGCCAGAAGAGCACGGACGCAATTTGGTTTATCACTTAGGCAAGCGACATGGAGGGGAGTGTGACCCATTGCATTCCTTACATTTAAAGATGCACTCTTTCCACCAGGTGAAGAAGTGGCAACTGCTGCCAGAGCCTGAAGCAAAACAGCAGACATAAACTGTCATTTACTACAAGAAAATTTGATTCAACATATACAATCGTGCAATATATAGCTGCAACGACACATGAAGCATACATAGATCCAAGTAGTTCATCTATTCATCTTTCTCTAATCAACCAGAACTCCTTTCCTCAATCTGCTCACTGAGGAACATAGCCAACAGAAATGTGACAAAATCCAGTCTACTAGTGAGTCACAAAATAAATTATGAGCTCAACGCATCACAAATTTATAGTTGCCTTACTGCATTGGCTCTGTGATGAATAACTTGTAAGAGCAATAACAATAACTGAAAAACAAGATTCACCCAATATTTAATATTATATTTATGGACGTTCAAGATCCATAGCATCATGATCGTCAAGGCCAATGCTCATTGATAACATTTAATACTAAGACAAAGATTAATTTCATGAGATAATAAATCCAGAAGAAAGCTATCAGTCTTGAATTAAAGTATATGAGTCAATGATGAGCAAAACACTGAAATGCAAAATGTAAGTGTCTCAACATTAGTTTCCAGGTTTTCCCAATATATTAAAAATAAAAAAAATACCCAATGGCTATTTTCACGTGCCTAGATAGAAAGACCATGCCTAGAATTTTGAACTCAACAATAGGGTAAATTGTTACTCCCAAATATATTTTCAAAATTCAAAAGCTATTATTTATTTACCTTCTATTACTTTTATCATAGTAAAACAAGGAATACCTCTTCCTATCTCATTATATGATTTATATGGAAGCCAGAGTAAATGTGCTGATTTTTAGACTTCAAGTTACAGATATTTTCATGTAAGAAGGAGCAAGACAAAAAGTTTATTTTGAAATTAGAATGGGAAGTTCAAGATCATTCAACATTTCATTTATTACTTGGTCATTTACAAAATTCATTAAAACAGATTTACGACTCAAGGCAAGGGAGATAACAAGCTAGATGACCATGAATAGGAGAACAAGGTACATATGTAGCTTTTGATGAATTTTTGAGGATACCGTGACTAGTCATGGTATTACCTTTATGGAGTCACCCGTAAGTGCACCTGCAAATTTCGCACTCACGTAGCTTTCCACAATTTTTTTTTCTTAAGGCATAACTAGTTTCAATGCTCCTGCATCATCATCAGGTACAAATTTGAGCAAAAAAGTATGACATATGAACACACTCAATGTGGTGTGGTTGGGGAAGGAGGCAGGGTTGGATGAACAGGGTTGTTGAGTTCAGGATTGGTGTTTGAGGGGCTATACATTGGGTTGGGTGGTTAAGGTGAGGGAAAAGCGTTTCTGGTAGGGGGTCTTCACCATTTTTCTATGAGTGAGAGGGAAGCTCCAAGAAGGGGCAGTTGAGAGCCCCGGAAAAGCACCAAAAAGCTTGCTCAAACATATTCACTCCTCCAAACCGAGCTGGACGGCTCGATTTGACTCGAACCTTGGCCAAGCTTGAAGGTTAGCTCTATCCTCCTCTGCCAAATGCTCTAGAAACCCACCCCACATCATAATTCACAAGCAAACCCCACAAGTCTTGAGCCTCAACCGAGACAGGTTGTTTCAGAAGCCAGACAATGATCGTTGTCTGGCTTCTGAAATTACCACACCAACCAATGACTCCAATGTTTACATGAATGGCCTAAGTTTAGAGACCATTGTCAACTCATTTGAGGATAGGGCACAGTACATGTAATTCTACAAAAATTGTAACACCAAATTTTTTTACATAAATATTCCAAGACATTAAAGAGAAAACTACTACCAAGCATAAATAATAATCTCTGGAATCACCATTGGGGTATTTGTATGATTTTTCCTGAGACCAATAGCTGAAATTATGTTATGTCCAGGACACGAAAATGTGAGTTAGAATTTCATCTGAGGGTCATTTGTCTTATTTATAGCTGCTGAAAGATAGCTTTCAATTTGGCTGCCCTCAAATGGTTGGTGAAGTCATTTGCTCATATCTCTGGATATTCCTCGCTATAAAAGCTGAATTAACAGCCTTCATTTGAAAGATACTTTAAAGTTGGGAAAAATAAAGTATAAGCGACTCCTTTCCAGCTGTCTAACAAGTAACCTATGTATATCCATGCAGGTGACATAGCATTACAGGCAGCTTTCAAAATCGATAGGCACCATTAGTGCAATAAATTTCAAGCTTGCATTTCTCATTAATAACCAATCACATTACATATCCTTAAGTAGAGAGCTTGGCACATTGGGCAGATCCAACTGTGGCCACATTCACATCCTACGCATCCGCTCACATTTTAGGTATGTGTCTGGGTTTCCCCTCATCCCAAGAGATGGATCCATGTATGAATCAATTTTCAAAGCCATGTTTGCCCCACTGCTACAACGTCTGTAGAAAGACTACTCTAGCATTGAGTATTCATGCTCAAACTTGCAGAACACTAGGAGTGTGCTTTAAAAAAAATGACAGATTAAATGCCCTTTCTTCAAATTCTTCCTTATATTCAATTACTCCCACTTGTCCATCTTTCTACCCTTCTTCATCTAGGGCAAATTCTAGTGGGCCCAAACACCTGTGGGCAGAAAATCACTCCAATTATTTTCTGTCCACAGGTGGTTGGGCAAGGCAAGACTTCAAAATTTAATTGCTATTAATTTTTTAATTTAACCATTTTTGGCTTCAATTGTTCTCATAGTTTCCTTTTCATTGGTGATGCAGAAGCACTGAAATTAGTGGTGCCTTAAAAAAAACTTTGTGGAACGGTACATACATAATTCTCCTCCTCCAAGAGAATGAATTTCCACCTAGATGAGCCAGGAATCATTGAACTAAAAATAGCCAGGTGCATTATTAAAAATTTTCATTCATTAATTTTATAGAAATATGGAGAGTCAATGAGAAAAATGATGAAATAATCCAAACCCAGAACTACTAGGCAAGGTTAGATAATGGTGACAAGGAAAGACATTATCAAAAAGGCTAAAAAATGTCCTTTTCCCTAAACATACATAAAATAGAATTGGACACTGACATACACATCCTGCAATTGTTAAAAGGCACAACATAAAACTCACAGCAATGATTTCTTTGGATGTAGATGCAGCATGATGAAAAACAGAGTTCCCATTATTGTCTCTTTGTTCAAGGCAGGTAGATACTACTGGACCAAACCCTAGCAATTGTTGGACTGTCTTCAGGTTCCCAATGACAATTGCCACCATCAGTGGTGACAAGCCATCACGGGACTCTATGGCTGTAATTGTACTGGAAAAAAATTATTTAATCATTTTTAGACACTTTATGTGTTGATTAAAGGGACAGAAACAGAAATCAAAACATGGATCAGATACAGGTACATACATGTGGCAGATAGAGACAGTGAACTAGTAGTGGCAGTATGCAATAGGAAACGGAGTTAGGGAGAGTTATTACCAGCTTTATTTATATTATTCCATATTTTTTTGTTTATAGCATGCATTTTTTTCCACGAAAATTCATCAAAAAAGTAGGGTGTGCATTACACATGTTCAACATCCAGTGGCAATGAAACCCCCAAATGTTCAGATATTTGCTTATGTAGTACCTTACAGAAATTTAACATCTTGAAATTACAAGATAACGTATCTCCCGCAAGTAGGTCGGATGGAATCCGACACAAACGGACGAAAAGTGAGGCGAATTAGAATACAGACATACTTTGTAGTGACAGTGTAGCAATTCTGTGATCATTAACTGACAAATGTTTCCATAGACATGCATGGAAGTTTTGGAGGGGAAGAACCTACTACAAATAGATCGTTACATTCAGAAACCAAAAGGGAAAGAGCAAGGGGAAAAGCCATCCATAGGCAGCATTCCTGCTTGCGCAGCGATCTTTCGGGCACTGAACGGGTGGATAATAAAGTAGAATGCCGTTCTCTGAAAGCCGACTGTGTGCTATACATGGTTATTAGTAAATTCTCACATTGCGCTAGCAACAAAGTCGGTACGTATTATAATCGGAAAATTACGGTACACCAATGAAATGATGAAGGAGGCCAAGGATGAACTTCAAGTGTGACTGAAAGTACATGGGGAGCTAATAAAATCAATTATATTTGTTCATGATTCAGAATTAGTTAGTCAATCAACAAGAGCAGGAGTCCGTAAACTTTTGAAATAGAAGAGCCTAACCTATCCCTCACTACCATTTTAAAGTTCAATCACTTTTTCAAGGATCACTTGTTGGTATTCCATCATTAGAGGAAGAAAAAGACAACTTTTACAAATACCACTGAATTTTATTAAAAGTCTGTGTGCGGAGTGTGGATACGGAAGGAACTTCAGTAATGGTACTCCATCCGGCAGAACCTCAGCTACTACCTGTTTGTTCTACACTTTGAATTGACCAATTCCCTGCATGTCACGGAATGGACCAATATCGACGACCTGGTGTGTCTTTCGGTCAGCAACGTTGCATTCAAGAAATGGTAGCTGCTCAACAAACTTTTCAGGCTACAGGGTGGATCTCGCTCACTTCTTAACCACCCACTACCTTCCCAAACCACCCACATTTTTCACCCACAACTGTTAAACCTTTCACATCATACTTTCCACGAAGGTGAAACTTTTGGAAAAAGGTTTAAAGTTTGTCCCCAGTTTGCCAATTTCCTCCCAAGACGAGGAACGCCTAGCAGTGGACTGTGAGGTAGCATAGCAAAAAGAGTGCATACAAGTGAAAAACAACATAGCCAATTTCTTCTACAAATGTACCCCACTAAAAAAGCCACCCACCTTACGCAATCCTGTATTCCACCCTTCAGTGAAAATTATACCTTCCATCCGGCAGCAAATTAAAGCGGAAGAACTGGTGATACAGAGAGCAGATACAGGGAACTGCTTAGTTTTCATGGAAAAGGCATCATATTTTGGAAAATGCTATGATTTCATTTACTCCAACAACCTCGTGAAACTCTGCAAGGACCCCACTGCCAAGTTCCTGGGTTTCATATGTGACACCTTACAGAGAAACCCGCTACTCTTCCCTCTGCGTAGTCGCTCACTCTTTGTGAACCTTAATTCTCTTCCCCCCTTCTCTTCGGGTTCTTGAAAATACACAAACCAGGGACTCCCATTTGACTAGTGATTTCAAGCATCGGAGCCCCAGCTCACAAACTGGCCAAGAAATTGAATGACCTCCTCTTACAATTAGTATTCTCATCCTTCGAGCCACTACGCAAGGTGAGGAAATCCCAAGATCTTGACATGAAAATTGAACACACCAGCATTCCTCCAAAGACCAGACTGGTGTCCTTTCATATTAAGAACCTATTCACTAGTGTGCCACTCAGTGAGGCAGTTGACATCACACTCAAGCTACTTAAAGTGAGGGGTCACACGGAAGCAATTGTGAAAGAGTTCTCAGTTTTACTTAAAATGTGTGTGTCCCAAAATTATTTTAAACTCAATAACGAGATTTATCAACAACCTGGAGGTTCGGCTATGGGATCACCCCTTTCCCCTTTGCTTGCCAAAATGTTTTTAGATAACTTAAGAGACCAAACTTTTTAATGTTGGTAATGCATTTACAGAGCAGGTTATTTCTTAGTTTCGGAATGTGAACAACATTTCAATTTTATGAAATGGAACTGGACAATCTTTTTAATTTCATTAACACCTTGCATCCAGCTATTTCTTTTACTCGTGACATGGAACGTAATAAATAAATCAATTTCTTAGATTTGACGATCACCCTAGAATAAGGGAGGCATAAATTTTCAATCTTCCGTAAACCCACATACACCAACCATGTCATACCCGCAAATTCCAGACACCCTTCCCCCATAAACTCTCTGCTTTCCATGCCCTAATCAACCATCTTTTCATAATTCACCTGAATGACTCTGAATTTGAAAAAGAATCCCGTACCATCAAGCAGATTGCAGTCAATAACGGCTATCCACCCACACTTATAGACAAAATTATATGCAACAAAATGTACTATTGCCAGTTAGTATAAAAAAACAGAACCCGTTGAAAACTGGTGCTCGATTATTTACTATGGGAAGATTTCCTCTCAAGAGGCAAAATTATACCAAGTGACCGTTTTGAAGTGGCATTCAAAAATCCATTTCGTGTGAAGAACCTTTTAGTGAACTGTAAGGACCCCAATGACCCTCAGAAGAAAAGTGGTGTATACTTAAAGGAATGCAGTGATTTCACTGGATGGTATGTTGGACAGACGTGCAGAAATTTTAAAACCAGACAAATGGAGCATACAATGGATTTTAAAAATTTCAATTTTAATGGAAGCAGCTTCACCAAACATCTTTAAACCTACGGACATAAAAGTGATTTTACTATGATACCTCTCCATTTTACCAATGACAAACGACAGCTGAATGCTTTAGAACAGCTGGAGATTTATAAAAAACAACTTGACTGAGATAAATTCCTTGTAAATGAACGTACGTTCCCGGCCTCTTCCCCATTCTCAAAGCTTTAACCCCCTCCTCTTTGTCATCTTAGTCCATCTCTTGCGTTCACCCCTACCCTCCTCCCATGTTTCTTCACCCCCCCCCCCCTTACCTGGCAATGTCATGTATATGAGGCTTGCGCTTCTCTTACCTTTTGCCTGATGATGATGTGAATCCACGTCAAACCCGGGTCGAGTTTTAATAAAATTCAGTGGTATTCGTAAAAGTTACCTTTTTCTTCCTCATTTTAAAGTTTATAGAGAACCACGAATGATCTTATACCAATGAGGAAAATTTAAATTAATTTTACAAAAAGTTATAAAACATTACATCTTTGTTTAATGGAGAAAACAAATGAACTTCTAATTTAATGTAGATTATTACTAATAATACTACTAATAAAATCTACTAAGTATAACTTGTGATGTTCTTCACTCCCTCATCATTTCATTAATGGTTTAATTCTAGAGCAAATTTCCACATAGAAAAATCGAGAAACCAGGATCCCGGTCAAGGTGAATGATTTTTACCTCTATGGAAATTCGCTCTAATGTGCATTTGCGGGTGACTCCGTAAAAGGTTATACCATGGCTAGTCCCGGTATCCTCCAAATTTTCTTTTATTCTAGTAAAATCTTCACCGATACGATTAGCTGGTACTTCATTAACTTACATACTTGACAAATAAATACGTTAAAAACATAAAAATGTGCAAAGCAATTTCTTGAAACTCTTCAGATTTTATTTATTAACATTGTAGATTTGATTTTTTCCTCCATTTGTTTGCAATGGTTGTCATAGCAACAGCTTTACTGCTGCCGCTACTGCATCCCGAGAGCAGCAGTATCGGCAGTAGTATTCACAGTGAGAAACGTCATCAATTGACTGATGTCATTGGTCACTGTGCAGTACTGCCAGTTGATTATGGAATGGTTTGGCAGCACTGGCAGTGAATTTAAGAATGTGCCTTATTATGAAGAAAAGGATCAGCTGATATCTCAGGAATCAGAATATCAGGAAACAGTACTGTGATTGCAAACTGATTAGGCAATTTTTACAGGAATGGCGATAATTTAAAGATCTTAGGCACCTCAGTATTTCAACAATTCATGCATAAAAATACGTAAGGGCTTCAATAAAATCTTTAGGAATCTCACCTTGAAAGGAGTGGATGCATAAGACACAGATGATAGCCAAAGTGGGCTGATACATGCGCTGCTGACCATGTTGAATGCTCAACTAGTAAATCACATATACGCTGAACTTCTGCCACCACAGCAAGCTAGAAAAGAGTTATATAAGTACAATTAGCATTAGTTTTGAGTCATTACATCTACTGAGTGAATTAACCAATGACTTCCGCACAAGTCTTACATGCAACATCAAAATTATATTACCGCCAGTTGAAAAATGGCAACTAATTCTAAAAAAAAACTCACGTCCTGGTTGATCTCGATGAGAACCGGAATAACTCCCTTGTACAAAGAAAATCTGGATACGGCTTCTTGCTCATTATTTGTCCTTAGAAGGCTGAAATTAATGATAAAAACAATATGAACAACGACTATTGAATGTCACAACTAACATAAATGATCCAGAAGTAAAATTATTGTGAAACACTCATGCATATATAATGCGAAAACTACATTTTTTCTATACACTATGTCATTAATCCATAGCTTATAAGGTTATTCAACTGATTTTAGTGTGGAAGTCCAGACAAGAGAGAGAAAAAGTTGGGTATTATCAATGATACCTCTTCTCTTTTCCTCTCTCACTTCGAAAATTATTTCCACATAGTTAAGCTTGAAACCTTCGAACTTCAAAAGAGATATCTCAGGTTTCCATCTGCGAATGCTATAAAATTTAGCTGTACCCTAAAATATCAACTGTACCCTCAATCAAGCACCAAGGACATTAGACATGGGAGATATTAAGTAGGAAAAGATACCGCCCACACGGCACGTAAGCTTACGGCAACATTACATTAAGGCTGTGAAAACCTTGCCAACGTTGCCAATGCTGAGGTAATGCTGCAGCAGCAATGAAATAACAACATTATATTCGCAAGGTTAATTAAGGTTTCAGCAAGGTTGTTTCTACAAGGTTCCTCCTGCCCACTCTTGGGGCAAACTGTTAAAATTTACGGCGCATGCGCAAAAATTCAACCTTGTTTCTTCAACGCTGCTGTAATGCTACAGAAACGTTGATAAAATAACATTGTGTTAGCAAGGTTAATTAAGGTTTCAGCAAGGTGGCTAGGCCCTTGCCCCACGTGTGCAGTTTTACCGGTACGTGTTTTGATTTATGTCAGCGAGTTTATAAGACGTGATATTAGGAGTAAAGATTAGCTAATGCTTGAGGTTGACCTATTTCCGGACTATTCTTCTTCGGCCATTGAAAGAATAACTTAAGAAGGTGAGAATTTAACATTGTTGGAACTTAAAAAAGCAAGTTTGCAGTTACGTGTAAGATTAATATCAACTGGTATTTTCAGGGACTTCACAAGGAAATGGTAATCAGCATTCATAGTGACAATTATTAAAACCTGATATTCATTGCACCTACGCAATGATGGGTGATCTTTGGCCTTCTGTTTCCTCAGGGAGTATTGTACGCATCAATGTGATTGTGCCTTTGGAGCATCAATAACACATTTAGCAATATTGGGAACATGATAAAATTGTGTAGTTTGTAATTATTCACCTAAAAGTTAATTGCAAAATGTGGCTTTATTCAATGATTCAGACAAGTCTATGGTTTTTTTATATTTTATTTCTGTCGCCTTATGGCATTCAGCGGATGTCTGGTGGTGTTGCCGGGAAGCTACAATCTGAGTGTAATGGCTTAACTGGTCTTTTCATCCTAATAAATACAATTCAGTTTCATTCTCAGTTTTTTACACTCCATGAAAACTCTCGGAGGTCAATGAGAATATTCTTGTTGTTATCCAATCTCTCAGTTACTATTGGATTCAACAGTAATCATCAGATTCAACAGTAGCCGTGGGATTTAATAGATGTCCCAAGTTATTGTTGAATTTTTTATTATTATCATAGCTATCCCTAGTAGCACAAGATATGTTGTGCATATGCTCAGGTTATGCAAGGGAAACATGTTTTGATCACAATCTGAGCATGTGCTGAAAATATGCTCAATAGATGTTCAGATACATATTTGTTCAACATATCTCGGACATATTTCCTATATATGCTCCAAAGATGTGTTGAGCATATTTTTGACGAAATATGCTCAAAATTTGTTCCGCAAAATATTTTGTCAACCGAGAGCATATGCACGGCATGTGCTATGAAAATATGCCTATAAAATTTTCTACAACATTCTCAAAACATTTGTATCTTATACAACACACGGCCACACACATTTAGTAAATAAGCAAATCTAATTAATTTCAAGTAATATATATTGTTCTAGCAGTTCTATTATTATGTTCTGAATTCTACTTTCAACAGGCAACTTTGATAATATGGTTTGAAACGCATTTTCAAAAAAGCTGTCTTGATATTATGTTCAAAAATGTCTTTAAACTGATTTGAATAAAAAATTAGTTTGATGCTCTCCTTTACGCAGTTAGGAAAAGGATTCCTTACACGGAACGATGGAACTATTATGCAGGTGTGGAGGCTCACTTTTGAGCTGTCATATACTCTTGTGATTTGCCCATGAATATAGAAACTCGCTGTTGTGTACATCATACGAGTGTTCCTTTGGTTGTGTGTGACTGTTTCCCGATAAATTAAGTTGTAAATGTGAAATGTTTACTTATATATCATGAAAACAGTTGTTTTAAGTACCCTACATTTGAATTTCGGGTGATGTGAGCCATAAATAGGGTAATTTTTGCTCTGGTGGCATTAGTTTTCATGTACAATTTATGTGCAGTTGTTTGTGTCTATGGTGTTGTTACTCGTCGTCCATGAAGCATACGCAAAGTTTTTCCGCAGGATTTCTACTTATTGAGATAGTTAGTTTAATTACCAACTAAGTGATTTCGCTGAGAGATATGGATTTCATCACTCTTATCGAACTCATAATTTGGCTAGAAGACTGTGATTGAGTTTTGTGAAAGGATAGAGCTATTATGCCCACTTGTTGGTGGTTTTTACTATTATATTTCCATTGTGTGCCCATACCTATGTTTCATTGTACATAATAGTTTATCAATTAAATGTGTTGAAATGAGCCTGAATTATTTCATTACGAGGGAAGGCATTCGAAGATTTTCATGAGGTTGTATGTATATATAGGTTAACCCTGTCATTGCTCCCTGTCCTCCAAGTTTGGCTGGTTCAGCGAATGTGGGGATCTTATATGACCAAGAATGGTTCATCGAATCAGTTAAGTGTGGTGAGGAAGTTTTAATATAGACTGCAAGGGAGTTTCAGGTCATTAGGCAGCAAGCTTAAGTCTGCAGTGAAAGGTAGGAAAGTTCAAAATTAGAGTAAATGTGCATCATAAGTAGGTATATTGCAAATTCATTGTAAGAGAATGCATTTAACGAGAGGGATAAATGGTCACAACCTTATGCTGAGAATTGGAGCATCTTTCGGGCGTTCCTCTGCGTGATGCCTATTGATGACAACATAGTTTCTCCATCCATCCTGCTGGCGTCTTCAGGTCTGAAGATGCCAGCAGGATGGCTGGAGAAACTATTGTCATCAATATACATCACATGGAGGAACGCCCGAAAGCTGCTCCAATAATAATCAAAATCTGCGGAAAACTTCGTACCAATTATGCTGAGAATGTTTTGAGAGCATGATGGGCATATTTTGAAAACATATGTTGAGCATAATTTGAGTATATGCCCTCCCGGACATTTACATACGCTCAGCACATGCTCAAAATATGCGTAACACATATATGTTGAAAATGTTCTGAGCATATGTTGAAAACAAATTGTGCTGCCTGGGATGATAATAATATTGCATCAGGTTCAGTGTTCATTATTGAAAATCATTTGTGTACAGCAGCTATAATGAAAACAGCAGAAAAGTGTGTGTACAGCAGCCCTACTGTGAACAGTACATGGCAGTAGGTGTGCAATATAATCATAATATACAAAAAGCAAAATTGTAGAAATAATGTTGCAACAACATTACGATTTTAATCCTTCAATTCCATGAAAGAATTAACCAAGCAATAACATTGCAGTATAAACCTTGCAACAAGGTTGCGATTTTAACCTTACCACAACATTGTGACGTTAACCTTGCAGCAATGTTACAAAAAGTGCATTAGCAACCTTGCATCAATGCTGCCTCAAGGTTTAACCTTGAAAATGTAACGTTGCTGCAACGTTACTGCAATGCTGCTGCAAGGTTTATGTGCTGTATGGGTCATCTGATAAAAGGAATATACATACATCAGTGACGGCACAGTGAATATGAAAATAATCATGACGTTATCAAGTATAGGCAAGAGCAGGTATAACTAAGTACTCATATTATCCATTAAGATACTTCAACATTGTCAGATAACCGAATATTTCCCGTGATATCGCGTCGATACATCACACCGAAGGCCCATATTTGTTTGAACAATTAGCGCTGATAATTTACGAGTAAACAATTTTGAAATATATGCATAACAAAAACAGCAAATTTCCCTTAAGAGCTAATTACATAGAACCAATTTGTACAAGCACATGGCAATAGGCATGTGAACGTTTGCGATTACTTTAAACAGACGTAGCTTACCTAAAGGCTTTGTATAGAGTGACAGAGACCGGTAGATGAAGAACCACATCATACTTCCCTTCTCTGGTTCCATATAATACAAGAGAATCATGGCGATTGATTACAACTAAAGAACTATAGTTTTCTTGTTTCACTTCTAATACTTTGTTTGCGTTGTCTTCAGGTCTAGTCAGACTGCGGAAAACAGCAGCACCGAGGGCCCCTAACAAAGACATGCTGTCACTGCTTAAGTTTCTGGCACATACTCGAAGTTGGATAAATAATTAATTACTGTGACAGTACAAAAATGAATAAATACTATAAATGCATTTCACAAGCAGACGTCGCCATCGACTCAATCCATAAATTTATGTACAGTGGCAAATCGAAGTTGAATTCGATATCGTAGATCGAAACATGAGTAATCGGTCGCAGCGATCATTTTCGCAATCGAGTGGCGCTAATTTTAAAATGAATTATGACCACGTCGCGACGGACATAGCATAGACGGCCATGGGCGCCCATGATCCCTACCGACCGACGATGACAGTATCAGGTTATGCGACTTAAGTGGCAGCACCACGCTTATTTTAAATATTCCTTTCTGCCTAGAAGAGATCAAATTCAGTCGCGTCTTCGGAAGAAGCCCAAGAACGTATGATTGCTATTTAAAAAGTCGGATAGAACGTCTTTTAAAACCTGCTTAATCAGTATGTAACAGACGTCCACAAATTTGTGTAAAATCGTTGTAAATTTTTGATAAGCTAACTATCAAAATTCGTTTAATTTACCGATGAAATGGGTGCATTGATTTACCGCTTGGATTTCTCTTAAAAATAACTGTAACTGATGCAAAGTTTTAATTTACTATTTAAAGTATTTCAATGTCACATACACGCTTTCGGATTATTTCCTGCTTCCAGTATCTCTACTATCTCGCATGATTTCATAATCTCATCCAAGTGGTAATGTTCCAAGAGAGAATATTCTCGTTATTACGAGAAAGGCGTAACAGGCTTATGGACGCGACTGCATTTTATCCATAAATCGGCCTAGGACCTGATAGGACTAAGTTACCTACTGCTCTTGTGCTTCGTCTCTCAATAAGAACCAGAGTAGTAAGTTGCAGACCAAAATTTGAATTAATGAAAAACATCTGAACTGGTAAAACTAATCGGAGTTTTGAAGTAGTTTACAGTTCTGATTGATTTAAATAATGAAAATAACCAATAATTGCCACTGAAATGAAGGCAAGGACCTGGAAGCGAACTAAAATGAGCCGAATCAGGCTAGGAATTAGCCGAAGGAAACTTTTTGGTGTAGTTTAAAACATACTTTAAAGTATATTAAAAGAATAGGTTTATAAAGACAAAAACTCTTCAGACTATAGACGATAATTATTTTTTTAGCTCCGTATTACAATTTTTACATCGACCGGTATAGAAATGGAAAATATTACACGAATAATACTATACATATTACAATTGATATTCCAATTCCAAAATTAATGAAGAATTTGAAGCGTCATTCACATATTTCCTTCCAGAGATATCAGTTCCAACACTCTCTCCCCTTGTTCCACATTTAAGGTTGTCACATAAAAACGCATAAAGAAGGCATATATTCATCACGTTTGCCGAATTATCGTCGACTTAATGCGATCGTTCTGGTCCAGCCAGCTCACGAGCTCGAATATTTTTCAAGCACCAAGCGATTCCGTAGTAGGACCGATAAATGATCTGGTCATCTACGAAACTTTACAGAGATGTCGCTTATTTAGGGTCACAGTTTTTTTTAAGTGGGTGAGTAAAAAAATAAGGGTAAATAAGTAACTACAATGCCACCCTGTATAGACACTATTTCTGTTTCTACATATTGTTTAGAGTAAAAATTTACTTGATTTTTATGGCAATATACATATTAGAACATGAAGGCCTGCAGTAGTTGATGGATTTAAGAACACCACCAGCTGATTGCTAGGTTCTTGGACAGTCCCCATCCTGCATCCCAATTTATAAACATTGTCTCTTCACCCTCCAAGGGATTTCCCGCCATTAGACCCCTCTTAAAAACCTCATATCTTCTACCTCCTCTTCTTTCGTCCAGAATTCCTATCCTTTTCCTTCCTCTTTCACGCTTCCCCAGTGTTCTCCCTTCTATATCACCCTCTTCAGCATGCCCTCAAAATCAAAATGCCCTCAGCTCCTTTCAAAATCTCCCCAATCCATCTCTTCTGCCTTCTCCGAACATCCACCAAAAGCTTCCTCTCCTCTCAAACCATATCCAATACCTCCTAGTTCGTCTTTCTCGCCACCCAGTTCACCTTTTCCATCCTTCTCCAAACCCACATCTCAAAAGCCTCAAGTCTACGCACATCCTCTATTCACAATGACCAAGTTTCCGACCCATCCAGCGCCACGCTCCATATTATATTTTTCACCAGACTTTTCTTTACGTCTCTTCTCTAACCCCCCCCCCCTCCTCATCAAGTTCCTTCTCTTCTAAAAAGTTACTTTAGCGAGGGCAAGTCTTCATCTGATGTCCCTACCACCAAACCCATTTCCCTCCAAAATACTACCCACATACTTAAACTGCTCGACCTGCTCTATCTTGTGCCCTCTAACCCTGATATTCAGACCCACGTTCCTACTTCTAGAAAATCTCATCACTTTCGTTTTCTTGTGATGTATCTTCATCCCATACCTTTCGCACTGCAACTCTAACGCATTTACAATTGACTGTAACTCCTTGGCAGATTGACAAACCAATGCTTGATTATCTCCAAATCTCACTGATTTCATCAGCTCCCCTCCGACCTTTATTCCTACCTCCATGCATCCATTACCATTTCTTCTGAATACACGTTAAAAAGCAACGACGATAGTGGGCACCCCTGCCGCAAACCCCATCCTATCATGGCCCGATTCTTCATCGGCTACCCTAACCTGCGCCGTCTGGCTCATATACTAAGTCCGAATGAGAAGCCTGTCCCTCCAATCGACCCTTAATTTCTTCAACACTCCCATTAATTTCGTTCAGTCCACCCTATCAAACGCCTTCTCGAAATCTACGAATAAAGCATAAATATCCTGCCTATACTCTATGTTTATTTCTACTAGCATCCTCATCACTTCTGCAGCGTCTCGCGTACCCATCCCTCTCCTAAACCCGAACTTGTCGTCACCCAGGTATTCGTTAGCCTTCTTTAGCCTTCTATTTATAATTCTCAGAACTACTTTGGCCGCGTGGGATATTAAGCTTATTGTCCTATAGACTTGGCACGTTTCTGCCCCTCTCTTATTCGGTATCGGAATTAGTACTGTATTCGCAAAGTCTTAAAGCCACACTCCATCCTCATAAATCCCACGAATAAGCGCAAAAGGTTTTCCTCTTCCGTTCTTCCCCATACTCTTTAGAAACTCTGTAGGTTTGTTATCTATTCCTAGCGTCTTATTCCATATCATGTCTCGTAGGGCTCTTTCGATTTCGCTTTTCAGGATACCTGGTCCAATTCCATCTCTGTCGATATTTCTTCGTCCCTCTTTATATCGAACGTACTGGGCCTTATTTTCTTACCATACAGCTCTTCAACATACTCCCTCCACCTCTCCTGGATCTCTTTAGGTTCTACGATCACCTTTCCTGTCTTGTATGCTATCGTTGTAATTCCCCTTCCCTTAGTACCATCCAACAGTTCCTTTACTTTCCTATATAATGCATCCACTCTTCCCTGTTTAGGCATTTCTCTGTTCTCTCTACAACACCTCTCTTGCTTTCTTTGCTTCTTTTCTGAGCCTGTTGTTTAATATACGGTATTTTCTCTTTTCTATCTCTGATTTTACGCTCTTTAATTACCTTCTATCCTGAATTTCCATTATCATCTCCTTCGTGATCCACGGTTTTCTAATTTTAGTTGCACTAACTACGCCTACCGTTGGTTTCGCCGCTTCTACAATTCCATTTTTCAAAATTCCCCATTCATCTACCACTGATCGAACTCCATGATCCGCACCCATGGTTTCATCAACCTTTTCTTAATACTTCTTCTTCATTGCAGTTAGTGCGTCCATATTGTACTTTCGTACCCTCCTTCCACTTCATACCTTTTTCAGTTTTACCCGACATTTCATAACTAATAAGATGTGATCAGCTCCTGGATAAGTATGCGAGTTTTTAACACTATTCCTATATCTTTGACGAACCATAATATAATCTATCTGGAACCTATCCGTGTTTCCCGGCTTTTTCCAAGTGTAGGCACGTCGAGGATGATGTCTGAACCATGTATTTGGAATCACAAGCTTATTTATCCGCCAAAACTCCACCGCTTTCTCGCCCCGGTCATTTCTCATTCCTAAGCCACCTCCCGCCCATTTCTTCTTTCACCCACCACCGCGTTCCAATCACCCATTACTACCAAGTGCTTACTCCCAGGTATACTACCAATTATTTCCTCTAGCTGATCGTATGCACCATCTACCTCCTCCTCGTGATTAGAGGTAGGCATATACACCTAGATAATAGCTACATTCGTTGGATTTGCCTTTAGTTCCACGACTATTATCTTATTACTCCATCTGCATACACTACGTTTCTACCAAGTTTCCTGTTCATTACGAATGCAACCCCGCGCTGGCTTTCATTCCCTCCGCTAAATATCACTCTATAGCCATCGCTCCAGTGGTTCTCGTTATCTTTCCATTTTACTTCACCCAGACCCATGATGTCTACACCCACCCTCTCCATTTCTTGCATTATATTCTCTAGCTTCCCAGCCCTCAGCATAGTCCTAACATTACACGTGCCTATTCCGAATGTTGTGTTCCTTTTCTGTATCTTATTTTCCTCTGCTGCTGCATTTGCCTCTAATTCCGAGCAAGGATTTCGTGTGATGACGACCGCAGGGGCCTTGCTCCCAACGCTTCCTGGCACGACACCCGGACCACTGGGCCGAGTCCTGTAGTTGCCAGGATTAATTTTAATTTGAGATCTGTCCATAATATCAAGGTTTTTTAATCGAGATATTATTCCGTGGCCTTACTCAATAGTGTTTTTTACGTGACACCAGCACTTAAGAGGCTGCCCCACTGGGGTAAGACGACTTATGCAGCCGCCTCACTGAGGTGTAGACTCTGCGCGGACTACCATTCGTCTGTCTCCTAAACCTTCGACCTATCTGGCAAGGGTGGCCATACCAGGAGCATTGCTCCCGCCAGTTCAGCCCAAGGGGTCATCGGAGCACGCAAGCCCTTCCACCACGACAAGGTTGTAGTCCAAGGAAAGAGGCTTGCAGAAAAATTCCGCAATGTACTTCGTCAAGTATCGAACAGCCCATAACAATTCCAAATAGCTCACGGAAATCGAAATGAGTCTTCGATAGACCTGTCTATCGTGTACAACGTTTTGAGCGCCCCTGATTACTCTCTAGGTGTACTCTGCATAATGCCAAACACGCGTGAATAGATGGTTGCGGGTTTTCACGGCGTACATCACTAAAAGGGATGAAATTAAGTTACGTGTTAAGAGACTTCATTCAAGTATTCTACCAGCTGATTGGTAGATTCTTGGACAGTCCCCATTCTGCATCAAAACCTCACAGACATTGGCTCGCTTTCCCTCCTAAGATTGGCCCGTTATTAGATCCGTCTTCAATTCTTCATATCTTCTACCTCTTAATTCGTCCAGAATTCCTATCCTCTTCCTTCGTCATCCACGCTTCCCCACTGTTCTCCCCTCTATCACTCTCTTCAACATGCCCTCTCCTCTCAAAACCTCCTCCATCCATCTCTTCTGCCTTCTCCGAATCTCTGCCACAAGCTTCCTCTCCTGTCCGACCATATCCAATACCTCCTCGTTCGTATTTCTCGCCATCCAGCTAACTCCTCCAAACCCATATCTCAAACGCCACAAGTCTATGCACATCCTCCCTTCGCAATAACCAAGTTTCCGACCCATATAGCGCCACGTTCCATATTAAAGTTTTCACCAGTCTCTTCATTACGTCTCTTCTCCCCCCCCCCCCTCATCAATTCTCTTCTCTTCGAAAATGCTTCTTTAGCTAGCGCAATTCTGCATCTGATGTCCTTACCACTACTATCCGTAGCAAAATTCCGTCACCCGAGTTTGAAGACTAATATCTCACAGACAGCTCAATCGATTTTAAAATGAAGTACGTCACATTAAAGCTTGTTTATTTCTGCATTCACTTATGGCAAACAAAACTTTTTACCATTTATATTGATTTCAGTGTGTGCTTAAAACCAGAATTTTAGCGCTTTTTTCCGTGTACCGGACGGATGCATCGCATTTACGGCTTCGTAGTAACAACACGGTTAAAGATATCAAAACATCCTTTTCAAATATTGTAGTAAAGATCATTCTTAACAGTTATACGAAGTTTCATAATGTATAATGAATTATTATTTTAGTTATAGATGCAAACGCAATTTTGCGTTATATTCCGTTCCGCGCATCCCTGAACACCACCGTTTGGACCTTCTTCTAGCTCTCGAGTTCATCATCCACTTATAAAATCTTAAAGAAATTCGTTGGTTAATCAATATCGATTAACATTTATTCTGGAAAAAGAGCGCATTGATCTGCTAGGAGCATGCCCGGAAGAGAAAAGGAGAGACGCGCACTGTTGCCCAGTCAGAGGGTTGTCCGTAAGGCGCGCGAGGAATTGCCTACTGCAAGCATTTACCTGCGGGGGAAATCCAGTTGTCCTATCTCTGTGCATGAGTCATTTGGATTCAGTAAATAGTGGCAGAAAGGGTCACTTTTAAGAATGGTCATCAGTGTCATTTTAGATCTGTGTGGAAACATACCGTCGACATGCCTCCTCGAGCCAAATTTTCGGAGACGGAGTTAAAGATGGTTTTAAGCGCTATTTGTTTCTTTCGTCGAGAAGCCGAGAAATGTGGTGACAAAAGATATCCCACATATCGTTATGTTTCTGAGTGCCTTGGCATAACCCTTGACGCTGTGAATAAAATAGCGTCAAGGAATCGGGAAAGCTTTTCGGAAAAGTCGCGGAATTTTAGGATAGTTGAGCTAGATTTGTTATGTTTAAAAATGATGCTCGCAGGGGCAGCAGTGAAGAGCAGCCACCATGTTTAAAACTGTAGCCCTCATGAAAAAAATTGATGGGGAGTGGTGAAAAAATGCCCCTGGTTATATTTTGGTGAGTACAGCAATTTTTATCGTTTACTACAGTATGTATTACAACCGAAGTAGTTTTCCCCCGCAGGTAAATGCTTGCAGAAGGCAATTCCTCGCGCCCGTTACGGACAACCCTCTGACTGGGCAACAGTGCGCGTCTCTCCCTTTCTCTTCCGGGCATGCTCCTGGCAGATCAATGCGCGCTTTTTCCAGAATAAATGTTAATCAATATTGATTAACCAACGAATTTCTTTAAGATTTTATAAGTGGATGATGAACTCGAGAGCTTGAAGAAGGTCCAAACGGTGGTGTTCAGGGATGCGCGGAACGGAATATAACGCAAAATTGCGTTTGCATCTATAACTAAAATAATAATTCATTATACATTATGAAACTTCGTATAACTGCTAAGAATGATCTTTACTACAATATTTGAAAAGGATGTTTTGATATCTTGAACCGTGATGTTACTACGAAGCCATAAATGCGATGCACCCGTCCGGTACCCGAAAAAATGCGCTCAAATTTATTTTTTTAAGCACATACTAAAATCAATATAAACGGTAAAAAGTTTTGTTTGCCATAAATTAACGCACAAATAAACAATATTTAAGGTGATGTACTTCATTTTAAAATTTATTGAGCTGTCTGTGAGATATTAGTCTTCAAACTCGGGTGACGGAATTTTGCAACGGATAGTAAACCCATTCTCCTCCAAAATACTACCCAGATACGTAAACTGCTCGACCTGCTCTATCTTCTGTCCTCCCACCCTTATATTCAGCCCCGCCTTCTTACTTCTAGAAAATCTCATTACTTTCGTTTTCTTGTGAATGATCTTCATCCCATACTTTTCACACTGCTCCTCTAATGCATTCACCATTGACTGAAACCCCTTGGCAGACTGACTAACCAATGCTTGATCATCTGCAAATCTCACTGATTTTATCAGCTCCCCTCCGACCTTCATTCCTACCTTCTCATCCCCCCATGCCTCCCTTACCATTTCCTCTGAAAACACGTTGAAAAGCAACGGTAATAGTGGGCACCCCTGCCGCACTCCCCTTCCTATCGTGGCCCATCCAGATTCTCCATTGGCTTCCCTAACCTGCGCCGTCTGGTTCATATACAAAGTCCGAATGAGACGCCTGTCCCTCCAATCGACCCTTAATTTCTTCAACACTCCAATTAATTTCGTACATTCCACCCAATCAAACGCCTTCTCGACATTTACGAAGCATGCAAAAACATCCTGCCTATACTCTAGGTTTCTTTCTACTAGAGTCCTCATCACCGCTATAGCGTATCGCGTTCCCGTCCCTCTCCTAAACCCGAACTGATCGTCACCCAGGTATTCATTTGCCTTCTTCTCTAGCCTTCTGTTTGTAATTCTCAGAACTACTATGGCTGCGTGGGATATTAAGCTTATTGTCCTATAGTCTTCGCACGTTTTTGCCTTACTCTTCTTTGGTATAGGAATTAATACAGTCTTCGCGAAGACTTTCGGTCACATTCCATCATCATAAATCCTACGAATAAGCGCAAAAAGTTTTCCTCTTCCGTTCTTCCCCATGCTCTTTAAAAACTCCGCAGGTATGTCATCTATTCCCACCGCCTTATTACTTTTTATGTCTCGTAGAGCTCTTACGATTTCGCTATGAAAGATACTTGGTCCGGTGCCATCTCTGTCGATATCGTCTTCCCTTTCTATATCTAACCTATTGGGCCTTATTTCTTTACCATACAGCTCTTCAACATACTCCTTCCACCTCTCTTGGATCTCCTTCGGTTCTACGATCACCTTTCCCGTCTTGTCTGTTATTGTTGTAATCCTTCCCTAATTACCACCCGTCAGTTCCTTTACTTTTCTATATAATGCATCTGCTCTTCCCTCTTTTTGGTATTTCTCTAATGAGTAGATCTGTTCTCTCCACCAAGCCTCTCTTGCTTTCTTTGTTTCTCTTCTAAGCCGGCTATTTAATTCTCCGTATTTTCTCTTACCTAGCGCTGAGTTTACGCTTTTCCATTTACTTCTCTCCTCCATCTCCCTTATTATCTCCTTCGTGATCCACGGTTTTCTAATTTTAGTTTCACTGACTACGCCTACCGTTGCTTTCACCGCTTCTACAATACCATTTTTCAAACTTCCCCATTCATCTTCCACTGATCTAACTCCATGTTCCTCACCCATTATCTCATTCACATCCTCTCGATACCTCTTCTTCATTTCCCCAGTGAATGCTTCCGTATACCACTTTCGTACCCTCCTTCCCATTCTTATGTTTTTTCTGTTTTACCCGACATTTCATGACTAATAAGTTGTGGTCTGTGTCTGCATCAGCTCCTAGATAAGTATGCGAGTTTTTAACACTATCCCTGTATCTGTGACAAACCATTATATAATCTATCTGAAACCTATCTGTGTCTCCCGGCTTCTTCCACGTGTACCTACGTCGAGGATTATGTCTGAGCCATGTATTTGTAATTACTAGGTTATTTCTACGACAACACTCCACAGCTTTCTCGCCCCGGTCGTTTCTCCTTCCTAGCTCGTAATCGCCCACCTCCCGCCCATCTCTTCCTTCACCCACCACCGCGTTCCAATCCCCCATTACTACTAATTGCTTACTCCCAGGTATTCTACCAATTATTTCCTCTAGCTGATCGTATACTCCATCCACCTCCTCCTCTTTATGATTAGAGGTAGGCATATAAACCTGAAATTAAATTCGTTGGATCTGCCTTTAATTCCACGACTATAATCCTATCACTCACCTGTTCTGCATACACTACTTTACTACCTAGTTTCCTATTCATTACCAATGCAACCCCGCGTTTACTTTCATTCCCTCCACTATAAATTAAGCTCTATAGCCGTCATTCCAGGAGTCCCCGTCATCCTTTCATCTTACTTCACCCAGACCCATGATGTCTACACCCACCCTCTCCATTTCTTGCATTATATTCTCTAGCTTCCCCGCCCTCAGCATAGTCCTAACATTTAACGTGCCTATTCTGATTGTTTGGTTCCTCTTCTTTATCTTATTTTCCTCTGCTGCTACTACGTCTGAGCAAGGATTTCATGTGATGACGACCGCAGGGGCCTTGCTCCCACCGCTGCCGGGCACGACGCCCGGCCCTCTGGGCCGAGTCCCGTAGTTGCCAGGATTCATTATCATTCGAGAAATGTCCATCATTTCAAGGTTTTTGTTTTAATTGAGATAGTATTCCATGGCCTTACTCAATAGTGTTTTTTACGTGACACCATCACCTCAGAGGCCACCCCACTGGGATGAGACGCCTTTTGCAGCCGCCTCACTGAGGTGCAGACGCTGCGCGGACTACCATTCGTCTGTCTCCTAACCTTCGACCAATCTGGTATGGGTGACCCTACCAGGAGCATTGCTCCAGCCAGTTCAGCCCTAGGGGCCATCGGAGCACGCAAGCCCTTCCACCACGACAAGGTTGTAGTCCAAGAAAAGGGTGTTAATATTTTTTTCTGATTTTTAATCCTACACACTAGGTTATTAATGAAACCTTAATGATTAATGGTGTTCTATTTCCTCAATCATCAACAGTTAAATGATGAAAAGGTTTTGCATAAATATTTTAAGTCTACTTTACAGAGCGATCCTATCCAATGGTAATCCTATCCATATTAAATATTTGAAAACTATTTTAGTTACTTTTCAAATATTTATTTTTTAAACACAATGAAATTAATTTGATCCAATTGCTCTACAGTGAGTCGCATTTCAATCCTTTACGTGAATAGTTAAAACCAAAATCAATACTAGGAAATTCAAACAACTTTCTCTGCATTTTGTCCAGCTACTTCGTCTTCGAAAAGATTCAGTATGGTTGCTGCATTCCTGATATAGTCTCATGCAAACTAAAAATTCGTTCCTCTATTTTACCACGCTTATTTTAACTTCACCTGTTTTGTTTGCTTGTCTGGATAGTCTGGATGGAATCTTGTAATCGAAATCTAACCCACTTCCCAATGTTCAATTTAGCAATTTGGTACACTTACTTAGATGACTATACATGAATCAGTCATTAAATTCATTTGAGTCAGTGAATAAACTGGTTTACATTTGACATGAATAAATGTAATAGGAACATTTTCGTAGCAATTTTCCACAGATAAATATTTTAATTCGACCCGGGTTTCGATGCACTGCATCATCATCGGGTACATAAATTTGGAAATCAAGGTATGTATACTAGAGAAGGTGGGTGAGGGAGGTTAGGAAAGTGGAGGGAGGGAGCGGGGAAGGGGAAAAATTTCAAGGGGGGATGGAGTTTTATTTACACAAGAATATCATTAACATTTGAAATTTGAAAAAAAACATAAGTTCGTTGAGGTGATGTCCCGCGGCGCGTCGAGGGGGAGGGGGGGAAGGGAAAAATTGCTACTTCTAAGATCTTATTATGTTCATATTCCACAACATCTCGCCTGATTCCTCCCCCTTTTTATGGATCAATGTGTTTTGCCAGTAGATGGCGCTAGTAGAAGTTAGCATTTATAGTGAGAAGAAATGCTAATAATTTAAATTTCAAAGAACAGTCGCACAATTAATATAAAGACTTAAAAGTACAAAATAATAATATGTAAAAAATACTTTATTAAAAGACCACGCTTATATTCAAGTGCAATTAAAAGTAAAAAATAATTTTTTCAACACTCAGAAAATAAAAGCGTGGGCACTTTTTGTTAATCAACATCCAACCCATCATTTATATCAATATCTATTCCACAAGCGCCCACCTTTTATTAGCATTTTTTATTAGGAGAGTGATGAAAAAATTATTTTTTTTTACTTTTTTGTACACTTGAATATAAGCGTGGTTTAAAAAAAAGAATTTTTTTACACATTATTATTAGGTATTTCTTTATTCAAATTTACGAATGTGATACTGGTTCGAGTATTTTCAAAGCGGCATTGGACTCGGGTTAATGAGTTTCCTCCCTTTTCTACAAGTAAAAACAAAGCCATGTGAATTTTACAAGTAGCATTGACAAGCCAATATAATAAAATAATTTAAGAGTATCAAATAACTACACGGAAAATAATTTCTTTGGAAATTTATATTAGGATTCTACTCCCATTACGGTATATATGTACATATATCATTTAACAGAGCGCTCCCTATGAAACTGCATTAACTAACGTTATACATAAAATGTATTCGGAAAATTAATATATTTATCACGCAATTAATCAAAAGGATATACGTAGTTGGTTAAAAAAATTTAGATTACTACCACATATCTTCTCCCTCATCAATTTTGAAGGCCTACGCAGTAGTTCGGCACTAAATTTTCAAAATTGAGAACGGTAACGGATTCTAACTCTTAAATTTGTTCAATGTAGAGTATGAATTAACATTCTGAAGTTCGGTTACTGTACTTCATCGAGACCCGTGCCCTATCCCGTAGGTACTTCTTCACTAAATATGCAAATTGTTTAACGGTAAACGCTGTAGTTATATGTGGAATGCATTAGTAGAGCCCTTTAAAATCGACATTTTGCCCGTTTTTACGCATCTATTTTGGTTTTTGAGATAGCGTATCATGCAGTTCGAAGAATCGAGTGATAGGGGCCTCCCATCTACTGCGCCGCTGTGGTAAGGCCCACCACGGACTTCCATAACGTTAATACTTCCCCTCCATGCACCTGCACACGTAATAAATATTCTGCACATATTTATACAAAAAAATGGAATAGATATTCTGATGATTGTATCAGGTCTCGTGTTAGTTCTAACATCATCATCAGAGTTTGAATATTCGAACTCTAATGATGACGTAACATTGAAACCAGTCAGTTACAATAAAACTGGAAAATTACCATTATATTTATTCTTTCACTATGGACGAAAATGAATTTAATGTAAATAATTCAAAGGTAAAATTAAAAGGGAATAAAAATGCACGTTTTAATGACCTTCATGAGTCTAGGAATGGTCTTTTTTTATTTTAATATATACATTTACTCATAAAATTAGGAAAAATCTAATGCAATACCAACTCCAACTTCAGTTTCAAGTTTTCCAAGGGAACCTTACCACTGAGATCAGAAACAATTATTTTTGTAGGCCAGTAAAAAATATCCAAACCATTATAGTGAATACTGGTGACCCATCCTAAACCCATCTATGTCATTTTGTTCAAGTTCTGCAGGATCTCCATGGCAAGCACACAATTTTCTCCTCGTTCAGCTTTGGCTATTCCTTTTAAGTCTTCTACTGGAATCTATGCAAGGAAAATAGCGCATTCAAGCATAAAAGATATGCTAAAAAACAGAAAAATGTAATGAAAATATTATTACAGAAAGAACGATCCTTCTTGTTGTACTAACTCTAAACAGGTGAGGTCTAACATCTCTATATATAAGCAAGTAAATAAATATATTTATTTATATTATGGTTTCACTGAAATTTATTATGTGATGAGGGGGATCGGGATGGTGTAGTGGTTAGAGCTTTCCATTTCGAGGGCTCAGGCTCGAATCCCGGAAGTGTGGAGATTTTTCAGGTGTAGATCCAATTCTTACTTTACAGTGATGGGCGGAGAGTACTTTAAGTGTAGTATGCCGTCCTTCGGTAGGATGGGACCTTAAACTGTGGTCACCTGGGCGTCTTTAGTTAATTGAAAGCTCTCCTCCTCCCATCCTCCCTCTTCCACCCATCCTCCATTTCCCAAATAACCCCTCCCTTACTGACATACCTACCGACCCTAAATGACGCAAAAGACCTTAGCTGCTAGTCGCCTCCTCAAATAACCAACCAACTAACTAAGCGATGAAATTTATTCATGAACATAAGGTAGATGGTAGGAAGATGAGCTGAGCCAAAGTTTATCACAATGAGCAGAAGCTTGCTGGTATAACTCTTTGCTAGATAAATTAACAGTTCCCTGTGTTTTTTTTTTTACTTTCGTACCGTATTGCAGCTCATTTCATTATAATGTACCCGAAAGAGTTGTACCTAGTCCAGAATTCAGAGTAGTACTTTCACTATAATTCAACTTTTTATCGGGTACCACTAAACCATCATGTAATAACAACATGTACAAGAGGTTGGGAACCACTGACTTCGATAGGATTACAAAATCACATATTTAGGCTTGATAAAGGAATATTACGAAAGAGAGCACAGTTACTGGAGTAATTTTTCTACAACACCAATGATAGACTGAGTGTCCCATCACCGTTTTAAAAATTTTCCTACCACTTCAAATTGCTAATCTCGAATTGAATTGTGAGGCTTAAAACCATTGCTGCGGACAATTCAATACAACAATGAAAAGCGACGACTAGGATGAAAGATCCGCGACCTCGCCCCTGAGCTATCATTCTAATCGCTGAGCCTTGCGATCTTAATCTTAAGGAAGTCTTAATCCGCATTAAATCAAACGCAAGGGCATTACTTAGCGAAAAAGCATTTTCACGTAATGAAAACAGACAGCGTGCAACCGATTTATTTGTATAAAGAAAAATTACGACTTGTTTCAGCACTTCATCACTATACACACTAATGAAACACTGCATTAAATGTAATGACAGTGCACCTGATACTGGCATAAGGGTTGAAACACGCGCGATAATATATTTTCTAAATAAAAAGGTGAACAGCACAATATCTGATTTCATTGTTTTTCTCACTCCGCAGATATTTGAGACTAAGGGTATAAGCTGTCGATGCGAGCAAGTTTTAAAAGATCACGAATAGCGTCAACGTAAAAGTAGTTAAAAATAAATTAAGTTTTCCTTCCGCAGATGCATGGGGATATAAGCATGTAAAATCGAATGATTGGCGTCGTTTTGCATTAGCTGGCGGTTAATTCTCACTGAATTACGAATTCGACGTGTTACAAATTGCCTATCTATTGAAACTATGGTTTATAAATGTTTCGTCATCAAATAGTAAAATAATACATGATTCCCAACATTTACAAACGCTTGTGTACACTGTTCACCCCTACGAGTAGATGAGTGGACACTTGCGAGAACGTATTTATAGAGTTCCAATGCATTATTTTATACCTAAACTGTATACACGTATTTGGGCTCATTGACGTGTTTACACGGTGCAATTTCGAAAGAAAATTTGCTCACACATCCACTCGCAGAAGTACATAAATCGTGTACTTAAGTAGGGGAGAAGTAAAGCTCATTCGACGATGACTGATACCAATATTCTTTATCGGGCTACTGCCATCCACATGTACCGAAAAGAAGGCCAATGAAATACATCCTTCGAAACTATTGTTTTTTCAGCAAAATATACCTGGGGTCTGCAGGAATCTATAAACCTTTTCACGTCGAAAGGGAGAACCACCCGGTTAGGAAACATTCAGTCTAGGAGTCACGATACAGCGTGAGACGTGCCACGAATCAATAAGCGAACAGTTGCGATAGCACGAGAACGACTTAGACCACACGACTTCTACGACCAATAATAGAAAATAGAAATGGGAAATGATAGTACATTTCGAAAATCCTGGAAATATGCATTCCAAAATTTGAAAGAAAAACATAATTAGACAAAGAACATAAAAAAATTCTTCGTCTTAAATAAAAATAAATAAATAGCTCCCATTTCGACTGATTTGTTGGTTGGTTGGTTTTACGGAGGAAACAACCCACAAATGACGTCATTTAACATAGGTAGGTGGAGAGGTGAGCTATTGGAAGTTTTGTAATATTTAAGAAATGATGGAGAGAAACCCGACGCTGGTATTAGCCTTCTCTTAGAGAAATATCTACCTATCTCCATAGTCTAATCCGACGGACGGAGCACTAAACTTGAAGTGCCCTCCGCATAGCACCTAAGTAGGAATAGGGATTCTTCCGAAAAAAATCTCCCACAGTGCTCGGATTCAAAACCGGGACCTCTGAATAGGAAGCCAGTGCTCTATTCTCTATATCAATCCCCCCTCCCAATCTTGACCGAGGCAGAGAGATTAGCACGGATGGAATGAACCTTAGGAGGGGCCGCCCCAAGTGTCTGTGAGCACCGGGAAAACATTTTTGTGGGGCCCTCACTATTCTATAATGTATTATTCATACTATATAATACTTAAGTAACCTGCACAAATAGCGGGGAATGTTAAATGTTTTTATCTTATAAGACATGACATTTTCTGCCCTAGATAACCGTAATCCTCCAAAACGCGGAGAACTGCCTTGTTCGGGGCTGAAGTATAGAGGATGACGTCGTCACGACTTATTCTGAATGCATTTACAGAATCACTGCATGAATAACATACCAAATATCTTTATTTGCCAATCCAAGTATATGAAAAACTTTTGAACGTACGGCCGCATTTTCTGTCGCATAGGAGGTGCGATGTGCTAGGGGAATTCACTGATGAGATCGGGTAGGAGCGGTGGCTAGAATACTGGATTCCCACATTTAGGGTCCAGGTTCGAACCCCAGCAAAGTCCGAAATGTTTCATTTAATACCCGATCCCTATTTGGGCGTAAAGTAGAGAGCACTAAACTTGAAGTGCCCTCCGCATGCACCTAACTAGGAATAGGGATTCCACTTCCACTTCAAGTGCAGTACCACTTCCGTCGTTTGGGACGTAAAACTGTGGACCCCTTGGAGCCTTAGGTTAAGACTAGGCTAACGCTGACTCCGAATGTATACCCTTTTTCCCCCAGGCCCCAAATAATCTTTCCTTAACCAACCTACCCTTATAAGACCGTAGTTTTTGGTCTCATCCCAAAATAACTTTAGTTATTCTGGGAGGAGACCGAAAACTACGGTCATAACTTATCAACAGGGATCCTCCGATAAAACATTTTCAAGCTCGAGGCAACATGGTATATTCCTCAAGACTGGCAGAAATTTGCCCCTGCAACCACCCCAGCCACGAGTATTTTATTATAGAATGATTTCACAAAGTAATGGCTGGCACCGTGGATTCTAAGATTACGTTGCCATAAATAAATAAAAATCTAGCATAAAAACGACAGAATGTGAATAAAGTCTACTTGTATGGTCAAACATTTATTGGAGTGTGACCATACAAGTAACATTTGGACCAGATATTTTACATGTGCAGGATTAAGGTAAAAAGTTGGATTAATTTAGAGCAGTATGAGAATGTAAATGTTGGAAAGAAAAATTTTAATATTGTCAACATAAACATTTTGATAAACATAAGCTTAAATTAAATAGTCATTAGTAAGTAATTACAGTAACTGTGCAGTGAGTCACAATAATAATAAAAATGAATAATAACAATTGAATCTACAATTATATCTTTTAGCTGATAGCGTAGTTGTTAATTATTTTCCAAGATACCCCTAATTAAAAACATAAACGTCGAGATTGGTCCATAAATGGCGGAGATAGAGCGAATTTTTACGCGCTCCTCCGTTTGAAGTTCCAAATTCAGTTTTTCAAGCGCGCGGCAGCTCCGTGATTCATCGCCGCTCTCTACCCCCTCCACGCGTCCCATTGTTTGCTGCCGCGTCCGCCGTGAATACGCTCCACTTTGTGCACGCAATTTTATAATAAAAGAAAAGTTTTATTTTAAAAAGTAATTGCAATAATCAAATATAATCCTTTGTTTGTGTAATTCCGTTGAAATGGTTTCTTAACTTTTATAAATAAATCCTCTGCGATTAAAGAAAATAAAATTCTATCTCGGCTGCTATTGGTCGCAAGGACTTTTTGTTTTTCATGAATCTGCACAATCAAACCAGCTTACAGAATATCCAAGTTAGAAGCTGGTGTGACCAACAGACGACGCCGTAGCTCTATTTGTTTATAAAAAAAACGCTAGTCTGAAAACGTATTCTTTTTAAACGTTTATATCTATGACTTTTTAATGATTTTTCGAATTGGTTTTAATACTAAATGTATTATAAGTCTCTGAGAGTATAATTCCATTGGAGTTGACTCAATAATTTCACGACAAGATAGCAATTATTAACTTTAAAACACTGTCTCCGGATAAACAATAGGCCATAACTCAGCAAACAATTCAAAAATCACCTTTTAAAAAATATTGTTGTATTAATAATCACAAGCGCATTCCTTCAAAGCAATGAAAATAGTGACGAATTCATTTTTGCACTGAATATTTAATTAACAAAAAACGCCCATTTCCACCGGTTTTTTTGCTTTTTTTGCAATAACTAATTCATCGCATTCGACGTACGACAACTCAAATTAAAGGTTATTTGATTACCCACAACTTTTGTTTGAAACATGTTTTCGTAAGTTCATTAGTTATTGAAATAATAACAAAAAAAGTCATTTCGGCGCCCTATAAACAATCACTACTTAGCAACCCCTCATAATCTCGAGTCGAACGCACATGGGGGGGTCATTTCATGCCCATCATTACACTCCTGAGCACATTTCATCCACTATAGAATTGGAGTAAAATTTACATTGGGATTATCCCTTTATTGATTGTACTAATATTACAAGGTATTGATTTCGGTGAATTTGACCATGAGTTTCATTAGGTATGCTTAATTTCTTTTTTATTTTATATGCTTCAAGGCAAACTGTGGATATGATATGCCAAACCACGCAACCCAGCTCGAACCCAGGGTGATCCAGGGTGAGGCATAAGAACCCAACTCCCTCCCCCTTTTCATGTCTGACGTAATACTAGAATGGGTCATTACTCAGCCCGCTCTCAAGCAAACAAATCGAGGTCACCGACAACCCCTATTCCCAAGAACATGATGCTACCGATGCTACTTAACTCTTCTGCTCGCTTGAAGCGGCGCTCTTAAAAATTGAATACCCAAATATTTTTACAGCTTGTTACCACCTGTAATAAAGTGTAAAAATATAATCGTTAGCGAAAGACAATAAATGCATTGTTTTTCGCTTTAAAGGTCCATTCGCGTAATCCTATTTTAATGTATTTTTCCATCACAGTAATAGGTTATCACTACATAAAAAACTTCGTATTAAATCTTAACGGTGAAAATAACATTTGCACTTCACTAACGTGAAGTCATTCCCAAAATTTTTCCTAACTAAAGCATATTTTGTTCGAAGCAGACTACGCGAAACCTATTTCATTCGATATCTTGATAGTTCGTCAAAACGATGAACGTCAGTAGGATGTATATCGTCTCTTGAAAGTCTCGCGAAAAATTCTTCCCACACGGAAAATCCTTCCCTCATAAAAAAAGCCTTCCCTCGCCAACTTAACTAACTTGCCATAGCCGTTTTGCCGTCAGCGCAGAACTCAGACCAGTAAGGAAAGACTGACGTGACGTGGAAAACAAAAATTCGTAACTCCCTTTGTAATCGAGATAAAGTTACAATTCTTTCACCAAAAATAAATGTTTAGTTTTATCCAAATTTCATGCCCAGCTTCATATGGACCTACATCGTATGATACGAAAGTTAGTAGGCAACTGCTTCCTACCTTACAAAAATCAGAATTTTTGGCCCAAAGATACTCAACTATATATAACATCATCGAGACTCAGCTAAACACATAAAAAGGTTTACCGATATGGGAAGTAAGATATAAAAAAATTTCCCTATTAGTTTTAGGGTAGCGTTTAGAACTGTTTGCCGGATATTGAGTGAAGAAGAGAGCCACAGATAACTGCTACGAAATGGCAAGCGGCTGAAATTATGGAGCGTTAAAAATATTTCATTAAATAAAAACTTCGTAACTCCTCTTGTATTCGAGATAAAGTTAAGATTTTTTCACCGAAAATTCATTTATAGTTTTATCTAAATTTCATACGCAGCATATATGGCACTATATAGTTAGATACGAAAGTTAGCAAGCGATCGCTTTTTATCTTGCCAAATTCCAAATTTATTGTTCAAAAGATATCTAAACAAATATAACAACGTTAAAACTAAGTCAAACACAAATTAAAGTTCACCAATAAAAATAAAAATATATAATAAACATTTCCTGCAAGTTTCAATTTAATAATGAGAACAGTCTGCCATGAACTGGGTTAGGAATATAAACTCGAAAGAGCCACGTTACTAGCAGAAATTCAAGAAAATATTTTTATAACTGCTATATTGAACAGAATCGACTAACTATTGTCACCACTAAACTTAGCGTCTCTTTCTGCTTCAGGACACATTTATTTAAACCGTATAGCGAAATATTAATTTTCAGGCTTGTGGAACGCGCAAATTCTTCCCCCTCATCAAACAATTCTTCCCTCGCTAGGTTTTCCTGCCGGAGCTGCTTTAAAAATATATACGGTTTTTGGCGTGCGGTGAGCGCTCTACTATGATACCATGAACAAATAATATACAAGGTGACGAATGAGAGGTTCTTTAAAAAAATACTGCCTTTACGCCGGAGGAATTTTCAAACATCCATGATACCTCCTACCCATCCTCGCGAGTGAATATTCTTCCTTTTCCGCGGCGGCATGCTGAACGGAGTCTTTTCCCGGCGTTGAATACCCCGGCGAAAAGCATTTAAATTGCTCCCGGTTTGTTTTAACTATCATTCTTTTCGATTAGGCCTATCGACCAACAATGGTTTAGTTACGAGTTTTTTCACCTATTATAATTTTGAAAATTTAAAAAAATAATTTTTAAAATGTTTAAAAATAGTTTTTAAAAATAAAAAAATATACTTTAGAAAATTAAAAAAAAAATAATTTTGAAAGTTTTAAAAAATAAAAAATAGCTATTTTACACTAGTTGCCTTTTTCGCGCAGGATGTGCACACATCCCGCACATCTGTGCGCGCAGGATGTGCGGGCTTTCGCACGGAAGACATGGATTCCTCCGGAGGTTTTAGCACGACCATTGGCGTCATCCTCAACTAGTTGGCTGATGCCGACGTCGGGGTTCTTTCCACCCTTCCTCCAATTCCTAACTTATCCTTTCCATAGCTACCAACCCACACATGCATAATGGTGAAAATGAGATCAGTCGTCGGTCGCCTCCTCCAAAAAACCAACCCAATGTTTTCACGATGAATGCACTCGCGCTGGTAGATGCGGGAACACTTGCGAGAAAACATGCTTAGAAAAAAGCGCTATTTAGCGGATACACGTTAGCCCAAATGGGAAAACTTATGTGATTGCACGATGTAGGTATAATTGAAATTTCATACCAACCCACTGTTTTCACGATGAATGTACTCGTGCTGGAAGGTACGGGTATTTGCGAAGATGCACGCTCAGAAAAAAAGCGCTATGTTAAGGATACGCGTTCGCCCATTCGCGCAAATTTGCGTGATCACACGATTTAGGCACAAAGGAACATTTTTTCACGCATTTTCTTGCAGTAGTACCTACATTCATGCGTCGTGTAAACATGCCGTCATGTTTTTCTCGCGACCCCAAAAAATGATCGGGTTGATTTGGAGCAGAGTGTACTCATAGTACTACCATGAGTGTAATGGCTTTCCAACCCGACTGCCTGGGGAGATGAGATTCTTAGGGACATCCCGATCCCTTTTTCGGTGTCATTTGGAGAGCATTTCAAGGGTAGTAGGTACTCCGTCCTTGGGATGGGACGTAACATTATGCAACTTTCAGCGCATTTCGTTTAGTTCGGCTGATACCGACGTCAGGTTTCTCACCGCCCTTCCTCAATTATTAAAATAAATCTTTCCCTTCCAACCAACGGAAACTCAATGGCGGAAGAGACCTTATTTGTCGATCGCCTCCCCAGAACAACCAAGCAACCAACAGTCCCAAATGGGAACCATTGCTAGGTTTTCGTCAATACCATTTCGAGGATTCGCGGGAACTTTGATGGCTATACAAACATGGTCACAACTATGTTATAAGGAAGTAATTAAGCACCTCATTGAAACATATATTTGGAGCGTGCTCTTCGGTGTCAGTGAAGCTTGGATAATAACAGCAGCAGAGAAAATATGATTGGAAGCAATGGAAATGAGGTGTTATTGTAAAATTACGGTAATCAAATGTACTGAGAAAATCACCAATGAAGAATTCCTATAAAGAGTTGGAAAGAAGAAACAATACTCTGATAAGATGACCCAAGCTAATTGGATGCATTTTGCGACACAACCTCTCGAAAACAATACTGGATGGAGAAATGAATGGGAAGAATTAATGAGGACCTAGGATGCGAATTATGAAATACGTAATGGTGAAGACATATAAAAGAGAATTTAAGCGCTTCTAAGCGAGAGTGAAAAGCTTAGTCGATATAAATGTGAAAAACTGCAGCAAACCAATATTCGTATCGGTGTCTGCTGATGTACATAAATTAATACGCGCTGTTCTTCTTGAAATTTTGTTTCTTCTTAAAAAAAAGTAGCGAAAAGAATAAGTCTACGAAACCAAGTTTTGATCGATTGGCGCCTTTCGGTCAGCTTAAGATCACGCAGTAGAAGCCACAGCTATCTTCCGTGGTGATAACTGCGTGCCACTTTTGAAATAAAGAAAGATATTCTAATCAAAAACTTCACATGAAAACTGTCTTAGGCATTAGAAATAATATAAAAAAGGCCCTTAGATTACATGTAGTGTGTAAAATATGCGGAGCTGTAACATGAAACATACAACTCAAACATTTTTTACGACAAATATAAGTGAATTGGTATTCTACGTAGAGAACATATTTTCAAAATAGAATAAGGTCAGTGCAGCTCTCCCATAATTAGTTTGGTTCCATCAAACATGATTATACGTACATCTCATCACCAGATAAGACAGGTGGGAATAGAAGTCGACACTTACGCAGTAGCAATCTTCAGACATGAATCGTAAGGAATGAAGCCAGTTCCGTAACGAAGAAATTATTCCAGCCGTGACGTTTCGCTGACCTTTCTCGAACTAGCCTTGGATTTTTTTCTTACAGAAGGTGTGAACGAGTCCAGAGCACATGTAAAAACTTCATCTTCATCCCATAGCTTTTAATCTTTCTGTAAGGTCAGAAAGGTATGGATTCACCTGACTTTCGTGAATACAAGCTCTTGCGTAACGCTAATCAACAGCTGCTAGCCAATCGCTTCTAAACATGAATTTTGTTTTTTAAAGCAAAAGGCTTAGGTATATAAAGACTGGCTCTTTAATTTTCACAATTTCCTGACGGGGTGGTTCCATTTGGAATCATTGAATTCTTGGATACGATAGCCCATGTCCCGAGAAAAATCATTTCTATTATCATCGTAACTCTTAGCGTACGACACATATTTTTTGGCAATATTATAGTTGCCTTACACTTATAAACAAAATATACTGAAAGAAAGAACCTGGTCACTAGTTTAAAAACTTCAGGTGAGTAAGGGCTCATGAGATTAATAACCAAAAGTGGCACTTCTAATAATAATTCTATTGCGCGCAATATTCAGAAGCTAAAAACTTAGGAAAAAACAAACGTAAAAGGATATAACGTCGTCATTGAGAGTTGTTTTTTTAAGATAGTATTTGAGTAGATCGGGATGAATCGCGGTGTTCTAAGAAAAATCTTAGCTCTGAGTCACTCTCGATGACCTTTGAACTTAAATAAAATCGCTGTGAACGGCATTATTTGCGATTGCGGCGAAGAAATCGTTCTTATCTTTCTTGAGACCGAGCTTAAGCTATTAAGAATTCTTATGAACCCGATGACGAGTGTCCGTCTTATCATCATTGCCCTGGGGAAAATCCAAAATAATGCGAAAGTTTCGAGATTTCTGGAATAGTATTAAGCGCAATTCTTTCATCTTTCCGGCCTCAAGACGGAGATAACTGCACACCAACATCAGCAGATGACGCAAAAGAATCGGAAAAACAATGGTGAATGTGAATAAACATTCACCGTCGATCCATCCGGATGGGTTTGTGATTTTTTTTAAACGGTGTGCCCTCCACATGAGTGCAAACTATTGTCAGCGACATTCTAGTTGCAATTAAAGGCAGCTTTGCGACCCGAGAGTTATACGCAACGCTCTTTTGATATGGGCATTAATCTGAATTAATTCTACCCCGAAAAATCCCGGTGCGTCATCCGAAGACTCAATACCCAGCGTCGTAGCTAGGGGCTGGCCATAAGCGGGTGGCTGCCAGGGGCGCAACCCTCATGGGGGCGCACTTTGCAGACCCACAGCCAGCGGGACGCTGCAGCGCGTTGGGGCACAGGCAAACTAAATTAAAACATGATGCTAACTCACATTTACAAAATTTGCACTTGATTACGATAGGCGCCCCTAAATTAAATCATAAAATCATTGGCCGTTCTTCCACTATCCGGCACACGCCGACCAAAGCGGCCGGGCGGCGCGCCAGAAAAGTAAACTTTTAAGTGATTTTATAATGCCTAAATGACCTCACTCGTATTGTATTGTTTCCCTTCCTACATTATAGTAAGTAAGAACTAATTTTATGCTTAAATGTATACATGCCTGAAATAACTTTTTCAAAGTTATTGTGTTGATTCTCTTACTAGAAAATGTCTTGGGGGCGCAAAATTCAAATCTTGCCAGGGGCGCTCATGATCCTAGCTACGACGCTGTCAAGACTTGGCTACCACAATAACACTAATATGCTTAGTTATCAATGACGCTCTCGGAATATGCTGCGTGTGGCTCATTTTTCGTCAGTATAGATCGCTTAACTCCTTATCCCAGGAGTAACTACGGTTTCTCCAAAAGGCTCCAAAGGCAAAAATAAAGAGTAAAATGATGAAAAATGGATCTCAATCAGCGTACCCTGGAAGCAACATTGCTAATTGATAAAATGAGCTTCTAAAATCTTCACACCAAAACTCTTTATGTTTCTTGAATTACCAAAGTGCATGTGACTGCCACGATGGTAATGTATGCACATGATATCCTGGCTCCAATTTGTTAGATAGATCTCGAGAAGTAAGAAAAATTTGGGCCAACTTTTATAAGGAATAGTTGTCATGATACTAAAAAGGGAATATATGTATGTTTGAAGTATGCATTCTGGGCTATGGCGCTCACAACCGCCTTCCTGGTACTCTCATTGATGCTTATTAGCCCTAGCAGTATTTTCACACCCCATTCAAAGAGGAAACTCAAAACAGTGTTTTTACCCACCAGAGGCAGGTAGGGCAACGCTCATGAGCCCTCAGAAACTATTTTTGCCTTTATAATTTAGTAAAATTACGTGACAAAATATATTTTTTGCATAATCACAGCCACTTCTTTTCCTATAATGAGGAGTGCCCATTTTTATCATTAGCTTCAGTAATTTAATGATAATCACAGTAGTGGTTCTATTACAAATAAATAAACACTAACTTGTCTTTCTTCCTTAAGGTGCCAAGCCAAGCCAAGGTAATAAGCCAAGGAATCTATTTAAATACAATTCTATGAGGAAATAACATCACATTAAAAGTTAAATTTAATATTAGCATTAAAATAGACCAAGATACCCCATTATAAAAATATAATTTATTTATTTATATAATAATGAGAAGTAATTCTAGCATTAATCACATCTCAATCTAAAGATTTGAGCTCCAGCTACCTCATTTTTCAAACATTGTACTCTCCCATTCTAGCCCAGGCAAGGGAGTGATATAGTGGAACCTATAAATCCAGTTTGACCTTTTTCTGCAGGCTGGGTGAAGCAATCATAGTTTAATACTAGTGGAGACAAAATACCTTTTAAATGATTTACTTTGCATGGCACCTTATTGAATATAAACTTCACAATAAATTTCCTTGCTGTTTTATGATTAATCTGCAACCAAACCAGTGGCAGTGGGGGGCATAATTCTTGGCACAATAGGGAATACGGTGGTCATAATGTATCCCATACCCCCCAGACCCCAGGAAAGCAGCAATCTGCTTCACCCCCCCTCCCCCAAACAATGACCTTAATCTGCCACTGAAACAAACAATGAGATGATTCCTTGATGTTCAGCCAAAATATATAAATTAAGTCTACAGTGAGTTC
The DNA here is from genome assembly GCA_963573305.1 of Pyrrhosoma nymphula. NCBI lineage: Eukaryota > Metazoa > Arthropoda > Insecta > Odonata > Coenagrionidae > Pyrrhosoma > Pyrrhosoma nymphula. The sequence goes on along the minus strand of OY754331.1, from coordinate 62,197,929 downwards.
AGAAACCTCGTCTGAGGAATATGATCTTTTCCCTTATTAACTTTGAATGGAATACCCTTCCCCAGATTAATGAACTCCAGATGGAGCATTCAAATCTTTCTTTGGAAGGTTGGTCTAGAAGAGGGATAAGATGGAGGTGACAGTAAAATTTAGAAGTATTTTTTACAAAGTCATGTTTCCCATAATTAGAGATGTTCACTTTCTTCAGTTAAAATCAGAAAGAAGGAATATCTAAAAATGTTCGAAATCAACCTCACTTTCTTCCAAAAATGAGACAAAATATGAATGGAAAGATTATTGTAACAGAAGAGCTATGAAAAGCATGTGTACAAGAAAAATGAATAATTTTCTTTATGTTACAATTCAATGAAATGTGCATAATATTTGCTTCTCTGGAAAACAAATATCCGTTTTCCTGGTAGTGCTCACTATAATCCCAAGAGCCGCAAATAAGTGTTATTTACTTACATGTTTGCAAGTTTCTTTTAATGTCTGCAATGGAACTGATGTTGTAAACATGGCAAGTATATGAAGAGACAGAGCTACACATTCTTCCTCTTGTCCTGAAATTATTTTCCCCACAGCCATTGGTAATCTCCCTAACTTCAAGAGAAAGTTCAGTCCTGCCTCTTCTATAATTACATTGTATACTGCCATTAGGAGTAATCTGTAAGAATAATGAGAATACAAATTTTGTGACAAATATAACTTGTATTTATTGCATGAAAATGATGCAACAGGTATTTGAGGAAATTCACCACAAGAACATTATTGAACAGCAACACACATAGAAGTTTTACCGTCTATCTGGTGAGACTGACTAATGGAAAATCCAAGTTTGCATGCCGCGAATGTCATAGTATTTTTAAAGGAATTATTTTTCAAGCATCGAATGTTTTATCTAGCATCCATAAATTTCATAACGACAATATTTTTTGTAGACTTTACCTTAGCATTAAAATCAAACAAAGTAATTGCATTATGTTCATCATTCATTGTCAGGCCAGAGCATATAAAGAGAAACCAATTGGCTTCTCTATACATGCAATTGAAATTAGCTCCTCCTTATGCTACCTACTTTATGTAATGATAGAATTACACATCCACCATCTTCTTAGTAAGTTTCTTTGGCCCAAAGCTTAATATCCTCTCGATTTTCAGCTATTTTTTTTCCAAATTATGAATGATTGGTAATGGCATGAATGGAAAACTGTGTTGTGTATCTATAACTAACTTAAAGCTACATTCCTGATATACACTCCCTACCTTTTGTAATCTTCTTTTAATAATTCTAATATGTAACTCCTGTCTTCACTGAAATTGACTGTATGGTTGTACTATATAGTAATCAGTGGTCAGATATTCTATTTGGTTTAATGCATTTGGTTCAATTCCTTCTGCTGCTGCAACATTGATGTTTCTCATGATATGATCATAAATTTGGCATCGACATTATACTTTTCACTTTTATACAGTAATCTTGATAAAGTTTGTTGCCTTATGTCTTGTTCATGAGAGGAAAATATAAAGGAAATAGAGTAAAACTATTTCACCCTTTCAAAGCAAAGCAACTATTCAAATCCCTAGACTATCACTTTTTCCCTCACTGAACTAGAGTTTTAGTCCATAAATTTCACCATTAAAACCAAAAACATCAAAATTAGAAATGATGCTTATCCTGAACATTACCTCCAAGTAATCATTTCTCTTTGAAAATTCCTTTTGTCTCACTTTTGGCCGCTATTTACTGACCAGAATGCAACTAAAGAAGAACATGGGAAATTGCACAAAAACGCATTGCAGCCACTGTTGATTTTGGCCTCTCTAGAATCATTGTGGTCAGGCCAAACCCCATGAGATATAAAACAAAATTGATTATTTCAATATGTATTAAGAAAAAATAATATACATATGGAATTTAATCTAACTTTAAAATTTAGTGTGCCCAGGGGCGGTTGCGGTAAGGTGGGGATTCCCGCCCGGGTCCGGGTTGTGGCTCAGGCTCCGGGCCCCGGCTCCCGTTTATCGCATCGAAAGTTTTAATATATTAATTGCAAACCTTTTGCCCTTAACCATCTGAAACACAATTCAACACACAAATGTTTTCAGAAGGGGGAGGGGGGGTCACAAAAACTGGGCCCCTCTGGACGTGCAGCGGCCCGGGCCCCTGAGCACCTACGCCGCGAGCCACCTACACCTATAACTGCACCTGTGTGTGCCTATTATCAGGAGTAATTGTGAAAGGAGGACAGAGATTGAGTTGAATGTTGAATGTAGTTGGTTTGAAGGGATGAAGAAGTCAAATAAGACTCAGCACTACACAGTGGCAGATTAAAGGGGGTGTGCCCCCCTCATTATCCCTGGTAAAACAGAAAAATAGGTGGTCATAAGGTATAAGTAGCAATCCGCCTCCCCAAAACAGCAACCTTATTCTTCCACTGGCATTCTGGGTAAGACTTGAAGAAAAAAATGCAACATCAATCACTAGTGGACCTTGTGGAGTACACTTAGAGGAGCTTGTGCACTTTTATAAGTCAACAATTGAAGAGGAACAAAAAATTTTGAGACAATATCATCTAACCATCTCAGCCTCACACCATGACAGGAAAAAACAATAAAGACCTATACAAAGCAACTCACACATTTGTTCTAGCTCTAGGATCTTGGGGCTTCAGCCTCAAATAAAGAGAATACATACCAAGGAAAGAGATTAAATCACCATCCAAAAATATGAATCAGTTAAAAATAAGACATTAACTATAAGCAGAGGTGAGTTATGCAAGAGTATAAATTGAGTCAATCATGGAAAGTATAATATTACATGAAGATATTTTCTCAAAAACTTTAATTCTGAATGTAAATACTGCTCATGCAAGAAGACAATTTTTCTGGATCTTGGACACCCTAGGCATTGGCCTAGGCAATCCACCTTGATCTACTTTTCTTTTTTGTGATTGGTGCAGCAGAATAGAACCTTTTTGTTATTTGTAATTTAGCAGTCGAGATTTTATAAATAATAAAAAAAATCTCAAGGCTTACATGCCCAAACAATTACTAAACCCCAAATGCTTCAAAGTGTGAAAACTGAAATTAATTTATCAAACCATCAGGCAAAACAGTTCAAACTGGGTTTCTTAATCATTCAAATCGCATGTATGTACATACTCCAATACATCATGGACATTTACATTGTGGGAATATGTTCCTTAAAATCTGCTTGATTCAAACTGAGAAATTTTACTATCTCATTATTCTGAATAAATTTTAAAATTGATAGCAAAATGATTCTACTGAAAAATCTTAGTTTCCTAAAAGCTCAATCCCAAGGGGTTTTTTTCAATGGGCTCACAATTTTCCATTGATTTTAGTGTGTACATACATATATTATGTATGAGCCTGTGGATTTGGTGTGATTGAATATTTATTGACGACCTCCATGATAATTCCATAGGTAAGACCTATGGAATTAAATAAATATATTATTATTGTTTGTTTATGTTGTAACATTCCCCTCTGAGTCCCCGACAAGCATCATGTTTCATTGCCGTCATCATGGCTGGGGACCCAGGAGAGGTTGGGCAGTTTTCACAGCCACGTCTGATGCCCATCGGATAAGTGACTATACACTGCAATAGGCTCATGTGTATGAAGTTCATGGAGTGACCCCAGGATGACAGCCTTCTGCATGCGTACCACAAATGATTCCGCCTATGCCACGCAGGGCAGAATGCACTTGATGCTATCTAACAACTAGCCGGTTGTAACTCCACCAAGCACACCTATGATACGGACTACTAGTTTCACAGTGTCCGGGGTACATTTGCTACAGCTCAAATAACTGATGAGGAATCATAGTGGCCCCGTGGGTAGAGTGCTGGGCTCCCGGGTCCCAGGTTCAAATCTAGATGAAGTCTCTCTGGAGAGCCCCTCCAAGAATCCTCGCGGTGCGACTGTCTGATTGTCAGAACTTTGTGGAAAATCACAGGTGGCCCAGGGAAAGGAACAGGCCCCGGACTCTGAATGTGTGAATTTCACACGTCAATGGCTTAGTATGGGGTAAGCTCTACTCTCACCCATCAAAACCAACCTCTGAGTTGGAACAGTGAGTGAGTGATAACTGATGAACTCATTAAGAGAAATCCTTAGGAATTATAACACCTGAAGTTATTAGAAAATGTGGTATGGATATTAGAAGGCAGAAATAAAAGTGAAATGTATCAGGATTCCTTGTTAAGTTCTCATGATGAAAAATTCTAACTACCATGAGAATAACTCTTGAAATTAAGTTCAAACTTGATTACTATAGTTGTGTGTTATGTTATAACAGGATAATTTGTAAATATAGAACTAATGTAAGAATAAATTTATATAAAAAACCACATCAATAAATAATTATTGATATACAATCCAAGTGATACAACACCAATATAAACCTTGTTTAGTGAGCAAAATCAAAACTTACCGTCTTAGATAGTCTCCTTGTGGAGCAGGAATAAAGGCTAATGCCTCAACCATACATGCCAAAAGCTGTTGCCCACACTCACTGCCCAGCAATATTTCCCTGCCCGAAGGAGTGGCTGACATGTTAGTAACAGTCCCAATCATTCCAGCCACAAAGTGTCCTTCTTCACTTCCAGCAACAGGTATAGAGACCTCATTGCTCTCAACTATATAGGTATTAGTGAAACTCTCTAATGTCCCAGTAGCAATTTTGAGGAATTCAGGAAATTTATACTAGATAAATAGAAAAATTCAAAGAATGGACATAAAAATAGAAAGAATTGAGTCAATACAACTGCAAAAGATAAAACTAATCATATTTTGGTTAGGTTGAGAAAATATGGCATATAAAAAGTGATTTATCCTTCAAAAATGTTGAGTTAACTATTTGGTATAATTTAAATGCAGCATAACACAGTATGTAAGAAAAGCAGACATGCTTAATACTTATATGTACAAATTAAAGGTAGCAAACTAATAAATTCAGATAGGTAGGTACTATTACTAAATGCATTAAACAGCCATCAAAAGCACCCACAAAGCATGAAAGCTGGATTCCAGCCTGGATTTTGGCTGGATGCATCCAGCTAGAATTGGCGAGCTATAGATTCCAGCTGGATTTCGGCTTAACTCAGGGTCTTGATTCCAGCTGGAACTAGCCAGATTGATTCCAGCTGGATTTCAGCTTGCATACTATAGGTTTGATTCCAGCTGGAATTGGCAATTTTGATTCCAGCTGGGTAAACCTATCGAAGGGTCATGGCGTCGAGAAAGAAATGCACTCCACAGGTTTTAACTAATGGTATTGGAAAGGAAAAGGGTTAATGAAGAAAATGAAAGGTTCATTTAAGAGCGCATATGTAGCATAACACAATATGTGAAGTAGGTGTTATAATAGTGCATGCATGCTAGTATTGTATTATCAGTGCAAATGACTGACAGTCATTGTGTGCATTAACTCTTGATTTTCGGAAGAAATAGCCTCATACGCGTATTTATCTTTAAGCGCCTATCTCTAAAAGCACCAAGATTTATTTCAGCTTGCTTATGGCTTTTGTTTGTATGTATGGTCAAAAAATAGCAAGCACTCTTTGTCTACCTTTACGAAATTAGTCAGTCATTGTATGTATTGACTCTGATTTTTGGAAGAAATAACCTCATTTCAATGAATTTCTGTAAGGAGAACAACTGGAATAGGGGAAAGGTATAGGTTTGCTAAGCTGAGGTGATCATATGACACTGGTTCAAATCCTACACATGCCATTATTTATCCCACACATGCCAGACAAGTAACCCTCTTCTCACAGACACGAAACAGACAAGGCGTTTGAATTTATATTATACCAACCATAGCCAGCCTGTTGTCTCTCGGACGAGGAACAAGGAACCAACAGTCACCCGAACAGACAACAAAAAGGCATTATTATTACAGAAATCAACAGGGTCCTGCAGAGGATAGTATTTATACATCCAGGGTTATTAAATGCTCTTAAATAAAGGAAATTATAATTGTGACATTGGTGTCTGGCATATAGTTGAGAACCTCCGATACATATGTGGTTAAGTACCTACTGGAGACCTCCGCAATTATACTAATCATGATTTGAGAGCATGTACACAACTCTGAATGATAGCTGCTTTCCTTGCACTACTTGAGGCTTAATTAAGAAATTATTCCATTTTATTTGTAAGAGAAAAACCAAGAGATGGTCTATGGATAGCATAATATTCATTATTTTAAAAGTACATATATCATGATATCACCCTTCTGGCAGTCTTTATTACAATACTTAAAAGTATTTATATACAGAAAATATAAGGGTATACTTATTGCATATTTTCCTTACCCAAGCCAACATTGAGTTCACAACTTCAGACTCTCGACAAGCTCTCCACAGCATACATGCAAGTGTTGAGCCTATGGAAGTACACATATTTCTTTCTTGTGATAGCTGATCTTGTAAAAGATTAACATTTTTATCTTTTTGAAGGAGTTCAGACTTAAGAGAAGATATCATACTTTCTTGATTTGTACATTGAACTTTCAATGATTTTGATTCTTGTCTTAGAGTTTGAGATTCTACGTGGTATTTTTTGGCAGTCCTCATTGCTTGCGTTAAAGAAATTTGCGTAGATTTTAATTCAGACTGCATTTGATGAATAGCTGCAACATGTCATAACAAAAGTGACTGGATATACCTATGTACTTATATTCTCGATTGTTCTAGAGTTATGTGGGATTCAAATTTTGCATACACATACAAAATATCTCGGTTCAATAATTGATAGTGTCGGATTTATTCATCTTCAGAGGCAATCATCTCAATGTATAAAGAGGAAAGACAACAAAATTGAGTTTATAAGGAACACAGGAAATTACTCAAAATTAGCAACCAAAGGATTGGTTCTCCAATTAAATAGTGGGTTTGATAAAAAAATTGATGAATAAGAACTATAATGATAGTTTTGAGAAAATAATATCATTTCTAATAATAGCAATATGCATAAGATATCTATGCATATCATGTATATACCCAAAGCGTATGTATAGATTACCGGAATTATTTACCGTTTTGAACTTGCGGCAAACATATTTCATTGATATCCAATATACCATTTTTAATGACTTGGGTTTCGTCTGCTAACTGTTTGATTTCCGTCTCCAAATCCTGTAGTTTGGGATTACCAGAAACACACTTGGATATGAAGCATAAATGTGAAGTAATCGTCGCTAAGGTTTTCGTAACACCATCCTGAAAGGAAAACTATTTGTTATAATACTCCATTTAAACTCAATGGGAAGTATGAAATGCTTTTTAACTCACAAACAGTTCTATTTCTTCATCCAAGCTCTTACAGCTATTTGAATTTTCACATTCAATTTTGGCGCCTAGTGACATTATCAATACTTGTCAAAAGAAAGACGTTAGTAAATTCAGCTGGAAATCAGGAAGTTCTAATTTTATTAGAGAACAAGATGTCTTTTAAGCTTTGTTCGCGTCGCTGCTCCTTTTGTACTTTCCTGCACCTTTTGCTCCTTTTGGCGTTCGCGTCGCGGAAGGTACAGTTGGTACAGGTTACTAAGGGCGTTCGCGTCGCGGGTACAGGAGCAAAAGGTGCAACTTCAACTTGTACCTTTTGCTCCCGCTTCGGAGGTGGAGCAAAAGGTACAAAAGGAGCAGCACTGAGAATTGTGGGTAGTAGCGCTGAGAATTATGGGTAGTAGCAGAAGAATTGTTTGTATCACGAACATTTGAACTGAGCAATTGGCCGGTACCTATACAATTCTCGCGCAATTGTATTGTAATTAGCTACATAATACGTATATATAAGATTTAAATCGACGTAAAATGACGGCCCGTCCACTAGTGAATGAGGAAAACCAACTTATAGTGGACGAGCAAGGAATGCTCACATTTTTTCACGAAGGTAATATTTTTAGTAAATACCTACGTAGAACATCAGGAACTACTTTAACTTATTGTACAATTCATTAAGAAGTTCATTAGCAGTAAAAAGAAGCATTTAAGTGCCTAATTTTAAAACATTTATATTTAACGTTAAAGTCATTGGACAGCTTATTCATAGTTAAAGTTTATGCATAAACTTTAACTTATTTAACACTTTAAGCATATTGATTAATCATGATTAAGGAATACGTACTCGCTAGTCACTGCTGTTTTATTGCACTACAATGAAATAATACCTCGCGGAAGGTGGTAAAATCGATAGAAATCAATTGGATATTTTTTTAACGTGGGAATCTATTTGTCACGTATCGATACCCTGGTAAATGATACGTGTGCAGGAAATTTCTTGGCAAGGAATCCATGATTCCTTACAGAAAATCTTGTTTAATTCACGGAATATTAAATTCCCTGTACTTCAGCCCCAGAAACTAAACGTACCTATTCTTAGTTGCCGCGAATTGTCCCTGTTAGAAGGTTCCCCCCAGTTCCAGGGTAGTTCCCCCCTGGAACCACCCGGGAACGTTAATGTTCCAGGGGGAACCACCCGGGAACATTAATGTTCCAGGGGGAACCACCCGGGAACGTATATGTTCCAGGGGGAACCACCCGGGAGCCTTAATGCTCCAGGGGGAACCACCCAGGAACCTTAATGTTCCAGGGGGAACCACCCGGGAACATTAATGTTCCAGGGGGAACCATGATGCTCCAGGGGGAAACTCTCAGGAACCAGTGTGTTCCAGGGAGAAGAGTGAGGGGAACGTGCATGCTCCCAGGAGAAACAGGGGCAATGCTCTGTGGAACCATTACATATAACCTGTAAGAAAGGGAAAAACCACTGCATTTCTGAAAGAATGGGGTAATCACATAGAAACTTGCATGTACCTGGGAGGTCAAGAACAAATTCCTAATCAATTTTCAAGTTCATCAAGGGAAATATTTAGAAACCAATAATTTTATAATTATGTGAATTGGGAACAATCATACAGGACTGAAGGAAAATGTAAATAATGGGTGAATTGAGGAGTACATGAACATTTAAAAAATCCATGCGTATAATCCTCAATACATATTATAAGGGAAACTCAATGATCATTCAAATTATTGGGAAATACATTAATGGGATTGGTATAATAGTGGGAACTGAGATGCTGAAATGAGCTGAATGCACATCTTAGGTGTACATATAATACCTACTATCATATAGTACCTGACCAACTGGAATAGTTAAAACTGAGCCCACATATTCACTACTTGATTATTTTCATGCAGGTGAAATGGTATTAGGCCTTGCCAAGCAGGAATCAATGCAACTAAATTTTTATTTTAAACATTTATTACGCGCAAATCAAAGTATGAATTAAGTCCATTATAACAATATCAAAGAAATGCATAAACCACATGTAATTCAATTACAAGTTCATATTAAAATGTTTCTGAGGGACACTACATATGTATTTTGCATTACCTGTGTCAACACAAACAGATATATTTTTCACCAACGAAAATTTACATGCAAATTCATCATTCCTACGAATGATTCTCTTTATGTGCTGTAATCCAGGAATATTTTCACACTCATAACTTTCCAAAATTGCACAACATTCCTTTGATTCCTCACCAAGTAAAATGTGTCTTATTCTACCAAAAGTCCCATTCATTAATTCCACATAGGAGTTGTCACACTTTCCAGGAACATTAGCCACACCTCTTTCATACGTAACACCATCTCGGACTACTTTTTTACATTTAAAATATGATTTTTCAGGCAAATCATAAAGGAAACCATGGAACAGACTTCCCTTTCCATATACTCCTTCACCTTCTGCTGCACAGCACTTACTTCTTGTAGTCTTCACTACTGAGTTGCAGAAATCAACTGTCTCTTTTCTGCAGGCTCCAGATTGTAATATGCATTCTCTATATATGTTGTACTCTAGACTTCTCATGACCTGATGAGGAATACCTCGTGCCGCTTTAATAACCCTCTTAATAACACCAATTGCATTTTCATAGGGAAATGCAGTATGGGCCCAAAGAGGGCCCCATAATCGTACACTCTCTGCGAAGTGCAACAACTGATGCACATTATAAGTCATTTCATATTTCCCATAATACATTTCCATCTTGCATACAAATTCAACTAAGAGCAAGTTACCTTGCTTTATATCTTCCACAGACAAAGAATTCTGTAGCAGCAGATGCATAGATGAAACTAAAAGCTTCCAGTGTTTCAGCAGGTTGGACGGCAATATACCATCTAGCACTGGAACACTGTAGAATAGGAGCCAGTTCTCTAACTCACGAGCCTTTCTCATTTGCTTATGATTGCTAATTAGAACTGGCAATCTTTTCAGAAATGACGGTGGCTTAATACTCTGTATTCGCAAGTCCATTTGTGTAATCTTGCTGGGATTGCCAATGTAATACAACTCATCAGCTTTAGTAAGCCAAATGCGGAGTAATCTTTTCGTCACTCCTTGTAGAACACAATGCATATAATCGGGAATAAACCCCCAAATCATTTTGAAATTAACTAAATTTACTAGAGGACTGACTCCTTTAATACCTAGCACATTACTTGTGCTATCATCGGCATACTTTTGGCAGCATTTTTTGAAGTGTTTTTCAGATCTTGACTTCGGAATCTTATCAGGAATTGGATACTTCACTGTGCCATTAACATTTTCGCCACGGATGAGGCACCAACTACAACAGTTATACCCATTGTGACTAACAAGACCTTGCATTTCTGAGCGTGCTACACTATCCACACAGCAACACAAAGTTATAACTCTGACATTTGTTTTCAATCCCTTGATAATTACATCGATTCCATGATGAAACAGTGAATTCATCATTTCCACAAAAGGAGTTAGGAATACATCCATTCGTGGTTTTTTCCTGCCATACCACAAACCACCCAGCACAGTATATTTACTTCTATTTTCAAGACTTACTTCATTTATGGTAAGGAGAATTGGAACAATTGAGGTCCTAGCATTACCAATTGGTGCTCCATCACTGTTAAAATTGCAAGAAATAAACTTCTCAGAGCTGTCAGATGATGGGACAGAACTCTTGTAAAGAAACCCATTTGTAATATCCGTAAAGGAATAATCATCACCTGACCTGAATGTGAGATTTACATCAGCCCTCTCCAGCAGTGTCTTAATTTGATTGCGGACATTGAACGTGACAAAACAATATTCATACTGATAACCACCAATATCATTGTCAAGAGAGCAATTCTTACATTTGATTTCACTTGCATCAGATTTTTCACACAAATAATGGCCACAATTTTTACATGTGTAATGGGTTTTCATGCCTGTGTTTGGGTTAAGAAGTTTCTTCAACAGATACGGTGTCTGTGGCAATACTGAAGTACCCAGCAAAACATTAAGCATTCCCATTATACCACAAGCAGCAGTCAAAGTTAAATTATTTGCAATTATTAATGTAATCACCATTGTCAAAATTTCACATGGTGAGAAATTAACTTTGAATGAAGAAAGGTGTTGATGTTTTGAGATGAAGTCTTCAAGTACACTATTCCTGTCATCTGCCATATTTTCTGAGCCTGCAGAGGATTCAGAGGATACACTGCTATCAGAACAGTATTCCGAACTATCGCTACCATCGGAATCACTCGAATCAAAGCTTCTACTATCGTCGCAGTGCATAGCAGCAAATGAATCACTTCCTTGGTCTACATGATCCACTTCATTGGGTTTGGAATAGGGTATCTGGCCCCCATCAGTTGAAATACTGGGGCCACTCTGAAAAGCAAATTAATAGAATTTACTGTATAATCTAGGGAAGAATTTAGACTGAGAGGACATAGAGACTTTATTGAGCACACATTTCACCCACGGACTAGGTAGGTACACACACTTGTTATCTCTGTGCCGAATAGAGCACTTGCTTAAAAAAATGAAATACTACTGATCTCAATGCAGGAGTAAAAGCAGGAGAGCTTGCCAAGTTGTCTAGGTAAGAGGATTAAAAGCAGTTACATACGGAGAGTCTTTTAGGATTCCGATAGTTACCGTGTATACATAAGAAAACAGAAAAGAAGGGGATTTATTTACAACAAAAAAAGAAGTGGAAGGCATTGTCTTTATCTCATTTCGTTTATACACTTCCTAATAATAAGATAACTGGAAAAATATGAAAGTACTTCTACGTGGGTATGGAACATCGCTGCAATACTACTCACCTCAGCATTCATTCTTCTTTTACAATTCCAGGAGAATGTGGAGGAATCAGCTCCTCGATACAATTCTTTACGATAACGACCGCGTTTTAAAACTCTTGGAGGCAAAACAACCTCCTCCCCTCCATCAGACATTCTGCTGTCGTCTCTAGAACACGCTTATATATAAATTCCGGTAATTATTATAGTTGACTGGACATCAACAGGTTTTGGTAATTACCGTCGATTTTCAAAAGTTAAATCGCACTATTACGCTAAGAATCGATTTCACGTGAGCGTTAATATTATTATCTCAGAAATGAAAGATACTGCGGGGCTATTTTCAACAAATCTCAAGTTCTCTTCAATCTCGCTGCTCGATATCATTGGTAAGATCAGGTAAGATTCCTGTGGTTCCTGTGTATTATAATCTTTGATTGGTAACATACCCCAAACAACCGTCAAGATCAAGAGCGTTGATGCCAAGCCGATTAAGAATATTGTGAAGTTTTGTAATTTCTCGTGTAATGTGTACTAATTGCTGTGTTAAACAAATTTAATAATTAATTAATTGTGAACAACTTAGCATAATTTAATAATAATCATAATACATTTAATTTTAAAAAATGTCAACACCGCCAAAAAACAAACACCGTACGCGCTGCTCGACCATGTATCTCAATGTGTCTCAATGTGCTCGACCGTACCTCAGTGGAGACCACGTTGTTTTAAGCAGTAAAGTAAATTACTATTTTTGTTTGTATAGCTCTCTTTTTACCATCGGAAGGTGAAATAAGGTTAGTGATTGATCTTTAATTGTGATGTTTCTGAAAACTGGCGTTGGTGATTACGGAATCCCTACATTAAGTGGAGTATGTCAGAGTGTGAAATAGTTAGGATAAGGATCTTTTTTCATTACGCTGTGTTCACGATTTTTTAGTATGCTGTGTATAATTATTTTTGCAGCCACTCTTGTCCTTGTTTTTATAATGGCGCACGCCTTCGTGCAATATCTGCATGAATGGAAGGGGAAGTCGGAAATAGTACCGACTGTGAACATCTTTCCCCGCGACGCTACATTCACAATTGAAACGGAATACCATGTCAAATGTAAAGTGGACGATACAGAGACTGAAGATGAAGACTTCTTCAGGGCGCAAGTTCTTCACACGGCGGCATCAGTAAGTGACGTGGAGGAATGGGTTAAAAGCCAGAAGAGGATCAAAGTTCCTCCCGTCAAACATTTTGTTGAGTGTAGGACAAATATAAAAATTTTTTACCGGAACACATCAGAATTCAACACACATCAGAATCAAGAGCAGCAAAGAAAGGTGAATAGCCCTTTTTGTTTTAAAACATTATAATTAATATTAGTTCTGTTTCCATGCAGGTTATATATTTCCTTGAATATATTGCTTTAAGAATGTTGAATGAAATTAATTGATTTCACGAATTTTCAGCAGAGAAATCACGCGGTGCAAAGTTCTCTTAGTCGGAACATGAATAAGATGTTGAATTCAGCCCGTGTTCGCATGAATTCTTATGAGAATCCGTCGTCAAGTACGGACTCCGATGACCCATCGAGTTTCAGTAAGCGTTCAAAAATGACCAGGTAAGTCTGCAACTGTAATTTTCACTGTTAACCTTGACTATGGTTATTTTTTAATATCATTCTATAGCAGTTGTAATCATTGATGTGGTGATGATTTATATTGAATTAGTTTCCTGAACACATGAGTATTTGGTTGACTGGTTGTCGGGTGTTCACCCTCAACCACTTTAATTAAATTTTCTAAGATCTTAAGCGCATTAAACTGGATTACACTGAGACATCCCCCCTCCACTTTTGTGTTCAACTATGTCATTGTCATGTCACATTGATGTTAGCTCACCAGGAACACTCAATGGGCCATTGGTCTAGGGTTCCTCAAATATGAATACTATTTTGTGTTTTGAAATATGTGAGGTACTCAATAATGTAAGGTCACTTTTTCTTATCATTAAGGGAGGAATCTGCTGACAAGAAGACCACTAATAAGTGGAAAAAGAAATACTTGTCCTTGTTAAAGGAGCATTCAGAATTGGCGGTGAAGTACGAACGGCTGCAGGGACAGCTAAAGGTAGCTGACAGTAAAGTGCTGTGCTTGGAAGATAACTGCCGGACCTTAAAGGAAGTAAACCAAAGTCTGCAAACAGCAATTAATATAATACAAGGTACATTGCTTAGTTGTTATTTTCATTGGACATGCTTCTTGTTGGTTGTGAGCTACTATAATTATTCTTTGATGGAAAGATGGTGCTCATCTGATTGTGCGTTATGACCAGACTATTTGTTGTATATTGAAACATGAAGTTTGACTGAATATGTTATTTGTTTCTTGATTAAGTCTGTAAAATCATTTTTTGTGATGTTACTTTCAGCTGACACTCTGTCTGAAGCATCGAGAACTTCCTCATCGCGGTCATCTTCAAAATCATCTTCAAATACATGTGTGGTCTTGCAAGGTGATGAAAGTCCCATGAGTGAAAGTCTGCCAAAGCAGTCCCTCCTGTATGAAAAGGATGACAATGGTGAGGAATCGTTAAGTCTTTATTTCACCCTATTGTTCCTTCAGGTGTCTCTTAACTATTCGCAAAACTAGCTATCACAAAACTAAGAATTTAATTTCCAGAATTTGATTGGTATTTCTGCCCTGATTTCTCGTAATAATTCATTTATACTTATCATAACTTGAATTTTTTTTATTGATAGAGCTTGAGCATCAGTCAGAGATACATGTGGAAGAGATTGACGAGGAAAATAAAAGAGGACAACCCTTGCTTGACTCAGAGGAAGACTCGATTGCCCATGCATCCCAGAGATCTGGTATGATTTGATCAGTTGCATTTTGATATTTTTGTCCGCTTTGCTATTATGTAGGAGATATATATGCTGGGGAGAGGATATTTTCGCCTTCAGGTAACCCTATTTTTTTTCCTCACAGAGTGGGATGCTGTTAAAATATCTGGAGTACCCCAGGAAAGTATTCCATTGCTCACTGGAAGAAATGGCGAGGTAATATATGTTTACTTATTTATAAAATTGCCTTGAATCTCCTGCTTTACCAATTATTTCCTTTGGTAATTATGTACAAATGAACAACATTCCAAACTGATAACCAGGTCAGAATTTCACAGGCCTGGGTAAGGCTAAGGATTTGAATCCTGCCTAGGTTATGTACTGAGATAAATTAATGTTACAGAAAAGACTATACAACCTTTGCCGATGGAGAACCTTGTAGTCTACTTTTAATTAAGCTTTCCTTTCAGTTTGAGTGGCCAATCATGTATTATTCATAATACCAATTCTAGTTGCATTACTTTGTTCTGCTTGGGTGTAGTTATGCTTAATTCAATGACTTGATTCTCAGAAGGGTACTTCTACCTCAGTTCAACAAACAATGGTCTCCATTGTGGATCGATATAAGTGTATGGGTAGAAAATCACCTGGAGCAACCATTGGCTGCCCCATGGTGCAATTGCCCCCCACCCTCCCTAAGAACCATGCATATTTATGTCATAGACCTTAAATTAAAAGCCTAAATTATGTTGTTGACTTTTTTACTGCAGAAGTTTTGATTATTTTATTTATAATCTAGTTAAATATAAATAAACTAAAACATGTAATAGTATGATACTACTGAATGCTCTTGCCCATTGTACAATCTATATAATCAACTACCATTTTTTGGTATAGTAAATTTATAAAGTTGAGTAAGTACTATTTGCAAATTTTAGGCAAGAGCTCGAATGATGATTTTGGTTTGAGTATGGAGAGAATATATGTAGTACAAAATATATTTATCCAGTTATGGGCTAAACATTATTGTCCCACAACTTTGACAAGCAGGGACCTGTATGAGGAAAAGTATAATTTAAGGCACTGATTTCTTGGGAGGAATATTAATAAATTTGAATACATAAAAATCTCACAATAGGGTTTTGTACAAATCTGTTCCTACGCTTTTCATCGTTTGTGAATTTTCTGACCATAAACAAATTTTGATCAAAATCATAGGTCCAAAGTGATCATTGCATGTTGAATTTCAGTGGAGTAACCCCTGTAAATATGATATTGGCTGTTTACTGATGTTTTTTTTTTAGGTTTACATGGGCCGTGGCCATTGGATTGCTGAGGCAGGTTGGAATTCAATCCGCCGATCTTCAAAAGAGACCCTTTTTGTAAGCCACCTTCTGGTAGCTCTGTTGGGTGAGGGTTGCCATTTATATAGGGTAAAACCTACACCAGAAACCAGACCTTTTCCTCCAGGAATTATTGATACTATGCGAGGTACTGAATAAAATTTTTTTTTCATGCATTGAGTAATATTTTAATTGATTACATATATGCTTCATATCTTTATATAATTATATTACCTAATGAGACCATGTTTTGTACATTTTAGATTGGCTCTGGCGCTTTTTTTATCGAACAAAACGGTGCACCATATATGCTAATGAAAGACTTGGCCTATTCAAATTGGAACAGAAACTTGGTGATGTGTGTAGAGATATGGACCCTTTACGGATTAAGAAAAAACAGGAGAGAAGGAAGGAGCTGACTGAGTTAAAAAAGAAAAATGTTTCCAAACAACAATAAATTTATTCATATTTAACTTTACCCTTGCTTTTTTTGTCGGAGAACATCAGCTAACCAATTCCCCATGGAGTAATTCCAGGGTGGTTCCTGCCAGGAACGGTTCCAGGGTGGTTCCCCCCAGAATGGTTCCAGGGTGGTTCCCCCCGGAATGGTTCCAGGGTGGTTCCCCCCGGAATGGTTCCAGGGTGGTTCCCCTCCCAAAATCCCCCCGGAACTGTTCCAGGGTGGTTCCCCCCGGAACGGTCCCAGGGTGGTTCCCCCCGGAACGGTTCCCCTCCCAAAATCCCCCCGGAACGGTTTCAGGGGGGGAACGTTCTAACAGGGGTTAGGATTGGATAACAAACACTATAGCATTATAATGCTATGGCTTGTCATCCTTGGGAAGAAGCCGTTAAAGCGGGCCGAGAGCCACAGCAGAATGATTTTCCT
Organism: Pyrrhosoma nymphula; assembly: GCA_963573305.1. NCBI lineage: Eukaryota > Metazoa > Arthropoda > Insecta > Odonata > Coenagrionidae > Pyrrhosoma > Pyrrhosoma nymphula. The sequence goes on along the minus strand of OY754331.1, from coordinate 62,180,696 downwards.
CTTCTACTACTTTTCATCTACGCCAATTTAGGATTGCCATCAACAGGTTGTAATTTGAAAATAAATTAGTATGTGAAATTGTCGATTTTTATTTTCCTTCATCATATATATCCTTGCTAATTTCTGCTAATTGCTGTATAGTCTTGGGCAGATCCAGATGAAGGGCTCAGGGGTCGACCCTACCTCAGGTATAATATCCCCTAGAGGGACTATAAAGAACTGGGTACTCCAAATTCCTACACTCCCTTGCCCAAATTTAAACCTGCCAGCTTGTACCACCTCAAGAAAATCCTATCGTAGAACCTACCTATGGAATCCTAGAACTACCTATAGAATAATAACTTACTCAGAAAAATGCACTGCAAAGTAAATATTATTTAGTGGATTTCATTGTATAGTTTACTGTAGAGGGATTCCCTTAAATTGTCTTTCAAAGATCTTCGTACGATTTCTTTGTGGTGAATGATCCTCTTCACCATGCCGGCTGGGTTTGCGTCCTCGCCTGCCAAACCGAAGGTCGCGGGTTCGAGTCCCGCCTGAGTCTTTCGCGGCTCAGGGCGTTTGTAACCTCCTAGTGGTTCAACCCCTGAGAAACCGGATGGCATGCCGAAGGGCTTATCTGTATCTCAGGGGTACATGAACCTCCAGGATTGTCCGGAGAGCAAAAAAAAACAACCCACATTCTGGAAATTTGTTACCAAGGCAAGGGGCAAATATATAGATCAGATTTTGTTTTTCTTTTTGGGAAAAAATTCTGGAGGAATTCTACTTAGCATTGATGCATGAAAATAACCTCATATGGAATCAATCCCTGCAGGGATTTCCTACATGTGGAAAAATTTCCCTGTATAGAAAGTTCCACACACCTATTGACGTAAAGAATTTACTCATAGAGAGTTCCTGCTGGATGTAAAGGCCTGGTTATACATTAGGTACATTAAAACGTACAATTTAATTTGTGAATGCATTAATTTGAGAATGATCCATAAAATTCAACATGGAACCACGTCCAACATGCATAAGTATTTACATGTATGAATGCACGTACGAAAACTAGACCTATTCTAATTTGGTTCATGCATTCATACAAGTTTCACTGAAGCCATTAACACAGATGTACATGAATGTGTATCAGTTATTGTATCGTGTAACCAGGCCTTTACTCTAGTTAGGGCTACTACAATAAATTTGGGGCCTAGGGTAATTTTCTCTTCAGGGATCTTTCATTTACTCCTTCCTTTAAAGACAGCAAAGAATGAAATTAGGGATCTCTTTGGGCCAGGGAAATTTGCCCCCTTAGCCCCAACCTCTGGTTGGGGCTAAGGGGGCATACCTAGTTATCCAGATAAGAATAAAAGATAGAATCAGTAAATTGCAATTTATTAATTTCTCACTACACATTCTCTATTCTATATTAGATGGGTCCACTACCATTAAAGTAAAAGCTGATGAATTGGATTTACAAAAAGATTTTGTTGAGATCAGCATGGGAGAGAGAATATTTACTCTCCAAATTAGAACACCCATAGGTTTGACAGATAAGGAGACAGGCTCCTCAATTAATCCCCAGGCTGCTGATGAAACACCGGATAATTTCAGCTGGGATGATGCAACCTTGAAATTGTTTTTTGAGGCCTTATTTTTAAATAGAGGGAAAAAAAATAACAATAGAAAAAAAATATTCAATGCAGTTGCAGAAGACATGAAAGGAAAGGGGTACAAAATCACTGCACAACAAGTGTGCAATAAATACAAGTCATTGGAGAGGACATATAAATCCCATGTGGCAAGGGATAGTAAGACTGGTAGGGGCAGAAAGATTTTGCACCATGAAAAGTAAGTGTATGAATGATTCTAGTTCAAATAAGTCTAGCTCCTATATTCTCACTATTAAAATAGTCATTTAAATTACTATCTTTAGGGAAATGATTGAATTATTTGGGCAAAAACATAATATTGTCCCCAAAGTTGTGTCCGGCAGAAATGGGATTCAAGTAGCTGGAGAACCCGCTGCTGGAACAAGGTTAATATTTTTTAAAAATTATATCTACTTTAAAGTAGTTGATCCTTATCTGTTGTGGATATAATTTTGGTATCAATCCTTCTGCAGAGATAAATGGAAACCTCTCAAAGACTTGCCACTTTCATTATATTTCCAGTTCTGGCATCCCGGGGAATTATTCCAAGGAAATCCCCCCCGCACCTTCTGTTTCCACCAAAGACTTATACATATCAGGAGCTCCTTCTGAATATCAGGGTATGGCCATCCCATCAGGGAGGGGGATAACCACAGCCCCAAAAAAAATTAACAAGAGGGATGGAAAAACAGCCATGGCCTTAAATGCTCTCAAGGAGCAAATGCAACTGCAAAACGAAATCATGAAAGAGCAAATGGCTAAGGATAAAATCCTACTGGAGGAAATAAAAGTTAGCAACGAATTAAAGAAGAAGGCAAATGAACAAAGAGATGAAAGAAATGCTCTTTTAAGACAGCAAATTAATTTGTTAAAACAGTTAATCGAACATTAAATTTACCTATTTAAAATCTAGCCAACAAACTGTAGAACTCCACATGAATTTATTCACCATTAAAAATAGTTCCTACCGTATGATATATATTCTACATCAGTTATATATATATATATATCATATGCATATTATCATAAGCATGTATCTGCCCTGGTAATGCCTTTATATGACAGAATCAATCTCTCATGAAGATGGTTGAAAATTAGCATGAAGGCACCCTAATGCTGCTCAGGCAATGGATTTTCATCTCTGAGTCTTACTAATTGCCGACAGATTTCATCCCTAAGGATTTTTCCTGCTTCACCATCAACTGGGTCTCCCAGGTTGTCAATTATGCCTAGGGCGCCCTCTCCTTCATTCCTCTGATTGATATCCTCGTCAGGGTGGTCGTCTGGCAGAGGCTCTTCAAATCCCTCTAGATCATCCAGGTCTGCCATGTTGTGCAACACACAACATGCGTGAATTAATAGGACTATATCCTCTACACCCCTTAGTTTTATATGATAAAGCTGCCTGAATCGTTGTTTCAACCAGCCAAAGGCATGCTCTACCGTAATGCGACAGCTACTATGGACATAGTTGAACTGCCTTTGAGCTCGTGTCAAGTGCCCATTATCCCTATAAGGTGTTATTAAATTTGAGGAACAAGGATATGCACTGTCACCGAGTAGGTAACCTTGACCTGTGAAAATGTGAGAAATAGATGATCATAAACTTCTGAAATTATTTAAAATATATATAAGAGAACAGAAAATGTAATTAAAAAAGGAAATGCATGATAAGCTCATGCCAAAAGTAAATATTTTTTTGGGACCTAGGTAGTGCTAAGAGTCGATATTTTAGTTTTTATAGAGCAAACCTTGGCAAATATTGGGTAGCTCAGCAAAAATTGGGCTGTTCCTGTAAACCCGGGCATCATGAACTGATCCTGGGTAACCAATAAAAACATCAAAAAATTTTCCATTTTCATTGACAATGCCCTGCATTTGTATTGAATAATATTTTTTCCGGTTGATGTAAGATTCTGGATCTTCTGTGGGCTTATCAATCCGGATATGGGAACCATCTATAGCACCTGGTTTTCAAATGAAGGTAATAAAAAACTTTCAATTAACCTACGAGGGAACTAAAAATATTGAAGGATCATACGTTAGTTCACACCTAATATTATTCCCATACTCATCTACTACATTCCAATTATTACCAAGAATGTCAAGAAATCCTCTTTTTTCTAAATAATAAGCCTTTGTGGCAGCCAGCGCAGCGATACTGGGGTTTTTAATGACTGTGTCCGACATTCTAACAAAAAAAGCAGCCAATCTTCCAATAACAGAATGTAATGCACTCAGGCTGATATCAAAACGATCAGCGACATCTCTGAATCCAGCAGCCTCATGGCCAACAAACCACAAGAAAATTAGAACATGCTTGTCGGCAGATACAGGTGCAAAACCCCCATGGCCTATAATGAATTCACATAACTTAAATTCATAAAAAGTTGACCAAGGGATATTAAACTCAATTGTTCGAACTAATACCGTATACCATCCTGATACCTTGAAGAGCACTGAACTCTGGGGATGCTTGAAATCGAGTGATAATATCAAGTACTAAGGTCCGTTTTAAACGAAAGTGCATTACAAATTCATTATCGCTGTACAATGGAACAACATCCTCCACATACCCCAGCACATTGGTTCTCTCATGTTGCGCTATTGCATTGAGGGCATTATTTAAACACTGTAAATCCACTGAAAACACACAGATACTATTATAAAATGTGGCTTAAAAACGTATAGACGTGATTTTCATTACATTTGTACGTAACTATGAAGAGTGAAAAAACCGGGATTACCGTCCTAAGAGATTAGGTACATTAATAACCACGGATGAGAACGTTTTCATTAAAACACCAAATTAAGTTAAATGAGGATAGAAATATCAGTGAAAGCAAGGTGACTTCATTTAATTCTTCGTAAGAGGCAGACAGCAAGGGTCAACAAATGTCGAAACCAAACACTCAAAGTATGTATCAATCAGGTACAAATTCTGACTGTTTACACAAACATAGACACCCATCACTCATACGATCATAAAATGAAAACGTATAGTTTCAGACTAGAAGAAAACAATATAGTGAGAACGTTTTTTTTTCATTTAAAAACGTTCTCACATTATTCATGAGAACGGTGGTCACGACGCACGCACCAACTATAATACAAATAATTGATTGACGTATTATGCTATAATTCTGGAAAACATTTTCTAATAACCTCGCAGTCGTGGACGAACAAGGGCTGGTAACAAAATATCATCTAGAGCTTTGTTCGCGTCGCTTGCTCCATCTGTGACTTCTGTACCCGAAGGTGCAAGAAGGAACAGTGACGTCACACGGGAACAACTTGAGATCGGTGAGGGCGACGCGAACGCCTTTGTGCTCCTTTCAAAATGGCGTGGGATATCATATTAGATAATCTACTGCAGGGCCTTTTAGAGGAGGAGTCTTCGGATGAAGATCCTGAGATGTCGCTGATCGTTTTGATATCAGCCTGAGTGCATTACATTCTGTTATTGGAAGATTGGCTGCTTTTTTTGTTAGAATGTCGGACACAGTCATTAAAAACCCCAGTATCGCTGCGCTGGCTGCCACAAAGGCTTATTATTTAGAAAAAAGAGGATTTCTTGACATTCTTGGTAATAATTGGAATGTAGTAGATGAGTATGGGAATAATATTAGGTGTGAACTAACGTATGATCCTTCAATATTTTTAGTTCCCTCGTAGGTTAATTGAAAGTTTTTTATTACCTTCATTTGAAAACCAGGTGCTATAGATGGTTCCCATATCCGGATTGATAAGCCCACAGAAGATCCAGAATCTTACATCAACCGGAAAAAATATTATTCAATACAAATGCAGGGCATTGTCAATGAAAATGGAAAATTTTTTGATGTTTTTATTGGTTACCCAGGATCAGTTCATGATGCCCGGGTTTACAGGAACAGCCCAATTTTTGCTGAGCTACCCAATATTTGCCAAGGTTTGCTCTATAAAAACTAAAATATCGACTCTTAGCACTACCTAGGTCCCAAAAAAATATTTACTTTTGGCATGAGCTTATCATGCATTTCCTTTTTTAATTACATTTTCTGTTCTCTTATATATATTTTAAATAATTTCAGAAGTTTATGATCATCTATTTCTCACATTTTCACAGGTCAAGGTTACCTACTCGGTGACAGTGCATATCCTTGTTCCTCAAATTTAATAACACCTTATAGGGATAATGGGCACTTGACACGAGCTCAAAGGCAGTTCAACTATGTCCATAGTAGCTGTCGCATTACGGTAGAGCATGCCTTTGGCTGGTTGAAACAACGATTCAGGCAGCTTTATCATATAAAACTAAGGGGTGTAGAGGATATAGTCCTATTAATTCACGCATGTTGTGTGTTGCACAACATGGCAGACCTGGATGATCTAGAGGGATTTGAAGAGCCTCTGCCAGACGACCACCCTGACGAGGATATCAATCAGAGGAATGAAGGAGAGGGCGCCCTAGGCATAATTGACAACCTGGGAGACCCAGTTGATGGTGAAGCAGGAAAAATCCTTAGGGATGAAATCTGTCGGCAATTAGTAAGACTCAGAGATGAAAATCCATTGCCTGAGCAGCATTAGGGTGCCTTCATGCTAATTTTCAACCATCTTCATGAGAGATTGATTCTGTCATATAAAGGCATTACCAGGGCAGATACATGCTTATGATAATATGCATATGATATATATATATATATAACTGATGTAGAATATATATCATACGGTAGGAACTATTTTTAATGGTGAATAAATTCATGTGGAGTTCTACAGTTTGTTGGCTAGATTTTAAATAGGTAAATTTAATGTTCGATTAACTGTTTTAACAAATTAATTTGCTGTCTTAAAAGAGCATTTCTTTCATCTCTTTGTTCATTTGCCTTCTTCTTTAATTCGTTGCTAACTTTTATTTCCTCCAGTAGGATTTTATCCTTAGCCATTTGCTCTTTCATGATTTCGTTTTGCAGTTGCATTTGCTCCTTGAGAGCATTTAAGGCCATGGCTGTTTTTCCATCCCTCTTGTTAATTTTTTTTGGGGCTGTGGTTATCCCCCTCCCTGATGGGATGGCCATACCCTGATATTCAGAAGGAGCTCCTGATATGTATAAGTCTTTGGTGGAAACAGAAGGTGCGGGGGGGATTTCCTTGGAATAATTCCCCGGGATGCCAGAACTGGAAATATAATGAAAGTGGCAAGTCTTTGAGAGGTTTCCATTTATCTCTGCAGAAGGATTGATACCAAAATTATATCCACAACAGATAAGGATCAACTACTTTAAAGTAGATATAATTTTTAAAAAATATTAACCTTGTTCCAGCAGCGGGTTCTCCAGCTACTTGAATCCCATTTCTGCCGGACACAACTTTGGGGACAATATTATGTTTTTGCCCAAATAATTCAATCATTTCCCTAAAGATAGTAATTTAAATGACTATTTTAATAGTGAGAATATAGGAGCTAGACTTATTTGAACTAGAATCATTCATACACTTACTTTTCATGGTGCAAAATCTTTCTGCCCCTACCAGTCTTACTATCCCTTGCCACATGGGATTTATATGTCCTCTCCAATGACTTGTATTTATTGCACACTTGTTGTGCAGTGATTTTGTACCCCTTTCCTTTCATGTCTTCTGCAACTGCATTGAATATTTTTTTTCTATTGTTATTTTTTTTCCCTCTATTTAAAAATAAGGCCTCAAAAAACAATTTCAAGGTTGCATCATCCCAGCTGAAATTATCCGGTGTTTCATCAGCAGCCTGGGGATTAATTGAGGAGCCTGTCTCCTTATCTGTCAAACCTATGGGTGTTCTAATTTGGAGAGTAAATATTCTCTCTCCCATGCTGATCTCAACAAAATCTTTTTGTAAATCCAATTCATCAGCTTTTACTTTAATGGTAGTGGACCCATCTAATATAGAATAGAGAATGTGTAGTGAGAAATTAATAAATTGCAATTTACTGATTCTATCTTTTATTCTTATCTGGATAACTAGGTATGCCCCCTTAGCCCCAACCAGAGGTTGGGGCTAAGGGGGCAAATTTCCCTGGCCCAAAGAGATCCCTAATTTCATTCTTTGCTGTCTTTAAAGGAAGGAGTAAATGAAAGATCCCTGAAGAGAAAATTACCCTAGGCCCCAAATTTATTGTAGTAGCCCTAACTAGAGTAAAGGCCTGGTTACACGATACAATAACTGATACACATTCATGTACATCTGTGTTAATGGCTTCAGTGAAACTTGTATGAATGCATGAACCAAATTAGAATAGGTCTAGTTTTCGTACGTGCATTCATACATGTAAATACTTATGCATGTTGGACGTGGTTCCATGTTGAATTTTATGGATCATTCTCAAATTAATGCATTCACAAATTAAATTGTACGTTTTAATGTACCTAATGTATAACCAGGCCTTTACATCCAGCAGGAACTCTCTATGAGTAAATTCTTTACGTCAATAGGTGTGTGGAACTTTCTATACAGGGAAATTTTTCCACATGTAGGAAATCCCTGCAGGGATTGATTCCATATGAGGTTATTTTCATGCATCAATGCTAAGTAGAATTCCTCCAGAATTTTTTCCCAAAAAGAAAAACAAAATCTGATCTATATATTTGCCCCTTGCCTTGGTAACAAATTTCCAGAATGTGGGTTGTTTTTTTTTGCTCTCCGGACAATCCTGGAGGTTCATGTACCCCTGAGATACAGATAAGCCCTTCGGCATGCCATCCGGTTTCTCAGGGGTTGAACCACTAGGAGGTTACAAACGCCCTGAGCCGCGAAAGACTCAGGCGGGACTCGAACCCGCGACCTTCGGTTTGGCAGGCGAGGACGCAAACCCAGCCGGCATGGTGAAGAGGATCATTCACCACAAAGAAATCGTACGAAGATCTTTGAAAGACAATTTAAGGGAATCCCTCTACAGTAAACTATACAATGAAATCCACTAAATAATATTTACTTTGCAGTGCATTTTTCTGAGTAAGTTATTATTCTATAGGTAGTTCTAGGATTCCATAGGTAGGTTCTACGATAGGATTTTCTTGAGGTGGTACAAGCTGGCAGGTTTAAATTTGGGCAAGGGAGTGTAGGAATTTGGAGTACCCAGTTCTTTATAGTCCCTCTAGGGGATATTATACCTGAGGTAGGGTCGACCCCTGAGCCCTTCATCTGGATCTGCCCAAGACTATACAGCAATTAGCAGAAATTAGCAAGGATATATATGATGAAGGAAAATAAAAATCGACAATTTCACATACTAATTTATTTTCAAATTACAACCTGTGGTGGTTCCCCCTGGAACATATACGTTCCCGGGTGGTTCCCCCTGGAACATTAATGTTCCCGGGTGGTTCCCCCTGGAACATTAACGTTCCCGGGTGGTTCCAGGGGGGAACTACCCTGGAACTGGGGGGAACCTTCTAACAGGGACAATTCGCGGCAACTAAGAATAGGTACGTTTAGTTTCTGGGGCTGAAGTACAGGGAATTTAATATTCCGTGAATTAAACAAGATTTTCTGTAAGGAATCATGGATTCCTTGCCAAGAAATTTCCTGCACACGTATCATTTACCAGGGTATCGATACGTGACAAATAGATTCCCACGTTAAAAAAATATCCAATTGATTTCTATCGATTTTACCACCTTCCGCGAGGTATTATTTCATTGTAGTGCAATAAAACAGCAGTGACTAGCGAGTACGTATTCCTTAATCATGATTAATCAATATGCTTAAAGTGTTAAATAAGTTAAAGTTTATGCATAAACTTTAACTATGAATAAGCTGTCCAATGACTTTAACGTTAAATATAAATGTTTTAAAATTAGGCACTTAAATGCTTCTTTTTACTGCTAATGAACTTCTTAATGAATTGTACAATAAGTTAAAGTAGTTCCTGATGTTCTACGTAGGTATTTACTAAAAATATTACCTTCGTGAAAAAATGTGAGCATTCCTTGCTCGTCCACTATAAGTTGGTTTTCCTCATTCACTAGTGGACGGGCCGTCATTTTACGTCGATTTAAATCTTATATATACGTATTATGTAGCTAATTACAATACAATTGCGCGAGAATTGTATAGGTACCGGCCAATTGCTCAGTTCAAATGTTCGTGATACAAACAATTCTTCTGCTACTACCCATAATTCTCAGCGCTACTACCCACAATTCTCAGTGCTGCTCCTTTTGTACCTTTTGCTCCACCTCCGAAGCGGGAGCAAAAGGTACAAGTTGAAGTTGCACCTTTTGCTCCTGTACCCGCGACGCGAACGCCCTTAGTAACCTGTACCAACTGTACCTTCCGCGACGCGAACGCCAAAAGGAGCAAAAGGTGCAGGAAAGTACAAAAGGAGCAGCGACGCGAACAAAGCTAGGATCTTCATCCGAAGACTCCTCCTCTAAAAGGCCCTGCAGTAGATTATCTAATATGATATCCCACGCCATTTTGAAAGGAGCACAAAGGCGTTCGCGTCGCCCTCACCGATCTCAAGTTGTTCCCGTGTGACGTCACTGTTCCTTCTTGCACCTTCGGGTACAGAAGTCACAGATGGAGCAAGCGACGCGAACAAAGCTCTAATGTTAATGGATGTTTTGCGAAAATAACAACCCTACAAGAAGCCGTATGTGTATTTGCACCATTTGGCAATGCAGCAGTAGCAGCCGTAGTTTGTCGCATTCCGATTGTCAATTGTTTCATTGATACGTTTCATAACAAGAATAACAAGATCGAATTCTCATCAAGTTTCGCAGGAAGATGGAAATGCCGATGACCTTCGACTTGACGGTCACAATCATGCATTTGAGAGGTTATCGTTTGAACTCATCCTTCTTTCTGTCGCGCGCAATAATTCTTGTAATCTGCGCTGTCACTTATACTATATATACCAAAGACATCCGTATGAAGCTGCTGCTTTGCTTTTCGACGATCTCAAAGAGAGCTAAAGACGGTAGGCTGTGAGGTATATACTAAGAATAGCTATAGCATGATTACTCAAGGTCTGCGCTAAAAGTATATCATTAAATTCGCCTACCCGTTAACTTTCCATCGATAATTCCTACCTTCCTTCAGTGGTTAACGTTAGACGTCAGCATTAACTGTTGTTGATTAAAATTTAGTTACATCTCAATCAATTCTGTAATCTTTTTAGGTTTTATATCCTGAGTATAACTTCATTTCTCGTAGAGAGGATTTGATATAGCCGCCTTCGGGGGTACCGCCATGACGTCAACAAAAGCCACGCCTCTTAATGGGAGGCAAGCGACGAGCGACGCCGCAGAATCGTCAGACACCTGTGTGAAAAGCCACTGGAAGCACGGCCTTGTTTTATCGGTCCTCACGGTGTGTTTATTGACCATCCAATCAGCTTCTGCCATGCATCCTTCCTTTCAAAACGCCGGGAGAACGGCTGGTCTGGAAATTTGGCGAATCGAGGTATGTAATACGATTTAATAATTTCTCTAGATTGGTGTAATTGTATTGTATATCTGGAAATTGGCTCGTAGTTGACTGTTGATCGTTTTTCACAACCTATTTTTTGCCTTTGAGACCAAAATTGATTTAACTTTAGTTAAAAAGTAGGCATGGGGTTGCCCTAGAACATGTACTTGAATTTCATATTACTATTCCGTTAGCATAGCATACTCAGGCCGGATGAAGGCGCGGGCTTTGCGAAACTCGCATTGATAATGCCATTACACCGGACCCGTTGTGCCCGGACGCATAGTTGGGACCAGGCCCATGATTGGGACGTAGGGTAGACTCCCCTAGAAGCACTGTATTACTGGTAATACAGTGCCTCTAGACTCCCCCAGCAAATTTCAATCCCCTTCCGAATCCTCATTGCGTGTCGCCCACGAGTTTTAGGCATGAAGGTCCCAAATCGAGACGTAGGAATTGAAGTAGGACTGACGCAAAAATGTTTTTTTCCGAGTTTCCTCGCGAGTTAATAAAAAACATTGTCGTCATTGAGGATATTTGTAAAAATCTTCCGCGCGATAATTTGTTATCATAATGAGTAACACAGCACGAAAGCAATAATGGCTTATAAGTATAGGCCCATGGTATAGGCTTAATCGGAAACAGGCCAGCATCTACATTGTCATTTTTTCTATATAAAAATACAAATGTGACTTTTTCTTTTCACTGTGAGGGAGACATATAATATTATTGTTTCAAGCCAAGGCAATTACATACACTACGTAGTATCGTCGCAATATTTTATTTTTTAAACGAAATATAACCATTTCATGGACTATACTACATTTTATAGTCATGCATTAAATATTTTTTAAATGATTTTTACGAAGAACATTGTGCGTTATTAGGCCTATTAAGTTTGATTATATCTCTTGTTCATACATAATTGAGCTGTCAAATTTCATTATTCTCCCTTATTTTTCTCAGGTATCGCGTAAGTTCAAACTGAATTTCATTTTTTATATTTATATTTTAAACTTTTAAAGTGAACATTGAGAATTATTATATTTCATTTTTTCACGCATTTCCTTGCCGCGAAATTCATTTGATATTAGCGCTATAATTTCTCGCGTATTTCTATATACTTCTTTTGTTCTTTATTGGCTTTGTCAATACGTACAACGGGCGTAGCAGTTTATTTCGGACTATTTATCTCCAGTCTATTGAACGCGGATTTCTTTCGGAATGCCGGAAGGTCTTTAAAAATAGTCTTTGAGGAAAAGGAGGGGCTTGGCGGCTGTTCAAAGTTCAAAGGTTCCATTGAAAATGAAGCTTGAGTGGAATTGCGGCGAAGATAAGATATTTCAATGCATGAAATTAGGACATTAAAAAGGGTCATTTTGTGGATAAGGGTATCCTCCGCGGTTACTTCAACTTTCCTTTAAAAATTCGCGACAGATTTGTAAGGGTCTGCGTGTTTTCTTTCATAGGGGAACACCCATGGAAGGAGCAATTCCTCCCATACTCGTCGTATCAATATTTTTGCGTGAAACTCTCCTGCGGTATCCTCCTGAATTTCCTTCACTCTATTCTTGTAAGCTTTGATCCCGAGAAGTTTATTGTATTTCAGACATCCAGACGTTATTTCTAGAAATTGACATTTATGGTCTTATGAGCGAACAGTTGAGAGGGAGAGAATCCCGCGTCAAGCATTGTTGCTTTCTTTATGTTAATAATATAACGGTCTTACTCTAGACCAGCATTTCTCAACCAGTAGGGAATCTACCCCTCCCTAAGAGGAATTTAGGTAGGTTTGGGGGAATTAGGGCCACTATTCATCAAAATAATACGTTCTGTGTAAATTTTGAAATCGTAGTTGGTTTTAATTTATTCTGTTGCATAAAGTTAATTTTATTGAAAGCGATTCATTAAATTGATGGTTGAATTTGCGCAGTATTTTCATTTGGGGAATCAAATTATTATTTAATAGTTTACACTAAGAAGGGTGATGATAATCTGAACTATGGTGAGAGGGGCAATTGATAAAAGAGGTTGAAAACAACTGACCTTGACGGAGCGATAGAACCGTATAAATTAAACCTAAAACCAAAACCTCTGATGCATTCGTTGAATGGTTCCTGCAGTCACCATTTCTCCCAATATATCGCATGATATAAAATGATAGGCACTGAAAGCTTGCAGACGCTGAAAAAAATGTGGCTCGCTCTGGTCTCGAGGAAATAAAAAAAATCAATTTTGTGTCCGAAGATAAATATAAACCTCTGCTGAAGATATTTCTTAGAATTAAAATCAGATGATTTCAGTAGCTATAGCATATCATCGCTTCATTGGGGCAGTATGAAACTTCATTGAGCTGAGATTAAGTGATGATATGAGAACATTTTGGTCCCCTAAATCAGCCGAAATGACTTTTTCATCTTTAATCCACTAAATCGAGACTTAAGGGGAATTTCTTCTTATCGGGTGACGACCTTGGTTTTTCATGGGCCAAACTTTATTCTGCAACTATAAACATTCTGATCCGAAGGAGGCCTTCTCGGGTTTTTCAGTCTCAGGCTTGATTACTTATACCGTTCAACGAATTCAGGGTTTATATGGTGGAAGGAATCCATATTAAATCACACACAATTGTACTTTTTCTCAGGATCTGTAAATATTGCGACGCGTTTCAACTCACAGAGTGAAACGGGTTGCAATATTTACAGATCCTGTGAAAAAGTGCTATTACGTGTGATTTAGTATGGATTAAGTTTGATTGCGTTTCGCTCGAGTAATGAGATCCATCAAAAATATTTACCATACAGACGGAAGGGTTATGAATAAAAATACTAGCAGAGGAATAATAGTAGTGGAATCTACCAAGATGAATGAAGGCGTCTTTATTTTTTCTCTTGTACTTTTCGAACATTTAAGCCCTGTAAGTTCTGTGAGGCCGAAACTCAATCTTTATTTCGAAGTCTGAAATGACAGAAAGCCTCCAGAGCTCTTCAAGTGAAATGCGAATGTGTTTGATTTCACTAATGCGTTCACATATTCTCGCGTACCATTCCTTGCGCAAGGCAGTCAAAAGTGAGAAGCCAGATGGGATCGAACCCATAAATAATCTGTAGAGGATCTCACGCCCCATAGGTCAATGTGGAACATCTTCAGAGCCGTCGCGGGTAGGGAATAGAAGTCCAATTCGCCATGAATAAATGATCTTCTGGTCTTCCTGAGCAAATCCGCGTTAGTACGGTACGTGGGAATAAAGAGAAATTTCTCTTAAATGACGAAGTCAATAATATTTTTTTGGCTAGTACGTTATTACATCGATGTGCGTTAGAGCGTCAATTCAATATTAACCTAGCGGTGATTATTTTTATTTTCTTTCGATTTCGAAAAAAAATAAATATACTTACGTGTTTACTGACAGTGTCTTCCTTCCCAGTCCGTCTAGTAACTGCTGCTGACTATTTTATCAAACTTGCGGTTGTGAAAAATACTCGGCAATGTTTAAAATAAGAGTAGGTACATATAAGGTTTCTATGCATACGATGTTGCTTTAGTTCAGTTAGGGAATAAATGAAACTGCCTGACACCTTGCTTCCTGTGATTTCCTTAAGTGCAACACAAGTGATTCAGTGTCAAAAACAATATAGCATGTTATTTCCCATGAGAGGATTCCAGGGATGCGTGCTTGCATGATTGCAATAGCAATAATTATGCTACTTCAATCAAACACGATTTTATGGATTGTGATTGTGCATGCCGGAGGGTTTTGTTTAGATGATTACTTAAGTGGTGCAGTAAATCGAATTTTAAGTGGACAGTTGAGTAATCATAGCTTAAATTTCGCCGCATTATATCATCTTTATTGATCTATGCGGCGGAATTTTTATTGGTACCCACTCTTTGGGACGAGTAGCAAAAATTTCATCGGCATGCTTCTCTCCGTTCGGACTCGAGGCGTGTATAAAACGTGGTCAGCAATGGGAGATTCCCAATGCATAATATCAAAGGATACTGTACTCTATGACGAAGCTGAAATAAGTGGTTGGCTCTCACGGTGCATCTACTTGGTACCCTACAAGCCACCTCATGGGTGTTTGGCAGGGATTACCTTACACCGAAAGTGCGCTACACTATTAGCTACAGAAGTTCTACTAGTAGTACTACAGTTGTACAAGCATCATGCAAATACATACATGCCCACATAAATAAGAGTTATGCTGCAGGAATGCGAAATTGCTGTTTGTACTTGATATAATACTAATAAAACATTACATAGCCATTTAGCTAACTAGCTGCACTACTTTCGAAAAACCCAATTGTAAAGGGCTTAGTGGTGGCTATATTGGTCGATAATCGTTCGCGGAAAATATGACATTTTAAAACCTGCTATGTCTGCACTCAATTTCCCTGAAATCGATCGTAGTGTGTTGGGATTCTCGGTTTTTTTGACATCGCCAGAAAAAAAGATTGCCTGCGAACTTAATAAAAAGATTTTTTTTACATTTTAACCTGCGGTCTGACAGTGATTCCCACCCTAGTAAGTATTTAGTAGACTCGTGAGAATGATAGAATTATCCTTATGACTTTTCACAAAGTTCGCCGACCTTCGTTGTACAGAGATGACTATTTAAGTGGTTCTATCAGAAGTGGTGTGTTGAGCATCCACTCTTTTTTATATTTCCACATTTTATCATCCGTATTTATCCTTGCAGCGAAAATTTTATTGGCGCCCTACACTTTGATCCGAATAGCAAGAATTCCATCGGGATGCGTCTCACTTTTCAAGCGCGTATGAAACGCGGTCAGCCATGAAAGACGTCTCGTGGTATCCACAGAGTACCCTGCAAGCCACCTCAAGGTTATGCGGCGGGGGAGGTGGTGGAAGTGGGGGGGGCGGAGGGAATTTTCGCACAAAACGTGCACAACATTATATGCTACATCCGTTTTTACCTGATAAAATAAACTAAGCTAGGTAACTACGAGGCATATAATTAGCTTTGATATCACCGCCTTATTGTATCTTCATTGAACCTTGGAACGAAATTTTATTGGTACTCTCTTTGACCCGAATAGCCGAAATTTCATTGGCATACCTCTCACGTCTCGGAAGCGTGTGGTTTGTATGGCACGCGGTCAGCGATGAAAAATCTTCCGCTGCATTTCGGAAGAAGGATCCTTTTATTCGAGCAACCTTGGGAACATCTCGCCCAGTCAATCGGCAAAAAGGAACGCAACCAGAGAATCGCCGAGAGTGCGGGCGGCGGTGCCCGCTTAGCCGAGACGGTCTCACTCGAGAAGTGATTCACAAGGAGTTGAGGAGGGATGCTCAGTTTCTCGGAACGAGAAACTGGTTTTCTTTTGCCGGTCGTTGAATCACACCGTTTCGAAGGGGAGAGTATTTCAATGATTCCTGCGCCCGATTTCCCCGACTTGATGTAACAGTGGATCTCCGCGACTCACAAACACCAGCGATGCATTACCAAAATATATTTTAAGGAGGCGAGGTTTTTGAAATGCCGGGGTGTTTTCGGCTACCGGCCCAATCAACGAAGATTCCAAAGCGTCCACTAGCTTTCCTGGGAAATAAGTGCGACGCCATAGAAAAGAAAGCCAGCAACGGAAGCTGTTAATAATGATACTACGCGCTTACATTTTTCTGGAAGATTACGGCACAGAGTAAAGATATATCCCTACTCTGTGATTACGGACTGTGCAATCGATGTACCTACCTAGTGCGGGTGCTAGGATCTTGCGGCCGTACGTAGTATGATTATCGTTAATATATATAGGTATTAAACCTTGTCGCCGGCTAACTTTTATTAATACTAGTGGGGTAAAAATAATGTGAAGCCAAAAACACAAATGTACTATTTTTATGGTTGGTGGCGAAACGCAGCCTATAATGGGAATTTAAGGAAGCAGATAAAATAAAATAAACTTTCGGAATATATTATTTGAATTAAAATGCACGAAACTTCCACATGTATTAGAATAGTATCCACATATGAGTTGGTCATGGGTCTCCCGAATTACTAGTGATGAAGCGAGAACAAGTGAGGAAGACGTTAGGACAGAAATAATTCCGAAAATTAGTTTTAAGTGGGCATCGTGGACTTAGCCATATGTTTTGCCGTTGTTTCAAGTCATGATTTCATTTCGTATCGCTCGGAACTCACTACTGTATGGGAAATACCGTACCGACGTTAGCGATGGGCGAGAAAGGCGAAATTACGCAAGGTCGTCTTCCACCAATGGAATCTCTTATTTATTTGAACAAGGAAGTCTCGTCGGAGAATAAAATTGGACGAGGAAGAAAGGTGTAGCTTTCTGTGTATATATATCATACGGCGTTCGTAGTGAGGAAGGGATTGCCTTGGCTTGCCTCGAACACGACGACGACACGGGCGCACCTTGAATGATGAATCCATCGCGTAGTCATTAGCGTGGAAGCGTCAAGGGGAAGTCGCATTGGGGTACTTTGAAATTTTCATCGGAGACAACGCCTTTTAGGTCACGGATGGAGGAAAATGCGGGCGGGGGAGGGAGAGGCAGGCACTTTGGAAAATTGCTACCAATGACGCAACGACATCCGCTCCACCTGACACAATGGTGATCTAAGTCGGACGGGAGTCATCGCTTCGCTCGCCGCGACCTTTTAAAGTGGAGGAAAATGGAAAGTGAAATGTTCGTAGCTTAGTAGTTTTTAAGCCTGTGCGTGGAATCAGGCCGCTCCGTCCGATTGTTTTATTTCATTTTTGTGGGGGGAGCGTTGGGGAATTCCGAATTTTCTATCCCACCACGCGTACCTCCGCAAGGTCATTCACTTCTCACGGTTGCGTGGGGTGCCATAGGAAGCGACTTCTACTTCCTCCGGATAATACGCGACAGCAACCTGCGGCCGAGTATTTCGGGGCGCAAGATGGCCGTGGTTAAATTCTTTAACATTCGTATTGAAAAAAACAATGGAGGGCACAACTAATTGAAAGAATTACCGATTAAGACCAAGAATGGATTACACCAGAAAATTATCAAGGATATTAAAATTGAGATGTATGCAGGAATAAATCAGGAAGGTGAAAACTGAATTGAGAGTAGAGTTGGTTACTGATGATGATGATGGACTCTTGAGCTCTGTGGATTAGAAGTGTGTGGACCATAGCAAAAGCGGACCAGAAAACCTTCGAAACCAGATTTTGGAGAAGAACTCTGGAAATCTAATGACCGAAGAAGGAAAGCCCCTCAATGGAGTATCATACACAAAAGAAGAATATAGTGGATTGGGCACTCAATGAGACACGATGAGTTTGTTATAAATAAACTAGAGCGGAAATTTCCTAGAGGAAGACAATCGAATATCAATCGACAATCAAATACCTAGGAGAGACGAATCGGAATATTGGCGAGAAAAACTACAATGAAGTAAAGTAGTGTGCATAGGCTAGGGAAGAATGGAAAGCTGCCGTTGATATTTTACTTATTTATTCATTAACGGGAAATGGTATTATCCAACTGGTTGCTCATATACTGGGGCTTTATAAGTGGGTGTTGGACAGGGATATTTTAACAGTTTTGAGGGTAGATATATATTTCATAAAACTTTACTAAATTATATCGTTCAAAGAAAAATTACAGATTAAGAAGTAATTTTACTTTCAAGAGGCAAAACATGCTATAAAACGTTAAAATCGGTCATAAAAAGAAATAACAATCAGTTCAACTAAAAAGAGCAAATTTATTAAACCTAATAAAGAATTATGCTCATTCATGTATATTGTCGTGTATTGAAGTGATTAAAGATATTTTAATCTTAGTATGGTTTGACGTAATGCGGTTAATAGGTGTAGGAGAAGGAAACGATCCCAAAGTTTGTTTGTTATCGGTTAAGCTCCGGTGTTATTAATTAGAATTTTCTGGGAAGGAAAATGCATCCTCAAGTGTCTTACCATATTCTCTATATTCTACCAACCTTGGTCATAGGGGAATTCTGCTTATTGTTAGTGTGGAGAAAAACCAAGCCTTCGGGCCTCCTCCCGGGGGCTTTGGGAAAACGCACCTGGAGTCTCCGAATCTCAGATGCGAAGCGGATTCTCGATGGTGCGCGTCGGACTCCTTCACCTAGACGCCCGCACCGTAAAATTTGAACTTGCTTATCTCTGGATTTTACGATCCGTCGGCGTTCAAATCCTATTTTAGGGGGTGTATTCAGTGCGCTCTTAAGGTTTTCAAGTCGGGCGATGATACTTGACGTTTTTCGGTTGGAGCCACCCAGAAATAAATGAGTCAACACCGTGAAGGGAGGTAATCGACGGGTAGGAAACCAAATTAGGTCCCGAAAGTACCGATTGGGATTGTAGCTAACCATTACTTCTCAGATCGGCTATTTCCAGGCAATATATTCATTCCTTCATCGTGTTTCAATGACGTATTCCACGAAATTTTCTCTCAATTCATCTCCAATTCCCTCTGTTGATCATACTTTTTCTTTGTTTTATTCTTTTAGTCACTGCTGGCCCTTCCTTTTTGTAAATGTTCCTACATTTATACCTCTATTCCAGCTCTAATTCAAGGAAAACACACTTCATCATCCGGTTTTCGCTGAGAGCTCCCTTGACTTAAGATTTGGATTTTAAAATAAATGGGGCAGCCTTGCGTTGGGCCTTCTCCGTGTCTCGAGTGAGGCAATGTAGTATTTAGGTTTGTAGCTTGTAGGAAAAGGATAAATTACTTTGCACTATTCCACTGGAGTTATATGATTTATTGAGTCGACATGTTTCACCGCACTGCAGCATCATCGGGACTCTTATCAGGAATCAGTCCTGATGATGCTGCAGTGCATTGAAACATGTCGATTCAATAAATCATATTTCTCCAGTGGAATAGTGCAAAGTAATTTATCCTTCTCCTACAATGGAATCCCACAAAGTATCGGCCGCCACCAATAACTTCATTTGTAGCTTGTTCCTAAACGTCCGCGAATTATTTATGCGCTATAAATGGGCCCGTGAGAACAAATTTTCGGCGTTATATAATCTTGGGATCACTTATAGCGACAATGATAACTGTTTAATTGCACCAAATTTTTTATAAGTTTGCCAACCTATGTTAGTCCATTAGGGGCGTGATGGTAAGTTTTAGGCTATAGTTATCTCTAAGGTGATTAACCGTATCACCACTTCGGACCTACCCACCCGAGCACAAAATTTTACGATTGTGCGATAAAAGATAGCGTTACTTCTAGTGACAATTTCTCCGTCTGTCTCGTAAGCAAAATTTAAACCGCGAGAAATGAAACATTATACGATCCTTGAGCAGTTACAGTCATGCTCTATCATATCCTCTTTAGCTTTTGACTGGTAATTCAACGAATTTACTTGCCGGAACAAGGCAGCAGTTTAATGAAATTCTTATTCTGTAGTTTTTAGTCAGGAATTCCGTGTTAATTTTGTGGACTAAGACTGAGTAGGGGGAGCGTGGTGACCTAGTGGGTAGAGCGCTTGGCTACTGATCGAAGGGTCCCGGGTTCAAATCCGGGTGAAGCCTTTGAACGCCCCCGAGCAAAAAATCCTCGGGAGTGCGAGGTGGCCCAGGGAAAGGAACTGGCCCCCCTACCCTGAATGTGTGAAATTCACACGCCTGTGGCTTAGTCCTGGTTGAGCTCTACCTTCAACTATCCAAGCCAACCTTCGGGTTGATTCACTGAATGAGTGAAGACTGAGTGAATGGAAAACTCTTGGGCTAATTATGACACGAGAGACTGAATAGAATATAATGACAATCATTTGCTTTGAACACGAACTTCCAATAATGTAAACGACTCGGCTTCAATAATAGCTACCGGGAAAACTTATCATTGGGACGGAAGTAGATAATGAATACAATCCTTGAAGCGGAAAGGAAACCAAATATTTCTGCTCCCAATTTAATTCGCATCCGACAAAATTTCCGATTTCGATTCCGGACTTTCCTCGATAATAGATATAGGAATCACCACCAGATCGGGATTAGATTTTATCCGAAGACAAGTCCCTGCACTTAACCGTCATTCATTCTGAAATGAGCTTATTTAAATCAATCACAGCACTGAGTAAAGGACAATATTCAATTCTTTATAATTCATATCTATCAAATATGAAATTATTTACTTTAAATTCGTTGCTCTACTATTCGTAAACTAAATGACGAGCATGAAATCAAAGAAACGATGCCGATCCTTCGATGGATTTTTTTCCTTGAGAACATTATTTTTCAAATGCCAGTGAAAGGTTCAAAGTTTTCATCTACGCCCGAAGAATTTTTCACTGTTATCCATCTTCGCTAATCATTACGTTTAAGGGTTCCTAAACTTCCGCAGTGCATTACACCTCTATAAGAGAAACAGGACACGTACGGGAATAGGCACTTAGGCGGTACACGATTTATGAGTCATGCTGATGGAGTCACCCGTAATTGTTCGCTGACGGTGAGAAAAAAATGTCGTTAGAATCACATGACCTTAATAGGTAAGCCATTTAGTGGCAAGAATTGTTTCCCCATTAAATCCTATTGATCAGCGTTTTAATGTGAATTGAGTCCCTTGTATTCATTACTGACTGACTGCCGGAAAAATAGGCATTAAAAATCAATCTATTGGCCATAAAGGGAATTAACAAGACGGGAAATTTCTATAAGAGGATTCGCATATTCTGTTATTCGAGGTAAAATTTTCCGAAAAAGATTTCACGTAATGTCTTGTGACTGATGAAGATATCTCACTGTGAAACCTTAGGGTAAAACATGATTTATTAAAGCTTTCGATGGAAAAGTGGTGGCTCTATTTCCGTACTATAGTTTTATAAAATTTAAAACAAATCTTTCGGAAACATATGACATATATACAGGCATACGCGTGTTTCATGGCCACTTGCAGATCTATGCATGTAGGTACTTCACCACTTGCTGCGGGTCTGCGTAAGGGGGTGTTTGTTTTACATTAACCTCGAATGCCTCTGCTAGCGGAGGGCGTCGGTTCACCAATAAAAGTAGGTCGTGGAAAAATTGGTTTGTCTCCCCTTATCCTTTTTCGTAGCTTTTGTAGTCGACAGAGTCAGTCGTGATGAGTAGTTCGTTTTTTTTAGATTCGCGGGTAGGTAATGTACTATGGTTAAACGAGCGAGTAAACTAAGCGGCCTATCCGTGCCCAGGATCAAGTTCTGGCAATGGCGGAGATTTTTCAGTGTTCATATGTCGTATACGGTGTGCAGGAAATTCATTTCTCTTAAATAACGTACAGTATTTTCACGCTGGCGAGGTAAATGCGTGATTGAATTAATACTCTGTTTATTGAAATGTTCTTATATAGTCTATGGGAACAAAAAAAAATATTATACTAAGAAAGTTTGTCGAAGTTCGACACTGCTTTTTCCACATATAATTTTATTCCTCACGAACAGGACTTCGTTACAGAGTAACATCATCAGGTGTACGGTCATACTTTATTCGAACCGAAAAAACGACTTTAACGTTGCTTAAAAGAATGAGAATGTTTTTGAAGCGTTTCTGCGAGATGTACAGTTTATAGAAGCTAATTTGTTATTCAATTAAAATGTTTTAATTAAAACGTAAAATAAAATAAAACGTTTTTATGCTTGATTTATAAAACGTTTTTATTGGTTGTGATCCATTTGTTTACAATATTGTGTCAGTAAAAAGTACTTAATTAGTTAAAATCTTTAGTAAAAATTCTTCTTTCATCAAATTATTATATACTACGTATTGTAGACGCTAACAACCTTTACACCGCGTACGACATGAATACTGACTTTTCTTTTCAAGAGTTCCGATCCTTGCTTAGGTGCTACGTGGAGAGCACTCCCAGTATAGAACTCAGTCTGAGGGATGGAACGTTCATTCGTGGACCCCTAGCCTCCTAGCGCCAACGCCGGTTTTCTCTCCACTCTTCATTCATTCCCAAAATAATCTTTCCCTGACCAACCAACCTTCCTCTCTTTAATGGCGCGTAAGATCTCAGTTGTCGGTCATAATTAGTATTTTATTAATAATTAGTCCTTTAGTAATTACTACGGTAAAGGTCAATGAGAAGATCAAGCAATCCGCCAAAATCCGACTTCTTCTGAGGTTAGCAAAGGTGTTAAGTCGACATAATTGTGTTTTACTCGCCTTAATTTTTGTGGTGGAACCCAAGTGGGTATCTGCATCGTACAATATATGATCATGTGTTTAGTAGACGAGGCTGGAATTTCTGAGAATATAGGGGTGGATTATCTAAATTTAGTACATGGTTTCCATTTTCCGTTTTTTCTCCGTCCACTGGAACGACGTTTGCCGATGACTCATCGCCAGTTTCCGCTCTACGAAAGGGTTTAAATTCTAGAAATACTGATGGCATGCTTCAAACACCTTGGAGCTAGCTTTATTCGACTTGTTCATGAGACTGCATTGAAGAGGTCCTCGGGCAATTTTCCCAAAAGTAAAATCGAAAGCAATGGCATTCAATTGGCATTTGGAGCAAAAGATTTACTTAATTGGATGAAATTAAATGTTTCAGAGGCTTCATATTTTCCGTGACGAACTTCAAACAAGTTGCAGTAAGGTCCCCATTCCCCTCCCGGAAAAATTGGGTAAAAGAAAGTCGTGAATGAATTAACAAGACCCCTGGGTCGAAAATTCAATTACTTTGTGAGATTAAGCAGTTAAATGAAGTACTTTGTTATCTACATCGCATTGAAAAATTAACGGAACATTGCGTTGGGACTTGAGTTTAAAGTTAAGTATATCAATTATTCTTAAATGTCGTAGCTTACAATTTATTATTCCGATATATAGAATATTTTCTTAGCTTATGCACAGATTTAACGGAATCGTTAATGAACTTTAGAACATACTTCGAACGAACACTGGAAAATTTGTTGACAGAAAATGTTTTTAGATGGTGTGCCTAAACTAACTAACCCCGTGAGGGTAACTGGATTGAAATATATTTATGGTGGAGTATAGATATTTCGACGCAGTAATTAATTGAGCAAAACTTCCATCAATGATTTCTTTGAAATGGGTGTCTGACCAGTGGCGTACGCAGGATTGACTTCTGGGGGGGTTTCATTAATACTTAGGTGCATCATCATGAAATTATATTTAGATTATTATTCACTAAAACAATAATAAAATAACATTCTCTTTTCGTGAAGACGATTCAACTATATTTTTCAGCCCAATAAGGAAAATTCTAAACGCTAGTTCAAGTAAACGAACGAAAACGAATTCAGGTAAACATGTTTTGGGGTTTAAACCCTAAACCCCCCCTCCCCCGTCCGTACGCCACTGTATCTGACCATGCAAAGAGACGAATGTTTCTCATCCTTCATTTGTCCTTTTCAATGAGTTGACATTATTACGTATTAAAATATTTAACCTTTTGAATTATATCCATGACTTCTTTCGAGAGGACACGTTAAGGATATCTGAACCCCTGTTGGTCGTTAATATCGTTATACTTCGGACACCAATGGTCCGCTGTCGGTTATGTATCATCAGCTACTTTCCCATCTACGAATCAAACATTTTTATTGCCGATTCCGCAATCGATATAGATTTTTTGTTATACTCCCATCAACGGCGAGATCCCATGTTACTGATTGGACTAGCTGTGACAGTGCTCAGTGAAGTAAAAATGAATGTCATGATTCTGATTCATCGAGCTAAAAGAAGAGATGCCTTCTTTTTCCGTGTTTTGTAATAAATTGTTCGTTTGGCGATGAACCTTGTTTTTCTCATCACATGTTTAGCTCCTTTTTAGGAGTAAGCTCAATGTATGTTGAAATTTTTCCTCTCCAAGGCCTGCTAATTATTGTGAAATTTTCCGTAAAAGAGTTTTATGAAATATTTGTTCAAGTATTTTACACTTGCTGTGACAGTGCTCAGTAAAGCGAAAATGAATGTCACGATTGTGATTCATCGAGCTAAAAGAAGAAGAGATTACTTCTTTTTCCGTATTTTGTAATAAATTGTTCGTTTGGCGATGAACCTTGTTTTTCTCATTACATGTTTAGCTCCTTTTTAGGAGTAAGCACAATGTATGTTGTAATTTTTCCTCTCCGAGGTCTGCTAATTATTGTGAAATTTTCCGTAAAAGAGTTTTATGAAATATTTGTTAAAGTATTTTAAACTTTCTATGGAAAGGGAACCGCCTCTATTTCTTAAAATGTTTTATAAAACCAGTAAAATCCGTAAAGAGTACATATTTATGTAGCCATAGAAGAAGGTAATTTACAACTTAAATTGCAATTTAAAACATTAACTAGCACCGTTGTCATTGGAGTAACACTGTGGTTCCGGGTGTGACTCACACAAATGACATTCAATAACATAGACTTCTTTAGCCTGTTAACTCTGTGAATAGCTTAAACATTAAATATTGATATTAATATCAGTAAGATAAGAGTAATTGTTGTTTAGTTTAAACTAATGGAGAAGTATCCAAGAGCATTATTTTTCTAGTTATGAATTTTTTTAATAAGTTCCGGGTGTGATGTGGTAAATTTCTGGGTGTGGCCTAAATTCTCATTCTGCTTTCCATTATGAGTAAAATTCAATTTTTATTTCAAATTTTGGTCATGGCTTAGTATATTTGATTAATTAAGCTCAATTTAACCTGGCTTCGTCGAAATTTAAAATTGTAGAACAAAAACATTTTTTATTTTTTCCATATTTGGGCTCACTT
This sequence comes from Pyrrhosoma nymphula, assembly GCA_963573305.1. Classification (NCBI taxonomy): domain Eukaryota; kingdom Metazoa; phylum Arthropoda; class Insecta; order Odonata; family Coenagrionidae; genus Pyrrhosoma; species Pyrrhosoma nymphula. The sequence goes on along the minus strand of OY754331.1, from coordinate 62,154,919 downwards.
TAAATGGAATGGCTGAAAACTTAGATATTTTCCAGCTCTGCTTTTAAAATTAGTACTTTTACAACTGATTTTGTAAACCTTTTGACGTAAATTTTTCCCAAGAGGAGCTGGAATCCGGTTGAATTCCCATCATTTTGCCTCAACGTTTGAACTTTTTTGCGCTAAACGGAAACCCCATTCTTTCTGGAATGTTCTTCGAATAACGCCACAAAATTTTCAATAATTGAATTTTTAGGTTTTTTTTACCTTAATGATGTTGAATCAATCGATAATTTTGTCGGCGCAAAATAAAGAATCGCTCGTAAAATTGAATATTTGTTCCCGTATTGAGCCATGAGTGGCGAATTTATGGACGGGATATTGGTTGAAGGATGCACCTCTCTCGTAACGGGATGCATGATGTGGGTTCCTCGACCAGCTTTGTGGATGGAGCTCTTCTCAGTTTCTCAAATGTCCAGCCCATGGGACTGTTGAAACTTTAAGGCGCAGGTGCGAGAGGTCGCGAGCAGCGAAAATCGGGGAAGGGGATGGGATATTCCCACGAAAGGTGTATCGCAGCTGGTGGTAGTAGAAGTGTTATTTGGGCAGGCAACCGGCAACTGAGATCATTTGGGCAATCTAAGACAGGTTGGGTAGGTTGGCAGTGCAAGATTATGTGGGCCATAGAGTATAGGTTGGATGAAACCTGGCGGCCGCATTTTTTACGTCACACCCTACGGACTGAATACGTACGTTTCTATCCTCCTAAGGAATCCTCGAATGGCAAATCAAACTTTTAGGAATTGAAAGAACTTTCAACTCTGCTCGCTTTTTACTCTTAATTAATTTATCACTCATCTGCCGGTTTTGGCTCTTACAGAAATGAGTGGAAAATGCCAAGTTCATCTTGCTAAGTCACTTCTTCCTCTCTCCTCGAGTCACCTAAGTGGGGTCGAGATCCGAATCCGCACCCTTGTTGAGAAACTAATTCTCTAGCGACTACACAAATCGGATCCCCTCGTTTCTTGGAGAGATTTAGAGGTCCTATAATAGGACCTCTACATCTCTCCTAATATAGGACCTCTAGAGAGATGCAATCTCGTGGAAGACACGGGCGAAAGACATCTCTGGCAGCGCGAAGGGGAGGGTCAAAGACTGAATTCATGAGAACTCTTATAAACTTTAGAGACATGAGCTAAAGGTTTTTAGGTTTCTTACATTTTAACCGATTGACGCCCGACTTCAATATCGAGCTCTCTGACTAAGCTTTAATAAAAATCCGACACAGTGAAACTGATTGAGGTACGATGGATGCTACTCTAGGTTTGAAAAGGAACCACTCAGTACTATTCCTCGTATTTTTACTAGTAGATTCCGATCGCTTTCAGCGTCTATGTTCGTTATCACGGTAACATTGGTTGCCTTGATAATGACGCAGAGACGTTGAAATCGGTGTGGATAAAAAACCTGAAGGCAACAGTACTTAGTGATTTATTTTCACCATGCTTAGCGGACATTGATGTAATTACACTTATTTCTCGACTTCAGGTCGAAGTTTTCATGGCTGTAAAGAGGAATTATTGGCGTTGATGGTACAGGAATATCGTCGTAAAATACTCAGGAAATCGAATTTTGATTGCATATTCCAACGTCACTACTTCATTTATTGGTCGTTCAATCCCAAGGTTGGTTGACTGCTGCTGTCCTTCTCTATATAATTCTAGTTCATTTACTCCGTGGTACCTAGTTGCTCTTGTGTACTTATGTTATTAGTGTTAATGTTAATTTGGTAGATACAAATTATTTTTATCCGTTGGAATTTTTTTTTATTTAAATAAACAAGTTTCTGGGGATAAATAGGAAATGATTTTTTTTTAATTATCCCGGGAAATAATAATCGCTGATATGATTATTACTATCACCTACCGGTTATTCCATTAAAATCAGCCTCAAAATTTTATGCTACACAACTAATGGCTAGCAAGTACCAAGTTCTGTACTATTTAAGTGATGAGTCACATTTACTGGGATTTATGCCCGGCTCGGCGTCACTCAGGATCTGAATGACTTGTGATCGTACTATCTCCTGTGAAGAGGGGCCCCACTCGGGAATCAGTCGGAGATCGACATGCTACCCAAGGAAAATATTCTCTATGACGCTCTCCTGCCAGCCGCCATGCCGCAGTGGCGTGTGGCAGGGGGTGTTGGGACACCAACCATAGAAGAGAGGGAATAGAGTAAATGAATGGGAAGAGGGAAAGGACGAATAGTTTAATATATGTTAACGGAGTGTCTTATGTTTCTCTCTATTTTTGTTTTAGTCAATAATACTGTGTGGGAAGGAGGAATAAGTATCTTGGCTGTTATCTGCGAAGAAATATATTGTATATTTACTCATTTGTTCATACGTTATCGTAAAGTAGTTCCTCAACCTATCTGAAATTATCTGCAGCCAATTAAAGAAAATAAGTAAAATTAAGCGGGCGAAAAGGTAATGGGCTTCACATGAAAAGTATCCTTTGAGTTTTTCAATAAATTTTCGATGAACTTTCAAAAACTCGAGTGATATAAATTCTACACCGGCGATAGATCTTGCTTTTTCATGGCCTCCCATCGAGGGGAACGAACAGGATCATACGATTGACCGATTCACATCCGGAGTAACCCTATAATCATTTGTTGATTAATTGAGTTTTTCATTGGGCTCAGGGTGACCAATTATTTCCACTTGGTGTTGTTAATAAAGTAGAAAGAAACTAACTGGACCCACACTGCCTGTCGCAGAAATTCCCGGTATTTATCGTCATCGGAAAATTGCAGAGAAATGGAGCAGAGGCTCTTTACCTAGCATCATTTCTCGCATTCGCCCTTGCTATTCGCGGTTTTGCGCAAGGAAAGTTTGTCTGCGAAAATCTCCATGCGTCTACTTGCTCGAATGAATGACGCGAGGGAAACTGATACCAGTTTGTCTTCCTACTACATTTTACTTATTTTCTGTAATTGAGGACCAATTGCCACGCTTCATGACAAAAACTTCATTTTGTCCATTTCCTATGCTTTATATTTATCGTTGTATCCACTCTTTGTCACGCAATGGAGGCAACACGCAATGATATATATTCATCTTTCTCTGATGGCTGAAGTTCAGCGCGTACGTGATTTGCTATTCGGGGATCCCAAATGATCATCATCTCATGCATATCCCTACTTCGATTTCTTCGACGTAAGCAATGCATTGTTGAGAGTGCCGTCAATCTCGGTTTCTCATGAAAATCCCATACTTACACGTTCACAACGTGCACCAACCATAATTAAATTTGTATCAGTGTTTAATATGGTCCTGCTACTCGTGATTGAGAAAAAGCCATATGTTTGTACGGCTCTTTGGGGTGAAAGAACTTAAAAATCGTCATTCCTTTTCTCTGTTATAAGCTGTAGCTACCAGGGAAAAATGCGACGTTCTCTTTCGCCCTCCGCTATCAAACACGCGACCGGACCATTCTCCTCGACCTCCGAAGGGCATCCGGCCGATAGATAAGAAGCCATTATAGACCCAAAGGTTCTTTTCGTTGGAGGAAATATCTAATTACTGATTCTTTTTTTACGCCTCATGGGAGCGATTCTGCGATGCATATATATTTAATGCCAACATAAATACCTCTGGCCACCATTCGTGTGCCATTCCTCGGTCCGTGGATGCGCGAAAAGTGGACACGATAACTCTTTGCAAGGTTATCAAAAATAAAAGGCTTTTCTCGAAGTATGCCTTGAATTTAGAAAGGCCCAGGCACATGGAATTAATTGGGAAAATCCTGCAAAAAAACAAAAGTACTGTACACACACTGAAGCATGATAGTCTCTTAAAAACAATTAAGAAAGATTAAATGAATGGGTAGCATTACCGAGGAACACCAAGGATGGAATACATCAGGAGACGGATGTTGACATGGAGACTATGATGGAATAAAGAAGTTGGCGGAAAGATAAAATCGACATAAGATTAATCTTCAAATAAGTGACTGCTGCTGATGATTAAAATAAACTACATATCTATCTTTATTTTCGATATATTAATCGAGATAAAAACATTTTTTTTAGTTAGTCAATACTAGGCAATGAGTGTATTTGATTACAATTTAAGGTGGCTGGAGCGGTAATCTTGGGTCATTAAGTACACAGTTTAATAATTTTATAAGCAAGTTTGGAAAAAATACTTGGACCACATTATATATTTACCTATTAGGCCGTGGAACTCACCGCACATTCAGTAATGGAAATGATACAAGAATTATATTATAAAATTTTGTCTTTATTAAAAAATGTTGGGAGTAGAGTTTTGGGCGTGGTGTTAGAAATTTAGACGAAATTGTATTGTATGTTTGTCGATTATTATAATCTGCGTGACACCTTGATATTTTTTAGTAACAATTATAGAAATAAGAAATTTATCTGTAAATTACAGAGGAGAAGCGATAGTGGGGGTAGATGAATCGAAAAGGAATGCAATCGTACGACGGATGTAACGAGAGCGAGATTAGTGATATAAATCTGCCCAATGGTGGTCGGCAAGCACTAAGTGCTCTTTCATCGTTATTCAAAGATGCCACAAGGGTGGCAGATACCTTATTGTTCGTGGGGATGCCAAAAACATAGCCCGTCAAACTTCTTCGAAGTCGAAGTCTTCTTCAATCAGACGTCTTAAAGTTGACGCGTGGTTACGCCACATGCCGAAGGCCGCGAGTCTGGAACTCGTGACTCAGTGTAATTCCCGTCATTTGTGCACGGAAGGTCAACTTCAAAACAACTACGCGATTCTCCTTTGTATCTCTTGGGAGCCATTTGCGATTTAGATTCGATATAGAGCCAAATTTAATCATGAAGAACAGTGACGAAGCCAGGATTTTGGTTCGGGGGGGGGGGGGGTAAAAAGCCTGGGGGTTTTTCTCTTGGTACAATTTTATTCATTATTGCAGTTTATTTATGGCTACTTTTTATAGAAAACTGCTTTGTTATTCCCTTTTTCCCCTCTCTAACCCTTGCATTTTTCATCCAAAATAATACATGGTAAAACTAAACTAACAATTTGATTTGAAATTGTATTTTGATTTTTTTAACTTTTTAACTTATTGACTAATTGACATAACTCTGTCATGTTTGGACTCTTTTTTCATGAAATCACACGTAGAAATCAAGACTAATAAAATTTTTTTTGAAACCAGTAAGTGTTACATAACTAATTGACATAACTCCGTCGTGTTTATAACTTAGGGTAACAGCTTCAATACCTTAACAAAGAAGTTTCAAAAGTCTGGCAAAGCAAAAACCAACAGTTCGTATCCCGCTTCGAGCAAGGAGCTGATATGAGCTTACTGTTAAGTTTTTATCGACATGGATCGAGCAAGGATGTTGTGCTTGGATTAAGGTCTTAGTTAGATGGTGTGAGATAAAGAGATTAGCAGTTGGACAGCCTAAATTCTAAGTCTACAAGTACTACCTAGCGTATCTAAAGCACTAAGCCTGGAAATGCTAAATTAATCGCTGTTGTCCGCTTCCTTGACATCTAGAATTACGAACGAAGCTATTTTAATGGTGCATACTTTGATGCCAAGTTTTGCGATTTCAAAAACGTTCGTTTCACCAATCGTTAGGCGTTTGAGTTCCACCATTATCATAGAAACGGGAAGTGTGAGGGAGCAGAGTATAACGTGACTCTACATCATAATTGAATTTAGTCTGAGGTGATAATTTTACTTCCCATCCTGCGTGCCAAGGTCGACGTAAATTGACTTTGGGACCATAATTTTTATGAGAGTATTTTCCTGGGTATTCGTAATTTTGTGCTTGTGATTTTGGCAATGAATTTCTGAAAATGTCAACAGAAAAAATGTTGGTAATTCAGATTGATTTTACTGTTTTTTCGCAAGACATTCCTCTGATAGTGAGTCAATTGAAATCACTTAAGTGAAACTGTGAGTCAATTGAATTACTTGAATCAAATTTCAAGAGGGTCAGGGAAACAGTTTAAAACTTTGTTCTTGACTTAGCGCGGAGAGTTAGTAATAGGTTCTGAATTGTCTTAAGGATCTGTTGTATACAAACCAGAGCACGACCAAAAGCGACCTCCGCTGAAGGGCATTCAAACCTCCGATTTTTTGGCGAGGCGATGGGAGTGATACCCGCCAATAGATGTAGGTAGAGATGTAATTACCGAAAGGGCCCTCTCATACGGGTGCTTGCGATTGGATAAATCGTGTGGGTAGAGCCATAAACGATTTCCATGTGCGTAAGCTTGCCAAACAGACGTCAGTTTGCTTGACGTAAAACCGAGGAAGATAACCACCACCCGAACATATGTGGAACCCTACGGAACGGCTCTTCAAGCGACTGCCTATGCGAGTCCGACATGAGGAGGGATGGCGACGGCAATATTGTGTATTAGCATGACAGTGTCGTGCTGTGCAAAATACTTGGCTCTAGGCAGTCGTCGTCCCATTATCACAAAAATAAATCGCTATAACGAATACTATGAATAAGAAATCTTGTAAAGTTTTTAATTTAGCATTTTTCCGCAGGCATTAAAATATATTAATTCATTCCATTAAAAAATGACGCCAAATGGGTTTTAAACTGGTTCTTCGAATGAAAACTATAATAATTAGTTTCATTCATCACGGTAGCAATTAATGATGCATAGAAGGGATTAAGGTAACGGCTATTGCATACATTCATACTCATCGCGCCGTTTTTCTTTGGGAGTAGGGGCAGCCAAAGGAGTTCAGTTATTGGCGTTAAACATTGGAAACTGGCTCTGTTTTGATAATTTATTCCGTATTGCCTTATCCTTGCATGCCTATTTTGTTCTTTTGCATTGCTTCGTTGCTCGCGCTATTCTTCAGACTCCTAGTATTCCTCCTCTCAAAAGTCTCATCTACCATGACTTTTTCGGTCTACCCTTTCTTCTCACACCACTCACAACTGTTTTCATAAATCTATTTCATGTTTTGGCTCTCATCTATTCTATGGACGTAACCAAACCAACAAAGCACGCTTCTTTTATATATATCCATTATCGGAATATCCATTTCACTTTATTTTATCACCCCCTCATTCCTTACCCTATCTCTCCCACTTTTAGCGCAAACACTTCTCAGATACCCCTTACTGATATGAAAGCAGTTGATTAAATACTTGTGATCCGCAACATGCTGCGTGGCAGTCTACGGCGAGCCAATTGGCCCCCGTGCTTTAGGTTTTTCCCTCCATACTAGGCTAACAGCGACTCAGGAAGCTTGCTTGATTTACTGTATAATTTATATGCAGGGAAGTACAGTCGATCAAGCACTGCGATACCTAGGTAACTCTTTGCAAGTCGGCTCGAATGTCAAAATTAATAATTCATCCTGCAAAGGATGACTATCATCTCATAACCGTGGTCTAATATTCGACTGCGTTATCGATTAAGCTGTCTCCGACAATGGAAGTGTCCGCCAATTACCGGAATACTTACAGATTGACTTGGATGGGAAGGGTTGGACGTGAAAAAATAGCTGGCGGATTCGAAGCCTTGAGGTATTAGCCATTTTTACGGAGTCGCTGCATAAGAAACATTAATATACGGATTGTCTCGTACAAAAAATCTCACGTCTACCCAGACCTGGGATAGCACCTGGCGCAGAATCTAGGGTTCTGGGTTCGAATCCAAGGCCAGGCGAAAGATTTATAGCACCGTGAATTTCTCGCGTTTGGTTGGTGGCATTAGCGGCGATGATGATCGATAACAGCATGGAGTTAGGGAAGAATCTTTGGTCTGTGGTTAAAACGAATATTTTTCCAGATGAATTAAAATAAAATTACATACTTGATTATTGTGGCCCCGTTGTCATATTTATTTGAGCCAATGCCATTAGCTTCTCAGTAATTGGGCAATTAGACAGTGGAGTTTTCCCGTGCACTTTGGAACTTTGTGTCGTAGGGGTGTGAGGGAGGCAAATAAGCATTCCTATCTCATTATCAACGTCCCTGTTCCTCAGCTTATCTTTACGGAACTCGGCGGGGGCCATTGGTTTCCGGAATAGAATCGAGATAATTTCTTCGTTAGTGGCACGTGCGACGTCTATTGCAAATACAATTGACAGTTAAATTTGAGTAAGTTTTGTTTCCCGAATGGCAAATATGAGGAAAATACATTCCCTAAGATACTCCCTCGGTGGCGGCGAGTGACCAAGCGATCAATGTTACACACCAGGCCGCCACAAAACTACATGCTTCCCACATTGCCCCTTGTTCATCCGATTGAACACGTTCAATTCATTGGCTCCTGTGCCAAAAAAACATTCACCACCGATCCAAGGGGGAATCAGTTTGTCATGGTTTTTTTTTCGTAATTGCAGTCAGAAATTATTTTTGAAATTTTGGTTCTGGATATATTTCGAAAGAATTCACAAATTTCGAAGAATGGAAGAAATTGAATGGTAGCGTGATGATTTTTCGGGACCTGACGGGCGATATATACTCTACGAATATCATGTACGCATAGCGAATCGTCTCGGATTACGCAAATCTTAATTAGTCACCACCTCGCTTGAGTAATACTGAGGCTCAATTATGAGGCATGGCAGTGATCTTTACAACACGGGCTGATGGTATCGTTATTTGTTTACGTAGTAATGCGAAATATTGGAAGGACGCAATAAAATTCTTACATATTTCTGTTTCATATTCTAGTATTACACTTTTGAGATGCGTAGGGTGTGTAGAAGGATGGGAAGAATAATCTGGATGTGAAGGACAAAAGTCGAAATTTTTGATATGGTGGGAGTGGGCAGGAAGCCGATGAGATACATTAGGAGGAGGCAGTAGAATTCAGGGTCGGATCCAGGGAGCAGTATTGGGGAGAAATTTGGAAAATTTGTATGAGGGTATGGGTCTGTGCGTGCACGCGCGTTCCTACGCCTGCGTTCTTATGTCATACACATTATTTACACTCATACTATGCTTATTGGCGATTTATTTAACATCATTAACTATGGGTTTGTTTCAGTGGCCAACATATGGGGGACCGAGCCTCGCCCCCCCCCTCCCCACCCCCCGAAATAAGACCGCATGGCCGCGGCGAGAGGTGAAGAGGTGGATAGTAAACTACAGCTGGTAGCCGCTAGCTAGCTTTTATTATATTATTAGCCCGAAATTATAACCTATATTCGCCACTGGATTGTTTACTCCTCTCCGCCATTTCTATCCGCGATCTGGTGATGCCTGTGTATGGTACAGAGAACGCCAGAATTGAATGGAAGCAACATTGAACAAATTATCTGTCTGCGTACGCCTTTCTTCATTCTCCCATACCGGTCTCTCAATTGTGCTCAAGCCAATTACTACGGTCACTACTCTAAGATAAACTTCTTTGCCTGCATCCCACTTTCATAGAATTGTAACGGGCAATAGAATTGTTACTTACTGGCTACGTTACTTTTACACAAAACCTTGGAAAATGTGGAAAAGTGAACTCAACACATCGAGTTCACGACCACTGATTCAATAGCGGCTAAAGTATATAAAAATGTAATTAGAGAGATGTTACACTAGTTAATGGAAAAGTTAATACAGTTTTACGATGTAGTTAAAAAGTATGGAAATGTTCTTTGAAAATCATGTTGTACTGCTAAAATCCACAAAGTGTTATTCTTCCCTATTTAGATAGGGAAACCGAGAACATTTTACCTGAATAAGGAATATTTTGCACTTTACTCGAAAAACAGGGTAAAACACTTTCTGATTAAGCAATAATCAAAATAAATGCTTTAAAAAATAAAATTCATGCTATCGGAGAAATACCTAGTGTAGGTTTTAAAAGTGTGTGGGAAAGGTGAAATAATCATCAAGTAAAATACACTTACTTTGCAAACATGCAACAAATACATACCAACTTGAATGAGAGACATCCAAACGAAAAGCTAGGTATCACAAATTTTGACGAATTTTGATATTGATTGAATTGTTATTTGAAAGAGTTAATCCGGTAAACTCAAGTTAAACTAAAATCCAGTTGATGAAACAAAAATGATTAATCTGTCCGACAGCAAAATAAAAAATACAAGTGTAAGTACATGGTGCTAACACATGTTTAAGTAGATGCCCAAAACGAGGTGCCGAAGGAGAGAAGGTGCGTTTCTTTTTCATTCTATATAATGGTGGGAAATTATGCATAGTTGGGAAGTTACAAAAAAAATTAACTGATTAAATTTAAAGTTAATCTCTGTAAAAAGTAACTAGTTGAAGTTAAAAGTTACCTTTCCAAAAAAAGTAACACGTAAAAGTTAAAAAAAGTAACTTTTTCGTGAAAAGTTACTTTTCAGTTACTTTAAAGACACTTTTAAAAGTTATTTTTCGCATTTGGGATAAAATAAATACAAACTTAAAATTCAATAAAAATTATTTATCTTTTACTTAAAAAGTCATTAAACTTTAGTAACATTCTTTTTTTTTAATTTTGTGTCGGTCGACACATTTTTGCTGTCCACTCAACCCCGCTGACGACGTGATGTCGCTGAGTAAGTTATGCGTAAACTGGCGCATTGTACAGATACGTTACCTTTAATGAACCCGTCCCTCTCGTTACCCGTCATTGGTTTTTTGGTGACCCCCTTCCTCGGGTTCAGCTATGTCGTATTGATCGATGTCGATTTTTTTCGATAATCGCACAGACCTAACTCGAAATGCCCGAAACAACTCTTTACCGAAAAACACAGTTCATACTCTTTGGAGAGAGACGTGTTTTTTTCTAGCTTATCAATACTTTTCAGTTGTTGGTACAATGAAGTTAACAATCAAATCCTATGCCTTTTCTTTTGCTCGTCTGACCTCTTGGGTGGGGGTATTTCCCCCTTCCCCCCCCTGTGAATCCGCCACTGGTAGAATTATTTGGACGTTTTGAGGAGTTAACGAAATGGATAAGACTTTGATGGGAGAGAGAATTTTGGGCAAGCGGTGAAAAAAGAGAATAATAGGAATATTGGATGGTGTGAATTTAGGTAAAAGAAACGAGGAGTTTGAAAGTGATTGATACTGGAAAATAATAATAATTTATTTGCCCATAGGATACATTGTAGAACAAGCTGCAAGTATATAAGGCACGTCAAAATACATGATTAAACAAAAATATATCAATACTAACAAAAAGATTATACAATCATTGATGATAGTTTAAGTAATCATTTACAGTATAAAAACAATGAAACAAAAGATAGTCATAAACTAAATTCTTGAATATAGCCATTCTTATTTCTTTTTTTATAAATTGTGGAAGGTGATTATACAATTTTATGCACATTTGACGAGGTCCCTTCGAAGTTATGGCAAGAGTTGATGAGAGCACATGCATGTCGTTACATCTTTTTGTTTCGTAGGTATGATAATTATTATTTGGGGTAAAATCAGATTCATGTTTTCTTACATAGAGTATAGAATAATAAATATATAACGAAGGCACAGTTAAAATCTTCAGTTCCTTAAAAAGAGGCCGACAGTGAGCACGAAAAGGTTTACGGCACATCATTCGCAATAACTTCTTTTGTATTAAAAATACACCATTCAATGCGGATGGAGTTCCCCACAATATGATGCCATATGAAATTCTGGAGAAGAAAAGACCATAGTACAATGTTTTGAGAACATCAAGGCTTACAGTATGTTTTATAACAGACAATAAATAAAGTACTGAGTACAGTTTTTTACATAAATCTGCCACATGAACATCCCACTTTAGATTTTGTTCAATATATACGCCAAGAAACCTTAAATTATTCACAACATGAAAATTTTTCTTTTGACACAGAGTACCATTATTTACAAACTGATTGTATTTTGCAAAGATGATTTTTTTTGAAAAGAGATGGTTTTACGAAGGAAATGCTCGGGGAAAGTCCCCACGGTTTGAGAAATGATGAGCAGAACTGTCCATGAACCCAGCAGTTTTCTGTTAGACTCCCTATGACGATGATGGTTCATATAGCGTCGCTCTAAATCTAATTTCTAATCTGCTAAATGATTAATTTTCGGAAAAGAAAAATAAAAAACTTGCTACCTTGCACTGCTACCAAAAATAAAAATTTTCTTTCGTTTATACGCCGTTTTCAAACATTCACTTTATATTTAAATTGCATATTGGAAATTTAAGCGAAGTTTAGATCAGCTAAAATATACCGATATGATCTGTTTAGCGTAGTCTCGTAATTTTTGGAGATTCGTAACTTTACGTTTTTACGTCATGATATTTTCAAATGAATTGCAGGAACCCTGTTAGCGAAATAGGTACGATAAGGAGATTTGTCCTATCGGCTACTATTGCAATATAAAGCACGCATGTGCCTCAATCTCGTCCCTAACTGCTAGAATACTTGCAGCAATGTACGTTGGGGGCGGTGTCGGCTTCCTCAATCATTTCAACACTCTCCAATACAATCTAATTAACACGCACGGGCTTTGAGTACTCCAGCAATTCCCGAGAACAGACTCGTGAAGAATTATTCCTGGAACATGCTCATTGTAGCCTAGCTCTTCCCATGACTCTCTTGCAATTTCCTCGGTCATGAAATTCAACCGTAATTTTCATAGCAGATAACTCTGTTTTTCTCTGCGACTTATCATTCCTAGTCTCGATTCTCGTTTGTTTCACAGTACCATCATTATTTTTCCCATTTTAAAGAAAATACTGTTGAGCCTAGGAGTGAACTGGAGGCATATAAGACTGACGGAAACTTAGCATATGGCCCAGAAATTATAATTTACGGTTAAGGGTTATGAGTAGTTGTACGAAAAAAGGTTATTTGTATTGTTTAACAGACTACTGATAGAAACTTTTATCTTTTATTTTTATTATCCGTTTCAGGATCTAAGCAATGATTACCTGAGATCATTATGAGCGGGAGTAAAGCTGATTAAATACTATATTACGTGAATGGAATTCAATGTGAAATAGGCAAATTCCAAGCAGTCAAACGTGAGCAGGAGTCACTCACTAGGGTGCCCACTAATGTGTAAAATTGAAAGTGAAAAAAGCATTCGCCCTGGGATTCCAACCCAGTTCTCCCGCATCCGCTGCGTCTTGTCGTATTAAACTACCCCATCGTCCTCTCCCACCGAGAATTTCATAGAGGTTCGAAAGGAACTAGGTTTTCTTTCGAGTGGCGAACATACATTGCTGCGAAGTACTCTCATTTGTTTGCAATGGGGCCACAGTCCACGAGGTTAAAGTCACTTTTTAATCTCACGAGTTTTTTTTGCCTAAACTAAATCCCTAGCAGTTTAAATTGAGCGGGAGTCGCCCGTTAGGATACACATACTCAGCGCGAATGTAGGTAGTCTGGGTTCGAATCCCAGTCAAAACGAATGATTTGTTTTCGCTATGAGTTTGCACGTTTGGATTCATTCCTATTCAGTCACGGGATTCGCGCGATACGACGAGACAATTTACATTGGGAGTGCCCATCGCTATTGATTTTTCCCACCAAGGTTAGCCTTCCGGGAAATTTGAAGATGCTGCTCCGGACGCTCACTTGTGTCTCACGTAGCTGATTTTAGTGCGCAGGTCCCAATAAAAATACTACTACGGGTTTGGGCGGGGATTTTTTTTTCACGCTGTCGGCAGCATTCTTGGCGCCAATTTGGGTGTCGTCTACTGCGTGAAGAATTGCCCTCAATTTTTTTTAATCATCAGTCGCTTTTGTGATATCCCCGAATCTAAAACACAGTAGTTAATATTGTAGTTTGTGTGTACTATTTCATTAACGAAATTACCAAGTTGTGTTTCAAAAGATACAATATCTATACCTTTTTGTGTTAATTACATCACAATTGAACTACAGAACATAGTATTGAACATCATTAATATAAAGAATGATTTTTGAGGACAGAATAGTCTGTTTCTCGTTACAGACACACGATCCTACTGTGACGTGGGAAGGATGAGGAATAGAGGTGTTGAATTCTTACTTCTAAAGCGTGTACATAGTGAGTGATTGCATGAATAAATATGCTTAACGCTTGGAGATTTTTCATGCCTGACGAGTATTACAATATCCTTCGAGAATGAGTGTAAAAAGTAATAGTCACGGCCGAGAAAGGCCGCGTTTACATAGGCTTTCTAGCGCAAATGGCCATATCGCTCCGCATGTCTCTCCACAAAGAACTTAAGCCTGAGAGGAGAAGCTTTACGTCAGTGGTGATAATGATTATTGTGAAAATAACTTTTTTAACCTACATTAAGCGCGAGAGCATAATTGTTGATGTTGACCTTATGTTTGTCCCTCCCTATATAAGTTGCGTGTTGATGGAGAATATTAGCGGGTTGGAAATCTGCACCGACGATCACGCGATGAAAAAATGAAAGAAAATTCAGCCTAATGTGATACTCCTGGAATTGAGTTCCACCGCATCGATCGAAATAGCGATTATGCGTCAATAAGTCATTTTTTTATAAAAATCCGTTTGGAAATAAACTTTCGGCGCAACTCTATAGTCAACCTAACGACTGTTCAATGGTTGAAATTGAATGAGTGCCTAAAAAATAAAAGATTTTTGAGAAAGAAAACAGCTCTCACGAGCTGGCTGAGGTTTATTACGTTGTAATATTGCTTGTATCTGAGATGCATTATGCTTCAGCCATACGCTTGAGTTAGAGAGGCATGCCGCAACAAACTCTGTATACCACGAATCCTGGGTGTTTAACCAACATTCCCGTTGATCTCCAATCTGTGGGGCAAACGAATATCTGAACCAGCAAGGAGATGTATGTCCCTTACTTTCCTCCGTATGGTATGATGTTTCAACGTGGAATAGGATATAAAGCAACAATTCAGGGCTCAAGTGGTGGAACTGTTCCATGATAGAGGTTGCAGTTTTCCACAAAACATTAAGGTTATTTCAAGACTAGTTTCGACGCACTACGTCGCTTGATAATGACGTAGTAGGTACTTCGAAATTAGTCGTGAAATAACCTTCTTTGTTGTAAAATGCATCCTGTTTTTTGCCTCCATCGTGGAGTAGGGTTTTAAATGCATTTAAGCCGTAGGTATAACTTGGTGTAACGGAAATGTGCACCTATAATAACATTTATATCATGTTATTAAGTTAGGAGTGACTTCAAGTTCGAGTTCACCGTAGATAAAACGAGTTTTACATCGAACGGGTTTGTCCTGTTTAACACGATTTCCTTCATTAGCAAGATAAATACAGACGACGCGTAGAACAAGTTCATGATGATGTTATTTCTAGCAAGAAACGGGAGACTGCTAGTCGTGCGTGATGTCTACGTACACGGGGCGTACGCTCGAGCTATTAACATCCGGCACGAGTTCAAGGCGGTAGCGCACTAGTTGATTCCGGGTGAAATCCAGTTGGATTCAGTTCTTTTCAATCATAAATTTACTGCAGATGAATGCTTGCGTAATGTTAGATTATGAGTTAAGAAGGAACTACGAGGAATGAAGATCGCTAAAGCTCTTTATTAACTCATTATTAAATAAGTTGAGAACATCTCATTAGAAAGAATGACGTGTTAATGTTACTTGTGAATTCACATCCAGTGGACCTTTTTTTTGGAATATGGCTAGTGATAAATTGCGACATTTTCTTGGGAGAGCTTGATTCCATTTTGGCGCAGTCCATTTATACTAGATGCGTACTAAAAAAATAAATCCTAAAGAGTTACTCTTGAATATCTGAATTTGTGTTGGCTGGTGATTTCATTCTACCCTATTACGCTTGAACTTTAAAAAATATACACCAAGGAAAGTACCATGCTTCCCTAAAAACTAGTTTTACTAGTAGCTACTGCCAGCGAGCAGTTTGTGTATCACAGCTGATGGAAGGGCTAGGAATGGGAGCCGATAGAGACTCGGATTTTACATTATATTTATATGAAGTCCCGATCACTCGAGTTTTCGGGTGACACGGAAAATATTGTGATAATGCTACATCTCTTGAAATGGCAGACGTCTGCGTAATGTCAGCGTACGCGACAAAAAGAGAGAGACAGCGAAGCAGATACGTCAGTGGTGTAGCTACAGTTTGTGCCGCCCGGGGCGGTCTGTCAATTTCCACCCTTCCTTCGGGAAATACACATTACACATCAAATCTATATATAGAAAAAATTTGAAAAATTTAGCTTTTTAGATAGTTTCACTGCTTTTACTATGAAAACGTTAGAAAATATTTTTCAAAGAAAAAATGGCGCCCCGAAAAGAGGGCATCTCCCTCCCTAGTTGGTCTTGTTCCGACAACATCTACATACTATTTGATACTACCCTACGAGCCGCCTACAGTAGTGTATGGCAGGGGATGTTAGGGCACGAGCTCTGAGAGGGGAGAGAATAGGGAAAAGTAGGGAGGACGCCGCTGAGATAGGAACAAGAATTCCGTCTCCAAACGCACCATTAATGACTAAAAACAATAAAGAGTGAAGAATTTTAACACAATGCGAAGCTCTAACACGTTGACACTGATGTAAGAGTCAAACTATAAGCTTTCTTTTTTCATTCTTTCCTTCCTCAAATTCTTTTTCCCTATTCACTCTGTTCTCCATGGCTGGTGCCTTAACATCTCCTGCCTCACGCCCTTCCGGCGGTCCGCAGGGTAGTATGTGGACTTTATTAGAGCGGAAAGAAAGCTGTTGGCTCTACATCTCCTCGAAAATATGAAGTAATCTCCCGTTTCGTATGCTGACGAGCAAACGAGCGCTTCTAGGAACCAACATTCGGAAATTTTACGGCGGCTGCACCGTAAAGATAAAATTAGCAGTGACTTAAAGGCCAGTCTTCGTTGCGGGTCCAACAAATCGCGATTCATAAATATTTCCGTAGTCCATTATCCGTGAAGAATTTGAATGAGCTCGCGTCAGCCATGTGTTATTTTTTGTATTACATACATGTTGAAGGTGTTTTTTGTTTAGGACTATCGACTTTTCTTTCTTTTTTCCGCGAATTTTTTTCAAGGAGTGAAAGAGAGAAATCAACTGTTAACTTGAAAGGGTAAAGATTTGATTTTACGTACGAAATTAAATGAATGATTCAATGGAGGTTCGACGTCATTCTTTAGGCCAGGGATCTCCAAACTTATCGTAACGAGAGCCACAATTCGTACTTTGAACACTTTTAGCGGACCATAGTAAAAAAAATATAAATAGGAAACTCTAGATAAGAGTTTTATCGAAATCAGAAAATTTTTAAAATACCAATTACCGAGTATGTGAAATTAAATTATCGTATATTGATGACGACGAACACTACCAGCAAATTCTCACATTTTCATCACAAAACCATTGATTTGAATGATTTTACTGTGTTTGTCCTTTTTAAATCCTATTTAACTGAGATTTAAATTTTGTAACGATAATTACTTGCAAGTAGCGACCATCCAAGCAAAAATTATTCGGCGCATTTCCGCATAATTCTTCTGCGGGCCGGATAAATCATCTTGCGGGCAAAATGTGGCCCGGGGGCCGTAATTTGGAGACCCCTGCTTTAGGCGCTTTTCGTTGTAAGAGTAGGCTGTTCCGGACACCTGGTGGCTCTCAACCCTTTCTCAGATATTCCCCCTCTTAACCCCCAAATCCACCTATTATCAATGGCGCAAATGACCTCAGTTGTCGGTTACCTCCCTAAATAACCTACCAACCAACGTGTCAATAAGCCTCAGTTGGTTTCCGGACGCCTAGTTATGTAAGTGAAAGAATTTTCGAATAGACCGTGAAAAACTATCACTTACAGCTGAAGCTATTGACACGAAAAATGACTCAAATGAATTTAAAAATACTGGAGTTAGAGTTACAGTAGAAACGTGACCTGTAATTCGCTTTTGAAGTGAGCGTGTTAGTTTGGCATAAAATATTACTTACATTTGTTGTAACTCCACAAATGAATAAAATGCGCTTTGGGCTAGAGAGTATAAGGCTTTTTTTCATGCTAGTTGAATCCGTATGCGAATTTTATCTAGTTACATTTGAGAAGTATAAAATTGTCCAAAAAAAAAACATTATGGTTATCTTAAGTTGTTATGCTATATTGTTCATCCAGCTTTTGTCAGCAACATTCATAAATGCCACGTGGCAAAAAAGGCCAATTCTTGTTATTCAAAGCAGTTAAAACTTCAACGGAAGACACCCACTACACGAATATGCGAAATTTACTGTGAAAAAAAATTATTTCCCTGGACAGCGAATTTCGTGCAGTATACTTGAACGAATGTGACTTAACTGGTAAAATCACTCGGAGTGAATCCTAATATGTAAATGAAAAATTTAGTAATCTGGGTTCGAATCCCAGTCCAGGCGAATGATTGTTTTCGCAGTGAATTTCGCGCAGCCGATTCCCGAATCTCGTCTCGGCCGCCTGCGCCGGCCACCAAAGTGAAAGACGCTGGGGCCAAGCGGGGGTGGCCGCCACCCTCTCTCGGCCCCTTAACACTCCCCTCCACATTAAAGCTTCGTCGCCTCTGAACCACAGGCACCGTCCGACGTCTCAGCCTACTCCCCCCAGGGTTGCCAACTCTCCGGACAAAAATTACTCGTCTGAAAGATCCGGTGCGTTCCCGGGTTTCCCGAAGTATCTGATGTATGAACTCATCTCGGGTTCTCCACTGGGTCAGGAACTCCATGGTCGAAGACGTCTCGAGATGTGAGAGTCGTAAATCGCCCTCAGGGCTTCCGATGACTCTCTCCGGGCACCGTCCTAGGACTAAGAAGCCAGAGGACGATGCATGCGTCTTACTTAGAAACTTCGGTGACGATGGAGTTCCTGGTAGAGAACCCAAGAAGGTTACACCGAGCCATGAGTCTGATTTATGGGTTTTTATGTCAAACTTCGAAGTATACTTTTACTAACTACTTTAAAAGAGTAATCCTAGATTTTCCTCCCGCACATACCCAAGTAGCAAAAGAATGTTGAAAAATGATTTTAAAATGATTTGAAATCATTTTAAAATCAAAATATCATAAGATGGCTGAAATCATGAGTTTTTCAAGATTTTAAAATAATTTTAAAATAATGTATGATATTAAAGTTTTGTATCCTGTCATCTCATTTTGTTGACAACATATATATGCATATGTAGGAAGTACTGAGACATTTATTTGCGTGAAAAGTATTTTTTAAACATTTCACGTTAAAATAATGAGAATGTTATTTCAAAATCATTTCAAAATAATTTTAAAATTATTTTAAAATTATTTTAAAATATTTTGAAAATTATTTGAAAATATTTTGAAAATGATTTTAAAATATTTTTAAAATTATTTTAAACAAATTTAAAATTATTTTGAAATAATTTTAAAAACCTCCTATAATTATATGAATATATATATTATATGAATATATTTCATGAAATATATTCTTGTAACATATTAATATGTTTAGCCTGTGGTTCATTCTTCGACCGAAAATTAGGCATAAATGGGAAGCTTTGAAACGAATCGGAGAGACTTGGGTTCTGCCAGTAAATACTTATCATTGATAGCTTTTTGTAATTAATTTCCGCTGTACACTAAATTACTGTTATGCTTTTATTGGTACATTAATCAGTTTTCTCATTTCCACATTTGTAACATTGATTATACATGCATATTCACGTTCGTAACATTTCTGCAAGTAAGTTATGTCTTCATTGAAATGTAAAAAACGTGTGGCAATTGGAAAAAATATTGTTTATTCTCATTAATATTGATTTTATATTCATTGTATGTGGCAACATAGGTTTCAATTAATTAATACCAGAAAACTGTTATCGTGATTGAATGGTACGTTTCTTCAAACTATCACGGCATTGACATTTTAAAGTTAGTTCTCGCGAACACATTTACGCACGGGAATGGCCGTATATATACAGCTTTCTTGGAATGCATTTTTCGGTTGAGTAGGTTTTGACGTAGGTAGTTATGTAGACAATCCGTAGGTAGGTAAGAGTAGGAGCGATCTTGATTGCTAGATTGAAATTAATTCTATATGGTCCGAAGATAGGAAGGAAAAGTCACCTTTTTTTGCAGTTTGAAGCAATCGTGACAAGCTTGCGTAGCGCTCCTGACACCGGTTTCAGCGCATCCGACATTCAAAAAAGGGAAGTTTAGGAGTGCTAGACGTGCTGCGCAGTAGAATGTTCGCAGTGGCTGCAGCGCTACTGCGCAGCACATGAAATGCGCATCTCCAGCATTTTGTGTTTACTAGGTAGCTTCTTAAAGAGTTAAACTTATTTAAAACTTATGTTAAAATCATTTTAAAATGATGAAAAAAATATTTTAAAAGCATAAAAAGAGAGAGCTAATATGTTTTCAAAATAATTTTAAAATGATTTTAAAATATTTTTGCAATGTTTTTAAAATAATTTTTTCATAAGATATTGCTACTTGGGTAGTTACCAACTCTATTTCTAAGGGGATGGGGACATTAATGTAAAAGATGAGGGCATTTTTGGATGCAATTGCCCGAAGTATAATCATTCCAAGTCTTTATGCTACCTTATTACTGTTCACTTTGTGGTGCGTGGATTTCCAGGTAGTAGATGTCGATTTTTCAGGTACCCAAACTCATGTGGTTACATCGCAACTTCTATTCTAAGATGTTACTTCAAAGACAACTTCAAGGCTAGGTAATCCTTAAGCTATGCCTTAAGTAGGTTTTGAACCTGCAACAATAGAGTTTTTAAGCTGGCCCAGTATCATCTATCTACCATGTTGGGGAGGTTTCGCAGTCCTATCACCTACCTTCAGGTTATAGTCGAGATTGTCAAGGCATTTGCTGATTCATTGGTGTTGCTTACAAGGTTTTTTTCATTATTTCCATATATGTATCTACGACCTCTAAAGAGATATGCATAATCGAAACCCTCTACTTGCCACCATTGCTCTTGATTGAGTCAGCTGAGGGCCCAAGCAGAAAAATTCCCAAACACTTAAGAAATGTTAATTAAAATGCCTTCGACTTCCTCCTCTCCAGGCCATTTTGGGAACATTTTCAAGGGAGCTTAAATCAATTACCAGTTGAGATAGCGAGTGTTT
Organism: Pyrrhosoma nymphula; assembly: GCA_963573305.1. Lineage (NCBI taxonomy): Eukaryota > Metazoa > Arthropoda > Insecta > Odonata > Coenagrionidae > Pyrrhosoma > Pyrrhosoma nymphula. The sequence goes on along the minus strand of OY754331.1, from coordinate 62,133,900 downwards.
TTCCCATGACTTAGGTTCTGCTGTCAAAATGTGGACAATTTTCCCACAGCTATGCCAATAGGTCTGAAAATTACTACCAGCTCATGTATTTCTATAGGCTTATTTCTTTTGGTCAGGTTACGTCCTACGTCAGGTTGTCAGTAAAATACCATTAAGGTGCCATTGCTGTTCCATTTCCACTGAATGTATGAAAAGGGTAATACTCATGTTATTTTTTTTGTAAGGTAAACTTATGAAAATCTTCTGGTGTTTCTTAAATAAGTTGGTGGATAATGCCTTTACCAGGTAACCATTAGATTTATGTTCAAGGCATCCTTTCTGGTAGTTGGACTCAAAAGTGTAAATGGTGCAAGAACATGCCCATTGTACATACATAATGTCATAATATTGCTGGAAAATGAGGCATCATCAATCTGATAGATCATTAGGCTAAAGTTTCCCAGAAAGTGCTAAATCAATTCTAGCCGATGTAGAAATTGGAACCATATGTTTTTATGCTACAAGATAGGATTTGGGAATTCCTTGAAACAGTATTAGATACAGTATTATGATATATTGATATTGATAGCCTCAATAGCCTAATTATATTTGTATATACTTGGTAATGTTTGACTAACCTACTCTATTGAATTTATAATATTTGTAGACATATACTGATTGACATTTATGCAACAAAATTTCACCCCTCTTTTTGTTTATAGCTAATTAGTCTCTATCCTCTCTTTTCATAGAACTTTTCTGCAGTTGCTTACCCAAGAGCAGACTATGGAAAATTCTACACAGGAGATTCATACATAGTTCTCTTTGTAAGTATGAAAGTCATTTATTTAAGCTGATAACAATACATATATGATTTTAACTTGAGCAGAAGCAAATGATAGCTTCTAACGAGAGCTTATCCATTTATAAGAATTGTGCATCAATTTATGGGCTAAATGGAAGTTAAGTCCTGAAAAACCCTGAATTACTACAGAACTCAGATACAATACATTTGTTATAATGTAGGATATTTAATAATAATAATGATCTTTTTTTTCCTTCACAAAATGGAATTCTGTCAATGCATTAATTCTCTACCACAAACTAAAACTTATGTTGCCTGCATCTCAAGGTTTCACAGTTCATAATTTATGCACTAACATTGTCTTAATTTATGACAAAAAAATCACTTATGCAATAATTTTGAATACATGACACCTTAGTTCAGTTTCATAAATAATTTTAAGTTGCATTATTAAATTAATATGGTCAAATTTGTGAGGAGCTTTATGTTTAAAAAAAACAATTGTGCATCTGCACACCATAAAGAGTGGTGTATCCTAAAATGTCTAATTCTTCACTAAGTCTGGTTTTCATAATTTCTCTACATTCTATGGGCCACGATGAAGGAAACTTATAGCATTATGTACAGCTGATCAATACATATTTTACTCACTGTTGTAGACAAAGCAGCAGGGAAGAGGCTCACAGCTTTCCTGGGATATCCACTTTTGGCTTGGCAATCAGACATCTCAAGATGAGGCTGGAGCAGCTGCCATACTTGCTGTGGACTTGGATGATTCTCTAGGAGGCGCCCCTGTGCAATATCGAGAAGTGCAAGATCATGAGTCAAACCTCTTCCTTTCACATTTCCCATCAGGTTGGTGTACCTGAGAATCTTTTAGTGTTCAAATCAAGAAAAATGTCAACTTCTAAGTATGCCATGAATGAAAACTTTTAAAAGATTTGCCCTAATTATAATTAGGGCTACCCGAACTCCTTGTCCTCATGCACATGTCCTAATTTTTTTATGCAGCATGGACTTCCCTGAAGATATTATGTAATGTCTGGTCTTTGACTGTAAAAATTTGAAACTGCTTTGCCTTTATTATTGGTTCGAGTGGAGATGGGTGGTAAATACTTTGGCCGCAAAAGACAGGATTGTAGAGCACCATCCTAGCAATCTAAAGATTGCATTTTCGATTCCCACCTCTGGAATGGCTGTTGTGTACATGTCTTTAAGATCAGAAGTAGATTTAGGCAAAAAGAGTCTCTAACATTCAACTCAACTTCAACGGCTCAAACACATACATCTAATCAGTTAAATGAACCATATCAAAGATTGGATCAATCATCAGCTAGTCTCCTACCCCCCCTCCCCACCTTACCCTTCCCCCCACTATTCAACGTTAAAAGAAAAGAAAAACGCCCACTCAGAAAGATCCCATAGTAATGCTCATAAGAATCATTTATCCATACCGCATTTTTTCCCAAAAGGAACCTAACCATACTGCTACAAATGACTTACGAAGAACAAAGCTAAAGTTTAATTATATATACTTGCTATTTTTTTAAATGACATGACAGCATAAATAAATGTACCTAAATGTTGAATATTTTGTATATAAAGCACTAAAGAAATTGAAAATATTTCATGAACATAAAAAATGAGTTATTTAAAAGCTATGTTTAGTTAACAAATTAAATATGTACTCACTAATATCATCATAACATAAAATTCATAATATCCCTGTAGTGATAAAGAGCATAAGGCAAAGCAATCTCAAGTATTGATACAAATAGCCCATTCAAATATTGTGTTGTTCCAAGAAAAGGACATGACTCTAGATTGAGTAATTGGAAGACACAAGATGTAGAGGAATGGCTGTGAGCAGACGAGCTGATCCTCACATGGTGAATGAGTGAGGAACTTGAGATCTGAATTTGAACTGAGCTGGATAACCGGCTCACTAGGCAAATGAGTGGGAAACTGATATCTATAGGAATGACCTTGAGCTGATGAGCCAATCCACTCTGCAAATGAGAAAATATATTGGATGCGATGATGAAAACTAAGATCATTCTATATATGTTGATTGTTAGCTTCGGGACAATTCCATGGAAAAGCCCACCATAAATGAAAAAAAATTGATAATTGACTTCGGTATTAAAAATACTTTAGTATGGTGGCAACACTATACTACTTTGTTTTCACAATGGCAACACAGTTTTGCTTTTTGTTTTCTGGCAATACTGTCATTTGCAAGATGGCGTTGTGAGTAAGGTTATAAGTGTATTTTGTGGTGGAGTTTAAATTACATTTTCACAGTAAGCATTTAGAATTATTGTAATGATTTGCTACATAATGATACATTAAGTAACGACTTATTGATTAATAGTCCGTAATTTTTGTAAACACTATGTATAAAAGAGATATTAAATTGATAAGACCACAATGTCGAGTTGTAGTGTCAGTCACAGAATAAACAGAATTTTCTCTCTAGCATTAGTAACATTTCTTCTTCATCATCAAAAAATTAAATTTTCCTCCTTAACAGAATTACTTACATGATGCCAACATTAAAAATTTATTTACTTTATTAAAACTCTAAAAGGGCTTTAAACATATTTGTAGTGTTAGTCACACTGCAGAGTTAGTCACGGCCTGTATCATAATGAAATGTGTTTTGTTTGGTTTTTTTCTTGTATATGGCCAAAACAGCTGGAGAAAGGAAGCGAAAGCAGAGAGAGAAGCTAAAAGCCAGTGGATTATTTGATGAAATTAAAAAATTAGAAACCGAAAACAGAAAAGAATGATGTCGTTTGATAAAACAAACAGCATCTATAGATATGCTTCAAGCTTTACGTAAAAAGAAAGCAGAAGAGATTAGAAGGTACAGAAACAAGATAAAAGAAAAAAAACTAATGTTAGAATCTTCCGAAACACCTGTCATAGAAGAGACTCCTCTGGAACGGTGTCTGCTGTTTAGTCCTACGCAGTGTAGAGCAGTTGTGCATACATTGGCAAGACAAATAACTCCTGAAATAATAATACCTAAATGTAAAAATCAGAAAAAAACAATCAGTGCTGATACACTGGAACAAGTTAGAGATTTTTATGTCAGAGATGATATTAGTCACCAAAGTCCTGGCATTAAAGACACAACAGATGTCCACCTTGAAGATGGAAAGAAAGTTAAAATGCAGAACCAACACTTGTTCAGTAGTATTTTTGAAAGTTGTGCTCTGTTTTGTGAAGAATTCGGAAAAATCATTGGCAAAAGTAAATTGGCTCATCTGCAACCAAAACACGTTATCTTGAGTTATCAAACACCTGAAAATGTTTGTTTGTGCAAGTGCCATTAAAATTACATATTAGCTGTAAATGTGATTTCTAAAAATTGCAATGACATCCCTAGTTATGACAAAGACTTTTTGCCAGAATTTGCTCTTTGTGAAGCACCAACAGCATCCTGTTGGTATGAAACTTGCGCTAGCTGTAAAACTATGATGCAATCTAAATTAGAAAAAGCAATGTGTTCCAATAAAGATAAGGAAGTTAGCTGGCATGAATAGAAAGAGGAAAATGGACGTCTTAAGAAGGGTTCAGTAAAGGGCACAGTGTTGATGCTTCTGATCCTTATGTTGTCATCTTATCTGATGTTGAAGAGTCTGATCCTTAAGGGCAATAAAATCTATAATAAGTTTCCAAAAAGACTGGATGTCTCTGAAGAATCTTGAGATTTTATTTTGTTTTTAAAGAAAATGTTTAAGTTTTTGTAAAGAATTTTATTATTTATGTTTCTAAGAATGTTTTGATTCTAATTATTTTAGTTTAAGTGTTGGCTTCCAATATTTTATGAGTGACTTTCTGAATGTTGTGATTAAACCCAAAAATAGGACTTCAGAATTTATAATAAGTACATTTTTGGATCTTTAAAATTGTTTTAAAGTTCCTGTCTTATGTCCTGTAATGTCAGTTTCTAAGGTTTCATTTAAAAACACTACTCTTTTGCAAACTAAAGTGACGGTAGTGTCAGTCACGTTTTGGTCTGTAGTGTCAGTCACCATTTTTCAATATTTTGTTTCATGTACTAAGGCTATAGATACAATGTAAATTTATAAAGCCTGTAATGAGGAAGATTTTCGAAGTTTAAAAACACTCTCGAACGCGACTTCCTTTTGCATGTAGTATCAGTCACCTTTATATTTTATTTAAAAAATCATACTTCACAACTTCATAAGTGCAGATATTGTACTACAAAGGGATAATTGGAGGATCAACTATAAAGCCATGCTAAATTTAAAACTGTAAACATAGTAGTAATCATATTATAAGACAAAATAAATGCAAATTTTGTCAAATGTAGAGTCAGTCACATATGGAATTGCCCTTTGAGATATTAAAATGAAAAATGTCTAACCTGACAGAAACATAGGGTTCCCGAGCATAGATAAAGTTAGGGTCGGAGTATACGAGGTGTGATAAAAAATAATGGGAATTTTCGTTTTTCTTAAAGAATATTTATGTATTTATTAATCAATATCAATTTTGTTGCCCTCAAGGTAATCCCCCTGATATAATACGCCAGCGGTTTTTCCAATCTTGGAAGCACTTCTGGAACTCACTTTTCGTTTATCTCATCAATGGTAGCAAAACATCGTCCTTTCATTGTTCTCTTCAGCCTCTGGAATAGAAAGAAATCACAGGGGGGCATGTCCGGCAAATACGGTGGCTGAGGCAAAGTAATGCTCTTTTTTACCAAAAAATCACGAATAAGCAGTGAGGTGTGAGCAGAAGCATTATTGTGGTGCAATTTCCACAAGTTGTTTTGCCACAATTCTGGGCGTTTTCGTCGGATTTCTTGATTCAAAAGGGCGCACAACTTCCAGGTAGTGTTCCTTAATGACTGTACAACCATGTGGCAGGAACTCTGAATTATTGAAAATCGGAATTATGAAGCCGGCAAAATTTAAAAATTCCGATTATTTTTTTATCACACCTCGTACATGAGATGTATGAAAATATAAAATTTTATGTTGAAAACTAGGGGTTGGGTACAAGTCTCTGCGGTAAATATCTCTACTATAATGAACAACTAAATATTAGTGCATTATATATTGCATTTGACAAAGCTTGTTACAGTTAATGAGATTGTTTTATTCATTGATATATTTCCATTAATGTTCGGCATTTTTGGGTTCTCCATCCACATTTGATGACTTTCAGTTGACTAACAGTTTCGATAGCAGGATGGCTAGCAAAAATGTTGTCAGCCAAAGTCAACGTGGATGGAGAACCTGAAAATGCAGAACACTAATGATCAATGCCGTGAAAATCTTCACCAGAATTTTATTTCCATTAATATTTTCAATGAAGGTCAGATTGCAATACACACCTTTTGTTCATTCTAAGATACAACATAGAAGACATTCTTCAATAAATGATGTATACTGAAAGATAAATAATCTAAAAATCACACGAGCATCTTAATGTCCTTGTCCTATTATTATTACATAGTAGTAAATATGAGGGGGTGAAAAAATGTTGAAAAATAATAGGGGCCAATTGTTAATAAAGTTTGGGGACATCCAAAAAGTCATTTTTTTAACGAAGTGCCCCCATTTCCTGTGGAAGACAGTTGTCAGCTTCAAATATAATACTATGTTGTACTTCAAGATGTTCCCATGTGCTGGCTGTCATTGCATTATAAATAAATTTTTGTTTTGTGATTTTTTCATGAAAAATGGAGCTACACATGCAGGGTACACATAGTTTGTGGACACTTAGTGGTTATATTTGCATTACTGGCTAATGAGACAAAATCTTAAGCATGGTTACTTTTTATTCTGATTCCTCATGTCCAATATTATACTGATAGCCATCCTTATTACAGGAGTGCGTTATCTACCTGGTGGTATTGCTAGTGGATTCCACCATGTGGATCCCAATGCAGTGGAGAAACGCTTGTTCCAGGTTAAGGGGAAAAGGAATATCCGTGTGCGACAGGTGAGCACGAAGTATCTTCCTATTACAGAAAATAATTAAGAATTAGAAATTTGGTTTATAGCTGCTATTGTAAATATTAACTCCATCAAACTTATATATTTAGCTAATCAGCCACAATGTACATATATCCAAAAGAGGTGCTCATCACTCCTTAATAGTTAATACAGACCCTCAATAGTTAATACATAACAAGATACCAATGTCAATAAAAAAAAGTTGCCAGTATTTATGTACATATTTATGCATTTTAATTTTATGTATTGCCAGAATTTATGTATTTTAAGCTGAATTCAATAAAGGGTCAATCCATTTGAACTGGTCCAAAAAAAAATAAGTTGGTTGCTTGACCAATTTTAAAAAAATTGAAACTTTCCTAGTTATTTCCCCCATGTCTTAAGACATTAAAAATATTCTTTTCAAATTTTTATCTCAAGCAGTTTACCTTGGGTGGCCATTTTTATAATGTTGCTCAAGCCCATTTTAGTGTTTGTAAAGGTTTATGTAAAAGTATATAACTATAAAAGTATTTATCGTAGAAGGATTAAACAAAAAGAATTTTGTTTGCGATTTCTCAAGGTAAAAAATAAGTTCAGTAGTTTATTTACCTATCTCTATCCTTTCTAAGGTAAAACTACAAGCAAGGTTTAAAAAAGTTACGATTGAAATTTCAATATTTGAAAAGATTTTTCTAATAGTAGGAATGGATTATACAGTTTGAATTATTTTTTTATTTGTAGATATATGCTATTAGGTTTATCATAAAAAATATCACTAGTGATATATGTACCCTTCAATTGTTATAAATTTTTAAAAAGTCACTTTTTTCAAAATTTTCAAAGTTTGGCTTTGAATAACTCTGATGGGGTTAGAGATAAAAATCTCAAATTAGCAGAACTTACAGTCTTTGTGTAGGTTTATATGGCATATAAAAAGTTATTTTGTGTATTTTAGTTAGTTTATCTCCCTTCTTCATTTTGTTCCATTGCATCATATGTTGCAGGTGGCTTTGGATGTTTCGTCCATGAACAAGGGAGACTGCTTTATACTTGATGCTGGCAGAGAAGTCTTTGTATACTCTGGGCAGAACAGCAAGAGGACTGAGCGGCTCAAAGCAATTGCTGCAGCAAATCAGATTCGTGACCAAGATCATGCTGGTCGAGCCAGGGTTACAATTATCGGTATGTTTCAGCATTGTACATAGTGAGATCACAAACTACACAAAACTTACTAATAATATTCTTAACCTCAGAATTGAAATCCTTCTTAAAATATTGGATGATTGTCATAATTATGTGCAAATTTGAAAAACTCAATATGTAGGTATGCTCTTAGCTGAATGATGTTGCCTTTGTCTTACTGGACTGAAAATGATAGCATTTATAGTCGATTCATAGATAGTAGATCAATGATAATGGATCACATAGTTTGGCATGCTTCATAGTGGAACTACAGCAAAATTCATTTAAGGGGAGCCCTTGATCCAAGGTAAAATCTATTGTATCAATAAATGCTTTAAAAATATGTTTCTAATATGGTGAGTTAATGCTGAGGGTTTGGGAGACTTCGATAACCCCATTAACTCACTAGTTTCAATAAAAGTGAAAATTACTGTGATAATGTACTTAAAATACTCATGATCTAAAGCAGCCCTAGGAAATTTATGTTGATTATATAGTAAGTTAAAGAAAAATAACATGAAATTGAATTGATTATATATTTCATTTTTAAAGGTAATATGCAGTTGTTTATTTCTTGACAATTATTTTTGCCTATAATTTGAGTATGAATTTAAAAAGGAAAAACATTTTTATTCAGTTGCTTGGTTAAATTTAACAATGTGACATTATTACTTCCTAATCACCATGAGTTGATTCACTGCCTTGCCACATCGAAAGTACATATAATGATATCAATGTATAATGAACAAATTTAGTCCAAGACTTGTTTTATCTTCCTCTAGCTAAGCGTTTGAGGCCTTGTTAATTTGAATTCACTATTAAGCTTAACTTAAAAGTTCATATCTGCATTTGATAAATAAATTTAATACTGTGCATATTTTATAATTCATATCATGATAAATTCTTGAAAAAATCTTACACAGTTTTTTTTCATTCTTACCTCAACATGATCTGGGTGATCTACCATTCGCATTATGTTTCCAGATGAACATGCCAGCGAAGTTGAAAGGAATCGTTTTTTTACTGAACTGGGTTCTGGAAGTCCATCTGCGATTGCACCTGAATCTGCTGGAGGAGATGATTTGGAATTTGAAAGGCAGACTGATGTAACTAGCTTTGAATATTTCATTTACCTAAGAAATTTGTTGCCTGATTATTAATGATGCAATATATATTGTTAAGGATAATAAATCTAGCTATGATAATTTAAAATAAAGTATGTATGCATATATAAAGTAACAATATACATATAAAGTTAGTACCAATCAGAAAACGAATTTCTCTGAAATAGGCTGATTTCCAGGAAAATGTTTTTCACATGGTGATTTCCGCATATTGCATAGCTTTATTTTTGGCAGTGTGAAAGGCTCCTTGAATCATCCAAAATTTTCATGATTGGGAAGTCTGGGTAGCCTGGTGGTCAGTGCATTGGCCCAACAAGCCAAATGTCTGTGGTTTGATTCCCGGTCCAGGCTGATTTTTTATGGCAATTTTTGCATGTATCACAGCTGTATTTTCGGCCATATGAAAATCATTGCTTATGCAGATAAGCATAGCATATAATAGCATTCAACCTCATGAGTTTTGACTTCTTTTAAGTACCATTTCGCCTTGGTTCACCATCCTTGATGGACCGGCAAGAGCTTAAAATGTGGTTACCATGAATCCATCACTTTGTGTTCTTGTCCTCCATTCCAATCTACTATTGCCATTGTTTACTGAAGTTTTGAAATATTTCTACTTGCAAATGTAAATGAATCAAAGTATCAGACTCCATTAAATGCCACTACACCTACAATTGAGCAATAGATGTTTATTGCTAATGCATTGGTGATGAATATATAAATTATCATTCATGGTTAAAAATGTTTCATTCAATGATTCCCTGCATCTCATTTCAGAACAATGTAACTCTATATAAGATCAGTGATGCCAGTGGAAATATGGTTGTCCAAAAAGTTGCTGAGAAACCACTTCATCAAAATATGTTGCAAACTGCTGTAAGTATCATTACAACATTTTGGCTCTTGACCAGCAAGCATGTATATTAGTCACTTAAATCATAGTTAAAAATTGGACAGGATTTGGCTAACCAAAACTGTTGGACAAGATTTTTGGTTAACTAGAATAAATAAAATTATGGTGCATTGTGTATTGACTGAGATATTGAATTAAAAACTTGAAAAGAGAGGGAAGCATGCATACGAAAATTTTTTGCTACCATTTACTTTTATTTGCTTGTATGACAATTTGCTTATGGAGTTCATGTCATGAGTGAATGTTGTTTTCATCTAATTTCTTTTTAGAAGTTATGAAACATGTAATGGTTCGTAGAAATGTTCAGAATTTACCATTCTTAATTAATTCAGATATACATATGTTTGGTTTATTATGAGTAAGTTGTGTCAATATGCAGAAAAGGTATTCCCTATATATAATCAGATAATAATGGCATTACATATGTATTACGATTTTAATTTGACATTATGAAATCCATGTCATCATACGCTTTTGCCCATCTTAAACTGTTATCAAGATAAGGCCCTTTTACTCGATACTTGATCCAGCATAAGTTTGAGGATACTCGCTAGTATAATAGCTTTCCAGTATCATGTGATATAGAATCAGCATGCTTATTAGCCAGTACAATTGCTATCAAACTGGCTGAGCTTCTTGATATCATAATTGATGTGTTACTAATTTGCTACTAGCTCCCAGTAGGACTTAGTAGCCGTCGACCAATCACGTTAGCTTTTACAGTCTCAGTGCGGTCTTCACTTTTTGTAATCAGCACCTCACTTATTCATGGATGTTATGCACTCTTTGGCAGTGAAAATGTGCAGTGAAAATGTCTCGACAATCCGTGCTATTACTGCAGCAGCCAAAAGTCTCCTTCTTTCATGGAATCTTTCCATTTTCTTTTAACAGTTCGCAACAGTAGACGACAGTACTGGTTCATCACAAGCACAAGTTCTATGATCGTGTGAAACCTTCTGTCACGATTTCTATCATACTGGGCTCCGTTCTCAATATCAAGTACCAACTAACATACTAGGTCTTGTGCTAGATCAAGCATAGTGTGAAACGGGCTTAAGTGATAATTTAACTGTCGTAATGGCCCTATAAATATCGAATGAGAATTGCCGAAATTCTTCACAATGAAAAATTCATGCTGCATTCTTTTGTTGAAGGAAGGACAAAAATACTGAATTTTCAGTCTTGCCAACTGCCAAGTATAAATTTGATTCACAGTTAGTGGCAAATGAAGACAAGATTTCTCACTTCTGCATAATGAGTACAAAATCTGAGCTTCAGAATTTAATATAGGCAAGTTGAACCTTTCACTCTGGGAACTTGTGATGGAAAATACTTTCCCTATCACAAGTTCCTTGTGCATTTCACTTCAATCCTCTATGCAGAGATTTTTCATGGCAAGGAATTGTACAGGTTGTATTTCTCATCCACCTTTGGACCCAAGTCTGTAGGATGCCGCACCCTTTCTTCGACCTGTGGGTGGAGATAATCTTAACCCTTTGCCTCAATGCCAACTCCACTCACTTCGTGTCTGCAGTCAACTATTTGTTTATGCTGTACATTTGCTAAAATAATACTTATTACATTCTTGGAAAATGCAGGCTCAGAAGTTCATTCCTTACATCCTGCTATGCATTGAGAAATTTAAAGCAGAACTCCAAGGTTAATATTTAAAAAATTGTGTGATGAACACTTCCAAAACCTTAGTTAATAATAATGCTAATGTTGAATTTAAAATTTTTAAATGCACAGCAAAACATAAGGAATGCCTTTATGTGCCTATGATTTCCAATTTAAAAAATGGTAAATTCTGTAACTGTAGTTATGCATGAAATGTCCCAGGGAAAAGTGAAGTATTCAAAAAGTGTGCCAGGAGTGTTTTAAGAAATGTTACACACATGGATATATGATACCCACTCTGTGGAGCAAATGCTGGAATTGTTTTGCACACATCATGAACACTTCATAGGCTTCAATACTAAGTTAAAACTTCGGAATACAACCTTTTAAATTGGTTTGGTTTGCTCAGGGGAGTCTGTACTGCACATTTCCAGATTCCTTTCAGTAATTAACTCGCGAGGGCATTTCATTATTCCACATTGTGCTAGGGTAACATATGTTGAAGTTTAGATTAGCACTTACTGAATCCTTCAAGATCATTTGATGCACACTAAGCAAATACTTCATTTACAACTTGGGTATTTGTTTGAGTCTCTGATTCATGTGATGATTCATGTTGTTTTGTGTGAGTTTGGTTTGCATTGTCCATTTCTAACAAGTGTTCTTTTTTGTCACCACAGGATGATAATGAACAGGTAAAGTTGTGCAATATTTTCCAATTTTATAAGATTAACCAAAGTGGTAGTATCATTTGTGTTTTTGTTAAAATAGATAATTTAACACTTGCACGAAAATTCCCATTTAATCTCTTCTACCATGTGGAGCTGACAATAAGAATGTACATACATACATATTTACAAAATCACAGGAAAACTATTTTTTTTCAGTAGGTAGTTCATTGACTTTACTAATTATTGTATTTCATAATTTGCTTTTAGCTGTCTTGTGCTAGATTACTAAAAAATTGAATTTCTTGTTTAAAATGTCATTATGCACTGATTATATATGCTTATTGCTGACGCTACTTAAATACGTTACACACATGGTGTTATTCTGTCCGTTTATTGATGAAATTATTTACTTTTTTCTTCTTCTGAATGTTCTAAAACTTAATGCTAAGTTATGTGATCATTAATCATGTTTCATATTGAGTCAATCTTTGTATTAAAATGCAATTGAATTTTTCATCGTGATTAGGTAACATTCTTCTTCGAAGTTTGTACTGGTGAATCTTTTATACCATTTTTCATTCAACACTAACGATGCTTAGTAATTGTATATAACCAGTTGATGTTTTCTCTATCTGAATGTCAATTTTGCATGAGAGGAAAATCTGTGGATGCTTGTTAAATGCAAGTGTACATCTTTTATTCACCTTGTGCCGCTTTCTTTGCATGGTCAAGTCTTGAGGCTATCGCCAAAGCTCTGCTTATAGAAAAATCTGCACACTTCTCATTTCCTTCAGTGATTTTTTATTCCCAAAATTAGAAAAACGTGTAAAAAAAATCTAATTGGCAACATGCTGACTGCAGAAAGTTTCATAGAGCCCTTCTTGAAAAGCTCTACATTTTTAAATTATTTTCAATGTCTTATTTTATCTCATACAGTAAGTCCTTGACATACAAACAAGTTGCGTTCCGAGAACTTGTTCGTAAGTTGAATTTGTTTGTAAGTTGAAAAACGTTAGCCAGGCATCGAAAATTGTAGTTACCACATTTCCTGGCCCATAAGACACACTTTTTTATTCCAAAATGTGCTCTAAAATAAGCCTGCCTCTTATGGGCTGAGGGTATAACTTTGTCCTCTAAGACGCAAGCTGATTCACCAGGAAAGATACTATTTAGGGATGGTCGGATCGGATCTAAAGATCCGTGGGTACTACGTTTCACCGGATACTGAAATTGGATCCTAATTCATTAGAAAAAAATCGGATCTGTATCCGAAATATTAAAATTCACACTTAAGGAGAGTGGAAGTGTGACATGCTTACCGCCTTGAGGGGAGTGGATACCAATCAAATCGTCCTAAATAACGGTCATCCTATGTTGCGTCAGGTGTTGGAACCTTGGAAGTTGGCTGCTGAGGGTCCCGAAAGGACGCCTCCCCCCCCCCAACTAGTGGAAGCATCCTGAGAAGTTAGGGCGTTGGTAAGCGATGCGTGAAATGTGATACTTTTGATGAAATGTGATGCTGACTCAAGAAAAAATATCACTTCACTCCGACCCTCTTGACTATAAGCACCAAGGCGAGGGTGGGGGGAGAAAGAGGCCCGGGGTGGTGGAGGGGAGAGCAAGAAGAAGGCCAAGGACTCGTAGCCATTCACTGGACTGCCGAAAGCACCAGCGTTCGGGGTGAAGACCTGTGGAAAAAAGCGCAGGACATCCTCTTTGCTCTACACGATCACAACTACAGTAATTCTATTAAACTTACGTATTTGAGAAGTATCCGCATTGACAGATAAAGGATGCAGCTAGAACGTATATCAAAGCTCATTTTCGTATCACTTCCTATAGCTGAGTAACATTTCCGCGAAATGATCGATTTAAGGCAAGTTTACTAATTCTTGGTTATTCAAGTTTACTAATTCTAAGTTTACTAATTATTTCTCCGATATAGTTGGTATCAAGTAAACATGCAATGAAATAAGTTCTAGTAACATCCTTCCTGCGCCAAACTGTGAAAACAGAATGTCTTTATCTATTTACATGCCACCATGGCGATGTAAATGTCAACGGTCTGAAAATTGATTTTCTGGCGTGGTATCCACTCCCCGGAAGTGAATGATGCTTCCTATAAAAGGAAGTAAAAACAGATTTGAGTTCTGATTCTCTCTTTGCATGCGCGGATGCACTACGTTATTAGTCCCATTGATGTGACGATTCATTTCAAAGCTCTCTCGGGCGCTACGCAACATAATTTCAGGTCGTGGAAAATTCATGGAGTGCGAAATCAATCTCACAGCTACCACCGGAGTAAGGTTACAATTTGAATCGACCAAAATAATGGCTCCCCTCGTGTCGTTTGAGCATTGGCCGTATAGATCTAGTGTTGGCTGCGGAGGCCCCTGAAAGGAGGCCCACCCCCTCCCCCACTAGTGGAAGCCACCTGGATAAAAGCGAAACTGGGCGAGGGTAGAAAATTACAAATAATGTGAAGGAGTGATCCTCTCGGGTTACCCCCTTCTCTTTCTTGCTGAATGAGTCCCGAGCAGATGAATGTCGTTGCACCCAGGAATAAGGAACAAAGAACTTTTTTCTTGAGTGGTCTTCTGGGAAAAACTGGTTTAGACACGTCAATTGTTCAGATCCGACTGAGGTATCACCCTAAAATCTGACAGCTTTATTGTTTCCGGTTGTGTGATTGAGAGGGATAGCTGGATGGCAGGACTGCCTGTAAGGCAATTACCTGATACCCTGGAAAGGATATTTTACTATTCATCACGATAAGCTGAATCGAGCCTTGTGTTGCTGGTAATAATAATTTGTCATCACAAAACGAATGAGTGAATGGAATAATGCCTCTATTTGATGCAAAGGCAGCGTGATACATGGAAGTCGATTTCCAATGAAATGTCAAGAGTAGCTATATCTCGAAATATTTCACTACTTGCTGGGCATCTTTCGCCTTTCGTCTTACTTACAAATCATCCGTAAAAATTCATGATGCAAGTAAACAATGAACATTGCAAATTGATATACCGAGATAATATTTGCCACACGCCTACTGAGGCGGCTTGCGGGGTAATATGTAGATGTAGATGTAGATGAATATTGTTAAAATTCGTCATGGCAAAGAGGGGTAGTACCAATCCACAAGTTGCTGCATGCTGCACTGCCAGCTGCAACAGCCAAATAACTTATCCGGTGGCACCAAATTTGAAATTGCTTCACACGTTTGAATTGTTTGATTGGATATGTATGTTCGTATCTTTGAAAGTTCGTAAGTTGGATGTTCGTAAGTCGAGGACTTACTGTATAGGTACTCTGGACATTTGGTTTTCTTATCTCTGGGTGCATTAGGAGCTTTAGCAAATAACCTGCTGAAGTTAATAGATTGCTGAATTCAAACTCATGGGAAAGTCCTTCAAATTGATATTGGATAAGGAATTTAAATTGATCCTTTAATCTCAAATTCCACAAATATTTCAGCAAAGAGCAATGCTGCCATAAAAAATTACATGTTAGAGGTAGAATGACAGTTTTAAGGTAGTCAATGTGAAATATGAAGCTATGTTTAAATCTTAGACTTATTCAAATCCCTATTATTTCATTGCACCAAAAATATGTTTCCGTATAGTAGAATTGAACCAATAGAATAAGCTGCTGCTGTCTTTGACGTCTGAAACTAAAGAAGTTACTGCATAGGAATGATAATAGAAGCAGAACAGACTTATTATTGAGGTGTTGTTTGTATAGATTTCAATGTAAAAATAATTTCTCTGAGAGGCATAGATTTGATCAAAAATACTCCTATATATATTTGATGCTTGCCAAATATTGCATAAAATTTCATTCCAAGAACCATGTATTTTTTCTCCTTATTAAATTCATATTTAATTTACAATGAGCTGTGAACTTGAAAATTATTGAAAGAAATTTATCACTAAAGTCATACCTATTTAGGTATTTAATGGTTCCCCAACAATCCTCTTATATTCAGGCTGTATACAAAACTCTCAAGCTTTTCTCTCTAAAGTTTTTCTGTCTCCCTGATTTAAAAAAAATTAAAAATCTTACCACATCCTGGGAAGCATTGAATATTAAATTTAAATGAACCTTTATTCCCTAGGACTGCTTCATTTTGGACACCATTACATCTGGACTCTATGTTTGGATCGGAAGAGGCAGTACCAAAAATGAGAAAGTAGAGGCAATGAGGAAAGCAGAACAATTTCTGGCCAACAATAACTATCCTCAGTGGACCAGAGTAAGTATTTACATATTTTACATTAATCTATTATCCATTAAATTTATATTTGCAAGTCTGGATGGGCAAAAGAGAGAGGAATGTCAGATGGAGGATAGAGAGGCACATTCTCCATGAAGACTCAGTGATGAACGCATCATTTCCTCAAATATAGTGTTACCAAATTTATCAACCACCATTTCCTTCCTCCTACCACTCTCTAATTGTTCCTGATGGA
Organism: Pyrrhosoma nymphula; assembly: GCA_963573305.1. Taxonomy (NCBI): domain Eukaryota; kingdom Metazoa; phylum Arthropoda; class Insecta; order Odonata; family Coenagrionidae; genus Pyrrhosoma; species Pyrrhosoma nymphula. Next base: position 62,117,156 of record OY754331.1, on the reverse strand, counting down.
GTACAATTATTTTCAATTAGCAAAACTACTATGAACTATTTAGGTATCTGAATGTTTCGTTGGTGATGCCCATGTATATTGATCAAGGTGGGCAGTACATGAGGGTAACCCTTAAGCTCAATTTTCCTCTCGATGGGACAACTTCCCCTCACACTGTGGCTGTCTTTCTTGAGCAGAAAATGATTAAACACGAAGTCTTGAAACCTTTGCCCTCAATGGCAAAGATAAACTGAATGGATAAAATGGGGTATAATTTCTGCAATGTGGCTAGTAGAAAAGATATCCATTTTTGGAATGAGTAAATGATGTTGATTTTATATTTGATTAGCCGACTCTATGAATGATCTAGCATTGAGGTCAGTCTTGTTGAATATTCCCAAATAATGTCTGTTAACAGCTATTTAAATCCAAGGCACATCTTTGTGGGTGATTAGAAATTCAATGCACTCATATTAAAATGTACATTTAGCTGAATGAGATTTTTAATGTCATTTGCACTTCATGTTTCTGTATTACAGATTCAAAGAGTAGTACAAGATGGAGAAACATCCTATTTCAAGCAGTACTTCAGTGGATGGAGGGAGGCTGGAGACACCATGGGAATGGGGAGACTTGGCATTGCTGGTAAAAATAATTGCTGTTTTAATTATTCAGTTTTTTCATCATATTTAGGATGCTGCTAAAAGGAGATGAGGTAAAAATATGATTTTGTCTTAAAAGAAAAATCCATGTTTGACTTAGTGCCAGATTTTCCTCCAAATAAAAATCATCAGTGTTCACTAAACCCCAATGCCCGCAGTGGAACTCAAGGCCGTGTACTTAGGGCTAATATATTGTAACCAGGCATGTGAAAATTTTATTTGTAGCTTTTTTACTTTGAGAAATATTTTTAAAGATACATTTGAATGTGTATTGGAAAGCAGGCTGGTTTTGAGCATTACCCATAAGTTCATGTTTTCTAAATTATTCCAAGATAATAATAAGTACACAGGTTTTTTGCTCATTGGATTTTATGGAGATTTTTCAATGATGATCAACTAGAATAATTAAATTTTTAATAACTTCAATGTTTAAACCATCAATACCAATATATCTTTCAATTTGAACTCCCAGAAAGTCATTAAAAATCTAAGTATTATACTGAAAAGATATAAACCATGCACTTAATAGTGGGGTGAAGAATTTTGAATAAATTTCATACTATTTGGTTTATTCAGAATATTTTGTTCTGTATAGTTTTCTGAGCCTGTGTTTAACTTGCTTGTAGCCTCTGTACCCGAACGCAGTGCAAGTCCTACTCGCAGCCCTACAAGAGGCAAGCGTATGGTTAAGAGTGGTGGGTGTGCCATGGGCTTCATGCCAGATGATGGTCAGAGTGGTGAAGTTGAAATATGGAGTGTGGTGAATTTTGAACTGGAACCAGTGCCAGAGAATGCCAAGGGTTTCTTTTTTGGTGGTGATTCTTATGTCATCAAGTACACTTATGAGAAGAATGGTCGCCGTGGCTATGTCCTATACTTCTGGCTGGTGAGTTCACAGATTTTATTTAAGTGTATGAAAAAGAGTCCCGAGTCAATTTAATTTTTTATTATCATTATTTGTCATTGTGATAATTAGGGTCCCAAAATGATGCATAATGACAGAGATCATTTATCTACCTATATAAACATCTATGAAATGAATCCTGGCCGCATTTGTTTTTGTGTGAAATTCATTTTTACTGTTAGCATCCAGAAATACTCCTCTAAGTATTCAGAGATTAATATAGAATTCTTTTGAATAGGGTAAGGACAGCTCCCATGATGAGAGAGCTGCAGCTGCTATCCATACAGTTAGGCTGGATAATGAACTTTCTGGAAAAGCTGTCCAAGTGAGAGTTACCCAAGGAAATGAACCAAGGCACTTCTTGAGGATATTTAAAGGTAAATACATTTCTTTTGTTGCTAGTTTTTGCATCCTAAGCCAATTGCTCAGAGGTAATACGCAGTTCTGCAACCATGACTCTGCAATCCATAGCAGGCACAATCTACCCCCATGGCTCTACCATGCCACCATTTATAATATAAAATGAAAACTATCAACTGAAAATGAAGACACCCCTAGTCACCTACTTCTGAAGATGCTAGACACAATGTAAGGTGGCATCCTGAACTTCAACCATGGGGCTGGAACTGCCAGTTGTGACTTGTCACTCGAGTTACTCCCTTCATGATTGAGTTTATTGTAAAACATGACATCTTAACAATAAACCAATCTGGTTTTAGAATGGGCTATAGCTGTGAAAGTGCCCTATTGTAGGTGCTTCATGACTAGAGGAAAGTATAGATAATGGTGAAATGATTGGCGAGGTGTTTATAGACCTAAAAAGAGCTTTTGAGACTATTGATAGGAAAAGATTAATGTAAAGCTTCAAATTAATGGTTTTTTTTGAGGTTGAGAGTGTTTTGCTATGCTCGTTGGTCGTTCTCACAAAGTATGGCCAGCTGACACGGCCGGTTTGGCGCCGGCACACCGCACCACCTGGCCACTTTGGTCCTTCCGATTTTGCGCCGGATGCTCTGACCACTAAGCTATCTAGACTACTAAAGAAACACTGGAATCGGCGGGGGGTTTATATGAATCAAACACCCCCAAGATTAGTCCGTAAAGGTCGCCGAGAGATGGCGCTGGACATTTTCACTCACCGGCAGAGAAGAAATTACGTACACAGAAGAGGAAAGCAAAGTTTGAATCAGGCACACAGACAGTGGTAAAGATACAGAACAGGCGTTTCGGGGCACGCAGAGCCCAAGAAGTAGAAATGAGCCATTCCGGCCATACAACCATTCATTCATTCACTCAAACCGCTCACTGGCGTAAATAATAAATATTTCGTTCAAACAGGTGGTGAAAGAAAGAGGATAGGAAACATAAAATTGTACAACACAATGGTGATGTGAAGATGGAATGATGGCCGATTCCAAGTGAAAAAAATTCGTCTAGACCGGGAATTGAACCACGCGTTATATTTATTATTTACGCCTACGATCGAAATGAACTACCTCCATTGAGCATAGAAGTGGAACTGATTTATTTACACGCAGTAGTCATATCCCAGGCACCACAGTGAATATCCCTTACAGATATGGAAGGGCAAAAGTGGGGCAAATATATTACTAAGGAATCTTAGGAAATTGTCGGCCTCTGTGGCGGCGGGGTAATGTCCTCGCCTGCTAACCCAAAGGTCGCGGGTTCGAGTCCTGCCTGGGGAGGATTTTTCACTTCCCAGGGCATGGTTGTTTGTGCTTGTCCACTGTTGATTGTTACTACTACCCCGATGTAAGTGCTGTTTTCGGTGGTAATTAATAATTTAAAAAAATAAATAAAAAACTTCCACTACTTTTCCATTTCGGGAGGCTATAGATTCAATTGCTTCTAGTGCCAATGATCCATCGCATTTGCTGCTAAAATGAGACTATGGCATTATATAATGAGTGAGTGAGTGAGAGGCCCTGAATGAGGGAACTTCTCCAGAAGTTACAACCTATGCGTACCCTATTTAAATGTCAGGGTATGCCACTTTACCTTTTTTTCACATTTCCATGGGAAAAACTGCATATTAATGATGAGCTATATTATTCTGTTATGAAGAGATATTACTTCAAAATGCATCTACCAAAAAACTTTGTCTGTTCTGTACTCCTGATCATCGTGAAAACCTTATTTAGTATAATATGGGTGAACATATTTTTTACCAAAATCGATGACTTTTCCATGCCATCGATACTTTATTGTTTTGATTATACGTCATTGTGGTACAATTGTAAGTTCATCAGTTCCTTGTATGTAATGTCACCCTTTTCTTTCACCCATTCTATTTTTCCTTCATCACTAATTATCACTCATTCATTTGAATCATCTATGTGACCTACGTTTTTTTTCACGATAACATCAGTGGGAAGTCGTCCGCAACTGCTCGCAACTGTTTGCAACCATGGGGGAAGGGGAACAAGTTATTTGAATCACTCTCCTTCATTCAAGTGAAACCATGGCCGAGTGGGTTATGGCGCTAGTAGGAAAGTGCGAGTCAGGTTCTAGGGCAGCTTTTTTTTCTGCTGAATATGAATACAAACCAGCCGCAGATTTTGCATACACGTGTTTTATCCGGTTTGGGGTGGACAAACAACCGGATTTATGCAGGATTTATTTCACTTTCTCAGGTGTATAAACGGTTTTGAAGCACTGAATCTGCTGTAGGGAAAGGATTTCTGTCCAATTCTCGAAACTCATCCATATTATTTCTCTCTCTTTTCTCTTCTTTCGCCCAATCGTATCCGGATATTTTTCCCTTAAGGGAAAGGATTTCTCTTCAATATATGTGCATTACCTGGATAATTATATGCTATTTATAACATTGTGCTACCTAGGATAATACAAGGTACAAAAAACAGCACTACCAACATCAAATATACCTACAGTACTCATGTGGAATCAAGATTACTTACAGGTGACAATAGCACTAACATTAAAAATCACATCACTCAAAGAAAACTTCACAAGGAGATGGGTAGTAAATGAAAATTAATCTAATGTAATATCATAAACTAGCGAAAATACCCATTGATTCTCAGCGGAAGGGATAAAAGTAAGAAATGATAGTGTAGTGTTGTTCATACATAACATAAACTGATATTACACTTCGTATCCTTATACCTAATGGAAATTGCCCTTATTATCAAAGAACAAAATCAAGGCCTAGATGTCTGAACTAAAAAGATTTTTTGTGATAGGCATATTTTTCCCATGTATTCTAAAAAGAAGCAAGTTTAATAATGCCTTTAGTCATCAATCAGATGGTATAAATGTGATGTTTGGTGCAATTTTCATATTTTACTAACAAGGAGACATTGTGTGACTTATGTTCGGGATCCAAACGAGGAAATTATTTTCTGAATCTTTAGAGAGAATGTGGGAAAAGTGTCACAGCTTACTTCCACATAGGCCCGGGTTCGAGATAAAAATGCTGTTAAAGAATCTTCCTCCGTATAAATCCTTTATAGTTCACGCCTATCTCAACAGAGGTCGTTGCCCAGTGGGTTGAGGCGCTGAGCTGATTATGGTGGCTGGGGTTTGATCCCAGGTTGCGGCATTTTTTTTTAAATATTTGACGGAATTACTGTACATTACCCACTCCCATACACTTAAGGCAGTAGCAACAATTTTTTTAAATTTTCAAACTATTTGCTGGATTTTCAATCAACCTCCTTGGTAGACTTTCAAAGCTAATTTTGGGATTCTTGTTCAGCCGAAAAGAGGCTTCACATGCTGACAGACCTAGTATGTTTAGATTTTGAAAATACAAGGATACTTCCATGAATAGGGTGGGCTTTGATTGGTCATGGGTCTTTCTCAAGGCCATAAACAATGAATGGATTATTACTTTTTAATCAGCAACGATGTACTCACTTAAAATTTCTCAGGAGTCTCATTCGAGTAATGACTTCTGTAACTCTATTTCTTGTTCAATAGTGAACATGATATAGTAGGTAAAAAAGAGATGGTAACTGTTTCCGAGGTTATGTAAAAAAATTTTGCTATGACCTTTTTGCGGAGCAACATATTATATTGAAGCGAAGCCTCTATCGTGGGGGCGAGGAAAATATTCCAGCACAAAAAAATATCATGTAATGATAACACTATTTCTTTTCCTACCTCATGTTTATTTCGATTGAAGGAATTTAACTTTTCATTCATGGCGTGGAATTGCATACTTTCAGAGACAAATGTCATTACTTGTGCGTGATTCTTGGGAAATTTTAAGTTAGTTCATCATTGCTAATTAAAAAGTAATAATCCGTTCATTGTTTATGGCATCGAGAAGGACCCATGACCAATCAAAGCCCATCCTATTCACGGAAGTATCCTTGTATTTTCAAAATCTAAACATATTAGGTCTTTCAGCAAGTGAAGCCTCTTTTCCATTGAACAAGAATCCCAAAATTAGCTTCGAAAGTCTCTCAAGGGGATTGATCAAAATCCAGCACGTAGGCTGAAAATTAAAAAAATTGTTGCTACTGCCGAAATGAAGGGGAGTGGGCAATTTAAAGTAATTCCGTAAAATATTCAAAAGAAAAAAAAATGCCGCAACCTGGGATCAAACCCCAGCAACCAGCCATGAGGATATCTGGCTCAGCGCCTCAACCCACTGGGCTACGACCTCTGTTCAGATAGGCGTGAACTATAAAGTATAGTTGTAGTTATTGTGTGTGCCATCTAAAATTTCCTCTTTTAATTATGTATTAAAATTTGTGTACTGAGAAAAGCCACATGAAAATAAAGACTGATATTTGTATGCATTATATTTACAGGTAACACCTCTGTTTTCACCTAATCACTATAAATTACTAACAGTTTTTTATTATGTGTCGTCTGTTATTTCTTTACTTTTTCATTTTTGCCAACTTCATTGCAGAGTGCACTCACTGTATTTCTAGTGCATTGTTTCTATGTCCATTTAATTGAACTGAAATGGAAATTGTATAAAGTAAAGAGCTAAAAATATTCTTTCAGGAAAAATGATCATCTTTATGGGTGGGCATGCCAGTGGATTCCGCAACATTCACGATCATGATACCTACGATGTTGATGGTACTCGACTATTCCGGGTGAGAACATTTTTCTGTGATAATGAGTGATATCAGCCTAGCAAATTTTGCTATAAATATGGTCACGTGGAGTTAACTAAAGCCCCTCTCTGTATCCCATTTTCTTTTAATTATGGATACCTAACTCTTACAGTTCCTTTTGCTATTTTACTTCCAAATGTCTTCTATGCACAGATAACTGACCACTTTTCATGTAACTCATGATCTCCAGTTCGGTCCCTTATCGTTCATTTTTCTTGGAAAAATAAATGTTCCTAAGCATCATGATTTTAAGTTCAAATTCTCAGAATATTCTCAGAATTCTATATAAATTCAAGAAGCAGAAAAATACCAAGTACATATACTACTTGGTATTGTGATTTCATACTGTGGCCTTAAATAATGCTAATAAGGGCAAGATGAGGATGCCCATTAAAATTCAGTGCAAGAGAGAAAAAACATGAAAGTCGTTGTATGTGACTATAAGAATTAATGTGACATGCTAAATGCTGATACATACTATTTAAAAGCCATAAAATGCAAATAGTGAGGTTGGGGTAAACACTATCAAATTAGTCATTGAACCTGGCCTTTAAATGCTGCAGGCATGAATGTCCATTCATGATATCGCTATTAAATGGATATTCACGCCTGGTTGCCAAGGAAATTTCTATTGTTGAAAAGGAAAAAAAATTGATGAATTTAGAGCTAAAAACGCAATACTTGGGCAAAAACGAAGCGTATAAGAAAATTGAATGAAAGAATTAAATACTGCATTCTTTTATGTATTCTATGATATCAATTTCCATTTAATATTTTGAGTGTAAGTAATTTAAAAAAGCAAATAAAGAAACACATACGCTGAAGTCAATGCTTTTCTTATGGGAGTAAAAGTTAACATTAATGGGGTTAAAACAACCCCAAAAATTGTTTATTTAAAAGATCCTTTCTTAGTGCAACTATGCTCCACAGTACGGATATATCCTCTAAATTTTGCAGTTCAATCACCAGTAGTTTGGACTGTGCATTGATGAATCAGTCAGTCAGTCAGGACTTCTTATATATATATTAAAGATTTGCTGTTTGAAGGGATAGTATTTTTTACTTTTGTAGTCACTAAGTCTCTTATTTCATTACTTTAATCAGCAATACACATTTAAGCTGACCTCTATATAGCTCATGTCAGTAGAATTTTTATGTTTATGCCATTACCATCCTGATGTTTAGTTCGCAAACCAATCAAGTTATACTGATATTTAAGAAAGAGGAATATGGTAAATTAATTTTTTGTTCTTTTTTGACAGGTTCGTGGAACATGCCCCGATGACACAAGGGCAATGCAAGTGCCTGAGGTAGCAGCTTCCTTGAACTCTGATGATGCTTATGTTCTTGAAACTCCTACCAGCACATACATATGGCAAGGCCAGGTAAATGAATCTATACTAGAGCTATGCACACATTGTTTTCTAAAAATTAATGTAAAAATATCAGGTACACCTTATATGCAAGGACACACACAAAAGATTAGCACATTTGGCTAGGCACCCAACTCCCTGCCTGTTGGTTGGCACAATATAATGAATCATGTGCAGCAAGAAACAGACATGTTCTCAATGTAGTTATTCGCATTGATATCGTATTTTGATCTCTCCTACTTCCTATACAATCTCATTGTGTGGAGAAACATGTATGTCCAACTATCTTGAGAGAAATTTGTGTGTATGTCACTTGAGGACATTGGTTCCTATTCCTTTATTTTTGGAGATTTAAGAACCCAGATAGGGAATCTCATACTTCAGACCTGAAGAGGCTTACATGAAAAGACTTTAAGCTATTGATTTTTCATGAATAATTATTCTCTGGAGATTCATTTGGCATCATTCTCATAGTTGCATATTTCCACTGTAACCCCGAAAAGAATTTTTAACCGAAGTTTCTTGATGATCATCTGCCTAGGGAAACTTTTTTGTTGGAAAAATGTGCCCTAAACAGTGCAAGCTATTGTGATCATGCATGATGAGAGCATTAAGTGGTTTGATTTTAAATTGATCAATAGCACTGTAGCATTTGTAATGCATACATAAAAACTGCAGGGGTGTATTTCAATTATATTTTTAATGGTAGATGAACATTGTTCAGAATATCTCATAAATCTGAATCCTCACTTTGGAGCCTCAGTGAGGAGTTGACTTGTTCATGTACTCTGAAAAAGAAAAAAAGTAAACCAATTAATATGCTGGAAATTCTTCTAATTGCCTGGTAATGACCCTTAACAGTAAGAGGTGTACAAGGTCCATGAATTTATATGTATTCCCAAATGTTTTATAGGGATGCTCTGATGAAGAAAAAGAGATGGCTGTCAATACATCAGCATTGGTTTCCCCTGGTCGTGATCCTATTGTGGTGCCCGAGGGTGAGGAGCCAGAAGAATTCTGGGAGGCTATTGGTGGACAAGGAGAGTACTCTAGAGAGTTTGGTGGCAAAAACGTTCCTCATCTGGAACCAAGGCTCTTCCATTGCCACATGGACTTCAGAGGAAAATTCAACATTGAAGAAATTGGCAACTTCAAGCAGGAGGTACCTACAAATTAATCCTTGTCAAGATTTCTTATACACATGTATTCTTGAACAATTGAGGGCCTGAGAGTCAAAGTAATACAAGTGACATCGGCACGAAAAACGATATAAGTGCATATTTTCTAAGTTGGTACCATCGGGTACCATCAAGGAGCTACAGGAAAAGGAATACAAGTGTTAGTAAGTATGGTGCTGCGATCTAGCCGCAGAACACTTAAGCTTCTTTGCTTTTTGTCATTTCATTCCGGGGTAAAGTGATACAGGTGACACTGGTCAATGTTTTGTCACTTGTATTACTTTGACTCTCTGGCCCTCAATTGCTAGTATTTTGTGTCCAAACCTAGGGGGCTATTACGAACGAGAGGGCGTTGAGACTCCGCCAGGCGGAGTTTCCGTTCCGCCTGCGGTGTCACTCCGACCCCTGCAATTACGAATGGGACGTACGGAGTCACACCGCCGGGCGGAGAGGACTTCACTAGGGGTCGGAGAGGAGCGATGCGGCGGAAGTGACGTTTATATGAAAAATTCTGCGCTCCTTCAACACGGAAACAGCTGCAGCCAATGGCAAGCGTTTGTAGTGTTTTAATTCCGCGGGAACTCTCTCCAGCAGACATCTGAGTTGAGCGCATTAAAGCTGCGACCGCAATGCGCATACGTAAAGAAATGTACGAAAATCCACAACGAATACTTAGCTGGAGAGCCTTAATCACAGGCAAAAACACTTAATTCCTGTGAAATAACAAAAAATCTGTTGCTCTGCATACCTTTCGTTTAAGTGATGGGGATTGGAAAGCTATTCAGAGAGCACAAGAAAGGCACTTTTTTAAATAATGAAAAATAACTTTTAAGCAGTTATCTGTGAAAACCAATAAACAGTTAAAGAAACACAATAAGTGCACTTATTATTAAAATACACTTTTATTTCATGATAATGTGACAGAGTTTCACCATTTACTTTGGTTGCACGAATACACAATCACAGAAAAACAGTCTGCCCACAATACATATGTGAGATCGCGAATCGGTTCTGTGCCAACACGCACACACAAGCAACAACGTATTTCAATAATATAGATAAATCCACAAACGATATAGTAGCACACACCATAAAAATATAGAGGGAAATAGGCTAATACAATCATCCAAACTGGAAGTCACTGCCATTCTTATTTTCATCACGTAAAACATTACAATCACAGGGCTCGTTATGATGAAAACTATTATTTATTCACTGATTTTAAGCCTTACATTAACCCACGCAAGTGGCACAGGTGCCTTTTCTCACTACTATTCGTTGATACGATTCATATACTCGAATAAACAAACTTCACTCTTGATAGCTTGATCGTGAAATATCATCTCTACGGTGAATAACGGAGGTGAACACGCCAGTGGCAATTTTTAAATTACCGTCAGATATTTCTCGATAGAATAATAGCACTATTCACATACCAATCAAGATGGAACACTGATAATTACAACTCTTGGCCGATATTTTTCAACCTAGTAAAACTTTGAGCATTACAACACCACTGGCACTGTGATTATCAGCAGTAGATTAACGGGAGTATAGATATAGAATAATAGCACTATTCACATACCAATCACGATGGAACACTGGTAATTACAACTCTTGGCCGATATTTTTCAACCTAGTAAAACTTTGAGCATTACAACACCACTGGCACTGTGATTATCAGCAGTAGATTAACGGGAGTAGTCATGTTGAAAATAACACTATTTTGGCACAAAAGATGTTCGTAGAAATCTCCAAGCAGCGAGCAAAAGTTGTATTCACCTTACAATACAAGCACAGGCAGTCATAAACGACGAATTTTCCGGTACCTATGAATAAATGGATGAAGTTATTGTATATAAAAGCATAGCGGACATTATAAAACATCACAATTGTTCTAATTACATAAACGAATTAGGTATCGTCAATAAAACCAACTTACAATCAATATGTATCCACCTCCAACGGCCGTGATTCAGACTGCTACAACGATGTTTACTATAAAAGTTTTGGTTTCCAATTGCTCCAGTTTTATATTTAATGAACTTACTCAGATATTAATATTATAAATAATACAAAATATGAGGGCTTTCCAGTCTCTATCGTCGGATATTATGCTTTAAAAACGCCAGCTCGACCCGAAAAAGGTAAACAAACGTCCGCCATTAAGGGGTCGGAGTCACAAAGGCAGGGTATCCGGCCACGGTATCACACCGACCCCCTAGCCGTCGTATGACTCCGACCGGCAGCCACTCGTAATCGCTTGGGGCGGTGAACGCGCTTCCGAGCGGTGTGACACCGCCGGCGGAGTCTCACCGCATGCGGTGAGCCGTTCGTAATAGGCCCCCTAGAGTTGTTCGACAAAAGCACTTCTTTTGCAACATAGTTTCAGGGTTTGTAGACACAAGGGAAAATATTTAAAGAACTTGCATTTTTGACGTGCATTGTGTTTATTTAAAAGATATATTGCATGAAAGATTATTTTTGCTACGCATAGGTAGTGAAATTTATCTTTATCACCTAAAATTTTAAGTGAAAAATGATAAAATTATGTTAAATGACAGATAATTGTGGAGATTATTTATTTATTATCTCAAACAATAAAAAATTGCATAATGGCTGAGATGCAATATAAATAAATACCAGATCAACAATGAAGGAATAGGAATATGAATTAAATAAATATAATACATAAAAAAAGTTCAATTCCTCATTCATTGTTTTCATTGGGCATAAAGTGTACCTATTTAGTCGTTCCATTATATTTTTTAAATCTTTTTCTTCATGCCATTATGCTTACATTGGTAATTGAGAACATACTAAAATAGACTGAATTTTTTTTCCAAAATGTTCCATGTGAGTATTTCTTTCCTCATTTCTATGTATAGCTGCATTATCATCTATGTTGCAGTAAATATGGCACCTTTAACTCTTTGTTTATTCTTTTTGACTTATTAGGACTTGGATGAAGACGATGTCATGCTTTTGGATGCTGGTGATGAGATCTATGTCTGGATTGGAGATAAATCCTCTCCAGAAGAGAAAAAAGGAGCTGTCAAGATGGCTGAGGTAAGTTACTCATGATAACACTTGGAGTACCATTATATGTAGTTAAGTATCCTTGCCAGAAAACCTTAAAGTGAATATGGGTTAAAGTTATTGGGTAAAATTGAACATGTTGCAGTGGATGGTAAGCCACGATTTTTCCCATTTTTTGCACTCTTTCAAATATCAGTTTATATGTTCTACCTATTGCAAAATTGTGACGTTGGTCAATTTGGACCTAAAGCCAGTTATTCACCTCTTTAGGGTTGATTTTGAGGGAAATACTTTCCATGGGTGTGGTCTAGCTTGCACTCAAAATGCTCTGGAGCATTCTAAGCAAACTTCCAAAAGGTCTGTTTGCCACTGTAGCATGCTACCACAGTGGCAATGATGATGTGGAAAATATCATCATATTTGCTCCTGCTGAGCTCCAGACTCACTTATGAAAATATTTGGGGACAGCTGAAGTGAACCATGTTTTGGCGGGGCGTGTACCTAAAGACATAAATAAATTTATATTTTTATCATGAATGAAATTTATCCTAACTTAATTGGGATGATGTTTTTTTTTGCAGGACTACCTGAAGAATGATCCCACAGACCGAAGTCACGATGTGACACTCATTATCACATTGAAGCAAGGAGAAGAGTCAGAGAATTTCATTTCATTTTTCCCTGCCTGGGATTCTACTTCATGGGAGGTTCGTAAAGTCAGGGTGTAGGAGCAGCATATAAAATATACTTTGTATTTCATATTGAATTTTAGATCACTTTTATATGGACACTTTTGTATTTTGACATGAATGTTGCTAATGAACCAAAATATTAATGTTCCTACCATGTAATATTGCCATCATTTTGATGGCGAAGCATTCTCTTTCTCTTCCAAAATCACTTTTGCATGCATCCTTCATAAGTGTGTTGACTGACAGTTTTTGTATAGTGTTAGACATTAACATGGAATGTAGAAAAGTATTTTGCCTACTACCAACCTGCTTGACACAACTTGTAGTAATAGCATGTTGTGTGCAGAAATGATGTGTATGAGGCACTGTGTGGTACTTATACATCAATGACATTCTACTGGTATCATTAAATCCACTTCTGTGAACTACATGTTGTATTTCATTCCCTTCCCCTCTTTCACCTCCTGCTATTTTGAAAAGTGCTCTGTAGTATTATGGCTAGTGGTGTTTGAAGCTGCTTTCTTCGCTAACATGAAATTCAATGTTCATCATTATCTTAAATATCCTGCATGAGATACTTTCCTTGATTCTTCATGGAGTAATTAGATGCTTTCAACTGAGTAGAGCTACATTTACATAATACCCAACCTTCATTTTGTACAAAATGTCATTTGTAATACTCATGCCTAGTCTCTCCTGATTTTTTTTTGTTAGAGTAAACTGAGGAGGTATATTAAATTTAGGAATCCCCAAAATGATGTGCCAACACATTATGCCAAATGACTGCTCAAGGTGGCTATACAGGTTGTGTAGTCGTAGTCATTTGGTTCCCTGATTTTGGCAGTTTGCCTTATGTTTGGCATTTGTTCAGTAATTACATTTTTGAGACTTGTGTGATAATTTTTCCAGTAAATTATTGTGGTGTTAAAATTAGTAGAATATAACAAAAAGGTATAATGTTATGCTGTTTTGTTTAGTAGAACATTTTGATAATTTCCAGTAAATTATTGTGGTGTTAAAATTAGTAGAATATAACAAAAAGGTATAATGTTATGCTGTTTTGTTTAGTAGAACATTTTGATAGTGAATTTAATGAATACAAAAGATTTGGGTATGTATGTACCCAGGCACAGAAATATGGAAGTTTACAGTGGGCCATGGAAACATGATGAAATTCTGGAAAAGCTTGCATAGGAAATCTAATTTTCCTACTGCATTACTTTGTGTTTCAGGGTGAGATTTCATAAACATGACGCTTTTAGAACACCATACCACTAAATATGGGAAAATTACGGTAATTTTCATCTGAGGTAAATTACCACGGTAAATTATGGTAATTTTTGAAAATTACCATAATTTTCCATAATTTTTTTAGTTTTAAGCATTTAACAGCAAATGTATGGTTAAATAAGAAAGCCAATAGCAAAAGGAAGGGAATAACGATGTTTAAACCATACCTAATGCAACATTAATCTATCAGAAATTTGTTAAATTTTAAAAAGAAATATGTCAGCAACACGCAATCTGGCTTTCTTTTGCATAAGTATGAGAAGTTTTCAAGAAGAATATTCTAATGCATCACTCTTATAATTTAAGTAAAATATTCCAAAAATGAGTTGTACATGCCTCAATTTATTATTAAACACGTAGGAAATGTGAATTTTGCTTTGAAGAACATGTTGAGAATTTGTCTGTATGAAACATTATCTCAAACATAGGTGAATTATCTAGAAAATTACTGTAATTTTCAAAGGGCATGGTAAATTGCAAAAAAATACCGTGGTAATTTACGAAAATTACAGAGGTTATGTTCAGAGTGGCCCATCTCTACATATCACAAGTAATTACCCCACATTTTCCCCAGGGGAATGCAAGAATGAAGTCTAAAGTATAAAAAAGAAAGTATGTACCTACATTAGAGGGAAAATTACCGAGTAATATGTTGACTACATTTCTTGGTGCAGAAGTTCTTAACATGGAATTATATAATGTGTGCAGTAAGTGAAGTGATATTTATCTTTGAAGGATTCTCCCTTGAAAAAATAGAGGTATTCTGTGGAGCTCCAGTATGTGCGATTTACCCAGTTTGGGGATTATAATTTCCTAAAATAGTTGACCCTAGCCTTGTTGGCCTAGAGAAAAGGAAGGTGTAGCCAACAATGCCTGATGCAAAGCTTGGGGGCTCTCAGGCCTTCTTGGCACAAACATTTCCAATAGAAGGGAGTGGGAGGTGGGTTGGCAGGGTATCATGGAGGAGGTTAAGGACCCACTCAATAACCTCTGCCTTCCTGGACCTTTTTTGTCAATGCATATATTATGTAATCAGTTACCCACACCAGTCTTGACAGCTGATACAGGGCTCCTACTGTATCTGTACAACAATGAAGGTAAGTGTTGGGCGACACTTGAGGTCAGAGGATGTAGCCACAGTATTGAGTTATGGGAATAATGTGCACGATGTTCCAGATTCTAATAATAATTTTCTGATCTTGGGCACTTTGAAGCCCATGCCCTAGTGTGCCTCAGGCTGCATGAATACTGTGAGTAATCCAAGCTCGAGTGCCCACTATTCCCATGCTTGGGTTCCCTGGCTGTTGCCTAGGCCTTCTTGATCTACCTCTCTTTTTTGGAATGGTACTGCTACCTTGAGCCTGGTAGGAGAGCTTTTCAGGCAAGTATGTGGCATAGAGAATGTACACCAAACTACTCCTGGATTTCTGGACCCAAGTTACAAAATCCATGGGCTTCAAAGAGTTGAAAAGAATTTAGGTCTTTTCTTCTTATCAAAGCAAAGAAATCTTAGTGCACTGAACTCATCTGCCAATATGGTGATGTAATGAAAAAATTATGGAGTATTGCAATTTATGTGATTGGGGAGAAGTTGGGGAGAGGGAGAGGAGGAGAAAATAAAACAACTGTGAATTAGGATAGCATTAGCTAATGTGATCCAATAAAAGTTGCAGATTTTGCTAAGTATGTAGTAGGTACCTCATATGATGGTAGTTCTTTTAAACCTACAAAAACTAACGGTGAGTGAGAGCAAATTAGCTGCTCTCCATTTTTCCATTCTTTCATTAGCCATTTCCTTCTAACCAAGGATATGGGCGTGAAATGTACACTAAAATTAAAACATCAGCAGGGGTTGATGATAGTTATGTAATGGTTTTAAAAATGATTAGATTCATGCATTTAGAAGCCCTTCAATATGTAATACGATGGGCCATTTAAAAGTGGTCTTTAACTTGCAGAGATCAGCCATGTCTAAAAAAGGTGCAGTACCTAAAATAATTATTGTCCTGAATTATTATTCTTTAGCTTGCGTGAATACAATTTCAAAAACTTAAATGAGAGATAGGCTAATGACCAACACGTTGTAAATGATTTTTTAAATGTGGTACATGTAGATTCTAAAAGGGCAAATATACAATTGATGTCTTTGCAAGTTATTTTTTAAGACAATTTCAGAGATACTCTTTCAAAAGCATCAGATACTAAGGATCATAAAATTCTTGTTTCAAAACTAGAATGTTTTGGAATAAGGGGTAGTGCTCATAAATGACAGCTATCATGTGGAATGGGAAATTGATAGTAGACATCGATGACATACGATTCAACATAATTATTAGATGGTTATACACCACAGAAAAAAAAGTTGGGAGTGCTACTTGGCAATATCAACTGAATTTTTTTGTCGCTTATATTGGTAAATTAAATTTGCCTGGTAGTGGTTAAAATTATCACAGAATGAAAGACTAAATGAATTGTGCATAATATGATGAAAGTTCAGCAAAAGCCAGGACTAAATTGTTACATGCCAAGCCTAATAGTACTGAAAAGCTTCATTAGAACTGGTTCAGTGCAAGCAAATTCTTTTTCTTGAGGTAAAGGAAAGTAACTTCGATCAGTTAAGTAAAAAGGGAGCAGTGTCTCATTAACACAAGAACAATATGTTTAAAGTTTTGATAAGTGATGGGTACATACTTAAATTGGGATAACAGTAACTAGCAGACCACACTCCTGAAATATGTGGGCATAACACTTAACAGAGATAGAGGATATGCAATTGACTTGTTATTCTAGGGGAATTTCTGGTAAGTGTTCCCTCTATTCAGCCCTTAAAATTTTCAACTATTTCCCATCTGGCTTTAAAAATTCCTCTAATAGTGCATCATTAAAAGATAAAGCATTTCTCTATCAACAGAAGTAATGATAGCATAAAATACATCAAGGAAGAGTCTTCTGGGCATTGGAATAGATTTTCTTCATAGTCCTTTTTTATGTCACTTGTCCCAGTTTCATATTTTATATATTTATTTTCATAATATGTTCTTTCCAGTATACTTTACCATTGAAAAATTCTTTGAGCAATAAATATCCTTTTCATGAAAATGATTATAGCAGAGCCCCCAAGCACATTCATAGCCCACAAAAGACCAGGTTTGTTCACTCTGACTTCTACCAGGTGCCCTAAAAGCACCTTACCTATTCAGTCTGTACCCACCTCATAGCCATGGGAGTAGCTGGGGGAGGGCAAGGGTGGGCACCGCCCACCCTACAAAACTCAATGCCTACCCTAGAAAAATCAACAGTATTGAAGAATTATACTGTTTTCATTATTTTTATCTTGAGAAAAAGATTCATTACCATTCCTCGTAAACACAATTACACATAATCTGTGGATACTAAAAAGTTAGTTGATCTCTAATTGGATTAGTGAAATTTTATTTTCAATTCCATATTCAATCTGCTATATGTGGCAAAACTTTGAATGATGTCCGAAACTCATGCTGCTAATATTCTACTAACAAGGAGACATAGCATGACTTATGTTAGGGATCCAAATGAGGCAATTATTTTTTGAAACTACGGAGAGAATGCGGGAAAGGTGTCACGGCTTTCTTCCACATAGGCCCGGATTTGAGAGAAAAATACTATTAAAGTTGCTTCCTCCGTATAAATCCATTATAGTTCACGCCTATCTCAACAGAGGTCGTAGCCCAGTGGGTGGAGGCGCTGAGCCGGTTATCCTCATGGTTGGTGGCTGGGGTTTGAACCCAGGTTGCGGCATTTTTTTTCCTTATAATATTTTACAGAATTACTGTAAATTTCCCACTCCCATTCATTTACGGCAGTAGCAACAAATGTTTTTAATTTTCAGCCTATTTGCTGGATTTTCAATCAACCTCCTTGGGAGACTTTCAAAGCTAATTTTGGGATTCTTGTTTGGCCGAAAAGAGGCTACACCTGCAGACAGACCTAATATGTTTAGATTTTGAAAATACAAGGATACTTCCGTGATTAGGATGGTCTTCGATTGGTCATGGATCTTTCTCAAGGCTGTAAACAATGAACGGATTATTACTTTATAATTAGCACCGACGTACTCACTTAAAATTTCCCAGGAGCCGCACGCGAGTAATGACATTTGTCAACCGAAAGTATGCAATTCAATGCCATGAATGAAAATTTAAATTCCTTCAACTGAAATAAACATGAGGTGGGGAAAGAAATAGTGTTGTCATTACGTGATATTTTTTTGTTATGGAATATCATCCTCTCCCCCACGATACAGGCCTTAGCTTCAATATAATATGTTGCTCTGCAAAAAGGTCATAGCAAAATTTTTTTACATAACCTCGGAAACAGTTACCATCTCTTTTTTACCCTTATCATGTTCACTATTGAACAAGAAATAGAGTTACAGAAGACGTTACTTGAACGCGGCTCCTGGGAAATTTTAAGTGAGTACATCGTTGCTAATTAAAAAGTAATAATCCGTTCATTGTTTACGGCCTTGAGAAAGGACCACAACCAATCAAAGCCCATCCTATTCACGGAAGTATCCTTGTATTTTCAAAATCTAAACATATTAGGTCTGTCAGCATGTGAAGCCTCTTTTCTGTTGAACAAGAATCCCGAAATAAGCTTCGAAAGTCTCCCAAGAAGGTTGAATGAAAATCCAGCAAATTGGCTGAAAATTTAAAAAAATTGTTGCTACTGCCGTAAGTGTATGGGAGTGGGAAATTTACAGTAATTCTGTAAAATATTATAAGGAAAAAAAATGCCGTAACCTGGGTTCAAACCCCAGCCACCAACCATGAGGATAACCGGCTCAGCACCTCAACCCACTGGGCTACAACCTCTGTTGAGAGAGGGGTGAGCTACAAAGGATATATACGGAGGAAGATTCTTTATTAGCATTTTTCTCTCGAACCTGGGCCTATGTGGAAGAAAGCCGTGACACTTTTCCCGCATACTCTCTATAGTTTCAGAAAATAATTGCCTCGTTTGGATACCGAACACAAGTCACACAATGTCTCCTTGTAAGTCAAATTACCTCAACTACAACCTTCGTGAATGATTTATTGTACATTTACCTCAGGAAACATTTAAATTGTTGAGTTCACATTCTACTGATTTTCTCTTTCTTGGGGATGGTATCAGAAATGATTTTATTTAACTCGTAGCCAAAACTCCATCCATATAGACATTGGAGTCAGTCCAAAAAACTTCTATATTTGCCATGAAAATTAGAAAGTGTGAGCAGTATTCTAGTTAGTGCATTTTACCCGGAAGCTGATGGTCCATATGGTTTGGTTCCCAGTGGATTATTTCTCACACCAATATCTACATTTTATGTCTTTCCTGAGCTTGCACCATCCTAAATATGTATCTTCTAATTTTTCAGTCTTTTCCATGGTTTATAGTGGGTATTGCTTTTCCTTTTCTGCTACCTCCTGTGTAGTTCTCAATTCCTGTGTCTCGAGAAAGTATGTATATTCATTTTTTCCCCCTTAGTGACTTCTCCGCTCTGGGGTATTTATCATTTAACTAACCCCCTTGGGCGGGTCTATTCGTTAATTCATCATAGCTTTGCAGCCCTTCCCATATTCACATTTTTTCTTTAGTCTTTCTCCATTTTAATATGCTCCCAATAAAGGACAGAGGTCACTAGAGAATACTCTTAATTTAAGTTATTCAATAATGTATATATGCTTTTCTATTTTCATTTATAGAGTCGTCCTTCATATGAAGATGTGAAGAGGCAGCTTGAGGAGATTAATTCCACCATGGATGAGTGATGGGAGTTTGATGCCTTATAATGCTTTTTGGTGCATTGCTGTCAATAAATTAGGCTTTAAAATGGCATGGAAATGTTACATTTATATGTGCTAATTTTTTAAAGAAAGATTTGATGCTAAAACATTTTATGGGAGAAGTATGGATTGGCTAGTATTATAGCTGATAGAAAAAACTATTGCATAGACTATAAAAATTAAATATCTGATAAAATGCCTGCAATTATTAAAAAAAAGCATTCAAGGTTTCCTTATCATGCAGTATTTTTTTCTGCTGTGGTCAAGTGTGACTGCATTTGGTGAGTGTACACAAAATATTTTGTTAACGAACTGGTGCTACATAAATAAGTATTTTTGTACATTTGATTTGGATAAAATAAAAGGAAATTCAAAATTAATAATAATAATAATAATATTTTATTAACACCGTAGGGATACAACTGTCCATGGGTTTCGTCAATTAAACTACGAGTTACAGTGACAGAGACAAAAGAAGTACAGTAAGAACACAGTTACAAAATATCATTTAAAAAGTCCTTAACACTATAATAACATTTGCTATATAGCAAGTTTTTCAATATTTTTTTAAAAACCATTGGTGAGGTAAGGGATTTTAAACCAGAGGGTAGCTTATTGAAAATTGCAGCTATATAGTGTGATAGGGGCCTTTCTGGCATAGGCTAAATGAATAAAAATTACTATGAATGTTATTTTTAGAGCGAGTATCATGACTGTGAAAGTCAGAGTTGACATGAAAGTAATGGGGATAACACTTCACAAACATGGCACATGTGAGGATATAAATGCATGGAAGTGTGAGGATCCTGAGGGAGACAAACAGTGGCCTACCACTCGTTCGGATTGGAACTCTACAGATGGCCTTAATGGCCTGTTTCTGTAGGGAGAAGGCCTTAGCTGCAGTAGGGGAGTTACCCCAAAACATAATACCATAGGACACAAATGAGTGGACTTTGGCAAAGTACACAGCTTTTAGAACATTGAGAGAAACAAGAGGAGAAAGTTTCCTTATCATATAAATACCAACTGAGAGTTTCTTATTCATTTCAAAAATATGAGTTGACCAGTCAAGAGTGTCAGCAAGCTGTATACCTAAGAATTTCACAGATGAGGAGGTGGAGAAATCAGAATGAGGAGGCAGAGTAGGAATCTCATGAGAGTACTTATTATGAAAAAGAATACAAGTAGTTTTAGCCTCATTCAAAACAAGGTGGCACCACAGTATAACATCTCATCTTTTGTAGTAGAAGCCAAATGATCCAAGAGTGGTTAAGTACTAGCAGATAAGAGATTAGATGTATCATCAGTGTACATGATGGTGGAGCTATATGAGAACTGTTTAGGAAGATCATTGATGAAGAGGAGAAACAGTAGAGGACCAAGAATAGAACCTTGAGGTACTCCAACCGGTACTATCAAGGGACTGGATTTGATTTCCACCACTCCTGCAAATGATTGATGAGTGTAACTGACAAATTGCGATATGTCACTAAGGAATGATGAGAACCAATTTAAAGAGTTATTGGTGATTCCCAAGCACTGAAGTTTGGTCTTGAGGACTTCATGATCCACACTGTTAAAAGCATTTTTGAAATCAAAAGAGATACCTAAAATGTGATGTTTATTGTTCAGTCCAAGAATAACATTATTTAGGAACTCAAAGATAGCAGAGTTGGTGGACCAGCCAACTCTAAAGCCATGCTGAGAGTCTGAAATTAAATTAAATGTCTGGAGGTACTTGGTTAATCTATGCTGGAAGAGTTTTTCCAAGATCTTTGAAAACATTGACAGAATGGAGATAGGTCTATGATTAGTAGACTCAGAAGGGCAGCCTTTCCTGGGAATTGGTTTGCCTGCCAGCCAGCTTTAGGGCAGAGGGTAAGAAACCAGTGCTAAATGAGAGATTAATGATATCAGTCAACGGGGGAGTAATTAAGTTTGAGGAAGCAGTTACATATAACACTGGGAGGGATGCCATTAGGCCCAGGTGAAGAGGAATTACCCAGGGAGATGATGGTTCTTTGAACCTCATAAGGGTCAGTGGGATGTAGGAAAAAAAAGTGAGGAGAAGTCCTCCATTGCAGCATGGGCTGAGTGGACCAATTGGAATGAGGCAAATAACAAAATTGCTGGTTAAATTTATCAACAATTTTTTCAGGGTTATCTTCCAGTATACCTCCAAAATCAATGCTAGTGCTACCAGGGTAGTTAGAGCATTGAGTATTCTCCTTAATTACTTTCCAAGTATCTCTAATAATGTTAGTTGATTTACCTAGAAATTTATCGATTGCAGCCTTCTTTTCACCAATAACACGGGACTTAAGTTGCTTTAGAGCATCAAGATATCCACTGCAAAATGAGTTGTCAACAAATTTACTCATGTAATGGAGATCATGCACATGAGCAGACAGGGCTTTCAGCTCTGGGGAATTGAGCTTGAAACTACCATGAGGGTGTTTTTTTCTAACTCTTCTAATGGGAAAACAAGCTTCAAAATATTACATGAATATATTTAGAAAAGCCTTAAATTTGGCATCAACATCAGAAGCCTGCAAGACATCCTCCCAAGACTCGCTTGATAACTCATAAACAAACTCCTGGATGGCATGTGCAGAGAAAAATCGTCTGGGGAAGGAGAATTGAGCAGGCTTATTACAGGTTGAGGAATACCTCAGCAAAACATTAATACCAAGGTGATCGGAGAATCCTGGACATATGGTATCACAGGAGATACATGATGTGACATTAGTAATAAAATAGTCAATCAAAGTACTTGATTGAGTAGTTACTCTGGTTGGCTGGGAATTAAACACATATAAACCAAAAGAGGATAACAAATAAATTAAATCAGTTTTGATGGAGGATTCAACCAAAAAATCAATATTCATATCACCAAACAAGAGTACATATTCCATCAGCATTTACACTACATACATGCTGCAAAGCATCTATTAAAGCATTAAAAAATCCTGAATATTACTGCATGGAGAACGATAAACAGCAATCAGAGCAAAAATAGAGAGGTTAACTTGACCAATGAGGCAACACATTCAAAGGTCTTTTCATTACACTTACTAATTTTCAGTTTTTTTATGTTACTATCAGCTTGAGCATAAATAGCTACACCTCCACATTTATAGACATGGCGACAAAAGGAAGTTATCAGATTAAAACCATCAATATGAAACACACTAATGTTGTTTTCAGACAGCCAGTGTTCACTAAGGATGAGTACATCCACACCGAGATCATGAATAAATTGCTCAAGCAACAACACTTTATTTTGAACACCTTGAGCATTGATATAAAAAATGCTCAAAGAAGAGGAAATTTTGTCAGTAGAAAAATATTGATTTGGTTCCATCAACAAAACAGGATTTAAGTCCGTTAGTCAGGACGATTTAGCCTTACTCCTAGTGTTGTGACCGCTAAACTGTTGTTTCACTGAGTTATCATCCGAATGTTCATGTGAATCTTCGGTGATGATACCAACAGAAGATTGGCCTACAACTGAATGTTTCACATCATTAACATCTTCAGTTGAAGCAAGTCTTTTCGGGGGGGAATATCTACCCACATACACGTCCGAGGGCCAATTCTCGGGATTAATGTTGAAAGAGTTGAGATATTACACAAATTAAAATGTATGTACATTTGCGAGAATATCAGCTCTGAGAAAATGTCATCCAATGAAAGATCACAATAAAATATTAATATTTTGAAGAATAATTACTGTTTGATACCTGGGTACTGAAGTTGCTTGCAGTGAAATAATATCTAAGTTCAAACCTCAGATTCAGATGATGGCCACAGAAACTGATTTATTGAAGAAAAATATTCTTTCAAGCACTTGTAGGCTGTGATCAAGAGGGAATTATATGTATCAGTGGGGACATTAGCAGCTTGAGAGGTTGACCAACAGAAAGATAAAAACCATCAACCATTACCCTCACCAACTCTATCCTTTTACTTGCAATTTTTGCCATAGTGGCCAACAAGGAAGTTTGTCAGACATCTCTCTGGTTCTCAACAAGATACAAGATGTCAGCGATATTGTTACATGCTCTATGCTGGTGAAATGTGAACAAGGCTTCAGCTTCAAGAACAAATTTAAAGGATAAAAGAAGCCCCACATAAAAATTGCTGACACATAAACCCCTGAAACTATCACACTGTAGGAGCATTAGGATGATGATTATGGTATTCAATTAAAAAATGAAACATGAAAAAACATTTTCTTCCTCATGAGTAGATTAAAGAAAGACAGGTCAGCCCTGACCATGGAATGAGAAACTTGTAGGAATGCAATATATATCAAGGAACAAAAGAAAGTTACACAAATTAAAATGCTCAAAAATCTGCTCTCTCTTAATGCCACCAGAAATCTACAACTGATATTAGCCTCACAGATGCAATCAAATCAGATTAAAAAACATTGGGTTACATACGGTAGCATTTCAAAACATAACCACTGGATACTAGGGTGGGCTGAAATACGGTTATTTTTCCATATCAAATTTTCCCTATGCAGGAAAGCTGTGCACTGATATGAGGATCTCTCATGCAAAAATTTTTTTTAAATCTGAAAATATTAACCACTGCCGCCCAAGCCCTAAAGTTTAAAATTTTGCGAAAATACAGGCGCAAATGGGAAACACACGCCTATGGAGACTGAAGTATTAAAAAAAATGACATTTTAGTATGTAGCAACGATAAATTTATTTCTCTGTATTGAATTTCTGAAATATTAAATTAATTTAATGAAATCTATGGTTCTACGACGCCTGGGAATGCCCAACAAATTTTGAGCATAGGCAACCCGAAAACCAACCAAATATTCTGGCTATATAGGACATAACTTCACATTTTGCCTTTTGGAAGCTGTAATTGCCATGATTTTTATATTGAGTGGGTCATTTCTAATCTTATTACGTTTATAATGAAGACGTTTCAAAAATATATTTTGGACCTTTTTGAGGGTATAACGGTAAATCAACCTCTTTTACTTTCCAATTGTTTCCATTATTATAGGTATAAACACGAGGCTTGATTCAGCTTATCGTGCTGAATGGTAAATATCCTTCCTGAGCTATGTGGAAATCGCTGAACAAGGCAGTCCTGCCACCCAGCTATCCCTCTCAATCACACAGCTGGAAACAATGAAGTTGTCATATTTTAGGATCCCTCCCTTAGTTGGGTCTAAGCAATTGACACATCTAAACTGATTTTTCCCGAAAGACCACTCTGGCTCAAGAAAAAAAGTCCTTCGTCTCTTATTCCTGGGCACGACAAAATTCATCTGAGTGGAGCTCATTCAGCGAGAAAGAGAAGGGAGTAACTCCTTTACCTTATTTGTAATTATCAACCCCTGTCCAGCTTTGCTTCGACCCAGGTGGCTTCAACTGGTGGGGGAGGGGGTGGGCCTCCTTTTGGGGGCCTCAGCAGTCAACACTGGAGTGATGGGGCCGATGCTCAAACGAAAAGAGGGGAGCCGTTATTTCGGTCAATTTATATTGTAACCTATAATTACCCTTTAAGATCATAAATTGACATGGATATATTGCATTAATGGCGCCTAGAGCCAAAATTTGCACCTATATTGATTATTTTTATAATATGTATATATGTCTAATAGGGCCCTACCAAAATTACATTATGTTCTTGATTATTTGGGGTGGTATTGAGGGTACAGACATCTGAGATCATTTTCCGTATTTAGGATAGGCGGAAAATTGATTGGCAGGAGTGGTGAGGGAAATGAAGGAAGGGTGGAGAGAAAACCAGTGTTGGCAGAAGCCTGCTATCAATACTATGACGGGCGACTTTCACACGAGATCTCAGGGCGGGGCGATGTAGGGAAACAAGCGGGTTGAATAGGATTAACGACTCAGTGGTAGGGAATGAGGAAACCTGTCTTCACAAATGCAAAATACTGACACATTTACAATTAAATGAGCAAGGTTTATTTCACTTAAGGTTAGTAGGGGTTGCAAATTTACTAACAAAAAAAACTTAACACTATATGAATACATGTCTGTAAAAAAACACTAAGGAAAAAAAAAGTCATCAATAAAAAAATTAAATTTCACTCGCAATAAACATAATGACACTCTCAACGGGAGCGGCACGAAAGTTCAGTCTTTCTTGGTTGCTCTGTCAGAGTTGATTCGATGATAGGGAAAAAGGGGGGGGACTCGGGGGGGATTCGTCGGAGGAAGTAACACCTCCGGTCTTACGTTATTGACGGCACGTTAGTGCTGCAGGCTAAGAGCTTCGTGGCTGAGAAGACTTGCATTTGGTAGGCCGATATCTTGGCCTGCCTCCTTCGGCGATCCTTGGCAGCCCAGGTTTTAGGCTCGTGTATGAGCGGAAGACCCGGCCGCTTATCACCCCTCTGCTGGGCGACTGTCTGCTCGGACCCGTCCTTCGATCTGGCTCGGGGTTCCACCCGACGCCTTCTGGGGTCAACTGCTTGTGTCACCACCAGGATCTAGCTCGCTTCAGCCACAGCCAAGCTCTCGCTTGCTTCAGCCACCGCCAAGCTCTAGCTTGCTTCTCGTGCTTTTTGCCACTGTCCAGTCGTGGAGAGGGGGGGAGAACACGTGGTTTTCTCACGGCGCCACCTATTTTACATTAGTATTTTGGCACTTCAGTGCCACCTATATCACTTGTAAGCAGTGGCGGATACAGAAAAAACTCAAGGGGGGGGCGCAAGTTATCGCGACGATTGTAGCTTTCAAACTGACTGCCTGGCAGCGACTCTGGTTCCCTAGCTCGGTTGTTTCGAGAACATTCGGTGCCAGAATGTTCGCTTCCAGACTTTCAAGGAGTGTGAATAAATACAAACAGTAGAATATTCGCGAAATTTCTCGAACAAATGCCAGACAGAATAACGTATCGAGATCACTAGAATGGCCGCGACTTTTCTCGTAGGTTAGCTATCTATGTGCCAGACAGAAACATAAAATACGATGACGCGGACGCGCGTGCTACATAAGAAAGTACAACTACTCGATAACTCGACTCAGAGTCGACTGACGAAAGACACGAACGAATAGCGTGCGGGCTGACTGGCGGGGGCGGTAAATCGGGCGGCCCCGCAAGGGGGGTGGCGCGCGCCCCCCGCGCCCCCCATATGTATCCGCCACTGCTTGTACGTCATCTTCGCGCGGTTGGCGTGCACTTTTGAAACACATAACACTTCGACAATTACAGTTAATGAAAACAAATAATGAACACACTTCAAAAAAATAGAAAATAAGGGAGAGGAAACTCCGTCCTCTTTCAAATGGAAATAAACCTTCACTTAAATATAAAAAAAAACCAACAACGCTGGCAAGCGCTGCCGCCACAATACCAAGGGGTCCCCGGTTTAATGTCCCATTTGACTGATAGAGCACTGAACTCCCAAGTTTTCTCCCCACAGTATCCAAGTGGGGATCGGAATTCCATTAAAATATCTCCCCCACTGCCCGGATATAATCCGAGCCCGCCATGATGGGAAGCCAGTATTCTAGCCACCATACTAACGTGATAACCTCGCTGTACTTTGAGCGATAGCTACCCACACAGCACGAATAGTGTATTATATAAGTATTACAGCTGTAATACAGCCAAAATACACCATGACTGGATGCTGTATTCAAGTGTCTTACAGCTGTATTTTCTCTGTACTTTAACTGTATTTATGCTCATATTTATGCTAAGGAGGAACTCTGTAGAGCTGAAGAAGGGCCTACATGCCCGAAACGTCCCAGTAAGTCCTCTCTCTCTTTTTACTTTTCTTTCCCCACCCCCTGTCAAGTGTTTTTATTATATATATATATATATATATATATATATATATATATATATATATATATATATATACGAGTTCGTGGAAAATCACACACGCGATAATGTAAATAGACTATGCCACAGGTGGGGCGGAATTAAATATAAACACATAAAAAAAGAACACTCACAATATTAGTTGATATTTCGGTTGCTAGAACCTTTCTCAAAGGAAGACGGATACAGAATGATGGACAGGCAGGGAACAGAAGGTAGGGTGAGATGGGAGGAGAGAGGGGTAGGAAGGGAGAAGAGGGGAGGGGCGGGAGGGGGTCAGAGGAAGAGGGAGGGGCAAGGAGGGGAAGAGGCGGGAGGGGTTCAGAGGAGGAGAAAGGGATGTGGAAAGGAGAAAAGGGGAGGGGCGGGAGGGGATTAAAGGAGGGGAAAGGGGAGAAGGGGCGGGAGAGGTCAGTGAGAGCGATTTAATCCGGGCGGATTGTGTGCGGAATAAAGCCAGATGCAGGCACCTTCTAGCGTACGCAATTGAAGGGGAGAGACAGAGGGAGGGAGGGAAGCCAATACGCCTACACGGAAGCATTTATCAAAAATGAGATTGTGGGAGGAAGCATGGATCGGGACGGGGAAGGAGGCATTGGGCGAGGACGGCTTGCAGCTGGCTCGGTGGCCGGTTATTCTAACGCTGAGGGCGTTGGTGGTGAGACCAATGTAATATGAATCACACAGGTTGCACAGGAGGATGTAAACCACATTGTGGGAAGTGCATGACCGAGAGGGGACGGAAGGAAGAGGGTGGGAGAGGAATTTAGCGGGGAGGGGGTCGGTGATAAGGATAGGGCACGTTTTGCATCTCGCGCGATGGCAGGGGTTGGGTGGGGTTTTAGAGCTAGTATAGGGTTTAGTCAACGGTTTGGTGGTTTTTAAGATGCTGGAGAGGTTAGGGGGACGCCTGAAGGTGAGAGATGGACATATGGGGACCGTCTTCCTTTGAGAAAGGTTCTAGCAACCGAAATATCAACTAATATTGTGAGTGTTCTTTTTTTATGTGTTTATATTTAATTCCGCCCCACCTGTGGCATAGTCTATATATATATATATATATATATATATATATATATATATATATATATATATATATATATATATATACCACCTTAGCAACTTAAAAACCGCTCTCCTTAAACGCGGCTACCCCTCCCCTCTCCTTGATCGCCGCATCCTACCCTCCACCACCCCTTATACTCCTCGCCCTAGATCATCCACCACCAAACCTCCCTTGAACCTTTGCACCACATTCCTTCCGGGGCTTCACCAAGTTAACCTCATCCTCAAGTCACTTTTCCCCATTTTGAGTGACAGCCCACTCACCTCCGACTTAATCCCCAAATGTCCTACCATTACTTACAAAAGACCGGCCAACCTCAACAATATTCTACGCCCCCACCAATCCCGTCCCACTTTGATCCCTCCTGAAATCCCCGGTACCTTTCCCTGCCATAGACCTCGTTGCAAAACCTGCCCTTTAATATGTAATCTCTCTTCTTTCCACAGTCCCAACAACCCCACCCCATTTCCTATATCTTCCCACGGCAGCTGCACTACCTTTAACGTGGTATACCTTCTGCAGTGTAAGGTCTGCCCTTCCTTTTACATCGGCGAGACCTGCAATCCCCTGTCCATCAGAATAAACGGACACCGAGCCGCCCCGCCCAACTTCCCAGTCCCAAAACACGCCTCCACTCATAACCTCAAATTCGACTCTTGCTTCCGTCTCACCATCCTCCACGCCCTCCCCGCCGACGCTTCGAACACACAACTTAGGAACACTGAGCTTTCTATTATTTGGTTTTGTCGCGCCTTTTCCCCTCCCGGTCTTAACATCATGCACTGAATTTTTGTCCATTTACTTTCTCCCTCCTCCTCCGACGCCTTTTATTCTCCTCCCCCACCCCCTCCCAACTTAGCAACTTTGTTGCACTCCTCTAAACAGCCAGGCGCAATTCCCTACTTTGTTGCATCATCATCCCCCCCTCTAAACATCCAGGTGCGACACCACGTGACCTTTCCCGTCCCTCTTACACTCCCCCACCCCCTCCCAACTTAGCAACTTTGTTGCAGTCTTTTAGACAGCCAGGTTCAATTCTCAACTCATCCCAGTTCACCCACACCCCTCCCTACTTTGTTGCACTCCCCCCTAGACATATAGGTGCGACACCAGTGCCCATCCCCGTCCCCCCTCCCCTATACCACAACTTCCCCTCACTTCCCTTCTTTCCCCGCTTCCCTTCCCCTACCTTGGAGCGGTACTTCTCAATTTTCTACAGCTGAAGAAGGGCCTACATGCCCGAAACGTCCAGTAAGTCCTCTCTCTCTTTTTACTTTTCTTTCCCCACCCCCTGTCAAGTGTTTTTATTATATATATATATATATAATGCTTATAAGCTACAGATGACTTCCGATCGCATCGCAGTAAATCGATCGGGTACCCTCAGCTACTCTTCCGAATACCACCGCATTGCTGCTACCCCACCATGACGCAGGGTTTAAAGAAGGGATACACGCATCATGCGTTGACACAACCAATTTTTTTTGTTTCATTTAGGGCTCACCTTGATTGAAGGGGAAATATTCGGAACTAGGAAAGGATATCTTTTAGCATCTCTTGTTGTTCGACAAATGATTTCATACGTGAAAAACGCCTTCGGGAACCATAATCTCGCCCGTCGGCGACGCGCGAGCGCGTATATATAAGCGCTCGCCAGAGCGAAGCGTGGCGCCAAAATGAGGAATTAAGTTTAAAAATATATTTGATTCGTAACAGTGTGTAGCAGTTGTTCAAAAATGCATTTTATAGGTTAAAAAAACCTATAATATCATACTCTAAAGAAAAAAACCAGGTGTTCCAACAAACCACGCCGCCGCGCTTTCCGCTCTCAGATTTTTTTCTTCCGCTTTTTGATTCTCGTTTTAAAGTAACGAAACTATTTACTTCGCGGATTATAAGTGTCATTTGCACGGATAATCATAAGTTAACTGAGCGTAAAAATGTAAAAAAAATACACGAATGACCAGCCGTTTGCCTGGGCGTCTGATTCAACCGCGACATCCTGAAGGAAACAAGACGCTCAGGCTCCGTCTCGCCTGTGCGGAAGCCCAGAGAACCTTTCACATCATACGATGCCACACCAAACCCCATGCAGGCCTAAAAAATAGCGTAACTATATATGGAATTTTAACATCACGGCAAGCCATCCTAATTCACGGCATTTCGATATATAAGCTTTTATAAAAGCTATTTCCCGATATATTCTTCACATATATGAAGAATATATCTAACCTAGTATCATAATCCTCGATATATAAATAATGTCCTAATGAATAAATTATAGTCCTAACGAGTAGAGTTATGATATAATCACAGCCATGAATGCGATTCAGGAACACAAAAGAATTGGGCTTTTCTTCGGGCATTTAATGAGTAATTTGCGGGTTTAACGGCTGATCGCAAAACGCAGTGATTAAGTAGGTCTAAGCCATGCGAGTAAATGGTTCCGCGAACGGCTTTCTTTTTCGGAGGATTTCGCATCCTTGCGACGATAATTTCGTTCTACATTATGACGTTTCGTTTCCATTCTCGTATAGTTAGTTACCTGCAAACTAAATATCACGACATTTTCTTGAAACGTAGCACGTCCTAATACTAACTCTGTTAAACAATTTGCTGCAATGACCACGAGGAGAGATAAAAAAGATAAATACTCCCCTTATCTAATAGCCCTTTCATAAGATAAGAAACTGCGCCCCTTATCTTGTATTTCATAAACTGAATTATCGGCAGGTAAAAGGAAATCTCCGTGCGAGTTTTACCGTGAAAATTGAGTAGAGCACGTGTGCTATCTTATGTGTGTTTGTGTGTAAGGGATTTTTTTTCCTTTTTACACTTTCATTGTTCAAGGAGCCTTGGTCGATTGGATAATGACTAGACCGAGGAAACATTAATTGATTTCGAATTAATACTCGAATTGCTTTGGCATACATCGAATAGGCCTCTGGAAAAAAATAATAAAGACAAATGGATACACAAGACCAAGCGTTAGAAACACCAGAGAGAAGAAAGGAAATAGTGGAGGATGATAAGGAGCCAATAAATGTCAACCAGGATAAAAACATAAATGGAGGAAATAAAACTGACCATTTGACTCTAAGACCACGACATGCCGTCAAACGTGCGGTATCTGAGGTGGTGAGTAGTAGCTTTAATCAAAAACCAATACCAGAATTGAATTTTAGGATAGCTATTTTTTCTAAGAATTTACTTTACATCTCTCATTAGTTAAAAATGACACACCATAAAATTCCTTAACTTATACTTTCAATTAATCAGAATTAATGGAATAGAATAATAAGTTTGAAGGGATATAATTAATGAATATGGACAAAAGGATGCCTTGAAAGTGGACACTCTTTTGATAATGTTGAGGGTCAAAGGAACTGGTACTTCAGGTAGCAGATGAAACTAGCCTAGACCAAGATTTCATCAATGAGAATATAGAGAAGAAGATATCTTGACTCGAAGGTGTTATGCCAGAGCAAAGTGTTATGAAGGTTAAAATTGATAATCAAGTTTAGAAGCATGAAAGTCACCATATCCCATCTCAGACCAGGGGTTTACCAACAAAGAAAGATGTTCCATTAACATTATGGTAAACAACTGAATTTCTTGTGTAATTTGACATCTCATGACCTTAAATGATAGCATTATGCCTAGGGCACCTGAATTATTTGCTACACTTAGTACTTAACCCTCTGGGAAGATATTCATGCATAAACTTTATAGAAATGTCTTCTGGTGACAGAGGTCTATACTTATTAATTCAATAGAGAAAAATACGCCATAATATCTTGAATGTGCCAGCATGACTTTATAGTTACCCATTTTGCAAAATAAAATAAGAAAAAAGAAACTCACTCTTAAATAGGGGAACTGCTCCTTGATCTGCACTCTGACCATTTTAAATAAGGAATATCTTTGTAGGGCACTCATGCAAAAGGATATTGTAAGCATACTCCACTAGAAAGAGCGAGATCAATAACTGTGCTAGAAAACGATGAAGAGGATAAATCCTCAGAATCTGAAATAGAAGCAGCAGTGACCAATGGTAGGTATGAATACATTTTTCACTTGTGTCAATAGTTATAATAATTACCATATTTGACAGTGTAAGACGCACCTTTTTTCAACAATTAGGGCTAAAAAATCACACCCGGGTCTTACATGTGAAGGTATGGCCTTCCACAGGCTAATGGTTGTTTTTCTTGAGTGTGCACCACTGAAATGGAGGTGCATCTTACATTTCATCAAATACGATATCTTAATTTTAGAGAATATTAAAAAGATGTTGAAAATGTTTTAATATCTAAGTACACCAATGCCGGTAAAATTATTTCTAGAAAAATTACACCAAATATACCACCTTGTCCACAGTTTGAATACATCTTGATATCAATTTATCATCAATGTGAATATATGTTCTGACTTGCAAATATATGCTATATTTAAAATATTTTTGTTTATTATTATTTTTGTTATCTACTATTTCTGCAGGTAATGAAAAACCATGTTCTTGTACCTCACCACATGATGGACGTCAATTGGTGAATATAGACTTGAATATTCATGTGCATCAACTTTTCAACATGGTTTTTACTCAATCGGATTTTTACCACAATTTCCATGCAGCTAGAAAAACTACTGGTAAGCAGGAAATCTTTTATATCAAGTCAGCCTCCAATACCCTAAAATAACATTTTTCCTATCACTTCATTTTGGAAGTTTTTGAAAGCAGTCAAGGTGTAATAATGGTGTTCAAAGACATTTCAACACTCTCGCCAGGGCTGGGCGGTATTTGAATTCCAATATCAATATTCAATATCTTAAAATATTGAAAATGGACCAATATCAATAATCTATTGGACAATTGAATATTGGAAAATATTGGTATATTGGAAAATATTGAACCAAGTAAAATTATCTGGCTTACAATGGTTTATAAATACTGCAGAAACAAAATTGCTGCTCAAATAAAAAATCAGACTGGCACAGGCATGTACTTCACATTACTAGCCCAAAAATTAGCTTTGCAGTATGTTCTCCAGTTAATGAATTTCTGATATCGGTGATGACCTCACCGTCACTTTTAAAAAGTCTTTCTGATGGCAAACTTGTGACAGGTATGATGAGAGACTTTCCCACAAACTTAGACATCAAAGGAAAGGTGGACTGATGGCTCCCCCACCACTTATAA
Source organism: Pyrrhosoma nymphula (assembly GCA_963573305.1). Lineage (NCBI taxonomy): Eukaryota > Metazoa > Arthropoda > Insecta > Odonata > Coenagrionidae > Pyrrhosoma > Pyrrhosoma nymphula. Next base: position 62,083,016 of record OY754331.1, on the reverse strand, counting down.
GGGTCTTCCTTAGGTTATAAGTGACTTCCTCCACTGGTATTCGCATTTCTTCTTTTCACATGATTTAGTGAGTTGAGGGAAAGTACATAATTAAGGCATTAGAATCTGCACAGTTCGTCCTCTGAATCAGGTTGAGCAAACAACTAAACTTACGGCGTGTAGAAGCGGTGTTGCACTCAGAGCCATGCACGCACGCAAGCAGGTTTCACGGAATCCCTGGAGGGAGAAGAAATAAGTGTTTGGAAAATTGTAATGTCTGTGTTAACTATGAAAAAGTCTGTTAATAAAACAAAAAAACAATATAAGCTTCTTTTCCCCAGTTATTGCTATGAAAAATGGTGGAAAAGGATGTGCTGCACTGAGTGCCATGCTCACTATCTGTTTTCAAAGATTAGGGTGCTCTCCGACCACCCTCCTCGCCGGGTTCCAACATTCAACACTTGAGTTTTTAACATTGGTAATCCAATATTCAATATTCCAATTGCAAGTATATGGTTCTTCAGTATACAATATTCCAATTACAAATATTGCTTTTTCCAACCAACAATATCCAATACAGGATATTGGTATTGGTTGTTCCAAGATTGTGATTTTGGAATGCCAATATTTAAAAATATTGATGTTGGAACCAATATATTGGAAAACTGCCCGGCACTACTCTCCCCACTAACTACATTTTAGGTATGAAGCTGAAACAACTTTGTTTAGGAGTTATCTATAAGTTTTAATCACTTAATACCATCAGAATTACAGGGTGCCCACAACTTTTTCTGAATCATTTCCCTGTATTTTCCCTAGCAGGTTTCTCCATAATATCCTAAGAAATGTGCTAACTATAGGGTTTCAATATGTCCCGAAAGTGCACCTAAATAAATTTGTGTAAATAGGAGCAGAGATCAACACACTTCTCATCATAATAGACTTATTTTTATGAAAAAATATTATCTTAAGAATTAACAATAAAAAATGAGACTGTACAGGCAGCAAAAAAATAAACATGTCAATCGATCCTCTAACTTGAAAGATCAAACAAAACTAATTAAATAATCAGGAACTTTCTGTGAAAATATTGCTGTCTTACATTAAATGACCAGAAATTAGTTATTCAGGTAACACCCGACAATTACACAAAAAAAGCTAAGACTTTCATTTCTTCATCTTCTTAATTTTTTCTCTACTTCTACCTGTTTTTCTTTCAGGGTTTGATTCTCTGCTTTTAACTTATCTAGCTCACTTTTCTTCCTTTTCTCTTCTTCTCTCTGAAATCTACTCTTCTTCGCCATTTCAGTTTCTCGCCTCTTCCGAAGCACATCTCTGTACTTGGCGCTTGCTCCACGCACATATCTAATCAACTTCCGATCAACTTCCACTGACACCTCGCCTCCCGAATGAAAAATCCCATCCCAAACTCTTCTCAGAGCAATGAGAAAGTTTTCATGTAGGTTCTCAACTAACATGTCTTTGTTCACAGAGAACCCACTCTCGACAAAGGCGTTACCGTGCGAGAACAGCAGGATAATTTAAACAGCTGCCCAACAATCCTTTAAGTCCTCTCGTTTGTTAAGTTGGCTTGCATAGAATGAGTCCAGTCTATCCATATCCCTATTAAAGCCCGTGGGCTGTACTTTATCCACCTGGGATAGAAACCTTTTGAACTGGATACCAGCGCGGTCTGCCTGCAGAGTGGTCATGTGGTTTGCAGACACGAGAACCCTAAGACAAGAATCCATGTCTGTTTTACACTACTCAGGTTTTTTAAGAATTTTGTTAGGATCCAGACATGATGCCGCTTTGGTAAATTTGTACTTTATTGGGATTCTCTCAACTATTTTCTTCTCAATGGAGACCAAACACTTCTTACATTCCAACCTAAATTTGTCCTCTTCGATGTCCTTCACTCTTGCATCACGGAGAGCAAGGGTTGCCCCCACACCAATATTGATCTGGGACAGTTTCAAACCATTCGCAACATCATCTACATTAATATTGATCAGCTTGTAGACTGTCTTCGCTTTGTTTAGGACGTCTGGCTTCACAAACCGCCCGTACACCTCTCGAAGGGGATCCTCAATGTCACCATGAAGAAATGGGATGACTGGTTTCAGCATCTGATACACTTTGAGAAATGGCTAAAAATATGATGCTATTGTCGCAAAGAAATGAAGTTTTTCCAGCAGAAGAGGGTCAGCAAAGCACTCTTTCACCTTCCTAATCGACCATGTATCAGGCATATCCTTCATAGTGGGAAAGTAGGTCTTCAATTTCTTGAGTATTGTAATGACTCTTGCACACACAGGACCATTCTCAAGCCATCGGCAATTGCAAAATTTGAGAGTAAATTCATCACTTTCAGTAAAACGTGTAAAGTCTGCACAGCGCGCGGGAGAACCCTTGAAGACATTATGGATTAACTTAAAAAATATTACAATCTGCCAACCATACTTAATGAAACTGTACTGAAAGGCACCATGAACGACGTGGAGACCTCAGGATCCCACAGGCTACCGTGGGAGCTTATTGGGGCTACAGAAGTATCTTTGTGACATTTACAGAATACGGGTGGGAGCCTAATATGCCTCCGGTAGCTTCTGCCAGCTCTTTCTCCGGTAGCTTCCATGATAGAGAATACCGATGGCAGCAGGTAGCTTAATGAAGCATCTTTTCACCGGAAAGCTCCGTAGCTTCGAGTTATAGAATAGGCCCCTTGGTCCGCCCCTTGCCGAACTGCTAGCATGTTGCCTGCATGGTCGAGGGGTGTGTGAAGGGAGTGCTGGTGCTACATACATGCATACGCCGTGACCAACTAAAAAACTTATCTACCTAAACATACAGCATACATAATAAAAGCTTAAGTTTTAAATGCTAAGAACGGCACAAAACTATCCCATCGAATAACGGAAACCATACCGGTACTGTTCATCATACAAAAAGTCTGGGTAGTAATACTGCATACCTGCTGCAGTGGTGTTCGGACGACGAAATTAGTCAAGTTGTCCTGACGTTGACGATCCTGGATAGCATTAAGATGCCACTTCTCTGCAGCATGGCTTGTCACAGCCCGCTTGCCCATTGAACTCAGCGAAAAAGTTTTCTTACACACAATGCACTTAGCAGAGTTCACATCCTGTTCGTCTGCCCGCAACCAGCTTTGCCACTCAGGGTGAAGGATAGCATCAAGCCATTTAGGGTTGAATTTGGAAGTCATTATTATTTTGAAAAGGTTTACTCCTACAATACGATATTCCCTGTTGTGTTGTTGTCCATCTCACAACACAAGCCGAGTCCAGCCAAGCCAATGCTAGCCGAGCGGAGAGGGCGAAGTGAGAGGAAAGGGAGGGGGCTACTTCGGCAGCCGAGCCGGTCCGATGCGAGCCCATGCACGAGTGAGCACACCAGCCGAACGGAGCTAGTGCATAGACCAAGGACGCACTGTGTTGCATGGTACATGGTGCTAACTAATTATTAATTCCCACATTTCGAAAAAGATTTCGAGATCCCAGACGTTTCCCTGTCTTTTCCCTGTACAATTCCGTTGCATTTTATTTCCATGTCTTTTCCCTGTTTTCCTTGTTTTCCCTGTTTGCAGGCACGCTGAATTATAAAACACATGCTGCGAATTAAAGAGGTTGGAAACGGCTTAGAAATGATCCTACAATCCGTAAATCATTAACAGTGACGCATCCTGCAATTGCGCCTCCTCAGGAAGGGCATTTTTCCCTTTCCCATCCTGCTGTCTCTTCTGTCAGGAAGGCGATGTAGGTGGTGGTGGGGCGTAGACCCACTAATTGATGACAGGAGGAAGCTATGGAAAGATTCTCACCCACCATCTTTGTAAACTGAAAATTTATTACAATTTAGGAGATAAAACAAAATATTGGCAGTTTTTTGTTTGTTAAAAAAATAATTAAAGTGATAAAAGGCTTTCACTTGGCCCTGTCAAGGGGATGTATATAAGTCTCTGAACACACACACAAACAAATTTTGTCAATTTGAAGACGGTTGTTGATAATAAAATATTTCGCCTAGGTCCCCTGAGGAACACGTAGGTCTAAGCGGGGTACAGTTCCGCTGCTCTCTTCGGTTATGGGATGGGGAGGAGGGAGGGAAGGAGGGTCGGTCCACAATGCGTACTGTGGGAGATCGTTCTTCTTACTTGGAGAGTGAGGTTATGAAGAAGCCATTGTTCATGGCCACAGGCAGGGTGTTAAGCAAAGGAGAGGGGGTGGGGGGTGTGTCGATGGCTCGCGCGGTCGAGTAAGGTTAGGGAGAAGGGAGAGGTGACGAAGATTTGCTCCGAACTTCCAGCATGGTGAGTTGTGGGAGGAGTGCTAGGGTGAGGGAGGGAGAGTCTCAAGGGTTTCTAGGAAACAAAAGGAGTTCATTGAAAGGGAGAGTAAAAGGGAGGGGGGATGAGAAGGAACACTGCGGGTGGTACAGTCAGAAGGGGAAACACAGGGCCCAACGGGAGGAAAGGGGGAATGTCTGGTTTGAGGGGGAGAGTACGGACCAAATGGGAGATAATGGGAGTGTCTGGGTCGAACTAGCGATGATCTAGGAGGGAGAAAGGAGGAGGGTGGGGCAGGAAGGAATTGATATTTTTCCACTCGTGCACTGTCCGCATTGAATATCAAGTGGCATGTATCAACAGGTATCTTTATTTCAGGAGTTCAGATTTCAGCGACATCTCTGAAAAATGGAAAAGATTCTCATTCAAAGAGATCACTAGGGCGAATGATAGAAAGAGATGGCATGAGGAGACCTGTAAGACCCCTGAATTACTAATCATAGCATGAAGGAGATGTTGGTGTACAAGTAACCACACCAGTTAGATTTAATCACTCAACATCAAATAGCAATACATCAACATTTCTCTTGTTTAAAAAAAATAATAACAAATACTTACATAGTTATCATAGATGTCATATTAACTATTGTTAGACGTTTTAGGACAATTTCTGACTAATTCCCCATCCCCAAACCATCAGTCCATCTTAAGCCCATCCTCCACATATCACTATACATAAATACTATATATGATTCTCTTCTTAAACTCCCCAATTTCTTTGACTTCAATACCCCCTTCTGCCATCCGAAGTCCCCATTCTTTTCCTACCTCTTCCCCTCTTACCCAACATTTTCCATCTATCACCCTCTTCAACAACTGTTACCTCTCAATATATGCACCTTCTAACCAATTCTTCTGCTTCGTTTAATTTTTTCCCTCCAATTTTACCTCCTCCTAATACTTTAACAATCTTCAACAACTATGGCCACTTTGTACTTTTAATCATTTTCAGCCAGGGGCCACAGTTCTTGGACTGCATTAGACAATCACTCATCCAAACTTTAGCAGATGGTTGAATAAGGCAATAGAGTTAGAACTGGTGTTTCCATCATAATAGATTGTCGCCCTTTTTTTCCACTTTCATATATAACACTGCTCCAACTTCCTCACTGTCCTATCCAGTTAGCCTTCTCCAACTAAGTAAAAAATAAAATATCATTCACCAAGAATAAGTTATTGTTAACTGTAGAAGCTTATCTACACCTAGTATTAACCATTCCTGATGTCTAATGATTTCCCAAAATGAAGCAGATGATGAAATAGAAGGGTATATCTTCTCCTACAGACATGGCTCTATATAGCGTATATCAGGTTCATACTGGTTCGTCTCTGGCATATCGGGTACCAGATATCTGGCGATAAATTCCCATGAGGCAAGGGGAGTGCAGCGCAGAGTCAATTTGAGTTCTCAAGCGGGACTGGTATACCTACTGGCTGGTATATTGACCGTAACAGCCAATATTTAGAAGCTTCCCTACAGAAACTATTGTGAAAGGCATGAAACATCAAAATAATGGATGAATAAAAATTTTCTATAACACACCGATTTTAATTAAGCCTGTCACATAGTAATCAGTAAAAAAAACTCACTTCCAAAAAACCTGAAATTCTCTTGAAATGAAAAGTGTAGGCCATCACCAAACTCATAATAATCTCCTATTTTCTCTAACACCCATCATATTCAGATATTGTGCAAACACCTTGGGAGGATGATCCAGAAACTGGTGGAAAGAAGAAGAAGGTAGAACTAACAGTCAGTCTGAACAAAGCTGTTGGGCCCAAGACAACGCGAGTAACTGAGAATTTTGTAAGTATGCATAGTCTTATACATAGTTTTTCATATTTTATACTTGAACAGGGCAAAAACGAAATACTGTTTCTTGCCACTCAAAAGTATCTGAGGCACAAAATGAAATATTCTGAGTTAATTGAAAAAAAATTATGCATAGATAATTATAATTCTACATACTGAAGTTAGGAATAGTCAAAAGGCAGGTTCAAAAGGCAAAATGGGAGATGAATATGAAGTAATTTATGACCTTCAGAAATATTGTGGTTATAAATGGTGGAGAAAGGTGGAATAGCTAAGTAGGTATTTGACAGCATTGATACTTTATAGTATTCGATCAATACATATATCTACATAGCCAGGCTAGATGAAACCCTAATAATGTACATACATGTTTACAAAGGCTAAAAATTTAAATATGCTCACTTATATAAAAAGATATGTATTATAAGTTTAGCAGAGGAAGTCTAAACTAATAAAATTTTATGGGGTTCTATTCTTGTCCATCCTAATTCCACATGCCCATGTGAAATTTTTGTGATCTGAAATTTTCTGTTAAACTTAAAACTTGTGTGTTACTTGGAAGTCTCAAATGGCTCCCATCCTAGTCTCTCTGATAGCTATGTTAAAATTTCAGTTGCTTAAAGTGGTTTGTTTAAAAAATGGAATGCTTTCCTAATTTGAGGGAAGTAACAACTCTTGGTTTTAGTTTGAGGACCTTCCTACTTTTCACATAAATAATGATAAAATTTTTTATTAATTTGCATTCAAATCCACTTCCAAAGATAAAAACATAATAAAAAAGGTTATAATTTTCCAAAAATGGGTAATGCAAAAAAGATGGCTCAGCTGGTCTGCTGTTCTTCTCCCATGCCTCATAAATATATACCTAAATACAAAAAAATAAATAATAATAGTTCTCATTATTAATAAGAAAATTTTAAAATGATTTACCCCATTGGAAAATGTGAGCAACTGTGGTCTACAAAATCTCTAAAACATGGAAATCTGGAAAAATGGCCGTTGATGCAGACTAGTTGTGATAAACCCGCAAAACATTATTAATGCAAGTAGTTTGATGCATGTTGCTTGTATTTTGTTTATAAAGTGTTTTCTTGGGCAAATAAATGGGGGATTTTATTATTGTAATAATAGACTAGAATGACATTGACAAGAGCTTCTATTTGCTTTCAAGTCATTCAATTTGCTCATTAATTTACGACGACCATGACAGAATGAACATTCGAAAGAAATATAATTTTTGAAGCTATTCTAAGTGAGATAAAAAACAATAAAATAAAAGATGAAGGTATACTTGATCATCTACATCTACATACTACCCCGCAAGCCGCCTCAATAGGCGTGTGGCGGGGGGTGTTAGGACACCAGCCGTTTACATATAAAAAGGAAACGCTCTAATGAAATTATGCCTTGCATTTATTATAGTTCCTTATTGTTCAGGGGAAAAATGAATTCCCATGAGTATGGATGAGAATTGATGAGTATGGACATCACACAGATGAAAGAAGTTCTTGAAGAGAAAAGTACCACTGAATGGTACTAAGGTGGACTTACTCCTGAGATTGGAAAACCATCCTTAAATTTGCCTGTTACCATGCAGATCATAGTGGGATGTTATTTTTACTTCACACCAAAACTGGGGTGAAGTAATAACATCACCCTCGTATTTTAATTCATCCGTTGAGCTAATATCTAATCCTTTTAATTTTCTAGGTTAAGCACTGATGTATATTTTTGTATGAAGTTCATTACTGAGAATGTTTAGAGATTTAGTTCAATCATGCATATAGTGCACCATAAGGTATTTACTTTTCTAAATGACTTTTTCCCCTGTATGGCAAAATACTAATTATATCCAGGAGTGATAACGTTCATTTGGACTCTCGTGAAGAAGCACTTTCCACAGTTATCACCCTTTATGTAACATTCCAGGTCATGCTTCCGTGCAGCAAACCAGGACAACTATATGCAATGGATATGTCTGCCTACCAATCAGGATTTCGCTATTGTGATGCTTTTTACTGCTTTACTCACTTCTGTCTTCGTGACACAACCATTGACTCAGAGTCAAAAGAGAACAATATGTATGTGGAGAACACTGTCCGAGGCTCTCACAGAGATTCACAATTGTCGAATGAACCACTAAACTTTACCTGCAATTTTTCCATCTATTCACAACTTGTATACACCAAATCTGTGTGGTCTCCAGTGAAAGGTAAGTTCCAGCTATAGCTCTGCCCCTAGATGCCACTCATAATGAAACATTGCAAATCACCAGAAACACTGGTACTAAAGCTATTGCAGCTCGGAAATAAAATCAGATGTAAACAAACTGTGTCATGGAGGTTAGGTACTGTTTAGACTTCAAACTTCTCAACACTGTCTTGTATGTCTCAAAAGAACTCCCTTTTGCCATGGGATTCAAACTGTTGAGGACCTTTAAGAACAGACCGCTAATCTTTTCACCATTGCTGCCCCATGAAGAATATTTATGAGTTAGATCAGGGGTTTACAAACTTAACGCCATGAGGGTACTTAAGCACTTTTAAGTGGGCTATAGTTAAAAAAAGATAAATATATAACTCTACAAAGGAGTTTAAGCTATATCAAAATATTTTATTAACTACGTGGCTACAGAGTGACAGAGCAAACAGAGCATAGCCCCCAAGCCAAAGGGGCCCCACACGGATGGTTTTTTAAATATTTTTTTATTTGTGTGTAAACACGGGTAATTCTAATTCCTGCTAGATAGCCAGCTTAGTAATAAGAATACAAGCTCCTGAGCACTAGACGCTCAGCTGATAGTACACTCATAATCTTTGGTACAGGCATACAACTGATAGCTCACTAACCTCACTCTTGTACTATTAAAAGGCCTCACCAAGTTTTGCCCCAAGGCCTCAAATTTTACAGTTACGGCCCTGCAGATTACATACCTATGTGAAATTAAATTATCGTACATAATTGATGACAAACACTAACAGCAAATGCTCATAATTTTCATCACAAATTAAAAAATAAGCCATTAAGTAATGTGAAAGAAGTAACTGTTTACGCTTTTAAAATCTTATTAAACTGAAGTTCAAATTATGAAGTATTAATTACAAATGGCGACCACCCAAGCAAGAATTATGCAGCAGATTTCTACATAATTCCTCCGCAGACTAGATAAAATCATATTGCGGGCTGGATGTAGCCTACGGGCCATATACTTTGGAGACCACTTAGTTAGGGTAGTTCCACCATAAAATGACATAAATGTAATTTGATTCATATCCTGGGTACTTATAAAGAGAAATGTATCCTTTATCTGATATGAACAACAAAATGTTAGCTTTCCGCACAAATTTTCTCACAAATAGAACTTGAGATTACATGATGGTCAATGAGAGAACAGGAATAACACTGGGAAAAAATATTTTTCTATCTAATTTTAATAAAATTTTCATGAAAAACTGTTTATAAGAAGCAAAAACACCCAGGGAATTGATTAAAAATAAAATAGACGCATCTTATCACCTCATTTTTTGTATTATTAGCTTATTACTGCAGTAATTGAAGTCAAAATGTGGTAAATTCATAGAAATGTTGCTGCAGTTGGCTTCTATGGCTATAAAAAAGTGTTCATCAAAAATATATTCATGGAATAATCTGAATATTTTGTACATACATTATGGTTTTCAATTGGAAACACATGTCATCGGTGAAAGCAGGATTTTTTAAAGCAATAAAATAAAAGGCTGGAATTTTGATTTTGTTTTGACTCACACAGTCACGGTAAAATCACCTTAAATGAATGCCAATATTTCAAAAGGCAAAGAATAATTCCAACATTTGAAATACCTTACAATTATATGCATTCTCTCTCTACTAGCTCTAATAGACAAGAGTTCATGGGTTGGCCTTGAAGAATTTTATGAGTCTCTCACTTCTAAGCTCAAGGAGGAATGTGGTCATGGAAGTAGTGGAGCTGAAAATATATCTGAGGAAGCAAGTGATAACAGAATTCATCTTCGCAAGAGAAAAAATGCAATGGCTGGTCCTGGAATAGCAGAGGCCATTAAAGATGGTACTGATCACACAAAAAAGCCAATCAAATTGTCAAAAGGAAAAAAGAGTGAGTAAAATCTACATTTCAATAGTTATAAGGGCTATGTTACATAACAACTATAAAGTAGATTAGAGATGAAAGGGAATTACTTAAAAAATAATACAATAATTTTCATGCAAATGATTAATTCTAACAATGCAGTCTTTGATGGCAATTCAAGCAATTGTGATCTGCTACCAAATATTCTTATACTTTCAAACATTACACTTAAAATCAAAGCTAATTGTGAAGGGGCTCCTTTTCCCAGTTTATTCCATGTAAGCTGACATTCATGACTATGGTTAGCCATTTAACTTTTGACCTTCTGGAAAGGCATCTTCAAGTTGAAGGTTGCTGATTGCAATTTTTTTTCCACCTCGAGTAGGATTAACAGTCAATACCTAATCCATCTGAGCTCTGATTGGCTGCAGAAGTATTTTGAACAGAATAACTATTGGTGTCACCGGTATGGACTAATCATTTGATGGAAATATATGAAAAAAGCCAAACAATTTTTCCCAATGAAACCAGCTTCATGGGTCAAATATGTGGATGGCTCATTTTATTTAGTTTTGTCACAGGAAATAAAGGAACTAGATTTGCTCAAGGAACATCAGTAACTTGATGTGATCAAATTTATCCAAGAGGTAGAAGACGATAGAAGACAACAACAGACTTTCCTCGATGTTATTGTTAAACTTTAAGGGACAACATTTACAGTCCCATGGCTGGTTCAGAACACACGAGTTTTTAAGAATGCAAAACTAAAATGGTCCCTTCAAATGTAGTAATAGTTAATATAAATGGTCCCTTAATTAAGTTCTCAATCCAATTGCACGGATAGTATTTTGGGGGGAACATCATTTCCCTTGAAAATGATAAGCGTCAAGAGAATACGAACCAGAAGATCAACCAGGATATCTGATGACCACTCACACAATCATCCCTCCTCGGACACTTCACTCTTCAGTGTTTTACCCTACTGTGCCAACAAAATGTTAGCAATAAATTGGTATTCAGTGAACATAATGACCTCTTTATTAGAGATGAAAGGCTATTGCAGGCAACTATTTATGAAAAGGGTTACACAAGCTGAGGAAAAATGCAATATGGACATTCTAACCTGAAGAAGGACAGAAAAACACGACAAAAGTAAGGAAAAACCAAATACACCTTGATACCATACGTCTTGGAAATAGAAAAGATTAGCTAAGTGTTCCAAAGAAAAACATACTGAAAATTAGTTATATTAATCCAGGGATAAAATACCACACCTCATGCATGAATGAACATCCTGGGCTGCTGCAGAAAGATCAGCAGAAAAAAACATGAAGGCCTAGAGAAAGAAACCAAATAATGAGGCTGTAGCAACTGAAAGGTTGTAGAAGTAAATTACCTAGAAGACTTCAGCAAAGGGGCTTGGTAGGACATGGCCTCTCAATCTTCTGCTTATGAAATACAATGTGATTAATTATTATCTTAATGAAACATATCACCCTAGACTGAGTGTCACCCTTAGCCCATGGTCATGCAATTATGTATGAATGGAAAATATAAAAAGACTGATGAATACCACATTCTATATGTATTTTATAAATTTCAACTGTTAGATATGAGTGCCTTCAATAATGAATCATTTTTTAGAGAAATGTCCAAATCAAAATATTTTAAAATATTACTTCATTATGATGAGATATTACACGGAACTTTCAGTGTTAATAAAGAATAGAGGAGTATAAAAGCTTGGGCCATTCCGTTCTAAGATTAAAATTATGTTTTACTTACAACCATAATTATGAGCTCATCAACGCCATAGGTATAATAGACTTAATCTTTTCCAGGAAAAAGGGGTCATAAAGACAGTGTTTCATGGATCTTATTAATAATTACATTGGCTTCATTTGCACTACTTAACATTTTTCTTTGCTATAAGCTAAAAACGCTTGAAGGAATCACAGCAAAGACTACAACACCTTCCTCAGGGATCAACCTTCATACACTCAAGTAAGCAGCTAAAAATGGTTTTAATATACTACCTAGTCAACTTTAAGTAACAAGTAGTTCTTTTAAAATTAATTCCTTCAAATTTTTAATACAATACAAAATCTATGCTCTCCTATCAGCAACTTAAGTCATTTGAAGTCAGAAAGTGTTCAGGTTAATGACTGTCTTAATATATTAATATAATATAACACTTTTGGCAAGTACATGCATGTTTTCATCAATGAAAACACTACAGTTATAAATCATCATAAGAGAAGAGAAAAATAAATCAATAATATACAGCATACCTCCGAGAGGAAACTCTGGAAAATCAATTTTAGATTCCTGAATTACAATGATGCAATTCAGAACGATGAGTAGGTATGTACATTATTAAGCATGAGGGAGTTCCTAAAAGCTAATGGGATATTGAATAGCCATAATTTAACTGGGGTGATCCATATTAGAGTCTTATAGATTAAGTTCTACAGTAAATATTTAATCCCTAATGGCCTCCTCCTTTACATTATTCATAACAGGACAAATCCTGGAGTATATACAGAATGGCTGGCTCTGTCAATGAACATGGGTAGTTATCATGATGGTGAAATGGAAATATGGAGAAAAACTTTGGATAAAGCCATGGATCTGTTAGACGAAGTGAGTATAATAGAAATCTGGATTATTTATCAGCACATGACTGTGATGTTGAATTTTCCAGGTGTATGCATATATATCTAATACCTATATAAAAATGAAAGTTTGTCTGTTCGTCTTTTATGCACTCAAATACCATTCATCTGATTGCGATCATTGGTAATGGAGTGCATAAAATGGATTGGTGAGGAGTTGTGCCCGTATGCCCATAAAAATTTCTCAATTAAAAAATAGCAAATTTTGGGGTTGTTTTTACCCTAATATTGTTAAAATTTACTCCCATAAGAAAAGCATTGAATTCGGTGCAGATGTTTCTTTATTTGACTTTTTAAAAAACTTGCACTCAAGATATTGGATGGGAATTTGCATCATAGAATGCATAAAAGATTGCAGTATTTGATTATTTCATTCAATTTTCTTATACACTTCGTTTTTTCCAATTATTGTGTTTTTATCTCAAAATTCAATTTTTCTTCTTTTTCAACAATAGAAATTTCCATAGTAACCAGGTGTGAATATCCATTTAATAGTGATTTTAAGGAATGGCTATTGACCCCATTAAGTATTTAAAGGCCAGGCTTAGTGACTAATTTGATAGTTGTAGTCAAACGACTGCAGTTACCCGTTCGCCTAGCCTTCTAAATTACCACCAACAAAGCACAAGGTCAATCACTTCAAGTGAGTGGAAAGTCCATGCTTTTCACATGGTCAATTATATGTTGTATGCTCACGAGTGGGACAGACCAGTAATACCAAATTCAACACCAGCTGATGAACTCAATGCTTGCCTCAAAGCGTCGCATCTTTGGAGACATGTGCAGGAACTCACGTTAACGCCCAATACGCGCATAAACCTGCAGCACAATGTGTCAACCATATTTCCAAAACAGCTACTAGACATTGGTAATGGAAAAGTACCACTTGACGTTGACACAAAATATATTTCAATTCCATTGATTTTGATGTCATTTTTCCATCAATTGAACAATTAATTCATAGTTTTTCCAAAAATTGTCACCAATTACAAAAATCACCAATGGCTTTAAGAGCGTGCTATTTTTTCAGCAAAAAACACCAACGTCAATGCAATCAACTACGCCATCCAAGAACAAATTTTGGGAGGATCTGTCACCTACAAATTGATTGACAGCGTCATGAATGCGGATGAGATTTTTCATTATCCAATTGAGTTTTTAAAATTGTTGGATCTTTCTGATGTACCACCATACAAATTGTCACTCAAAATTGTCACACCAATAATTCTTTTGCACAACATTAATGCACCACGATTGAGCAATGGAACCTGTCAAACTGTCAAACACTGTCAAACAACTGATGCCAAATGTCATCTAAGCAAAAATTCTGAATGGCAAGTCAAAAGGAGAAGATGTGCTTATTCCACATATTCCCATAATTCCCACCGACATGCCATTTAATTTCAAACGACTACAGTTCCCCATTCGCCTTGCCTTCTCAATGACACCAATAAGGCACAAGGTCAATCGCTTCAAGTGTGTGGATTATATCTGAAAATCCATGCTTTTCACATGGTCAATTATATGTTGCATGCTCACGAGTGGGACATCCGAAAAATGTTTTTGCAGAGGGTGGTAGGACCAAAAATATTGGATATCCGAAAACACTCTAATAACTTTTTTCAACTATTTTAAAATGTAAAAAAATTAAATTTCTTCCATTTATTTTGAACATGTAAATCTGTCTTTGCTTTGTATGTGTACCAACTTAGAACCTGGAATGAAAAAGAGGCATTGAATTTATACTCATTCATTCGAAAAAAAGACACTCAAAGGCGTGAATAAATTCATACAATCATAGGAAATGGATAGGAACAAATAAAAGGACAAACACAGGGTTTGGTGGGGAAGACGAAAATGTGTCGAATACAGGCAGAAAAAATTTCACCTTACCCGGGATTCGAGCCGATAAGGTGAAAGTTTTGTCTGGATTCGACACGTTTTCATCTTCCCCACCAAACCCTGTGTTTGTCCTTTTATGTGTTCCTATCCCTTTCCATTTCCTATGATTGTATGAATTTTTCGTGCCTTTGAGCATCTTGTTCGTTCAAACAAGGTGAAAGAAATAGGATAGGAAACACATAACATGAGACAACACTGTGAATCGGCCATCATTCCATCTTCACATCACCATTGTGTTGTCATAATTTATGTCTTTCCTATCCTCTTTCTTTCACCACCTGTATGATCGAAATATTTATTATTTACGCCTGTGAGCAGTTTGAGTGAATGAATGAATGGTTGTATGGCCGGAATGGCTCATTTCTACTTCTTGGGCTCTGCGTGCCCCGAAACGCCTGTTCTGTATCTTTACCACTGTCTGTGTGCCTGATTCAAACTTTGCTTTCCTCTTCTGTATACGTAATTACTTCTCTGCCGATGAGTGAAATTGCCCTGCGCCATCTCTCGGCGACATTAACCGGCTACTCTTGGGGGTGTTTGGTTCATATAAACCCCCTGCCGATTCCAGTGATTCTTATAAGACTAGGTAGCTTGGTGGTCCGAGCATTCGGTGCAACATCGAAAGGTCCATGGTTCGATTCCTGGCCTAGTCGAATTTTTTTCACTGTGAATCGGCCATCATTCCATCTTCACATCACCATTGTGTTGTCTCATTTTATGTGTTTCCTATCCTCTTTCTTTCACCATCTATTTGAACGAAATATTTATTATTTACGCCTGTGAGCAGTTTGAGTGAATGAATGAATGGTTATATATATAATATGCCAAGAGGGTGGTAGATAAAAATGTAGAAACAAGCAAAAGACACAAATTAAAACTTCCAATATTTCGGTGGCATTGGCATCCACCTTTCTCAGGATAGAGAGTAGGAAGCACTGGGAAAGTTGGATGCCAATACTACTGAAATATTGAAAGTTTTAATTTATGCCATTCGCTTGTTTCTACATTTTTATCGACCACCCTCTTGGCATATTTTATATTTATCACTCGAGTGATCCTCCAAGAAGTTATATATATATATATATTGTAATGGTTCACTGTCGGTCACCCGGATGAAACCGCAGAAACCACACATAAACGATAAACTACCCTCTTGACCAGCTGCCACCGAGGACGATTTACCAAAGATTTTTCTTGATAATATAAAATGTGGGGGATTCCCGTTTGCAGTTTATCTCGTGGTGAAGAGACTATGAGTTAGAATAGGGCGAGTGACGACTCGACGACAGGTGAGGGTGGGGAAACAGGTTTTGTAGGGACACCAAAGAATGCCAAGGACATCATTCATTCAACAATCAATTAAACTATATTCAAAACTCACGAACAATTTACATGTCATTTACCCTGATGAGCGAGATGATAGGGTTAGTGATGAGCAAATAAAGGATGAATTGATCATGAAATTTACAATTTAACTGACAAAATATTAGACACAAAATATCAGAACAGAAAACGATATTCGTGCCGTCAAGCGGACTTATCTCAATTATGCAATTAGGCACACTTTTGAACTTTGGGAGGTAATAAAGTCCGTCCCTATAACACAGGTGATTGATTGCTTCTTGTTAACGCTGATTACATAAATAATGATATTGGAGGCAAATCACTGAGGCGTCACTGCGGTACTCAAGCCGCCTAACAGTTGCGTATTGCTGCGGACTGGGACAAAGTACTCGGACAGGGGTGGTATCACACTAGGGTCAGGGCGATATAACGTTACGTGACCTGGATGACCACTGGATGACTCCGCTCCTTGGCGCCGAGGTTCGGGCGGGACACAGGCTCGTCTTATTTGGGTGCGGTTCCTTATTCACGGAAACGGCAATCTCTGCGGCCTGGCTGCCTCTATAACCTCCCTGGCGACCACTTCAGGATGCAGGAGATGATTGTCCGGCTTGTCTCGTAGTCCTCTCTGCGCCAACTGTTAGCGTTGTCCTCTCGAGTCTTATTTCGCACGACTGTCTTTCTTTGCACTCGTAATCGCAGCATAACAGCCGCACGAGCCGAAACATAGGAAGAAGAAGAAGAAGAACCTCCCTGGGTTTCACCCGGCTTTATATGCCCCAGGTGGAAGAGGGGGGTATCGATGCACTCGTGAACTGGGGTTGGGGGAAAACACTTATTCAGCGAGCGTCAAATACACTCGCCTGGCTGACCAGCGAAACACACACACATTTACGCACACTCACTCACCCTTGCATTCTTCCCACATCGCGTTGGTTAAAGGGGGGGAAGGGAAAGGAGAGGGGGTGACGATTAAGATCAGGACGGGCCGAGACCGTCACATAGCCCCCCACCTAAACTATGGAGCCACTTTCGATTTGCTAGCAAAGGAAAGTCTCCAGAGTTTATTTTCTTTTTTTTAAACAGCATAAATAACTGTGCGTTAATAAAATTGACGAAATTAAAACACGACTGGAAAAAAAAAGATCAAAAGCTCGACAAATCGTTCGGTTCAATCCCTAGTGGCAACCGGGTCAAAATAAGGTTTTAGATTATTAAAATTGTACACCCCGATTTCTTTTCCTTCCGAATCCTCCAAATGACATGAATTCGGTCCCGAATATTTGGAAATCTTGAATGGACCCGTGTATAAATGAAAAAACTTATGAAATAAATTTAATTTTGAATCAGATGGTCGTGGTGTTTTCAGGAGTACTTTATCTCCTATTCTGAAATCATACCCCTTTGCCCTCTGCTTACTTTTTCTCTGACGGCCCGCTAATATAAGCCTCCTCAACGCTGAACGTTGTATTTCTTTACTATCCTTTTGTACCATATCAGGTAATTTCACCATACAATCTTCTCTTGGGGGTTTATTACCGAAATGAACTTCCACGGGCGTTAACCCCGTGCTTTCATGCGTTAATTCATTAAACCACTTATTTATAAATGGAAGTACCTCAGGCCAACTTTTATGATCATTTGAGCAATAGGTACGGAAGACCCGAGACAGCTCTCTCATTACCCTTTCGCTTGGGTTAGACTGAGGTCTCCTAATTGAAGAGTAAACTACTTTAATTCCCTGGCCCTCCATTTCTGTTTTCCAAGCCTTGCTTGTAAATTGGGTACCATGGTCTGACAATATCCGTTGCGGCTTCCCACATTTCTGGAAGTACTCATTTTTCATTATTCTTGGGCAATTTGGCGCCGTTGGTTTATTCAAGGGATAGACCATTACGTATTTTGAGAAAACGTCGATTACAACAAATACATATTTATTTCTAAACTTAGCCTTGGGTAAGGGCCCGTACAGGTCAATCGCGACTAATTCTCGTGGCGCTCGCGGTATAATGTTCTCCATTATTCCCTCGTAGCTACGATTCGGGTGTTTCGTTTTTTGGCATACGTCACAACTTCGCAATAACATTCTTACGCAACAACCCATGTTGACCCAATAGTACTTTTCTTTTAGCCAGTTTTCGACTTTTCTTGCACCACAGTGTCCGTATTTAGTGTGTACGTACCAAACTAGGCGATCATGGATCTCCTTTGGCACCCATAACTTAATTTCCTCATTTTTTTCTTCCTTCGCTACGTTTTTATATAACACGTTATTGACCAGCTTACTTCTCTTCATTAAGTTATCCACACGTTTAAAATCATTATCTCCGGAATCTAATCTACCCATTATTCCATCGCGGATCTTCTTGAGTAAACGGTCCCTCTCCTGAGCTTCACCGACTTTACGGATCGCTTCGCTTGGGAATTCGGAAATATTCAATTCCAATATGGCATTAAGGAAAACGTTTCCCTCGGTACTTTCCTCCTGTCTCAGCGCGCTTCGACTCAGCCAATCTGGTACCAGATTTTTCCGTCCGGGGCGGTGTTCAACCCGAAACGAAAACTCCTGCAACGCAAGTATCCAACGCGTTAAGCGACTATTACTCAGTTTACACTTATTTAAAAACGTCAAAGCCTTATGGTCTGATATAATCGTAAGATCACTCCCCAAGACGTACGCGCGTAGTTTTTGTAAAGAAAATACTATTGCCAGAGCCTCTTTTTCTGTCGTGGTATAGAATAACTCTGAGCCCTTCAATGTACGACCGATGAACGCTACAACGGCTTCTTTACCCTCATCGTCTTGCTGAAAAAGGACCGCCCCTAACCCATAATCCGAACTATCGGTTTGTAAGAACATAGGTCGATTGAGATCCGGATGTTTAAGCATGACTACATTGAGGAAAGCTTGCTTGATTTCCTCAAAGCATTTCTGATATTGAGAATTCCATACCCATTTTTCTCCCTTTTTCAATAATCTTAACAATGGGATGGTTAAATGTGCGTATCCCTCACAGAATCTCGAGAAATAGTTACACGTTCCTAAAAAAGCTCGTAATTGTCGTATATTCCGTGGTGGTTTGGCTTCTTGAATTACTTTTATCCTTTCC
This sequence comes from Pyrrhosoma nymphula, assembly GCA_963573305.1. Taxonomy (NCBI): domain Eukaryota; kingdom Metazoa; phylum Arthropoda; class Insecta; order Odonata; family Coenagrionidae; genus Pyrrhosoma; species Pyrrhosoma nymphula. Next base: position 62,063,740 of record OY754331.1, on the reverse strand, counting down.
GGGTCCACTTTGATTCCCTCAGGTGTTAATATGTGTCCCAAAAACGGCACTTCCATGCAACAAAATCTTGATTTTTCCCAATTTAGCGTCATACCTGCGCTAATTACTTTCCTAAATACGACCTGCAAATGCTCTAGGTGTTCCTCGAAACTCGGGGAAGCAATTATCAAATCATCCACATATGCGGTCGCGAACGAACTTACGTCATCCCCCAGTACTTTATCGAGGCATCTTATCATTGCTGCCCCGCTGTTACGCAATCCATAAGGCACGCGCTTAAATACGTATGTCCTCGACTTATACAAGAACGCCGTATATTTACGATCTTCGGGGTGCAATATCATCTGCCAATAGGCGGAAGTAAAATCAGTGATCGAAAAATATTTCATACCGGCGAATTTTGAGAGGAGCTCCTCTATCCTAGGAGGCTCGTCCCGTTCCGGGATGGTTACGCTATTTAATTTACGTGCATCCACGCACAAACGCACGCGCCCGTCCCTTTTTCTTACCACTACTAACGGGTTTAGAAATGGACTGGGTGATTTTTCTATTATACCCCCTTCGACCATGGCCTTTATTTCCTCATCTACTTTCGCAACACATGCTTGAGGTATGGGATAGGATTTTTGGGCAAATGGAGTCTCATCCGTGAGCTTAATACGGTGGGTGAATCCCCTTGCCAAACCAGGCGTCTTAGAAAAAACCTTCCCGCATCCGAGCAACACCGTTTTGAGTCTATTCTTTTGACTTGATGCTAGCCGTGCCAAACCATTTACCAATACTTCCACCTTTTCCTTCGTCACCTCGGTCTCTTTGCTTTCCTGCTGCAGTCTCGATTGTGAGAGCATATAAAATTCATTCTCTACTATCTCGGAATCAGCACTTTTTAACTTAATTTTGTTCTGCGCAAAGTCTATTATTGCCCCATTTTCCGATAGCCAATCAGCTCCTAGAATTAATTTCCTAACTAGGTTCTTTACTACTACACACACAACTTCGTTTTGCCGGCCGTTTGCAGTAATCGGAATTAGGGCTTGCCTAGTTATCGGACACGACTTCTTATTATTGGCACATAACAAAAAGGATTTGTTTAAAGGTAAGATCGGAATTTTTGGTTCACGACTGCATAACGTTTTAAAAAACATTTCCTCAATGGCAGATATTTCGCTTCCTGAGTCTACTAATGCCTGCACATCGATCCCTAGACAATTCACCTGTATTTGAGGGCTCACCCTCCCTCTCGCGACCTTCGCCTCCTCCATAAGTAAGTCGTCCAGAGGATTCCCTTCTAAAGTAAAAGTGGCTAGTATCGGAATCGTCCCCTCCTCCTGGCATTCCGCGTCGATGAGACTTCCCGCCACTTGACTCTCACTCTTGCTTTTAAATGAACTCATCCCCAACGTCAAATCTCCTCCCCTGTCCGCCTCGCGGGGACCACTCGATGCGGACTCTACCAGTTTAAAGAATTGTCAGTTATGGTGGAGGAAGACGCATTGTTCGCAGCGGGGACGTCGTTTTGCGCGATCTCAATATGACTCCTCCCTTGTGGGCCTTCGCACGACGCATTAAAATTGTCAGAAGGTTCCTCACGAAGTAGAGGCAAAACGGGGGGCTCCCCTCTTCCTAATCTACCTCTCATGTTCGCTCGTGGCGACCCACCTCTTGCCATTCCCCTCCCTCTACACACATTCATGGTATTTACCTGCGGCGGCTGATCTCGGAAGCTAGGGTTCGGTCTCCGATTACCTTCATTGGTATCATCGTAATAACCTAACAGCCTAACTAGTTTATCTAATGTTTCCGGCTCCGCGCTTTTGAGTAAATTTTGAACCCAGGGAGGAAATTGGCGAAGTAAGCAATAGCTAAGCTCCTCGTCACTTATCGGCGGATCGCATGATTTGGCCGCTGCTATTTTTCTTAGGGCATTTTCTTTTAATGTTCCGTCAGCTGCTCGTGAGTAAAATCCATGTGTCACACGCGCGCGGTATTCGTACCGAGCATGAACACTCCAATACTCCTTTAAAAATTTCTCTCGCACCTCCTCGTATTGGATGGGGACGGGTCTAATGGTGTTCCTCCATAACCTGGCCGTTCCTTCCATTAAACTCAAAAATGTCAGTGGCCACATAGACGGCGCAATTCCTAACAATTTAAAATAGTCCTCGGCTTCGTTTACAAACTCAACCGGGTTTTGATATGCGCTACCTTTAAAAATGGGCTTGCTGACGCATGTACTGGGAAGGACTATCGGGTGGAATCCCGTTCCCATTTGTTCCCCATACATTACGCGTTTCGAAACTTGCTCAATTTTATTTGAAAGGCTCTCCTCACGACGGCGAGCTTCTTCGACACTCTTGTCAATTTTTTCAGACAAACTCTCCTCGCGACGGCAAGCTTCCTCCCTCTCCGCTTCAATTAAATGTTCGACCTTCCTATCCAAAATATCTACGTTGGCCTGTATCTCTCCCGTTTCTTTCTTAAACTCATTCTTCACGACATCCACACGTCCCATTACCAATCGCATAATTTCGCTAAATCGCTCGTCCCTTCTTTCCTCCCGTTCTAATTCCTTTCTTTCCCGTTCCTCCTTCTCCTTTTTATCTCTTTCCTCCCGTTCTAATTCCTTTCTTTCCCGTTCTATTTCCTTTCTTTCCCGTTCTTCCTTCTCCCGTTTATCTTTTTCCTCCCGTTCTAATTCCTTTCTTTCCCGTTCTTCCTTCTCCCTTTTATCTCTTTCCTCCCGTTCTTCCTTCTCCTTTTTCAGCCAATCAATGACCCACGTGTCTCCCATGTTTAACACTTCTTGCGCGGGGGGCGTCTCAAAAGGCTCCGTTTGAACGTCAGCGGGAATAGGTTGGGATACTACTTCTATGATTTGTACCTCATCTCCTTCGTCCGAGTCATTCAACCCACTCATGTCACGCCCAAGCATAAATATATCGCTCCGACTGACCATTTTTATTTCTTATTACCGCGAACGAAACACAACTAATCACACTACACGTATAAAAAAAAATCACTCCTACGATTTAGTTTTACCGTTATTACGTAAATAATAACACCTGTAATCTTAGAATCCCACAAAACTCTCGGCAAATAATGCTCTTTTTTCAAACCCCACGACAAATTAAACAACACCTTATCCAACGAAAGAAAAAAAATGAAACTAAGACACAAGGTCTCATTCGAGAGATTCAAACTTTGCAAACAAGGGTCCCTGTTCGGGCGCCATTATGTAATGGTTCACTGTCGGTCACCCGGATGAAACCGCAGAAACCACACATAAACGATAAACTACCCTCTTGACCAGCTGCCACCGAGGACGATTTACCAAAGATTTTTCTTGATAATATAAAATGTGGGGGATTCCCGTTTGCAGTTTATCTCGTGGTGAAGAGACTATGAGTTAGAATAGGGCGAGTGACGACTCGACGACAGGTGAGGGTGGGGAAACAGGTTTTGTAGGGACACCAAAGAATGCCAAGGACATCATTCATTCAACAATCAATTAAACTATATTCAAAACTCACGAACAATTTACATGTCATTTACCCTGATGAGCGAGATGATAGGGTTAGTGATGAGCAAATAAAGGATGAATTGATCATGAAATTTACAATTTAACTGACAAAATATTAGACACAAAATATCAGAACAGAAAACGATATTCGTGCCGTCAAGCGGACTTATCTCAATTATGCAATTAGGCACACTTTTGAACTTTGGGAGGTAATAAAGTCCGTCCCTATAACACAGGTGATTGATTGCTTCTTGTTAACGCTGATTACATAAATAATGATATTGGAGGCAAATCACTGAGGCGTCACTGCGGTACTCAAGCCGCCTAACAGTTGCGTATTGCTGCGGACTGGGACAAAGTACTCGGACAGGGGTGGTATCACACTAGGGTCAGGGCGATATAACGTTACGTGACCTGGATGACCACTGGATGACTCCGCTCCTTGGCGCCGAGGTTCGGGCGGGACACAGGCTCGTCTTATTTGGGTGCGGTTCCTTATTCACGGAAACGGCAATCTCTGCGGCCTGGCTGCCTCTATAACCTCCCTGGCGACCACTTCAGGATGCAGGAGATGATTGTCCGGCTTGTCTCGTAGTCCTCTCTGCGCCAACTGTTAGCGTTGTCCTCTCGAGTCTTATTTCGCACGACTGTCTTTCTTTGCACTCGTAATCGCAGCATAACAGCCGCACGAGCCGAAACATAGGAAGAAGAAGAAGAAGAACCTCCCTGGGTTTCACCCGGCTTTATATGCCCCAGGTGGAAGAGGGGGGTATCGATGCACTCGTGAACTGGGGTTGGGGGAAAACACTTATTCAGCGAGCGTCAAATACACTCGCCTGGCTGACCAGCGAAACATACACACATTTACGCACACTCACTCACCCTTGCATTCTTCCCACATCGCGTTGGTTAAAGGGGGGGAAGGGAAAGGAGAGGGGGTGACGATTAAGATCAGGACGGGCCGAGACCGTCACAATATATATATATATATATATAATAAAAACACTTGACAGGGGGTGGGGAAAGAAGAGTAAAAAGAGAGAGAGGACTTACTGGACGTTTCGGGCATGTAGGCCCTTCTTCAGCTGTAGAAAATTGAGAAGTACCGCTCCAAGGTAGGGGAAGGGAAGCGGGGAAAGAAGGGAAGTGAGGGGAAGTTGTGGTATAGGGGAGGGGGGACGGGGATGGGCACTGGTGTCGCACCTATATGTCTAGGGGGGAGTGCAACAAAGTAGGGAGGGGTGTGGGTGAACTGGGATGAGTTGAGAATTGAACCTGGCTGTCTAAAAGACTGCAACAAAGTTGCTAAGTTGGGAGGGGGTGGGGGAGTGTAAGAGGGACGGGAAAGGTCACGTGGTGTCGCACCTGGATGTTTAGAGGGGGGGATGATGATGCAACAAAGTAGGGAATTGCGCCTGGCTGTTTAGAGGAGTGCAACAAAGTTGCTAAGTTGGGAGGGGGTGGGGGAGGAGAATAAAAGGCGTCGGAGGAGGAGGGAGAAAGTAAATGGACAAAAATTCAGTGCATGATGTTAAGACCGGGAGGGGAAAAGGCGCGACAAAACCAAATAATAGAAAGCTCAGTGTTCCTAAGTTGTGTGTTCGAAGCGTCGGCGGGGAGGGCGTGGAGGATGGTGAGACGGAAGCAAGAGTCGAATTTGAGGTTATGAGTGGAGGCGTGTTTTGGGACTGGGAAGTTGGGCGGGGCGGCTCGGTGTCCGTTTATTCTGATGGACAGGGGATTGCAGGTCTCGCCGATGTAAAAGGAAGGGCAGACCTTACACTGCAGAAGGTATACCACGTTAAAGGTAGTGCAGCTGCCGTGGGAAGATATAGGAAATGGGGTGGGGTTGTTGGGACTGTGGAAAGAAGAGAGATTACATATTAAAGGGCAGGTTTTGCAACGAGGTCTATGGCAGGGAAAGGTACCGGGGATTTCAGGAGGGATCAAAGTGGGACGGGATTGGTGGGGGCGTAGAATATTGTTGAGGTTGGCCGGTCTTTTGTAAGTAATGGTAGGACATTTGGGGATTAAGTCGGAGGTGAGTGGGCTGTCGCTCAAAATGGGGAAAAGTGACTTGAGGATGAGGTTAACTTGGTGAAGCCCCGGAAGGAATGTGGTGCAAAGGTTCAAGGGAGGTTTGGTGGTGGATGATCTAGGGCGAGGAGTATTTCAATTTACTCGCCTTGTTCTGTGTCAGTACGCCAACTTACTGAACTCCCACCAACAGAACCTCGCATTTTTCATTCAAATGATCCTTTTGTACTCCCCCGGTAAATTTCCCTTGGTTAACGATATACTCTCAGATTCCTACAAAAAGTTGTGTTTTCGTCGCCAGCGACTGTTGAGAAAGCTGTCTTACTTATACAGGAGCCATCTCTCGTCCGGCCTTAGCTTGCCCCTCATCATCCCTCCGCCTCCTCCCAAAATTCCTCTTATTTCTGATAAACCCGATCTCGCCAACCTTTTCAACCTCCCACCGCCCTCGAAGACAATACCAACTCTTCCTAAGCGCCAACCTCAACCAGATCCGCCCCCATCCTCCCCGTCACATGAAGTAATTAACCTTTCTTCTTCCGTCCTAAACCGAGACCAAATAGCTTTGCTGTCTAAAGGTCTTTCTTTTTCACCAACCCCTAAATTCAATCCTGTGTCCTTCCTGGCCGATTCGCTCAATTTTTGCAGAAACTTAAGATGGCGCGCTTTCTGGAAAACCCACGGTCCTTCCCAATCCTCCATTCATCCTGCCCTTCATAAATTCCGACCACAAGTTTCCATAAATTCCGACCTTTTGAAGTTACACCAATTGGCCACAAATATATAAATTAAAACTTACAGGAGGTAGGAGAAAGAGATAAAGAATTCGTTCTTACGGGAACATTTCGGACCGGCTGGTCCTTCGTCAGCTTTAGAAGTCAACACCCTGTATAAAATAAACTTACAAGAGGTGAATGAAAGATATAAAAAAGATTTGTTCTTACAGAACGTTTCGGACCAGTTGGTCCTTCCTCAGCTTTAGAAGTGATCTAAAGACTTTCCTCAGCTTTAGACTTCTAAAGCTGAGGAAAGTCTTTAGATCACTTCTAAAGCTGAGGAAGGACCAACCGGTCCGAAACGTTCTGTAAGAACAAATCTTTTTTATCTCTTTCTCTCACCTCTTGTAAGTTTATTTTATACAGGGTGTTGCAAAAAAACACCGACAACGGAGGTGAGGTAGTACATTGAAATGTGTTGATCATTTTTTAATAAGGTACCAATGTCCGAAAATGATGCGTTTTCACACTATGAGTAGCTAAGAGTTCTGTTTGTATGCACGGGTATTATCACGGGTTCCGTACCTGTGAGGTGTTGTGAAGTAATGAGTCTTCGTTGATGATGCTTTTTCACAGTATGACTAGTTAATGATGTCTAAAGATCGGTGTTAGTTCGAAGGATTTGAAGACTCATTACTTTACAACACCTCACAGGTACGGAACCCGTGATAATACCCGTGCATACAAACAGAACTCTTAGCTACTCATAGTGTGAAAACGCATCATTTCCGGACATTGGTACCTTGTTAAAAAATAATCAACACATTTTAATGTACCACCTCACCTCCGTTGCCGGTGTTTTTATTGCAACAGTGTTTTTTTTGCAACACCCTGTATATTTGTGGGCAATTGGCAAAAATTTCCCAACGAATATATATATATATATATGTATATATATATATATATATATAATAATTGGAAGCTTTCACGAGCGTGAACACAAATATATAAAAACTTTGTCACAAGTGCGACTAAAAGGTAAACACATAAAAAGACACTCACACGGGTTGTAAATTTTTCGGTGGATCGCCGCCACCTTCTTCAGCGAAAGGTATAAGAAGAATGAAGAGGAAATGTTTGGGATGGTGAGGGGAAGAGAGCAGTCAACAGCAGAGCAGCAGTTGACTGCTCTCTTCCCCTCACCGTCCCAAACATTTCCTCTTCATTCTTCTTATACCTTTTGCTGAAGAAGGTGGCGGCGATCCACCGAAAAATTTACAACCCGTGTGAGTGTCTTTTTATGTGTTTACCTTTTAGTCGCACTTGTGACAAAGTTTATATATTTTTATATATTATATATAAAATATAGAACTGATAAAGTATTAAGATTATGCTACACCATATAGCCTTTTTCTAGATGCCCACTTAGTAAAACTTCTATAGATGATGATCATAAACATATATTTAACCTTTTCCCATCATGTTGGACTTATGAGTGGGCTTCTTTTGTAGTATGGGGTTTCTTGAATCAGTATTTGGCCACAATTCATGGCCATTAGTAATAAAACTGTTTCACAGGAATCACACAGTTGGATTTATGAGGCACTTATGTGATGCTTAAACATAAACAATTCATAATTTTAAAATGCCAAATTAGTTTTAATAACCATAACACTTTTTCCGAAGATAATTCATCTCACCCATTTCTACTTAAATATTAGCAGTATTTAAACAAATTTCCTCTATATAATGGTATCGTTTTTGCACTTCTGATTATGTGTATTGAAAAAAGTAGAATAAAAAAATGAGTTACACAGCTATTGGCAACAACATTTTAAGAGAGTCATCAAAGATCCTACTGGGATAAAACTCTGGCTAAAAAACTCTCCCATTCTAAGCCGCATTTTGTGTAAACATACTGGTGCTCTTTTTTAGGACCTTTAGGGTAATCAAGTCATCCTACAGAAGAAAATTCTTCAACATCACCTTTTTAATAAGAAGTATTCACATTTGTGTTTTAATTGATGTCAGTTAACTTTGAAGATCAGTTAAGTTCATCCATTTTCCAAACAAAAAAAAATGTCTATACAAATAAAATTATTGTTTTCACTATGTGATTTGTAAGAAAATTTAAAATGACTCGGCTCAAGTTTCTACATGAAAATGCCTTTTCAAACTGAATGAAAAATGAAATCGAAAAATATGGGCTGGCTATTTAAAGAAACATACAACTTTTATATTGCAGGTGGAAGTTCTTCTGAAAAATTTGACAAAAAGCATACCCATGGAGGCAAAACATCGAGTTATGATAGCTTCTTTACAGAAAACTACCCATTCATCAGCAACAAAAGATACTTGACTAAAAATGAACATCAGAGTAATAAATGGATTACAGTGACAAGTAAATATGTTATTCCAGTGGTGTTTCTGCATTTACAAAGAATCTAAAAATATTATTTTCCTCTAATAAAATATGTTGAATGCTTTGGGTAAGGAATACCATTCAATACACCATTTCCTGCAGGTTATAAGACTGTTTATTAAGAACAGTAATAAATAACAATATGAAATAAATTAATTTGAGATAATATTTTCTAATGGATATTGCAATCGTAAATAACATACATAATGGCTAAAGAACATCAACAGGAGTCAATTATAATTGCACTGCCATTCCACAATGCAAATAATAACTGACACATAATGGGAAAATAATATACGTAGCTTTGTAATTATTTCAATACAAGAGGATACTTCAATGACTACCGGATTTAAATGCTGAACAAAGTACTTAAATGCAAAAGATGAATGCATTCAACATTTACTCACATGCCACTCTAACACTCATAGATGAAACATTTGACCCAATAACTCACCAAGCTGAATATTTAAAAAATACAATTCAAGCAGATTTTCATAGGGACACAGTTCGCTCGATGTAAAAATAAATTCCAATATCCAAGTACACACAATAAACCTTGTTTTAGCTTCTTTCCTCTCGAAATTTGGCATGTTTTTTTATCTTCTTCCACCTTTCCTCATAGCACTTACTCATTCAAGAACAATTACAAGGAAAACTAAACATTAAGAGACTGAGGAATTTGATTGCAAAACTATACACTTCCACAAGGCTGATGTCTATCAGTTGTAATAAAATGATGATAAACAGAAGCACCAGATACCAAAAATCAATATCAGTTTATTAAAGGTACATATTTGCCATGAAAAAGCAGTGCCTTAGTACAACCCACATTCTCTATGTGGAACAACTCCAACAGATATTCTTTCCTTCTTCACCGAAAAATAAGATCACTTTTTTTAATTGAACCACTGGTGTAAATGCTTTCAATTAATTGATACTGCTGTGTATAAGGAAACATCCCCTAGGGCATTTCACTCATGGCACTATTTACTATTCTCACATAACAACACTGTCCTCCACTTCACAAGCATCACTGAATTAATACACATGCACCATGCAGAGTCCGTGGATTTCTGGGAACCACAATGGTAAAAACACATGTACTTTCACACTAATTTGTACAGAAAACATCATGATGACCATGAGTAATCATAATATCTGATAATGCTAATATAAAGCATGATAAAAAGTTCATAAATGAATAAAAGCCACAAATAATATTCATAGTGAAAAATTGACTGAAAAGACAAAGATGAGTCGAATGTGTCCAGTGATGATAGAACAAAAGGATGAAGGGATGTTTAATTAGTGAACATCCATGAAAGAGGAATTTCTTTTCACCGAGCCAAAGCCAAGGACAATAAGCCAACACAATTAATGAGTTGTAATGTTAAAATCACAGACCTCTTAATATTTTTCATTGAAAACAAATAAGATTTACAGAACCTTCAAACCATCCTATTAAGCTGCAGCAAGAACTTAAAATATGACGCACAAAAAGCAACAGTTCTCACCATCAGGTGGTGTTATAATGCCATGGTCTTTTAATTTCAACCAAAGAGAAAGGACACCCAGATGATATGAAAAGTGGATGAGACAATTAAGGAAGACAATGGAAGTACACACACATAGATTCTAAATTACATTCTAAGATATGTCTCACTAAGCAATGATACTTCAGCTGTATGCACTTCAGTAATTATCTCGAAGTTAAAAAAGCTGAAGGAGCATATTGGTTTAGAAAATTCCATTATTATTGAATTTCCTCTACAACATATTGATAGTATCCCCCCTTTTAATAACTTCTTTCAAGAACCTCTACATTGGGAACAAGATAGGCTGGAGGGTAGAGTGTAATGCTTCTTGCTAGAAGATTTACATAGGTAGTAGGTTTAGGCAGATAACTCCCACTAGGCAACATACATCCATATATGCAATACACATTTCCATGCATCAGAACTTTCAGAGGAAACTGTAAGTAGTTCTTCAAAAGTAATAAGTCCCCATCCCTGAATGTGTTTCTCTAACCTTTAAGCTAAGGAACTTCTGAACTATACCCTCACATCTATAAAACTGATCACAAAGTTGTAATCTGTGTACCAAAGGTTAAACAAGATGACAACTTAATTTTGACAAAAGTATGTGCAAAAAACTTACACAATTCAGTGTATAAAACAATCTAAATAATAATACAAATGAATCAGCAGGTACCTAATCAAAATGCTTACCACTTCCTTCTAAATGTAATTCAATTCCTATATCTTGGTCTCCTCAATGACAATTGTCTGAGTATTCAGTGCCAAAGTAGGTGTTTTGAATGTCATAAAAGGTGCAGCCACTTTGCATCATGACACCTCATTCTTGTAAATCAGTTATGTATCGCCATACAAAAATTAAAGGGAGTCTCCAATAGCTGTATGGCTATTGGAGACTCCCTTTAATTTTTGTATTTGTCCAGCCGTAAGAGCTCACCCCATCATTGTAATGTATCGCCATCATTGAAAAAACCATCATACATGATTAGAAATACGTAATGATCTTTGATGATTTATTTCAACTCATACGGAAACCTATAATTTCCTTTTGGCTCTAAATTTTTCCTTTATATAATATCTATCTATACACCTACCCTTGATGCTTCCTATTTTAGCCTTCCTTTTAATAATTAATTGCTTTCACAATTTGCAAATCCACACTGGTATATTACTGTGTATACACCTAAATAGTGATGATTTATTTTTTTCTCCGACAATTGAGCATTTTCATTGCTACATATTTCAAACAATTTTAATGGAAATTACTCTCAAAACAAGGAATAAGGGAAAGACATGCACAAAAACTACAAAATACCAGCAATACAGCACCAACCATCAAGATAAGACAAGCCAATAAGTTATGCATGTTGATAGGCTAGAAGCTGGTCCCATCTGTATACTCAACAAGTACAAGACAATTTATGGCTCTCAAAGGACAGCAAATTTCATAAACTTAACAAAAAAAAAACAATATCTCAAAATTTACTTTATCCTCATCACTGCAAAATAAACAACACTTTTAACTCTCGAGTTAGCTCCTTGTCAGCTGAAGCACTCCACCAATTAAGCTATTTTTTATGCATTGAATGAAATTATAATAAAATGAATTTTAATAAATAAAAATACAATGACAAAATGATGATAATAAATAAATGAATGATAGCTAATGCTTGTACATGTTCTGATGCGATAGTGAATGCCTTTTGGACATGAGATAAAAACAACTTATTGCTAAAGATGGGGCATAATGTACAGGACAATCAGTTTGGCTGAAGGTCGATCAATGAAATGATAAGCACCTCAATGTTACTTCATTAAATGAATGACTGGGAGTATTTCACTTTTATTTACAGTTGATATGGATCAATGTATCACCTATTCAAAAAGTCTTACATAAAAAAATGAGATATTCTTAACACTTTTGCAGATGCTACATCAGTTGGCATCAATTCAAAGTAGCTATGGTGAAGCTGATTGAGATCAAATTCATCAACTAAAATATTTAATCATGATGGAGGTACAACTAATTGAAGCCACAAGAAATAAGTTTGCAATATTTTTCCAAGTACATCAATATCTCGACACAATGGCATTTGGAATACAAATCATGAAAATAAATGTACAATATTATGCCAGATTTCTAACTGATTTTTCAAATGAAGTCAAATGAGAATAAAGTTGATTGGCATGTATTTTTGCACGGTTCACCAAGATAAAAATAACAAGTAAACTGCAACAAATGTAAATTCACATTGCAAAATTAACTAATACCAATTCCCCATTTTAAAATTTCCGATTACATATTTTTCCCATATGATAATCAAAATTAATACGTTCTCCTTTTGGTTATGCTCTTGTTAACTAACCTGCAGTTTGATTTAATTTACAAAACCTAAACTGTCAGTTAAAATCTCGGTGATGCAAAGGCTATATCATCCAGCAGATAAGGTTAATGACATAATAAAACTGAGCTTTAGAGTCTAAAAAATATAACTGTAACAGATGATTAGTCAAAAACAAGTTCAATAATTTTTCTAGATCAACATTGAATACCAACCGAGAACATGAAAAATTCATCAATTTCTCAAATTCAACTCCTCACACATTATTTCGACCATTTACAAAGAACTTTCAGGTAAGTCAACATAAGGCAGGAGCAATACTTCTTTCAAACACTAATCTACTTGGCTAATCCAAGCAATTGACCAGCAGCTTTCAACACCAAAGTAGATCATAAGAAAAACTTGGAAATCACTAAAAAGCAGAAAAAATTCAGCCAGAGCATCGAGTATTGATGATAAACTTTGTACAGAAAATTTATATTCCTTGCTTACATTTGTATACAATTCAAAATGAAAGCTTAATTTTCCACCAGAGTAACAGTGCAGAAAGAGACATGCTTCAACCAAAAACTTCTCAAAACCAGAAAGTTAATTCTTCATAGTCAGTCAACCATATGAAATATTCATGCTATAACACCCAGGTTTTATTTTTTTGGTCACTTGATGAAATTGGTCGTTTTGGTCACTTGCTCCTATAAATTGACCATTCTGCTGATCAAAGTGCAGGCAATGAAAGAAAAGCAATGATTCTCCAACTTTCAGCTATTATCAACTTCAAAAATGACTTCAAGCAGGAGAGAATTTCTCAGAACCCGATTTGGAAAGATCCAACGGGAAATTAAAAGGGTGGAGAGTAATCTTAAAAAAATTCAGCGGACCTCAAGTCTCAGATGTGTTTACTTTGTGCTCTAATGTGCCATTTTGCCAAGGTTATGGCTACCATGAGTCATGATCATGCATCGTCTATAAGTCCCAACCATCTTTGAACTTGACCTTGTTGTAGTGTACTCTCATGTGGTTGGTACCCCTGTGCTCCCTATATGAGTTGACCCTCCTGAAGTGTATGCACTACTCGAATTCCAGAAACAGGTTGTAAAAGCAGGTGTCGTGTGTGGATATCGGTGAATTAAAGCATTTTAAGAATCCAACACAAACTCTATGCCATATTACCTTTATTTCATAAATAACCTGAAAGCTAAGTATTATAACAGACCTAACCTCAGACAGGTGCCTTTTTACTCTCTCACTCCTTCCCTTCCCACATACTTGTCACAGCAAACTTGAATGCTGCTGGATGAACTCTAGCATGAGCTCCTACCCCTCCCACACCCTCCCCACCCAAGGGAGCAGAAGCACTCAAGACTATTGCAAAAACACACAACTGAAGCACAAAGATATTTGGGGAAAAATGTTAATTCCCCAAAAAGAATGACAACAGAGTTCCTCGAAAATGAATAAATTCAAAGGGGCAGTTTGAAATACTCAAATGAAAATTTTTAAATGCTTAAAAAAATACAATTTAAGTTATTAATCAGATAACTGACATTCACTGGAAAAAAATAAAGTTGATACGAAGAAAATGCTGACAATAGTAAATGTGACATGAGGAATTAAAACATAATGGTATCACATCACATTCACCTCAAATTGCTTTATGAAATAGGGTTTGACAAAACTGGATAGTTAAACAGCTTCTGTAGAGTCCAGAATTTGGACCTGACAGATTTGGCAATGCTGAAAGAGAGGAAAAATAGGGAGGAGGAACTACTGACTCACCTCTGTTGAACCTAGGCACATGCAGTTTAGGCATAGAAAAATTGCCTGTTAAGAGGGAGTGTATGCACTAACTGCATTTATTAAAATGGAATTAGTGATCACTAATCACTGTCACATTCACTGTGAATACCAACATACTTTGATTTGATAGGCATGTTCATGTTCCTTCACGAAACAAAGTTTTGAGTTGGTTTAACTACATAGTTTAATACAACCGTTAGAATGAGGCTTTCATTTTCTAGTAGAGGATGTTCTGTTTGCACCCCAAAAAATTGGGAAAGGATGAGATAAGCAGTGCAGCAAAGTCTGATATGCTCAAGTGTTATGACATGCAGCAGCCTTTACCATTTCAGACAGGATTCGTTGCATTATGCATAAAGATTTTTGACTTCATCCATACAAGATTCAGTTGGCTTAAAAATTGAAACAGTAACATGAGGCCATATGATAACTTTTGCAAATGAATTTGATTCCACCATCCAGGAAAATTTAAACGTCTCGGACAATGTATGCACCGGGTGTTCCACAGGGAATCTCCGTTCTTGAAAGATAAGGAGCCTAACACCCGGTGAAACACTTGAGAAACCTTTATGAATTTGATTCGCCGGTAAATCCTAACATCTTTTATTTCTTGGACATTTGTTCACGTCAGACGAAGCATATTTTCAGTGTGTTCGTAAGTGGCTCCATCAATGAACAGAACTTCCACCATTAGTCTGACGTAAACCCTACGGCACTACACAAATGACCATTAAATAGTGCTGAAGAGGCTGTTTGGTAGCAGGAAGAACGATTGGTCCCTATTGTTTTGAAAATGAAAATGGAACAACAGTGGCAGTGAATAGTGAATGCTACTGGGAGGTGTTAAGAACATTTTTATAGAGGAAATGAGAAGATTCATAGTAAAAATCAATGAAGTTTGGTTTCAGCAAAATGGTGCCACAGCCTATGTTTCTAGAGAGACAATGAACAGTTTGAGATTTTTTTTTCCTGAATGCCTAATTTCTCACTTGGTCTCCAGATATTTAAGCTCCCATTTTTTTCTCTGAGGTTATCTGAATGTAAAAGTTTTTCAAAACAGGCCGCATTCCCTTATTTCACTAAAGAATAAAAAATAAGCAAAGAGATTTAGGAAAATAACCGAAATCGAGATTTGCCTTGGCAAGTTGTGAACAATTTTCGTGAAGGATTACTACAAACGGTAAGATTCTGTGGAAAGCATTTGATTGGGATTATTTTCAAAAAGTATTCTTTATAAATATATGGCATACATAAAAAATTATTTCTGCATTATTTTCATTCTACTTACTGCTACATGAGATTTAGAACAATATGCCAAAACGTGTCAGATCCAAACACCGGACCCTGCATAACACTCCTTTAATATTTTTTATCAAAGACCTAACCACCAACTCTTCTCAATGGGTGAATGGAAACATGGCACACTACTACCAGTCTAGTACAGTGAATGGAAACATATCTCCAGGCTGTTTATATTTACAATTAAACCACATATATTTTGCTTAAATATTGCTTACCAAGTGGCATTGGTAAAAATGCTAGATCAAATCAAATGTGTGTCCATTTAAGCACAAAATCTGTTTGTGGGATGCTGGATAAACACAACTACAGTGCTGAGGAGCATTTATTTGCATTGAAGATTTCACAGTTTTTATTATTAAAAATATAAGTATTTCTTTACTTTTTAATAATAAAGAATCTGTGAATTCTACAAAGTTTCTTTTACTGAAGACCATTATTTCACTAAATTGAGCATGGAACTAAAAACATAAATGTATTCCTAAAGTACTGGCCCATTTATCTGCATCAAATTCATCTGAAAAACTTCTTACCTTCAAAGCAGGACTTGTTTTTGCATTGAGCACCATGCTGCACTAATTGGTTAATGGTTCACTTTCAAAAGCCATTTATTCATGCATTTCTGACATAACCTGCAATCATATGTATCTATCATGCAAGAATGCAAACTTTAAAGGTTTAATTACTCTGGTTTTTTGGGTGACTGCCTCCAAAAAAATTGGATAACCCATATTCTGTATCATACACAGTGATTAGCGTAAGAATTTATTTGAAATGATATAAACTCATGTTACTTTCAGTTTTGATTAGAATATGACATCAAATGACAAATATGCAGGTGCAAACACATTCCTTTCCTAATCTTTTAGGCAAATTGATTAGTTTACACAACTCCAAACGAGCAATTTAAATTTACAAGACAAAGTTGGGCTGCAGTCAAGTTTTAGAGGTGCCAGAACATGCCAAAATATTTTGTCAATTCATGCATGTAGGTTATTATGAAATGCCTTCTTGAACATAACAGCGGGGTAAAATTGGGTGTAAGCTCCTTTGGCTTTATAGAGCATGCAAACAAGAAAAGTAATGTTTTTTCTAAACCCTTATCACTATCAATAAAAAAGATCTATCAATTCCTTTGGTTGCCACATAAAAATTTTGGTGCTCACATATTACAGATTTGATGCAGAGGTGGATTTTAATTAGGCAGGTGCGAGGAGCAATGTCTTTTGTAGATTATGAATGCACCATAACATACTTTTGATACTGCCCAACTCAAAAGTCACCACCATATTATCAAAATTACTGTGAAAGCCTACTAGTGATGATAATATAGGTTTCACTGCACAAAGATCCAAAATTGATCTAAATACTATGCTTAACTTTTATAGAGCATAATACCTCATCTTTGACAAACCACACGAGTCACACTTTTGATGCAGCTGACATTTGGCTGAGCCGCTTAATGGTTTTCAGGCGATGACTACAATATATTCTTAGGAAAACTGATACAAACACAATAAATATTCCTATGATGCCAACAGCAGTAATTTGATGATGGTAGATGATACACGAGAGCAAAATTGCCAGGCCCTGGAGAGAAAGGAAAAAAAATAGATAGTGACTAATAGCATAAATGTACATACTAATTTTGAAAAATAAGGAATACAATGTGCATAATATTTAAATAATACTCCAATAGCTATTACTCCCAATTACTAAAATTCATGATTTATAGTTTTGACATATTTTTATTACTTTTGAAGTCTAGGGTCATTGGGTAAATGCAAAAGAGAAAATGTTGAAAACCAAAGAGATGATGGTTAAGCTTTACCCCTAGGCCAAAAATCCTTCATGAATTTCATTATGCTGCATGGCAAACATGACCGCACATCCTAAAAGCAACTACACATTCCTGTGGATACCCCATTGGCATATCTTGTTAAAGGCTCTGACACCATCAACGTTAATGCGTGACAGGATCCGTTAACATGATTACGTGAAATGGGAACTTTCACCCTATGGACACAATCGACGTTACGGCACACCTCCTGGGAAAATTGACTGTCGTAAGCACAATGGCAAATTCATGCAAGTGTCTATGTAAACATAGGTGAAGATTGAATTTTAATTAAAAAACTTAAGTTGATTAGTTTATATACCTAATATAGCTACTTTCAGTGAAATGGACGAAGACAAAGTGTTGTATTTTGGACTCCTGCTAATCACGGCTTCTGACATAACATGCTCACTTTACATTAAAACACATGATTTATTTATAATTTAAGTTAACAGAAAAATATTTTAGACTAAACTGTAACGAAACAAGAACACCACCACAGAGACTTTGTGAATAAACAACGAAGAAGAAAGATTTATTGCCGACAGGAGACATGTATGTTGCTTTTAATTGTGCAATTTATAAATGAGATCATTTTATAAAGAATAAATCATTTTGAGAAGGTGGGAAGGTTGAATATGCGAAAGTTTTGCACGAGTTTACTATGTATTATTAAGTACTATTTAACAATGTACTTAGAACACGTCATTAGTTTACGCATTGTGATGTAAAAATGCAGAGCTTAAGTTTCCCTACTAAAATGACAAATCGTAATGAAATATTCAGCCTTGAAGGTACAAGGGGAAACTGCGTACTTGGATCAGCCTTTTTTAAAGGCGTCATTTTTGTGTGATGGAGGAAGATGCAATTGCTACGCTAATGTGCCGTAGTATTTCCTGAATACGCCCCAGTTATGCTCCATGTCTTACTATTTTTATTATGATTATCACCCCAAAG
Organism: Pyrrhosoma nymphula; assembly: GCA_963573305.1. Taxonomy (NCBI): domain Eukaryota; kingdom Metazoa; phylum Arthropoda; class Insecta; order Odonata; family Coenagrionidae; genus Pyrrhosoma; species Pyrrhosoma nymphula. Next base: position 62,045,278 of record OY754331.1, on the reverse strand, counting down.
TCTGCACTACACTTCCTGCTAGAGCAAGCAATAAATGAGTAAATGTTTATTTTTGTTGATAATATTGTTTTTTTCATATTGTAAATATATTAGTATTGAAGTTACTGGAAGGATTAAACCAAGTCCTGCACGGTCCGTCTGTTATTTATTAACCCTTAACTTTGTTTTTCACGCAGTTTTTTATTCCAAGATTATTTATGGTAGTTTCCTATTCGTACCTTGGAAATTTAATTCCGAATGTAAGTTAGGTCCAAGAGAAATGGGACTCCGAACCTACAATAAACTTCCGCACCATTTGAAAAATCCATGTGAGTCATTGGTGTCTTTTAAAAGGAAGTTGAAAGTATTCCTACTCACAAAGAATTACTATTCTGTGACTGAATATCTGACTCTACAATCTAGTGCTTCTTTTTTTTATGTTGAAAATATATTGTATGTGAATTTAATATATACTTTGTACGTAACATTTCATCTTGATGTTTGTGAACTACTAACTTGTATTAATCTCCTCCTCTTTTTTTGACGTGTCTTATATCTTTTTGTAAGATCTTTGGAGAAAAATAAATTATTATTATTATTATTATTCGTTACAGTTGTAACATGACCCTCCGAGTCCCCGGCAAGCATCGGGTTTCATTGCCGTCATAATGGCCGGTGACTCCAGAGGGGTTCTGCAGTAATCGCAGCCACTTCCACCAGAAGTTATTCACGGCATCCATTCCTGGAGCCGAGAAATTCTTCTTGCCAGAGAAGGCCTTCTTCACGTCACTTTCGGTGACTGAAAGAGGTCCATCCACATCTTGTAGGTGGCGGTCACAAACCTCTTTAAAGAGGCCTATGGCCGGAGTGTCTCCGTTGAATGGCTTCGATGTTTCGTAGATTTCCTTCCAGAAACGTCCAACCTCTTGGACGGGTGGAGGAGATTCAACAACAGGCGGAGGTGGCCGAAAGAGATGGAACGGGTGAAAAAGAAAGGTAGAGTTCTCCCTCACGGCCTTGCTCCTCTTGAGGAGTTTTTTCCGGGCCGTGGTGAGCGCGCGTACTCTGTCGACCGCGTGCTGCTTAATAGTGAGCAACACGCTTTTATTCAATGTGTGATGGCTGTATCTGATGCTGCGCGCTATGCGCCGAACTTTAGGAGTGAAAGCTCGCCCAGATACGATGTATTCCATCACACACTGAATTCTCGACGCCTGTTGTCTCGCCTGCGTGATCTTGGCCTCCAACTGTTCCAGCCTTTTTTCTGCTTTTTCCTCCCAAGAGGTGTTCTTTTGGGAGTGAGCCATGATTTTGGCAGCAGCGTAGACCACGCAATTGACCGTCCATAGGTCCGACGTCTCTGTCAGGATTTCGTCGATGAGGCCATTCAAACGGGAAAGGTGATTACCCCGCAGAGAAATTTTTTGGTGGATATCTCTCGGCCTAGGTTGTCCATCATCATAAGATATTGTGCTTAACAACCGCGTTCGTAGTTCAGCGACGGCCTGACCAGCTTCATCTCCATTTGGCAGAGACTGCGGCATGAGTGCCGTTCTAGCCTCAGGTGGTGCAGAGGCTGCCTGTGTCGGGGAGAGTGGTCTGGCCGGTGGTTATTATTATTATTATTAATGCAACTGTTCGCTGCTTTCACCTCTTCAGAATTATGAAAATGTAGGTAAAAGAAGCAGCTGGTGTTGTTGTGTGTTAGATTAGAGTTTATACAGGATTGACAGACTATGAAATAAGCGATCAATCACCTGATCCGATGATTTTTGGAATATTTTTTCAATCACTGGGTTGAAGCGAAAGGGGAGAAAGGTACCTACACCATCTTCTGATACAAATATGTATGGGTGCTTGAGCGTTTTTTTCCCATTGATTATGGATGCGCCCAGCGCTGGTCATACTTTAGAATTAATGTGCATAAAAGTAATTGGTCGTACGAACCAAGCAAACTCGTATTTTCTCTGGTTTTCTTGGCTGTTGGCGACAGAAGAAGGGAAGGGCAATACCTTGCTCGAAGTCTACATCAAAATGCTCAATTAGGGCGGAAAATTAAACCTGATTCTTTTGATGATAGCTATTCCCAGCCGGAATAATTATGCCATGGAGTAAGGTTGAATGTAATCAGTCTGAAATAGTGTGAAAAAAAGCTTCCCTAAGTTATATTCACGACTGAATCTACCGCTCGAACAATATAGCACCATCTCCGATACATGTCATAGTTTTTGAGCACAAACGTGAAGCAAACGAATGCTGTACCAGGAATATTCATCATGGATTAATGCTTAGGAAAACCGGTAACAAAAAATGCCAGGGATCATGAGAGGAAAATGCTGGTAGTAGCAATTAGTCTCTCGCGGGCGAGAATATTCGTACACGACTAATTTACATTTTTTTACTCGTTGGCAACTCTGTGGACTCGTGGTAACAAAGCCGAATGCAGTTTTTGTCCGATTGGTTCCATATTTTATGTGCTATGATGCCTACGATTCAAAGTCATCATTAAGGTCTGGTTTCACTGGGGCGTCCAGTGGCCACGTCCAGCCGCCGCGTCTGGACGTCGTGGCTGGGTGGTTTCATTCAGGCAGTTACATCCCAATTTCGTGGCAGGGCGATGTGGGAGTATGTGGATTTAGTTTAATTACGAATTTGTTATCGCTTTGTGTTTCCTGAGAGTGAGTTGATTTTAAGCTGAAATGGATGGTGACGATTTAGTTTTGTTGGAAGACAAAGAAGAGGACGACCAATGTTGCAAGTAGTTGTACAAAAAAGAGCTGGAAAGGACGCGTAATTTAAAATGTGGAGAGAGGAGAGAAGAAAAATCACCGAAAATTGGGACTGCTCGACTAGGCGTCCGCGTCTCAACGGCTCTTGAAGCAGTCGAGACGTAGACATCGGGCATCAGGCGTCGAACTCGACGGCCGAGAAGTATCAGTGACACTGAACACATTTTATATGCATTGGATGAGGACGCCCCAGCGAAACCACACCTTTACTACTGTAGCATTGAAAAATGAGATATCGTTCAGGTAATACATTTAGTGCATAGTGTATTCGGCGACAATCATTAATTGGATGTTCAACTCTGAAAAGGAGTGCCGAAAAACGTTACTGTGATCCATCGCTATTCGTATAAACGAGTAACTTTTTCACATTGGGACCAAGATCCGAGGTTCGTAATTTTAAAACTTCATTATTTCGTAATATCGCGTACTGTTGCATACACTTAGATACCCTTTTGGTCAGGACAAAGATTTGGTTTACGAAGATTTGGATACCCCTTTGGTTTACAAAGATTTTGCTTCGTAAAATCAAAATTTCGTAATTTTGAGTTTCGTATTTTCGAGTTTCTACTGTATATTACATAAGTCTAAATAAATTTGAAATATTTAATACCAAGCTCTTACCTTGAATGAAATGAATTCCATGCATTAAGGACCCAATAATGATTGAGAATTCTTGTCATCATTTTCACTATTTACAATTCAAAAGACTACCTTAGGAATTCATAAATAATGCAATCACCAACTCAAAACATAAATTTGTGATACAACATCTCTACAATTACCTACATTCATAATTCAAATCATTATTCTTACGTTGAATTTTCGGGTTCCCCTCCATGTTGATTTGCATTTGCTTGATCGCAGTTTCAACATCAATTCTACTGGCGTCTTCAGGTCAGGAGTCACGCCAGCAGGTTGGATGGTGAAACTTCCATCAAGCAAACACAAACCAATGCTGTGGAGATTCCGAAAGTCTAACATTAGAAGACTTTGAAGCTCCAATGAAATCTGAGAAGAACGTAAAAACCATTATTCAAAAATAAAAAATTCTTACCTGTCTAATGGTCATGATAATAACAAATACCACCGCTCCAAACTGTGCTATTGTGAAATAGATGAACAGCTGACCAGCAGCTGAACAGACCGACAGCACTAGGCAGTCAAAGAGGAACTTAGGATACTGTAAGGAAAAACCACAGTTGAGGACTGAGTTTCTTACACTTCATTAATAAATTTAAGACAACTGATGGAAACATTCAACCACACAAAATTGAAAAATATTTGATATGATATAATAAAACATATATGCACTTTCTGGCATTCATTCACCTCTAAATGTCACCAAAATAATAAAAATCATGTAGGCATCATATTCATGGAAATTCTTAAAACAGGTGAAATATTCTCAAGGGTATAAAGAGCTCTGCAAATACCAATAGTACACACAGCCTTTTTACAACTGTCAAGTTATGGTAGTTAGAAAAATTATAAAAGGCAATCAAGGACTGCTTTTTTGTCTTTCAGTCATAATATGAATTTTACCATAATTTCAAATTTCCATTCTGTTTTCTACAATCCATAGTTCTTTGGTTTCTACACATGCAAAAGCAGTTTTTTCCCAAATCCCAAGCTATGTGAAACCAAGCAGTTTGACCTAGATGTTTATGATGCTTCAAGACATTTTCAGAGCCCACTTTTGCAATACTGTGTAATTTACCCATGAATAGAGGAAATGGAGACCAATTTTCATGATTCAAATCCATGGAAGTCAAGGGACATAAGAAATGACTGAAGAGTATTTTTTTACAGATTTGGTATTAGACCTTTTCATGTCCTAAATCTTTTTGCCCCAGTATTTATTTTCTTCTCCTTGTAGCTGCTTTGACTGCAGCATTATTTGCAACAGTTCATACAATTCATCATGGACATTTTTTTAAATTTATTTTTTACTATCAAATTGCATACGGGAAACAAAGGCAAATATTTGAATTTTTACCATCAAAATAACAGCATAGCAGAGGTTTGGTTTGGACATAACAAGGACAAATTCGGCAATGGTCAATAGAAATACTATTACTTACTTTGGCAGTAAAAGATATAGATGCAGCAAAACCTCCTTGTTGAATAAGTGAAACAGCCGTAAAAAGACACGAGAACAAGTTGACAGCACACATCATTTGCACTGGAGGCATCCCATGGGCAGAAAATAAGGCTCCTTGCCAGTTTGATGTAAAACTGTCGCAGAACAAATAGCATGCCAGTAGCAGTAGACCAGAGAATGTTGTCACTGGACCTCCTAAAAAACAGCAGAGAGCAATCAGTATGGGGCAGCTTAAGTTTCAAAATGAATTCAACTGTACAACATAACTGCATACCAGGCTTCACCTGCACCTCACCAGGCAAATGGAAATGCACCTTAAATTGAAATAAACTAAAAAAGTAGTATCTTCGACCAAAAACATTTAATTTGACCACTGTTTAGTAACATTCATCTTCAGGGTCCTATCCAAATTTCAATTCAAACTCTTAAATCACTTTCGAAAGACATTTGAGTGAGAAAAATACTAGGCCCTGTGGTCTTATTTCAGTTAATTTAATACTATAGTTCAATGCATCTGTTTTCATGTCCACACTACCTTTTCTGTACAAATGAATACCAGTAGGATGATTATGTATCTTCAGGCGAAGTTCTCAATGTCGGCGTTATCGAACACTACCAAAAGTATGAGAAACTTTCGTTGTGAATTCATTCCACTTGGCCCGTCCCTTGCTCAAATTTTTCCATCCTATCCAACGGAAAGAAAATGGTGACGTGACTGTGCTTTGGAAGCAGAAAACAATAACAGAACTCAGCTGAGGAAGTACGCACTGATGCAGTATTTTAAATAAATTAACATTCTGAACTAAAATATCTCAATGACATTGGAAATGGAAAACCGGCAATGGATGTTCATAGTATAGGAATGAGAAAAGTGGCAGACAGATGATTATGTAGAGTTCTTTCTTAGCGTAATCAATCAATTTACCTATTATTAGGCAGAATCAGTTTTTATTATTATTTCCAACCTACCTTATCACATACATGGTGTCAACCAATATAAGAAGAAGAAATTCAAGACTTTTCAAGACAAAAATTTTAAAATTCCAGACCAAAAAGGCTAATTTTTTCATGCGTTATTGTGAAGGTCAATAGTTTGATTCATAGTCCTGTCTAATTTTTCACTCGGAATTGACCATCATATTTTCTCCACACCACCGTTGTGGTAGTCCAGTACTATGCAATACCAATCCTTTTCTTTAACCTTCTGTGTTTTCAAAATATTATATAAATATGTATCTATTTATTTACTTGTCCAATGTTAGTCAAATTGCTTAATAACATTAAATATCAACTTTAAAAAATTGCTGCTGTTTAAAAAAAATTAGATAGGCTAGCAGACAAACTAATCCATAAGTTTACAGCAAACTGTCTGTGTTGTTCACAAACAATTGACTCACTTCAAAACCATGCTTATAAAAATGATTCACTGACAAAAGATTTATTAAACACCAACAAAACTAGAAGACAAGAATAAGAGCCAGTTAACAAAAAATTCAGATCAAATAATTAGGCTTATAACTTCCTATCTAATCCAATGGATTTGGCATAACTTATTTTTAAGATGATAAAAAATGGTAGGTAAATACATTCCAAGCAAAAAGTAAAAATACTTATTTTATAAAATTTATCTCGTATCGAATTCATACATCTAGACATAATATCAATGCATGTATACCGCATTCAAATGTAGTTAAATTTGCAAAAATATTGCATTTCATTTTTATTTTTGAGGTTCCTAATGCTAAATATAATTGATTCCAACATTCACGGCGACTTTCAGATACAAAAATAACAGTCATGGGATATACACTCCCAACGGTTTTGGGAAAAATAAAAAATCCCAGAAAATCACTTCTAAACAATACATTACATACCTACTTACCCGTGAACTGCCCCAAGGACGTGTGGCAGGGGGTGCTATGCAACCAGCCATAATAAAGACAAATACAGGATTAAGGAATATACGGATGACTAGTGAAGCGTGTTTTCATATGATTAGTCTAGATATGTTCATGTTGTAGTCATAAATTGTGTGGGAGAAGAAGATATTGTTGAACCATCCATGTAACAGCAAATTTCTCTGATATTTAGCCTTCCTGTCCTTTGAATGCAGTGTTGTGATAAAATATAATCTGCCGTGTTGACGTGAAACTTGTAAGATACAAGTTTTGTAAGTAATTTCTCAAACTAGTAAGTAACCTTTGAGTCTCTAGTGGCTTCCAGTTACGCAAAAAAACAGCTTTTAGAGGTTGAGATTTAGACGATGATAGGCATCTTATATCCAACCCCCATTAATGCCATTTCTCGGGCAAAATCGGTAGAAATTTCTTGATTACAGCATCACTGATAACTCAAAAAAATGTTCAGGAAAGAGGCTGTGGCATTATTTCACCACATTTTGTTTAGGTTTCCTCTACCACGATCATACACTCCGCAGCAGTCCTATTCCTTCCAAGGTCACCCAAGAAAAAAAGGACAATAGAAAAGGGGCGACGGCAAGAGCGCAGTGTCCATCCGGATAGCCCCAGGGAAATGGTTGGGCGTGCGGTCCCTTTCCGACCCTGCTTGATGCCTGTCATAATAGGGCCATAGTTTCTACACTCAAGTAGGACAGCGGACCATTACAAAATGGGAAAGGTCTTCTGTGGAAAAGAATCCTTTCGTCCTTGCTTTTCGACCTCATCTGCTTGTTTTCAAGTAATCTTTGAATGCAAATAATACGCTGTAATATCCACCTTCAGCTCCTTTGTATTACCTTCGATATGATTACAATGCTATAGAAATCACATGCAGAAAACACCTATGTATATTTGCAAATTGTATTTTAATCCAATAAAAAACTTATTGGGCCCAATTTACAACAATTAAGACCTTTTAAATTTTATTATCAATTACAAATTTAGTTTTTTGATTTACAAGGCTTGACTTGTCCCTTTCTTTTTTTTCTTCTCTTGTTAACACATTTATCATGGTATTAAGAGTTCAGTATTGCACTTATCGTTCTCCCATTCTCTCCAGTTTCGTCTCTCTCTCTCCGGCCTGCCGTGGCATCTCATGTTCTCGCCATAATTCCTCTCATTTCGGCCTCTCTCCGACTTCCCTATACCTTCCCCTGCAGAAACACCGTTTTGGGGGTTCTTCCTGTCACCTTTGGGCAATTCGACACTGTTATCTCTCTTTGGTTCACTTTTTCCCTCTCCTCTCACGTCCGACTCAATAGATCACCTTTTTCTACTCTCCTCACTGTTATTCTCTCCCATGCGCATCCCTAGCTACCCCCTTTGTTGCTTTGTTTATTTCTTCCCAGCCTGTTTCAGTTCTTATCATCGTTACTATTGATTTCTTTGTGTCCTAACTCCACATTGTTATCATAATTTTATCATTGAATTTCTTTATTTTACTTGATTTAATTTGTCTTCCAGGCATTAGGTTACAACGCACATAAGGAAAATGCATATTTTCTCTCATGCAGACATGCATTTAGCAAGACTTTGAGCAGGAAGACTCCGCTTTTGTTATAATTCCCCTGACTTCCATCTTTCTCGGTACCCCTCCCTTCTCTCTAAATCTCACTGACTTGTCTTATCCTCTTCCGAAAAAAACCATATACAAGCTAACGTCAATATCTCCTTGGATATTCCCAATGTACCCCTGAAATTCTTTTCCTGTTATCAAAGGATGTCGACCTAAAATCATTTCCATTTATCCTAAATTTTCAATGGAGGCATATGTTAGTTCTTCGCTCTCCTCCTGAGCATTCATGTCTAGTGTCCCTTCTCCATCAGCGATTCACTGAAATCCATTTTTTTGTGATTAGAGATTGAGAGCAATTTTTGGTCACCTTAGTGTTTTTTTTTACTTTTTTGCTTTATTCAATCTGCAATGGAAAGTTAGAGTGAAAGGATGCTGAGTTGGTAAAAAAGAAATTTAGAAACTTCTGGATCTGAATCGAACTTCTCCGAGCACACCATATCACATGCCCAGTGCAAAGACGAGCCTATTGAAGGCAAACAATGGAGGGAAATGAAAAGTAGTGAGCTCCTGCACCCGCAAGGTTTAATTTTGAAAGTACTTCATCACCCAATTTTGAAGTTCAAGAAGATGGTGGTGTTTTTTGAACTGATCTTCAACAATGAAATGATAGGACTTATTACTGATGAGACAAATCGGTATGCAAATCCATGTCTTTGTGGAAAACCCTCTGGTTCCAGAGAACAATGGCATGAAGTGAGTGCTCCCAAAATACACATGTTCTTGGCACTAATAGTTCTGCAGGGCATTGTGAAAAAGCCAGACCAAGAGTGTTATTGGACCACAGGGTAGATTCTTTGTACACCATTTTTTAGGGAAATGATGTCCTATCGCCGATTTGCAAAAATTCAGCAATATTTACATCTCAACAACAATGAGGGATAAGTCACAGAAATATATACTAATCCAAAACTGAATAAGATTTGGAAAATCTACGAAAAGTTGAAAGCCGGACCAAGAGTATTGTTGGACCACAGGGTAGATTCTTTGTACACCATTTTTTAGGGAAATGATGTCCTATCGCCAATTTGCAAAAATTCAGCAATATTTACATCTCAACAACAATGAGGGATAAGTCACAGAAATATATACTAATCCAAAACTGAATAAGATTTGGAAAATCTACGAAAAGTTGAAAGCCGGACCAAGAGTATTGTTGGACCACAGGGTAGATTCTTTGTACACCATTTTTTAGGGAAATGATGTCATATCGCCAATTTGCAAAAATTCAGCAACATTTACATCTTAACAACAATGAGGGATAAGTCACAGAAATATATACTAATCCAAAACTGAATAAGATTTGGAAAATCTACCAAAAGTTGAACATAAAGTTCAGTGAGTGGTACACCCTAGATGCGTATGAAAGTCTATTCCTTTACAAGGGACGATTGGGTTGGAGGCTCGATTTTCTCCAAGAGGGCAAGATTTGGCATCGTCTTATTTTTTATGTGAATCAAAAAGTGGTTATGTGTGGTCCACTATAATTTACACATGCAAAGCAACAGAATTGGACCAAGATATTCACAGTATGCCAATGTCATCAGAAGTGGTTAAGTCCCTTATGAACTCCTATTTGATAAGGGTTACTATGTTGTTACAGACAAATTATTTATCAACCTAATGGAGCTTCTTGTGTGGAATTCCTTTGTGCTCTATTAAAAATCAGGTGGACGGAAGCCACATTTGGATAATAGACTTGACCTCATGGAAAAAAATTATTGAGGAGTACCATCCCCAATTTTCGGTTCCTAAAGTGGGCAGGCCACCCGCAACACCCCACCCCCTCCGCCCCTCAGAAAGGAACTTTCCTGAGCTGATCCTAGCCACTAATAAGAAGGCAAGCCCCTCACGCAAGTGCTTTCTATGTACTAGAAAGGAAAGATACGTATGGGAAAATCATTCGAAGGGAAAGCAGATAATTTTGCCCAGATTGCAATGTAACTCTGTGGCCCAGATTGTGATGTAACGCTGTCTCGCACCATGTTTTAGAACTTACTATACAAAAAAATCTGTAAATAATAAACATTTGTATTCATTGATTTGGATATATGATAGGGATATAGAATTAAAGAAAATTATAGATATTTTGGCTTACATACTTGTTCTAGCAGAGGTAGAAATGAATCTCTCTCACCTTAGATTATTGATAAACATAAGGATTGAAATTGAAATAATTAATTAAAAAAAGCTCAGTACTAAAAAAAACTTGTTTTTCCGTCATTTTAACCTATAATTAATTTTAAAATACAATAAAAAATATGATCCTTTTTGGAACAATTTCTCAAAATAATGCATCAGGGAAGGGCTTTAACAGAAGTCTTCACAACGTCAGAGTTTTACTTGGGTATAATCACTCTTTCTTAGAAAGATATTGCCTATCTGGATTCATTTTGACAAAAAAGAAAAT